>CM060898.1:91964780-93308280 GCA_030762935.1 Hymenopus coronatus
AACTTTATTACCCATTCCTGTCCCTCCAAAATATACAAGTTGGCACCTATGGGGTAGACAATAACAAAGGATGAGTTCTGAAACAAAAGGATAACCACACCAAGCTCTAAAAAATAAACAATGAGTAAATCAGAATGCTCTGAAAAAAGAGGTGTTAAACATCTGATTTACCTGTAAAAGATAGGTAAACATAATGAGCTGTTGTTTTGCTCATACTGATGTGTTTCAACAGGCTAATGAATTGAGTACTTAGAGGTAAATGGAATATAAAAATGGCAGAATATTATTCAAGCTCCAACAAATGAGATGAAATAAAAAAAATCTGATGTGTACCATTCACATGACTTTCTCTATATCCCTGCAACAAATTATTCTTAAAAAGCTTATACTTCTATTTACTTTATGCTAATCAGAAAATATTAGCAGAAATAGTCTTATTACTTGCTTCCTTGTAAGTAGAAGCGAAATAAGGGACTACCATAAGTTAAAGTGATAGCCAAAAGCTGGTTGCTATGTTAATGAAGTTCCTTTGTTTATATGGATAGGAGTTGACAAGCTCCTGTATGAGAAAAGTATACATTTTTCATAGCAGAAACCAAAAATAAGGAATGTCTCAAAAACGATGAACTCCACGAAAAAAAGTATATAACATAAATTGTGTGTTTTAATGTGCTCTACATTTTTTGTGTAGTAAGTTTTTGCCCAGCTCTTACGGTTTAGCAGTTATTCAAAATCAGTAAAATTCATCCAGAACAAACTACTCTTCAAAGGCTATTCCCAGAAAATTCAAGATATACATTTTATTTGTCAGGTAAATACCTTTAGTATACAAAATTTTAATCAAAATCGTTAGAGCCATTTTTGAGAAAATCAAAATTTTCAAAAAAAGTTCCATGTAAAGGGTAGTTGGGGGTGGGGGGATTTTTCTCAAAATCTTTGTGTCGCATCCCTGGAAGATACTAAACTTAAATACCAAGTTTACACAGAGACCTTTTTGTGAAAATGCTTTTTTTGGATATTGGGGACCCTAAAACATATATTTCCGGTGAAATCTCGGTATCAAATTTTTGGGTGCAATACCTTCTCTATACACTATGTACATAGTGTGTATAGAGAAAGTAAAAAAGGGAATAAACAGAAATATGCTATTGCATCAAACTACAATCTTTGTGAAAAATCTGGGGCCTGTGGTCCTAGAACCATTTCTTGGAAATTTTGCCATTGTTTCTCAGGCTGGTTGTGAGATGTATGCAATCTTATGTGCCAGTCATTGTGGTTACAAAAGGTGAACAGGTGTTTGTTATCTGCTTCTGCATGCGATAGTTAAGGTAAAATAGATGCCCTTGCTAACATAGTTGCAAGTCTACCATCCGAAATATAAATATATTCCTCTTCCATCATATATATCTGACTCCTCTAACTACCTAAGCCAACCTATGAATATCTTTATGATCTTTGCCTGAATTTTTAGCATGAGTTGTCATGTTGTCTATCAGAACAATATAACAACATGCTGGTAGTCAGATGGTTTGGTTGGAAGATGTTGTTATAGTTTGAAATTGGTCGGGATTTGGGGTCTGATCTATTCAAGAAGAGTTCATTTTTACTTACAGTTGAAGGTTGGTTATATTCTCCAATTTCCCTTGAAGTATCTGGTGATGTAAAGAAGTTGGCCTCGTAGTAGTCCCAGTCTTGAAATATTGGTGGGGTAAAGCTATTTTAAATTTGCCAAGTAGAGATAAGACTCTGCTCAGATAGCTTGGCAGCTTTGAAAACCCTGACA
This sequence comes from Hymenopus coronatus, assembly GCA_030762935.1. Taxonomy (NCBI): domain Eukaryota; kingdom Metazoa; phylum Arthropoda; class Insecta; order Mantodea; family Hymenopodidae; genus Hymenopus; species Hymenopus coronatus. Next base: position 91,966,564 of record CM060898.1, read on the forward strand.
GCCAAATTGCCGTGGCTGTTGGAGACCCTTTACCAGCTGCCTGACTACCCTTGTTTGGGTTCCTAATCATGCTGGTATTAGAGGTAATGAAATGGCAGACATGCATGCTAAGAGGGGTGGAGGGCTTAATTTTATAGGAGTCATATCCTTCTGTGGCGTGTCTTTAAGAAGTGTCAAATGTGAGATAGTCCAGATAGTTGAGAGGACACATCTTGAGTTCTGGAGTAGACAAACTACTGTCAGGCATAATTTTATTTCAGGGCCAAGTGGTAAACAGACCAAGATTCTTGTGAATTTAATTAAATCTAAACCCAGAAAGTTCTTGGCTATCTTACATGATAAAACCTAAACTCATAGAAGTTCTTGGCTATCTTACAGCCACAAAAAGTTGCACAGACGTTTACACACAATGGGATTACCCAAGCTTTTATGCACAGTTGTTAGACATCCTGGCATTGTCACTGTTTTTTTGTCCTGTTGTCCTAATGCATTTGCAAGGGACAGTCAAATTCCCCAATTTTTAGAAGTAGTACTTTCTGTTTCTAGTATACAGGTAATTTACAGTAATTATGCAAATAATTATAATCTATTACCAAGGTAAACTAATTTAATTTCCTCTGTTGACCGTTGTTTGGATTTAAAGCATTCAAAATGTATGGGATTATTTACATATAAAAGATGGCAAACCTAGCACAACCATTTCTCACTCACAATAAGTTGCCATGTAAAGAACTAAAGAAGAATAAATGTTTTAAAAGTATTCAGTGAATATGAGATACGAGACCTAAAGTTGTTAACATGCCTAAAAGAAAGTGCCAGTTTCTGGATGTCTACACCAAACAGATGACATTTATAGAAAAAGAGGAAAATGATGAAGCATATTGTTCCATGTACAATTGTTATATTTCTGTGAGACATGGAGGAAAATTGGACATATTAGACCACATTAAAGCAATAAAATATAAATCTAGCATCTTCAAAGTAAATGACAGATTTTTTGACAAAAAACACAGTAAAGAAGAAAACTTTGTAGTTGCAGCAAAATAATGGCTTATGAAGTGATAAAATACCATCACTCATTTAATTCAATGGACTGCATAATAAGCTACACCCTCTTATTTGTTGTGATTCAAGAGAAGATGGTATGGTAAATGAAGCAGAACTGCATATCAGAGAGAGAGGGGAAAGAGATGGCAGGGAGAAGAGGAAGAAAAAGACAGCCGAATGTGAGGAGGGGAACTGAAAGAGGTTATGAAGATAGTGGACTTAAGTGCAAAGGTGCAAAATCGAAATAGAGCAGAGAGAAGTGAGGGCAAAAAGGAATATGCAGTATTGGCATGGAAAAATGGGAGTACATAGTGGAAATGAAAAAGGGGGAGAAGATAGATGAGGTACAATTTTGGAAAGACATTTTATCAGGAAAATTGTGTACAAATAGAAAAGATGTCACATGTGTGAAATGGAAGGATAGTGAGGAAATAGACAGGACACACCAGGTGATAAGATAAAAGAAAAGGTAGAGACATGCCAGGTGACAGACAAAAGAAAAGGTGGGAAGTGAGGATAGATAGGTGGGAAGTGAGGATAAGTGAAAGAACCAAGGCAAATAAATTATGAATGGAAAAAAGTGAAATATAGTGAAAGAAAAGGAGAAAGAGGTAAGTGGAAATGGATAAATGAGTAGAGCTAGGAAAAGTAAGAGGGAAAGGAGGTGTTTAAAGCAAGAAGAAATTTAGGCATTCAAAAGAAATGAGGAACTATTAGATAGAAAATGGGGAAATGGAAATCAAAATGAGAGACAAAATTCAAAAGTGGTAATGAACACTAAGGAAACTAGACGTTCAGTGATAGAACTCCAGTTCAAAGAGCAATCCAGGTTGTGTTCAATAAATATACTGAATTCAATACTCTTGCAGATAAATAAAATACAACATTTCATGCAAGTAATTAGTTCCAAAAGGGAATACCTACAGATTGTGATGCATAGTTTATACACACATTTTTGCAACAGTTATGTTATTTTCTGAATGTGTTACAGAGCAAAGTATGTTGGTATTTCTGTTGGAAGATGGTATGTGAACATTAATCTACATGTTCCTGTTGCTGACAAGAATGAGTCACTACTATTGGGTATTTGCTTTAACTTGAAGCATGATAAATAGAAAGAGAGAGCAATATATTCCATATGGCAGTTGGCAAACTTTAACTGTCTAATCTCAAAATCTGGGATAGATTAAACATGAAAATTAGAAAGAGAATATGATACCATCATGGTTTTCCTTGTTTCCCAACACCCGCTTGGAATAATATGAAAGCCAGTGAACAATGACAGTGAAAAAAATCAGCACATTTTCCGTATTTCACTGCCAAAAATCAAAAACACAATTACAACTGATACTGAGAAAGTAATATGCAGTAAAGACAGGGTGTGACAAGGTTTTCCAGAACATGCACTGTGATCAATTCACAGCACCTACTGGCTGGTAAAGTAGCAGAAAAATGGCTATGTTTCAAATAAACCTCACATACTGTGTTTCAGGGACCAGGAACTTGCAGTGGAGGTAAACATGGAGGCATCCTTGCTCCACTATAATATGAGCATAAAACATGTCAGTGTACGCCACCACATAAGCAATGGTGATAAAAAATGTAATGGAAATAAAAGGCTTTCTGCGCTCAACAAATGCCAATTCCCAAACTATTTACTATGATAAATGCTTTTTTTGTTAAATAAACACAGTTGTTTTTTCTTAGAGTAGGAATCATCAATTTTCTTTCAGTAACTAGCAAACAACAAACAATACAATCACTCCAAGTCCATAAAAGTCTACCTCTTGGCAGTCATCCAAGGCACTACTTGAGCATGTGACCCTGATATGACAATGCATACATGCAGCTGGTTTACTGCACTACAGTGTGACCATGTGCCCATCCAATATACTGAATGAACATGGGTGCAATTCAAAAGGCAAACTTTAAGCATATAATGAAATACAGGTTTTTGACATCCCACATAACAGCAATATGAGACACAAAACTTCCTTCTCAAATATGGGAAATCCTGTGTAATACACAACATCTGGCAAGTCTAATCTCAGCAGCTATAAACACATTTGTTAGTGTACCTCAGTCATTCTGTTCCCTGCTATTTACAGAAAGTAATAATGAGTAGTGAGTGCACTTATACTTTCTGGGAAATGTTGATAGTAATTACTGATTTTTGTTTAAACAAATGCATAAATTATATAGGAGTTAAGGCTCTGATAAATGAAGTGAGAAAGGTGCTCATTTAAATTAAAGGAGTCAAGTTGCAACAGATTTCCCAAAGCTCCTTCATAGATATCAAGAATGCTACAGTAAAAGATTGTGAGCATTTACTCTGAAATGCAAATACAGTACGGGAAACTTTTATTTTGCTGTAAATCAAATAATGTGGTACAAAGTTGATCAGAAGAGGAGCAATCTTACTCTTAGGGAATCTATCACCTAATCTAACTATTAATCTAGTGTATAAGCATGCTTAATAACATACCTGAGTTGAGGATATTTCACTAGCTCTCTGATGCTTCCTGGACTTGGCATGTGAACGAAGGTCTGTACGATGGGCACGAAATTCCTTTTTGCAATATCTGCAGTAGGCTCTGTGCCTGCTTCCAGGTACAGAACTTAACCATCCTTGAACAAACATACATAAGAATTTATACTGTGTGGCCTCCATATAAGTGTTCCATGTAATGGGTAATGGGTTTGGGGGTAATCTCTGTGTCATATCGTTAGAATATGATGATTTTAAATACCATGCTTGGTATGAATCTGACAACTTGTTTACAGATTATGGTACATAGGTACATCCACATTTCTATTTTAAATATTTATTTATATTCAGAGTATCTAAAAGCTAATATTTTCAGTGAAATCTCAACATTGAGTTTTAGGGTGGAATATAGCGTTTCCTCTAACTACAGGTAGATAAAGTAAACAAGTAATGAACTCTTGTCATTCAGTTGTCTATCCAAGTGTATTGTGACAGTAAATTTTAGTAATTATTTTTATTGAAACTAAAATTTTCTTGTGGCAATGCTGTATGTGCGCATTAGCATGAGAAACAGGGTACTAGATTTCCAGCCAGCAGCCACATTTAGTGGAGCTGCCTTCACAAATATCACACTTCCACTGATTTAGCCGTTCCTGTGGTGAAATAGATTATTTCCATTTAGTTCAGTTCCAGTTTCTCAGCATAATACTAATGTAATGTTGAGGTCAGTTTTGTAAATCACATAAAATCTTTGGAATTTTGTATTGCGATATTTTTGGCCATTACTGCTAACAGAATCCATGACACTCAGATCTCCAAAAGGAACTTTTCATTAATGAAATACTTAAAAATCTTGTGCAATACCTCAAAACCAACTTCACACCTCGGCTGATAAGATACGGTAAGGTGACCACACCTAAATTATTTATCATCAACATGCAAAAAGTTCAGCATCACCATCATTTATTTCTAAGATAATGTAAAACAACTTAGTTACTGTTTGCTTAAGCCTAAAGTCTTTTAAGACCTTGAAATAAAATAATTCAAATTAATTATTCTCATGCATGGCATATGGCGACATTGTTGATTCATTTTGATGATTCAGTTATACTAGTATTCAACAGACGGCATTACAGCCAAACCCTGCTGAACATTCCTGAGACTATTCACTTCCTCATGAACATTCCTGAGATTTCAACAGGTCAATATATAAAAGTGTATGCATTCTGATGCTATTGTTTTGATTCACTGTATTTAGATATGGATAAGTTCATTGATAAACATAAACACCAGGACAGTGAAAGTGAACAGTCAGCTCCTACTGCTTGCTTTAAGAAGCCAAAGTTTCTCCCGGGCCATCGAATTCAACACATAAAGAAGACAAATGAAAGAAAAGAACATACTAGGACAGTTACTTAGCATATGGATTTACGTGGAATAAGAACAAGGAAAACCCTATCCCTGTGTGTTTAGTTTGTGGCGAAACACTTAGCTAAGGCTATGGTACCTAGCAAACTGAAAGACATCTTACAACAAAGCATCCTAGAGTGTCACAGAAAATTGTGATTTATTTTTCATATGTATTAGAAGGGGAGAAGAAAACAGCTTGCAAATGGTAAAGAGAATGACCATAGGTGATACTGCTCTTGAAGCCTCATTTAAAATAGCAGAACTGATAGCTATTACAAAAACAAAAACAAAAAACACACACATACAACACAACACACATACCGTTGAAGAGGAAATCATAGGCCCTACATGTAAAGTTATAGTTTCAACAACACTTAGTGAAGGAGCAGCTAATCAAATTTTGAAAGTTCCTCTCTCCAACAACACAATCAGGCGCAGGATATCTGAAATGGCATGCAATATCAACGAATAAGTCATGGGAAAAAAATGAAATGGAGTTTTATTAATGGACACTCTTTACCTGCTGTGGTTCTCAGCATCCCATTCTATACTGAGCATGAAAGGCCCCTTAATTTTGCTCATAGGCCTCTCTATCAGGGCTGGAGATTCTCTTATGTGCCGTAAATCTACGACGTGGGACCAATGGCTTTACTTCCCTTCCGAAGGAAGCCATGCTAAGGATTTTTAACAAGTCATGGAGAAAATAAAAACTGATAGAATATTTGCTTTGCAAGTAGATAAGGGTATTGACATTGGTGACAACCTGCAACTCCATGGTTTTATCCCATATATGGATGATAAAGATATTAGTGAGCAGTTCTGTTCTATAGACCTCTGGAGACTACAACCACAGGCTATAATATTTTCATTTCTATTAATTCCTTTCTCAATGATCATGATCTTTCATGAAAATCCTGTTGAGGTATATGTACAAATGATGCAACATCTATGCCTGGGAATTTTGAAGGTTTTATTGCCAGAGCTCTCAATGAAAAGCCATCCATTATTATAACTTACTACTTTTTGCATAGAGAGGCATTAGTCGTGAAGGCATTTAATGGAGATTTTGCTGCACTGTTTAACCAAGTTGTGAACATGGTGAACTACATGAAGTCCCGACCTTTTAAGAGCAGGATTTTTGAACAGTTATGTCACGCAACGGATGCAGCTCATGCCTCATTGTTACTACACACAGAAATAAGGCGATTGTCGCAGGGTCATGTATTGAACCAGTTTCTCGAACTAAAGAACAGGTAAAAATTGTTTTAAGAATGAAAATCAAGACACATTTCATGAGCTGTTACTAAGTGATTCTTGGTGTTTAGAAATGTCATATCTGCAGATATTTTTCATAAGCTGAATGAACTGAATGTTTCAATGCAGGGTCAACAGGAAATAATAATTTCCACAACTAATTAAATGAAAGCTTTTAAAAGAAAACTTAGTTCTTGGAGGTCTGCAGTTCAAAAAGGAGATCTGTCAAACTGTCCATCTGATGGATTAATTGTTTTTTTCACACAAGCCATGTGTAGGACAGGAGTTGGATAGAGTCAGACTGAAAAATTCAATGCCATAGTCAGGATTTGAACCACAGATCTCCTGATCTCTAGCCGGTTGCTCTGCCACTGAGTCAATTGAGAAATTCAATGCTATGCCGGCATGTTGCCATGGTAGCTCAGTGGCAGAGCAACCAGCTAGAGTTCAGGAGATCCATGGTTCAAATCCCGGCTATGGCATTCAATTTTTCTGTCTGACTCTATCTTTCCATCTGTTCTTAATCTGGCAGATAAAGATCTGGGTAAGCCGAAAGACTGCATTTGTGATCACTTATCAAGATAACAAGATGCAATAGATAGATATTTTCCATTTATTTCCAATATGAATCTCAACTAGCTTCTCTCACCATTTGATTTTGTAGATAGTGTGGAGGAAATAGACTTCACTGCTTGCAAACAAGATGAATTTATTGATCTGCACTGATTCCACACTCAACAGCAAGTTCACCAAGAGTGAGGCTTCAGTGGCTACTTTTTGCTTCAACGGAGAGAGGAGTATCCTAACTTATGAAGAAAGTAATTACCACACTTTTGCTCTTTTCAACATTCTGTCTATGCAAGCAAGCCTTCTCTGATACAGTGACAATAAAATCCAAAGCAAGAAATAGACTGAATAACCTTGAGGATGATTTGCTTGTTACGTTGTCAACTGTAAGGCCCAACATCATGTACGTGTGCTCTAAGCATCAATCACAATTTCCAATTAGACATTAATCGAACAACACTATTGATGCATTTTTACTCAGTGATTGTAGTAAAGTTTACTGTATTATGTTATGGTGTACCTTGCTTATTATATAATATTTCAATAAATTAACATATTAAACTTATTTTTTTTTAATTCAAAGAAGGGTGCTGTGCTCTTAGTGTTTAATGTTATTCCTAAGGGTGCCATGAACTTCAAAAGGTTGGGAAACACTGACCTAAGGTTACCTCACTGTGTCTTATTTCAGCAGTGTATTTACTTCATCTCAGCTAGTCCTGTTTCCTACTTTTAGGTTAGGTGTAGATAATTGTAATCTTCGATACCTCTGATTGCCCATTCTTTAAGTATCCGCTCCCCAAACTTTTAATGCTTCCACTTAGTGCTGATACTGGGTTTAGGGTAGCAACCCCTAACCGGAAAAACAAAAATGTTATACTTGGTGGATGTGCTGTGTTCCCCTTTTACAGTAGCATTACAGTATTTATTAATGTAATTTTTAAACCTTTATAAATATCAAAGAATTGCAAGCATTTTTTGAGAATCAGAACGACCACATATTCATAGCACTTTCTCCAAAATTAAAGTTATATTTGCATTAATTTGTTAATACCTAGTCCTTTAATATCCAAAACCTTTTATTAGATTGTATGTTCTATTATTTCTACCACTGCATAGGCAAAAAACTGTGTTCACTATCATCAGAATTTTGTAAAGGTGTAGCATGAAGTTGACTAGTTGACCCCTTTGTTAGACATTTAATTTGCTATTTGCATTTGCTAAATTTATTTACTTGATATACGTTATTAATTTCTATTCTGGCCCTTGCATATACTTTGCGTTGATTGCTAAAGTTAGTGTTCCTTCTGCAGAGATGTCAAAGGACAAGAGAAAAATATGTCAGGCAGTAATTAAGAGCACTTTTCATTAACAAACTACCCAAGGCTATAACTTCAGAATTAAGCTGTAGTTCTTTCTAAACTTTCACTACATTCATTAAAATACGCTCTACAGTAAATGTGACTGGTGATCCCTTGAATCCGCCATCAGAAGCAACATGGGGATGATATTTGTAATCTGGCAAAATGAAGATGACAAACTGGGAAAATTCCTCCACCACACCAACATAAATGAAAATATACAATTTATAATGGAGAAGGAGAATGATCAAAGCATCTTTTTTTTTTTTTTTTTTTTTTTTTTTTAGATATTTTGATAACTACAGATTGCTAGGACAATCTACAGGAAACCAATGCACACAGACACTGCAACCACCATCCCCAGCAGAAGAGAGACATATAAAGACAACAGAATGTGCCAAGCATAGCTGAGAACCGGTCATGCCAGAACAGGAACTGAAGCACCAGCACCAGGCATTATAGGTTAATGGATATGGTAATAAGGAACATCAAACTTCACACCCAAGAAGATCAAAAAACCATTGGGACAACAAGGCAGGAGAAAAAAGCATTCTTGATATATTCATGGCATAACGAATTTGCACACTGTGTAGCTGCAGCCAAATCTATATTGCTACCATCAAGCACAACATAAAAACATGCATCAAAGAGCACAAAAGTAACTGCCAACTAGCACACATGGAAAAATCAGCAGTAGCCGAGCATGTGTTGCTAATGGCCACAACATCAAGTCTGATGAGACTGAAATACTAGACAACACAAACTACTACCATGCACAGCTCTACAGTGAGGTCATAAAAATTAATAACACTAAAACAATTTTAATAGGAAAGAAGAAATGGCATGTGTACACAAAGCCTGGGTACTATTGTATAAGACAAAAGTAAAAGCCTCAAGAAACCAACTGGACAAATCATATGGCTGTTTCCTCAGCCACTCAGGAATTGGTGGATGAGCAACCAATAGGAGATGGGAGGGCAGTCCCTCCCACCTATATATAGTTCAGGCATTCCACAAAGCACCACTTTAATTGTAAACCAGCAAGAGTCATTATCCTATAAAGATGCCTGGCGGAGTTACGGGGGACACATCAAGTGATATTTCATCTAGTGGACCATGGCCTACAAGTCCAGAAACCATATTCTACTGGATTTGGATTAATCCTGGCCAGGAATACCTAAGTATATTTACAAATATTGCTTTACCACTAAAGGTATTTCAAGTATGCAATACACTTAGAAGTTAAGACTTATATGATAAATTCAGGAAATTTCAGTTCAAAAGTTTATGTTTGTTGAATTTTTCTTCTTCTAGTATCTCAATGACTGAGCAAACTATTAAATCACTAATTCACATTATTCACATTGTATAATTTTAGAGCATTATATGTCAAAATTCCTGACTTTCATACCCACCAGAATTCATTTCCCTGACTACTGTAAATAATTCTCCAGACTTTCCATTAGAAATTTTGATTTCCCTGACTCCCCCTGATTTTCAAGGTTTGTATGAACCATGTTAAATTGACACAACTTTTCATTCTAAATATTCCTCTGTCTTTCTAATTCTTAGACATTTCTATATGCATTTTCAAGCATCCTTTAGATTTCTAAACATAATGAATTCTAATGAATTCTTGAGTTAATGGGTTTCTCACTGACCGAATTCAACAGAACACCTAGTTACCCTTGTTGCTCACTTTACCTAATTACTTTGCTCCAACACATAACTTGCCTGCCAATGACTCTTACCTACTAGCAGAATTATAACCTGTGCTTTTTACATCATTTGTTGATTTTAATACATGAATATTATTTATTGGAATTTATGTTTCCATCTCTACATAAATTAATATTAATTTAATTTCCCAATAATTCTTCATCAAATGTTGTCATCACAGATGACAGACATATCTTCAATTAAACTGGAAACAAATAAAAACAGGAGCCCCACAAGCCCTTACTGTATGTTAATATGCACTAATGACCTTCTTAATTGCATAAAGTGGAACAGAATCATGTATGTAGATGTCACATCCATCTTGTTAAATGGATGTAATCTTGAGGAGTTACTAAATAATACAAAAGAGACTACCACTCAGTTAAAGAATTGGTTTATCAGCAATGGCTTAAAACTGAATATGTTCAAAACTCCATTATAAAGCTCAACATTCAAGACAAAAATTATGAGAACAATATGACCAATTCAGTAAATCATAAAGAAAGTGCTGAAATGCTCAGTAACAATTAAAATGGAATGATCATATCCTTATTTGTCTAAAACAACTAAACAGTGTATGTTTTAATATGAGCTGCATCGCTAAGACAACTAACCTTGAAACAATAAAAATTGTCTACTTCAGTTACTTTCATTTGATAATGACTTATGGAATTTATACTATGGGGAAACTTGACAAGATGGGAATCAATCTTTAAGCATCAAAAAAAGATAATCCATATAATAACCCAAACAGGAGCATAATAATCATGTAGTAAACTGTTCAAAAGCTTGAAAATTCTGTAAAACTTGCAAACACTACATAATCATGAAATGAGAACTAAAAATAAGCTGAAACTTCCCATGCATAGGTTAGCATTACATGAGAAAATTCCATTGAATGCTAGAATAAAAGCCCAAAACAAATTACCCGCTAAAGTCAGAAAAATAAAAAAAGAGGAAGTATTTCAACAAAGCACTGAAAAAAATCTATTAATTCACAAGGTATATTACTCAGTCGCACAATACAATTTTTTGGAACATTTTAGTCATTCTGTAAGTTACGCATACTTATTGTTCCTAGGTTAGTATATCACGCACCAGTTCTTGATGAATGACATTTTTAAATGAGAGATTAGATTTCCCCTTAACTTCATTCATATATAATACAAATTTTGAGCACCAAAAAACTCTCTTCAACTCAAATCAATATATTTAATTGAATCTAAACCAATTATTAAAGGCTTCTGTCTTAACTCCTTTATGCAGGTCACCTACATACCTTTATTATGTATTCTCAAACCATGATCAAAAGGAAGCAGAGCTGTTTGTTATTGTAAAAACTATATACTACTCTGTTTATCAAGGATAGGCTAGCTCACTGTATATTCGCTAGAGGTCATTTGTTCTAGAAGGAACGAGCAGCCTGTACATACTTGTATATATTTACCATTGCAAATTTATACTTATTGTAATTCTTTTTAATTGTACTTTTATATCTGAAGAATCACATGTTTATGGAGTTTTTACTTATTGTAAGGGTATGCGATATACAGCATCTTATCATATCATAGAGATCACTGTCAGTCCCACACTTCAAGCTAATAATAGCACTACAATAAAACTAAAATGGATGAGATTATGCTTCATCCATTTTCATGAGTCTTAATAGTGATCTTAGAAGTCTCATATAGATGAATAGTGTGTTTCCAAATTATCTGGACTTGAACCATTTTGGCACTAACTCCTGTCCATCTGGATAAAAATAGTTCTTGAGTATATATGATGAAACCAGCCATGAAAGTCTATGATCTTATATGATGTGAATGGTATCCAGTCTATTCACATTCTTTTCAGCCAGCAGGTAGGGTAAGAGAGGGAAGGATATGTCCATGGCTGCAGTGGCTGTGTATGTAAACAGTGTAGGCAATTTTGAATGATCTAGTTTCTATTAGAACTGAATAGTTAAAGAAGCAGTCATTATTCTTATATTGGGAATTTATGTTTTGTTAAGTTTTTGTATCCTTCAGTTGCCATCTTATTATGTTGTGTAGTGTTAAAATCAACAAGAAAACACAATCAAGATTCATTGTGCATTCATACCAGCTTGACTCTAATTATCATGTAATATAAGTACATTTCAAGCACATCAAAATGAATTACATTGTTAAATATGGTGTCATCTGTGTAATAGGAAACATTAATCCACTCGGCTGAAAAATCTGATGTGTTCCATTCACATGACTTTCTCTACATCAAATTATTGTTAAAAAGCTTATTCTTCTATTTACTTCATGCTAATCGAGAAAAACTTAGCAGAAATGGTCAAATTATTTGCTTCCTTGTAAGTAGAAGGGAAACACGGGATTACCATAAGCTAAAGCAATAGTCAAATCTTTTAAAAGCTGGTTGCTAAGTGATTGAAGTTCCTTTGTTTGAATGGCCAGGAGTTGACAAATTCCAGTATGAGAAAAGAATTAAGTATTTTAAAACTGAAACCAATAACATGGAATATCTCAAGAATGGTCTACTCCACGAAATTAATGTATATAACATAAATTGTGTGTTTTAACAAGCTCTACAGTTTTTGTGCAGTAAGTTTTTGTCTATCTCTTACAGTTTACCAGTTATGCAAAATTCATCCAGAATAAAGAGGTCTTCAGAGGCTATTCCCAGAAAATTCAAGATCTGTATTTTATTTATCATGTAAATAACTTTAATATACAATATTTTAATCAAAATCATTAGAGCCATTTTTGAGAATATCAAAATTTTCAAAATTTTTTCCATCTAAAGGATAGTTGGGGGTAGGGGATCTTCTTGAAAATGTTTTTGTCACATCCTTGGAAGATACTGACTGAACTTTATTTAACAGACTTTTCATTCTTGAGCTCTGCTGCCCACAGACACACTGCCTCACTGACAAGAGAGAGAGGGAGAGAGACGCATGAATGCGCGCACACACACACACACACATTTTTCTAAAAACACTTTTTTTTGGTTTCAGGAGATCAGAAAACACATATTTACAGTGAAATCTTTATACACTATGTCTATAGTACAAGTAGAGAAAGTAAAAATGAAGGTACTCTTGGTACACAGTCCAAAATGGTAAAAAATAGCAATGACACTAGAAGAAATTAAACAAGTGCATGTTGTCTAGTGAATTCAAGTTTCACATACCAAGAGATAATTAAAACATTATAGAATTAAAGTTATATTTTGCAAGTAGAGCTGAGCATTCCTAAACTACAAGAAACATGGGAAAAATATGTAAGCACACAAGACAATTTACAAACTTAGATGACAATCCACCTAAGCACAACAAAGAGAGGAATGAATCAAACACAATACTTAAATTTAAAGGTTACTTGTGCAACAATTCATAGCTGATTATGAAGGCAGAGAAGCTCAATGGTCAGTTCCATCATAAGAATGTGCGCATTCAGCAACATCTACAAGAAATAATTTAAAATCACCAGCAACTCAGCTAACACTATTTTGACAATGACTCAATTTTAGCATCACTTTAAAGCTCTATTTATCAAAAAGATAAATGATCAGAAATTCAAAAATTTTACTACTTAAAGTACGCACTAAAGAGAGAAGCAGATAACTTACTAAGCAAATCCCTGTGACTTCTGCTAATCACCAAATAGCATGGGACTTATTAAGATATGGTAACAAAGATTGATAGCAGTTTCTAACATCAAATGTCTGATAGAATTGAAGATGATTCAAAAGCAAACTACTCATGGACTTACAGAACTTTTTGATACAGTTTTAAACAATGTGAATGCTTTAAAAGCATTAAATCTACCCAACAATTACTGAAGAATGTAGCTACACCAAGAAGTATTGTAACTAATATTGTTTTGGAAACATAATGCAGTCAAGGGAATTCAAGTAAAATGAATGCATTCATTTTTACTGCAAGTTTATGTTACCCCAAATATATAAGGGCATATCAATTGTACAAATGTGAAGGTTTTCTTCAGAGAAATTTGGTCTCAAAATCAAAACTTATGTTGTAATTGCTTGCAAGAAGGGGATACTGCACAGAGATGTCTAAACAGGGGTCAGTGCAAGCAGTATACAAAACGACACCATACAATGCTATATTATGTACGTCAAAACAAACCTGTCACAGCAGAATGAGCATCCATTCATGATATGAGCAAACAATGCCAGCAACTTCAGCTATGATACAGTCTACTCCTGGAAGTTACTGCAGTTTTAAAAAAGAATTCTCCAATACTTCTTCCAGTTATAATCAAGGTGGAAGACAGTAATGGAGCACTATATGCGCTCTGCTAGTAGCAGCTAGCAATCCAGTTACATTATGGAGGAATTTGCTCAGCATCTGGAACTGGAGCAGACACAAAATGCTGTCTACATTAATGAAATAAACAACATATCAGTGATGACTAGACAAAGTGTTAATATTAAGTCTAAGGGCAAAGCTTGTAAGGCCATTGCCACATGTTTGATTTTGTCAATGAGAGACATACTCACATCTTATATCAATGTTAAAGATACTTAAAATCATTAAACTTGCCAATGAAGCATTTAAAACTCCAGGAAGAAAAGACATTGAAGAAAAGACATGATAGGATCAGATATCTACCCTTATTTGATGAAGAAAGGATATTATAACAAATGCCTTTATTGACTCAAAAATTACTTACAATTAAAGACTGAAATTAACTGCTGTAAATCATTCACTCAATATTTCGACATGTAGACAGCCATCCATTACTCACACACCACTGTGTGCTAGCAATCCAGTCGCTTATGACTCAGTACAAGTCACAACACTGCACTGCAATCCTTCTCCTTTTATAGCCAGAATATGACATCACAAGACTTTCTGGAAACTTGTCAAAGATACTGGATGCTTCTAAACAAATCTCAAGTGTACCAGATGTTGATGTGTCATGTCCCAAAATCTCCTGTTACCTCTTGCCATTGCTTAAACATCCAGTTGTGATGTCTCATATCCTAGCTACACCACTGCATACCAGAGTGAACAAGAGTGTCACATACACAGGCAGCATTGTCACACTACCTACCCTCAGGTCTGGTCCTTCCGACCAGCACCAAAACAGCAGGCTAGACAACCCAAATGCTTCTTCTTGTCAGGTGGGGTTGACTAGACCCTCTGTACCATATGGCACGGTCCTGCCCATGATTGCTGGAACCTGAGCCTACGCCCCCTAATTCGGGTCTGGCGATACAAACATGCCTGAGCTTCCTACTGGGAATCTTTCTTGTTGGCTCATCGGTCATAACAGGTCTTCACCTTCTTGCTCGCAACATGGCATGTTGATGATTTGAACGGTTCACAGGACCTTGGCGCTGGTCTATTAGATGCGGCCACCACACCCTCCTTCAGGACTACCCTGAAGACTCCAGGGTGTCCATTGGAACTCCAAAGCACCATCTCATCTTTGCCATGTCGCAAGACCCACTTGACAATGTCAACCATTGCAACACAGCTCCTAAGGGCATCCAGTCCCAATATCACTTCTTCAGTCACCCTTGTGACGAACACCCGTAGACTTATGGTGCTTCGTCCCAGGGTCAACTCCAGCAAGATCTTCCTCTCCACTGGCAAGGTTTCACTCCATGCTGTCTTTATCTCATTGTTGCCGAATCGGTTTCCTTGTCTGCAAACCCTCTGCCATGTCTGGTCAGATTATAGTCACAGCTGAACAGGTGTCCACTAATATCTGGCACTGCTTCCATCATAACCAGGCATCTGCAATGAGTCTTCCACCCCTCTGTCTAAGGCCCACGGCATCAAGCAAGGAGACGGCGATGACGACTCAGATGTGCCCCTGGCCACATCAGGTCTTCTTCGTGCACCACCTGCCAGTCGATTAGATTGCAAACAGCATTTCACTAGGTGCCCTGGGCGCCTGCAACCCCAATACACACTGTTTCATGCTCCTCGTCTCATTTGTGTACAGTCCTTTACAAGGTGCCCGAGTCGGCCAAACTCCCAGCACATACCACTTGGAGGTTGTTGTCGTCCTTGTGTTGATTCCGTGTCGTCGTAGCAACGAGTTACACTGGACACCGACTGCTCCCTCCTCAGCACCGCGCTTTCCTGTTTATTCACAGACCCCGCCCGGTCGACATCTTGTGGAAAGTTCCGTGCTCGGTGTCTCGGCTGTCGCACCTCCAACACAAACCACTGCAAAATCTTCGCCGTCGTCCCTCGGGTGTCTCCCCCACTATAGTACCGAAAACTCCTAATCCCCTTGGGTGGGGACTGCTGCAACTTTGGCCGCCTTCATTCTAAGTGCTGCCGTTAACGCCTCCTGGATCGTCTTATGTAGCCGAGCATCAGGCGCTGTCGTATCTCGGCGTCACGCACCCCGTCGACGGAGTAGGCAGCTTTCTTGGACACGCGGCTAGGTGGTATACTTTCCAGGGTTTTGTTCGCAAGCTATTCGATGGCTAGGGCGAACTCCTGCATGGTCTCACCTGGCTGTTTCAGCCTCGCCTTTTTTTTTTAAACAGTAACGGAGTCTGATCAGGACTCCGGTACTGCATCCCTATTTACACTTCCCCCCGTAGGTTTTACTGATTACTGGTTTACTGGTTTTACTGTTTCTTTTACAAACATATACACATTGCACAAACATATAACACCCATGCCCAAGGCGGGACTCCAACCCACGATCCCCTGCCCACGAAGCACCAAAGCGAGACGCTTTAGCGAGCGTGGCCATGGGGACCGGCTAAAAATTCCCCGCCCCAGCCGGGATGCCTTAAGCTGACTGTGATAGGCTGCAGCCAACGATAGTTCCCGAAGCGGTTCTCGATCTCCTCAGACTTCGCCGAGGTCGGAATCGCATTTAGTAATTCTGCCGCCCATCTCTTGATGCTTACTATTAGCTAAGCAGCTTCCTCTTCTGCTGACCATCGGTTATAGCTGGAGACGGCGAATAGTTGGCAGAAGACTTCAAAGGTTGACGCCCCAACGTACTTGGGTGGCTTGATTCGCGCGGATGTGTCGCGTTCTGGCGTCCTGACCTTCAAGTCTTTCAACTTTCCATCAAACATCTTTTCCACCATGGCATTCAGTTCTTTCATGTCGCTATCGATTCTTCCCTCCAGAACATTAAAGCATTCCACGAGATCTTCCAAGGCTTCAGCTCATTCGTTCCGCTTCATGGAGTTAACAGGTTGGTCAAGTCCTTTCATCCTTCCGCAGTGCTCTTCCATCTTTTCTCCAAGCTCCTTCACGTCCTTCTTCATGCCTGCCAGTTATTCGTCGATTTTGGTAGAAAGTTCAGTTTTCAGGTTCTCTACTGTTGACTCCATTCAAGTTTTCATTTCTTCTTTTACACTCTTCAGTTCGGTCTTCATTTCCCTCTGCACCTTCTCTAACGAGAAATTCACTGTTGCAATTTCACTTCCTATCCTGTCCATCTTCGCCGACAATTTTTAAGCATCTCTTCTATCTTTGCTTCTTAATTCCACTGACACCCGAGTAACAAATGCCTTTACTGACTAAAAAATTGTTTACAATTAAAGTCTGAAATTAACTGCGCACTAACACTCCAGCCAAACGCGACTCCGTGTAATTCATAACACTACAATCCTTCCTGCTCTTTTAGCTAGAAAATGATGTCACACAACTTTCTGGAAACTTGTCAAAGATACTGGACGCTTCTAAGTTTCCTATTACATTATGACAGCAATTCAACAGGATGTTAATCTCAATTGTGATTTCATTTCGAACATGCATGTGTTCTTATGACTGATATTATCTAAAATGTGCTCAGGCGAGATCACATCCAAAAAAACCAGTGGCGGCCACTGAAGCACGCTACTGGTGGTGCCTAGAAAATATTGTTATAATAAAACCCTTCTAATGCCCGTTTATTCTTGCAGCAGCATGGATATATTGTGTAATTTTGTGAATAACCAGCATATTTCATAATGTGTTGTATTAATAAACTCAATTGGATGGAAAACGGAAAAATATGCCTAATAATTACTGGAAAATTGTGTACGATACCACGAAACAGAAAGAAAAATAAAAACTAATGCTAGCAATTTAGTGAGCTAATACCGACAATTCCTAGGTGTGCAATAGAAATTAAAAGGAACAACTACTGAGAAAATCACTATATAATGCACATGCATGTTCTCATGCTTGTGTTTTTAAAATCACTAATATTTAAAACTGAAAACAAATATTGAAATAATGCTCATCATTTTAAAACCTCACAGCATTATTTTATTTAAAACATGTATATGTGTTTATAAGGATATGTTCATGTCTATTTCTGTACTGGATTTAACTAAACATCAAAATGCGTTGGCATTACAGCAAGATGATAACACTACATTAACAGGAAGATTTAGTACAAACAGTGCATTCTTCCATTGTCACCTGCAAGGTACTGTGCTTTAGTGCACTCTGGAAGGTGTAACAAAGACTGTGCGCCAGATCAACTTTGGCACCACATCCACCCATAAGCAGCCACTATAAACGAATGCTCTAGCCTTATACACAGTGGCTTATGCACTCAAGCACTGCCCATCTAGAACTGATGTAAGCTTCAGAAAACTACTGCCACTGCCAAACTGCACAGCATTCAATGTGCTGTCCAAACGAGAGAACTAGTACACAATGCTTAATCAATAATCACAATATGTATGCACTTCTTTTTGATTTAATAGTGGTGCCATGGCAGAGTGGCACTACCCCAGGAGCCGCCTCTGCAGAATACTATGATTTACAAAGAATTTTTTGCGGAAGTTCTATAAGAGATATGAAACAATATCAGCTGCTTACACTTACATAGGGAACAAACCCGTGCTAATCTTTTAACACTTGTTGTTTCACGCAATTGGCAATAGATATTGCAAACACTTATCCAGAGACATCAGAAATTCTCAGGAGAGGTTTTTAACTAGTGATGAAAAGCAGAACTAGTGAGGAAACTTTTGCTCTTCAAAAAAAATTTCTGAACTTACAGGAGAAGAGTAGTTTACAAGTGCTTAAACAAGGTTCAAATAATCAAACTGTACCGTCAGCCATTCCGGAAAAAACGTGGTCAATTCAAGGATCCATAACATTCAACAACAAAAATCAGAACAAAATGCTTGGTTTAGTTTGGTATTGTGAACCTGATCAATTTCAACCTAAAAACTATGTTTGAAACCATGTGTGCAGCCTGGTTGCCCATTTTACAATTCAAGAGCTACTTAAGCAAGACCTCTGCTAATGACGTTTGGCTCCATGAGCAGCAAGACTGAGCAAAAATGTTATACAGCACCCTTTGTCTGTATGAGTATGAAAGCTGTTCAATTGGGGCTTGTATGGTAAATAAAGGACAATGTCAAAATCTTTTTTTTGGACAATGAAACATTTTGTTAAGGGACTGATCACTTTTGTGATCACAAGTTAACCCAAAAAATACCTCCATTAACATGGTGACTAACTCTCCCTTGAAACTCTGGCAATCATACTTCTCTATATGTATACCACAGAACTGAAAAAGAAACACTGAAGGCTACTAATACCCTCAAAAGTAAATACTGCAGTGATCATGATTAATTACCTGATGTTCTGTAAAACAATGCTGAAACTCCTTGCTAATACATCTTTTTTAACATGTTGCTTTCCTAAAGTTCTCAACATAGCAAAGATTATGCCTGTATATAACAAAAAAGACAAGAAATGAGTAGAAAACTACAGACCTATAACATTATTCTCTGTATTTTCTAAAATAATTGAAAAGATTTGCACAATATACTTGTTCCATTTTGGACAAATTTAATTCATCAAATGATCAATTCAGATTTTGCACAAGGAAATTGATTAATATGACAATATGTGTTTAGCCCTCCTGGGTAGTGTGGGTGTAGCATTCACATTCAACTGGTCGAGTAATTTTAAGCTCCATGGACCCTGAGATCATATGAGCATCATTTCACCAATTTCATTCTTCATCCGACATGATCAACCAAGTTCAAGGACATTAAGTTACCTAAATAAATATACACACTTGTTTTTTTCTTTAGTGGAGAAGATATTAAGTGAAGAGATGATATTAGGTTTTTTTGACCTATCAGTGTTTGAGTCAGTTGATGACAAAATCCTGTTAGAAAACTTGACAATTGTGGCAACAGAGAAGTTGCAAATGAGTGATTCTGCTCACATCTCAAAAATACACCACACATGATGGAAATTGACAGTAAATAACCAGATCTGCAGGTCTCTAAATGTGATGTGCTGCAATGCTCTATTTTGGGACAATACTCATTCTCATTTACATAAATGACGTCCCTTCCTTCAAGACACCTGCAAAAAGTGTCATATTTGCTGATGATCAAAAGATTATTCTAACAAAACTTCTCTACATTGCCCATCAATAGTCTAGGGTTCTCATTAATTGGATAAGGTATAAAAATTTAATTTTAAATATTGACAAAACCTGCTATTTAAATTTTAATGCACATTCAAAGCAAGTTGATCATCATAAAACATTAATCGAAAATTCTGAAGTAAGTAATTCTTAAAGTACATTTTTAGATATTATAGTCAACTCTTCCTTTTTCATGGAAAGAACATACTTAAGGACTACATGACAAACTAAGTAGGTTAACTTACAGAATTAGAATCCAAAGTCAAATGTGTAGCAAAGAAATGTTGAGATTTGTTTATTTTAGAAATGTTTACTTGACAATTTAATGTGTATACCCTTTTGGAGGAGTACAAACTTGTCTGTTGTAGTTTTCCAACTCTGAAATAAAATACTTAAAACTAATCAAACAGGCTCCAAATAACATTCTTATAGTTGCGAATGGAAACAATTTGCTGATATTCCCTGCAGATTTGCATCAAGACTGTCGCTGTTGATATTCACAATCACAAATTACTAGCAAATAATGCCACATTTCAGTGTTAAGCCGCAAAGCGTAGCCAGTATGGAAGGCCCTAAGCCAAAAGCATAGCCTAAGGATGTTGACTATGAGTGACAGTAGCCGCAAAACTGCAGAGCGACAACAGAGCGTAGCCGAGGGATCTGCTTGTCAAACCCAATGACTCCTGGCAGTTTTCATTACCGCTTTCACTATATTCTCATACACTTTCTTAAGAAGCTCATTCTGGAGAACTTTGATTCCATTAATGGTATAGACCGATTGTGTATTGAAGAATGCCAAATTTGCTAATGAAAATATTGCTGAACGCCATGGTTCGAGCTTCATAGACACCATGGCTCGCTTTGCGGCTACACAAGATGATGGCAACACAAGAACAGCAGAAGCAATGTTCCCATGATGCCTCATGTAACATGCGTGTGATGTATGTTGTGTATGAGGGATGAAATTACAAGTGAAAAGTTTGCAATATAAGTACATTTAAAATAACGGTAAAGCTATACGATGGTTCCACATACACATAAGGACACACGCACTCGCGCGCGCACACACGCACACAAACGCTCTTAAGACTTTTACTGGCGATCCATACTTGAAAGTGTTGAAAACATTAAGTTGTTCAGATGTGAAAGTTGCCAAATTGCCGAAATTTTTATTCTTCTTGGGATCATTGGAGTTTTAGCTTCACAGATCCCTTGGCTACACCTTGTCGTCGTTCCGCAGTAACGGCCTCCGGCCGCAACTGCTACACTCAACTTATGAAAAATATCCCTCGGCTACGCTTTGCGGCTTAGGGCACTCTACGTTGGGCTACGCATTACAGCTTAAGACCCTAAATTTTTTACCAGACCAGTAATTAACTACTATGCGGCTCTGACGAAAGAACAAAAGTGCCCGCGTATAGAAGTAATGCCAAGTGGTGGTACCATCGTATACTAATAATAAAATAACATATAAACGAATAAATATTAGTGTGCCTTACCCACATTTTGAGGAAAGAAAAAACACACTTTCCAGACATGTATCATTACGTGTATTACGATTTGGAACGACGTATTAGAAGTTTATCCTTTCAAGAGGTGGGATATGTTCACTCCTGAATGAATTTTTAAATACTTTAATAATCGCATTTCCCTTCTTCTTCTTTTTTTTTTTTTTTCACTTCGAGCAGTTTTTCCATCGTATTCATCTAGCTGTTCCTTCCAAGTTGGGTTTAAGTTAAGAATATTCATCACTATAAAACAACTTACCTTTAAATATGGGAAGCTTTTCCCATTCCTGTTTGTAGAACTGTAGATACCTAGGTACCTTTCGCTCCCCTGCGTCTTCATGTTTGGACATTATTAGTAAAATAAATTTGATTTATAAAAACAATGCAAATGCTAACCTCTACGTTCCGCGGCCCTACCAGTCAGCCATAGTGGTCATTGCTACCAACACTTAGTATTAAAAAGCGGCTAAACGTGACTTTCAAAAAGGCCAGAAATGGCTATGTAGCTATACGATAGCCATTTACGACTTCGACATTACACGAATGCAAATCAGACTTCACATTAGTTTTTTGTCTGATCCTTAAAATGTATTAAATTATTTAATTTATCAAATTTTTAATTTAAAAATTTGACATTGGCAACCGAAATGGCCACAAAAGGTTAAATATCTGAGGAAAAAAATTGCTAGATTTATGTAAATCGTCATATTACATGCATTCAGTAGCTTATTTGTACAAACTAGAGGCATACTCAAGAGTCCTCTGAACATGACCAACAATTATCCTTATGACCAGATTGGCATCACTATCAAGTTTATCACTGCCAATGTAAAGAAATGAAATTTCCAACTTCTGATGATAATCTGGCAGCTTAATTATTTGTTTGATCCACATGTGTTAAGAGAATAGATAGGAAATAACCTGCCTTTAAACTTTCCGGTTGGTAAAGCACGCTTTTGTCAAATCGCCATATTTAAATTCTACAAATTTGAGATGAGTTCGGCTTATATAGGCAAAATGTGACACCAAAAACAAGATTTTGTGGTGTTACATGTGAATTAAGCAGTACATATGGACTGCAGATTTTAAACCAGTATAATTGTGAATACGTGTGTGATGTTTTATTTATTTATTTATTTTTATTTACAAAGAATGTCCCGATGAGCATATTGCTCTAGGTAGGGACTGCCCTTAAGTGAGACGGTAAGCAAAATACAAAAAATTAAACACATTAACACATACAAAAAGGAGTATATAAGTATACATTTTATATATACACACAATGTTTAACGTAATTCATGTGGGTGTGTGATTAAACTTAATGCAATATTTCAAGAAACACCATAGGGGTTTTCTGTTGCCAAATTTTTAAGAATTACAGTATTGCTCAAGTAGGTATTTGAAGAGTTTGTTTTTAAATTGGGATAAGTTAGATGATTTTTTAATGTGGGAGACTGTCGTATGTTTTGGTGGCACTTTGTAATATACTTTTTATTCCATATTTGATAGAGTTAACTGATTCTATACATATGTAATTGGCTGATCTAGTTTTGTAGGAGTGAATATCTCTTTTGTGTTTGATTACAGAGTTGGTACATAGGAGTTTATTTTCAGCTTTGTACATGAATGAAGATTCACTATATTTACAGAGATAGGAAAATTGCATTATATTTGTTTCCTTAAAATCTTCTATGGAAGGCTTTAAAATATTAAATCCATAAAGTATTTTAATAGCTCTCTTTTGTAGGATTTCTAAACAGTTTAGCTGTTCTTTTTGTTATTGGACCATACTGCATTTAAATACAGAAAATTGGGGTGCAAGAGTGCACAATAAAGACTTCTTTTACAACTGTTATCTAAATCTAGATCGTTTAGTCTGTACAATATGTGAATAATAGAGTTTGTTTTGCTGATAATGTATTCAATATGGTATGTCCATGTCAAAGATGAGTCTAGTGTTAGCCCTAGGTATGCAAATGTGTTTCCTCTTTCTATAACATTATCCTTGCTCTTAATTAACATATTAATTGTAATTGGTCTAGAGGGTTTATGAAAAAGCATATATTTAGTTTTTTTGGCATTAAGGATTACGTTGTTCTTTGTGAACCATATCTGTAGTGTTGTAAGGTCAGTTTGCATATCTTTCATTACCTGTGATTCAGATTTGTTTTCATAAAAAAGAAAAATATCATCTGCAAATAGAAATATTTTACCCATTAGTTCTACATTTCCTATGTCATTAATGAAGATAAGAAATAAAATGGGCCTAACACTGTACCTTGTGGAACTCCATGCTTTACTATTAATATTGGGCTGGAATAACTGTTTAGGCTGATATATTGTGCTCCATGGAGATAGCTTCTAAACCAGTTCAAGGCAATTCCTCTTATTCCTGACTGCTAATTCTTTTAGGAGGAGTTCATGATTGACAGTATCAAACGCTTTATTTAGGTCAATGAAAAGTTCACCGGCAATTTGTTTGTTATCTAAAGTTTTTTGTAATAGGTTTACTACGTCAAGTGTTACTGCTTTTGTGCTGTGTTTGGGTACGAATCCATATTGAAATTTAAAGAAAAAATGTATCTGTACTAGAAAGTTTACAAGTCTGTCTTTTGCTTGTGGTTTTTTTGTATAGAATAAAACAGGAAAAAGGAAATGTTTCAATACATGAGTTAGGACACTTATTTCAATTTTGTGGTGTTAAATATTCAATTAGCAGTAAATTTAGGGTGTACATTTTAAATCAGTATAATGATCAATACGTGTGTGGTGTTTGGTTGTAGTTTCTTGAATAGCAGAAGCAAAAACAAGGAAACAAAATTGGCAACCTCTTGCTAATTCGTCAATTTAACAGCTATCGCGAGAAAAATTACCATTAAATTATGTGCTTATGATACCCGAACCCATAGAGAAAGTCGTCATAATTTCTAGGATAATCTTTTATGCTCATCGCCCTTTTTTGTGCACTTAAATACGATTACATTTCCCAAACATGTGTTTTTTTTTTTTTTTTTTTTTTTGTAGTGTTTAACGCCCGCTTTAACTACTTATGGCACCGTAGGTGGTGACACTGATGATACTTGAATGAAGATGGAGTACCGGTGGAATGCGATGGGAGGGGGGAACCGGAAAACCCGCCCCAGTGCCGTTTTGTCCATCACAAATCTCACATGCGGTCGCTTGAGAGGCAAGTGATCCAACCACTCGGCCACGGCGCGGCGGTGTGTGTGTGTGTGTGTGTGCGCGCGCGTTTACGTATGTGCATCCTATATATGACTGCCTCATACATATATTCAATTTACATCCATAAATTAGAACAGAATTAAATTTTGACCTTGCTGCATGTTTACTGAAATTATACCAATTTATCAATACCAACTTCTGACAGGTCAAAAAATGTGTTTGTTTTAAATATATCTTCTATTAGAGATCTCTCCCCTTCCATTAGCCTCTATTCTTTACTTCAAATTTTGGCAGATGTTGCGTATGGTATATATAAAACATATATGGTAGTGTTTATAGACACAAGATGGCGCCTGGACACAAAACGTGCTTCATTTCCGCCCAGGGTTTGGTCCCACTAACACTATGCGAAACGCTCAGAGAATTGAACAAGGACGTTTCGTGGTAAATTTACTGCTCCTGTTACAATTGAAACTTGATCCAGCTTATTATCATCTGATACATTTTCTTTTTATAGTTCCTGTGTAGTCTAAACTACACATATAGAGAGAATAGATAGGACATGTCCTATTCTTATGCAGTGTAGTTGGTCATCTGATACATTTTCTTTTTATAGTTCCTATGTAGTCTAAACTACTCATATAGCTAGAATAGATAGGACATGTCCTATTCTTATGCAGTGTAGTTGGTGAGGCACGTTTTTATCAAGCCGCCTTATTTTGATCTACACTCCGTACGGCTTTCGTGGGTTAAATGTGCACCCAATAACATTTTGTGGTGTTAAAAGTCAGTTAAGCAGCACATTTGGACTATAGGTTTTAAACCATTATAATGGGGAACAGTGTGTGATGTATGGTTGTCGTTTCTCGAATAACAGAAGCAAAAACAAGAAAAGGCAATGTGTTTCAATACTTAGGTTAGGGTACTTATTTAAGTGATATTGTGCTGTTAAATGTTCAATTAAGCAGTAAATTTAGAGTGTAATTTTTAAAACAGTATAATGGTCAATACGTGTGTGGTGTTTGGTTATAGTTTCTCGAATAGCAGAAGCATAAACAACAAAAGGGAAATGTGTTGCAATGCATAAGTTAGTGTACCTGTTTAAGTGGTTTGTCGATGGTATACTTAGTGAAATTTGTTATACATTATCGACAGAACAATTTTGTATTGTTTGTTAGATTTACGATTTCCAACTCGGAAAGACCGTTGAGAAACTGGGGTAAAGGTAATTCGCAAACATAATTGGCAACTTACTCCGGTTTATAAGAAACCTCTTACTAATTTGCCAATTTGGCAGCCATAGCTAAAAACAATAAGTATCAAATTATGTGCCTGGGATACTGGAACCGTGAGAATGGGAGATGTTCCTTGGACTCGGAATACAACACATGCAGTTCACAATCATTATGCACTTATTTAAGTCATTGTAGTGTAATTAATGACTATAGGCATGAGAGACAAACAATAAGCTTTGGTCAAAATCTGATATATTGCCCTCCTTCAGTTTTAGACCAACAAGCGATGTTTACTGCAACAACACCAATCAACCAATAAAAACTTTTGTCAGGCTGAAAAATGTGATAGTGTTAAATATTCTTTCAACTAGAGATCTCTTCCCCTTCCATTGGCCTTTGTTTTTTTTTTTTTGTTTTTTTTTTCCCTTCAAAAACTTGGAAAAGCAATAATTTGGCAGATGTTGCGTATGGTGTATATGGTAATGTGTGCAGTCACAAGATGGTGGCTGGTCACAAAATGTTTTTCAGCAAAACGCTAGCCATATCCTTCCTGTGGTCTTAACTCGCGAGCAAATGAAGAAACCCGAAATTTCTATATGCTCGCACAAATGCGTCCTGTTTAACCAGGTCATAGCAATAATCATCAACGAATTATATTCTAAATAGTTCATAAAATAAAAAAAATTAAAACATCTTGGAGATCATTGATCATAGCGCATACTTCTCACTTTTTCCAGGGTCAAAATATGCATACTAGAACAACATACCCACAGCTCATGTTTACAAATGTTTTGGCTGGGCTCAATTCCAAGTTTTGGTGATTTTACTTTTCGTTGTTGGTTATCTATGTTTTTCACTATAGCACCGGAAACGAAATATGATAGTATACCCAGTTATGTGAGGTTTACGATGAACTTTACTTAACGTTAAATTAAAAATGTTACTAAACTAAAGGTCTAATTAAGAAGATTAGTAGTTCTTTGAAGCTGGGTTACTATGATGGCTATCTGTGTAGTCACACCTAGCAAGATGCAAATTAATGCAAATATTAGTTGTGGCGTGAATAATTCAAAGGAAGAGATACATACACCCATAGACGGCAGTACCCCCCCCCCCCAGCGGTAACCGCAGTGGGAAGTTGGCCCCCTACTAGCTTGGTCGCTCGGACGCGAGAATGTGTTGGGCATACATACAGCGGCAAAGCAGTGGGCTTGACGCTCCGCCGACAGTGTGCGAGCGGCCCCTAAACTAACAGCTTGCTGTCAAATTATAAAGAGCAGGAAGTCCCCACACTTCTTACTCCTCTCCAAATGCCATCTTTCTTTCTCTTGACAAGACATACAGGCAATTGATACAGCGGGTTCAGAAGACCAGAGCCAACGGTGAGAGCCGTAGACCGGAAACCTCGAGCCGACATGGCTCCCATGGGTGTCTGCTTCGTGAAAGTCCAGTTCGGTCCGGTCCGGTCCTCCGGTCCAATGCTGACGGGCAACAACACAACACCAGTGCCCTTACCTCCTCCCCTGGGACGGTAGAACCTTCGCGAAAGCGAAGCAGGACGTCGGAGGGCAGCAAAAATAGGTGGAAAACATCTTTGCCACACCGTCTCATGGTGGTCGAGAACGACCCCACCAGTCCATATATGTTCCCTATGCCAGACTCAGACAGAGCTGATACCGACATGGACTCAGATGGTCATGGATCACCGTCCAAGTTGATGGCCGCAGAAGTGGGCGTACTACACCGGTTCTACAACCACCCCCACAGGGTAATAATAACCCTCAGCCAGAGGGGAGAATAAAATACCGCCTATCGTTGCCGATACTTTCCGCAACAACGTTGTGGTAGTGAGAAAGTTGGCAGCGAAGCTAAGGGATACCTTCGAGGCCCGGAGTAAGGGCAGAAAAGTCAACCTCCTGACCTCCAAGGAAAGACTACGAGGCGGCGAAGGCAGTATTTCGGGATTAACCAACCCTGTTCTACAACTATTTGCTGCAGCGACCCTACGTGGAACGTAGGATTATACGGGGCCTCGACTCCGACTACACCCCTGAGGACGTTAAACTGGCGCTTCAGGACGAGCACAATATTACGCCGATTTGGCACGTCTTAGTAAGGCGGTGGCAACAGCCAATGGCCCAGAAGGAGTGCCCATGCCTCTTTTCCTGGTCGTAGTGCCTAAAGCGCGCGGCCAGACAGTTCAACCGAATGATGCTCTCCGTCGGCTAATCTTCACCGTCGTGCGTATTGAAAAATATCACAGCAAAGAGGGATCCGATCAGTGACATTGGTGCATGGGGTTCCACCACTCCAGCAATATGTGTGAACATAGCTCGCATGCTTGCGGTGTGCTGGGCCCCATCTGCTGAGGGATTGCATAAGGGCCCATGAAGACCGCCACTGTTAGAACTGTGGAGAGCCGTACGTGGCATCTAAAGGGGCTGCCAGGTGCGAAAGCGCATCATCGAGAACTGCCGCAGAGAACGTCAGGAGCCAGCTAATATGCGCCCTGGGGTCTCCTTTACGTCGGCGCTCGACAGAGCTGAGGAAGCGTTGCGCGCCTCAGAGACAGACGGAGCTTCTTCTTCGACTCGTCAAGATGGCCAAGAAGAGACTGCGCAGACTCGCCGCTGCTAAGGCAGCACCCGACGCCTCGCAGCTTCTCCGTTGCTACCGGTCCCGGCAAGCCCTGCTTCGCCGCCGGCCGCCACCACACCCTCGCCGCAACTGCTGCCGCAGTTGCCGCCATCACTGCCGCCGCCCAGCTCCACGTCGCCGCCGCCGTCCCGGTTCAGTGCCGTGGTACGGGGGGTCCCTAGGGACCTTTCCACCCGGCACCTCCTCGCCGCAGCGAAATCCAAGTAGCCTTCTTGTTTGAGGGCCACAAGGATAATTTACAACCGGGGACCTACACCACTTGTGAGGCTGGAAATTCAGGATCGTTCGGACCTCGACGCTGCCTTGGCGTCAGGGTTGCCCTTGTTAGGGCAACTCCTGGTCGTCGAGGCCAGCAAGATGGAACGTTACCGGCCCTGCCGTCGCTGTTGTGCCTTCGGGCATACAGCCGACTCCTGCTCCTTGACGCCGCGGTGCCACTACTGTGGCTCCGCCAACACCACCGCTGAGTGCACTGAGCACAATCTACGCCGTCGCCGCCGGTTCTGTGCCACCTGCCGTGGCACAGGACATTTCACAGGGCAAGCGCAGTGCCCTCTCTACCCAAGGAGCAACACTTCATCACCACCTCCTGCGCGCCGCACCACTCCACCGCAGACACCAACCACCGAGGCCTCACCACCTGCACTCTTAACAGACGCAGCGACGCGAGAAGCCATTCAGGACCTCCACGCGGAGATCCTGAACGTCGGCGCTCGACTAGCTGCTCTGGAAGAGACATGCAGCCTCCTCACACAGAAGCTGCAGGAATTGCAAGCTTTTAACGCCGCAGCAGCCACCAGCCAGCAGACTACAGCCGCCGACCTGTCCACCAGGATCGACGCCCTAATGCAGCCTCTGAGGCAGGTTCTCCTGCAGCAAGCTGCATACTCTGCTGAGTTGTTCCAATATAAACGACAGCAACCCAACACTGCTCCTCCTCCTGTACAGGCTGAGGGGCATGCACAACAGCCACCCTCACACTGGAAGACTACCGGGAGCTTCGTGGAGCAATTCCGAAGCAGGTATAAGCCATAAAATCTATGTCCTATTCTCTCCTCTATTTCCACCCTTTATTTCCTAACCAATATCACCTCTATTCCCTAGGCTGCAGTCAGGTTCCATGGCTGTCAGCCTAGAAATAACCTTTCACCCGCTCCCGCACATTGTGCGGCAGCTTCCTATCTTTCGCCGACTAACGCGGGTGCATCAGCGGGACCGCGCAAAGCCACGAGATTCTGAACAAACTACTGTTATAACGTGGAGGGGTTTTTTAGTGGGTATGCCGCATGAGGAAGCGGAGAGTCCCACATATCCCCCCAGCCATTGCACTTCGGCTGGGGGTTGAATGCGTAATGCATTTTTCCCCTCCACGGTAAAAAAAAACAAACAAACAAAAAAACTCAGAGGCAGCAGCAACTCCCACCACTGCAGTCACTGCAGAGACAGTGCCACCACCATTCTCTTCAGGTCCGTCCACGACGACGGTGGTGCCAGCCCCTCCCCCCAGCCGGGTCCGTCTACAATGATGGAGGAAGCCGCTACGCTGTCCTCAACCAAGGGAATACTTCTAAAAAGCTGTCCAAGAAGAAGGGCAATAAAACTCACAGGCAGGCTGGCCAGCCGGAACCATCAGAGGCTTCCATCTCTAAGCAACCTAAGGCCACGCACCCTGCGCTACAGCAACCACCGCCAACGGATGCTCCAGCGTTCACCCCGCCGGCAGCTCCCGCCACGTCACCGGCAACGGCACCGACGACTCCAGCGGCTTCCTCAGCCTTCACAGCGGTCATCCCACAGGTGGGCCTGGATGAATTTCAGGGCCTAGTCCTGTGGTTCTGCGACCTCATCAATAAGGTCCTCCCAGCCTTACGCAACTTCAAGTTGCAGTAAAATAACCTGCACCTCTCCCTCCTCTGGAACGCGAACGGAATCCGGTACCAACGTCCTAGCACTTTTGAATTTGTACAATCCTACGGAATGGACATTCTGATGGTCTGCGAAATTCTTCTTTTCAGTCTGACTCTATACCCTCTAGATGCTATTTCTGACTTCTCGCTGCCCAGTTATGTCACCCATCGGTCCGACAGGGGGGCAATACAGCCATTCTCATAAAAATCCATATTATCTATACTCCTTTCAACTCCCAGCGCTACAGCATGTGGAGGCCTATGCCATTACGCTTGCCATTGACGGGCTCCACACGCAGCTGATAGCGGCTTACGACCCACCTAATCACCGCTTCCATGAAGCGGACTATACCACTTTACTGAACCTTCACCCAGTGGTATGCATCGCAGATCTCAACGTGAAACATGCCCACTAGTATAGCCGCATTAACAACCCCAGAGGCCACGGGCTCTACCGCCCCATCAGCGTGGGGGATGCAACCGTGGTGGATACAGCCGTGGCCGTATAGCTCTGGTAACGCCAAACTGGATAAATGAGATCGACTAAGATGGCCGTCCTAGACCTAAACCAAACCGCGGACCTGCGACCACGCATCGATTCCACTGACGTCCTGAAAGCGGCAGCCACGGCTTTTTCCCAACAAATCCTGAATCTGGTACGCGCTCACATCTACCCCATCCCATCTGACAAATCCAACCGAGAACCATACATAATGAACTCCGACAGCTTCTAAAAGCCAAGGCAACCGTACAGAAGCTATGGCACCGCTTCCACCATCCCAGGTTCCAAGCAGTGTACCAGGGGTTAAAAAACCCTGGCAAGGCGCCTGCTTCACGTGCACTGCCTGGGAATATACAATGGCCAACTAAACCTGGAAGAGAAGCAACCTTGGAGGATCATCCGGTCCCTCAGGAAAGACAGAAGTCAATTTTAGCATCCCATTCATGGCACTCGAGGGAGACTCTCTTTTCAGCCCCAAGATAAACCCTCGGATTTCGCAGACCATCTGGAGATCAGTTCGAACCTCGGGAAGACCCCCAGGATGAAGACTTGACTGAACTCTTGGAGGGGACGGTGGACTTCCTCTATAAAGAGCTCCCGATGCCCCCACGAAGAGATCTACATCTCTATAGTCACCCTGAAAGAGGTGGCCTCCCCAACTCAAAAGCCCCAGAGCATGATGGTGTCATGGCGACCATGCTCCAGCACCTACCCTGAAAGTCGTAATCCATCTCACGAGGATTTACATGCAAGACCTCCAAACACTTTCTAACGTGTTGGAAGGAGACAAGGGTGGTCTGCATTTTAAAGCCCGGCAAAGATCCGGTCTTCCTGTCAAGCTACAAATCAAACAGCCTGCGCCTGATCATCTCGAAACTATTCAAATGGTTTCTCCTACCCTGCCTCACCCCTCTGAGGAATGGCTCCTACTCTCAGATCATCAGTTTGGTTTTCCACGTGGACATTCCACAACCTTGCAATACTGTGACTGGCTGAGAAGGCTGCCCTGGTCTTCCAGTACAACTTCAAAACAGTTGCAGTGCTCTTGGACATGGAAAAGGTCTTCGCCACCATGTGGCACCAGGGACTGTTGTACAAGCTCAAAAATGCTTCCTTCCAGACCGCACTTTCCAGATGTGGGTGGAGGGGAGGCAATCCACAGCTAGACTATCACTTTAACCTATGGTACTACCTTATTTCGCTTCTACGTACAAGGAAGCAAGTAATAAGACTATTTCTGCTAATTTTTCTCAATTAGCATGAAGTAAATAGAAGCTTAACAATAATTTGTTGCAGAGATGTAGAGAAAGTCATGTGAATGGAACACATCAGATTTTTATTTTCTCTACGAACTATGTACATGGTGTATAGAGAAGGTATTGTATTCCACCTAAAAATTTGATACCGATATTTCATCAGAAATACCTGTTTTGGGTCCCCTGAATCCAAAAAAAAGCATTGTTACAAAAAGGTCCGTGTGTGTGTCTGTGGACAGCATAGCTCAAAAACGAAAATTCCATTAAAAACCAAATTTGGTATCTTCCAAGGATGTGACACGAAGATTTTCAAGAAAATCCCCCCACCCCCAACTACCCTTTAATGGAACTTTTTTCGAAAATTTTGATTTTCTAAATAATGGCTCTAACGATTCTGATTAAAATATTGTATATTACAGATACTTATCTGACAAATAAAATGTTTAATCTTGAATTTTCTGGGAATAGTCTCTGAAGACTACCTTATTCTGAATGAATTTTATGGAATTTTGCATATCTGCTAAACCGTAAGAGATGGATAAAAACTTACTACACAGAAAATGTAAAGCACATTAAAACACACAAGTTATGTTATATACACTTTTTTCATGGAGGTGATCGTTTTTAAGGTAATCATTTGTTCTTTGTTTCAGCTTTGAAAAACTTATACTTTTCTCACACAGGAATTTGTCAACTCCTATCCATACAAACAAAGGAACTTCAGCCACATAGCAACCAGCTTTTGACTATCAGTATAACCTATGGTTTCCCTTATTTTGCTTCTACTTACAAGGCAGCAAGTAATAAAACTATTTCTGCTAATTTTTTCTTGATTAGCATGAAGTAAATAGAAGCATAGGCTTTTTAACAACAATTTGTTGCACAGATGTAGAGAAAGTCATGTGAATGGAACACATCAGATTTTTTTAATAATGATTAATGATGTACCAAATTGCTATCCATGTCACACCATTTTTATACAGATGATACGTCATTCCTAAACATAAATAATGATTTTCATCTACTGTCACAGTCTGCCCAAGAAAACTTAAAACAGCCCATCTCCGGTTTAGAAAAAATGGTTTCTTTATGAGAGATAAGTCACAAAATATTCTCTTTACATTAAAGAATAATAATTATTTTAGTGATGAGACAAGTGAGACATAAAATTTCTTGATATTATTGATAACCATCTGTCTTGGAACTCTTACATTGATTCAGTATACAGTAAATTAGCATGTGCAGTATCAAGATTTTGTTCGCATGACATATTTTTAATTCTTTCAGAGCATTTTTCGATATGTTTTAACACTGTGGGGCAACAGCCCATGAATTATAGATGTACTAATCATTTAAAAAAAGGTTCTTAGAATATTGACAAATTATCATAAAACGAACACAAATACCAATATAACAATCAAAATTAGTAATAAAACTTTACTTATCTTTTTCAAATTCAAGGACTAGTTTTGCAATCCAAAATGCATTACATCATCAACTTCTTGTTGCTGTTATTTACATTGTTACAGCTACTGCTACTAAATGAAGGATTTGCATTAAGGTACTGCTAACTACTGGAATCAAAAGAAATTTGGTGACAGAATTAATTGGTGTTATATCAATATTCATCTCATGATTTTTATTCTTTAAAATATTTTCTTCCAAACTATTAAATTTACCCATTTAAGTGTTTTAATAATTTAACTACTGGATTTATTTCATGGTTAAATTTCCAAAAATGATTTGTCACAGCTGATTTACCAATATTAATATTTCTAAGTGCTCCTTAACTCTGGCTTTCAAATTAAGTTTGGTCTTACCAATGTAATCAAGGTCACAATTTAGTTGATAAATGCCTTGTTTTTTATTTTTTGAAATTTCATTTCTTTTAAAAAAAAATAACAATGTTTTTGTTTAGGAAACAATATTATACCATTTTCTTTAAAACTGTTTTATTTGGCCAAGTGATAAGTTATATTAATACACAATCCTTCACCTTATAGCAGTAACCATAATGATGTAAATAAACAACAGCAAGAAGAAGCTGATGATATAATGAATTTTGGATTGCAAAACTAGTCCTTGAATTTGAAAAAGATAAGTGAAGTTTTATGACTTATTATTAATTGTTATGTTGGCACAAAGTTTGGTATTTAATAGAATTTTTATCTTGAGTTATGATGCACCCACACAAGCAAGCGTACATGCACACACTTATGCACGCACACACACAAATATCTGTTTCTTAAAAATACTATTTTGGTTTTGGGATCCTAAATATACATTTCTGTTGAAATCTTGGTATCAAATTTGTGGGTGGAATACACCACTTGTCTACCTACATTGTACATTATACTACATTAAAAAAAGGCAAAAATATATATGATATTTTATCTATATATTGTATACCAAATATTAATTGATATGTTAAATTTTAAATTGATGAACCTAAAATTTTTAAGATTTTACAAATGCATCACCTTAAGATTATTTCATATTCAAATCCTTCTATCAATGCAATTTTCATACTTTTCAAACAGAATTTTGATTTATATTTCTTTTTGATCCATAAAATAAATTTCCTAAGAAGTAACCTGTAAACCCTTAAAATTAAGTATAGCGAGGTTTTGTCAGCTTATACTGGGGAAACTATCTTCAAAATTTAGTTTTAATAACTTCAAAATGATACAATGACACATTTTAAATATTGCAAAATGTCTAAAAATATTACAATACAGAAAAACTTTTGATACACTGCACATATTAACAGACATTAAATTTTGCTTGTATATATCTATCTATATTTGAGGACCCTGAAACCCACCACCCACCCCCCAAAAAAAAAATAGAAAAAGGCTACTGTAAATGGGCAGGGCAGCATAGCTAAAAAATGTAAGGTATGTTAAACACCAAATTTGTTACTTAAGTTTAGCCTCTTCCAAGGATGTGACACTAGATTTTCAAGAAAATCTCCCCACCCCAAACTACACTTTTCATGGAAATGTTTTTGAAAATTTTGCATTTTCCAACAACAGCTCCTACAATTTTGATTAAAATATTATATGTTTAAAACATTTTCATGACAATTAAAATGTTTATCTTTAATTTACTGGGAATTGCCTTGAAATTCAATTCATTCTGTTTGATTTTTCATAACTGGTAAACTAGAAGAGATAAGACAAAAAGTTACTTACCATAAAGTAGATAGAAAAATAAGTCTATTGGAATAGTTGGTTGCACTATAAGTAGAGAAAGTCATCTGCAAGGAACACATTTTTTTGTACTGTTTAATGCCCACTCTTACACATATGGCACCACAGGCAATGGACATTGATGATATATGCAATTCAAATTATATTTGGGAGGTTTCAAAAGGAAATGCTCTACATCTAAGTTCAGGGTATGCCCTGGCATTTACTAGTTATAAGGAGTGAGGAAAACTCAGGAAAAAAATGTCAGTCAAGGACAATACTGGTAGGAGTAGAACAGTGAATATCCTGTTTATGAGTCCATGCAATAATGAACTTGGCTTCCCATGTCAAAGTTTGGGTTTAAGTTGCTGTTCTCAGCTTTTCTTCTTTAATACACATAGAGATTGTTAGGTACCTCATTTTGCATCCACTCCATATTTTAATTTGTCTAATATGAACTCTTCCAATTTTATGGATGTTCAACTTACCAACAAAATCTCTATTGCTTGACTCAAGAAAAAAAAAATCATTCATACAGCCTTAAATTTTTAAATAATGTCTTTAAAATCAACAGCTCATGTGTATTTATTTGAATTATACAAAACGTTTAGCATGAAGTAGGTCCCTAAATTACTAACATTTGACTCACAAATTGCAAATGGAAAGCTCACCTAAATAATTCAGTAATTATTCAAAGTAATAAATGAAAGGTGCTTCATATAAGATTCATAAGCTTGTAGGCTTACTGAACTTGAATGACAGCTGTGTACAAATTGCCATTGATATCAGACTATTTATGTCAGACATAAAAAAATATCTGGTGTGTTCCATTCACATGACTTTCTCTAGCTGTTCCACAAACAATTTTTCTTAAAAAAGATTATTTTTTTATCTGCAGAGACTATTCAAGATAAACAAACATTCCTAGAACTGGTCTTACTACTTGCTTCTTTGTAAGTCAAAGTGAAATACGGGAATGCACAGGATAAAGCGATAGGTCTTTTAAAAGCCAGTTGCTAAGTGAAGCAATTGAAATTTGATTCTCTTTACTTCCTAGGAGTCAACAAAAGAGGCAAAAAAAAAAAAAAATGTCTCCCATTTGAGAAAAGTTAAAATTACCTTAAAACTGAAACCAATAATTCAGAATATCTCGAAAACAGTTAACTCTACCAAAAAAAAAAAAAAAAAGCATTGCATAAATTATGTATTTTAACGAGATCTACTTTTTTGTGTAGTAAGTTTTTTTCTATCTCTTACAGTTTACTAGTTATTCAAAAGTTACAGAAAAGTCTTCTGAATGAAAAGATCTTCAGAGGCTATTCCCAGAAAATTCAAGATCTAAATTTCATTTGTCATGAAAATATCTTAAACATATCAATCACATTTTAATAAGAATTGTGAAGAGCCATTTTTGAGAAAAACAAAATTTTCCAAAAATGTTCCATGTAAAGGGTAGTTGGGAGTGGGGGGATTTTCTTGAAAATTTTTGTGTCGCATTCTTGGAAGATACTGAACTTAAGTGGCAAGTTTGGTATTTAACCAACTTTTCATTTTTGAGCTATGCTGCTCACACACGTAGATACACATGGACATGTTTCTAAAAATGTTTTTTTTTTATTATTCAGGGGATTTCAAAATTCGATATCAAGTTTTTGGGTGCAATATAATATGTCCTCTATTCACTATGTACATTGTACATATGGGCTAGAGAAAGTAAAGCCTAAATTTGTCTAGTTCTATTCAGTTCCATAAGCAATTTACAGCTGAACTTTTTTAGCTTCATTCATTCATCATGAGTCACAGTGAGGTCTGAAATTCTGACAGCAGGCTGTTTTATAAGTATATTTAGCTGTGAGAATAGCAAGGTTCAAATCCCACCCCTAATAAATGCAATGTTTATTACACACATGTTAATGTAACCCCCAATCACAAAGACATATTTGATTCAAGGAATTTATGCTCACACAAAAATCATTGTGCTCTACTGTGGTTTCAAAATAAATTATCACATATTCTTAAGTGAAAAACCAAATAAAAAATATAAAACAATTTAATGTAAACCCACTCTCTATTACTGTTCTCAATCTTTGAAAACCCAAATAAAAAATATAAAACAATTTAATGTAAACCCACTCTCTATTACTGTTCTCATTCTTTGAAGCATTCACTTTGAAAAGAATTTACATTTCTGTGTTTAATTATGAATGTGTTAACAATTAAAGTGTCTCTCTTTTCCATTAAAATATACAGTACTACTATATATTAATCTTTTTTTTCCAATACTTGGCTTACTCTCCCCATATGTAGGACAGACACCCCCTTAAGACTTACAAGGGTGTCTAGAGATTAGGGGCCAGAAGCCTGTAGGGGAGCCAACACAAATCACGGAATGAAGAACCTGGAACGAGTGGTTGGCCTATAGCCAGGCATGAACGTGAGGAAGTGGATGATGTGAAATGAAAGCGAAATGGACGATAGGAAAGGTGGTATTGGAGCAATTGTTGGAATGAGTGGCAGGGGAAACTGGAGGACCTGGAGAAAACCTGCCCAAATGTTTCGTCCATCACAAATCCCACATGCAGGCGCTTGGGATCAAACTCAGCCCACCTAGGTGGAAGGCAACCAATCTAACCACTGAGCCCAGCACTGCCCTGTATATTTATTATCTATTAATTTTACCTGCAAAAATACTCGAATAAGGAGGATTCAAATCTGGTTCTCATTACAAGACACTTGCATTTCCATTCAAATCATCAAGCAAATGACCATAAAAATCCCCCCCCCCATTTATTACAAATCTTGAAAACAAACACAGGATGGTATAAATGTTAATTGTAAATTAGTAATCGCTTCTGATAATTTCTAAATTGGGCTTGCTTTCTGATTTTTTTCATCTTTCTTAAGGTGAATCTGCCAAAGTCGTTTGATGAAGGCAAAATATCTGGATAACTTGTTATACAAATATACCACAAAGCCTGTTGGCAAATAAGTGGCACTAAAAATTTTGACTTATCCAAAACCTCAAACATGACTATCATATCTATAATAAAACTGAACAGCTGATATTTAAAGGATGCAAACTAATTAATGAAAACTCCTGTATTAATTATATTAGGTTTCACATTTTAATAATTTTGTAAGCTGGTGCTCTATATGCTGGGTTGCAAGGGAAAATGGTGTAATATAACTGTTGTCAGTTATAAAGGTTTGGTTAAATGCCTACGCCACTTGAAATTTCTTTATAAATACAAGATGTATTTGCTCTAAAATTTGCTAAGTTAACCAAAAAATGGAACTAATTTCACTGTGAAGTTTATACAGCTACTGGTTTTACTCTAAGTCACTGCATCTCTCTATATCTTGAATGGAATAGTCTGAATCTTGTTACTTTTTAATCTATTTGTTACGGCTAGGTAAGCAGTACATTACAAAACGTTTTATTGGCTTATACTCAACACTTGCACATTTTTTTTATGAGATTGAGTCAAGTCTTTAGAGCTTTCTAAAAGTATACCATATTATGTCAACAGTCGCACATGATCTTAGCAAGTTTTGCAGCACTTGAAATGTAATGAGGTTATGGAAGCAGCATAAAATATTGATAAATTTATATGAATTTAATTTTGTGACACTAACTTCACTCACTTTGTTTATTATTACAACATTTTCAAGGGCTGTTACCCTCATCATCAGTTATAAACATGCTAGCAGTAACTGTTTCAACAATCTCCTGTTTGCATTTGAAGACATATGGTGTGATGAATTGCTGAGATCATTCAATGCCAGAATGTTGAAATTCATTACCCTTTCGTAGTGTTTTATGACCTAAAAGTTTTTTTCTGACTGAAAGTTGTACTGCATTCAGGAGGGGTTTTTAATAATGTAGGTTCTTTTATCTTGTGCATTCGTCCAGAAATGTGTGGCAACCACCAATTTTGCTACTTGTTTTGTTTAGGAAATGTTCAAGCTCTTAAATCAATAGTCATTATAAAATTAAATGTTTTTCCGTTCCTAACTCCCTGGCATTTCCTTATAGATGTTATAAATAAATCAGATTGTTTTAATAAGCTAGACTACCAAAAAGGCCCAATTTTTTAAATATTATGAAAATATATACAATATAAGATGGGTTTTTTCATTAAAAAAAAAACAAAAAAAACAGCTGAACACACTTCTAGTAAAAACTAAAAATTATTACTTCATAACATTCAGATATATAAAACTCCCAAATTTTAATGTTCTTATGCTTTAAAAGATATTTAGGTGATGCTGGACACACTACACATATTTATGTACAAACATCTAACATTAATTTTTTTAAGGTTATGAAAATGTATACAAGGGTCACTCCAAAAGAAATGCACACTAATTTTTTAAAAATACAGTTTTCATTCTACTTGTTGGAAATTTTTATAGTGTGTACATACATCCTTTAGGAACATTTCATTTCTTCACATAATCGCCATCCTTCTCAACTGTCTTATGCCATTTTGAAACTAGCATGGTAAAAGTCTGGACCAGCATGTTTAAGCCACTGTTTGGCAGAGTGCACAAGGGAGTCATCATCTTCAAAACTCATTCCATAAAGAGATTCTTTCAGGTTCCCAAATGACATGATAGTCAAACAGAGTCAGGACTGTAAGGTGGGTGTTTCAATGTTGTCTATCCAAGTTTTCTAATCGCTTCCATGCTTTTTTGACTGTCATGTGGCCGCGCATTGTCGTGCAACAGCAAAACATCCTGCCTTTGGCATAATGTCCATAAGCAAGAGTCCTTCAGAATTAAAAAAACACCATAGTCATAACTTTTCCAGCCGAAGGTGCAGTTTTAATTTTTTTTCTTGGGTGAATTTGCATGATGCCACTCCATTGATTGTCTCTTCATCTCTGGTGAAAAATGATGAAGCTATGCTTCATCGTCTATCACAGTTCTTCCAAGAAAATCATCTCCACCATACCCGTACTGTTCAAAAAGTTTGCTGCACACTGTTTTTCATATTTCTTTGTGAGCCTTTGTCAACATACTGGGAATCCACCTTGCACAAACCTTTTTTAACCCTAACACTTTCAGTATTCTGCAAACACTTGCTTCCCCTATTCCAACGTAGAGTGATAATTCGTTCACTGTGATGAGTTTGTCAGCAAACACCAGTTCGCTAATTCTTTGTACATTGTCAGGAGTTTGTGTAGTGTGAGGCCTGCCAGTGCGAGGAGAATCCTGAATATTGCCATGCCCGCTTTCATCATGTAATCTGCTTGCCCACCGACTAAGTGTATTTCGATCGACAGCAGCATTTCCATACACCTTATGTTTCCCACTGTTTTGTTTTCAAAGCACAGGAATTCTGTAACAGCACATTGCTTTTAATGGATGTCCAGTGTAGTTGTCATCTTAAGGTATGCTGTGACAGCACCACTCACGGAAACAGGTTGAATTAAATTTGAATACAATCAGGAAGGATGTATTTGCACACTGTACAAATTTTAAAGATGGTGCATGAAAACTGTATTTTTAAAAAACTAATGTGCACTTCCTTTGGAGTGACCCTCATACAACATAAGATGGGTTGCTTCATTTAAAAAAAAGGACAGTTGAAATCGCTTATAGTAAAAACTAAAAATTATACAAAATTATTAATTCCTAATATTCAGATATCTAAAACTCTCAAATGTTAATGTTCTTATGCTTTAAAAGAGATTTAGATGAAGCTGGACACATTACACATTTTTAAGTGCAAACATGTTATGTTAATTCTAAAGAAAGTCATACCTTCTTTGTTCCAATCATCTAATCCAGAATCAGCCATTTTGTTATCTTCTAGCATGAGTTTCAACAGCTTTACCTTAGATGCAGCTTATATCAGCTTTTTTGAATAATACCAGGGGATCAAAAGAATCAAAATACTGGAACTGGTACACAGTGAAGCATAATTACACATTGGATAAAATGAGTCGAATATACACTTGAATTGCTTCACTAAGTAATAAATTACCTAGACATGTTTGGAAGGCATATGTTCTGTTGATGATGTAGGCAACATACGCCTTCGAAACATGTCCAGGTAATTTACTACTGAGTGAAGCAATTCAAGTGTAAATTCGACTCATTTTATCCAATGTGAATATCAGGGGAGCTTTTGGAAAAACAGGATCTATTCTATTTTCAAACTGTTTTAATCAAAGACTGTTTTACAGACTTTGTTCACGAGCAAACAACAGTACAGTGATTGTTATATAAATTTGAAGGTAAACTTTCTTGAGAAACCAATCATAGAAAAACATATTTGTATCTAGGGACTTACATACAACATTATAACATCTTGTATTACACTTCTTTATTAAGCAAAGTAGCTCCGTAATCGCTGAGCTTCCTCGGCCATTTCAGCCTCTGTTCTCCACAGAGTTTCTTCTTTGTCATGTGTTTCCAGCTTGTCATAGATTTCATCATTCCTTGAAAAATCACCAGGCTTTCGTGGAATTATGTGGACATGAACATGCTGAAAATAATTTTAAATTTTCATGAGATTCCTTCATTATTTCCTTTTAAATATTTAAAAAAAAACTGGACTATATCTAACTACTGGGTCTGCAAAGTCGGCTATACTAAAGTTCCTATCCAGTCCATCCATACATCTCTCCATCACCCTCTCTCTGACAACCGCATATGCAAGGTCTCTACTGCCTAAACAATCAACACTCTGCACTCAACACTACAGCATACACAACTTGAAAAACATGTAATGTGAAACATGCTGAATTATATGTGTAGTTGAAATTTGAATTAACATTCTGTCTCCACTGTATAAACAAGGGAAACAAAACGCGTTGTTAATTAACATCCATAATCATAATATGGCTATATTATCAAGTGTCAGCCTTTGTGCTAAGAATATGTGCTTTGTGGAAGATTTGCTAGAATAAAAGAATAAAATTCTGGTGCCTTACATGACTTTCCCTATCCTCTATTGTTATAGAGTTACCTATACAAAGTATTATATAATAGCTTATTGTCTTATTTACTTCATTTTAATCAAGTTAAACTTTTACAGAAATGGCTATATTACACATTTTAATATAAATACAAAGAGAATAGCTATAGACAAATGTTTAAGAACTGGATGCTACAGACTGGCCTTAAAATTCCATTCTCTTTCCATGTGTTTGCAAAAATAACTGAAAATCGACTGGAACTTAAAAAATGAGAAAGTATTGAACAATTTGAGCCATTAACAGAATCTTAGAAACGGTTTGTATCACAAAAAGGATATTTGAAATAAAAAGATTTTACAAAATTTCTTCCGAAAGAAGCAATCTTCATAGCCTATTCCCGGCAAAATTCAATATATCTTTTTTCAGTAAATATCTTTAAAGCATGGTCTTTTAATAAAAATAATCAAGAAACATTTTTGAGAACAATTTTTGTCAACAATTGTTAGCCAGAGACGATTTTCAGAGCAGCTGAATTGCAGTTAGGCTTAGCCTCTTTTTTTTTTTTTAACTGTCTTTCTGTTCCCATGTATACATTACGGGCAAACTCACATAAATACTATTTTTTTTTTTATTTTATTTTATTTCTATATTCTTTTTTAAATATATTTATGATAACAGGCCTTGTATTGTCTAGTT
Source organism: Hymenopus coronatus (assembly GCA_030762935.1). Lineage (NCBI taxonomy): Eukaryota > Metazoa > Arthropoda > Insecta > Mantodea > Hymenopodidae > Hymenopus > Hymenopus coronatus. The sequence goes on from CM060898.1 coordinate 92,009,863, forward strand.
CTTCATTCATTTCATCATCTCACTAGTAAATAAGGAGAAAACAGGGCCAAAGTTAGTTGCATCTACACAAAGTCACTGAATAGATAGCATACTCAATATATTTTCCTGTGCTGGTAGAAAATAATTTTGTTTAGCCATGAAATGCTGAATCAACTTGTTTTGCAAGACTTGTTGGCCAGTCGAAACACTCATTAACAAAATTAAATAACTCAGAAGTTTGAGACAAATGAAGTAGTTCAAGTAATATAATTAAAAATGAGTCAGAATAGTGACACTCACCTCACTTAAAATGAAACTTTCAAGACACATGTTTCAATGGCATTTGCCCTCTTCTTTAGTTGAGGTCTGACATTAGTTAGCCGGAATTTGTTCTCTGTGGTTCATTACGGTGGAGACATCTGGTGTTCTTAGCAGAAGTTCGTAATTATGTGGCAGTATTTGAAAATTCATGAGCTGGTCTTTGAGTTGTGTATTGAGAATATTCTCCCAAACTGTGAGTACTGCCAGATTGTTTACAGGTTTTAGCAACTTTATGTCATTTTCTATTTTGTGATGTGATGTCCAAAAGTGGTGTGCTATTGCCGATTTATTCGTCTGTTTCTGTTTGATGTGTCTGAAATGTTCTTTTAACTTTGTTTCCAGCAGATAAAAAATTCAAAACAAGTTCAAGAAATACAATATAAGTTTAGCTTCAAGTAACCAAATAAACATAAAAAAATACACTGAAAACAGACATTAAAGACCTCATGCCTACGAACCAGAGATCAGGCATCTACAAAATTGACTGCAAGGACTGCACATTATGTTACATTGGCCAAACAAAAAGAAGACTGGAAACAAGGTTAAAAGAACATTTCAGACACATCAAACAGAAGCAGACGGATAAATCGGCAGTAGCACATCACAAAATAGAAAATGACATAAAGTTGCTAAAACCTGTAAACAACCTGGCAGCACCCACAGTTTGGGAGAATATTCTCATTACACAACTCAAAGACCAGCTCATGAATTTTCAAATACCGCCACATGATTACGAACTTCTACTGAGAACATCAGATGTCTCCACCATGATGAACCACAGAGCACAATTCCAATCATTATTTGGACCTTAACTGAAAAAGCGGGTAAATGTCCTTTAAACAAATGTCTTGAAAATTTTCATTTTAAGTAAGGTGAGTGTCACTATTCCACTATTCTATTTTTAACTATTATACTCATTAATAAGTTGAGCTCTTTGTGCTGATTCAACATGTTTTCTTTATTTTTTAGTCAGGGACAGATAGACAGACACACACATGCACACAAAAAATACAATGAAAACAAAGGTGTCAATTGACATCAAAAACTTCAAGATACTCACAATGGTGTAAAAATAGCTCTATTTAAAAAAAGCTGGATCAAGATAGTTATTTTTAGGATCAATGAAGTTTGTTAAATAGTTAAATAGACCTATATTATTAGGATCATTGCATTACTATTGTATATGAACAGTATTGTTTGTAGAGTAAATAAGAGAGGGAGAATATATTCCTTACTTTGAAGTAATACTTGCACGAGGATCTTAATGTTACTTTAACTAGATACCTAAAGACATTTCTATAATATAAATTCTCTGTTAAAATTTTATTTAACAGTCGATGGTAAAAGCAATGTTACAATGGCATGCTATGGAGTTCAGTTCTAAAGGTTTTGATGTGTCTTTGTAAATATTGTAAAGTGAGCCTTGATTTTTTGTAGAAAGAAGTATTGTCAAAAATCTGCGCAAGCTGGTACTGATACCTCATGTGTGGCACTTTGCAATAAATGCTGACCAACGCAAGTTGAGTAAAAGATATTAAAAAATGATTTATGCCACATACTGCTGAAGCATTTGTAAAGGCAAATATACCAGTCAAGAGACTTGAAAATCCTGCGATCCAAAATTGGATAAGTAGTAACATTCAATACATACCAACTGCAAAATAAATTTGGCAAAAATATATTCCAAAATTGGGACAAAAAAAGCAAGAGAAAATAAACGAGGGGCATGAAAAACAAAGATGTATTTGTATAAATAAAATTCTGATGTGTTCTATTCACCTGACTTTATCTTCCTGTTCTGTTAACAAACTATTCTTAAAAAGATTATTCCTTTGCATCATGCTAACCAAGATAAACATTAGCAGAAATGGTCTTATTATTTGCCTCCTTCTAAATAGAAGGGGAATAAGGGAATACAGTAGGCTAAACAATAGTCAAATCTTTTAAAAGTTGGTCGTATGTGAGTGATTGATCTTCGGTTCGATTTGCATTTCCAGAAAAACAAAAGAGAGATGATATGAAAGGTGACCCTGTCTGAGAAGATACCTAGTTTAAAATGAAACCAAAAGAAGAAATATCTCAGAAATGGTCAACTCTGCAACAAAAATATATATGACATAAACTGTGTATTTTAACAAGATCTGCATTTTTTGTATAGTATGTTTTTATATATCTCTTATGGTTTACCAGTTATGCAAAATTAAGTAAAATTCATCCAGAATGAACAGGTCTTCAGAAAGCTATTCCCAAAAAATTCAAGATATACATTTTATTTGGGATGTAAATAGCTTTAATATAAGGTAATTTAATCAAAATCGTTAAAGCCTATTTCAGAAAATCAAAATTTTCAAAAATTTGTCAATGAAAAAGGTAGTTTGGGTGGGGAGGTTTTCTGAAAATCTTTGTGTCGCATCCTTAGAATATACCAAACTGAAATACCAAGTTTGGTAATTAACAGTCTCTTAGTTTTTGAGCTATGCTGTCAACAGACACACACACAGACCTTTTTCTAAAAAAAAATTTTTGATTCAGGGTACCTCTAAACATATATTTCTGCTGAAATCTCGACATCAAATTTTTGGGGCAATCCAATTCCCTCTCTACACAGTAAAAATTGCTAAGAGTCATTTTTGAGAGAATATAAAATAACAAAAGATTTTCCATGTAGAGAGTAGTTTTGGATTGGGGATATTTTTAAAATTCATGCTACATCCTTGAAAGTTTGTATTTAACAAACTTTTAGTTTTTGAATTATGCTCTTCTCTCTCACCACCATTCTAACCTCACCCCTCCCCCTCACACCCATACAGACAAACCTTTTTCTAGAAGTGTTTTCTTTAGGAGCATCAAAGCGTGTCTTTCCATCTTGATGGAGTTATGGAGGGGAAATTTGGGGAACAAATGAGGGTGGTTGTAATATGGATTTAGTATTAAGAAGTTTCTGTAAATTAATTCTGGGAATTTCCATTAATACTGCAAATGTGGTAGTCTTATAAGAGTTAGGAAAGGTAAGTCAAGAGGATTAATGATGGAGAAAATCCTGAAATATTTATTTCGAGTCCAAGAGTTACCTGATACAGAATTAGTGAAAAAATGCCTAATGTATCAAGAGGAAAGTTTGGATACTGTATCTAATGGGTGGTTGAGGAAAATCAAGGAACAGTAATTAAAAATAGATTAGGAGATATTTGGTCAAAATAGGATACTTTTGAAGAGGTTTTTGGAGGGAAGTGAAATCGAGAATGGAAGATATAGATAAGCAAATCTTATTTGCCGAGGTAAGGGAGAAAAACGCACTGTCACTTTGCAAGGATCTAAAAGATGGCCCGAGAAGGAGAAGCTCATTTTAATTTGTTAAAAACATGGCTTATATTAGAGAATGAAGGGGGGGGGGGAGGTTATTCTGGGAATGTGCCCCATTTTTGGGGACAAGAAAATTGAAATTCACATTTTACTTCAATGTAAGGCATTGGAGAGAAAGTCTAATAAATAAGAAGTGGTTATTGAGGAACAAAGAAATTGTTCTTAAGAAGATCTTTGAAAATCAGAATCAGATATCAGTTTTTGTGGAAAGTAAAGAGGAAATGGAAATGGTAAGTTGAAAAACATGGTACCTAGATTTAAGATGACTAAGAATAGCTATGTAATGTTCTAACATTTTATACAATGAAATAGTTATGGCCTGGCCAACTAACTAGAGTTAAATTCTGTCCTATGTACATACTTAGCACTTTAATAAATAAATAAAAATTTATTTTCAGTGAAATCTCAGTACAACATTTTTTGGTGGAATGCAATATTTCCTCTACTTACTATAGGAGGAAAAGCAAAATCTACATCAAACTTTCAAAGCAAACAAACTTCTTGACATCACAACACATCAAACTTATTAAACACGTGAAAACTGCAACAGAACTAACAATTTGGGAAAGGATATACATTAGGAAAAATGCACGCACAATTATGAATTTTGAAATACCACCAGTAAACATATTAAGATTACCCCCAAGAAAACCAGATAGCAGCACAGATGAAACTACAATAGGAACTTCGCCTTCTTAAGCCAAACACACACTGGCAATGAAGATGAACATCTTTGAAATGCATCCAGGGTAAAAACTAAATAATGAAACTATAGAGTTCATAATTTACTCAAATTAGTTACAAATTAATTAGCAGGAGTTAACCTAAGAAGCCTATATGTATCAGTTTTATTTTGAACATAGTAGTCAAAAAATAATATGCTATTCTTTACCTTGATAGTTTGACCTGCAGCTTCTCCATCTTGTACTGTAATGGTTGATGAAGATGTTCCATGTACAGTCTCCATTACATACTGCACCTTTTGTACTACTTGAAACAAGTCACATAATTCATCCTGCTTCAAATCCAAGAGTCGCCTTGCTGGGCGAACTGGAATTACCAAAACATCTGTCAAAATGTTAAGGTTTTCTTTCATGTACATAACTTCCTCTAACCCATTATTTTTCAGGTTATTTCAATGCATGTTATTCAATCCAGAATTTCTTAAGCACTTCTCAATATTCAAAGTATTAAGTTACTTTCTTCCAAATTCAAGATCCTACACCAGCATTTAAGAACTGTTAGCATAATCATGCCCTTCCTAATAACCTTCCCAATTCCTGATTTGGCTACCTCCTTTACATTTCATTTGGTAGTCCCACCATACATTTTGCTGTTACTCATCAACCAGATGGGCAGGGAGGAAGGAAAAAGGAAGGAAGGAAAAAATGACTTTCTCTTCATCTCTGTAACACATTATTGTTAAAATGCTTATTCTTCAATCTACTTCATGCTAATTGATAAACATTAGCAGATATTCTATTATTACTTGCTTCCTTGTAAGTAGAAGAAGGCTTGGATTCTGGAATTGTGAGGGAGTTAAAAACAAAATATATGCGGGGAGTTTAAATCAATTATTGACGAAACTTGATTATCTCGCGGTAGCTGAAACATGGTTAAAAGAGGACCAGGTTTACGTAAAGGATTTTGATTTTGTAGGGATAAAAGGAGATAAGGTAGCAAGAAAGGGGAGGGCATCTGGAGGCATAGGCTTTTTTTAAAGAAGACGTTAAGTAAAGGAGTTAAAGAAACTTGGTCAAGGAGAAAAGAAATACTATGGATTGTATTAGAGGAGAAACAAATAGTTGAAAATGTTATATGTATAGGCATAGTATACAATCCTCCTCTTCCTTCGCGCTTTCATAATCCGGAACCTCCTTAAACACCTAGAGATAGAAATAGAACATTTAAAGGAGAGATATGGTAATTCTGAGATTATATTAATGGGAGACTTTAACATTAGGATTGACGAAAATGATGTTATTGGAGGGAATAGGTGGATGAGTAATGATACATTAGAGAAACCTGAGAAAATTAGATACAGCAAAGATAAGATAGCTGATAAAGGGTATATGAAATTTATAGAATTCTGTGAATTGAATGCCTTTGATATTTTGAATGGGAAATATGGAGAAGATGTGAATGGAGAATATACGTATGTTAGTAATAATGGTCAAAGTGTGATTGATTATGTATTATGGCCAATTAATATGGGGTATATTTTAAGTAATTTTAAGGTACTAAATTTAAGTTCCAACAGTGGGCATTTTCCATTGATAGTAGACATAAAAACATGCACAGAGCAAATAGTCTATAATTTAAGGGAGGAAAAGTGTAACATAGAAGAATACAGTAGATACAAATGGAAGGAAGAGTATTGCAATAAATTTAGGCAGTCACTAAACTCTAATTATGGCCAGATATGTCAGTGTGGAATAAGTTTTATGATAAAGGAACAAGAAATTGAAAGTGCTATGGATATCTTAAATATCATTATGCTAAGGGCTGGGGAGGAAATGAAAATGAGAAAGAAGGTTTACAAAAGAGATGAGGGCTGGTTTGATGAAGAATGTAGAGTAACTAAAAGACAAGTGAAACAGCTGCTCATAAAGTGGAGGGAATTAGGATACATAGATTAAAGAAAGAGTATATGCAAGGGAGGGATTTATATAATTCATTACTGGAACAAAAGAAAACAAGCTGGATGAAAAAATATGAAAGTAATTTGATACGAATCCTAAATGAAAATAATGCAAATGAGATATGGAAGGTTATGAAATCAATGTATAATAAATATGTAACAAAACCAAGTAGAAAACCAGGAGAATGGATGGAATATTTTAAAAATTTGTATGGGGAGAAAAAGAGTAAAAATGAGATAGGAAAATGGGAAATAGGTAATAACTATGTAGATATACTCGATGATATAATAAGAAGTGAAGAAATAATTCAACAGGTGAAAATAATGAAGAGAAATAAAGCAACGGGAATAGATGGAATCCCAGCAGAGTTCCTTAAGGAATGGTGCACTGAAATAAACAGAGTTAAGGTTTTAGTAGACTTATTTAACACAATTAAGGTGAAGGGTTATATACCAGATAAGTGGAGGAAAGCAATCATACATCCAATGTACAAAGGCAAGGGTAGTGTTGACAAACCAAACAACTATAGAGGCATTGCATTATTATCAAATGTAGGAAAAATTTTTACTGGTATTATGGCAAGCAGGATACAAACATGGGTTGAAGAATATAATATCCTCTCGGAACTTCAGATGGGCTTTAGAAAAGGGAGGAGGACAGTTGATAACTTATTTATTATAAAAACACTGGTAGATAAATACTTGAAAGACAAAAGAGGAAAGTTATATATGGCTTTTGTGGATTTAGAGAAAGCATACGATAGGATAGAGCTTCAATTGCTGTGGCATAAGTTGTTGACTAAAGGAGTGAGTAAACAAATGGTGGACAACCTTAGAGCATTATGTAAGGAAAATACTTTTTGTATAAGAGTGGAGGAAGGGGTTGTAACAAAAGAAATCCAACAAGAGAAAGGCCTTAGACAGGGATGTAAGTTAAGTCCAGTCCTATTCAATTTATATATAGATGATGTATTAACAGAAATTGGGAGAAATAATAACTCGATGCCAGTAATTAATAATATTCAGATTCCAGGATTACTGTTTGCAGATGATCTAGTTATAGGTGCAATTACAGTGAATGGCTTGAAACAATCCTTGCAAACATTAAATAATTACTGTAAAGAATGGAGTTTAAAAGTGAACCAGGACAAGACGCAGATTGTAGTGTTCAAAAAAGGGGGAACATTGAGCAAGTATGAAAAATGGAAGAATGAGAATGAAAAGGAGTACAGGGTAGTGAGAGAATGTATTTATCTAGGAGTTAAAATTGATAGTGGTGGCAATTGGGAAAAGCAAAAGAAATTTGCATTGGCAAAAGGAAAAGGAGCTTTATCAGCTATTAGAAGTTGCAAATACAAAGCACCTAATATAAATATTAGATGGTTAGAAAAAGTGTACAATATGGTGGTTGAGGCAAAAATGCTATATGGGATAGAAGTATGGGGATTAGAAGGAGGATGGGAAGGCATAGATGAGGTGCATAGGAAATTTTGCAAAGAAATACTGGGGTTACCAAATGCAACTGTTAGGCAGGTAGCACAAATAGAGCTGGGTAGAGTGGCAAGTAAGGGAAAGATTATGGAAAGGGCATTGAAATTTTGGCATAGAATATTGAAATTTTGGCATAGAATATTGAAATTGGAAGAAAGGAATTTGTTAAAACAGTGTTTAGTATATCAAGAGAAAAGTTTAAAGAACGAGGGATGGGTAGACTGTCTCAGAAATAACCTGGAAAGTAGTGGGTTAGGGGAAATGTGGAGAAGAAGAGAAAATAATGTGAATAACTTCTGGAAGTTGGCAATGAAAAGATTTGAGGATATAGAAATACAAAAAATATTTAGTGAAATAACTGAAAAGAGATCTTTAGTTTTCTATATACCAATGAAAGTTTCATGGGGAAGGGAAAAGTACATTGATGTGACAAATAAAGAGGAGCGAGAAGGTATTGCATGGCTGAAAGCAGGAGTATGGAGATTAAAAGGTTTAAGGAAAGGTATTCCACAAAATCAATGTCCTATATGTGGCAGAAATGAAGATATGGAACACACTTTATTTAAATGTAAAGGGACTGAAATTTGGAGAAAAGAGTATATTAATAAGAAATGGTTTAAAATAGATAGAAATGTAGTAGTAGTTGAAATGTTTCAAAAAGATAGTAAGAAGATTGGACAATTCTTATGCAAAGTGAAAAATAAATGGATATGGACAGTAAATAGACAAAATGGTGTAATAAACTAGAATTAATAAACTATTGTAAAATATGAGTATGACCGGTAAAGAGCCAGGGCTGAACACCGGTCATATTCACCTGTATAAAGCTTAGCATAAATAAATAAATAAATAAAAGTAGAAGGGAAATAAGGGAATATACTAGGCTAAAGCGATAGTCAACTCTTTTAAAAGCTGGTTATGATGTGACTGAAATCTGTTTCCGGAGTTTACAAAGTCTAATTGAGAAAAGTTTTAAGCATTTTAAAATTGAAACCTATAACAAGGAATATCTTAGAAATGGTAAACACCACAAAAAATAATGTGAAGTGTTCCATTCACATGACTTTCTCTACATCCTGCAATAAATTATTGTTAAAAAGCTTATGCTTCTATTTACTTCATGCTAATTGAGAAAAAATTAGCAGAAATAGTTTTATTACTTGCTTCCTTGTAAGCAGAAGTGAAATAAGGGAGTACTACAGGTTAAAGTGATAGTCAAAAGTTGGTTGCAATGTGACTGAAGCTCCTTTGTTTGTATCGACAGGAGTTGACGAACTCCTGTAGGAGAAAAGTATAAGTTTTTCAAAGCTGAAACCAAAAACAAGGGATATCTCAAAAACGATCAACTCCATGAAAAAAATGTATATGACATGCATTGTGGTGTTTTAATATGCTCTACATTTTTTGTGTGGTAAGTTTTTGTCCATCTCTTACAGTTTAGCAGTTATGGAAAATTTGTAAAATTCATCGAGAATAAAGTTGTTTTCAGAGACTATTCCCAGAAAATCTAAGATATACATTTTATTTGTCAGGTAAATATCTTTAGTATATGAAATTTTAATCAAAAATGTTAGAGCCATTTTTGAGAAAATCAAAATTTTCGAAAAAAGTTCCATGTAAAAAGTAGTTGGGGGTGGGGGAGATTTCCTGAAAATCTTCGTGTCACATCCTGGGAAGATACCAAACATAAATACCAAGTTTGGTACTTAATGGTCTTTTCATTTTTGAGCTATGCTGTCCACAGACACATACACACAGAACTTTCTCCAAAAATGCTTTTTTCGGATTCAGGGGACCCAAAACGTGTTTTTCCGGTGAAATCTCGGTATCGCATTTTTGGGTGGAACACAATATCTTCTCTATACACTGTGTAAATAGTAAGTGTAGAGAAAGTAAAAATATATATTACATGAATTATGTGTTTTAACAAGCTATACATTTTTTTGTCAATGTCTTAGGGTTTAACCGTAATGCAAAATTATGTAAAACTATCCAGAATAGAGAGATCTTCAGAGGCTATTCCCATAAAATTCACATATACATTTTGTTTTTGATGTAAATATCTTTAATATAGAGCATTTTAAACAAAATCCTTAAGAGCCATTTTGAGAAAAACAAAATTTTAAAATTTTTTTCATGTAACGGGTAATTTGTGGTGGGGGAATTTTCTTGAAAATCTTTGTGTTGCATTCTTGGAGGATGCAAAAGACAAATACTAAGTTTGGTATTTAATAGTCTTTTCGTTTTTGAGTATGCTGTCAACAGAAACACACAGACCTTTTTTCAAACTCAGGGGACCTCAAAACATATATTTCTGGTGAAATTTTGACATTGAATTTTGGGTGGAATACAATACTTTTCTATCCACTATGTACATTGTACATACGGGATAGCGAAAATAATATCTTGGAAATGGCTAAGGTTCAAAAAATTTCTATTGGACATAAATTGGGTGCTTTGACGTGATCTACAATTTTGTGTAGTAAGATTTTGTATATCTTTTTACCAATTTATACAAAGATCATTCAGAGTGAAGAGGATCTCACAGGCTATTTCCAGAGAATTCATGAATAAATTTTATTTGCCATGGAAATGTCTTGAACATTTCAAGACCCTCAGACTTATTTCAAAATTGTGGAGAACGTTTTTGCAGAAAATAAAAAATAACAAAAAATATTTTCTATTTAGATAGTGTGAAGTCAGGGATTTTATGAAACTCTTTGAGCCCGACCCTTGGAAGATGAACTTGAACATAATGCTTGATATTTAACCAACTTTGGGTTTTTAATATATCTCCTCCCCTCTTTCTTTCTCTCTCTCTCGCATGCATGCACACATGCACACACATATCTATCTAAAAATGTCTTTTTGGAGTCAAGGAATCTCAAAATATGTGTTTCTAGTGAAATCTGCAATATGAAAATAGTTTTAGGGTAGTATGCTAAACTCCCTATAGCTAAATAAAAAATTATGGTTTGTAAAAATGGGAATAACTTCAGCAGATAAGAGAGATGGTGGTTAGAGGGGAGTGAATTCAAAGTTGTAAACAAGTTTGATTACTTGGGAGTAAGGCTAAATTACAATGGGAAAATGAACAGAGTAAAGGCAAAAGGTGCTAGGTCAGGGGAAATTAGCTCTAAATAGCATAAGAACATGCTTAAAGAAGATACCAAATATGAGAGTAAACTGGTTAGAGAGAATACATACAGCAACAGTGGAATCAAGAATGATGCATGGAATAAAGATTTAGGGGAGTGAAAAAGGGTGGGAATGTTTAGATCAAATTCATAATTCCTTTTGCAAAATGATATTGGGATTACCAAGAATAGTCCAAAAGGAGTAGCATTAGTTGAATTAGGGAGAGCTGGGAGGATGGGAGCAGTAGTTAAATGGATAGTGAAATATTGGAACAGGATCCAAGCACTAGAGAAAGGAAATATCCTCATAGTCTCTTATAGGACACAAGTATCAGCAAAATGGGAAAGAAATTGGTTATGTCAATTAAAGGAAATTGTAAGAGAAGTTTGATTGGGCGAGCTAGGCAATCAACAGACAATGGGGGAACAAAATTATGAATAAAGTGAAAGCGAGGATAGATGATATAGGGAAACAAGAAATAATAGGTAGCTTAAGAGATAAGAGCACTTTAATATTATATAGGAACGTTAAGAAAGAATGAGGAAGAGAAAAATATATTGATGTCTGTAGAAAAATGGATAGAGAGGGTGTAGCATAGGATAGGAACAGGAACAATGTTATTAAAAGGTCTAAAAGTAGATAAAGATTTATGCCCAATATAGATAATAATTTACACTGTATAAATGAATGAAAAGAAATGAAAATATGGAGAGAAAAAATATGGAATAAAAATTACTGACAGAAATAGTGTACTTAAAAATGTTTGGAAACAACAAGAAATAACCTTCGAAGTTCTCTTGGGCTTCCAGCCAGGAGTAGATATAGTTTACACCTGGCTGGAAGCCCGAGAGAACTTCAAAGATTTATGCCGCCAGGAAAGCTACAGGTCTTCAAATAAGACAGAATTTCTGAAATAACTAGGTAATTATACAGAGAAGGTAAGAGAGAAATTGGGGAGGAAAATCACCAAACAAAGAGAGGATCTTAATAATAAAACAAATGAGGTTGTAAGTATAAAAGAAATATATAGATTTAGTTAATAGGGCATAAAAATGTATAATTAGTGGGAATGGTACATATATGTACATAAATAACCAGGTTTGTTAACTATATATGATACCAAATTTAGTAACTCCAGGAAATAAATTATATATGTATAATTCAAAATCTTCTCGGGCTTCTAACCAGGTAAAAACTTGGCTTGATACCAACGTTTCGAAGAAGTGCATCTTCTTCGTCTTCAGGGTGAACTAATGAATTGAGCTTGCGGAGACTGGTATTTATAAGAGCTGGAATGAAGCTAACATCTGATTGGTTCGCGTGATATTATGGCCTGGTATTTAAGATGACTGAGATATGGGCACGGACTTCGTAGAAAACTATTTATAACAGTTATACGGCTAATGTTTTGTGTTAAGCCCGCACCTGCTAGAAAATAAGCCTTGGAAGACTGCAAGTAGAGGATTAGGTGTTAAGGCTCTTTAACATCGGTGTCTATGCTGAACTTAGTTGTATGCCAGAATCGCGATTTAGATTATTTGTTTAAGATGAGACGATTAAAGCTTCTTTTACTCTCCTTTCCCAGTAGTTCGAACACTTTGCCACTATCTTGGTGTTGGTAAAGTTAGCTCTGTGGCTTTGTTCTATACAGTGTTCAGCCACTCCAGATTTTTCGGGTTGCATAAGCCTTATTGATCTTTGATCAGAAACGCGTGTGGCAATAGTGCGTCCTGTTTGGCCAATGTACGCTGCGCTGCATTCGCAAAGAATGTGGTAGACACCAGGTACTCTTAGAGCTAAATTATCTTTAACTGGCCTGACCAAATTTTTTATTTTAGGCGGTGGCTTATGGATGGTTTTGACATTATATTTGTAGAGTAGTCTACTAATCTTTCCCGAAAAATTGCCGGTAAACGGTATATAGGCTATGGCAGCTGGCTTGTCTTTTTGTTGAGTGTTCTTGCTGGGGTTTCTTTTTCGTCCGGCTCTTTTCAGCGCAGATGTGATGTCCTTGGCTGAATATCCATTTTGTTGGAGTGTGAATTTTAGGTGTTGAAATTCCGTTTGCAGATTATCTGGGTCTGATACATAAACTGCTCTATGTGCCAATGTGTTGAGAATGCCCATTCATTGTGACTTATGGTGGAAGCTGTTTGCGTTGAGATAGAGATCCGTGTGTGTAGGTTTTCGGTAGACGGCATGACCAAGAGTTCCGTCCGCTTTTCTGGTAACCAACGCAAACAGCTTCCACCATAAGTCACAACGAATGGGCATTCTCAACACATTGGCACATAGAGCAGTTTCTGTATCAGACCCAGATAATCTGCAAACGGAATTTCAACACCTAAAATTCACACTCCAACAAAATGGATATTCAGCCAAGGACATCACATCTGCGCTGAAAAGAGCCGGACGAAAAAGAAACCCCAGCAAGAACACTCAACAAAAAGACAAGCCAGCTGCCATAGCCTATATACCGTTTACCAGCAATTTTTCGGGAAAGATTAGTAGACTACTCTACAAATATAATGTCAAAACCATCCATAAGCCACCGCCTAAAATAAAAAAAATTTGGTCAGGCCAGTTAAAGATAATTTAGCTCTAAGAGACCTGGTGTCTACCACATTCCTTGCGAATGCAGCGCAGTGTACATTGGCCAAACAGGACGCACTATTGCCACACGCGTTTCTGAACACCAAAGATCAATAAGGCTTATGCAACCCGAAAAATCTGGACTGGCTGAACACTGTATAGAACAAAGCCACGGAGCTAACTTTACCAACACCAAGATAGTGGCAAAGTGTTCGAACTACTGGGAAAGGAGAGTAAAAGAAGCTTTAGCCATCTCATCTGAAACAAATAATCTAAATCGCGATTCTGGCCTACAACTAAGTTCAGCATAGACACTGATGTTAAAGAGCCTTAACACCTAATCCTCTACCTGCAGTCTTCTAAGGCTTATTTTCTAGCAGGTGCGGGCTTAACACAAAACATTAGCCGTATAACTGCTATAAATAGTTTTCTACGAAGTCCGTGCCCATGTCTCAGTAACCTTAAATACCAGGCCATAATATCACGCGAACCAATCAGATGTTAGCTTCATTCCAGCTCTTATAAATACCAGTCTCCGCAAGCTCAATCCATTAGTTCACCCTGAAGACGAAGAAGATGCACTTCTTCGAAACGTTGGTATCAAGCCAAGTTTTTACCTGGTTAGAAGCTCAAGAAGATTTTGAATTAATGCGTCACCAGGAAAGCTTCAGTTCTTATTTTATATATGTATAAGTTTGTAACTGAAATAATGAAATAAATTATCTATCTATCTTATCTATGTCTAATGCTACTAATTTTAAATTGACAACACAATTTTGATCTATACCTGAATCTTTTGATAAGTATATCATTAAGTCTTATTTCAGTTGTAGAACCACCAACTCATTGTGGTACACGCAGGAGAAGATAACACTATCATATTAAAATGATATACACCCTATATTTCTATGTTAACATTTAGGTTTATCACTTCAGCAGACTTTACTGGGCTTCCGAAAATATCAGTCTTCCCCCGACTTCTGATTTCATTCAGAAATTGAATCTGAACGTGATTTCTCTGCTCTAAAAGTTGAAAGATATATCCTTAGATACCAATCATAATACATGGCAGCATTTCTCATTTTCAAACTAAAATAAAAAGATGTTCCAATGAAAGAAATGATCACAAGACTAATTATAATATAAAACTTTAAAAAGAACTTTACTTATGTTTTAATCACCCCAATAAATAAATTTCGTAAGAATCAAAAATTACTTTCATAACCCAATCATAAAATGTATTAAATTTGATTGTTACACTTATTCATATTATTTATCATATTCATATATTTTTGTTCCAAAGGATACGTCCTGGAAGAACACATTTTTTATTTGTGAAGGCTATTGTGTTTTTTGTATGATAAAATACAGCACTTGCATCTACAAACACTTCTCCAAATTGATATCTAGATTTCTCATTGCACTCTTCAACTTGGAATTTATCTTTGGGTTCTAATTCAGGGTAAAGATCATTTCTTCTATGAGCCCAAACTGGCATTGATTTTCTAATTTGCTGTACATATTCAAGGTCAATTTCAGCCACGGTTACACCAGTGCCTTCTCTGCATTGTGCTATTACAGTTCCCCATGGATCTACAATCTGAATAAAAAGTACAGTTATTATCTGAACATTTTAAATAACACAATTACAGTTAATAATCTAAACCAAATAAATAGATTTGCTTTTCTAATGCCTCTTTGTTTTTATTCAAGTTCCACATGGGTGTAAAAAAGTGATAAAGACAAAAGAAGTAGATAGTTCACCTGTCACCAAAAAGGGAAAGCTTACACATTGCAATTTTAACCCTATTTGCTATTGAAGAGCACCTATTAGCATTGCCTTGTTTTTATTCATAGGAAGCAATTCAGAAACCACTGCATTAATGGAACTGAAATTTTATTCATTAAGTTTGAAGAAAATGTCTCCTCCTTCTAGGCTTCACAGCTCATTATGGGCTTCGGCCTCCCTAAGCCTTTACTTCCATTCATCCCTATCGATAGCCTTTCTTCTCCAAATCTTACATGGAGTACATCATTCCTGGCCCCCTCTTTCCATCTATTTCGTGCTACTCCTTTTGGTCTTGCCTTATAGAATTTATCACCTAGTATTCTTCTTTGGAGATGCATTTATCTGGCATCCTTGCCACATGGCTGGCCCATCTCAGTCTTTCTATCTCAATGTCTTTTCCAATTTCCAGCTCTTTATAAAGCTTGCATATGTCTTTATTCTGCCATATTCACCACCTTCCATTGGTGCATAAGTCTATCTAAGTATTTTCCTTTCAAATGTGGCTAACATATTCTCAGAGCTAGAGGATAGGGTCCAACATTAACATCCATATATCAGCACTGGCTTAATTAATGTTCTGCATAGTCTAATCTTAGTTTTCCACTTATATTTTTATTTCCGAAGAGAATATGATATACTATTTGCAGTCAATTTTTTAGTTTAACTTTCTTTACTTCCATCATTACTTTAGTTTATCATTTCCTACCATCCAAACTTCTTTATTTCTCTTATTTTGTCTAATTAGTATTGTTAATTTGGTTTTTTCTGTACTGATTTTAAGATCTATATATATATATATATATATATATATATATCTTGCTTTTCTCTCCAACTTACTATACATTTCCATTGTATTTTTCTCTTCTCCAATTACGTTGTCATCAATATGCTAATATTTGTATTAATCTATAATATATTGTGGAATTGATATCTTCGTTTATTTGCCTTATTATGTATTCTAATGTTAAATAATACTGGTGCTCAGCTATCTCCTTATTTCACTCTAAGTGAGATTTGAACTCACAACCCCTTGAATGCGGGCCATGCTACCACCATATTACCGAGGCAGGCAAGCCCATTATCAATTTTAATACTATCTATTAGGCTATTTCTAAGTTTCAAAAGTGCTGTTGTGTTTTCCATAGTAGCTTGTATTAGTATTATCAAATTATATGGGCAGATTAAGAAGTAATGCACATTATTATTTTACAAAAAAGTTTAATAGTTAAAATACAAAAATAATCACAAATAAACATACATCTTTTATCTACTTTTCGACGTAGTCACCAACTTTCTCTACACATTTGTCCCATCAAGATACCAATTTCAATATGTCCTGTTTGTAGAAGTCCATTTCCTAGGAGTATAGCAATCTGCGGACTGCTGATTTCACTTTGCGTCTGTTGCAGAGGATTGGTCAACCAGAAATTTCTTCATGGGACCAAACAGATGAAAGTCCAACAGTGCAAGGACCAGACTATATGATGGATGCTAGAGCATCTCCCAACCAAAATCTGGTAATTTTCTGACAAACAGCAGCAGCAACATGGGGGCAAGCATTATCATGAAGAAGTTTGACATCGTCAGCATTAATGTTGTGGCATTTGTCATGAAGGGCACAATGCAACTTCATCAATTGTTAATGTAGGTTGCAGCATTCACAGTGGTCCCACATTCAGCAAAGGCCACCAATAAAACACCATGCACATCCCTGAACACTGTCACAAACACTTTCCTAGCAGATTGAGTCACTTTGAATTTTTTCTTTACTGGGGAACCAGCATATTTCCTCCAAGTTGCCTGCTTTGTTTCAGGCATGTAATGGTATGCCCATGCCTTTCTGCAGTGTACCGTGTTAAGTGATCCATCATTTGCTGGCCCTTGTGGTTGTCTGTCAGCACTAACATGTCATGAATAATATCGTGCACTGCACAATAGAAATGTTAAACTGTTACGATAAGATTCGCAGTTGCACAAGCTGGTTGTTTAAAATTACCTCCTCAATGCCTCTGACATTCTGCAGGGTTGCAGCCGTTACTGGCCTCCCGAAGTGTGGCGAATCACTAAGGTTCACACAGCCCTCTTGGAAGAATGCACATCACCTGGAGACATTGCTACGTTCCATACACACCACACATGTCACTGTAAATTTCACTCGGTTTATGCCCTTTGGCCCACCAATAACGAACCACATCTCTCTGCTCTTCACTCGTGGACGACAGTAGTATGCATGTCATCTTTGTTGCATAGTTCATGCTTCTCTCACTAGAGCTGCACATGAAACAAAAAATACTCACTGTAGTGAAAACTTCAAACTATATCTGTATGAAATGCAACATTCCAGCTGCAATACCAAGTACCGAAAGGGAATGCTCAAAATTTGATTTGAAGTAATTTCAAACTCATATTACAGCCGAGAAGTCAGAAATTTTCCAGCATATTTGTTACAATTTCTTTGTATTGAGGGTCTTTCACATTGTCCAGAAATATCTTTACAACCTCTCTAAATCTTGATATATGGTGGACCTTGTGACAGTGATGTGTTTTAACAATAGAACTTAAATATTGAGTCAATTTTGTAACACTACATCACTTACTTTTATTATCGGAAAACATGTTTCAGAAGCCATGTGCTTGCATTGTCAATTCCTTAAGTCGACTGCCGGCATTGCTTGCCAGGGACAGAGACAGCAACCACAGCAAGCAATGCCAGCAGTCGACTAAAGGAATTGACAATGGAAGCACATGGCTTCTGAAACATGTTTTCCGATAATAAAAGTAAGTAATGTAGTGTTACAATATCGACTCAAATAATTAATTTCAACCTTAAATCCGTTTGATGCATCTTTTTCAATTTCATTCATAGAGCTGGTAAAAATTAACATCTTTCATCAATTTCCTTATGTGTGGTCCATTAAATACGCCCTCTCCGATTTTAGCCTGTGACAGTGATGGAAATTTTGTGCATAAGTACTGGAAGCAAGGGTAACTTTTGTTGAATGATTTCATTATACCAAGTTTTATCTGTATTGGAGCAATTTTTTGATGATCAACAAGACGCACATTAATAAAAAAATGTTGACCCAAGTACCAGTTGCCGCTCAGGCCATTGATCAGTTTCCCAAAGTTTGTTTCTTGCCCTGCTATTCTATTCGCAAAGAAAACAAGGGAATTTTGTGTATTCTCCCTGTTGTCCTAGTAACAGATCAATGGCCTCAAGTCACCACATATTTGCCACTCATGGTCAGAGTACTTAATTTTATCAAGAACACATTTCATAAGACTTTCTTAGCATCACAGAATGTGCAAACAGTATTAAAGCTAACTTGTTGCCATTATGAAGTAACACTGCCTTAAGACTTCATTTGGAAGAATCAATAAAACAATGCCAGTTCTTGGCTCATATGTTTCTCTGTCCAACTGTTGAATAAGCTTACACACATCCACACAAAATACAAGTTGTTCTTCTTCTGCATAGTACTTGTGGTACTGTATTTCACGATTCCTATACCACAAAAATATAATGCCAGGCAATACATTTTTCTCCTGTAGTCTTGAGCCCAGTAATTCAGCTTTTCATTTTGAGGCCTAAATTCCTCATTAAATCATTTAATTTAAATTGATTAAACTGTTGTAATGAATTGTCAAATTCTTCTAGATCAGAAACCAACTCATTGATGGAAGTCACAGAGCTGCTTTCAGATTCACTAAAATTGAGGTCTGCTGGTGGTGTGGGTATAGATAGATTGGAATAGTCCATGTAGCTGAGTTCAGATTTGCATGCTTAATTCCTGCCTTATTTTTGTTGTAACCAATAATTTTGCACATGGAAAAGTAACAACCATCATGGTGATTCTACTGCTCTCAATATATCACTGTTTTGACAAACAGCACTACCTTCCATTTTCCTTACTTCTGAGGACTTTGTAGACAATGTCTTATACGTAACCTCGATGCAGAAATCATACTTAAACATTTATTTTAGTACTACACATATAGAAAACAAACGTGTGTATTAACAATGTTTTCAACTTAACTGAAGTTGACATCTGTGATAAATGTAAATACCTCAGAAAAAGAATAAATAGAATAAAACTGATAACTGCTGAGAGTAAAAATATGAAGATCTGGGTGATAAGTATGATGGAAGTGAGCCAATTAGGAAGAAAATCAACAGATTTTGAATAATAACGAAAAGTAGCAGTAATCTTGTAAGCTGAATGAATTTAGCACCAAAGGCATACTTATATCCACATCACAAAAACTAGATGTGACTTCATTTTTACTTTACATGTACAGAGAAGGTATTGTATTGCACCAAAAAATGTTATACCGAGATTTCACTGGAAATACATGTTTTGAGACCCCACTGATTCAAAAAATAAAATATTTTTAGAAAAAGGTCTGTATGTGTGTGTGTGTGGGGGGGGGGGGGGCAGCATAGCTTAAAAACGAAAAGTCGGTACTCAAGTTGAGTATCTTCCAAGGATGTGGCATGAAGACTTTCAAGAAAATTCCTCCACCCCAAATTACCCTTTACCTGGAACATTTTTCGAAAATTTTGATTTTCTCAAAAATGGCTAACGATTTTGATTAAAATACCTTATGTATAAGATATTTTTATGACAAACGAAATGTATATCTTTAAATTTCTGGGAATAGCCCTGAAGACCTCTTCATTCTGGATGGCTTTTGTATAACTGGCGAACTGAAAGAGATAGACAAAAACTTACTAAACAAAAAAATGTATATCTCGTTAAAACACACAATTTATGTAGAGTTAACCATTTTCGAGATAGCCTGGATTATTGGTTTCAATTTTAAGCCACTTAAACTTTTCTCAAATGGGTAGCTATCTTTCTTCTCATTTGTTTACTCCTGGCAAGCAAAGAATATGGAATTTCAACTGTTTCACACAGTGACTGGCCTTCAAAGGACTAGACTATCGCTTTAGCCTGTGCATACCCTTATTTCCCTTCTACTTACAAGGAAAGTAGTAATAAGACTGATTCTGCTTTAGTTTATCTTGATTAACATAATGTAGATATATTTGCTGAACAGCTAGAGGACATCATGTGAATGGAACATGTCAGATTTTTTCCCTTCTACTTACAAGCAACCAATAATAAGGACAATTTCTGCTAAAGTTTATCTCGATTATCATGAAGTAGATAGAAGAATAGGCTTTTAAACAATAATTTGTTACAGAGATGTAGAGAAAGTCATGTGAATGGAGCACATCACATTTTTTAAATCAGGGCACTGATTTACATTAAAGTCACATATTTTCCTTTATACTGCAGAATCAATGTATTTTATAATGCCATATTTTCTCTATTGTTTCAAGAAAGCTTGCTTAGCAGCCTGAAAGCAAAATTGTTACTAAAAATATTCACTTGCACATACCTCCTCAATTCATGAGCATGAATTTCTTAATTGGAATCACGACTACCAATAGTGAAAATGTATTATACCATCAATTTTTGACATCTTTGAATAAAGTTTGCATTCCCAAATGTTAGTTGTTATTGTGAAATTGGCACAATTTTTGTTGTATCATCTTCCCAGAACATTACACCGAAGTTACTATCTTTAAACATATTTATACAAATTCTAATATATATGAGTTAATTCAAAATCTTCTTATTTTATATACGAGTTATTCTTGCACAGTTTGTTTTTCAAATTCATCAATTATCTTAGCAAGTTCTGGCCAGCTCTTTCAGCTGCCCAGGAACTATAAGGTCAGAGGATCCATTCTTGGTACATGCTCTCAGCCTGATTTTTTATTATTATATGATAAAGTGAATAAACATGAAATGAAAAATGCCTTGGCAACTATTCAAAAAGATTGCAATGAGTCTTAAGATTATCATTAGTATTGAATTCAATTAATAACAGTGAATAATAATAACAACAACAACAACAACAGCTTGTTTTTGGCTTTAATTTATTTTTTGTTTGGTCTGGATAATCAAGATAATTTATTAATATGTTAACAAAATACCCAGTATTATATGAAATACACAACAGATCACAGTTGCTTGTTAATTTTTGCTAGAAATTTTATATCTAGAAATCTCTTTGCTTTTCCCTCTTGGAACAATTATCATAATCTAGAAGAACGAATATATGTCTGCTCTTCTGAAAGCTTCTGTGACCTATTCACACTGAAAATTGATTGTAAGCATAATGCAAACTTACAAACTAGATGAAACACACTGTAATAGAACCATTCATAACAAATAATGAAATATAAAAATAAACACAGAATTAAATGCAAACTTAGAAGCTTGTAACATCCAAACTTTGCAGTCAAATATGTTGTTGATTAATGCCATTAGCATTCATGCCTTCCAATATTTCAACACTATCATATCTATATCAAACGTCAAACATTATCTAACCAAAGAATGAATCTGATCAAGTGATTATCTTGCCATCTTACATTAGATTTTCCATTGCCATGTGTTTTAAAATACCCTCTAATTCAAGCCACTGCATCCTCAACTTTATTTTTCCTAATTCTTCTAAAAACTAACCTTTATGAAATATAATATGAATATGCCTTTCTGTAAGATCACAAGCCAAGAGTCACTGGGATATCTATAACAATCACAGAAAAACAAAGTGTGATGCTAGATGTATTCTATGAATTTTACATCCTTTTAACAGGTAGCTAGTGCCTGTTTATTTGTGCCTGTTTATTTTGATGCATGTACATAACCTCTTTTATTGTATGTATTTTCATATACCGCTTAGAAAGTTTGCTTCATATTAGCTCAGAAATTTCATGCTCTTTTGCTATTAGCTGCTGTTTATTATGCCACAACTCCTTATCATTTATACTAATTTATATATTTTACCTAACAAATAAGTTGGACAAGGAGACATAGCTGGGATGGTATAGAAGTAGGCTCAATGGGAGCATTTGGTAGGCACCAAGGAACGACTCAAAAATACACAAAATAGGGTTTAATGCTACTGGTTTGCTAATTCACAAAAAGGATTCTTCCTACTTTAAAGTACCCCAGTATATAGGCCTTCCAATTATAAGGTACAATTTTGCCACTTCGGGGAGCATGTAGATCACATGTTTGCATCTTTAGATTCTCACTGTGTTAATGAATGTATCAGCTTCACTATGCTATAACCCCCATACCTACCTATGAACCAGAAGTTCTCCTACACTCTTGTGAGTATCACATCAACAGAAATATAGAAGTAAGTCACACGGTGACATCATAACTGAATGTAATTATTATGACACTTTCCACTAGGTGCCAGAGACCTAGCTTGCCATATAATCCCTTCCTCTTATAAAACTTAATAATAAAATAGAAACAAATTAAATTATGAATTGAATATTTACTATATTTGTGATCACCACAATGTTTCCATTTATAGCTTATGCTTAAACCAACAGCTATATTCCATATAGTGTTTTGATGCAGCTCTCAATATATAGACACATGGCAAGGAAAAGAAATTGCATGTATATACCAGTGCTTTGCAAATGTACATTAACAAAAATCTTACCATTGCATGGCCCCATGAAGTCCTCTTTTTATTGTGGGACCCTGTTTGAGCAGCTGCAACGACGTAGCACTGACTCTCAATTGCTCGGGCTTTCAATAATGTTTCCCAATGTGCAGCACCAGTAGCATATGTGAAAGCTGAAGGAAAGGTCAGAATATCTGCTCCCATTTTCGATAACATAAGACTGAGCTCTGGAAAACGCATGTCATAACACTGACAGTTAAGGATATAAAGTATTGCATTAGATTATACCAGCAGAATGCACCAATTTTCTTGCATTATTCTTCCCCTTTCTTTGCCTATTCCCTTCTAGTTGTTATCTTATGTTATAACTGCATACACTGTCTCCTCTGATTGGGTATATGGTCATTGTAGTATCATGGGCAATGAAGAAGCAGATTAACATATCAAAAGAGGAGCCAAGAACTCTTTTATTGAACCACAACAGTCTATCAGTAAGCTACGCTAGCAAGGAATGGTCATTTTGATTGCAGAACTTCTCTGACTAAAATTGGGTAAAACCATGGTCAAATCATTACATATGTACCTAATCAAAGTTTTTAGGGATAAAAAAAAATTAGGAAAGTAATTACTATAATTACTGGATATAGATCCTTCATGAAATATCTCCAGTCTATGAAACTCTTTTATGATAATCCTCTTTGTTGCCTATGTAAACAATCAGAAACTGCTCAACACTTCCTTCTAGAATGCAATAATCTAGAAAGATACAGATTTACAATCTTCAGAGAAGCTAAGCCATCAGCAGAAGGTAACAAAAACTCTAAAGGGAAGATGCTAAATCTTTTTTGAAAAGTTTTAGAAGTATGAAGGTTACAAAAAAAATGTAAATGGCATGTTATTTACACCCAAAAAAATCCATCATCCTCCGCCGGGTTTGAACCCGGGACCTTGGGTATGTGAAGTCAGCATGGTAACCATTACACCACGGAGGGCAACATGAAGGTTACAGGAAGCACACAAAAAGCCTATGGCTGAGATGCCTCGAGTATTTGAAAGCTCCCTTAAAAATCAAATTAAGTCAGTCTCCCCTCCATTTGCATGCTTATAAGACTTCTTTCCCTATTTGCCCTCCCTCTCATATAATGGTAGCATCTCTCAGTTGGGAAGAGAAGTTGAAGTTCTGGATTCATCAGCTTCAATTTGTCTGGACCCCCTCTTTCCTTGGATACTAAACTTTCACTCTAGAGAAAAAACATTAAGGTTTGTCCCATTTGTACACCCATCAAGATCTCTCTCTCATTTAAAGCAATAAATCTATCTCTCTTCCCTGGTAATTGCATTATATTATACCTGCACCTTTACTTGGGCGCTAGTTTTACAGGGAAGCAAGGGCCAGTAGAGAAGAAGAGAGAGCCCCTCCACTTGCCTTTCTACAGTGTTGTCAACCAAAGAAAGTTTCTTTCTTTGAAGCCCTGGTTCTTTATGGTGAATAGGTTATCTAATTTATTGAAAATAAGCTGAATTATTAAACGAAACACAGCACAACTGCATGAACTCTGGGATCAGCAAATAGAATGAAACCTTAGCACTGAAGCCACTATATGTCAAGGTGTATAATGCACTTCATGTCTCAATGGAGTCACCTTGCTCTTCTTCCAAAATTGCATGAAAGCTACTGAATGAAGACTAGGGAGTCAAACGTCCCAGAAAATGTGCAGGCATAATATACAGACAAAGATTAAACTACAACTTACTGGTTTTGAGCTTATGTTGTCAGTCTACAATATTCAATTAATAATCATACTTATAATAAAAGGATACTATAGAAAGCCCGACACAACCAACTGGTGTCGATACAGGTGGAACAATTTCTCTTCCTGGAATAACATAATCTGACTCCATCAATCGTATGCCCTTCTCAGGTAAGTTAACATTGAAAAGGTGAGTCTTGCGATATGTTGCTCTTATGTTTCCTTCATCATCAATCAATAAATGTGCATTTTGTACTTTCTCAGAGTTGATCTGCAAAAACATGATTTTATAATTATTTCATATTATTCTCAAATAAGCAGAGCAAGTCCTAAACATACATTAGATCAAAAGGTCTTGAATGTAAAACAAGAATAAGTTAAAAAAAAAATGGAATTTTATTTATGGACGCTCTGTAACTGCTGTGGTTCTCAGCATCCCATTCTACATTGGGCATTAAATATTGCTTAATTTTGCTCAAAGGCATTTCTATCAGGTTGAGGTTCTTTTACATGCCGTAAATCTATGGCATGGGACTAACAGCTTTACTTCCCTTCCGAAAGAAGCCATGCTAAGAATGTTTATGCCAAAAAAATCCATCGTCCTCCACCGGGTTTGAACCCGCGAGCTTGGGTATATGAAGTTAGCATGGTAACCATTACACCATGGAAGGCGACAAAACAACTTACTTAGATGAGTGGTAGATACATATTAAGCTGAAGACAAAGGTTCTGCATTTTTGGTTTAAACTTTTTTTTAAATGCCATCACTGAAATTATTCTATTATATATAATCTAAATAAGGACTAAGTACCATACAAGAGCACAAAATAACATCCACAAAGTAAATATAAATAAAAAGACAACTGACAAAGATCCCTTGATAATGGCCAAAATATTGTACAATGAACTACCATGCTCTATGAAAATAGAAAAGGGAAAATTTTTACACATGAGCTAAAGAATTTCCTTACACAAAAATGCACGTATAGGTTGGACCAGTTATAATATTATGACAATGACCTGCAGGCGTAATCACTACATGTGTGTAAATGGCTTGCAGTCGTTGCAGTGGGTATGCCAAGGGTCTCCTCATCCAAAAAAGCATAGATTTACGGCATGTTTTGATGGACCTAGCCCCAGCAGACATTTCCCTGTTTCCCAAACTGAAAAACACATTGAAAGGACATTGTTTCAAAACCCATATGGAGATTCAAGACAATGTGATAAGGGAACTGTGCACTATTCCAGAAATTGGGTTTCAGGAAGCATTCCAAAACTGGAAGAAACAATGGAAAGTGTAATGTTAGTAGAAGAGACAATTTTGGGGGCAAAATGTCTACAAGATATCTTCTATTAGTCAATGAGGAGATCAGTGTGTCTTTCATTTTAATCTTCTTTCTTCTCTAGGACAAGGCATCCAAGTTGAAATTTTCTTGAGTAATGCATTAGGATGATCAATGAAAGTCAAATGAAGTCTTACGTTGTGCTTAAGAACTAGATGACTTCAGGAACTTAAAAGATATCTGTGGATAGTAGCATTACCAAGATAACATGATGCATCAACTGACATTCTTAAGTTCCAATTTTGGAGCCTTTCTATTTTCTTTATATTTGCATTTGTTGCATGTATCACAGAAATCATAATTGGTCTAATAATGGCATAATAGAGTTTCTTGAATTCCAGAGGGAGCTGAGACTTTCTTTCTATTAAGAATTTAGCCTGGTGAATTCAGTTTCTTTTACTACTTTCTCTATACGAACTATGTACATAGTGTATAAAGAAGGTATTGTATTGTACCCAAAAATTTGATACCGAGATTTCACTGGAAATACATGTTTTGAGACTCGCTGAATCCCAAAAAAAAAAAAGCATTTTTAGAAAAATTTCCATGTGAGTGAGTGTGTGCGTGTGCGCGCGTACGTGGGTGCATGTGCATGTGTGTGGGGAGGGTAGCATAGCACAAAAACGAAAGGACCGTTAAAGCCCAAACTTGGTATTTAAGTACTACCCTTTACATGGAAAAAATTTCGAAAATTTTGATTTTCTTAAAAATGGCTCTAACGATTGTTATTAAAATATTGTATATTAAAGATATTTTCCTGACAAATAAAATGTATATCTTGAATTTTTCTGGGAATAGCCTCTGAAGACTACTTTATTCTGGATGAATTTTACGGAATTGTGCATAACTGCTAAACCGTAAGAGATGGCCAAAAACTTACTCTATAGAAAATGTAGCTCGCGATAAAACACACAATTTATGTCATATACATTTTTTTCGTGGAGTTGATCATTTTTAAGATATTCTTGGTTTTTTGTTTCTGATTTGAAAAACATACTTTTCTCATACGGGAATTTGTTAACTCCTGTCCAGGCAAACAAAGGAACTTCAGTTACATGGCAACCAGCTTTTGGCCATCATTTTAACCCATGGTACTCCCTTACTTTGCTTCTACTTACAAGGAAGCAAATAATAAGACTATATTAATATAAAAATAATAGTTGCAACAAATCTTCACTTATCTTTTGGAATCCTTGCTTGGACTAGTTTCGCAATGATTTCATTGCATTATCAACATATCCTTTTGGTCTCTTTTTTGATGTTGTTTATTTACACTGTTGTGGTTACTGCTACTAGGTGGATTGTGTACTAATGCATTGCTAACTACTGGAATCAAAACAAATTTGGTAAGAGTGTCAATTGGAGGTATATCAAAATTCATTGCATAATTTCTATACTTTAATATAAATATTTTCTCCCAAACCATTAAATCTATGGGCCCATTTAAGTGTTTTAATAATTTAACAAAAAGCTATTCAAGATATTTCTACGCTTAAGAAAATAATTACATTTTTAAAAAATTTACTTATCACCCTTGGGCAAATAAAAAATTCACAAATATTTTCAAAGAGCATAGCATAATATTGGTTCCTCAAAATAAATACAGTATAAAAAATTTGTTAGGCTTTTCTAAAAAGGATGAAATTTCAAAAAGTAAAAAATCTGGCATTTATCAATTAAACTGTTTAAATTGTGACCTTGTTTATATTGGTAAGACTAAACGTCATTTGGAAACCAGAGTAAAAGAACACTTTAGGAATATTAAATACAAACAAATTGATAAATCAGCTGTAGCAGAACATTTTTGGAAATTTAATCATGAAATAAATCCAGATGTTAAATTATTAAAACACTTAAATGGGCCCATAGATTTAATGGTTTGGGAGAAAATATTTATATTAAAGTATAGAAATCATGCAATGAATTTTGATATACCTCCAATTGACACTCTTACCAAATTTGTTTTTATTCCAGTAGTTAGCAATGCATTAGTACACAATCCGCCTAGTAGCAGTAACCATAACAGTGTAAATAAACAACATCAAAAAAGAGACCAAAAGGATATGTTGATAATGCAATGAAATCATTGCGAAACTAGTCCAAGCAAGGATTCCAAAAGATAAGTGAAGATTTGTTGCAACTATTATTTTTATATTAATATTTGTGTTATTCTTCACTGTTACTAGCTTCTTTTTACATTTATAATAAGACTATTTCTGCTACTGTTTCTCGATTAGCATGAAGTAAATAGAAGCATAAGCTTTTTAACTAAAATTTGTTGCAGAGATGTAGAGAAAGTCATGTGAATGGAACACATCAGATTTTTTTGGCCTAAATGCATAATGTGTGCTTAATCGCATATCTAGGATGAAACCAAGATAACTTTTAGTTTGGCTGTTGGGTATGATTTCTGTTCTGTTGCAAAGAAAACAGGATGTTAGATGATGTGCCTTTTGTCTGTAAATGTTACTATTTTAGATCACTGAGGACTCATTTTAACTCTCCAAATATTAGACCAATTATAGATCAGGTTTACACAGTTTTGTAGCTTATTTACTGCGGTTTCAAAAGTACCTTTGCTCAGAATAGGTACATATAGCATTCGTAAACTGTACCAATGAAATGCTGTAGGAAATTGGTTTGGGAAAGTCATGAGTATACATAAGTTAAAAAAGGGGACAAGAACACTTCCCTGTAGAACCCCAGTTTCTATCTGTGAGGTCTTGATAATACATTTTTAATTTTGACAGTAACATTTATTTTAGCATAATAAGAACTGTAAAAGCCTGCAATATGTTATCTGAAAGGTGAAGTTTTATTTTATACAGCAAACCTGGGTTAAAAACTTTGTCAAAAGCCTAATAAATGTCTAAAAATGGGCCCATGCATACCTAATTTTCCTCATTAGTGTTTAGAGTAACATCAACTACTCGATGCAGCTGTTGTGGGCATGAATAAGATTGTCTGATATCAAATTGAAAGTCTGGAATTATTGGTGAGAGATGGGATAATACCTGAGGAAGCAAAAGCCTTTCAAATATCTTTAAAAAGAGAGGAAAGCTACTTATCGCACAAGAATTTGAAAGTTTGTCTTTAGGCTTGTCCACTTTTGGTATCACAATTATATCTGTACATCTTCAGCTATGTGGAAAATGAGTGAGAAATTATATTTTTTATTTGCTTATTCATTGGAATACTTATTTAATACTTATGTTGAAAACAAAAAGGAGACTACAGCCTAAATAGCTCTAATGCTAAGTACCAACTTATCACCACTTGGGTGTCGGCATACATTTTGCAGTGCAGACTCAATGTGAATGTTGATAATAAAATGAAGTTAAAGACTTGCATCCCAAGACATACAAAATGTACCAACCTCAAAACCAAATTTAATTTAAACAAGATATGCTTCAAGTCTGCTCATTTTTTTTCTTAGGCTGTGCATCTTTTCACCTTTTGCACTTGGTACAGAGATTGTAAACTACTGTGAAAGTATTTAAACTCTTCTGAAAAGATTAGATTGGCAGAAATACAATATTCCAAGAATAGAAGTACAAATCAACAAGAGAACATTATTCTTAACATATTTAAATAAATTGGATCAACTATAGTTTCTTTCTTGTATAAATGAATGAAAAAGTGCCAAATTAAAATTATTCTTTCATACCTGTTCATGAATACCTCCAAGAGATAGCCATATTTTTAATGTCCTTGCCAAATCACAGTATTTTTCCACCAAACAGCCATTTAAAGGTTCTGAAAGTGCCAAGGTTTCAGCTTTTGATTCACCAATATAGTCACAGGCCTCTGGGAGAAATGCCATCTGAAAATTTCAAAAAATACTATTACATATTAAATAATATATAAAGTGTCACTTATTTTGTCTTGTTTTCACATTTTTAAGACAGTGACAAGCTGAACATAGTTCTGATTTTTCACTGTTTCCTCGTATGGGTTCATTAGAGAGAACATATGATGGTACGAATCTTAATTGCATATTTGGAGAGTTATGCAAAACAGAATAACTATCAGTTTATTTAGCTCAAGTATTTTCCAGAGTCTAAGCCAGAATAAGAAACTGTTCAATAACAATAATAATAACAACAAAACAATGAATTGGAAGTGATACACTGTGAAGCTCAGTTAATAGTAATGCACTCTGAGTCCTTTTACACAAGGCTCCATCAAGATTGTCACTTACACAGCAGATTCAGTACACCACAGCTGCACATGGCTACTAGGTGCAGGTGAGTTATTTGTGGTGGTTGGCAAACTTCAACAATGAATTTTCTTCTAGCAGGTTACAAAATCATAAGTCTAGTTTTCAATTTGTCCATAAATACTCTTTCCTCAGGTATCCAGCATCAGTTCAACAGCTCTTTGTACATGTTTTAGAAGGTGAATGTTGTGTTCTATTTTATGTTGTTCATACTGGAAGTGGGCTGAATTGATTCTGTACATGCCTGGCTTTTTGTAGTTTTTATTTTTGTTTAAGTTGCTGGAATTAGAGATTTTTATACTATGTTTATTCTGGTGTGCTAAGACTATATTGTAACTATTAAAAATCTTTTGGAATTTTTGAGTAGCCCATGGGTGGAATGCCAACTTTTTAACACCTTATTTCTTCAATGTTTTTTTTTTTTTTTAATTCCCTGTAGTTTTTTGTTTAGCATTTCTTTGCTAAATCCATTATTTTCTGCTATATATATGATGTGATTAAGCTCTTCATTGTATTCTGATTTTTTCCAGCAGTATTTTTACTAGTCTATTGATCAAGCTGTTAAATGTGCCATGTTGAAGTGTTTTTGGGGTGAAATTATATCCTTTTATGTAATTATCCATTTTGGATTCCTTCCCATGAATTCCAAATTTTAATTTTCCATTGTTTTTCATGATTTTGATATCTAAGAAAGCTAATGTATCATTTTTTTTTCTAATTCCATTGTGACTTTATTTTTGTTTCTTATACATTGAGTAATTTAAGTACATCATCTATTACTTTTTACTAACTATGGCAAACACAACGTCATCATATCTGTAACACACTTTGAAGATGTGGGGAAGAATCTAGGAATATATATCTCAAAAAAACTCATATATACGTTAGCTAAAATGGAAACAATGGACTACCCATAACTATACCTGTGTTTTGTTTATAGAATGTATTTTGGAAACTGAAGTGCAACTGATCAATGCTGGTTAAAGTGAGTTTTTTGAAATCTTCAATCATTTCTGAGTTTAATCAGTGGTCAGATGTTGTTCCCAGTTACTATAACTAGCCTTTAGTCACAAGTTTTAACCATAAAATGAGACTGAGGAAAGTGTGGACCATCAGAAAATTAACCCTAGTCAAGCAAAGGAAACGAATGATAGTGATGTTCTGTAAACACATATACCGTGAATCTGTGATTTTTATCTTTTTATATGGTTTTAATGTGACAGAGAAAGCTATGCACATAAGAAGCTCTGTATAATTATTGTGACTACATGGTGAATGAATGCGCCTGTGCATGGCTGGCCCGTAACCACCGCACATGTGTGAATGGCTTGTTTTCTGTTGTTTGTGGCATTTTCAGCTATCATCAGCTTCAGTTCTACTATCATTATCACACCTGCCTGAGTGAACAAAAGCACAGTCAGGGATAGCTTTACATCAAAGCCCAGCATTGCTACCCTTGTATGTGACTTGTGACACACTTGCATTTGGTTTTCACATACAATGATGACCTCTACTTCTGAGATCTCCTCTCCATGATCAGCAGGTTTAAAAAGGGGGGGCAACCCAAGAGTTTGTTTTGACTGTGAGTTCAGAGCATGCAGTTATGCTAGAGAGAGCATTCAACTATCTATCAGCATCAAGGGAGAAAAATTGTAGTGCGGTTTCTCTACAAAATAATTATTTGTAACCAGATTTTAAGTAAATATTTGTGTTACATTATTCTCTTTTTATTAGGGAAAGGAGTGCAGACATTTGTTAGGGCAGTATTTAGCTTAATTTTTCCAATAACCAAGTAAACTGTGTGTGTTTTATATAAAACCCTCATCTAATAATATTTGATAAAATTTCACTTTCATCTCTAATTCACTTCATGCACTTCACAAATAAAATAGTTTCTGAATTAATAAATATGAATACAAATTGTAGCAAAGGGGAAATAAAGGAATATACTAGTTTAAAGCAGTAGTCAAATCTTTTAAAAGCTCATTGCAATGTGAAACAATTGAAATTCAATTCTCATTTGCATTCCCAGGAGTAAAATAAACGGTATATGAAACAAAAATTAACTTTCTGTTTCTGAAAAGTTTAAGTAGTTTAAAATGTATTACAATATCAAGGAATATTTTGGAAATGGTTAACTCTATAACAAAAATATATATGATATAAATTGTGTTTTAATGACATCTATATCTTTTGTGCAGTAAGTTTTTGTCTATCTAGTGCTTACAAGTTATACAAAAGTTATAAAGAATGAAGAGGTCTTCAGAGGCTATTCTAAGAAAATTCAAGATATACATTTTGTTTGTCTGAAAATATCTTAAACATACAGTATTTTAATCAAATTGTTATTCATTTTTGAGAAAATCAAAATTTTCAAAAAATACTCCATGCAAAGGGTAGTTGGAGTGAAGGTTTTCCTGAAAATTCTCGTTATCTCTAATCTCTTCTCCAGAGCCGAATTTAGGTATTTTGCCACCCCTAGGCAGTGCTAAAATTTACCGCCCCCAATTTTCCCCAAACAATATAAGCAGCTATTATACAGATCTTTATGAGTTTAAATTAGTTTTAAAAGAAACAACATAAAATGAGTTACAATTCAGAAAAAAAAATTATTTGAAATAAAAATACAAGCATCTAACTTGTATGATTTCCTTTGTACTTTCTTCATAGAAAAACAATGACATCGTTGAGATCAATCTGACGAAGCACATCAGACTTGATCAAAGAATTCACATAATATTCATTTTCTAGGTGTATTGTTGAACTAAGATAATTTTAAACTCTTTTGAGCACTGAAAATGATCTTTTTGCCAAAAAGTGTCCTATAGGTGTACATACAAATATACACAGCACTGCACCAATGTTAGGATAAACATCCAAGAGGCCTTTCTTATGAGTGTTTTGTACAAACACAGCAATGACTTTTTTTATCCATATTGTCCTCACTTATATAGTCGCCCTCGTGGTGTAGTGGTTACCATGCCAACCTCATATACCCAAGGTTGCGAGTTCAAACGAAGCAGAGGACGATGGATGTTTTCAGGTGTAAAAATCCTTAGCATGGCTTCCTCCAGAAGGAAAGTAAAGCCGTTGGTCTTGTATCATAGATTTACGGCACTTAAAAGAACCTCAAGCCTAATAAAGAGGCCTCTGAGCAAAATTAAGTAGTCTTTCACATCCAATATAGAATGGGATGCTGAGAACCACTGTGGTTAAACAGGGTCCATAAATAAAACTACATTTCAATTTCAGTCATATAGCATCGAAGCCAAATGCATTCATTGTCGAATTCATCCTTTATGTCGTCCAAGTAAGTCGTTCTTCAAGTTTCAGCCTGTTTGAAAATTTGTTTTGTGTAACTCAAGGAGCTTAGTGAGAAAATCAAAGTTAGCAACAATCCTTCATATGCATTACTTCTATGCTTCAGTTCTTGACACAGCCTGTTGATGATAACATTGAAAACATTTATTCTGTAATTATCTCTGCCAGAAAATGCAAAACTTTCTCCTTGCTCACCATGTAGCAGCTTACGTCTTCATTTCTTGTGCTGTCATAATTGTATGTATCTTCACCACAGATTCATATCGTAAAGATCTAACATACATCTTTTGCATTCAAGATATGTTGCTAATAAATTGCATAGATTGAAGGAAACTTCTAATTCAGCCTCAATAAATTTTAATGGTTTGCTTATACTCCCCCCCCCCCCAAAATGCAGCTCCAGAGTCTTGTATTCCTTTTTCTTTTACATCTTTTTCCAGTTTCCTACATTTCCCTTGTTGACCTATTTGTTTGCCATTTTATTTTTTCCTTTCACATACACAGACATATACACATTTACAAACACACAAAACATCCATGCCCAAGGCGGGACTCAAACCCACAATTTCTTGCATCACGAAACACCAAAGCTAGGCACTTTAGCAAGTGTGCACAATGATCGGATTTTGTTAAACCACCTTTCCAAAATATCATTCCACAATAATGCAGTAAGTCTTGTCTCAGAGTCTCATACCTCTTCTAGTCTCATACAATATCGTACTCAGCCTTGTATTGTACCTCGTCTCGTGTCATACCTCTTCTCGTCCTGTCTCACATCATACCTTGTCTCGACTGCTACCTTGTTTTGCCTCGTAGCTCATCTCCTCTTGTACCTCCTTGTCTCATACCTCGCCTTCTCACTTTCATTGTGCTAACTATGGCACCAGCAACACACTGTCCTGCATATCTATTGATATCCTGATTTTTTCGTGTTCCAATGTATCCCATATTTTAGAAATTACATCCTAAAAACACTGTGGTACATAGTTTTTGCGAAAATGTGACTAATCCAGGAATCTTTTGTTTGCGCACTTTTCTAAGAAACACTGAAGCTGCACATTATTCAGTTTCCAAAATGAACAGTTGGCACTCACTAAAGATAAACATAAGTCTTTAGAAAAATTGTCACTCTAACTTGATTGTCCCCTACTCTGTATCAATTACTGGTTTAAAGTAGACTAATTCTTAACCCAGTCCTTATGAATTCCTGTATTTATATGTTGCACAAGAGTTCAAGAGTAAAACTAAACTTTATTCATTTTAACTTAAAATATGTATTTTCCTCTGAAATTTGTGTTTATATGCAATAAGAAATACTAATCAAATTGTCAGGAAAAATGTATCCTACAAAATATATCATTTAAGCATACTTTTAAACATATAAAAAAGAACATGTATTGCAAACAAATATGGGCTCTAATGATTAATAATACAACATATCTAATAGTCAGTACAACACCTAGAGAATTCTAATGTTTACAATATGGCGATTGTTACAGGCCAAATAAAGTCTTAAAAAAATGGCGATTATTACATGCCAAATAAAGTCTAAAAGACATCATAGCAAATTACATACATGGATGTCTAGGCTTCCATGACCTGTGTCACGATGTATATTCTTAGCTTTCGGAAAAGGCCGTGCCATCTTGCATGGGGTTGCCGATGTTTTGCTCATCTTGCCATAAGCTTCTCTGGGCCCAGAAAAAGCTGCTCATGGCAAGATGAATGTAACATTGGCAACCCCACGCAAGATGACACAAACTTCTCCGGAAGCTAAGAATACACCTCAAATGCAATTTCAACCTGCTTGCTCTGTAAAAGAGAATCTTTTAATTTGTATACAGAAGCAGAGTAGTACCTATAAAACATTTCTCAAGCCATAAGAAAGCCATATTCTCAACACTTCAGTTCTCACCATTGAAGTCTAAAGAAATATTCAACTTTTAAAACAACAAGCTGTAACTGCAACTGGATTGTTAATGTATCAAGTTTCAAATACAGACACATTAGATGTCCATTAAGTTCAGGTACTTACTATGGCATTTTGGGCTTTTGCTGATTCTATTAAACTTTTACAAGCCTGAAAGTTGTTATCCTTGTTGTTGGTTGCAGTCATCTGGCACACTGCTATTATCTTTGGCTTCTCATTTGATGATGACATCATTCTTATTGTTCTTTTATAACTTAATGTATTTGCTTCAATCCTGATTTTTGGGGTTGCCTGTTGGATGGTAAAAAAAATGTTGTGAACCTTAGTTTATGCAAAACAGGTTTAAACACATTGATGTGGCCACAAATATTACATCAGATGGCATTCTAAATCATTCGGACATGCTAGTCATAATAGTCAGCTGTGTGATTATTGTTAATTCATTTTATTGGCAGATCAAATATCAAAGAAATTGGTGCTATAGGGTTTCATTAAACTTGACAATGTTCCATGGAGGCAAATAAAACAAAAGTTGACAGCATGTATGAAATAAGTAATGAACAGCATGAATTTTCAACATTCCGAAAATCTTTAATAGGAAAAGTTATAACATCACTCTAATGAGACCTACTGATATTTTTATTGGCATTGTAACCTATTAAATGTAGAGAGAGCTGATTCTGAAGAATTTTGCAATGCATATGGCATCAACAATGTATATTTCATTCTGATATACAGACTTTAGGTAAATTAATACCTGATAAATAAAAAGAATGATACACTAAAATGTTTGATTTCTTTATGTAAGATGTTACGCGACTGTTTTCAATCAAAAGACATGTCCATTTACTTCTTCATTAATTTTAAATATGAGCTGGACCTGACTGTTTATAATTAGTTTTCTTTTTGAAGTCAAACATTTTAAAATTGTTGTCATTGTATTCCTTTTATTCAAGAGTTAAAGAGCAAAATGAAGGCATTTTAGGATATTGATATCTCAAAATTTCCTGAGGATAATGCATTCCTGCAAAGCAGGAGATGCCAAATTTTTTAAAAAGTGGATCACATTAACTGCAAAATACTCAATCATAAGGAAAGCTGCACAATTTTAAGAAGGAAACATTAAACTCAGAGGCATAAGTTGTACAGATCACAGTAGTTTTCAAACACACAATTTATTGAACTAGCATCAAAAGAAACAGAAAAGACACCTTTACCTCCAAGAGTATGGAGTACAAGTTTAACGCTTAATTTCTCAAACAAGCTCTATGTTCATGCCCAATCTGTTAACTGCATCAGTTTTTGATATTTAATTTTGATAAAGAAGCAGCATTTTCAGCAAAGATGTTGTACCATCGAAAAAAAAATAATTAAGAAATGATAGAAAAGAATAAAAACACATATGAGGAGCTTTAAGAGAAGGTGCAAAAACTTGGCTAGTTTGTAACCCTCCCATTTTTATTTTCTACATTATGTATATAGCAAGTAGAGAAAATATTGCATTTAACCCAGATATCCTAAATTTCACTAAAAAAACATATTTTGAGGTCTCCTTAATTCAAAAAAGAAAAGCATTTTAAGAAAGTGTGAATGTGTGGGTGGATATTACACTCGGTATTTAACTTTAGCATCTTAGAAGGATGCAAGATAAAGTTTTTCAAGAAAATCCTCCCACTCCCAACCATCCTTTACATGGAAAATGTTACAATCAAGCAAATGAATACATATACTTGGTAATCGAAATTCAAAGCGAGCAAACCAACTTAAACACTTCAATAGTTGGAGCTATTAGAGCGTGGGTAGCAGCATAACAAGTTTTTTAAAAATTTCCGCTGTGCGCTATATGCCCTTCTTGCACACAAACATGTTCAAGGTCATGGCTCTGAGGCTATTGTACATTTTTAAGCACATGATAACGCGTTCAAACTTGTCATTCCTGCAGCAATGCCGCCAGCACGCAGACGTTATTATGGCAGATGGCGAAACTATTACACATGCAATTGAAAACAATTTGCAAACTTACACGAAAATGTCTCCACACGCACATACACTTCTATAATCAGCTCATTTAAAAAAACAAACACCAGAGAGCTTCTATAAGTAATTTCTGAAGTAAAGCACTATTGCTTAAAACATGCACCGTAACTCACAGAATTGCTATAGAATCACATTTCCTTCTCAGTGTTTAAAATGTTTTTCTTCTTAAAAATGGCTGTAATCATTTTGATTAATATGCCATATATTAAAGATATGTATATGAAAAATGAAATGTATATGTTGAACTGTCTGGGAATAACCTCTGAAGTCCTTCAAGCAGAAGAAATTTTTACATGTAACCTTGTATAATTTCTGTATTAATTGATACATGAGAACGTACTACACTAAAAATATAGGTTCTGAAGTTAGGTCTTATGTCCAGTTGAAATGGAGTGAGTGAGTAGGTTAATAAATAAATGAGCTTGACCACTAAAGAAGAAATCAAAATATAATTAGCATGTACAATGCAACTAAAACCTTTGTTGCACAGTTGGAACTGTGAAAGGGACAGTTGCAACAGGGCAGTTCTATCACTTTCCCTGTTTGCAATCCCTCCAAAATACAAATGAGAACAAGGAATTTAATATGTAAATAATATAAACATCAAAAGGTTAAATTATTTTGACCTTTTTGTAAATTCTATGCTTGTTGACCTTCAAAGCTAATGCTGAATTTGCAGTCAAACTCAATATAAGTGAAAAAGGATATGCTTTTTAAATATTTGTGACACAGTAAACATAGTTATCTATATAAATAGTTATCAGTTGCAAAAGAACATTGGAGTTTAGGTTCTCTGCAGCTAAAATGTTGACTTTGTTAACTTCTGTATATTTGAGTGGGCAACTGTTTTCACAAATGAATAATGCCTACTCAAAATACAGATCTCATTTGAATAACGAATATCTATTTTCGCAGCTGAAAACAGTTCTATTGAAAATACTTTTTAACAAAATATTGAAAATGTAAGAGGGGGTTATTTAAAAAATATGATGTTTCCATTCACATCTCTATCTGTTCTGCAAACAATTTTCTTATAAAAGATTATTCTTTTGTCCACTTCATGATAATCGAGATAAATATTAGCAGAAATGATGTTATTTGCTCCCTTAAAAGGGAATAAGGAAAAACTAACATTGGCCTAAAGTGATAGTCAAAGATTGATTCGGTTCTCTTTACATATCCAAAATTAAAACTAGAGATATATGAAAATAATAACATCAGCCATAAGTAAAATTAAAGAGAAACTAAATAAATTATGTCTTCCCATTTGAGAAAAGTTAAAGTATTTTAAAATTGAAACCCATAACAGGGTATATCTTGAAAATAGTTAACTGTACAAAACAAGAAACATAAGAAAGATGTCTTCCTGTTTGAGAAAGTTTAAGTGACTAAAATTGAAACTAATAATTTGGAATATCTTGAAAACGGTTAACACTACAAAAAATGTATAAAACACAAATAGTATGTGTTAATGAGATCTACACTTTTTGTGTAGTTATGCAAAAGTCATCCAGATTGAAGGTGTCTTCAGAGACTATTCCCAAAAAATCCAAGATACACATTTCGTTAGTCATAAAAATATCTTAAACATGTTTGATGTAAAGGGTAGCTGATGATGGGGTCGATTTTCTTGAAAATCTATGTATCGCATCCTTAGAAAATACCAAACTTAAATACCAAGTTTGGTATTTAACAGTCTTTTTATTTTTGAGCTATGCTGGCCACAGATAGAGACACACACACACACACACACACACACACACACACACACACACACACACACACACACACACACACACACACACATGTACATTTTTATAATTTTTTTTTTTTTATTCAGGCGTCTCAAATCATTTTGACTGCCTCAGTGGTCAGCAAGCTGACTTATCACCCGAAGTCCCGGGTTCGATGCCCAGCTTGGGCAGGGAATTTTTCTTTAACCAGAATTATTCTCTATCCCCCACAGAGTCTAGAAGTATGAATGTGAGAGTGAATGTGCCTGTGTTTAGTAATATAAAATTGATTAACCTAACGTTCTGAACCTGCAGTAATATAAGTTGTTTCACAAGTCAAAGCCCCTGATATGACCACTGAAGTTAAAGGGGTATACAAACAAACAAACAAAAAACAAACAAAACAAAAAAACATGATTTCCGGTGAAATCTCTGTATCTCTATATGATATGTACATAGTATCTGTAGAGACAGTAAACATGGATATGACATCAATTGTGTGTTTTAACAAGATCTACAATGTTGGTGTTGTAAGTTTTTTACTTTCTCTTAAGGTATACCTGTTATACAAAGTCATTCAGAATGTAGAGGCCTTCTAGGCTACTCTCAGAAAATTCAAGATATACATTTCGCTTGTCAAGAAATTATCTTAAACATAAGGTGCTTTAATCAAAATCATTTGAGCCATTTTTGAGAAAATCAAAATTCTAAAAATGTTCCATGTAAAGAGTAGTTGGTGTGGGGGAATCTTCAAGAGGCAAGTTTGGTATTTAACAGATTTTTTGTTTTTGAGCTATAACCATAGGCACACAAAACCTTTTTCCAAAAATGCTTTCTTTTTTTTGATACAGGGGTCTCAAAAGGTAAACTTAAGGTGAAACTCAGTATGGAATTATAGGTGGAATACAATACCTTCTCTACCTACTATGTAAATTGTACATAAGAAAGTAAAAACAATGTTGTTTACTGTACTACTGTATAAAAATAAATTGATATATTTATCTATGAATCAACAACTGCATTCATTTTCTTGATTGTTTTTTCATCTACTGGCTCGTTTCAAACTATGTGATGTTAACCAACATTGTGAGCTGCGTATCTAGTGGTTCAGGGTTTGTCTATATCTCCTCTATATGGTACAGTGAGGAAATAGTGAAAAGCGATAGCGATGAGAAAATTAACAAAAATTAACATTTTTAGATGTAAACTGAATAAGAATCTGGGATTGTTTGATCTGCATACATGGATCCTGTAGAGGGTGATGTTCAAGGATATACATGTCATATCATATAACTTCATCAGTCAACCACATTGCAAGCTGATGTTAATGTATATAACTTTTAAAACCATGGGAGAGAAAAAGCACACAAACTGCCGCATAATCAAGGAGCAGCCAAGCTTTGTAATTATTAAAATACCACATAACTCAAGGCTATGATGAGAAATCCTTTATGCATCTATCCTATTCCTCACTTTTCATTTCACTGCTTGATCCAGGAACATGCATCATTTATAATATATTAAAATACATTCTAATTCAAGAATATGATATAAAATAAGTCTCACTCACTCTTTACACTATTTATAACTTGACCGAGGAACATGTTATTCACTCACATAAATTATTCACATATAACTCAAGAAAATTACACGAGACAAAAAACAAATTTTAGTCTATGTAATTAAAAACTTATTTTACCTAACTGCAGGGAACATTAACTAGCACAATGACTAATCAGCGACTGTATGTTTGACATAGTTTAACAATACATGCATGGTTACAATTGCAATTTAAATGAACTGTACTGCCAAATCATAGTAACTTCAACCTATTTGGAGACACATACTCTATCTAAATTCATAATAAAACTTCCTTTAGATAGAAAGTTAACTTCCGGACTGTGAAGTTAAGGGATGGAAATAAAAATAGTTATATCTGTAAATGTAAGCTAATAAAAAGACATTTTAATACTATAATCCTAAAACAGCATTTAATTTTATGTTTACGAATTGTATACAGTGAATGTATTATCACTTTAATGCTCAAAAAATTATGTGTACAAGCCACAAAACAGCTAGTCCTCCCTTTAAAAGAATACCAAATAGGTGTCCAAATAAAACACAGTAGTTCAGCATCACATGGGCAACTTAAAGTAACCTTTCCATTTCGTACCGCTTTGTAGGTACTGCAGACGAAGCCAGTTTTTAATGGATTTCCGGACAACAGCTTTGTTCACACCCTACCAAAGCGAAAATCAAAGTCATTTAGAGATAAGTGATGTTATCTGTACCGCCTGACTGTTCACACAGCATTTAACAACTTTTAAAATAATGCTAGTTCTTTTCTAATAAACATGGTATGTGTTGATGGCATGCAATTGATGGGTTTCTGACTGCAAGATATCCAGCATACGGATAATACATGCATTATGTCAGATTTAGTTTTGAAACAGACAATCTTTACCCTAGTCCTAAAACAGATTATGCTTAAGTGCTGTACGATTAAGCGCCGGAGTTCTCTCATATTTAATTTGTGCTAATCAGCTCAAAATTCGGCAACTTTCGTTTCCTATATTTACTGTCACAGTACATAGAGGAGCTCTTGTCATCCGTTGCTCTATTTAAAAATCTTAGAAAAGCTCTTCTAAGTTATATATGTATTCTTAAATATTGTTCATTCATTAAACACAAGTAACCTTTCTTCCCATACAGAATAACAAACTGCAAACAAACTTTAATTAAATGGCATGCTGTCACTGTCACGTGTCGAATATACCAAAGTCAATAGAGAGAAGGTCTGGACTATGGTCCGGGCGTTAATAGCTACCTATGGTTTGGACAGAACCATAGCTGCCATTTTGGTTTCACAAAGTAATCCAGGAAAACGAAGGGATATCCCTCTATAAGTCAACACAACAATGCTCACCATCTTTAACAAACCAAAGGCAAAAGAAAGCCGGAATGAATAAATTACGATAACAACAAAACCAACCACACAAACGAACTTGCTATTATGGGATGTGGAAGGACTAAAGAGCATACTAAAAATAGCACCAAAAGACGTCTTAATCAACTCCGACATTCTAGTCCTTGCAAAGTCTTTGTGTAATTTCTCATAACTTATGTCACTTTAATCGAAAATCACTTGTGGAACATACCGACATATGATACCGTCCTTGAAGATAGCAGGAGACATGAACTGCAAACTGGACAAGCCGGACACCAAATGCAGAGCTGTCCTAAATTTCTTCCAGGAAGAAACTCTCAAAATAATAAATAAACCAGAACAGAAATAAATATATCTCACACAATGGTAGTAGCACCATAGATCTGGTCTTTGTGAAGGCGACGGCATACGCGTCGTAAACCAAGATGCCATATGTTCAACATCAACGACCCCGTTGAGGAAACACATTCCCATCC
This sequence comes from Hymenopus coronatus, assembly GCA_030762935.1. Taxonomy (NCBI): domain Eukaryota; kingdom Metazoa; phylum Arthropoda; class Insecta; order Mantodea; family Hymenopodidae; genus Hymenopus; species Hymenopus coronatus. Next base: position 92,052,437 of record CM060898.1, read on the forward strand.
AAACCAAACTAATAATAAGCGCAAATAAAACGAAGATAACTAGGAGACACAAAAACAACACATCCAGAAAGCTAGTCCTCACAGAGCCTGAGGCTGAGAAATAAATGGAACATGACAACTTAAATAAAGCACTAACAATAATCCACAAAATAATAAAATCGGGTACCACCCACAAATCAAAATGCAGGAGCCCAGCTCTATTTCGACAAGGAATATTATGCACTAAGACAAAAAAAAAAACTCTAAGACCTACACTCAGCAAATAATTAAATGCTGCAAGAAGACCTCAGAAAGTATGGCGGAAAAAGGAAAACGTATAGAATACTCCTAAAATAAATCAAAATACATGCAGAAATAAAGCGTAAGGATGGCTGAACGAGCGTTAAGCGATCCACATGCAGCTACCAGAGCGAGATCTTACCCGACGAACAATATCACAACAGATAATTGGGAAAATCATTTCAGGAAAATCTTGAAACAGCACAAAGGAGCAGAGCCTACGAAACAGACAGCAACGCACAGATAAAGCCAACCACAGAATTCACAGAGGAAGAAGTAAGGACAGCCATCCAACACATAAAAATAAGGCAGCCGGCCCAGACCATATTTTCAACGAACACCTGAGGGATTCAATGGAGATCCTGGTGGGAACCTAGACCAAGTTATACAAGTGTCCAGAACTAGATCTCTAGATCTCTCTAGAGAGATCCCAGAAAATTGAAAAACCTCTATAATCAAGATTCTGTACAAAGGAAAAGGAGAAGTTAACGACCCCAATTCTTATAAAGGGATCGCACTGGAAAAACCACGGTTTCAAAATATTGACAAAGTTACTGAATGACAAAATAACAAAAGAAGTAGACGCAAAAATACCAGAAGAATAATTTGGGTTTAGAAAAGGCAGAAGAACCCTTCGTGCTATTCATAATCTATTAAAAGACTTAGAAGACGTAAAAGACATGGCAAAAAAAAAAAAAAAATGCTACGCAATACTTGTCGACTACATTAAGGCGTCCGACCTCATGAACAGACGGAAATTAATACAAGACACAAGAAATGAGACAAAAAAACGTCATTAAATAACCTGCTGAAGAATATCCTAGCATACAGCTTTGTAGTCATAATCCACACGACAAGCACATCCAGGGGGTTAAATCAGGCAATGTGGTAACATCAATTAGATAACAATCTACATATATGCAGATGACATGGTCATAGGGTCATCAAGTAAGATAGGTCTACAAAACGCCTTCTCTGCACTGGTAGACTGTACAGAAGAGAATTACCTGAAAATAAACAAATAAAAATCCTGTAGATGGTATTCAGGAAATGTGGCCACTTAGCAGCAGACGACAACTTACTAAATGATAATAACAAGGTTGAAATAGTAAACTCATTAAATATATATAGGAGTGGCCTTCCAATATATAGATTCTTTTAAACTACACATAAAATCAATGTACGATATTCAACGCTTTCAAAAGTTATCCTTAAAATCAGCAATGCTGCTGTGAAATACAAAAATCCTACCTATACTAACTTATGGATTAAATCTAATATGGGAAAAATTGACAAAAAAAAGGACTTAAACTCCATTGAAAGGGTAACACCAAAATTTTTAAAAACTGCAATGAGTGTTTCAAAAATAGACGTCATCGCGTTTAATATAAGTACTAGCATGGAAATCCTTCCTCATCGAGGACCGCAACTACCATCTACAAGAAATACGGAGATCTACCTGAGAGGATAAAGAAGGAAGAAGAAATCTCAACGGACTTCTAATGGCACAGATGCTATGACGTGCCGGAACTGGAACAACACGAACAAGAAGCTAAGACACGCAATAGTAAAATTGGCAATACACAGCTATCATCACAAGATATACAAGAATACAGTATAACACGACCTCAATGATAAATGCGTGTGCTCGTTGTGTGGAAAACACTATTATGCATTCGGATGCCATGATAAACAGACAGTGAACAAACAGCAACCAAACGCAGAGACACTCGATCACAGACTTGCGATACACGGCTTCCACCATTTAATATGCAAAAATAAAAAAAAACTATCAAGCTCAAGAACAATGTGTTTGCAAATTATGTGGACAAAAATGTGAACTATACCACTTCAACAAGTGTAAAAACGGTAATGCACTCTAAATTAATTTATAACAGCAAGTAAATAGTCAAAACACTGTACTTGAATCTGTACGTTCATTCGAGCGTACTTTGATTTAAATAAATAAATCTAATAATAAAGTAGGAAGAGCGCACAATGTGCAAGTATTGCTTTTCACAACATAGTTTTATCAACCTTGGAATGTTGCACTGTTCATAATAACACAGCAAATCAACTAATTATATTAGTGGTATATAGAGCTCCCACAGGAAATCCTGACAACTTTCTACATAGGCTAGATATTCTAAAGCTGCTCTTCAAACCAAAGATTCAATTTATTTTGTGTGGCGACTTAAATATAGATGTCTTGATAAAGAGAAATCAAAGGCTGCAAATTTCTTAACTATTAAGAGCATACAGTTTTATGCACACGGTCAATTTTGCAACTAGAATATAGAACAATTCCAAAACAGCTAACGACAATATTTTTATAGATATGTCTAAAAAGTAGTACCATGAAATACAATCCTTTGTTAATGGACTTTCAGACTATGATAGACAATCAATCAAAATTGAGTATTATACTCCCAATTTCAAAAAACCAAACCGCCTAACCAGCTTTAGAATTATAAATATAGAAAGCATAGATTGTCTTAAAGTCAAACTGTCCGAGAAATAGTGGGAAGAAATTTATAAGTTAAATAATATTAATGACAAGTTTAATTTTTTCTTAAACACTTTCGCAAGAATCCATAGCTCCAGTTTTCCGCTCCACGTAAAGAAAATTAATTGCTGGCTAACATAAGGTATAAGAATATCATGTGCCCGCCTGTGTAGCGTGATGGGAGCATGTCTGCCTCACGTTCAAAAGGTCGTGAGTTCGAATCTCGCTTAGGGTGAGTTACCCGGGTAAGGTTTTTTCGGGGGTTTCCCTTATCCTGAGAAGACGAATGTTGAGTAACTTTAAGCTCCATGGACCCCGAGATCATTTGAGCATCAATCATCAATTGCATTCATCGTCCGATATGGCCAAACCAGGTTAAAGGACGTTAAACTAAAAAAAAAAAAAAAAAAAAATCATGTGAGACAGTAATTCTTTTACGTCTCTGTGCAACAAAGGCAATTGTTTTGTTATTAAGTATTTATAGACATCCTACAATACTTTAATTAACTTGATTACATGTTTTATATAAGCAACGTGCAGTATTATTTCTCATTTATTTGTAAATCTGTAATGTTAGCTATGTTAACTAGTGCTGAGGGAAAGCAGAAAATTACACAGTAGAATATCCCAAAAGGCAAACCTTATTGAACGTGAAAAGCTTTACAACTTTCAGAATTTATTTTATGTTGCTTGCACTTATCGGAGATATACGAGTGAACTTTAGAAAAGTTCCATATGTTCCATAATAAGGGACTTTTTATTTGTATTAGCTTGTCAAAGCATTTTATTTGTAACATATAATCCAGAAAGGTTTACAAAATATGCAGATATCCATAATAAAGATACTAGTCATAGGCAGGACTTACAAAGACCAACAAATAATGCAGTCATTCCAAAAAGGGATTTATTCTAAAGGAATAATGTTGTTTAATTCACTTCCCTCTCCTTTGAAAGAATTGCAAATGAACAAAAACCGTTTAGATCAGAATTAAAAAGATACATTATTACTCACAGTTTCTATACAAAAATAAATAAATTTAAAACTAAATAAAAAACTGGTAATCATTTAACATTGTGAATATAGTAAGCATGAATATTCTAAGAATGCATGCGTATGAGTAGGTTTTTGGAAATAGACATGTGATTTTATTTTATGCAAAATTTACACCTCTGAAATTTCATTGTCGGAGAAATTATTTGTAAATAAATGTATTAATAAGTATGAATAAAAGAAATTCTTGACGTGATCTACGTCCTAGAGTTTGGGCACAGAATCTCATATCATAATAGGTTCTACAAATTGTAATGGTATATATGTGGGTGGATGGATGGATGGACGGATGGAAGGATGGAAGGATGGATGGACGGACGGACGGATGGATGGAAGAGACGTTAGACTACTTTACGTGAACCCACCGCTGGGAAGAATAGAAACCTCTCGCGCTTGTTAGTGGAGGACAAAAACTGATCTACGTGTCTCTTGCTCTTTAGATTGATATTTCTAATCCCTACATTCGAAATGGTGTGCGCAGCCTGTGCATGGGAGCTTTCCTTGTCAAGTAATTCTGATTAAAGTTGTTGCCACATAGGGATAGACTTCTTCAGTTCTTGGTACTAAATCTTGGTGCGCGGCTTAAAGAGGAAAGTTACGCGAGTCATGGTATAGCGCAGGACACATTCTTAGTTTAACCACTCTGCCGTCGTCATTATATTTGTTAGAAATGTTTTAATACGCGTGCTTTCTTTTCATTGAGGTGTGTCTGTAAGCAGGAGAGTTGTTCTGTGTTTTCTATGAAGAATAGCTCACGCATTAACTCACAGACTAACATAGATGATGTTATCTTCATCAGGCACGTTCTTTCTTTAAATATGTAGCTTTTACTTTTTCTATTAGAACGAGATCGATTTTCGTAAGATGGATAGCTATTATTTCCAGTGTTGGTTATAATAAGAGAGATCTTTATGTAGTATTGCTGTTTGTATTGAAAGATATCTGATGTCATTCATAAGAATGATAGCTACTTTTTACTTTGCCTTTTAGGTGCATGGAGAACGCTTAACCAATAGTCTGTAGTTTGCTAAGATATTTATATTGTTTTACCCTTGAGAGCTCCTTACCTCCCTGGTAGATCTTCAGGTCGGTGGTGGCACCCCTTTCTAAATACTATCATACTTTCTTCTGTAAGTTACGTTTCAGGTCGTTTCTTTCTGCCCAGTTATTAAACTTATCGGATGCTTCTTGTAGTTTATCTATGGAGCTGGGGCCCCAGTACCACATCATCTGCGTGTATTTATGTTGCTACTCCTTCTGCATCTGTTACTTTCGAAACGTCTATGCTGAGAATGATAAATAGAAATGACTGAGAGGGTCCCTCTGTATAAGTCCAACGATTTCCTGTTCTGTCCGATAACTAACTGCAGCTTTGAAACTAGAAGGACCATGTTAACTCTATCCAATGCTATTATGTAGTCTATTAATTTACAAACAAGTTTTCTACAAGGTTCACCGACGACTTTCTTATGTTCGTCAGGAGATATCTGATGGCATGCATGGTTCATAGGCTCTTTTGAGGCGAGAACTGGTGATTTGGGAGACGTACTTTTGGTGTTGGGCTGCGCAGCGACGACTGGCGTTGCAGCAGTTGAAGTCGATTCTCGACGTTCCTCGGCTATTTGCGGACTCAGCGGTGAGCAATTGAGACCTATTTGTTTAGCTCAGGTATTGAGCGGGGGTGATCTCAAGTCGGGGAATGGGACCTTTGGCTCAAAATAAAAGTCGGCACTTTCATTTAACCAAAGGTTTATTTCTCTTCAAGCGTTCTCAAGACAGCTCCTGGCACGATTCTATTTCCGTAATTCCTCTCGCAATAGAGCGTAATGCACACAAAGGAAACTCGAACTTACGCAACGATAATTGCAACTGTTACGTGCAGGATTATTGTAGACACTTTAACTTTCTGGCGTGGATATCTTAACCCAAGTGTCGCAGGTTCCGCGTGACATTACATTTCAACTGTTTGAATCACAATAATAAACTTCACTATTTTTGCGCGAATTCCTGTTTTGGGCGTCGCAGGTTCCGCGTGAAGTTGCATTTCAACTGCGTGAAATTTAGGGCAAATACTCTACATTCATAGCAAATCCTACCCACGCGCATAACTCTCAACTTGCAATCTCATTGGTCCATTTTGGCGCCAAAAATAGCTTGGGGTGCGCTTCTGACGTGATGTGATTATTTTCGGTTGGTCAACACGTCTTTCACGTAATTCCCCTATTTGTAATGTCTCATCCACTTTCTCTTTCCAAGACGTGACTACACAATAACATCTTTACCCTCTTGTGATATACAAAAGCAAATATCGTAAATACTGAAATAGCCGCTTGAGAACTCTGGGTTTAAAGTTAGAAATACTTTCCAGGAACAGTCTCTCTGAAAGTTCAATATACACTGTGACAATAAATACATGATATTTTACTTAGCAATTGACTTAAATAATCTAATTAACTAAAACATATGCTGATTCGCTCACTCAACTTGGCGACATACTGTTTCACTTTCTAAACCCAATTTGCTCCCCTGGAATCTTTTGGTTTTCCAGTGTTGTCAATATTTTAATTATATATTGGAGAGTATCTACTATGTTCTCCATTATCATCTCTCGGTACGAATTCGGATCTGCTGGATTTCCTCTTCCTTTGGATAGAACACTGATTACTGAGTACCTCCACTTCTTTGGAATTGCTGATTGTTCCAAATACTAGTAGAGAATTTTGTCCATGCTACGGCAAAGAAGATCAACTATCTTTTAGGTGTTCCATATTTATATTTTCTGACTCGTAGCTTTTGTCGAGTTGTGCTTTCCCTATTGCTTCTCTTAGCTCTGTAGTCGTGTAGCGTACTATAGGTTTCCTACTGAACGTCCATGCTGTATTTTCTCTGTTGTATCTTAGCTGTGAAGTAGTCTTTTAAAGTGGGTCTCCTACGACTTGTCACCCTCCGGGTGTAGTGGTGTAGCCTCCTATATCCAAGGCTGCGGGCTCAATCCCGAGGAGGACAATGGCTTTTTTTTGGCATAAAAAGCCTTAGCATGGTTCCCTTTCGGAAGGGAAGTAAAGCCGTTGGTCCCGTGTCGTAGATTTACAGCATGTAAAAGAAACCTCAAGCATGAAAAAGAGGCCTCTGAGCAAAAGCAAGCGGTATTTCACGCCTAATGTAGAATGTTGAGAACCGCAGTTATTACAGAACGCCCATGAATAAAATTTCATTATCCCTTCCTACGTTTTTATTCGAATTGTCCTGGTAAACGATGGTATCATTGGTTGCCATACTTTATATGGTGCCTGTTTTCCTTGCTTTTTGATTTCTTGTTCTTCTTAGCCTTTTTATATTTCGTTTTCTTGATCTTTTCCTTGTATTATTTTAGTTTTGCACATCGTTCATATTTAAGTTAGGTATATTTCTTATATTCTTTACTTTCTGTAAAGCGACTTTCTTGTTTTGTAGCATTTTGCATTAAAACAAAGGCTTGACTTTCCTTGAAATCTTTGCTAGAGTTCAATTGTGATAGCTAATATTGATTCAATCTTGTCTCGCATAATGTTCAAGAACAGTTCTGTAGTTTATCTGGACTGTTATATTCCAGCAGCTATTTCTTGAAGCATATCCGGTTTTATGTTTCCTAATCGTCGTCCTGATTCAGCAATTTTGTTTGCTTTTGCATTAATTCTAAATTCTGTTTATGTGAGGAGATGCTTCCTCAATGGCATCGACTTCAGGATACCATGCATCTCCACATTTATTCCGCATTCTTTTGAGAATATCAGATCAGTGGTTCTATTCCTCTGTGGCTGGTACATATAAGTAAAAAGGAAATGGCCTTTTATTTATCTGGTTCTCAGGGTCCCCTTCTATATTGGGCGTTAAAGACCGCTAATTTTGCTCAGAAGCCTCTCTATCAGATTGGAGGTTCTTTTACGTGCCGTAAATCTACGACCCACGGCTTTACTTCCCTTGCGGAGGAAGCCAGCTAAGGATTTTTACGCCCGAAAAAATCAATCGTCCTCCGCCGGGTTTGAACCCGCGACCTTGGGTATATAAAGTTAGTATGGTAACCATTACACCACGGAGGGCGACTATATATAGGTTCTGCTTTATTGTTCACCAGGAGCAAATCCTCTTTTCCCAGATACTTCAATACAGAGAGTGCTCTGCATTGTTATCCATTCTACATACTGCTTTGATGCTGTTAAAATAGGACGTTTAGGAACAACACCGTGAAATTCCGATAACTAAGAAATTATGCTATTTAAAATTATTGAAGTATTACCCTGTAAGCACAGTGAAAGGTGTACATATACAATAAGACATGAAAAGAAAGATTGGGCAATTTGGAGGAATTTTCGTCCAAATAATCATATGAACCGTGCGCTGATTGTACGTTTCCCGTTGATAAGAATTATTTCATAATAAGGGTACAAAATGCTCCCATTATTTTTTCCACAGCAATATCGTGTCCGTGTAATAAGTACATGCACAACTTTCTATGTGTTTCTATGATATTTTAATGCATAATGTTGCAGTATCAGAAGCTAAATAAACTGAGTAAATATTCAAGTTGTACTAGATCAAGTTTCAGAAAAGATTTGACACCATATTTTAAAAATAAATATTACAGTAAAAATGGTTGGGGGACAGAAAGATAGGGAAAATTGCCGCCGTCCTAAATCCGGCACTGGTTGTCTGGCCTAGGTTTCTCGTTTCTGGGACAATGTAGCGTCCCCAAACTATGCCTTCAAACAAGTTGATCTCCGAGAGTTTAACCCCTTTATTAGTTAATAGCTTTATAATAATGAACTATATTGTACTTATTGTTTGCTCCTGGCTGTACGTGTCCTGACGCCAAAACCTATTAAAGTAATTAACAAAGCCGATTCCCCCTCTCTAATACCAACATGCAACCTCCAACCCCTCGTTCATATCTGCCTGCGCAGTATTCTGCCTCGTCATTTATATTTGAATCAACTTCATATTTTGTCACAGCAGAGGTTACCCTTAACCCGTATTTCATCACAGTCAGCACTACATCCGTTTCAAAACTTGTAAATGTGCTTATTTGCAATGTCTTAATGCTTATGCTTAAATCTAAGAAGTCAAGAGCAACAAAAGCTTGTTTAAGGCGTCGCCCTCCGTGGTGTAATGCTGACTTCATATACCCAAGGTCGCGGGTTCAAACAAGGCGGAGGACGATAGAATTTTTCGGGCGTATGGCTTCCTTCGAAGGGAAGTAAATCCGCTGGTCCAGTGTCGTGACTTACTGCATGTAAATGAACCTCAAGCCTGATAGCGAGGCCTCTGAGCAAAATTAAGCTTAAGCGGTGTTTCACGCCCAGTTTAGAATGGGACGCTGAGAACCACAGTAGTTAAAAGAGCATCCATAAATTACACGCCATTACATTTCTAACTAAGGCGATGTTTTATTAGACAGCCCTACGTAGTGGATATTTCAAAACATCTCTTACAAATTGAAAAGCTTTTCGAGATAAGCATAGTAATCTTTTGATACATCATCTGAAGTCTAGTTGCTACATGTTAATGTTAGCAGCTGTTGCTACCGTGAAAAAACAACAGCTCAGTACTTCAATAATTTAGTTCACAATATTCTGATGTAGCAAAATAAAATTCTTTTGAGGGACTCGCTTTACTGCTTAAGCGACTCACTCTGTTTCTTAAACTTTTCGATTTCATGAAGTGTTTTCCAAATTTCTGTCTTGTAATTCTACTAACGTGAGAGCAGAAATTTCCGCCACAATACCAGTGGTTTCTTTGAAAATCAGCATTGCATTTTCAGAATTTGATTTAACAAGAGTGTCACACCACTTCATCCTATGTCTCTCTCTGCCTAGAGTTTACTTTCTCTACTTCACAAATGTACAATGTACATAGCAGATAGAGAAAGTATTGTATTCCACTTAAAAATTCAATACAAAATTTCATCAGAAATACATGTTTTGCGGAACTCTAAATTAAAAAAAAAGTCTGTGGACATCATAACTGAAACATGAAAAGTCTGTTTCATATCTAAATTGGAATTTAAATTCAGTATCTTCCAAGGGTGCTATGCAAACATTTTCAGGCAAATCTTTCCACCTCCAACTACCCTTAACATGGAACATGTTTCTAAAAAATTTATTGTGTGACAAAGTGGCTCTAAAATTTTTTATTAAAACACCATATGTGCAAGATATTTTTATTACAAACAAAATGGGCCGTGCCATGGCCGAGTGGTCAGACCACTTGCTTCTCACCTAGACGGCCCGGGTTCGATCCCGAGCGACTGCATGTGAGATTTGTGGTGGACAAAGCGGGTTCTCAGGTTTCCCCTGCCATCTCATTCCACCGGGGCTTCATCTTCATGTATCATCAGTGTCATAGCCGTAAAAGCGGGCGTTAAACACTACAAAAAAAATATTTATCTTGAATTTTCAAGGAATAGCCTCTTAAGACTTCTTAATTCTGGATGACTTGAATAACTGATAAACCATAAGAGATAGATGAAAAATTACTATACAAAAAAATGGAGATTTCGTTAAAACACACAATTTATGTCATACACATTTTTTGTAGATTTAACTGTTTCTCAGATATTCCTTGTTGTTGGCTTAATTTTAAACTACTTAAACTTTTCTCAAACAGGAAGTTATCTTTTGTTTCATCTCTTTCCTATTATTTCTGTTCTTGGAAAGAGAACCAAGTTTTAATGACAATCTCATAGCAACCGCTAAAACTTTTAAAAAAAAAAAAAAAATTGACTGCCTTAGTGTACTTCCCTTCTGTTTATAAGGAACAAAGTAATAAGATCATCTCTTGATTAGTATTAGTAACATTATTTTGTTTGCACAATAGATAGAGAAAGTTATGTGAATGGGACACTTTTTTTCCATTGTAGCTTAATGTCCTTTAATCTGGCTGTCATATCGGACAACAAATATAGAAATCGGTAAAATGGTGATCAAATGATTTTGGCATTCATGGAGCTTAAAGTTACTGGACATTCGTTTTCTCAGGATAGGGGAAAACCCCTAAAAAGCCTTATCCACATAACTCACCCAGAGCGAGATTTACTCCCACACTACATAGGAGTGGTAGTTTGTTTTTGTGTACAATTTAAGAAGGAAGCTTTAAGTAATAGCAAATAGAAGTGAGGTGGCTTTCTTTTAGGTAGCAATTTCAACAATTTTACCTTTAAATCATGTTTGTAGTCTATTTCATTAAAATGATCTGAGCAGACAAGTGCATTTTCAACAGAAATAGGGTCAGCTCTCACACAAGCATGTAAACATTGTGTTTGTAACTTTTCTGCTTTCGGAAATAAAACCTCCAACCGTTTATCGTTACATAACACTTAGAAGATCAGTAAATGTAGCATTGATACACCCACTTTAGTTTGTTGAGCACTGACATTCGGTGTAGCTAAGTGCCGCATTATGTCTGTGGCTGCCGTGTCCATTCATGAGCCATATTTTTCTAGTTAGGTGCCTTACCTTAGGTCGAATGCTGTGGAAACAGTATAAACATACTGTTATAGGTCTTGCCGTTGGATATAACAAACATCTTGGCGAGTAAAGGAAAGCTCAGAGTGCTTCTTTCGAGGACGATATATGCCCCCTGGTGGGTTTAAATGTTAGGATGTCTGTGAAAAATCTGAATTACCCTACTTCCATACAGCTGTACAGTATTTGTTGTTCCACAAAAGAAAGGGTTAATTATCTTGGATGGTAACATGACCTAGAATAGAACCTTCGGAGCTGAAAAAATTGATTGGGAGGGGGAGGGAATGTTAATGATGGTGTCAACCGCTGGGATTAGATCAGCACTGCTGGTGTGTTGGAATTTCTACATACAGGAAATTCACTGGTGGAGGGCCATCACTTTTATGCATGGTATGGATTTGAACCTGTTGCCTTGGGATCACAAGGCCAGCACACAATCTGGCCAACATATTCGGAAACGGCCAGATTAGGATAAAGATTGAATGTGATGTGATGTTGAAAATGAGTCAGAATAGTAACACTCACCTCACTTATATGTAATTGTTCAAAACATATGTTTCAAGGGCAATCGCCCTCTTCTTCAGTTGAAGTCCGACTGATGGCTGCTATTTGTGCTCTGTGGTCTATTACGGTGGAGCCATCTGGTGTTCTCAGTAGAAGTTCAAAATCATGTGGCGGTATTTCAAAATTCATCAGTTGGTCTTTTTGTTGTGTAATGAGAATATTCTCCCAAACTGTAAGTTCTGCCAGGTTGTTTACAGGTTTTAGCAATTTTATGTCATTTTGTATTTCATGATGTGATGTCCAAAAATGGTATGCTACTGCCGATTTATCTGTTTGTTTCTGTTTGATATGTCTGAAATGTTCCTTTAGCCTTGTTTCCAGTCTTCTTTTTGTTTGGCCAATGTAACATGATTTGCAGTCCTTGCAATCAATTCTGTAGATGCCTGATCTCTGGTTTGTAGGTATGGGGTCTTTAATGTCTGTTTTCAATGCATTTTTTATGTTGAATTGGTTACTTGAAGCTAAACGTATATTGTATTTCTTGAAAATTTTTTTGAATTTCCTATCTGCTGTTGGGTGATAGGTGAATTTTTTATATATCACTTTCGGTTTTTGTATGGACAAGGTGGTGATTTGTTTTAAGGTTAATTTCTCCTTATGTTTTTTAATTTTTTGGTCAATGATGTCTGGGTTAAAACCATTGGCTGAGGCTATATGTCTTAGTTGGCGGTATTCTGTGTTGTACTCTTCTGGGTCAAGTGGGATGCTGAGGAGTCTGTGTACTGAACTGTTGAAGACTGCCTGTTTATGAGGTTCTGGGTTGAAACTATTCTGTTTTATGTAATTGTCTGTATTTGTGGTCTTCCTGTAGATGCCATAAGTGATCTTTTGTTCTTTCCGTGTTAGTTTTAGGTCCAGGTATGGTAGCATTTGGTCTTTTTCTGTTTCCATTGTGAATTGTATGTACCTGTCCTGTAGGTTTAGTAGTTTTAGAGAGTCTTCTGCTAATTTTTTGGGGACCACCGCAAAAACATCATCAACATATCTAAACCATTTTTTGAAAATATTCGGAAAACTGGAGGTTATATGTACTTCAAGTCGTCCCATGTACAGATTTGCTAAAAAGGGCGAAAGTGGGTTACCCATTGCTAAGCCTGATGATTGTCTGTAAAATCTACCATTGAATTGGAAATAATTCTGGTTGATGCAAAGTTCTGTTAAAGTATGGAAGTCTTCTATTTCTTTCTGGTTTAAGCCAATGCCCCTGAGCCATGCTTTGAAGGTTTCAAGTAACTTGTCGACTGGGATGCTGGTGAATAATGATTTCACATCAAACGAAACCAACAACTCATTGTTTGAAACCTTGTTCAACATCACATTGATTAAAACTTCACTTGTCTCAAACTTCTGAGTTATTTAATTGAATGTGATATTAATTTGTTGAGTTGGTTTGTTTAACACTAAGTCACTTACATTCAACTCAACAAATTAATATCACATATAATTTGACCGTCACTGTTACTAAATTCCTCCAAACGTCAATCAAATAAAGATTCCAGTTTACTCTGTTCATTTGCTAATTGAATGCAATTCATAGTAGAAGGTGATAAGACAGCTAGTGATGATGCAAAGGAAATGGTCATTTGAGAAGTTGCCAGGTTGATGATTTACTGAAAATGGTGTACAAGCCATAGAACGTTTAATATTTTCCAAGAATGCGACATGATTTTCAAGAAAATCCTCCCAACCCAAAACTACCCTTCATAAAGAACATTTTTAAGTTTCTATTTTCTTGAAAATGGCTATAATAATTTTGATTAAAATACCATATTTTTATGATAAGTGATAGGTATACCTGATTTTATAACTGGTAAATCATAAGAGACAGATAAAACTTACTATACAAAAAAATATGGTTGGATGGTATCTAATGTTGAGCAGCTGGCAGTGAAGCCATACACTCTCTTGCATTCCAGTATTTTGATGTTATTTTATCATATTGACTAAAGGTTGGGCAGCAGAGTAGATGGTTTCCATCCATATCTTCAAGTGTACAGAAAGGAGACAGAGGAGATTTCACCATACCAATCCTCAAAAATGTTTATTGAGACAGTCATGGCCTGCTAGGAGTCTAAAGGTTGCTACAGAAGATTTCCTTGGTAATGTAGTGATTCCGGTCATATTACACAAATTTTCCCATGGTTTTCCTTCTGTTTGTAAAACATTATCCTCTTCAATTTTGTTATTATATGTTGATATGGTGATAACTTATTGGATCAGATGAATTTGATGTAATTTTACTACCTTTCTTGGCTAGAAATTCAGCTGTTTCATTACCCTGTATTCTGCAATATTTAGGTTATTATGTGTTACAGCTGATGTTATGGATATAATAGTTGCTTTAGAGTCAGATAATAATATAATTTTTTCAAATTTATTTATATGATATAGTAGGTTTTGTAAGCTCTGAAGTATTGCCGAAATCTCTCCATCAAAATTTGTAGTATTTAAACTTAATCTTTTGTAGAAAGAGAAGAGAGGGCACATTGCACCTGTGCCAGTACCACTGTTATTTGGTAAGCTGGAACCGTCAGTATAAACATGTAGCCATTCATTGGTAGGGTATCTTAAATTTATTATTTCTAGTGTCATTTGTTTCAGAACACACGAAGAAGTTTCAGATTTTGTAAATTCTTCAACTAAGTGTTGATAGTGTTCAATATCAAATAGTTCTTATGGGTTATTTGTTTGTATGTTTTTTTTTAAGTAAGGAAGTTTCAATATATGTTTGATATCTTTGACTTTAGTGAGGAAACTTTGTTGAGTTTTTAGGTTTACTTGTAGTTTTCTTTTTTCCCCAGTCATTATAAGGTACTCTGATTAATTTTTCATATTGTAAGATGGCTGCTTTTTCAATGTCAAGTTCAAGTCCTGGATTATTTGTTAAAATTTGTAGAGTAAGTACTGGGGTAGTTTTAACAGCTCCAGTTACTAGGAGAAGAATTTGATTTTGTAGAATATCAAGTTTTTCTCTATTTGCAATTATTAATATCTCTTCATAATATTTAAATGTTGGTTTAATATACATCTTGTAAAAAATGTTTTAAGTTTGTGTAGTGCTTCCCCATTTCTTGCCTGCCAGTCTTTTTAATAGTGGTAATTTTTACTTTCTCTACACGCACTATGTGCACAGTGTTTAGAGAAGGTATTGCACTCTACCCAAAAATTTGATACCGAGATTTCACCAGAAATATATGTTTTAGGGTCCCTTAAAAAAGCATTTTCACAAAAAGGTCCATGTGTGTGTGTGTCTGTGAACACGATAACTCAAAAACGAAAAGTCGGTAAATTACCAAACTTGGTATTTAAGTTTAGTATCTTCCATGAAGATTGAGGAAAATCCTGCCACCCCAAACTACCCTTTACATGGGAAAAATTTCGAAAATTTTGATTTTCTTAAAAATGGCTCTAACAATTTTGATTAAAAGATCCTATATTAAAGATATTTACCTGGCAAATAAACTGTATATCTTGAAGACTACTTTATTCTGGATCAATTTTACAGAATTTTGCATAACTGCTAAACCGTATGAGGACAAAAACTTACCACACAAAAAATGTAGAGCACGTTAAAACACAATTTATGTAATATACATTTTTTTCGTGGAGTTGATCATTTTTAAGATATTTCTTGTTTTTAGATTCAGCTTTAAAAATCATACAGGAATTTACCAACTCCTGTTCATACAAACAAAGGAATTTCAGTCACATAGCAACCAGCTTTTGCCTATCACTTTAACCTATGGTACTCCCTTATTTCGCTTCTACTTACAAGGAAATAAGTAATAAGACTGTTTCGGCTAATTTTATCTCGATTAGCATTAAGTAAATAGAGGCATAAGCTTTTTAAAAATAATTTGTTGCAGAGATTTAGAGAAAGTCATGTGAATGGAACACACCAGATTTCTTTTTCTGTTTTTACTTTCTCTACATGCACTATGTGCATAGTGTATAGAGAAGGTATTGCACTCCACCCAAAAATTTGATACTGAGATTTCACTGGAAATATAAGTTTTAGGGTCCCTTATATACAAAAAAAAAAGCATTTTCACAAAAAGGTCTCTCTATGTGTCTGTGAACACGATAACTCAAAAACAGAAGGTCGGTAAAATACCTAACTTGGTATTTAAGTTTAGAAAGGTCGGTAAAATACCTAAATTGGTATTTAAGTTTAATATCTTCCAGGGATGCGACACAAAGATTTTGAGATAAATCCCCCACCCTAAATTACCCTTTACATGGAACTTTTTTCGAAAATTTTGATTTCCTAAAAAATGGTTCTAACGACTGATTAAAATATTGTATATTAAAGATATTTACTTGACAAATAAATTGTATATTTTGAATTTTCTGGGAATAGCCTCTGAAGACTACTTTATTGTGGGTCAATTTTACAGAATTTTGCATAACTGCTAAACCGTAAGAGATTGACAAAAACTTACCACACAACAAATGTAGAGCACTTTAAAACACACAATTTATGTTATATACATTTTTTTCGTGGAGTTGATTGTTTTTGAGATATTCCTTGTTTTTGGTTTCAGCTATAAAAAACATACGTTTCTCATACAGGACTTTGTGAACTTGTGTCCATATAAACAAAGGAACTTCGGTCACATAGCAACCAGCTATCACTTTAACCTATGGTGCTCCCTTATTTCGCTTCTACTTACAAGGAAGCAAGTAATAAAATTATTTCTGCTAATTTTTTCTCGATTAGCAGGAAGTAAATAAAAGCATAAGCTTTTTAACAATAATTTGCTGCAGAGAGGTAGAGAAAGTCATGTGAATGGAACACATCAGATTTTTTTGGTTATATTATAAATGTGTTTTTTCTATGTTAATTTTGTATCAAAAACAATACCTAAATATTTGGCTTCACGTGTTTCTGTGAGTTTTTCCATTTAGTTGAAAGGAAATATATATTGGTTTCTTCCTTAGTGTAAGTAGTTGATAATTTGTTTTCTGTGTATTAATTTTAATTTAATTATTAGATGTCCAATTCTGTAATGTTGTCAAGGATTGTTGTACTATATTAATTGTTGATTTTGATTTTTTGGTTTAGAATTCCATAAGACTACATCATCTTCAAACATTAAGACTTTTGATTCTCTTTTTTGTAATTGATATGGAAGGTCATTGATATAAATATTAAAGAGTGTAGTACTAAAGATACTGCCTTGAGGTATGCCACAGTGTATCTGTTGATATTTTAATAATTTATCATTATAGTTGATAGCAGTTGAATAATAAATTCACTGATCCAATGTAACATTTTGCCTTGGATTCCTAGAATTTTAAGTTTATCAAGTAGTTTGTATCTCCAAATACAATCATAAGCTCCTTGAAAGTCAATACAAATTGCTAGAATGTCTTCTTTTTTATTTAATGCATTTTTAATGTCTTGACTAAGATTTAAAATCTGTTCATTTGTTGAATGGTATATTCTAAATCCCGATTGTTTAATTGAAATTAAGTTATTTTTTTCTAGAAACCAGTTTAAATGATTGGAAATCATTTTTTCCATGATTTTTGCTAATACACTAGAAAGTGCTATTGGATGATAACTTGAAAAATTTTCTGCTGGTTTGTTTGATTTCAAAATAGATATTATTATCAATTTCTCCCATTCAAAAAAATATAGATTTTGTTTAAACACATAATTTGTCATATACATGTTTTTTCTTTTTTTTTTCAGAGTTAACCGTTTCTGAACACCTCAGAAATATTTCTCTAACTCTGAGATATTGTTTGTTATTGGTTTTAATTTTAAAATACTTAAAACTTTTCTCAAAAGAAGAGTTGCATTCAGTTTCTCTCTCTTTTGTGTTACTCCTAGCCATGCAAAGAATGCTGAATTTCTATTGTATCACATATGGACTAGCTTTTAAAAGCTTTAACCTAGTGTATTCCCTTATTTACTTTGTACTTACAAGGAAGCAAGCAATAAGACTATTTCTGCTAACATTTATCTTGATTAGTGTGATAATCAGAATAATCTTTTGCAAGAATAGTTTGTTTGCAGAACAGATACAAAAAATCATGTGAATGGAACACATAAAATTTTCTGATGAAATTCTAATGTTTCTTGTAAAATTACCAGAACATCAAATTGTTAATTAATTTATTTTGGAGGCAAGGAAAAATAAAAAGATATTAAAATCATCTTTATTGCAATTGGTAAATAGATTTAATGTACCCATAACAAAACTGATTATCAAAGATAATATATATTTTCCATTTTTTTCACAATTACATATTTGTCTGTCTATGCCTTCACATTACAGATGCAAAAAATATTTTACAGACTGTTCATGGCATCATAATGAAAACAATTTATTCAAAGAATAAAATATCTATACAGGTAGCATATTGTGAGGTTAACTAGAAATATATTTTGGAAAAAAGAAAAGGACAAATAATCAAAGAGCACAAAAATTGCTGTATAGTCTCTTCTCATTCAGCTCGAGTGCTCCCTGAGCAGTGCTTTGTTCAATTCAAAAGACCAGTAAAGTGGTTGAAAATTTAACTCTCTAGCAGCTTTCTGTGTACCTCTTTGACATGTCACTGGCTAACACATTGCATTTACTGCTGCATATGCACTATTGATTCCCTTTCTCTTTCTTCTTAGATAGGCCAAGGCAAGACTGGAGCACCTTTTAGAAGGTATTCTTAACAAAACCAATTATAACTAATTTCAGCAATTTATATGTTAAAAAAATCACCACAATTTACTTCTATAACAAACAGCATATTTATACTATATTGTTATGCATCCTTAGCTTTGTACTTATGAAAAGAAAGTTCCATTCCCTCTCTTTTCTTTAATTATATTATGTTTTTCCTTGTCCCAATTTAAAATGAAGTATGTTGCACCATAAACAGCATGAGAATATACACAAGAAAGGAACAATATTAGTAAATGTTCAACAACAGACTTTGCATTGATTGGTTGCATGATAAAAATTGCATTGATAAAATTGTTAAGTTAAATTATAAAAGATGTAGTGTGGTATAGCATGGAAAAATAGCACCAACATCACATTTTATATATTTACATAGTTTATGTTGATTATTGTTTATCCAGCATAAACCACCTACATCTCCTCAAGTTTACCGTAACTTACACCACAAAAGCAGCTTTGCAAACAAGGAATAAAAAAAAAAACACGTATAATCTATAATGTCCAACATCCTCCATGGTCGAAAAAAAAAAAAGTATCTCAAGAGATACATGTCAAAACAATGGCCAGAATATTCCTTTATCTTTTACAAAGTGAACTAGTCTATAGTCATTATATAAAGTTTAAGTTCTCAGAATGTGGCAGTTAAGCAAATCAAATTCAATATTCAGGACAAGATGTCAAAGCTCACTAAAAATAAAGGTCTGTAGAGAAGGTCTACACAGGCTACTACAATTCTTTGTAGTGATGGCCCTTTTGGTTCATATAAATGTTGAGTTAGAGCGCAAATGTTTAATACAGAAATTAATGGATAATTATTCTAAATTCTAAAAATAAATGGTCTGATTGGATGAATGTCTTGTTTCCTTAAGAAACAAGAAGGGATGAGCCTAGTTTATATAAAATTGCAGGCATGACACTTGATGGCCTACATATAATTAAGATATCACAGGTTAGTAGACATACATTAATAGTTTACCCATATCTTGGTGAACAAAACATATATAGTTTTCATAAAACTAGTTCATGAGGGGGTGCCCTATTTCCCACCATAAATGCTCTTAGTTACTCAGGTTTCTATTGTGTTGCCTAGCTAGTATTGCATTTTGTAATTAAAGCATTAATGTGCCTGGAAAATATTTAAATAGCCTTAAAAAACTAATTCTGTAAAGACAGATCACTCATTTCTCTGCATATAGTGAATACATCAAGTTTCCAACACTGGTAATTCAATTTCTGTGACTGCTTTTAATTTTGGTTACATATAATAAAAAAAAAGTTTTGTTTAAACTTTGCTGCCTTTGATCTACCTGTAACAAAATAATTATACTCTTGGCACTGTAATCACACCCGGTTAAGTCAGCTTGTAGCTATGCAAACACCCTGAATGTTAAGCAGTAACTGTAACAATAATTTAGTCTTGTAGACTATCTTGTGGTTAGTTATTGTTTAATGCTTTATGATATCAGCAATACCTGTAAGTGTTGAACTGGACTGTGTCCATCCTTTGTGCATGAATGAATCATGATTAATGAATCAACAAAGTATTGTGTGTTTTATAATGCCACTGAAATTTAACTTTTATTCTCCAGATATGCCGATTTACAGTAAAAATTTTAATTACATTGTTAGTATATTCAGGTTTAATATGGCTCTTGTGGTTAAAACCAAGCTTATTTTACTGAACCTATCTCCCACACTAAAATTATCTTTGTCAAGTTATCTTCTACATCTGTTAAAACCCAAAACAATGCTAGCGAAAAAATTGGACTCATCTTATACCCTTAACTGGAATACTCCTGTTTAATGGGAATACAAACACTATACGTGTAGACTTGATTTTTCATGTAAGTTCTTCCAAATTGGCTAGGTGTTCTTTTTGTGTTTTATTTATATATATTTACACCTTGTAGAGCTATATAGTCATTTATTGAGCAGAATATTATATTTTGACTGTACTAATTAACTACCCTTTTATTTCAATTTCACTATTACATATCCAAAATATCCTTAGATAATGCTATATTTTCCTTGAGGAATGCCCATACTATAAAACCAAAATAACCATTCCCTAAATAACATTAGTGTCCAGACCTTTTCTACATAGACCTTGCTAAAAATTATTGAAATGTTTGCAGAAATTATGATATTGTTTCCTACAAACACTTACCTAAATCTGTTTTGTTTAGAAATTTCAGCTTTAGAAAAAACAGTATTTTGCAGCACCTAATGTCATTTCATTATCTTCATGTCTAACACTGGGATATGTATCTGCTATTCTTCTCTTCACTTCATCTCCTTGAAAGATAGAAGTCTACATAGTGCGTCCTAAACTTTTGAATTGAATGCATGGGATAGATGCTTATAAGATCACGGTTTATTCTGGAAGTTTCTTCAAGATATAAAGGGAGATATGGTGTAACAGAAAACTTTTGCAACAAATTATGCTGCTAGATGTACACTAATATTTTATATTAATAATTTTTTTCCCTCTTAACCCTGTGCCAAACTTTACCTGCATAAAAATATCTATCAAAAGAATATGTGCATCTGAATAAGGATAACAAATCTAATTTGCTCACTTATTTAACAATCTTAAGCATTACATAAATTCAATCATCTACTGTAAATAACAGGTCAACTGCTAAGTACATTTACTGCAATTATCACAGTAAAAATGCATACGCCTTTTTTTAACCACCATGCTCCAGACTGTTTTAAAGTATAGCTCCTGCCCCACATCATTATCATATAAAATAAAACAATATGTAAAACTACATTAATAAGGGGGAAAAAATGACATATGCCACATTCTTCAAGTAATATTCTGCTGCATTTTTAGTTTTGAATGGTTTTAGGAAAAGAAAACTACATGACAAGAACAATATATTCTATAATATTTTGAGATACTTTTTACTACTGTTTCTTCTTTTGTTGTAGCTGTCTATATTCCAAAAACAAGTTCTTCATATCAGCAAGTGCACGTTCTATCTGCTGAGCAAAGCGGTTTGAATCCTTAAAAAAAAAAAAAATTAATATATATAACTGCATGAATCATACAAAACACCTAAACATATATATATGAATCTACAATCTTTTATTTATTCCATTAAGACTATGACACAGGTGTATAACATGTATATTTGACAATGTTGCTTAGCAATAGAAACCTTGCAAAGGTAGAGTCAGACTGAAAAATTCAATGCCATAGCTGGGATTTGAACCACTGAACTTTGCCCGGGTACTCTAATCACTGAACTAGCACGGCAACATGCCAAGACAACTTTAATTTCCCAACTGACTTGCATTATTCCTAGTAAACCACAAGGCTCCTCCTGTCTTCTTTTTCATATTTGCTCCATTTGGTATTGTTGACCAAATGTAGGTCTCTATTAAAAGTCCCTTTTAACTTTTGCTCTTTTCAAGATTTGTACTTTGTGTTCATATTTGTAAACTTCACCAAGATGATTCTCCTTCCTTACATTTTACAGATTCTGAATGTGTTGCACATTTCAAATCCTCTCAGTTGGTATCTAATTTCCCTTCTAATAGCTCTCTTACTTCCTTCCTCCTCTTCTCTCCTCAATTCCTGTATATGTTCTCCTGCCTTCCATTCTCCATTTTTCTATCCATATCTTGTTCCTTCATTCTTATCATCTCCAAGTCTGAATTTCCTCCCTTATATTTCTTGTAGTTTTTCCATTCTTGTCTAAATCTCTCTGCCAGAGGATTTACCTCTTAATGTAACTCTTTTGTCTACAATATATCTGGTTTCCATGTCATTTGTCTACTTTTTGTTCTTATCCGTAGAAGCTTTCTGTTATGCATCTGTGCACCTACAATGCTCAACTTGAACTCTCAATCATGATTAAAAAGATACATGAAAAGTCATAGTTGTCAATTTATATGGATTATGAATTTTGTAACTTTTAAATAGTTTATGTTTAGTCTAAAAGCCCAGTTCCAAAGGTATGCATCCCAAGCATATGTGTACTGTATTTATCCGAATACAAGATGACCCCCCTTTTATTGTAAAAAGTTTTACTAATTTGAATTTGAGTGGAAATTCACGTAACGTGCACTAGAGAGAGGGAGAAGGCAGAATGGAAATGTACTGGTATATGTGCAGTGGGACAATGGTGGTGGCAGTGGCAGTGCACTGCAATGGTGATGATCTATATGATATTCTGGACAACATACCTAACATCATTGTAGAAAGTTCTACTAAATTTGAATTTGTATGGAAATTTATGTAATGAGTGGGAGAGGGGAGAAAGAAAATATACAACTTCTCTCTTTCTTATAATTGTTAATACTCCTCCCATATATATTTAAGATAACACAGTGTAATGACTTTTTAGTATTAGAACCAGCTGAAAAATTCAATGCCACAGACAGAATTTGAACACAGTTCTCCCACTCTCTGTGCCTTTGCTCTACCTATTGAACTACTTCCAACTGATTTGGTTGGTTAAACTGGGTAAAAAATACATAATGAGTGGCATATCAGCACATTGTTACAGTAGCTCCATGGTTAGATCAACCACACAAAGAGTGGGAGAACTGTGTTCAAATCTTGGTTGTGGCTTTGAATTGTTCAACTGGTTCTAATAATAAAAATTCATTACCCTATGCTTTTTCTTTCTGTTTGACCATTGGCTCCCAATACATTAGACACAACCACCAAGGTGAAAGAAAATTCTCTATTTTTATTTTAGGCTCTTAGAGATACCTTTTTTTCAAAGAAAATAATTACAGAACTTCAAAGTTTGTTAACAGATAACGTCCTGTAAAATTAAATGCATAAAATCTGTTGCATACATCATGACTTTGGCGGTATAATTAAACATATCCCAGATGCTTTGCCACTGCTATAGTTTGAAACATACTTTTTGCTGTATGCCATTTGGAAAACATATATACTGTAATTGCAAGATGACCACCCAGTTCCCAATATTAATATTTGGGGAGGTGAATCAAGTTGTATATGGATAAATATGGTATGTAGTGAAACTGTTACATTGGTTACCAATGTTCTTTAAAAAAAAATGGCTGTTAATATATGTAAGCGCTAAATTTAGGTTATGAAACGCTTGAAATCAGAGAAGAGGACTGGTCAATCACAGGTTAGATACAGTAGGACTTACCATGTATTAAAAGTAAGACATATATGTATGCACAAGGTAATTAAGATGTTATGCTGTCTGTTGTGCTAGTTCCTGCAGCACTGGAAATACATTCACATTTACACCATTTGTAAACAAAATTTTCACTTCTCTGTGCTTCAATTTTGTTTTTCTTTCTTCCCACTCTTTAAATTGCCTTATGTATTTGTAGAATGTTATTTCCTTGTGACTGGCCATTTAATGTAGGTCATTTTCTGCAATTTGAGTGGCCAATGACTGTGATGTAGCATTCACTCCGGGAATTTATTCAGGATTTTCAAAACTGCTGGAGAATCAATTTGCAATGCTGCCTCAATTTAAGTGTTACAGGATTATTTATGTGAACATTTTCTCAATGGATGGCTATGCTTTCCTCACCTACCACCATTGCCAGATGCGTGGTGTTGAAACTATTGCAATTGGTTTTTGCAGTCCAGTTATAATGGTGACGTGGATCTACTTTTAACATTCTTCACTAATGAAGCATGGGTTTATCTTCAAGGTCACGTTTCTACTCAAAACAATAGATACTGGGCTACGGAAAATCCACATACTATACATAAAATTCCTCACCATGCTGCACAAGTTGGCATTTGATGTGCAGTAAATGTGCGTAGAATTATTGGTCCTATATTTATTGACACAACAGTTGATTCATACGTTTATGTAAATTCCATTTTAAATATTTTTTTTCTGTAACTAACAAGAGATGAATAATTATGTGGGTGGTTTCAGCAGGACTCAGCTACAGCGCACACTACTGCAAATTCTATGCATGAAGTGCAAAGTGTGTATAATGACAGAATAATAGTCAAGGATTGTGGCCATCTCTTTTCCCTGACCTATCTCTATGTGATTTTTATTTATGGGGAATGTTAAAGAATAAAGTGTACACATCCAACCCGCACACGTTACAAGAATTAAAGGACAACATTACGAGAGAAACACAGGCAATCAGTCAAGATGAACTTCGAGTGAAACAGAACTGTTTTTGGAGATATAGGGAATATATTCGCATTGAAGGTCATCAATTTCAAACATATACTGTGATTTCAGGTAAGCCTAATGTAAATTAGTACAGTAGAGTTCCACACACGTTACCCGCTGGTCCTTTAGGCATAATTCTGGCGGAGGGCGTGCCGGCCCTTACCCGTTACAGTGCAGCTGTGGGTCAGTTCGGTTGCTCATGGAATGCACTGTACAATCTTTTGGCTATTTCTGTAAGCAAATATATAACCGAGATTATATTGCATAAGGCTGACTCAGAAGTTTGTTCGTTTTTCGTTATGCTTCAATCAATAAGAATGGCTAGAACACATCTCATCCGCAATGCAGCTACGACAGAGTAGTTACCAAACTTTCTGTTTACAAAATTTAAACACACCGTTCAAAATATAGATAAATAGGTTTTGTAAACAAACTATTTCCTGCAGTATACACCATTATTGTCAACAATATATTTCCATTTCTCTGGATGTTTATAAATTCCATTTCTCCAAAATGTGGGGGCTTTCTGGTTACAAACTCTTTGAGGTTCAGTATGCAGTTCTCCAAGGAAGTGAGGCATTTGCCATTCTGGAAATTCTGCAGGGAATGGAATAGATTAAAGTCGAATGGGGCAATGTGTGGAAAATATGGTGGTTGGGATAACACATCCCACTGAAAATTATACAACTTTTCACGAGTCACTATAGAGGTACTATATTGTTATTGTGAAAGACGACATTGTTTCCCAATTCCGGTCTTTTCTTTTCAATAGCTGTCTTGAGATGATCCAACTGAGAACAGTATTTCTCAGAACTGATAGTCTCATTCAGAAGAAGTTCATCATACAGGATTCCTTTGCAATCCCTCTAAATGCATAACATAACCTTTCTCGGATGAAGCCCTGGTTTAGGAACTGATAGTGGTAGCTGCCATTTCTTGCACCATTATTTGCTCTTTCGGGTGTTGTACACAATCTACTTCTTGTCTTGTCTTGTTACCAGCTGTTCCTCGGAGTTACAGATGGAAATTGCTGAGTCAAGTTTACTTCACGCAGTTCATGAGGAACCCATACATCACAAATATTTATGTAACCCAGTTTTTTTTAATGTTCCTGGCTACAGTAGGACAAGCTAAATTGAGCTCCATGCCAAAACCTGAGTTGTCATTTCATTAATGCTTTCCATGTCGTAACCATTGGCCTTCCAGATTAAGATTTGTATTTTAGGGAGAAATTCCCAGTCCGAAATAGACTATAAATCACTTTTGACATGGCTAATTCATTACTGCATCTTCACTATAGACAGCACAAATTTTCTGCCACCATTGCGAGAAATGTTCCTGTTAGCTTTCCATAGTTTGTAAACACAAGTTCACGCTGTTCCATCCAATATCAGTCACAAACACACACTGAAGTATCTAAGAGCAAGCCTGGTTGTTGACTTCTAAGTCATAGATTGGCAACTTTGAGTGCACAGAGGGTTCAGAGTTTTCAGGCATAATAGATGGAACTTATGAGCAAAATGAACAAACTTAGAAAACAACCTTATATTATTATTATACACACCTTTTATTGTACAGGAACCACATGAATGATACATGAAGGATTCAGGAAAATTACCATTATAGCTCAGATGATAAAGAGTACTGATACAGAATACTTAAGATCCAAAAACAGAATCCTGGCTATGAACTAAATTTTTCAAATCTGATAACTCTTTCTAATGTTTGTCCTTACAACAACAGTAAGATAAAATTCTATAAGAAAAGCAGAACATCATTTACAGTAATTACAAATATATCTAATACTGCAGAAAGTTGAGAATACTTACAGTTTCAGGAGAACTTCGCTTGCTAGTTATGTGAAAGAAGACAATATCTTCCCCAGCAACAATGTAAGATACACCATAACCATCATCTGCAACAGGACCAAAACCTCCACCTGCAGAAATGCAGTGAGGAAAACGCTTCAAATCCATTTTTGGAGTCTGACCATGGGGTGTTTGAGAAGTAGATAGGCGCCAAGGTTCACTGAGCACTTCCTTAAGGAATGGGGAATCAATTTCAAGGTATCTTGACACAACATAGAGACAGAAGAGATGACGATCAATTCCCTTGCCACACATTGCATCTTGGTAGGCAGTTTGATGTGACTTCCCAGCAACGTCTAGGAGCTTCACACGTTCTTCAACCTGTAATTAATATAACATTCATAGAAATAAAATCAATACTTATTGATACAAAAGTAATCTATATATAACATACAAATATTTATATTGATAGAAGCCATTATTTCAGATTCCATTTTCTACATTGTATTTCAAATTAAGTACTTTTGTCTTCAACTCTCCAAACATTATCTTTCCAATACAAGCTAGATCAAAACACTTTCCAGTTCTACATTTTTCTTGTTATTTATAAGTCCTTTATATCCCACCATACCTGCAATAATGATACTTCACAAAAGCAATAGTGATGGTTCACGTGAAACGTATTTGGGTTTAATGTTGGCTCAGAAGGAATTATTTCCTTCTGAAGGAAAATGGCCCATGGTAGATATACAGGAATGAGGTGTAATTGACGGACAGATTCAGAAGAAGGGTTGAGTACAGGTGCCGAAATACATATATCATATTTATCCAAATAGATGACTTCGAATGCAAGACGACCCACATTTTTCAGGACTTAATGTTAGAATTTAACATATCATCTATATACTGGGTGATGCACTATTATGTCCCTATTTTTATTTTTCTGCTATTCTATCACAACTATGTAAGCTCAATAATTCTACTGTTATATTATGCTCTATTTAATGCCATTACATGCCATTATGTAATTGTTATGCATTGGTTTTTTGTTGCTGCTCTAACCACAAATTAAATGAAGATGGCACAAAGACTACACATCTCTGGCCATGCTCGGATTGCAGCTAGAATGGAAATATGGTAATCCCCTCTAGTGGTGCAGAGATGGTGGAATCGGGAAAGGGGAAGACTCAGAACTCTGGATGCTAAAACAATAAAGAGACTCCATGCAAATTTGTTGCATAAAGGTTCGGTTACTCATTACAAGGGTGCTGGACCCCAAAGAAAGTTGTCACTGAAGGGGCTAAAGTCAATGCTGCTGCAGCATTTACGCAAAGTCCCAAGAAATCTCTGAGACCATATCATCAGGAATCTGGTTTATCGTATGGTTTGGTCCAATGGCTAATGAAGGAAATCGACTGGAGACCAAGGAAACCGCACTTTGTCCATTATCAGAAGACTGCGATTTTATGATTGAGTTTCCTGAATCCACATTATAATTGATGAAACAAAATCAGATATCCTGAATAACATTCTGTGATCAGACGAAGCTATGTTCCATGTGGGTGGGTTCTTAAATTGCCATGACTGCCTTTGCTGGGGTGCTAGTAACAACACTCCTGGAGTTAACATTGAAAAATTGCAGTCACCTCCTTTATTAACTGGGTGGTGTGGTTTTCCTGACGATACTCTCATCAGTCCTTACATTGAAAGCAACCATGTAATATTGTTAATAAGTGTGAAATAAAAATAGGGATATAATAGTGGATCACCCCCCCTCTCTGTCTGTCTGTGTGTGTGCGTGGGTGTGTGTGTGCGTGCGTGGGTGTGTGTGTGCGTGCGTGGGTGTGTGTGTGTGCGTGCGTGAAAACATGATGCTAACTTAATTTTTAGATGAAATTATTTAAAGGTTTACCATATATTTTGAACAAAATAATGGATATTTAAGCTGATTAAGTCCCTTATTTATTTATTTTTAATTTAATTTAAAGTTGCATGGAAATTCTTGTTTTGAGCAGTTGATGAAGAGGGGAATATGGAGATATACAGTATGGGTGTGATGGTACAATGTGACAGCGGCAGATTAAGTGTAATGACAATGATGAGCATGATTTTGTATTCTGGCAACATACTTAATAGAACATGTCATAAATGTTTTTACTTAAATTGAATTTTATGCGGAAATTGTGGGCGCGAGAGACAGAGAAGAGAGAAAAAATACATGGTATAAGTGTTATGCTAGAACATGGCGGCAGCGTAGCTGTAGTGATGATGATGGCTATGATATTCTATTTAGACAACATACTTTTAATACATTGTACATTTTTTCACCTAATTTGAATCTGCCCAAAAATTCATATTATGAGTGGGAAAGAGATGGTGAGAAAATGGAAATGTACCGGTATGTCTGTGTTTGGTGGTAATACTTACTGTAATGACGATTATGGATATCATATTCAATTAAGGCAACATAATATAACGTAAAAAGTTTTACCTAATTCAAATTTGCATGCAAACTCACGTTTTCAGCGGCAGAGATGGAGACGGGAGAATGGAGCTGTGGTTATGGAATGTTTGTGATGTAGAATGTGATCACTGTGGCAGTAGCGGTGGTGGTACATAGCTGTAATGACAATTATGGCTGCTATTTTATATTAACACAACATATTTAATATATCATAAAATGTTTTACCTAAATCGAAATTGCACATAAATTCACATTGCAGGTGGCACAGAGAGGCAGAGGGGAAACCAGAAATGTGCCATAGGAGTAAGGGAAATGTGCAATAAACACTCTCTTTCTGTTTGACCGTTAACTTCCAACATAACATTATGTGCAACCACCGATGTGAAAGGAAAACCTCTAATTTTATTTTAGTCTCGGAAAGTAATCTTTTATCAATGAGAATGCTTATAGGTCTGTTAACAGCTAATTTTTTGCACGAAATGAAATGCACAAAATCTCTACATACATTGTGACCTTGGCAGTAATCTATACAAACAATTTCTTCTGAGCTTCGCCACTGTTGTACCCACGAAGTTTGAAACTTACTTTTTTCCGACATGGTATTTGGAAAACATATTGTGAATGCAAGACAACCTCCCAAATTCTTAACATTTATATCTTGGAAAAAAACATTGACTTGTATTCAGATAAATACAGTATAAACGATTTTACTTGTGCTACAGGGATCATATATACAGCAGAATTAGACAAAAGATAGCAATCTTAAAAGTTTTTTCAAACTATGTTGATATTGATTTTCTACATCATAAAAAGAGCAGACATATCTTTATGCAAGGCGCATCTTGAGGGAGAAGCAATAAAAAGTTATCTGTCATAATAGTAGTGAGTAAATGAAAAACTGTAACACTGGAGGATATAAAAAAATTGAGTGGATATAAGCATCAGCCAAAAACAGAAAGAGAATATCATTATCCCAAAAACGTTGTAATCTTAACTTTTGCCCTGAAGTTCAGAATCATAAGTTTGAATGTTATTGACAGAAAAATTTGCATATCAATGATAACTCCATTGCTAAACAGGGTGAGTCTGATTTCAGTCCCTTGGATACAATTTTACTCCTATTTGAAACCATTCAAGCAAAATTTTAAAATGCAAACAGGCAGCTGAAACTATTATAACTGATGAAGGTAAGTGCAAATTTACAGGGAGTCAATTTGAGGTAAACAAAATGTTCTTATCAATGTAGTGTAAACCCTACTTGAACACTCTGGCAGGTGTAGGTCATATAGAAGGAGAATTGACAAAAGAAAATACGGTTCTAATGAGGATAACCAAGAACAGAAAAGCATAGTCAGTTTTTCTGCAAAATCTTGCTCATAAACATACAAAACAAATTTATTGAAGAAATAAAACTTCTTAGTCCAAATATTAGAAAGACAATACATATACCAAGGTAAGTAAACCCAACAAGCTGACATGCAAACTTCAAGACAGAAGAGGTCTTAAGAAAATAAAATCTGCATGTGTTGTGAATTAAAGAAAAAGTTTGAAATTTATTTTACAGATCAAGAGATATTGTAATTGGAACATCACCATTGTGCAATAAAATGGCAAAAATTGGCTTTTAACATTTTTGGAACATGTGCACTGAATATAACTGTTCTCTTTAATCAAATAAAAAGCAGAAAACTGTCCATGCCAAGAGTTTATGAGACAGCATGTAACATTTCCTTAAGAACACACCATCAGTGCAGGCAAAAATGTACAAAAAACATTCATATTTATCCAAATGTAAGACAATGTTTTATTTTCAAAATACTAATATTTGAAACTGAGGGTGTTCTTGCATTTGTAAATGTTTTCTGAATAGCATACGGGAAAAAGTAAGTTTAAAACTTTGCAGGTTCAGACTGATAAAACATGGGGGAAATAGTGATGTATATAGCATATTATATTTGTTTCATTTGCATGGTAAAGTTAGCTGTTAACAGATCTAGAAAGATTATAAGCATTCTAATTGGAAAAAAGATATTTCTGAGACTAAAATACGAGGGCCGTTCAGAAAGTAGCCTCCGGTTGATTGCAAGAAATTCACCAAGTTAAATAAAAATATTTTAATATATACATCTTACAGCTACATCTTTGCACTATTTTTCTACATAGTCTCCATAACGATTGAGGCACTTATCGTATCTGTTCACAAGCTTTGAAATTCCTTCTGCATAAAAATCACCCGCTTGTGCCTGGAGCCAGCCTGTGACCGCATCTTTGAGCTCTTCGTCGTCATCAAACCGCTGGGACCTGAGCCATTTCTTCATATGCATGAAGAGGTGATAATCGCTTGGTGCCAGATCTGGGCTGTAAGGTGGATGGTTGCCAACGTCCCACTTGAAGGACTCAAGAAGGGCTGTTGTTCTGCGAGCAGAGTGAGGATGGGCGTTATCGTGCAAAAAAACGATACCGAAAGTCAGCATACCACAGCGTTTGTTCTGTATAGCCCGTTGTAATTGTTTTAGTGTTTCACAGTACACATCTTGATT
Source organism: Hymenopus coronatus (assembly GCA_030762935.1). NCBI lineage: Eukaryota > Metazoa > Arthropoda > Insecta > Mantodea > Hymenopodidae > Hymenopus > Hymenopus coronatus. Next base: position 92,083,983 of record CM060898.1, read on the forward strand.
AATGGTCGTCCCACGTTCCATGAATTCAACCAACAACACCCCTTTTGCATCCCAAAACACCGTTGCCATCAATTTTCGGGCAGAAAAATCTTGCCGGGCTTTTATTGGTTTGGTAGGCGAATTTGAATGTGCCCACATCTTTGATTGTTCTTTTGCCTCAGGGTTCACGTACTTAATCCAGGTTTCGTCCCCGGTCACGATTCTGTTTAACAATGGTTCACCTTCGGCCTCATAACGTGACAGAAAGTCTAATGCAGAGGCCATTCTTTGAGTTTTGTGGTGGTCGGTAAGAATTTTGGGCACCCATCGTGCACAGAACTTACGGTAACCCAATCTTGCTGTCACTATCTCGTACAAGAGAGTCTTAGAAATCTGTGGAAAATCAGTAGACAACTCCGACATTGTGAAACGTCGGTTTTCACGAACTTTTGCATCAACTGTCTGAACGAGTTCGTCCGTGACCAATGATGGTCTACCACTCCTCTCTTCATCATGAACGTTTTCTCGTCCACTTTTAAATAAACGTACCCATTCACGGACCACTCCTTCACTCATAACTCTTGGTCCGTACACGGCACAAAGCTCACGATGAATAGCTGCTGCAGAATATCCTTTGGCTGTAAAAAAACCTTATAACAGCACGCACTTCACATTTGGCAGGGTTTTCTATTGCAGTACACATTTCAAACGGCCACAAACACTAAACTAGCGCAGGTACGACTTTCACTCGACCACGGCTTGATGCCGACTGACCTGCTGAGTGCGTGAATGCACAGATGGCGTCGCTACTCCCCCCACTACCCGCACTGTGACCGATCGGAGGCTACTTTCTGAACGGCCCTCGTAGAACTAGAGGATTCCCTTTCATATTGGTATTTGCACCTAATTTTGTATTGAATGTATAGAGATCCAATGGTCAAACACAAGGCGAATGGTTTGGCTGCACATTTCCATCTTCCCATCACAATTGCACACATACCAGAATATTTCTATTCTTCCCTATGCTTTTGCCCTATACATAAATTTCTGTGCAAATTCATATTAAGTAAAACTTTTCACAATGGTGTGTTATATTAAGCATCTTGTCTAAATAGAAAATCTTATTATGTGCTGCTGTTGTTAGTATTGTCAGAGCACTTTCTCCCACCACACACACACACACCAGAACATTTCCATTCTCCCCTTTCACATTCTCCCTGCCTGCAGGTGAACTTCCATGCAAATTCAAATAAGCTAAAACTTTTTACAATGATGTGTTCTATTAGGTTCATTGTATAAATAAAAATTTTATTCCTTATTCTTGATTGTGCATGCTACTGCTGTTACCACTCAGTATCACTTTTTTCCACCACACACATACCGGAATATTCTGTTTTTCCCCTCTCTTCCGTCCTTGATGTGAATTCGAATTGGGTAACATTTTTTACAACAATGTGTTATATTAGGAATGTTGTCTAAATAGAAAATCTTATCCATTATCATCATTGCAGCTTGTTGCTGGCATCAGCTATCACCAGACACACATCCATACATTTCTGTTCTCCTCTCACCCTCTATGTGAATTTCTGTACAATTTCTAATTATGTAAAAAAAAAAAAGTATATATATAGTAAAAAAAAATTAGTAAAGGACTTAACCAGCTTATTTGTCCCTTAGTTTGTTCAAAAGATATGTGCAACACTTAAAAATTTCTTCTTTTATGTACAAGATATGCTATTCTAAAAGAATGAACTCATCTTGTATTCGAATAAATATTGTATAATGTTTGCTCATCTAATAAGAACCCAACGACAGGAAATACAAATGGAAAATGTACTATTATCACTGTAATGAATACTGTAATTTTGGTTGTCCTCCATGGACTAAGTTATCATCTAACCCTCTACTTCCTGAGGTAGTGGGTTCAAACCTGGCAGAGGACAATGGATTTTTTCAGGCATAAAAATCCTTAGCATGGTTCCTTTGGAAGGGAAGAAATCCTGATGGTCATATGTCTAGAGTTGTCAATTAAAACAACCTCAAACAGATAAACAGGCATTTGAGCAATATTTTTCATCATGCCATATATAGAATGGGTTGCTAAGAGCCATGGAGTTAAAAAGAGCATTTATAATTAAAACTCATCTTCATTTTTACAAAAATCTGTTTGTGTTAAACCATGTTTTACTATACTTCATATTAAAAGGTGTAACAATTTCTGTTTCTTTTGGTCCTTTTGATGTATTCTAATGTTTTAGAATAAGACATTCTTAATTTTTATTATTATTTTTATAATATGCATTTCTAAGTATTTAGAAGTAACAATATCAGTTTATTTTCTTCACTTGGTTAAACAAAATTATAAAAAGAACATATCATAAATATCATTTGACAAATGTTATGCTATTTAAGTCTAAATCTATTCATTGCAAAAGCTTTGAAAAATTAATATGTGCAATATCTAAATCTTGTCAACAGCCTAGGGAAAGATATTGCACATTGTCCAACAGTATTGTGTGAGTAGGTGTGTAATTAAATGTAAATATTGCTTTGTAGATGTATGTAAATTTTAATATTGTGTGTTACACGAGGTAAACTTTGTACACAACAAACATGTATAAATTACCAAAGGATGAAAATAAATACATTACATGCATATATTAATTTTGTTTTGCAATAACAGTAAATATTTTTGTATATGGTTAGTAACAAAAGTTTCAAATTAACTCACAGAAGCTTTATTCTCCACCATAGCACGAACCCAAATACAGGATTCTATGGAACATGGCCGAACAGTTTCTGTCCGCCCTTCTCGAAATAGTCTTGTCATGGAGGCCTCATAAGTCAAGCTAAATTTACCTGCATCCTGAAAAATATATTAATTTTATAACATTTCTAAAGTATTGTAGTTATGCAATGACTACAAATTATGCTATATTTTCCTCAGTTACCACTGCTATCTATATTTATTTGGATTAATATAAAGTAGATAGAAAACATATTTGGTAAGAATAGTTTCTAGATGAATGGGTAGAGAAAGTCATGTGGGTGTAACAAGTTAGGTTTTTAAATTAGTATTGTGTTTCACTTTTATTTTTTTTTAAATGGTTTTAAAATATGCAAATATGCAATATTCTGTGCATCCACCAGAATTTTTAAAATTCTTTACTTTTTGCATTAAGCAAAATGAACCATTTCTTCACATTCTCAAATGGACCCTTGTCTGAATTACTAATTTCTCTGCATGTTTAACATTTTTTTTAAGACCATTAGCAAAAAGCTTCTTCCACCACCTAAGCAACATAATATTATTAATCAACTTACTCTAAAGTATGCCAACTGAAGTGCCATCTGGATGTAAGCATCAGGACTCATCCGGCACTCTTTCATGAATCCTTTACCATAAGCAGTGTGCATATATGCTCGAAGATCCACGTCATTTAGCAGGCCTAAAGCTACCTGAATAAAAACCAATATAATTACTATGAAAAAATGTATTAACAAATTAGATCTATACATTAACACAAATAATACTTATGTAACACTTAGGGTTTAGTAAGTAAGAAGAATTTTAGAATATGAAAATATAGTGATGATATTATGCAATATATGTATCCCCCCCTAGCCCCATATGCAATTTCTTACATTTTATTTATGGCAAATCAACCTGAGGGCTAATGTATTGGACAGCCTTGATACAATAGCTCCAGGTTTTCTTTCTTAATATATGGTTTGATATGTATGTATTTTGTTGGAGTTATACATAAAATACTGTACAGTATTTGTGGGAAACGGTAAGTGATATCCTCCTTTTGAAGAAAAAAGGCTACAAGTGTAAGAAGCCCACCTTGAGGGTAGAATGTCTGTCTCATATTCAAGAGGTCTCAAGAGTAGGTTAGGGAAGGTTATCTGGATAAGGTTTTTTCCAGGGTTGTCCCTTATCCTCTGAGAAGACAGGTAATTTAAAGCTCTATTGACCCAAGGCCCATTTGAGCTTTTCACCTATTTCAGTCAGTGTGATTGGACTTACCAGGTTAAAGGACTTTAAATCACCCCACCCAAAGTATAAAAAATAGTTTAAAAAATACATTTTTGGTAAACTTCTTTATCTTTAATAAATACTGTTGTTTGCAAGTATAATTATAAAAATGTCAAAGTAAAAAATAAAAGAGAGGGAAAGAGAAAGTATATAATATTTTGTTACAGCCAATATTTGTATTTAACATGCTTATGTAAGAAAATTTGAAGGTGTTTGGCTGAGCTTATTTTATTACTTTTCCATGCTTAGATTTGGAGAATTATTTACATAATATTTTATTCTGTATTGCACAGCAAATGTTATAATATCCTTTGTATATTATTAAATTCATGCCTTCAGTTTTGGTTTGCACTACACATTAATGAGCATTAAATATACATTCGATGACCCAAGCAAATTAATCATACTGTCCTGATAAATAAATAAAAGGCCCATAAATTGTCTTCAGTCATGTTTAAATTCTGTGCTTGTCTAACAGACAATAGGTGTAGCAGACTGCAGAAAATCGTAAATGTAAGTTCATCATTGTAACAATTAACTTTTTATTCAACAACTTGAAGTCACATTTTAATAAATGAATTTTATTGTCTTTATATACTTAAAAGAAAAAATAAAACTAAGTGGAGTTCCTCTATCTCAGGTTTTGCCACCCCCCCCCTAAAAAAAAAACAACCAAACAATAATAATAATAATATTAATGCAAAACCTGCCTAGAATGGAATGCAAATGTTTCAATATTTCTTTTTCGCTTTCACAGGTTTCCGTTTCACAAAAGATTGTATTAACAAAATACAATAAAATGTAATCACATAGAATTGAAAATAAGGATAATGCTGTCATAACATCTTTACAAAAAAATGTTCTTTGCATCCTATATAACTTTGGTATAAGTACAATTGTGCTCAAGACTAATGCTTCAGCATTTAAAACATTTAACTGTAATAATAATAATAATAATAATAATAATAATAATAATAATAATACATTATATAAAATAAAAAGCACAGTTATGCTTAAACCATTTCCGGCTTAATAAGGCAGATTAAAGTTTTACCTCAGGTTGTTGAGGCAAATCTCATCACTTTGCTGCACTGACATTATATCATTTTTAAGTACACATTTACCATGACAGAACATGTCAACTAATCATAATCTCCCCTGGACTTATATTTGTTCCCAAAATAACTTTTTAAACTTTATGCCATTTGTAACATATTAGGTACCTGATAAGATGTCTCGATGGTAGCTATGCAATGTGGAGGAAGGTCCCATTGCAGTCTAATAGGAGCTGGAGGAGTGAATTCTGGAGTGCCTACTGTGTGACCATTTGGTCCATATCTATAATGCAAACATTAAGCAATGATATAAAACCAAAATCTAAAGAGAATTTGTGGAAAGTTGTGAATTTTGAAGGCTATTATTTGGCATTAGATGACTTGTAGACTATTATTTTGCTGATTTCAAATTTTGCTTTTAGCAAAAGCATTACATTTTTAGCTTTAAATGAGGATCTTTGGAAACATATGTGGAAAATTGTGGTAATACTTTATGTATTCAAGGAAAAATTTACAGCCTGAATTCATTATGAACAAAGTTTAAAATTTTTTGAATGTGAGATTAATGTTTTACATTTATATTATATGACTTGAAATTGTCAGCCTTTTTAAATATATATTATATAAAATTCTATATAATTATGTAATATATTGTTTTACCTTATGCACATGCTTTATATTAGTTAAGATCTTCATGCACCTTAACCTGTATACTTATAATTGAAGGAACACACACACACACACACAAAATACTGTTTTTGCAATTTATAATGTACACGTCTGAATAAGCTTTTTAATTTGGAAATTTCTATTATCACCTTGTGATATATAGAGTTGAAGAAGTGGATATACTGAACAGAAATATGTGCCCAGGAATACAATTTTTCCATTTTACAGGTACGACAATTATAAATTAATTGCCCCCCTTTAAATATTCCTGCTTCATGAAACAATTCTCAACAGATGTTATGTGGTTATTTACTCTGCTAAACTTTAAGCCTCATTCTTATGCCCATTGTGTCTTCATGTTATATGATTATAGTGGAAGGCCACATTAGTGTGCAATGAATGCAACCAAATCGGTGAATGCAAACAGTTGCAGTGTTTGGAACCAACAACCATTTGAAGAAAAGGGAACACATTGTTAAGATTACATTAATTGTTAGTGTAACAAAATCAACAACCTTTTTAGTTTTTCCTTGACATTGGATACTGCTACCAAATTAGCACACATTGCTATACATATTTATATAATGAAATTCATTCTGTCCTAAATGATTTAATTTTTATCAATGTTTCACCTCATCAAAGTGGGAAAATTAAATACCTTCTGTTACAAGTTTGTACCTGAAAAACAGAAATGGTACTTGTCTGAGTGTTTATTTTTATTTTAAACTAGTCAATCCTTAAACAATGGCTAGAGGAATTCCCAAACATCCTACGAGATTAAGTTTCACAATAGCATACCCAACAGAAATTGTGCAGCTTTAAATGCACTACTGCAACTTTAAACACACTAATATTTCTGAACAATATGTCTACCTTCAACTTTCATTTGAAAAAGTATGTTATGTACTTATATAGCCTTTAGTCCTTCACTTCTTGGGCAACTTTTATAGTTGCAACTAACAATATGAAATTAAAGAACAAGATTTACCAGTTTTATCCCTTTAAAGTTGTTTCAAGTGAATAGTGATTATTACTTAGCTCACTTAGACTAGGTTTCAACTTCTAAGTTTAAGCTTTTAATTAGGCTTAAGCTTAAACTGTAAAACCGGTTCTTAACTTAACTTTGCTGATTTAATATGCTTCCAAATCCTTTTTCCATAACATCCAAGTTTCTGCACTATGTAATGTCACACTGCAAACAAAACACCTCACTAAACTCTACATTGTTCTTTCTTCAGGAGTCTAAGATGATGTTTCATAACTATGTTGTATTTGATATTTTGACAACATTTGAGTGACTATTTATGGTCTATAACAATTATCTGAAGTTCTGCAACCTCTTCCCAAGTTTATACTTCTTTTTCTTCCAATTAACATGCATCTGTCTTTTATTTTCCTCTGTTTATCTTCACCTGTACTTCTCATTATTATTATTATTTTTCTTCACTAGCACCCTTTTTAAAACCATTTCTATTAATGCATAACATCAACAAAACATATAAATCTGAGTTTGATTCATTCTCCTACCGTTCTTCCCTTTGTTTTGGAAAAACATTATTCACTAAATTTTCCAAATAGATGCTGAACAGGATGAGAATAATGGGCATCCCTTTCTCTCTTCTACTTCAACTGCAATATCTTCTTATCCCTTATTCTGACTGATCTCCAAAAATTAATCAAGAAACATTTCTTTCTTTATCTTTCTCTAAGTAATGTTTGTCAATTGTTCACAGTAATCTATTTGTATCTTTTGTGGCTTTTCCTTTTCCTGAAGCTGAATTATTCCATGAGATTTTCCTTCCATCTTAGAATGCAGGTGTTGATACAATATAGCATACAACAGGATTCTATTAATCTGAGTCTCGGTGATAAGGTTCGTCTGAACTGAATTTGAAAATACAGGAGAGAGGAAAGAAAATAAAAAAGGGGAAAAATAATTTCAGAATACAGATAGTTGCATTACTATTATGATAAATCAATCATAAGTCTACATATATCAATGACTGTTGATTTCATTTCTTTCTTTTACAATGATTCTTTACAGTCTAATGATTTGCTTTTGCTGCTATCAACCTATTGGTCATGCTACTGGCTGTCCTCAGAAAGTGTTTATATCTAAACTCAGTTCAAGCTATTTAATATACAAAGTAGTATTTCCAATAATTTTCTGATCAATGCAAACAGTTCAGATTAATGGAACTCAATCGTGCTTCAATAATGTGGCCATTGTATAGAAAGCTTATCAGCAAAACATTATCTTGCTTTCTTGTTGAATGAGTAACATTGCTGCCTACAAGCGAGACTCAGGTTTATACAGGCATGGAATTTTTCTCACCTGAAAAGTGTGGAACATGGTGCTCTCAGCCTGAGGTCCTTGGGGACCACCTGAGAAACTACTTGAAATGTGAAGGAGCTGCTCCTGGTCAAGAAAATTGCCTATGCTGCCAGGTGTTTTCAAATGTTGACCATATACAGCCTCTCAACACTCCCTCTACCCATGATGCTCTGCATGAACAGAGGTAGAGAATGCAGAGTCACGTGGTAGGTGCATGCTACACACTTTGCTTTTAGTCTTATTTGAATTCTCATTTCCATTCCAAGATAACATTTTAATGTTTATTTCTCAGCAATTGTTTTTGTGATCAAGTTCTCATATAGAGGCACTTCTTTAAGCATGCACACACATACCATGCAAGATGCTCAAATTTAAATAATAATAATAATAATAATAATAATAATAATAATAATAATAACTACAACAAAAACAATAATAATATCATCACAGCCATGTACCAGTTGGAATGTTAGCAGTATTAAATGGGACACAAATCTTAAAATGTAATTTTTGTTTGCATTATGCATGCAATGATTAGTTTTAGTCTGTTAGTTTGAATTTCAATAACTGTAACACTTTGCTTTCTTTCATTTGTTATATTTGGGGGAGGGACAATAAATAATTAAAGGTTAAAAAGTACAGAACTGCCCTATGCAAACTTAGTTTTCAATAAATAGTGTATCGAGTCAACATAAACACACTTAAGATTATATTGTTACATTTATTCAGTTACTTTGAATATGTTTCACACCTGATTTGAGGGCACCATCAGCAATTTGTCACTAGTGGGTTTTCATGTTGCTTCCTGTTGCAAACCTGTTAGAGACTTATGCTGGCATTTTCGCCAGTTTAAATAATGTGCTGTCTCCTGTTGGTACACCAAAATTCATAACAGGATTCAACAGAAACAACAGGAGGCAACATATTTTAACTAGTAAAAATGCCACCAGATGTCTCCAATAAGTTTGCCATAGGAAGCAATGTGAAAACCCAGCAGTTGACAAATTGCTGATGGTGCTCTCATGTGAGGGTAAAACATGTTCAAGATAATTGAATACATTTGTGAAACGTAACAGAGTTATGTTGACTCACTATTACTTCTTCCTTCCAGGTGCAACAGCCTTATTAGGCCAAGATTACCCCAATAATTTTTCTGCATTTATTTCTGTCCTGTGCCCCCTTTTCCAATGGCTTACTTTAAGGAAATTAAGATCCTTTTCTACCTCGTCTAGCCGCCTTGTTGCGAGTCTTCCCACCTTCGGTAAAGGTCACCTTTCTACTTATGCTATTGTCCTCAGATCAATAAAGATGCCCCAGCCATCTCAACCTGTTGGCCTTTATTACTTTTACTCAGTACACTATTTATTATTAGTTGTACTTCACAGCAACATTTCCAAATATTATCAATTTACCACTAAAAGCTTTCAATTTTGGATATTATGTGCACAGGATATCATATACACATAACTTCAATGCAAAACAATGGATAATCATGTATGCTTATAATTAGTTTAATAGTTTACATATATAACTATTTTTCTGATGAACAAAACATATTCTTTAATTCCTATGCTATTTTGATGCCTTTTGTTGTGTATAACTATTTGCTGTAAATGATTATAATGTGGCATACATTGTTACACAGTCGCCCTCCGTGGTGTAATGGTTACCATGCTGACTTCATATACCCAAGGTCGCTGGTTCAAACCCGGCGGAGGACGATGGATTTTTTCGGGCGTAAAAATCCTTAGCATGGCTTCCTTCGGAAGGGAAGTAAAGCCATTGGTCCCGTGTCGTAGATTTACGGCACGTAAAAGAACCTCAAGCCTGATTGAGAGGCCTCTGAGCAAAATTAAGCGGTCTTTCACGCCCAATTTAGAACGGGACGCTGAGAACCACAGCAGTTAAAGAGTGTCCATAAATAACACGCCATTTTATTTACATTGTTACACCTATGGTGGTGGGAAATTCTTTTTGACACCACAGCTGTGATAGTTACACCTGTGCAGGTGGACATGTGGTGTCGGAAGTTTCTTTGATGTCCAGTCTGCATTGTTACGTCTAAATGTGTTTATGACATTTGCATGCAAGGTTGTTTCAGGAAGTTTCAGTCACATGATGAAGAAGTACAAAAGGAGCAACAAAGTCCTGCCAAGCATTCAGTTTTCCTGGGAATGCTCTGTGTCCAATAGTTGAGTTCGAAGGGAAATTTGTAGTGAGCTGTAATCATCGCCTCAGCTAATGTTGAAAAGAAACAATGTTACATAATTTTTACGAAAGCATTGACAGTTATTTGTGAGCAGATTTGGTTTGTAGTAACCAGTTTGTAGAAGAAATATGGAGTTGTTTGTTGGAGAATAAAAGTACTTTTGTTACTATAAACACATATATTTTCAGTGACTCTGGTTCTCAATTGAGTTAGTAAACTTAAGCTCTGACATTTAATGAGAGAGACATAAAATTGAACATGTGGCATCTACTGAATGCTCTATTTGGACTTCTACACTGCTGCCTGTTGTACATTAACAAAGGTAGGCAACAAGAAGATTCCCAAAGAATCTATTAACTGTTGTTGCAAGCTACTTTTCAATTGAATTTTCAAATGTTTAAGTGAAATTTGCAGCAAGATCTACAACAGTAAGCTGTAAAGAAATTTAGATACAGAATTTAAGGAACATCTAAGATACCTACTTAGAATTCAAACAAGTGGATAAGTCAGTCACCCCTCATTATTTTTTGGAAACACCAACAATGTATGAATGGAAATACATTTGGTGAAAGAAACAATGCAAATGTGTTGAACATTTGGAAGAAAATACAAAACAAAAGATACCTTCATGACTTTTGACTTTAAAAATATTCCACTCTTAAGTTTCTAAAACCATCATCAGAGCTATTTTTCTTGGAAAGCTTTCTGGATCCTGCAGTGGATGCTAACTGACAATATGGGCAGAAGCCAAAGTGAAACATACTGTGGTTAAAAACTGCATAAGTGGAGCAAAAGAAGTGTTTCTAAAACTCAATTATAGTACTGCGAATTACTATTTCATATTTATAACTTGATGTAGATTCATTATAGTATTGTGAGGAAATGTGTATATTTAGCATCAATGATGATTATATGGCTTGAAAGGCCATATGAATATGGGTCTGAAAATTCTTTGAGAGTTATTAAAGGACATCTATTGTTTGCTGATTATTTTATTGTTTTTTGTTTGGTTTGTTTGGAGCAAGAAATTAAGGAGGGGTGGTCATCTGCAGCAAAAAGATGGGTCGTTCAAGAATTATGTCAGAAAAAGAGCCAAAGGCAGAAATGGAGGTAAGTGTAACAGCAGGGGAGAGGGGATATATAATTTAACAGAGAAGCTGGAATTAGGTCAACAGGTTAATAAGAAAAAGGGAAAGGCAGGGAGATGTGAGATTATATGTGTGAACAGCATTAGAGAAGTGGAAGAAATTACACGACAAATAGGACATGGAATAATAACATAACAAAGATGCCAGGTGAGGCAACAAGTGAAACATGGGGGAGACAGTTCAACAGAGGAATTAGGTCAACAGGATAATAAGAAAAAGGAAAGGCAGGGAGGTGTGAGATGATATGTGTGAGCAGTATGAGAGAATTGGAAGAAATTGTAAGACAAACAGGACAATAGTAATAACAAAGTGCCAGGTGAGACAAGTGAAACATGGGGCCGGGGAGAATAGGGAGTGAATGGGAAAAAGAAAAGAATACAATCACAGAGGTTAACCAGATTTAGGACATAAGAAGAAATGAGGAGAGAGATCTGAGACGTAATGGGGAGAATATGAAGTTAAGGGAAGTTAAAGAGGTGAGAAAAGGTGGAGTCAGTAGAGAGCAATACAATGGAAAAGGTAAGAAAAGCCAATAGCAGCGGTAAAGCAAAGAAAGAAAAGGGAGATATGATAAATGGGAAAAACAAACAGTGGGAAGAGTCCACAGATAAACGGGAAGACCACCATACACAATATAACCATGTATTGAGCTGTTTGAGTCCCTATGGAGAAATTAACACTTAGATTAAGATAATTTGTAGAATTTATAAAATTGTAACAATGTATTGGAGGAAGGAGAAATAAATTTAAAAAATTCAGCTAAGTATTAATAATTAGTTGAATTAAATTGTCTGCTGACTGTATGATGCTTTTTATTTGGCTGTTGTAGAGCATGGAAAGTAGAGTGAACAGACCGATATGCATTGCAGATGGGAAGGCATTGTGAGCAAGTGAGCTTTATATAGGAAGATACCCTGCCAGGCAGATATGTTGTTCATGAACATTCTTATGAATTCAGCAATGCTTGAGAGAGTGGCTCATTTGAGAGGAAATAAATTCAAAATCTTAATATTACTAATCCATTTGATAAACAACCATAACCAAATACGTATATTAAACCTCCTTGGTGAAGAGAATTTTTTGGTGCTTAAAATTTATACTATATGTTAATGAGGTATGAAACATTAACTGCGAAGAACAAGTTCTTCATGATTGGATGCAAACCTATCAGCACAAGAATCACTGCTGTAAGGGACTATTTTACATGAAAATGTTCTGTACCCACATCATGTTCAATGGGTAAAAGGATTAAATGTGACTGACTTTGAGTGAAGAACTTTCTGCCATCACATGTTACAGAATTGTACTATGTTCATTAATTTCTTAGTATGCACCATTTTTACTGATGGCTGGATTTACTCACAACAATATTTTCAATTTTCATAATACTCATAACTGATCTTATGAAAACCTTCATGAAGTACAACAGGACAGACAACAAAAAGGTTCGGGGTTAATTTATTCATGATCACCTTACTGAATCCTAAGTCTTTCCTCTGAGTTTTAGAGTTTCTAAGAAATGAGTTGCATCATTTAATTGATGATGTGCCTCTAAATGTCTTCTAAAGAATGTGGTTTTTATATGAAGGTACACTAACTTTTTTCAATTGGATAATAAGTAATTTCTTGAATGTTAACTTTCCATATAGATGGATTGGTTGAGGGGATTCTTTGCATGAACTACTTGATCTCCTAATTTGAATCACATGAATTTCTTTCTGTGGATACATTTAAAGTCCATGGTTTATGTAACCTGTGCAAATATTGACACTCTGAGGGAGTATATCCAAATTGGATTTGATCAAATACAAAATACTCTAGAAATTTACAATAAATAGAGTATGCGATAGCTGCAAAAAGACTTAAGGCATGCCTCAAAGCAGCAGGGACCCACTTCAAGCAATTTCTGTAACCTTCAATTTTGTCTTGCGCCCTAGTTCTGTGTGCTGATGACATGTCATGAAAAAAGAAACTTTAATGCAAAGATATGCACTCTGATATAAACACTAGTCCAATGGCTCAATGCAAACTCCCTAATATTAAATACATCAAAACAAAGTACATATAGTTAAGTAGATATTATAACTCACTGCAGTATCTTATTCTTCGGGTTTCATATAGTCAGGACTGATGCCTCATTCACAATGAGATGCAGATGCAGATACGCTCATGACTTTGCACCTATTCAATGTAAGCATTCACATAGACACACACAATATGCCATGCAATGTGATATAATGCAACACAAGAGTTTGTAAACTACAAACTTTATCCTTGTGTTGCATGCATAAAGAAAGAATTCTACATTCCTTCCTCTATGTACTGCCTGCTATTCAACAGCAGACGATCACAATGCGAGATTTTATACAATTTAGAAGTAAGTTTCTTTAAGAAATTTAAATATATTTATGCATTTTTTTTCTACAGGGTTAACTGTTATTCTTTTCATTTATTTTGTTTTCTGTACATATATGCTCTTCTATTTGGTCGTGCTGTGCCTTCTCTCATTTCCTTCAAGAGATTAAGGCAGACTACTTGAGAATTGTCCTTTGATTTAATGAATGTATCCACCATCTGCATCTAGATTTCTTAGTTCTTGCAAATCATAAGGTGCAAAGAGATAATGCACATTGCACTAAACATAGTCTCCATGCTAGAATTATTTTCAATATTTTGGTCAAAAATGATTATGTCACTGCTGTGAGCATCAGCTATTTGTATGTAATTTGTGTAAGCTCTTTATTCATTTATAAAATAGTCTATTTTGTTATTCAATTTGAAACTTGTAAAGCACTTGGATAACATCCCTATGTAATTTACAGATCTATAAACCACAATTGCATTTCATTGTGAATGTAGCAACTTAGCAAAATTAAAACCTTGTTAATCCAGAAGCCTTAAATCAAATTTGCTTGATCTGAATACACATCCTAACTTTAAAAAAAAAAAAAAATAATAAATAAATAAATAAATAATTGCTTTTATTAAAATACATTACTAATAGCAAACTTGCCCATTGTATTTAGGTATTTCTTAGGAATGTGTGGAATATTGTGAGTAACAAAGGAACAACAGGCCTCCTTCACTCAATTTTAGTAGCTGCTAAAGGGTTTGAAAACTCCCAATTTTTTTTATGTATATTTCCAGTGAAATCTATCATATTTTTTGATGGAATACAATATTTCTACTACTTACTGCACTTAGTAGGAAAAGTATCAAATACTTTGGCTTTATATTTCATTTGCTTATGAATTACAATGTGCTTTGCAACATTTTTTAACTGCTTCAATAGTTTACACTTCCCTTAGACTGAGACAAATATGTTGTTAAATATTTTTATCTCTCAATATGATATAAAGCAATTCCTACTTTAATTGCTATTCAATGACCACCTATGTATATTTTTACCATTTTAACAAGTAGCTTAACTCATGTTTTATGCTAACTGAAGCAAAAATGTATTATTAAGAATGCAAAGTGTAACAGTTGTTAATACAGTAATCAAAATTATGTACAAATAAAATAACAGTTTTTACCCTTCCTCTAATTCAGTTGCAATTATGTACTCCCATAAGTGACTCATGATTGGAGCATCGGCCCTAGTAAATCAAGGAAACCATTACCAAATCAAATATTTAATAAAAGCAGAGAAAGCAGAGAAAGAATCAACAAAATTTTCTAAAAATGTTGTAACGAGATAGGCTTCCAACCAATAACCAGGCTTATGAAAAACTGGAAAAAAAAAAAAAGTTTAATACAGATAAACAAGAACAAAACCACCAACTTTGGAAAAAAGGCAGACATGGAAAACGCAAATCATAAGAATACTGGCAGGAGTTAAAAGGATGGCATGTGGATAAAATGGATACTAGGAAAATATATTTTAAAATAAATTCCATTAAATTATCTACAACCAAGTACCTGAAATGCTAGGATTAATATCTGCTTATGAGCTTGTTCCAGACTAACTACTTAGCAAGCTGGAAGTTAAGCTAAAAAAGAAAAGTCAAACCCAAGAACCAAGCCATAAATCTTTGGCAGATTACACAAATGCACTACCTATTACTGGTAACTTCTGTACACCTTTTCTTTAGGGTACAAATTTGCTAATAACAGAATTCATTATGTAGCACTTTCATTTCCTTCTATTCAGCTTTTAATGATCTGTATATACAGAATTTGGTAACTAAGATGGAAAATTATGATCTTCAACTTTAAGGGTTCACAGTTAAATTCAAAATTTGTACGATTAAGTAATATAGACACACTATTTTCATTAATACTGACATTCATTGATTCACTTTATAATATATGGGGTGGTAAGTGACCTATGATCATCCTTTTAAACGGGTTTGATCCCAGGTGATTGAATGTGGGATTTGTAGTGGACAAAGCAGCGCAGGGGCAGATTTTCTCTATCTTAACCTGTCATTGCATTCCACTGGTGCTTCATCTTCATTTCATGTATCATTTAGTGTCATCAAGCTGCAGTGCCATAGTAGTAAAAGCAGGTATTAAAATCTAACATTGCAAAGCAGCAAATTCAATAGCCTCACTTTACATTCAACAGCCAAACTTTTAATCCTTCAGATTCTGCCATTACAGTAACAAAACAATCAGCCACTTCTGGTATAGAAATATGAGAAAGCTACACATGATTGTAATGTAACCTAAATATCATACAGAATATGGAATTGAGGAAGCTTTTACAATATTACATAAATTTATTAATAGGAACACTTATTTATAAAGGTAAATAAAAGCTTGAGAAACCTGAGTTACAAGATCCTTCTTCCTCTCTTTTGATTGTAAAATTCTATGAATAATTATCCAAGAAAAGAACAGAAATAAATGAGTGTTTTTTAATGTTTAGAGAAAACAAGCCATACGCACAATAAAACAAACAAGTGAAGTTTGTTCTCTTTGATCTTACAATGTTGTCATCTTATGTAGCCTTGTAGCTAACAATGTAGATTTAACTGAGAAGCAATTTCAAAAGCTTACATCAAAAGCTTACAATAGTATGAGTGCAAATTAATTTAATTCAATAGGTATTTATATATGCAGAAAACATTTATCTTTCATTCTCCTCCAAGAAATATTTGAAAGAGTGTTTGTATTTGCTAAAATCTTCATTTAAAATAGAGATAGTATTAAGAAATTTAGCTTTATCTCAAGAACAACTACTTTAAATACAGTACAAAATGCACTAAAATATTTTGCTCTATTCATTACAAAGAATCATCATATTCAAGGATGATCAGCCCACCTCACTAGTATGGGGGGTAGAGTGTCTGCCTCACATTCAACAGGTTGCAAATTCAAATCTTGCCTAGGGTGAATTACCCAGATAAGCCCCTCCTCCCCAAGATTTTCCCTTATCCTGAGAAGACAAATGTCAATTGATCCTGAGATCATTTCATCAATTTCATTCCCTATCTGAAATGACCAACCGCATTCAAGGACACCAAGCTAAAAAAAAAAAAAAAAAAAAGAAAAGATGATTGTAGGTTACCTTCCAAACAGTATGATTTAAGAAAATGAATGTAATTTACCCCCCCCCCCCATCTATAGCCAACATTTCTCAGTCTTTCTTTGAGCATTGGTTCAGCAGCTGACACTTGCGTGCACTTCAATGTTGTGTGATTCAACCTCCAGTGCTTCAATATTGCTGAAGACAACAAAGCAAAAGTAACACTCACCATTAATTCAAAGGTAAAGCCACAATATCTGCTTTTTTTCAACACAACTTGAGGCATACAATGCATTCTGTGACATGTCAGTACTTAATAAGAATAGTGCTGCTACAATATACAAAAAGTCAAATTGGAATAGGTAGAGGTCGTGAGGCGAGACAAGAGCAAATGTAGCAACTCTCTACCTCAAGGGCTGATGGTGGGAGAGGTTATGCCAACATGTATGTGCAGAAGTCGAAACATTTCTGTCTACAAAGGAGTGAAGTATGCTAGCGCTAGTTTTAGAGCAGCATCTTTAGTGTTTATACAAATAAATACTAGCACATTATTGTTAACTAGGAAGAAGACAGTGATGCCAATGATAACAATAGTAATGCTGGTTATGAGGATGAAGATGATGGTGCATTGAGTAGGATTGACGAGTTTAGAAATAGGTAAGTACACTAATGTTGCTTAACGCTTGGTTATGTTTACGGTTGCTAACTCATTGGTAGATAAGCTGGATTGTAACCAAAAATAAACATACTGACATCCCTTCAAGCAAAACACTCAATTTTATGCTCTACTTATTGTTAATGACATATTTTATGTGTGTATAAAATTAGCTTTATGTCTATGGATATGTGCCAACAATCATGTGAACTGAAATAATTGTCTAATGCTGCACGTTATTGTAGTCGTATTATTTGTGGCAAGTTGGCATCCCTATTACCTCTCTCAGCCGTTGCAGAGAGGAAGGGAAGGAAAGCAACTTCCCCTATGCACAAAATTTGTTCATGTCTCGCCTAACAACCTTTAGCAAAGCACTTAGTTACCATTCTTTTCTTTTAATCTTGCATGTTCAAGATCTGCTGTAATTAATTAAGCCTATGGACAAAACAAATACTCAAGTTATTTCCTTTTCTCTGAAATTCTCTTTTATTAATAATGTCCAGAGTAAATCCCCTTTCAGTGCAGATATACATTATGAAAGTCTTTTTTAGTTTAATGTCTCATATAATAATTAAATCTTCAGTGAAAATGAAAGATATTAGAGTAATTAATGCTTGATGAACCTGGTTGTACATAAGGCTGAGAGTGGGTCAAAAATTCTTATGTTAAGGGAAATCCCCAGGAACAACTAATATCCATAACAACTCACCCGACATTCAAACCCTAGCCCTCTGGATTAGAGAGCAAAAAGGCTACCTTGTCATCACATATGTGAACCATGAATGTGTTACGATCATAATCAGAACCTATGGGTATGAAGCAGCAAGCTCTTGACTGTCGATGTTCATCATGGAAGAATCAGCAAATCAAAATCTTGTACAATAGAACATGTCAGTTTGTTTTACAATAAAAGGTTAAAATGGCTAATGATGCTTTCGAGATCCAGTGCTTTATGGAAAAAATTCTCCTTTTCACAATGCATCTGATATTAGAATCCCTTCTGAATTATTTTGAACTCTTTATCAAATCTGTAAGACAACTAAAAGAATTACACATTAATATATGCATAAAGATAAGAATATATTTCAGTTTAGTACATAAGAAATAACACATACCCCATTCCTTATGTGTGAGAGGCTTTATGGTATCAGTAGTAGTAGATTATGCATTTGAATTAACTGCCAAAGATTATTGGTAACTGAAGCTCTTTTAAGATTAGCGTGAAGAGAAAGTGTAAGGAATATGGATGGACCCTGGGAAAAACTTGAGCCGGTGATTACCCCAATGCTGAAGATGCTTCCTCCATGATGGTGAACTCCCACAGATGTGACATGATTGCTGCATCTGCCCTGTAAAAATTCAGATATAGTTCATACTGGAAAAAATATTGTTCATTAGATATAATCTGGAAACAGCGATATGATCCTTTTTATTTTCAGTAGACATCAGTATAAAATAAAGTAAGGTATAGTAGATAGATAATTTATTTTACCTTTTCAATTACAAACTTCATACACACATAATTATTTTCCTGGAGTTGCTGAATTTGGTATCATATACAGTTAACACCCTGGTTATTTATGTATATGTACCATTTCCTCTAATTATACATTTCTGTACCCTATTAACTTAATCTATTTCTCTTTTATTATTACCTCATCAGTTTTATTATTAAGCTCCTCTCTTTGTTTGGCAATTTTCCTTCCTCATTTCTCTCTTACTTTCCCTGTATAATTACCTAGTTGTTTCAGAAATTCTTTCTTATTGCTTCTAAAAAGTTTTAAGTGCGCTAACTCTGTCTGTAACTTTTCCCAATTTTTGCTCTATATTTTTTCTCTCTCTCCATATTTTTGTTTTTTTGCACTCAATTATACAGTGTAAATTGTTATCTACATTGCCACATAGTGGGCATAAATCTTTATCTACTTTTAGACCTATTAATAACATTGTTCCTGTTCTTACCCATGCTAGGCCCTCACTTACCATTTTTTTTTTACAGACATCAATGTATTTTTCTCTTCCCCATACTTTCTTAGTATTCCTATATAATATATAAGTATTCCTATATAATATTATCACTTAGGCTACCTATTATTTTTTGTTTCCCTATAACATCTATCCTTGCTTTCACTTTATTCCATAATTTTTGTCCCCCTATTGTCTGTTGATTGTCTAGTTTCCCCAAGGTCACAGGTTCAAACCTGGCGAAGGACGATGGATTTTTTATCGGGCGTAAAAATCCTTAGCATGGCTTCCTTCAGAAGGGAAGTAAAGCTGTTGGTCGTAGATTTACGACATGTAAAAGAACCTCAAGCCTGATAGAGAGGCCTCTGAGCAAAATTAGGCAGTCTTTCATGCCCAATGTAGAATGGGACGCTGAGAACCACAGTAGTTAAAGAGCGTCCATAAATAACACGCCATTTCATTTCCCCCAATCTAATTTCTCTTACAATTTCCTTTAATTGACATAACCAATTTCTTTTCCATTTTGCTGATACTTGTGTCCTGTAATAGACTTTGAGAATATTTCTTTTCTCTAGTACTTGGATTCTGTTCCAGTATTTCACTATCTGTTTGACAACTGGTCCCTTCCTCTTAGCTCTCTCCAATTCAACTAATGCTACTCCATTTGGAGCTATTCTTTGTAATACCAATCTCATTTTGCAAAGGTCCTATGAATTTGATCTATACAAACCCACCCTTTTTCTGTACCCCAAACCTCTATTCCATGCATAATTCTTGATTCCATTGCTGCTGTACATATTCTTGCTCTTATATTTGGCATCTTCTTAAAGCATATTCTTATGCTATTTATAGCTAATTTCCCCTTACTTAGCACATTTTTCCTTTTCTCTGTCCATTTTCCATTGTTGCTTAGCCTTACTCCTAAGTAATCAAACTTATTTACAGCTTCGAATTCACTCCTCTGCCTCTCTTAAATTATTACTTTGACAAAATTAAGACTACAATTTCAAACACCTAATAGTTTTTTATTCAGAAGGCAATGACTTTGTTGTTTTGCTACTTGGATGTCATATTTCTATGTCATATATGTAAGACTCCTTAGGGTAGAGGAAAGAAAGAAAGAAAGAAAAAAAAAAGAAAGATAGATCTAACATCACAGCTTGTAATACTATTTGGTTTTGATTACTGATATAGTTCCAGATCTCATCACTTGTGTTGGTAAAGATTGAAACAGTTATAATCTATGTTGCAATTAGTACTAAGGAAATTAACACTGCCTTTTTTCAGTGAATTTATATAAACTTATACTAGACACAACAGAAAGGAGAAAACAACAGAAAACACTTCTTGCCAAATATTGCATTCAAACACAAATGGAGGTATGGCGTCAGCTCAACAGCTACACATGTGACAAACATCATTGATTATAATGTATTAAATTTTAATCAATATCTATAATCCTGTTTTAAAGCTTTAATTATGTATACCAATATACAGGGTCATTATTTTATATGGTAACCTGCTCACAAGCTAACAATGCGCTATAGAGTCAGGAGTTGCCAGGAAAACTATACAGTCAGAGGCAGGCTAAAATCTTTATGCTGGCAATGTTGGCCTTCTGCTCTCAAACATGCATAATATCTCTTAAAAATGTTAGTCACACACTTGCTCGCTCAGCAGTATAAATTATGGTTTCTTGCATGACATTATGTCCAAGTTCTTCTAGTGTGCAAGGATTAGAACGATACACCTTGTCTTATCACAATTCGTTAGATCAGGAGAATGAGTGGGCCACAAATCAACACTAATAATTCTGTCATCAAACACCTCTCTTACTGTAATTAATGATTTGGCAGCTATGTGTGCTGTTGCAGAATCTTGTTGGAACCAAGCATATGATTTTTCCTCTTCTATCAAGCAATCAAAAAATGGTTTGAAAATTAGCCTCTGTTAATGCTCTGTATTTATTGTTTCATCAAAGAAAATGGGGCCTATTATTCTTTTAGCACTTATTGCACACCAAACTCCAATTTTCTGATCATAGCGAGGTGTTTCATCCAATAGCACAGGTTTTACTGTAGCCAGTAAGTATCGACCGCTGTGAATATTCACACACCCATTTGAGTGAAACCAAGATTTGTCAGACAAAACCAAAAGTTGTGGGTCAATGAAATCTCTTTCTACAGATTGGAAAAACCAATTATAATAATTTACACGTTTACCAGGGTCATTTGCTTTTGAGGTTTGCACTCATGTGCAGCAATAAGGTTTTAGTTTCAACAAACGTGTAACATTTCTAGCAGAAGATGGAGATACACCTGCTTGCTGCGCTAATTTGTTCAGCAATTTTCAAGGAGAACGCTCCGAAATGACAAGGATTTCATCCAATTTATTTCTGTTAACACTGACCTCCTTCTAGAATGTTTCTTGTCTAACACTGAACCTGAAGCTTCAAATTTAATGACAAATGCATGTATCATTTTTCTTATAGGTGGTGCAGAGCTTGTAAACTTTTCAGCAAACTCCTGCGAGCAGATTCATGTCTGAAGTAAATGTACCAAATAAACACACATTCTTCCACATTAAGTGAGACACCATTTTACTGCAGTGACAGAAGCACCCAAATGACAATGATTGACTGCAGGTGCACCTGACTCAGCAACACAGAAATGGTGACAATACATTTTCAAGCAGGAATTAGCTATCCAAAGTCATGGCAGATGCGCAGGAGTAGCGAAGGAGAGAAAAACAAATGGGTTATAATATAATAACCATATATAAAGATGAAATGCAATGATAATTTTTGTTTGAAGGTATCACAGAAACTAATTCACTTTAAACCATTTGATCAATGATCACTACAATTTATGAAAAATAGAGAAAGTGACATAAGATAAAAAGACTATAAAAAGCAAAACATAAAACTCTATGAAAAATATGAATAAGAATTTTAATATCCTTAAGAAGCACAAAAAATGAAGTAACAAATGGGAGAATTATGTATGATCTTAACCAAAGGTGAAATGGAAATATAAAAATACTATACTGCATCTACAAATACCTGCTATATGTGCATCAGTTTTAGATAGATATTTGCACAACTGACATTGAGGTTATTTATGCAAGGGCTGACCAACCAACACAGACTGATTTTTTTTTCTACCCCACAGATGTTTATTACCATTTCAAAGTTTATATGACCTTTTTCTAAGTAGTCCTACTTGAATACACTTTTTATATCGCTTCAGCCAGTCCTTAGACCACTCTTTGTCAAGTCCATGAGAATTACCTACAACTGCCTTAGAGTTTTTAAATCGAATGCCTAGAGCTTTGATTTTAGGGATGGGAATAAAAAAAAATCCTTAATCAAGGTTGGCCTATAAGGCAGATGCAGTACACAGCTGATGTACCTATATGTACAGTCAACTCTAGATAATAATTTGAGTGGAGATAATTTCAGAACCTCAACCACCAATTTTTATTTTTATTTATTCATTTTAATGTAGTGCAAAATATGTTATTTAAGTTATATCCCTTAGACGTACAACCATTTTCAAACATTGTTTTCTCATGAACACTGCAATAAAAAATGATTAAATGACTGAACCTTCAAGAAACAAACAAAGATGACAGACTTCCTTTCTCAAACTAATGGTATGTATTTTGTAGAAAATGGCTTGTTATATAAAAATTGTATTGTAATCATACTTATTTATGCACAATATTTATTATCAGAGTTCACTTTGTTTTAGTTTAAATATAAAGAGTTTAAGTGGATAGTTAGCAGAATTTACATTTAAGTTTGTGCATTAATTATCAAATTATCAGGAGTCAACTGTATGCATGCATGAAGTGCTCCAAGTTTTACAATTGAGTCATTTCTCTTACCCTTAAATATTTAGATGTTTAGGTCTTTTTCTTCTTTCAAAGCTTCACAAGCACAGATAATGTTGAATTTAGCATTAATACCAAGGCTTGATTTGTGATGTGAGGTTGTCCATTGTCATGATGAAGTCTCCAGCCAGCCTGATAAAGTTGTCGTAATTTCTTTGCAATGTGCTTAACCAATACTGTCATGTAATATGCTGCTGTAACAGTACTATGAAGGGGAACTGCATGTTAGTAAATCATACCATTACAGTAAACAAATTGGAACAACTTTGACCTTTTTTTGTGCTAGAGAACCTAGTAATTTTCACTCTGTCCTGTTCATTTGCCTTCAGGTTCATAATTATGCAACCAATACTCATCATCAGTGATAATTGATTCCAGGAACACATTACCTCCAACAGCAAAGAGACGCAGCGCTTCACGGCATGTCTCCATTTGCACAGCCTTTTTATTCAGGAACTAACAGATGTGACACCCAACACACACAGCTTGGGTCAAATGTAGTTGATAATAAATCATTCTAAAGACACTGTTATACAAAATTTTCACACTTCATGAGGTTACATATTTGCCGATCCTCATGGACAACTGCAGCAGTTGTAATGATGTTGACTTCTGTAATAGTAGGTCCTTCCTTCTTAATTTAAAGAACTTAGCTTTTTTTGAACCACTTAAACACTATTGCATGAGGTAGTGCAACTTCACCATATGCTTGCAGCAACTTTTCAGGAGTTTAGAAGCTGTATGCTTTAAGTAAAAAAGTACTGTTTTTCTCACACCACCTTCATGAGTCTACAACAGCCTACCAACAAGAGTGCTGCTACCTATGGGCATAAAACATGAAACTACTCTTTTTTCAAATGTTCATGGTACAGAAAGGTAATTATCAAGGAAGCTACAGGAAAAAATGAGTGTCTGCATTTGTTGATCAGCCCTGTATATGCATATTTCAATCCTGAAAATACAATGTGTTTAAAAGTTATAATACATTTTTGAGACAAAACAGTAATAGCTTTTAAGCAATACCCTTATTGCACTTCGAACACCAACTACACAGAGACAATCACCATAGTCTTTTAGTCACATTCCAAATGACCTCTGCAATGCAATTCCATGCAACTCTATACCAAACAACTTTGCTAGTACTGCAAGATGGATGCGTTTCTCAATCTTCTTCACAGAATCTACAACGGCAAGCACTCTATCTTGATTTGCAGATGTTCCTTCAGCAGTATTAGTGGACCAGGATAGCATCTTGGAAATGGTATTTTTCAGCAGGACAAGTTCTCCTTCATCTTGCACAGATTTCATTTCAGTACCTGAGTACCTCATTTCCATTTAGATGCACCAGTACAGAATCATAACACATTGACTTTCATTGTCTCTGGATATCACACCTTTCGACTTTTCGTGTGGGCATCTAAAGAAACATATGTGGCAGTGGTGCTAAAGCTAAGTAAAGAGTTTCAAGCAACATCACATGAAACTACAATGTGCTAAAAAGAGAACTAAGATGAGTTAAGGCTTGCATTTAGGCTTCCAATTTGTATTTAAAATTTGTTTCTCTCAAAAACATATCCAAGCTTTATAAACAACTTGTACGATAAGCTGACTTTTAATAACTGGACCTAAGGAGACTGGTGTGATGAACTTGCTCTCTTTGTACACACCACTCTTTCCTCTGTTTCTGGAACTTAGCTTCCCTCTTGCTACTACACAATTTCTGCTACAAAGGAGATGTAATGAAACTTTGGATGTCTCTATATGAAAAACTGGAGGAGAAATGTAACTTACCAAGAGTGTTCTGCATTGAATCCGATCTGCAAAGAAAATAACTGTATTACTAAACCCCATTAAATATCAGACTAAATTGCAACATTAAATTCGAAGTAATTTCTCCTACATACTCAGCAATTTTAAAATATTTCTTGCTCCTATCCAGATAGAACTTATTGGGAAGATACAGGAATCAACATAAAGGTAAAACAATACTACACAAACTTAATTAGAATGGTAAATATTGTAAAAGTTTTGAGATGTTTTTTCTCCAATATAAGCTATGACTCATGACTTAGATGTTAGAATTGTCTTAGGTTAGATATATTTAAAAGATATGTAGTTATAGTTGTGAAACTGAAGATTTTTAACTCTGTTAGCAGTAATTCTTTAATGAATAATTAAAAAACTATTTTGCATAATTTTGTATTAATTACGATATGGTTTGTTTCCCAGAAAAGGTGGGAGATGATTAATCTAGGGTGATGTTGCATCCTTTGGATCCAGGTGCCGCACAATCCTGCTAAATCATACCAACCTCAGGAAGGAAGAAATCACTATGATCATAATTATGTTGGCAATTGTGTAGCATACTATTAGTCAAATATACTGCCTAAGATAGAACTTAGTTTATCTCTATGATAGAATTTAGTATTATTTGTTATTATTAGACATTTATTCATAAATTGAAATAAATTCTGCTTCCCCTACTGGAAGTTGCCACTAAGCATACTAAACAAACAAAAATATTCAAATACATAATATGAGAGTGGATCGGAAAGTAATGCACAATAATTTTTTACACCAAAAGTTTAATAGGTGCAAATAAAAACAAATGCACAGCTGAAGGGACATCTTTTGTCCATTTTTCTACATAGTTGCCAATTTTCTCAACACATTTCTCCCATTGTGGTACAAATTTTAAAATATCCTCCTGTTCATAGAAGTCTGTTTGGTTAGAGTGTAGTCATCTGTGGACTACTGTTTTCACTTCTGAATCGGACGCAAAGTGTTTACCAGCCAGGAACTTCATGGAACCAAATACATGAAAGTCTGACAGTGTCAGGTCTGAACTTTATGGATGATCCTGGAGCAACTCCCATAACTGCTGCAACATGGAGGCAAGCATTGTTGTGAAGACATCTGACACCACCAGCATGAATATCAGCATGAAGGGCACAATGTAATTTTACCACAGTGGTGTGTTCAGCAAAGCCCACCATTATCAAATCATTCATTTACCAGAATACTTCACAAGCATTTTACGAGCAGATTGAGTCACCTTACATTTTTTCTTTAGCAGGGAAGCAGCGTGTTTCCACTTCATAGAGACCTGCTTTGTTTCAGGCGTGTAGTGGTATGCCCATGTCTCATCACCAATAATAACTCCCTTTAGATAGTCATACCCTTCTGCTGCATAATGCAATAAGGGATCCAAACTTGTCATCATTTGCTAACTCTCATGGTTGTCCGTCAGTTTCTTAAGCACCTAATGAGCACTAACTTTACAAAACTGCAGGTGTCATGCACATTATCGTACAGCACACTGTATATGATGTTGAACTGCTGAGATGAGGTTCCTAGTTGGATTCGTCAGTCATTCAAAATTGCTCCTCAATGACTGACATTCTGCTGTTGCCAGCCGTCCGGAACATGGCACATCACAAAGTTATGACGGCTACCTTCGAAATTTGTGCACCACCTGGAGATATAGTTAAGGCTCATACAGTTGTCCCCATACATGCCATGCAAGTCCCTGTGATTCACTCTGGATATGCCCTTTAGCCCATAAAAATTCCACTACAGCTTGTTGCTCTTCGCAAGTGGACAATAGTAACATGCATGCCTTCTTTGTTGCGTAGTTTACGCTTGTCTCACTATAGCCACACATGAGATACAAACAGCATCCAAGCAGAAACTTCGAACTATATCTTGGTAAACTTTCAACACCTCAGCTGCAATATCAGTGCAGCAAAATATTATTTCCTATTCACCCTCTTACAAACTTTAAAATAATACTAATAATGAAATTTTAGAAAATAACACAATTCATTACATACATATTACAAAATTATGCTGTCTATTGTACCATCTTATGAAACATTGAGATTTTAAGGTTAATTTATATAGCAGAATTGCACAAAAGTTATTCTTTAATAATTATTTTGGGTTATATGGCACTGCCACCTGTAACGCTATGATAGAACTTTGTATTACATTTTAAACAAACATATTATTAAACATTTAGATTTTAATTCAACATTATACAGGTTATGGCTTAATAATTATTTGGGCTATGTGCCACACTGCCAAATAAAACATTGTTTTTAATAGCTATTTCGAGTTATGTGACTATTATTGCCACTTTGTGGCAGAACTTTGTTTTGTCATTTATTATGAAACATATTCAGATGTTAAGGTTAATTTAAAATTGCATGAGGTTAACCATTATTTCAACTTATGTGGCAAATAATTGGCCATATTTCATCACTATATAAAGGGGCCCACATTTATTCTGTAATGAAATACGTGGTTAATTATCTATTTATATATAAACCATTAATTTCCCATGTTATTCACCTGCTGTGGCAGCTTTGCATATCTAGTTTCACCTTCATATCTAGTATATGACATTAGCTTTAAATTCTGTTAGAATTGGTTTTCATAGGTTGCCTGCCTTATGTTACACAGCCCTGGAAGCAAAAGATGCAACATTATCTAATTTAGTTCTTTAGTGCTCCATTGCCTCAAGCCAATACTTCTTTTTGTTTTGCCAAAGTAACTTTTCTCACAATTGCTGCTGCCGATTTCATATATGTTGTGGTGCTTCTTCATGTGCACTAGTGGGAAAGGTAATATGATTGGGGTAACAGTCATGTCTTCTTCCTTCTTCATTAATTTAGCTATAGCAACTCTTGTTTACTCCGGGGTTCAGTGCATTTCCAAGATAAGGCTAGTCCAATGATTGCACAGCTCAAACTGTTTTTCAACAAGGTTTATAGCATGTTATTGGTGTTGCCAACATGATCATACTCGTCACCCATTTCTTGTTTAATTATAATCACTAATTACCATATTGCTTCAACATGCTACAAATTTCAGAGTTAAACTGTTTAATTTCTTTGTAAAACATGAGCTGTAACATATTTTTTTATATTTTTATTATATCTGCAGATAACTTTAGAACACAAAGATGAAAACACTACAATGTACCAAAACAGCTAGATTGGACACCATGATGCTATTTGAGAGGAGACATTTATACTGATGCCATGACCAGAAGCAGGAGCAAATCACGCTGTATAATGTGAAACATTAAAAACTCACTAAACTCTCTGTATGATCATTTATACATAAAAGAAATTACAATTTGTTAAATTCTGATGTCACATATGAAAACAATCTCATCTCACAATAGTGCCAGTCAGAAAAAGCATCTACAAACCACTAGAGAAATTGTGGCTGTGAATCAGGGCTGATAAGGACCACATTCTCCAAAACATAATTCAGTAATTAGTGAATCAATTGAGGACAAGTATTAAATGAATGAGAAAAACACCTCTGTAATTAATCTGGTAGTAAGAAGAGTAATTCAGTAAATTTGTGGCAAAGAAGCGAAGGTGCAGCATTTAAAAATTCATTTTGTGTATTTAATTATGGTAAAAGTTTTCACAAAATTAAATACAAATGATAAGAGATGTTTCAACAAGCTCCTTATTCATCTATTAATCTGCATACACTCATTAGTGTTTGTATTACTTTTGGATAAAATACAAACATGAAACACAAATTATTACACACTGTATAATTATGAACAGTACTGATACAAAAACTTTCAATTCTCAGGCATTTTAGTACAATTTATTTAAACAAATACATAATTATCAGTCTAAGTGGCAAACAATGCAACTTCTTTTTATATGATTTTACAAAGTAAAAAGTGTTTCAAGAATTCATCTTAGCATAAGAATTTGGTTTACAAATATTGTTAACAGTTATGAATAATTCAATTTAATCTTTAATGCAAGTTTAAGATTTCCAGTTTTAACAAAACTTATGGAATTACAAAATTCTCCAAATAATAAAACCTAAGGAAATTTTGGGAAAACTTTTAGAGAGATCAAGTTTTAAACCAAAGACAAAGCTTTGGATTTTTATGAAAAGATTTCACTTGATAAACAGAACACCAGTTCAACACATTGAAAAACTTATATAAAAGGGGAGTTATAAAGTTTGGCAAATATTAAGAAATGATATGTATCATTTCATTAAAAGTTTCAGTTACAACAACTAATGGTGGATCATTATTTCTAGTATATAATTTTGAAATCATATCTTACCCTTCCATTTGACCCAATGCAAAGTGTGAAGGATTTATCAAACCAACGGTCATAGCCTTTTCCATGCAAAAGAATGCGTCCATAATGGTCTAATTTGCTTGGGTCTTTCTGAAACAATTTATAAGGCAAAAGAAAACATGTTAATATTCTTTCCTTTCGTTAAATAAAAATAATGCTTAAAATAAGATCTATAAGTGCAATAATTCCAGAGGTACAAAACCCACCTCTTCGAATTCATAAGGAACATCATCCAGAGCAACAACAAAAGCTGCCCTTTCAACAGCATCTAGGGATTGTCTATTTACTCCCTTGAAGAAGAAATCCTGTCGGGCATGGGCCCAAGCTACTCTTTCACCAGCAGTTAGGGCTGCTAACTTTTCTTCACCTTCAACAGGAGGTGAAGCATCATCCAGTATTTGCTGAATTTGTCTGAAACAGCATCATATGATCTAAAAACATTAAAACTAAACATGTATAACTACACAGCATAATTTTAATATTTCAGCCCTAATTGCTCTTGGATGGATCTGGAGGCGTTGTTACATTTGTTGTACAGTTCTGTATTAATATATTTCACCAAAAAGTTTAATGATCTGCTTAACCTCAATGGGGAATTTCATAATAAGTTCCATAAACAAATTACTTTTACTTCCCCTACAACATACATATTAAGTTGGAGAAGTACTATATTCCACTCAATTATCTTATATCACGATATTATCCGAAACACACATTTTGGGAATCCAATTCCCCCCTGCCTCTAAATAAATATACAAATAAATTAATAAAATAGAGAGAGCCCTCTAGGTTTTTAACTCTCTAAATTTAGTCATTTCAAGTATTATTTTTCATTGGATACTTGTTCACCTTAAGAAATACTTTAATAGACTACCATTTAGGGTTTTTTTTTTGTCCTAATTTTATTACAATTCTGAAGATCAGTCACTAAAGCTTCATAAATACAACCTTTCTCACACTTAGCAATATTCTGCAACAATTTTTATTGATTCATGTATATTGTATGTTCTACTATACCAATTAATAATTATTAATAGCTTCTATTTATAAATAATCTGCCAATGTACAGATATCTCTTCTCATTAAAGATGTAATACTGAAATTTGCCTTGTTCTACCACAAACCAAACTATTTTTTAAATCTAAACAGAAATTTACCAGATATTTATAAAAACATATTTCACTATTATGATAACTTTATGCTCTCTGGAAATTAGGAGTTACCCATTCAAGAATAATGTTTCAATATTACTCTTCCTATATAAAAACTGATTGCAGTACAACATAATTACTTACCATCTGAATTAAATAAAGCTTTTTATTTGGTTCAACATCATCAATTATTTAATTTTAACTTGGGAACTTACATTTCAATTTCACAAGGTTGAAGTATTCTCCCTTTGGCATAAATAAGCACTTTGAAGTAACGTCCTTTATGATATACAACTATATGTTTTGAATCTTGATAATGCACTATGCGGTCAGTTTCAATGCCAGGAACTCTTGTAGTGTTGAATACTCGTTCATACTGCCAAGAACAAAGTGGTACTAATCCTTGAATCAGAATCTGAAAGGAGATGCAGCAGATGTGACAACACTGCAAATTCTATTGGTACTTTCATTACATTTTTTCACATCTATTTTTTATAGAAATAGGCAACAAAAATATTTATTAGCAACAATTTAAGATGTCAATATAGCATATTTTTACCAAATGCAACTAATGCAAAAATAAATTTAACTTTCCTGAAAATGCTCTAAAACAGAAACTCTTATAACTCTGTTTACAGCAAAATTGTTTTCATTTCAAAATATATCTATAGTTCTGCAATGTTTATTGATCTTAGCTAATGTGTATAGACACTGGATTATGACCAGATTCATAGACCTTACTATTTATCACTTGGGTGTTGAGCGTTGATTAATCCCCTTTGTAGTCAGAGAAAGTTACTGGAGTGGGTACGCCTGTATGCTTGCACGCACCTGCACACACACTAAGACAACTTTCCAAAGTATCTCTACATACATAACATTGCAATCTGTATATACCATAGTGTGATAATTTTGATAGAACTATCTATTATCTGACATGAAATTGCTCACCATTTTCTTTAGACTTAGGTTTGCAGTATTTCATTTGCTATGTTCACAGAAGCTAACACATGTAATTGAGCTTCCATCATTGTATTTCTTAAACAATCCTTTATCAGAAAACATTCTCAGTTAGAATTAATAATACTAGAACATCACTAAATGGTAATTTTACTTGGATAACTTAGAATGATTTTAATTCAAATACACCTCACAGCTACAACTTCTGCACACCAAATTTAAGCTTGTATTAGTTTGAGTTTTGAAAATGTCATTAGTAACTTATAATCAACACTAGGTATGTGCATGCATACTTTCTTCATACAGAATGTTTGAAAATATGTTATTGTATCCTATTTTATAATCTTAGCGAATTTAGGTTTTTTTTTTTTTGGTGAAATGATCTTGGGGTCCATGGAGCTTAAAATTACTCAACATTCGTCTTCTCAGGATAAGGAAAACCCCAGAGAAAAGCCTTATCCGGGTAACTCACCCTAAGTGAGATTTGAACTCACAACCTGCTGAATATGAGGCAGACACCCTACCACCACACTACCCAGGCAGGCTGAACTACAATGAACTAATTTTTAAATTAGTTCATTGTACCTAGACGAGTCACCTGTATACAGAGCTTCTGCTAAATTGATTTGTAAGTGTTTTGTGACAATAGAAAAATAAATAAATAAGAGGTCTGCAAGGGCTCTATCCTAGGCTCAGAGCAACCTGTGGGCTAGGTTTAATTTGAAATATGCTCATCAGAATCAGGCTTGAAAATACAGATGAAACACTTAATTTATCAAATTCCAAAACACATTTTACTTGTCATATAAAATCTTAAACATACAGTGCCTTAATTTAAATCATAAGCATCATTGTTCAGAAAGAAATAAAAAAATAAAAAAGATGAAACAAATTTATGCTTCACATTTTTTGGTCCATGGTGTAGAGATGCCAGAAAAATCATCACTGCAAGAATACACCCATAGCAGTAATGTATTGGTAAATGTTTAGGTCAATTGCAGATAATGTTACAATAACACATAAGTTAAAAACTCCACTTCTTTTGCCCATCCACACCCAGGACATTCTCAGTAGAGCGCAGTTATATGGGTGGTATATGGCCAATAAGATAATATGGTCCCAGAGATCTGATTGCATCCCTACCAGGCTTCAAAGCAAGAGAAAAAATTCCTCATACTGATACACAATGGTGATGATGATGATAATGATGATGATGATGATGATGATGATAATGATGATGATAATAATAATAATAATAATAATAATAATAATAATAATAATAATAATAATAATAATAATAATAATAATAATAAAGCCAATAGCTATGAAACAATTTTATGAAACAAAATTAGACAGTTGGATCTGGGCCAGGTGATACAGTGTAACTTATTCTTGCACTCGGGCCGGACCTATGAATGTTGGCCCATGTAACGTGTATGTGCACAATGTATTTAAGAATACGAAATTGGGAATTCATTTTTGTTAGAAATCACACTCCATTGATGGTATTCCTGTACTATGCTATTAATTAACATGTGACATGTTAAAGTTGGGAGAGAAGATACAGGTATTCAGTGTTGCAAAAAGCAATGTTGTCACATTTTCTTCAAGTAAGCTTCTCACTCCACACATGGACATTTAGTTACGTCTTAGAAGAACGAGAGAGCTAACAGAGAAGATTATGTATTTCACTCAATGTGGGGTTAACAACACTCTGTCACTTAAGATTTATTTGATTTCAATGGCTGAAGTAACATGTCCGTTGGTGCAATGTAAAACATCAGAGACTTCCAAGAAGAAATAATGCAAGCAATGTGTGTGTGTTACCTAAGAGGCTTCTGATGATTAATGGCAAAGGCACGTTAACTATTAGAGTAGCACAATAGTAATACTAAATACAACTAGAAATGCTGGATCAAAGCACTAACATTCTGAGATTTATTCTTTACTAATTGTGTTCACTGTGATTCAACTACGACAATATTCTTTTGAGCGCCATTCAGCAGTATTTGCATTGTACCCGGAAAGTGACAAGGTCATTAATGAGTTCATCTTTGTATTGAACTTGAGATAAACACAAACACGTATAATTTATTAATGTCTTCAAAAATACCCTTCGCCTAGAAATCAAAGCTCCAGAAGCCCCTAGAATCTCAGTAGTCATCAGCATCACCCAATATTGTGTGGCCATTAAGTTTCACTACAGTTAAACATACAGATAATCTTCAAATTCTTAAAATTCTATCTATTTAACATTTATTTGAAAATGTTAAATCAGTGTAGAATCATCCTGGTTTATATAATGAATGAGAAAGCAGGATGCAAATTGGATAACCTCATAATTTTGTGATTATCAATTCTTTCTTTTACTTCTAGAATTTCTAAATTCTGACAGAGCAGAAAAACCTAATGTTAACTTACAAATCAATTAATTCTTAAATTTTCTTAAGCCTCTAGCCAGACAAATGATTGGTTTGAAACTACCAAAAATGTTCATAATTTTTCTTCAGAAAAAGCTAATGAAATGGATATACAGATCTGCAACTATTTATAGTGCCACAGGAATGATATATAGCTAAAATCTCATTGGTTTGGATGATTTTTTCAACATGAACTTGGATTTAATGTGAGTAGGGATGGACATGGACCAGTAGATAAAGAATTTACGCACAAAATAGTTTTCTAACATGTGCATACCACAATCACATTAATTCTTTCCCAATATGGACATTAATAGATGCTTGGTAAGGGCCGCAAATCTAATGACTTTCAACTCTTGAATTGTTTTAAGAATTCATAAAAAGTTAATTGTTCTTAAGTTCTAAAAAATAGTTTATTTTATTTTTGAAAGCTGTGTTTTGAATGATCCACTTTGAAGCATGGGTAAGTGATATGAGGGCATCATTCCCACGGTCAATCCAAATGATACTGGTTTCTTTGCATTCATTCCTTTTGTAGCATGCCATATACTTCCGAGATGAATGCAACTTTTTCTCTGTAGTTAGTTATGGAAGTGTTTTTCCACCAATCTGATGATGACAGGTTTTTAGACTTTCTAAACCTTTATGTGTGGGCCTAGTTTGGTAGTTTGTAATTAGGCTGTGACCATGTGAAATAGGTAATTCAAATATATAATTTTTTTGCCAATTTAGAATATCATCAAATTACCATGTAACTGTATATAGTGATGTCCAACATTGAAAACATGCTTTTTAGTATCATTTTAAAGCTTTTCCTAAGGAATATGCCTGTAATATCTTATCCACCAAACTGACAACACCTATATGGATGTTGCAATCATACATAATTATAGGATTTAAAGTTGTCATTTTGGTTTTGGCATCTAGCTTTCATGTATCATTCATCAAAATATTAGATCTGCAATTAGATAAAGCCATAAATATGCTTCTGTCACACCGATAAGGCAAATACTGCAGCTCGCTTTCTCTAGAGCTGTACATTCATATCCTTTGGCAATCCAATATGATTTCAACATTCTTATTCTTTGATGCAAAGCATACACGTAGAAGAGCTGTACCAATTGACTAGGTACACACCTGATTTGCTTTCACAAAGATCAAAACTCTGTGCCAAATCTGGCACTTTTGAATTTCATATACTGCTACCAACTGAAGTGGGCCTCAAGCTCTCATCAATCATGACCTTTTCAACAGGATTGTAATTTTTTTAATTATGAAATAAAACTAACAAAATAGACCTTAATTTTGTGTATTCATCACTCATGTTTTCAGTGCTGGTGAAATGAATAGACTGCAATATAGACTAAACCCTGTTATTTGACATACATTTTCCAAAACATGAGATTGATAGCAAGTCATCCATAGGCCAGCACATGTCTAATGTAGGTTTTGTCATGAGAATAATCACACCAAGCAGCCTGTTAATCTCCTGTGTTACATCTGACCACTTCTAAAACTACTTTTAGATTCCAATTTGCCTTTGAAATTCAGATATTTACACTTGATACTTAATACATTTGTTCCAGTAACTATGAAAGCTACTAAAACCGCAGGAAAAGCTTTATGAAAAAAAATAATTAGTTGGCTATCATGTGAGCTGATATGAGGCTCTACATCACAAGCTCCACTTTACAAAAAAGTATTTAACTGCTGCTATAGATGTTGGAACTCTATAACCCTGTCTCTGCACTAATAGCTACAGAAAAAAGCCACTTTCATCTCATTGTTGACCACATCCTCAATACTAGCTTCAAAATTGGAAAGCTCCCTTCAATATCCAAACCACTGTCACACAACAAAAGTTCTTCCATATTCTCTGAAGATATTTCAGAAACTCCAATACCTTCTCTGCAAGCTATTTTGAAGCTATACCACTAGTTGAAAAATGCTTTGAACTGGGGGTAACAAGTTTGCAAAGCCTACCCAAGAGAATGTTGCCTCATATTATTTAGTTGAAATGCAAATATTTTTAAACACACAAAAATATAAAGACCATGTAGTGCCTAGACAGATTCTAGAATCAAGTTGCATATTAATCATCTCAGCAGCTAAAAACTGTATAACTGATCTGAGAATAACAAACTAAGCTATTTGTGACAAACAAACACAATCAATCATATTTAGTTTCTACCTCATCTATAGTTACAACCTATTCTCTTGGAATATCATAAATGATGGGATGTATGTTCACACTTCTCTCGCCTTACAAGGTTTATATTCTAGGTCAGATATAAACTCAGAACTCGAAGAGGAAAACTGAGTTGCTAAGCTGTTTGCTTACAAAGCAAAAGAAAAATATTGAATCCTGTGGTGTTTGAGAAGAAAGTGGCAATTCTTTTAGCTCTCTTAAGATTCCTAAAATTCATAAAATTTTTCCATTTAGTAAACACGGTTTTATTTACTGCATTGCTGCTTACTTCATTTAATATCATTTATTTCAATTTTTTTTGCAGTTGGCTTACCCTTCCTATATGTAGGACTGACAATCTCCCCTGCCCCTGACTTACAAGTGGGTGCCTGGATGTCAGGGGAACCAATGGCATTAAACCACAGAATGGAGAACTGGAACGAGTGTTATTTCATTTTTTTTGTTATTAAAATACAATCAACATTAAACAAACTATGATGGTTGTTTTACAAAGCAGAAATTTAAATAGCAGCCAATTTAAATACCTAGAAAATGTTTATTAGATAGCTGGGAAGAGCCAGTATGGGTTAAAATTGCCATTGTGCAATGGGTTAAATTCAAATTACTTCATAGCCAAGAAAATCATATGAACATGAGATTTCAGTTTTCATCACTCTTCTAGCACTATAAATATAAAGATCCAAGCTTCAATTTCTGTCAGTTTATCCTGAAGACAAAGATGATAAAACACTTCAAAACTATAAGTTTCAAATCAACCGTTTATCAGGCTAGAAGCCTAAAAAAATGCAGTTATAATGCCATCAGAAAAGTTCAGCTCTTATTTTACAAATTAATCATTCGTAAATAAAATATATCATCAGGTATAAATACATAACATATGAGTAAGTGATACTGGGTCATCCAGATATCTTGGTACCGCAGATAAATGAGCTCCTCAGCTGATAACAGCACATTTGGTGGGTGGGTGGGTGCACAGGGAAAACTGTTTATTCAAGGTCTTGCAATGCCGTTTGTTTTATTTTTGACTGAGAGCAACACACACGAAGTGGGAATAATGACCAGTAACTAGCCTAATTATTCTATTCATAATCAGATGTTTATTTATGGAACTTATGTCCATACAGAATCACATGTGCTGCAAGATTATTTGAACAGATGTTCAAAAAGCCGCATTCATGGAACTATTCATAGATTATTTATACATTTTGTGAAGTGGGTAATGCTCTTGATAACAAGCAAATAAATCAAGATACAGTGTTCATAGAAGAAAGTCAACGCTTGGAAAATTCCTCTAAGAAATCTCTTAGCCGGGAAATTTTACAGTTCTGTTCAAAGACCATTGAAGTTATTTGAGTTAAAATATTATAAATGTGCAGTGCTGCAGATTTTCAGTGCCAAGTGACCCTGTGCATAGGATTACATTTTGTACATACATTTTTAATAATGTGTACTAAAAATTGATCCTAATTTCATTCTGTGTTCCGACAAAAGATTTAATTTAAATTGGCATATAAATTCTCAAAATGTCAATATTACAGTAACAAAAATTCTAATCTGCCCTGTGATAAATCTTCACGCAACAAGAAAGTATGTAGCTTCTAATGAGAGAATAAAGGCCCATTTTTTTACTTTCTCTACCATGTATAACGTACACAGCGGGTAGAAAAAGTATGGTATTCCATTGAAAAAATTTGATGGAGCTTTCACCAGAAAAATATGTTTGGAGGTCCCTTGAAACACTGTGTGTGTGTGAGAGAGAGAGAGAGAGAGAGAGAGAGAGAGAGAGAGAGAGAGAGAGAGAGAGAGAGAGAGAGCATAACTAAAAAATGTAGTAGTCCATTAAATACAAAACTTATATACCAAGTTTAGCTTCTTCCAAGGATGTGACATGAAGATTTTCCAAAAATCTTCCAACCCCCAAACTACCCTCTACATGGAACACTTTGAATATTTTGATTTTCTCAAAAATGCCTCTAATCACTTTGATTATAATGCTATATATTAAAGATATTTTCATGTCAAAATGTACATCATAATTTCCTGCAATAGCCTTTGAAGTCCTCTTAATTCTGGATGACTTTTGTGTAGCTGGTAGGCTGCAACAGACAAGACAAAATCCTGCCACACAAAAATTGTAGATCTTGTTAAAGCACACAATTTACGTCAGAAACAGATCTTTTTATAAGATAGTCCTTGTGATTGGTTTGAATTTTCCAATTTTCAAAAGGGAAATAGCTTCTTTTTTTTTTTTTTTTTTTTTTTGTTTTGAAGTGATGATCTCATGATCTAGGAGTCCATGGATCATTCATTTTCCCAGATAAACGAAAACTTCAGAAAAACCTTTATCCGGATAACTCACCCTAACTGGGATTCAAACTCATGACCTCTTGAATGGAGGCAAACATGCTACCCCCACAATACAGAGGTGGGCTTAAAAGATTTGACTATTACTTTAGACTAGTGTATTCCCTTATTCCCCTTGAGTCTAAAAGAAAATATGTAATAAAACCATTTCTCTTAATAATTATCTAGATGAGCACAAAGTAGACAGAAGAATAAGATGTAAGAATTGTTGTTGCTGAATAGGTAGAGAAAGTTGTATGAATGTAATGTATATTTAATTTTTTTTTGGACACAATTAACATGATAGATGTATAAATAACATTTTGCAACACTTTTAGCTGCATTAACTGAGAGGGATTGTATTGAGCTTCTTCAGCAAGCATGGTAAATAGCCAATGTTTCAGTGCAGGCAATTTGACAAGACTTGCGACATGCAATTATCAGCAACAACCTGTAGCCCTCAAGACCCCCTTATTTATTTGAAAAGAGATCAATTCTATTCCTAAAAGGGAATTTTCAGGATTATATAAACATAAAAAATGGAGTAACTTTTTTTATTTTACACTATTTCACAACTTCTTTCTTATTTGTATCTGTCATTATTGACAACATTATTCATAAACAGAGAGAAAGATTTATGCTAGAGGATCTTGTATGAAATTTTACAATGTTAAGAAAGAAAAAAAGAAAGAAAGAAAACTGCTACAATTCAAAATTAGTAAATTTATAGTGAGACTAAAAAGCACAATTTGAATAAAAAATTGGTAACTTCTCTACTAGATCAAACTTAATTTTCAGTGATGAAGACATTTCCATAAGCCTTGCAAAACTTTGAAAATTTGAAACGAAGATTTAGCAGTGAAATTTGGTTTTTCACTTTTGCATACACAATAGGTATTTTAATTCAAAATTTATTTTTAATAAGGATTAGATAAATTTGAGGTTTTTAAGCTTTTATTTTAAGAAATCTCAATTTTGTTAACTCCTATATTTCTCATATCAAAATATTCTGAATATTTTCTGACACACAACAAACATAATCCTTTTGTCCTTAAAATTTATCTGGTAAACCTTCATATTAAAACTTTTGAGCAAGACATCAACTTACAGGTTCTAGTTCTTGACGCTCAATGAAACGTCTAAACTGTAAGCATATGTTGATAACTTTTGCTGCCCGAGCTGCTTGAGTATATGTTGGCTCTACAAGAATGGCATCAATGCCATAAAAATTAGAGTTCACCATAAGAGGAGATCGTCCACGAAGATATACATATTCCTCCCACCAATCTGACACATAATTTGTTGACCACCTGTAAGTAAAAATAAGCATTAAAGTTTCTCCTTGGTTGTTTGCAATATGACTGGCCCATTTAAGTTTAAATTTAAAGTTAGTCTATTGTTGCATCCACCTACAATAATGCTGAAATTTCCTGATATCTGTTTTCCATCACAACAAATATTAAGCTTCATATAATTTATAAATC
The DNA here is from genome assembly GCA_030762935.1 of Hymenopus coronatus. Lineage (NCBI taxonomy): Eukaryota > Metazoa > Arthropoda > Insecta > Mantodea > Hymenopodidae > Hymenopus > Hymenopus coronatus. The sequence continues at coordinate 92,124,102 of CM060898.1, forward strand.
ACAAAGATAAAACAGAGCAGAAATTCAATATATGTTTAAACACAAAATATCTTGGCAGAAGTAAATATGTATCACTAAAAGGTTTTATCAACATCCAAGAGTGTTTTATCACGTTCATTAATGCACCATACCATCAGGACAGGCAAATTATGAAATTAAGTAAAGAGAGAGATAAGCTAATAGAAGACAAGAAAAAAGAGTGGCAAAAATCTCAGTAAACAAATTAAAGAACAATAAAAAATATGGGAAATTATGAAAAGGGCAAGTAAGCAGAGAGGGGAGATAAAACAGATTTCACTTTATGAGTAGCAAAATATTTTTGGGTAAGAATTTAATATATATCTTATTAGAATTAATAAAAAATATTGGAATACACATCTTATGTATTTATTGTTTTGATGATTAGGGAAGGGAAAAGGTAAATAGATATAAACAATTAGAATTATCCAACAATAAATTAGATGAGTAGATCACAAAGATAGTAATTTACCAGCAGGTAAAGAGACTAAAGAAGATAAAGCATGAAATGGAAAAGGTATAAAGAAGACGAAAATTATCTAAAACTGTTCACAAAATGCTTTTATAAAATGCGAGAGAGCAAAGAACTACCAGGGTATAGGAAATTAAACTTGGTAGTACCGGAAAGGAGGGATAAACAAACCAGGAACTACAGAGGAATAAGTTTTATTATCTATGTCAGGGTAAACATATTCATGAATATTAGCAGGCAGCCTAAAAGATTGAGTGGAAGAAGAAAACAAAATATCAGTACTGCAAGCAAGTTTTAGAAAAGGATAGCAGAACATAGTCAATGTTTTTATAATAAAAATGATAGTTAAAAATATCCAAGAAAAGGGAAAGGATTTGCACATTCTTTTCATATTTTGGAGAGAGAGAGAGAGAGAGAGAGAGAGAGAGAGAGAGAGAGAGACAGAGGGAAAAAAAAAAAACAGTAAAAAAGAGAAGCATTAGCTTGGAAATTAAAATGAAAAGGGGTAACTGTGATGTTTATAGAATGAATTAAAACAATCTATAAAGGATTTATGATAAAATGTGAGAAAAATTGAATAATGGCGCCAATAAACAAAACTAGGTTTAAGGCAAAGTTGCAAACTCAAGTCCCATCTTATTTAATTTATTTATCAATGATCTGATAGACAGAATTAAAGTAATCTCATTGCCCAGAGATCTAATTGGATCCCTGATATAAAAGGGGAACTTTTTTCTCAAACTTCAATATTTTCAAATAAAGGCAATTTTATTAGTTGTAATCTTGTGAATCAGAATGTATTAAAATAGGTTTAAAAGATTAAATTTAAGTATTATGTAGATGAACTAATGAAACAAACAATACTAATAGTGGGGCAGAGGAGTGACAAATGAGATGTAGAAATTCAGCAAAGAGCAGGGAATAAGAATAAATATCAACAAATCACATAGTTTTTAAAAGAGAAACCAAATCTAAGGAAAGAAAATATGTGGCATCTAGAGGGTCAAAAGGTGGGGGACAGTAAAGGTATGTGACTATTTAGGAGTGAGGTTGATTAGTAGTGGGGAGTGAGAGGCACTTAGCAGGAATGTAATAGACATTATTTGAATATATTGAAGCACCATTGACTAGTGCGGATTCAGTCTGCAAGCCGCTCTAATGGGATTAAGAGTGTGTAAATGCTTAGAAATAACAACTATGTGACTAGATAGAATGTATGAAGCAATATTAGAAACAATAAGATATTATGTAATGAAGATATGGGGGTTTCAGAATTAAATAAAAAAATGACCACATGTAAGCTATAGATTTGCCAAGAACCATACCTATATGAGGTAAGGATTTTAGAGTGCCTCTGCCAGTACCATTTTCATAGTAACTCTTGATTCTCTCAGAGTACCGAGAACCCACGGATGAGTTAGCATATAATAATAATAATTTATTTAAGTGCTAAGTTCAAAACAATGGTGTATTGAACTCAGCAGTGACCCAGGTTAGTATCTCGGTATACCACCAACCTCTATTTTACATATATACTTAATCACTATATTATCTGTGCAATAAAATTAGTTCACAATGTGCTCTCACTAATTATACCTTATCTATTTGCTTTGTTTATTTCACCTTAACTTTCCATAAGAATTCTCCTAAATGCCCTTGGTTCTTAAATATCTTCTTTATCTCTACCCCATGATCTCTCACTAAACACTTCTATTTAATCAACTCCACTCTCCATTCATTTGTCCCTTTACATTTAAACATTATGAGCAGTTCATCCTCCTCCCCACAAATTGGATAGCCCTTGCCCCACTTCTCCTCTTAAACCTTTCAGTTTACATATCCCTAATCAAAACCATGCCACTCCCAATCTCTCATTACTATTGCAAACTTTCAGATATTCTTCCTTTCCTACATTTTCCTTCACCTCATTATACCACTGTAAAGATTTTCTCTCTCTCATCTGTGCTCATGGATTCTGTCTATCCATATCCTCCAATCTGTCTCATTTCTCTCCAAAAACCCTATTAGGATTATCCATTCTTTACCACCTTCCACAGGGCCACGCTGTGGCCAAGTGGTCAGACCATTCGCCTCACACCTAGACGACCTGGGTTCGATCCCAAGCGACCGCATGTGAGATCTGTGGTGGACAAAGCAGCGCAGGGGCGGGTTTTCTCCAGGTTCTCCGGTTTCCCCCACCATTACATTCCACCGGTGCTTCATCTTCATGTATCATCAGTGTCATCACCTGCAGTGCCATTGCAGTAAAAGTGGGCGTTAAACACTACCCAAAAAAAAAAAACCTTCTTCATCGACTGCTCTTACTCAACTACATATTACTTTCCACCCTATTCCCTTGTAACCTTAAACATACTTTCAGAATATCTAATTACAGCAGTTGCTGAATGCGAAATAAGTACTCTAGATCCCTTTCCATTATCTGACCTGTAACACTAACCCTCCCTAATTCTGCCATTGCTCTTGTATTAACTGTGCTCTATGGGACTCCTAAAATTAGCTTGCAAAATGTTCTCGACACTAAATCCAATCTTTCCCACTTTTCCTCGATTTTCCAGATTTCTCTATTTATCCACCTGGACTCATCCAATGCACAATATATTCCCTCAAACCATTCTATACTCATTGTTGGTGCCATATATACAAACATCTTACTGCACTTATCCAATCTCCCCTTTGCCACAGCATTTCTTAACTGCCTGTCCCATCCTCCTGTGTTTGATAACTTCACCCCTAAATATGAAAATTCCCTACCAATTTGAATTTCTCCACCTTCACCAAATTATTTTTCTTCCTTACTTAATTTAAAGCCAATCTTAAACACCATAATTTTTGTTTTAATCCACATTTCAAATACATTTGAACATGTGTGTGTGTGAGTTTGAGAGAGAGAAAAGATATATAACAAGTATAATATTTGCTTCACATGCTTTCCACTTACCATGACTTAAGCATAAGGTACCGCTGTAGCTTTTTTCCTATTCCTTTCTGAAACTCCTCTGCTAAGCGTTCCATACGCTTGTGTTGAGCATCACCCAGCAGTGGTTGTACACTCCTCAGGTACTATACAATCAGTATGCCTTAATTCAGATAATGTATGACATAATGAGTTTAACACTATCATGCCTGTTTATTTCTTCATAGCTATAGTAAGAAAAAGGAAAAGGAAAAAGGAAGTTGCAGGAGAGTTTTTTTTTTTTTTTTTTAATAGCTATGAATTTTGTACTGTTCCTTAAAATAAACAGTATATCAATTAGCCATTTAAGGGGGAAATGCACAGTCTGTGTGTAAGGTGTTAAATTTCTAAATTGTGGTTTCATTTTTAGCAAAGCCTTTTAATAAAAATCAAATTAATACATTGATATTTTCTATCCATTTATCTGAACTTTGCACAGCACATTTTTTATGAATTTTAATTTGATACAACATATTTTAAAACATGTTATACTAAATACCGAAACATTTGCTAACATTTTAAACTGAAACTTTAAGTATATATTACAATGATATGGTTCATCATGTTTTTATTCAAATAGTTTTAAAGTTTTAAGTTTGATGCATGTAAATTCAAGAAAACAAAGATCAACTTTAACTTCCTTTCCCTCAGCATGGATTTTCTAGGATGATTGTCGGATAAATTCTCACCTTATTGACTTGAGTGTTAGTTTTACTAATTATGCAGTATGTAGGTTTCAAGAAACATTTCTGAGAAAATATACATGTTTTGTATATTTACAACGCTATTAAAAATACAAAGAGATTTGCAAAAATGGTAATTTTCTGCATATTATTAACTTAAAAAATATGCAAAAGAATTTAGAGTTTATCCAGAGTTTAATCCATAAATATATTGTATACACATTAAGGAAACAAAATTGTAACAAATTAAATTTAAAATCTTCATCTAAAATCTGTGTAGTATCCCCTTAAATAGTACCTAAATAAACAGGTTAACTTATGTTCTAAATGCTGTAATTCCAAAATTACAAGCTCTAATCAACAATAAAAAAATTGCTTGTAGAACTTGATTTGAGAAATTGAGCAGAAAATTGTTTTGAGCAATTGTTTTATATTATAATGATACGATTATTTATTCTAAACTAAAACAGTGTGTTCTTGAAAAATAAAATGATACAACATTCTAGCTATTAGTGAAACCGCTAAAGCAAATGATGGAGTTGCATTGCATTTGTGGTTAATTTTCATATAACCATTTATTTCACAGCATGGAATTTGAAAAGAATATGTTTTCTATCAAGCAATTTAATGCTTCTTTAAACAAGTCCCACATTAAAATTGTCATTAAAGGCTCATGAAATTTACAAATCTAAAAAATGGATTTTACTTCTGACCTCTTTATTTGAAAAGAAAGCATGGTGCATTACTATCTTTTGTCTTAGGCTTCAGCCAGCAACTATTTTTATTCTGCATTAGTATTGCCTTTAAACCAATGTAGGTATTATTGACTGTTTTAATTCACCATATATGTAATAGTTAATGAAACAAAAGTTACAACAAATTTTTAATTGTTGTTTATGAGAAGGGTTAGATACCTTTGAATGTCAGTGTGCTCTAACATTCTGCAATTCATTATAAATGCTTTTAATGTATAGGATGTGAATGAATTCCATCAAAATAATTTCAAATGTTATAGAGATGTCTCATATAAACCATTTGAGATAAGAAATGTATGATCCACAACTAAACATAATGCAGCGTTATGGTGTTATTTAAATATTTTGGCACTAGAAACAGGTAAATTGATGTCAAAGCCATGCCAGGTTAAAAATTGGTTTAAAATGTCTTAAAACTGCTGACTTGAATTATTAATTTAACTAAATTTTAATTGAACTAATTAAGTTATTATTTTAATATATTTAAGAATATTGGAATAAATATTTTTTCAGCTTCTCACGAGCATATCAATTTTCCATAGTTTGGTATTAGCATTTCAAGATTTAGTGCCATAAAATTCTCTGTAATATTGAACCAATCATGTGGGGGTGCAACACTAAATATTAATTAGCTGCCTTATTGTGATATGCAGCCTACTCTAGAGCTAGTTCTTTGACTGCTCATGTGGCCTAAGGCATAATGTGGAATGTTCCACAGGTAAATTTTATTTTATGCATAGCTACTCAAGAAAAAGATACTGATTGGTAAATACAATAAAAACTACAGCTATTTCCTTATATAGGCTCATTGGTTACTCAGCTTATGAAAAAAATGAGACAATATAGAGAACATTTATGTCTTCTCTGAACTCTGAGGTATGCATCTTATTCAAGGTGAAACAAGAAATGGTATAACAGCTGCAGCATTGTAAGGAAAAGATCCAAATTTCAATTACCAGTCATAGAAACTTGATATTGCAAAATCTTCAAGGTAAAGAGGGGGATACAGATCAACAAATTCAATGCACAGTACAATTTGAGGAAAATGTTCTGCATAAAATAGCAGAAGAGCAATTTACAGCACCTGTGCTCTCACACATACACTAGCACTAACAATGTAAGAAGTGTGTGGCGAGCTATATATTATGTATGAACTTTACATATATTGTAGAATATTTTACATATATCCCTAGAAGATATATCTCTGCACATTTTATATCGAATGAGACAGCAAAACGATTGAGCTCCATCTTATTTCTCCCTGGTTAAGTGAGAACATTTGAACCAAGCTCTTCCCGCCTGATAGATTGCAAGTGGCAGTCCAGCTGTAGCTTGCCCACCATGCATTCTGGACAGCAATCTAACTGATTTCTGTTTCTGGGCCATCTCAAGTCTATTGTATATTAAAAACAGCTGAAAATTCAGATGAGATGTTAATTGCTTGAATAACTACAGCTGTGATATTCAACATATGAGTATGGCAATTATTCCAACTTGGCTTATTTCCCAACTTTAGACTATCTTCTCAATCTTACTTTCTCTATATGTACTGTGCACATAGTGTGTAGAGGAGGTATTGTATTCCACCCAAAAATTTGATACACACATCCCCCCCCCCCTGAATCCAAAAAAAGAATTCTTAGAGAGTGTGTGAGTGAATGAGAGTGTGTGTGTGTGTGCACACACACACGGCATAGCTCAAAAAATAAGACTGTTAATTGCAAATTTGGTATGTAGGTTTGGTATCTTCCAAAGATGGGATATGAAGATTTTCAAGAAAATCCCCACACATCAAATACTCTTTGCATGGAGAAATGTTTGAAAATTTTATTTTTCTCAAAAATGGCTGAAAATTTTGATTAAAATATCCTGTATTAAAGCTATTTAAACCACAAATAAAAGTGTATCTTGAAATTTCTGGGAATAGCGTCTGAAGATCCTTGGAATGAATTTTGCACAACTGGTAAATAGTATGACATACATAAAACTTGCTATATAAAAAATGCAGATATCGCTAAAACACACAATTTATGTCATATACATTTTTGTTGTAGAGTTGATTCTTTCTGAGATATTCCCTGTTTTTGGTTTCAATTTTAAACTACATTATCTTCTCAAATAGGTCCCTTTCATTTCATCCCTCTTTGTTTTTCTGGAAATGCAAAGCCAACTGAAATTCGATTGGCTTTTAAAGATTTGTCTATCTCTTTAGCCTGGTATATTCCCTTTATTTTCCTTCTGCTTATAAGGAGCTAAGTAGTAAGACCAATTGCGTTAATATTTATCTCATATAGCACAACGTAGAAGAATAATCTTTTCTAGGATGTTTGTTTGCAGAATAGATAGAGAAAGCCATGTGAATGCTACACATCAGATTTTTAAGCAGGGCCTGTGAATTCAATTGCGTTAAGCATAATTCTACCCTTTGTAACCAAAGATCATGATTTCACTGATATTTCCATTTTTCACAACTTTCCTTTCCATGGTGCTATTAGTAACTTGTTACTGTTAGTTTCTGGGTTTTCTTTCAGGGAGCAGACATACTTCCCCTTTCCTTTGTTTATCACCAGTTTGGGCTGACACCATTGTTGCTCTGATCAGCATAGTTGGTTCATCTTAAAGCAAATGATTGTGCTCGAGTTCTAAGTCTTCACACCTTTTTATTAGCTCCATTATATGATTGACTTTGACTGTTTCATGATGTGCTACATGAATTTAAGGTAGCTAAACCAGAATTTTTAAAATATTTAAATGCCAGCTGAAATGTTGCGCTCAATTGGTTTTCTAATACAACTTTAAATTTAAAGATGTTTTACATATGTCAGGCAAGTTTAAGTAAATTAGTAATATGGAGAAATATGCAAATTACTTTCTTGGCCTGTGTTCATTGTGAAAATTGCTTGTATATGAAGCAATCAAACACATTTAGAAGATAAATTTGTAAGGGAAGCAGCATCAAGAAATTAGTATGTAACAGCTTTAATTATATACAAATGTTGGCTATATATGACAATATATTCTCAGAAATATATTCATATTACTGTTTAGTACTATCTTTACTATAATTGAGGTGTGGGGTAGGGGGATGCATTGGGTAGTAGAGCATGATTTCAATACACTGATGGGTGGAGTACATTTCCACTGATATAAACTGATATGTTGAGGTTTAATTGCATAAGTTGAAACCAACTTAAAACACTGCCAAAACTGTATTATTATGCCTCAAAAACATAATAAGCAAGGCTTAAATTGGAAACTAATGACCACTTCTTATTCAAGAAGTAAATGTCATAACCATTTCAAAAGAGACATGTTTTTTATTATTAGAACTAGCTAAACAATTCAAAAAAATTCAATGCCCGTATTTGAACACGGTTCTCCCGCTCTCTGTGCAGTTGCTCTAACCACTGAACAACTGTGACATGCTGGTATGAAATTCAATCCTCTAACTAATTCATGTGTTTTTACCTGGTCAAACTGCTGGTATGTCTCTTCTTTCAGAGAACACCTTAATGGCGACATACATTCGTAAGTACTTAGTATCCGGGTAATATTCACATAGTTATTGCCAACTATGTATTCTATTATATTGATATGTGTTATGATTTTGAGTGCCAACTTTACTAACCAGTGGATACTGACACTTTAGAAATTAAAAGTCATAACTTTGGAATTACAACAGACAGCCATACATTTCCTATCTTGAATTAGTTGTCTAAGATGCCTCCATATTATCTGAAATTATTTTAGTATTGTTAATTTATAACCTATTGAAACAGCTTAAAATGTTTATGTTTACATGGTGTAAATTTTATTTAAACACACTTCTAGTATTTAAATAAAAAACATTTTATTTAAATCTCACCCTATCCATGGTGTGTCTAAGTGATGGAAGAGGAAGTCGGGGTAGAGAGCCCTGGTAACTGTAGAGCATTGGTTTGCTTCCTCCTGATAGGACTTTAACACACAGGAGCCAGAACTTGGTCCTGAATGAAATGACACGGCCCTTGCCACGCTGTTCATACATCCATCCTTTGTACATAAGCAGGCCTTTAAGTGTATAGCGAATTGAGTAGATGAAAGAAAGCCAAACTCCCATACCTAGGGAAGTACAGGCTACTAACTGCCATTGTACATTATTTCTGAAAAACAAAATTACAGTATTGTAACTGGCATTTCATATTTTCCAGCACCTTTAAAAATATCCTTCAATTAAACACTACACAACACCACTAATTGGCAAATCACAACAAAAGGGGAGAGCTATCACAATAAAACCGTTAGACACATTTTTATTTTCTACATGTACTACGTACATAGTGTATAGAGAAGGTTTTATATTGCACCCAAAAATGTGATATCAAGATTTCACTGGTAATATGTTTTGAGATCCCCTGAATAAAAAAAAAAAACAACAAAACAAAAAAACAAACAAAAAATTTTAGAAAAAAAAGGTGCGTGTTTGCATGCGTGCGTGCGCGCATGTTTGGACAGTATGGTTCAAAAACTAAAATACTGTTAAATAACAAAATTGTTATTAAGTTTATTATCTTCTATGGATGTAACACTAAGACTTTCAAGAAAATTACCCCACCCCAAACTACCCTTTATATGGAAAAAATTTGAAAACTTTGTTTTTTTCAAAAATGACCAACAATTTGATTAAAATGCTGTATATTTAAGTTATTCACAACACAAATGAAATGCATATTTTGAATTGTCTTGGAATAGCCTCTGAAGAGCACTTTATTCTGATTGATTTTTGCAGAATCTTACATAACAATTAAACCATAAGAGGTAGACAAAAACTTACTACTCAAAAAATGTAGATCTCATTAAATCACACAATTTATGCCACATGGATTTTTGTTGTAGAGTTAACTGTTTCCAAGATATTCCTTATTATTGGTTTCAATTTTAAAATACTTATACTTCCTCCCCCCCCCCTACTCCTGACCAAGCAAAGAAGCTAATTTCAATAACAAACGCTTAATGATAGCATTTAAAACATTTGACTATTGCTTTAACATAGCGTATTCCTTTAGCTCCCTTCTACTTATAAGGAACTAAGTAATAAATATGATCTCCTAATGCTTATCTTGAATTTGCATGGTGTAGAAAGAAGAATAATCTTTTGTAAGTAGTCTGTAGAATCAATGTGAAAACATTTCCTTATAAGAAGGCTGATCAACAGACTTGAGACTGTTTTTCCTAGTTTCCTTGAAGTTACCATCTATACCATGAATATTTGAAAAGAGTGGGGTGTCATGGCTGTATGAATGACTGTGCCTTTTTGTTGATGGAGGGGATGCATTACCACTGGTGATAAGTATTTAGGCATTTACAGTGGTCAAAACAGGCAAACAAATTGTCAAAGTGCATGCTAAAAGCTTTACAGCCGCATGCAAAAGGAGACAATGGGTCACAAATATAAACACATTTTGAGTCTCTTAACACCAACTAAAATAAAACATTTAAATCATACAGTATTTAATAAAAGTAACATACTGTTATGTACAATATCATATTTTTCATTACTACTCTCTATCACTTTCAACACATAATATATTTTGCAAGTCATTAACAATGACTGATCGTACATAATTACAAAATACTTTTCCACAATTTCCCAAGACTCACTTGGTATAGGACAGTCAGAAAGGAAGCAGAAGTTTTAGGAAAAAGTTTGAATGCAATGTGAAAACCCGAATATGCTGCTGTGCATTCTTCAAGGTTAGGATTACCAGATGTTCTCTTTTACCCGCACATGTCCTCTTTTTTGGACCCTAAAAATCAACCGGGTTGGTTTTTACCAAAATGGGGAAATGTCCTGTTTTTTGAGTTATACAATTACTTCAACCTGAAAGTGCAAAAATACAACTCTCTGATCTCTCAAAACTACAAACTGCAAATAATTTAAACTTTCTTTGAAAAATATATATTTTTTCTAGATTTTTCTCTTTTCTTTGTCGTTACCACACCAAGCTCATTGTGATTTCAGAGCATTTAAATAACTGACGTGGCAATTATCGTGGCCAGTTAAAACATTACCTGTGCAACAAAGCAAAGCAAACTTTGGCTCAACTTCTAGAATGATATTTTTAACTGCTCTACTCCCAGTTGCTTGTTGGTTGTTGTAAACTAAAGCAGTGTTAATGTTTAATCAAAATCATATCAAACCACAAATGTGGCTTTAGTGATGAATTACAAAAACAATTTCCTGGCTTCAAGCTGGAAAGAATCAATTGTTGCAGCAGAATGTCTGATCTGGCTACCTAATAAATTCATTTCAGTTGCTAATAAAGGCAAGGCCATTTGTATGTAAATACTGTATTATGACACTGGAAATTTGCGTATTATATTTTCATAATATAAGAGTGTAGTTGTAATAACTATAATTTATCTTAATGCAACGTCAGTAAATATTGAGTAACTTTTAACACTTTTGCAAATTTTTATATGAATCTAGAAATGTACTCTTCTTCAAAGAAAGGTGCCACCAGTGAAGGCAGCCACAGTTGAACACTTGTGTTTTGTGGAAACACATCACAAGGGATTGTTATTGCGAACCATCTGTTTTCACAAATAGACTCATTTATTTGTTCAGTGATAACAGAAGACTGCCCACTCAGTGCTTCGCCATGAACATTGAAGTGTCCATCACGGAACGCCTAACCCCTTTCTAACCATTCCATCTGTCATTAAATTTTCACTGTAAATCTCTACAAGCTGACAACATATTTCAACTGGTTTAACTTTTTTTGAGTTCAAACACTGTATTATGAAATACATTTCACAGTTGATGAGATCAGAAATTGTCTTACACATTTTGAATGAACACTAACAACTGCAAACATAAAATGATTTGGCTGTAATGGCTATGCAGTGGACAGACAATGAACCAGAGAGACGAGTGTGCATGCATGAAAGTGCAACATTAGCATTGCCATGGCAGTAGAACGAAATGGTACTCAGTTTCTGGTCATGCCTTGTAAATTTTGCATACCAATTATTTTAATGTAAGATCCATTCAAGCAAGAGGGAATTATTTTGAAAAAGATCATGTAAATACTGAAATGGAATAATAAACATCTATGGAAAAAACAAAAAGCAGTCTCAGTCTTTGTTGATCTGCTCTCGTAAATGAATGCAGTGTCAAAGTACAGTGCATTCCCTGAATGACCAAACCGCCCCGCGGCTGCGGATGAGGGTTGGCTAATGTGAAACGGTCTGGTCGCTCAGGGAACGCACTGTACTAAAGCTATGCAAAGGTAAAGTATACTTAAATAATTTCTAAACCATCATATATGAGTATACACAAAAACTTGGATGTTTCCATAAACTCTACTGATTATGTTTTTTTCACTCAAAAACAATAATAAGAAAGTAAATGATGACACTTTATTTTTTCCATTTTAAAAGAAAAAGAATCTGATAAGTTACATTTACAGGAATTTATCTACCCATTACAATTTATTTATATTAGCTTCCAATAACATTTTTAAACATTTGATTGTCATTATAGCATTGTCTATGGTTCTATATAACTACAACAAAATCAATTTGAAATAAATTTAAGAAACACATTATGGTTAACAGAAGTAGAAAGAAAAACATTTTATGAAAAAATGATGAATAAATTTGGAAATAAATTAACTGGGTTCAGAAAGTTCTGCGATTTTAAACACATCAGGTTTTCAAAATAAATCTTATACTAACCCTGGCAAGTGCACCACAATCCTCTTAACAGCTCTGTGTACAAAACCATATTCTGTAAAGTGCATTCCTGTGAATATTCCTACTAAAGCCCATAAACTCTGAAGTGGTGCTGGAAAGATTCCATTCTTTATGTTATTCTGGAATTAAAATAAAAGAGAATGTTTAAGTAATTAAGGCATCAACCTGCACCACTATTTTTAACTTACTTTCTTTAATTAGTAAATGAAAACAAAATTACTTTGTTAAGTTAATTGTTTTTTTTTTACAAAAGTTGTGTGTAAGACAGGAGTTGCAATAGGAGTCAGACTGAAAAATTCAATGCTGTAGAATTTTAACCACGGATCTCCCAGTCTTTAGCCAGTTGCTCTAACCACTGAACTACCATGACAACATGCCAGGACAACATTAAATTTCTCAACTGACTCGCATGTTTCCCAGTAAACCACAAGGTGATCTCAAATTATTTTGAGATGACATACTCCAATGGCGACTTACAATGTTGCAAGTACTTTAAATTCTGGATTCATAGCTTAACCAACTATTAGATCAATTAATGTTAATTTAATTGTTTTTTTCACACAAGCCATGTGTGATACAAGAGTTGGTTAGGTAGAGTCAGACTGAAAAATTCAATGCTGTAGCATAAAATGCATTGAATTTTTCAGTCTGATCTACCTATCCAAAACGACCTCTGTTTGATAAAAATAAAAAAGGGAAGCAACAATGATAATTAATTTATGCAAGATATGAAAAAAAATATTTAAGGCATTATTTCTTAAATAAATATGATAAAATCTAACATTATATTAAACCTTAATAGAACCACAAGGCATGAGAAAGACATTTGAGGTATAGCAAGCAATGCTAACTTGCTGAATACTCTCTATAGCTAAAGAGATGCACAATAAAATAAGATTATAATAATATTAATCATAATAACAATAACAACAACAACATTGTTTTGCTATTCTTTTCAAATGCACCATGGAATGAAAGTTTCATCATTTGCAAAAATGCTGGACAGACACTTCTGATTCAAGAGCAAGATTTCTCCTTATGTGCTCTTCATTTCTGGGGTCATTTAAGGTTACACTTTTAGGAAGAGAAACCGTTATTGATGGTCAGCAGTTTCACCTAAGAATTTTATAACTTTCTGGTAGTATGAGGACTACATTGGTTTTCTCCTTCAAATTCTTGGAAGTCTAAATTATATGCTTCATTTTTATGTTAAAATCCAATTTAAAGTTATGAAAATGCTCATGAACATGCTGCAACTGTAAATAAGCATTAAAGTGCACAATGTTGTACTGAATTTTAAAGATCATTGTTTTTATTTCATTGATATGGTTAAATTAAAACAGTAAACATTCTCATTCAGCTAAATCTTGAAAATTTTTCCTGAAAACTGTTATGTATTACATTTAAAGTATCATTAAAAATAGAAAAATATTAAGTTTTAGCACACATTGCATACAGCCGAAACAATGTTATGATTTTTTGGTATATTTTTGGGTAAATATTTTACAGCTATATCTTTGTTAAACATTTACCTAATTTTCTATCACAGCTGAGATTGCAGAAATGCTGCTTTTTAGTAATTTCTTAATATAGCAGCCTAATTATGTTAGTATTGTTAGCTGGCCATTAAGGTTGTGCAAAAAGAATCACTCAAAAATTTCAGAATTTTTAACATGTTTTTCAATAAAAATCTATTTTATTGTTGTTACTCCATTTTTGCTATCCAAAATGTTCTTAAAACTAAATGTTTAAACACCTAAATGAGCAGCAATGAGTATCTTTTATTTTGAAACTTTATACTCATTAATGAAAGATGTAATAGTTTACCAGGTTTATTTTAGTAATAATTTGATCAAATCTGTAACTGCTGTCCATCTAAGTTTCAATCTTTCAATTGTTAAAACTGAATAATAATTGCAATAAAATGAACAAATAGTGTTATATGGTTTTAAATACCCTTTTCTGATAAGATAAATTTTAACGATTATCTTTCAAAAGAAAAATAAACACAAGCAGTTTTATTATTATTATTATTATTATTATTATTATTATTATTATTATTATTATTATGCAGTGTCAATTCCTACTCTCCACAGAATCTGTAAATTATCTTTCAAAAGAAAAATAAACACAAGCAGTTTTATTTATTTATTTATTATTATTATTATTATTATTATTATGTAGTGTCAATTCCTACTCTCCACAGAATCTGTAAATGTGGCTGTGAAAGCGAATACAGTATGTCTTAAATGATAAAAACAAAAAAGCCAAGCAAGCTCACAATGAAAACAAGCTAACACCAAGCATTTGTTTCTAAGGTTAATCCTTAGCCAGAATAGCTAAAAAATATTAAAATTACTAAGGTCATTTAATGATGCAAACATCAGAGGTCATATGAGCATTGTTGGTATGCAAACTTTGTGTTGCAGGGGTTTGTTTGCAGGCCAGTAAACCTACTGAAGTGATGTCACATTTAAGCTCATTGAAATCCTGCTGTTTGGGCTAGGACCAAACCCATAACATTGGGGGCAGAAAACTATGCTACCTGGGAGACAGAGAGAGAGTGAGAGAGAGAAAGAGACAGTGTGTGAGTGAGTGAGCATGTGTCTGAAACAATTAAAACGAGCTGAAATAATAGAATGCAATGTGGTGACCATGTCGCACCACACAACTCCATCCAATTAGGGCAATCCATTCCACTTTACCTTGTAATTGGAGTTATGTGGTGAGGTGCAGCCACTGCCATTGAAACCACCCCTCCCTTAGCACAAAGTGAACTGTCAGAATCCTAAAGTAATTTAATTCCCATTGTATATTTTTGTTTCTGTCTAATCCATTCAACCTGCAGTTCTGTTTCAGTTACATAGAAACCAAAAAATCATATATTAAATAAATTACGTGAAATCAATAGAAACAATTATCGTTGTAGGAAGACATGGTATATCAGTAATTTTCTCAACTGGGAGAAAACTAAAAATTTTAGGTTGCCAAAGCATAAGTGATTATGTGCTTTGCTTTACTGGAAAATTGTTCTTCCTTTTGTGTAATAAAATTGAAAACCAGAAGTGCTTTACACTTTTTATCTTCTCCTGTAATGCTTGGTATTATGAGTTAGAAGATTTTCTTTCTTAGCTGATAAGATAATAAAAAACAACACAATCTATTTAAATTTTGATGAATAACATCACTGTAATTCAACTTGTTTAAGTCATATTCATTCACCTTGAATCTGGCAAGACGTTTTTTCCAGGAGCGTACACCTGATTGCCATACTAAGTGAAGAACTTCACGATCGAAGTTAACATCCCAACCTTCATGAGTTATTGAGAATGAAAATGCTACAGCTGAATGTGCTTCTGCCATAGTCCCTGCAGCTTACACCAATCTGTAAACAAGAGGCATATATATTTAATATGAACGAGTAACCAATAAATATCATAAACTGTATAGTAGATAGATTAACATCTAAAAGTTTGAATTTGTTCAGAAACTTGAAATATATGGAAAGAAAAATAAGTGTTAAACAATACACATTTGTGTAACTCTTGGAATAACAACTGCCTTTCAAATGAAAACGTTTATGTACTGTTATCACAAACCTATAAAACTACTGATATGATTGTGATATAGATGGTTTTATGACTGCACCCTGCCACCCTACTTTCCATTAATGCACCTAACCTCCTTTGAAACTCTTGGCCATCACTGCATTAATGTTAGGACCCATATCGTTGTCTTATTTGAGTGAATACCACTATTGTATTACAGAATATTGCATACCTTCTGAAACCTTACTTGTAAATTCTTCCTGCAGCAGGAGAAGAATATGCTAATGAATATGCAAAACAATCACCTTTCAAATAGAAGCACTGTACAGTACCCCACTTTCCTTTGTGTGTGCTCCCCATTCTATTGCTTTCTAATTGCATTTCTCTTGCTCAAGGAAAATAGCCATACTCAAACTCTTTTTTGAACTGAAGAGTACTTTTCCAATTATTAGAAATTTTGTCTTCTACTTTCAGCAATATCTTTCTTGGTAAAGAGATCTTTAAGCTGCATGTAATTTGCCTTCAATGAATTATTACCTTATAGATAATTCCCCAATTATATGAATTGAATTGGTCAGCGCTAAAGGCATTTTCTCAGTTTTATAACTTTTAAGAGAAAGAAAAAACATTATAAATGGAAATGAGATGTTTATAAAAATTAGAGCAGGATTCTATTATACAGAGTAAAACAAATATTGCTTATTGAATACTGAAAAAGTGTTTGCAATTGCTTACTTTTTAATATTATTGTTTACAAAATTGATAAAATACTTTTTACCACCAAAATGGATTACAAATTATCATTTTAAAATAATTTAATACTACACTCCAGAAAAATAACAATACTGGTTACTGTACTGTAACTATGTTACATTTATTGAACATTGCTACTTGAATTTTCTTATATGGCAACATTATCACAAGTAGGCCATTTCTAAATGTCCTCAAAATCTTCAGTGCATTAGGTTACATGTACTAGAATCTTCTAATATTCTGAATCTTTTTAGGATCGATACGGAGGGGCTCTTCCATCATTTGTTTCATTTCATAATCAGCTTACCCTCCCCATATTTGTAGGACTGACATCCGCCTAGGACTTACAAGCCAATACCTAGGGGTCAGAAGCCTGTCAAAAGCAAATGGCACGAATACCATAGAGTGGAGAACCTGTTACGAGGGGTCAGCCCATAGCCAGGCATGAACCTGAGGAAGTGGATGATATGAAATGTAACTGAAATTGATGATTGGAAAGGTGATGATGGAGCAATTGGTGGAATGAGAGGTGGGAGAAACCATAGGACCTGGAGAAAACCCACCCAGACACCGCTTTGACCACCACAAATCCCACATGCAGGCACTTAGGAACAAACCCAGACTGCCTAGATGGAAAGCAAGCAGTCTAACCACCCATGGTGCTGCCTCTTCTATCATAGTATTCTTTTTTTTTTTTTTTTGAGACAATGTACATATGTATCGACCAATGCTTCTCAAGGTCAAAAGTGTACTTTATTGGAGAATTTGTGAACAATACACTTGAATTCTTCTTCTTCACCTATCACTGAAATACTCAGACTCTTTTAAAGAAGCTGGGGTGAATGCTTGCATGTTCTTTCATTCAATATAATGGGCAGTTTTTCTGAACAGTTCAGGCGTCAAATTGAACATTTTTATTGGTATTTGCAATAATTTCTACACACTCTTCGAGTATGTACACTTAGTCAACCTTGTAATTTTTTTTCTTAAATGCGCCAAAATTCTTGTCACAAGATAGGAAAGCATGCCTTCAGGAAAATGATGTGTTATATCTCAGAATCTTACTGTAGCAACACTGTAGTAATGCACAACCTAACCAGAGTATGGTTTTTATTCTGCACAGCATGGCTGTAAGAAAATAAGTTCAACTCCTTTATACTCCATGGAATGTAGTACTGCACATAGTGATGACTTCACTAACTCCCTTTATGCCCTGTCCTTCCTGATATAGGTATACTACAGATTTCTTACATCGTAAATCCTGTATACCGAAAATGTTCACCCACAGCTGGTCTAAGTAGAATGTCTCTTGCACAAGAAAGTTCTGTATAAAATCAAAATGCTATACCTACTATATTGTGTCTTCATCCTGAGGTCGCAATCACTGAATATGTGTGTACAGCTTGCTTCATGAGTCATAGCTGACTGTTGCCATCCACTGTTACAGTGTATTAGCGGACACGTGTTGTGGCAGCAAGTTCTTTTGATATTGAAACATATTTGTAACACCTATGCGAGTAGACACATATGTTATTGGAAGGTTCTTTGGCAATGAAGCCCACTTTGTTACACATAAATGAGTCTGACACCTGTGGAGGCCAGCACATGCGACTACTTCTAGATGTTTGCAGCAATGTGACCAAAAAGTATAAAAAGGGAAACAAAGCCCTACCTAATATTCAGTTTTTTACTGGGAATGCATTGCGTATAACAGTTGAGTGAGTTTCAATAGGAAATTTGTAGCGAGCAGTAATCATTGCTACAGCAAATGTGGAAATAAAACTATATGGTAGAATTGTTACAAAAACATTAAAGAAAGTTATTTGCTACCAGATGCTGATTGTAATCAGTTTGTGGAACAAATAAAAGAGTCTTGTGGAGAAAAGAGAGTTTTTGTTGCAATATGCTTGCTCTAAATATGCTTAGTTCTTTTAGTAACTCTTAGAATTCTCTACATTCTCTTTATGTTGAATACATTTTTACTTTCTCTAGCATGCTTGTACAATGTACATAATACGTAGAGAAGGTATTGTATTTCACCCAAAAATTTGATACCGGGATTTCACCAGCAATACATGTTTTGAGGATGCCTGAATCCAAGAAAAAACATTTTAAAAAAGATCAGTGTGTGTCTGTGGTCAGCATAACTCAAAAACGAACATTCCCTTAAATACCAAACTTGGTATACCCAAGGTTGCGGGTTCAAACCCAGGGAGCATATACAAAACCTTAGCATGGCTTCCTTCGAAGGGAAGTAAAGCTGTTGGTCCCGTGTCATAGATTTATAAGGCATGTAAAAGAACCGCAAGCCTGATAGGCCTCTGAGCAAAATTAAGCGGTCTTTCATGCCCAATTTAGAATGGGTCGTTGAGAACCACAGCAGTCAAAGAGCATCCATAAATAACATGCCATTTACATTTTTTCAGTATCTTTCAAAGATACGACACTGTTTTTCAGAAAAAACACTCCACCCAAAATATTCTTTACATGGAATATTTTTTTGATTTTCTAAAAAATGGCTCTAACAATTTTGATTAAAACATTGTTTATTAAAGATGTTTAGATGGTAAATAAAATGTATATCCTAAATTTCTTATGAATAGCCCCTAAAGTCCTCTTCATTCTGACTGACCTTTTCATAACTGGCAAACTATAAGAGTTAAACAAAAACCACAATTTATGTTATATGCATTTTTTTTAGAGCTAACCATTCCAGAGATATTCCCTGTTATTGGTTTCAATTTTAAAACACTCAAACTTTTCTCAATTGAGAAGCCCTTTCATATTTCTCCTACGTTAGCATATTTATTCCAGCAACACACCAATGTGCTTGATCCTGCCAGAATCAATATTTAAAAAATCTGATGTGTTCCATTTACATGACTTTCTCTTAATCTCTGTAACAAATTATTGTTAAAAAACTCATGCTTCTATTTCAAGCTAATTGAGATAAACATTAACAGAAGTGCTTGCTTGTAGATAGAAGAGAAATAAGGGGATACACTAGGCAAAAATGATAGTCTTCTAAAAATTGATTGCTATGTGGATGAAATCTTATCCAGAATAAGGGGATCTTTAGAGGCTATTCCCAGAAAACTCAAGATATACATATTATTTATCATCTAAATATCTTTAATAAATGACATTTTAATCAAAATCGTTAGAGCAATTTTTGAGAAAATCAAAATTTTCGAATAATTTTCCACGTAATGGGTAGTTTAGGTGGGGGATCTTTCTCAAGTGTCGCATTCTTGGAATGTACTAAACTTAAATACCAAGTTTGGTTTTTTACGGACTCTTCGTTTTTGAGTTATCGCGTACAGGGAGACACACACACGCACACACACACACGCACGCACGGGCCTTTTTCTAAAGCTGTTTTTATACAGGGGACCCTAAAACGTGTATTCGCGGTGAAATCTCAGTATCGAATTTTTGGGTGGAATGCAATGTCTTCTCTATATACTATGTACATTGTACGAGTAGAGAAAGTAAAAATAGCTAGCACCAATTATTCTGAACGGTGGCAAACGATCAAAACACAGCATATGCATTAGGCAATATTGCTGACCTTATGTAAACTGACCGCGGCCATCAGAAATAGTTGTGTTGGAACGAACCTAAAGGCCTGATCCCACATGACGTTTGCGTCTTCATTGTAAGTTCGTAACCACCTAGAAACCGTGAGTAAATCTTGCTTGTCCATCATCAAATCCGGCGAAGTCTGCGGTCAATTGCTCGCCGGTAGGATGCTGTAATTTGCTATATACTAATTCTAAGAGACTCAGTATCAAAGTTTGTTGTATGCCTTAATTCAAATGGGGTCAAAAAGTATTACACGCGCAAGCTCAGTGATACGAGTAGTTGGTCGAATGTGCTAAGATCTATCTACATCATTCAGGCTTACAATGAAAACACATCAAATATCCCCTCCCCCCTCCCCCCAAGTCAACTAAGTGCAGCTAGTGGATTGTTACGAGTATAAAACATAGGTATCAATTTGGACTTTCAGATAAAACATCTTCAATTAAATCAACAATTATATCTATAGAATTACATCGACTTCTCATGACCAAAGATAAACAATGGGGGACGTAAATACAGGACAAATCTCGAAAATGGAAAATTAACTTTCGTGGATTTTCCTTGTATGATTACACATTACTCTGTGTTCTAAGTTGGCGTGTAGTACTACCGTTGTCTATGCCATTCCGCGGCAACCACGTCTATTTGAAACTCCACTAAATCAAAATATAGCTATTCTTTAAGGCTAAAAGAAATGTACGATTTTATAGAATTTGTGAAAATCGCGTTATTCGCATGAAAACCGACAAATGCGAGCAAATTTATGTTAGGCATTGCAAATTCTTGAAATAATACTCCCTAGTTATGTGTTTATAGCAGCCATCCAAATTGCAAATTGTGCACTGAAATGCATATTTTGCATAGTAAGCTATTGTTTGAATACCCTACTTGTTTATTGTGTCATTCTAATTTTTTGTGAACAGACAGTGCAATATTTATTATTTATTCGTTCAATCTTCGAAGATAAAAGGAATTGATTTATTAAACATTTACATTACTCTAATACTCAATTTTGCAACACCTTTTATGTATTTCAAAACCAATGTTGTTACAACAATTTCATAAGTATTATTCGCTATATTTCTGGTAAATTATAAATATTACAGTATTTTATATCTCACTTTATTTTGAAACTCTTACCCTAATATACATACCTGAGAAATAGAGTTGTTAATTATGTGGAACAAATAAATAGAAAATGAAAAACGTGTTCATAATCTTGTTGACTGATGTTTAGTTGTACACTTCAGAATTAAGCGATTAAAGTTCCTTTTAACACGCTAGGTTAGGAGAGAGAATGAATGAAAATAGTGGAATTATGTTCGAATGAGCTCTGGTTCACAGAGCTAACAGACACTAGTGATTACGAAAATGCCTCGAAAACATTGATCTTATCGATGCAACTCACTCCATTCCGGACTCTTAGGTTCGACAGTAAAATGCCACCCTTTACCAATGAAGTGGGTTCCCACGGAATAACACCTCTAATCAAATATTTTCACAATGGATTTGGAATTTACAAAAATATTAGCAAGCTTCTTAATCAAATGTCTAAAAGGCGGCTTCATTTACTAGGTACTCCAGGTTTGGCTACATATCAGGAAGTAGAAAACATCATGACCAAGCTATTTGTATTGTGTGTTAGGAGGAAATGCACTGTATGTAATGTCGCTCTTCGGATGTAGGTCAACAGGAAACTCATTTCAAATATTTATTCTCTTTGAAGCCGTAAAGCGTACACTCCTCTTACGTGCCAATTATATTAATTATAAATTCGATGACAACTCCGCGGTACTTCATTTGAGTTCAGTGCACTCTTTTAGAAAACTATGTTTTGGAGTTTGAATTTTAACTTTCTTTAGCAAGTAGGAATACAGTCTTGGACACAAAAAATGAGTAATCCCCAGATTCCATGTGCCAAACGAAGAGCTTTGTGAAAATTGGCATATTGCCATGTTAGCTCAGTGGTAGAGACACCGGCTAGATACTGGAAGATCCGTGGTTCAAATCCCGGCCATGACATTGAATTTTTCAGTCTGACTCTACCTATCCAACTCCTTGATAATTTGTTGTAGGAGCTTAAGTTATGTATTTGATTATGAATATTGATCACATGGGTTAATAATATTAAGATTTGAAACTTGTGACAACTTGAAGCTGTCGCTACACAACTGCATCGCGGATGGTGTATACGAGGCGCTGTGCCGTGCAGGACAAACGAACTTGGCGTTCCAGACATGACTTTTTTTTTTTTTTTTTCCACGGGTTACATAGTAGGAAGCATTCCACCTGAAAATTCGATACCGAGATTTCACTGGAAGTACACGTTTTAAGGGCCCTTATTCAAATAAAAAAATTTTTAGGAAAAGGACCGCGCGCTCCTGTATGTGTGTATGTGTTTTTGTCTATGTGTTCGCGTGTCTGTGAACACGATAACTCAAAAACGAAAAGGCGATAAAATAACAAACTTGGTATTTAAGACCAATATCTTCCAAGGATGCGACACGAAGATTTTCATCCCCGCTCCCAACCCAAACTACCTTTTACTTTTACATGGAACATTTTTTGAAAATTTTGATTTTCCCATAAATCATACCATTTTGACTAAAATGCCATATGTTTCTCTATCTACGATGTACATTGTACATACGTGCTAGAAAAATAAGGTTCCATAAGAATAATTGGGTCAGTCTCTAATAAACCAAAAAACGTAAAGAAAGTCATAACACAGATTTTTTTCTATGAAAGAGCACATTATGAGCATTAAAACGCGTTTCTATCTCAGATTGCTACCCTAGTAATTCATCTGTGATATATGACATCTGCATTTAATTTGGACGCGTTTCAATATCTATTATGATTATGAAGATGGAAAGAAAGCTGAAGAGTTTATAGACGCATCAAAAACAGTATATTAGCTTAGAGAAGTCTCACTAATTAGCACGTAAAATTAATTTTTATTTTATTTCTATATAATGGTGACGAGTTGGCATTATTTACTTTAACGTAATTTAAATTGGTGAAATAACGTCTTAATTCAAAGCATTTCATGCTTCAATACGGAGACAGGACCGCTGGATGCGTACAGTGTGATGAAAAACTTTCTGCCCACTTAATGCAGGGAACATTGTAGCAATCTCAATTCTGTTGTCAGGAGTCGTGTCATCCCACACTATCTAGAAAATGTATATTTAGGTACACTTTTGCAACGCCAAAATGACCTAGAAAAGCTAAGCTGAAATAACTTAAATGATGTTTCAATAAGTAGGTGCATGCATTATGATTTATAAAAACAGTTTTAATTTATTTGGACAATTTTATATAGATGTCATAATTTAAAACAATAATAGAATTTATTAAATCAGTTAACAGTCGTACCTTGAATTAAAATAATCTAAAGAGTCATCATTGACAGTTTCATTCAGTTTCCAAATATTTATTTGTATACAATCCTATGAGTACGACGTGGATTTCCTGACAGCATTGCTTTTAAAAAGTATTCATTAGTTCGAAAAACTAAAGCATATAGAACATCGAGCATAAAAATACGGAATTCTAAGATAAATCCCTACAAATTCATAAGTTTATTCCTGGGTTTTATTAACGAAGATAGTGAAAGTTACTCAAACGGGTAACTGATACCTTGCATAACGTGTCGCAGATGATCTTTTATAGAAGCAGGTGTTATTAGCCAGACGGTAGCTCTCGACCACACTTCGCAGGTGATTATTTTTGTTCTCACAATTCAAAATTATCTCGTTTAGTGATAGTATAGGATTTAGCACACACTGTTAATGCGCTTAATAGCGGTATAAATGAGAGAATAACCCGAAACATTGTTACGCAAGAAGTATAAACATCTTATATGTTACATTCACATTACTTTCCCTAGCTGTTCCGCAAAATTTTTTTTACAAAAGATTATTCTTTCATCTACTTCATGCTAACCGAGCAAACATTAGCAGAATTGGTCTTATTGCTTGCTTCTTTTGATAGTCAAATCTTTTAAAAGCCGATTGATATGTGAAACAACTGAAATTCGCTACTCTTTGCTTGCTAGGAGTAAACAAAAGAGGCAAAAGAAAAAATGACTTCACGCATGGAAAACGATTAAGTACGTTAAAACTTTAACCAATAACACGAAATACCTCAAAATGATTAACTTTAAAAAATGTAACAAATAAATAAAATAAATAAATAAAAATAAAATGAATAAAAAATGTATATCATAAATTGTGTGTTTTTACGAGATCTAACTGTTAAGATCTCGTAAAAACACACAATTTATGTGATATACATTTTTTTGTTCATTTTATTTTATTTATTTATTATTTACCAGCTGTACAAAAGTTATGCGAAAGTCATTCATAATGAAGAGGTCTATAGAGGGTATTCTCAGAAAATTCAAGATATACATTTCGTTTGTCATAAAAATATATTAAGCTATGTTATTTTAATCAAATTCATTAGAACCATTTTTGAGAAAATCAAAATTTTCGAAAAATGTTGCATGTAAAGGGTAGTTGGTGACGAGATTTTGCTGAAAATATTCGTCTCTCTCTCTCTCTCTCTCTCTCTCTCTCTCTCTCACTCACTCACCACACACACACACACACTTTTATTCAGATATTTTAATATTAAATTCTGCGCATATTTGCAGTGTTTGAATAAAATGTCCATTAAATAAAATCATATTGAATACATAATCGTGTCATTATCTTGTTTTGAAATGTCTTCTGTTCTCTTAGCTGTCAATTGGCCATCTATGTCCATTGCTTGGAATTAAATTAAAGCGTTTTTTGCCTTATTTTTACACTATTTTATTTCCTACTTCATGGTTTTCTCAAGGATAAGTCAGTCTTTATCCCAAACGTGTTCTTTAATTACGCCAACTTGTTCGTATTCCAACATAAAGGTTTTAAATCATTTTCGGCATTTAATTAAGATTTGAAATTAGATGTCCCATAAATATCCTTCGATAAGAACAGCGCTGAAATAATATTGTTTTGGTAGTTTGAGATCTTCACGTGAATTCATACAGATATACATGAACACTCTCATTTGTTGCTGTTACAGATTGCTGCGAGTTGTCGAGTTGCTTAATTAACATAACATTATCTTAAATTATTTGAAGAGAATTTTATTGTCAAATTTATATTTTCATAACAGTAATATCAAAACTGAATTATATAATAAGAGTTAATGTATGTGAAATGCATCCAAACTCTTATCAAAAACAGGTAGGAGGATTCATTGTTTTATCCCTGTCTCTTAAGGTGATGAAAGCACGTGCATATACCGTTAACTGTTATCGCCTGACCTTGCGCTGCGTAATGCTTACATCGCCATTCAAAGGCGTATATTAGCTATCAAGGAAAATGAAACGGATATTGTGCGCGAAAGAATACATTTCAGCGGGGCAAGCTTTAGGGTGTTTTCAGATGTTGCAAGAATACTTACAATCCTACCGTACCAACATGCATTCCAACTTCCGAGAATTAGATCAGCTATTATTAATTTTTTCTAGCCCGTACGTATAATGTACGGACAGCGAAGGTATTGCATTCCACCCAAAAATTCGATGCTGAGATTTCACCGGAAACATATGTGTTGAGGTATCCTGCGTCCGAAAAATTTTTTTTTTAGAAAAAGGACCGTGAGTGCGTGTGTCCGTTTGGTATTTATATTTAGTAGAATCCAAAAACAAAAAGAAAAAAGGTGTGTATGTAGGGGGGGGGGCATAACTCAAAAACAGAAGTCTGTTAAATACCAAACTTTATATTTAAGTTAAGCATCTTCCAAGGAAGTGACACGAAAATTTTCAAGAAAATCCCCACATGAAAAGCTACCCTTTACATGGAACATTTTGCTGTCGTTGTTGATAATGTTATTCTCAAAAATGGCTCTAACGATTTTGATTAGAATACCGCATATAAAAGACGTTTTCATAGCATTTAAAATGTAAATTTAGAATTTTCTGGGAATAGTCTTAATACTTGTTTGTTCTGGATGAATTTTGCAGAATTAAGCATAACAGTTACACCGTAAGAGATAAACAGAAACTTACTACACAAACACTGTAGATCTCATTGAAACACACAATTTATGTTATATACGTTTTTCTCACAGAGGTGATCGTCTCCAAGAAATTCTTTGTTATTGGTTTCAAAACTATTCTCAAACGAAACTATGCAAAGCGAACCGAATCTCAAATGTTTCTCATAACGACCAGCTTTTAAAATAGTTGAGTATCGCTTCAGCTTAATGTATTCCCTTATTTGCGTTCTGCTTACAAGGAAGCGAGTAATAAGATCATTTCTACCAATGCTCGTCTCAATTAGCATGAAGATAAAATAATAATCGTT
This sequence comes from Hymenopus coronatus, assembly GCA_030762935.1. NCBI lineage: Eukaryota > Metazoa > Arthropoda > Insecta > Mantodea > Hymenopodidae > Hymenopus > Hymenopus coronatus. The sequence goes on from CM060898.1 coordinate 92,150,992, forward strand.
AATAAGAATAGTTTGTGTATGGAACAGCTAGAGAAAGTTATGTGAATGTAGCACATTTTTTTAACCTAAAAGTGCTGCATTTTATTTAATTTATAATGACTTCCAGAAATAGTTCTGAGTAAAAGCACCTGTTTTTTCCTAAGGAAGACAATGAAGATCTTACCTACAAGTATGAAGAATTACGGTTTCACAAGTGAAGTAATAGCATGTGGCTTCTATGTCACAGAAGTCTACTTGTGAACTGCTGCACAAATGAAAGCCATAAAACACCATACTTCCCCGTCACAGGATGTTTTTCAGGACGCGCTAAATGGAACAGATATTCGTGCAAGGTACTCGTATAATATCCAATATCCATTACAGTAGACGGGTCATTATCATAAATCATTGCATTAAGCTCTACATAAACTCTACATAAGCAGGCACGTTTCTAAAACGAGTTTAGAATATGAAAAATCTGAAGTGTACCATTCATATGACTTTCTCTACTTCTGTGTAACAAATTATTGTTAGTAAGCTTATTCTTCTATTTGCTTCAAGCTAATCGAGAAAAAAATAGCAGAAATATTCTTATTACTTGCTTCCTTGTAAGAAGAAGCGAAATATGGGAGTATCATAGTTTTAAGTGAAGTCAAAAACTGGTTACTAGGTGACTGAAGTTCCTTTGTATGGACACGAGTTCACAAATTCCTGTATGAGAAAAGTACAAGTTTTTCAAAGCTGAAACCAAAAACAAGGAACATCTCAAAAACGATCAACTCCTCGAAAAAAATGTATATAACATAAATTGTTTGTTTTAATGTACTCTACATTTTTGTATGCTAAGTTTTTGTCCATTTCTTACGGTTTAGCAGTTATGCAAAATTCCTCCAGAATAAAGTATTCTTCAGAGACTATTCCCAGAAAATCAAGACATACATATTATTTGTCAGGTAAATATCTTTAATATACGATATTTTAATCAAAATCGTTAGAGCCATTTTTTAGAAAAGCAAAATTTTCGAAAAAGTTCCATGTAAAGGGTAGTTGGGGGCGGGGGGATTTTCTTGAAAATCTTCGTGTCGCATCCTTAGAAGATACCAAACTTAAATAAAAAGTTTTGTATTCTACGGTCTTTTCATTTTTGAGCTATGCTGTCCACAGACACACACGGACCTTTTTTTCCAAAAATGCTTTTTTTTTTTGGATTCAGGGGGGACCCAAAACATGTATTTCCGGTGAAATCTCGGTATCGAATTTTTGGGTGAATTAATACCTTCTCTATCCCTATGTATATTGTATATATGGGGCTAGAGAATGTAAAAATCTGCTGTGCATTTAAATAGCTTTCTCTAATCACTCTTCTGCAAACTATTCTTACAAAGTCTTTTCTCCCTACTCATGTAAATGGTGGGCAAGGGTTACAGGAATTGCTTGCTCCATTAAATTTACTGTGGCAATAGTTTAATTTTTAAAAATCGAACGTGTTCCATTCACAAGACTTCTCTACCTGTTCTGCAAATAAATTGTATTCTTATAAAAGATTATTCTTTAATCTACAATACGTTAATCCAGATAAATAATAGCAGAAATAGTCTTATTTGCTTCCTTGTACAAAAGAGAAATAAGTGTAAATATTCGGCTAAAGGGATAGTCAAGTCTTTCAAAAGTTGTTTATATACGATTGACTTTGAGATTCGGTTATCTTTGCACAGTAATAAAAAAAATGAGAAATGATACGAATGACGTTGGGCAGGAGTAAAACAAAAGAGAGATGAGTCGAATGACATCTTCCCATTTGAGAAAAGTTAAGTATTTAACAATTAAAACTAAGAATACAGAATATCACGGAAATGGGTTAACTCTATACATAAAAGTATAGAAAAAAATGATGTGTTTTAACGATATCTACATATTATGTATTTTAAGTTTTTGCCTATCTCTTATGTTTACCAATTATACAAAAGTCATTCAGATTCTTAGGTTATTCCCAGAAAAGTCAAGATATATCTACATTTAATTTGTCATGAAAACATCTAAACATATGGTATTTTAATCAAAATCGTTGAGCCATTTTTGAGAAGATCAAAAATTTCGAAAAATGTTCCATATAAAGGGTAGACTGGGGTGGGAGGATTTTCCTTAAAAATATTTGTGTCGCTTCCTTGGAGAAGCTTAACTTAAATACAGTTTAGTATTTAACGGACTTCTGCTTTTGAGTTATGCTACCCACAAACAAGCACGCACGCACACCCTTTTTTAAATTATTTCTTTCTTTTCTGTTTTTTTTTTTTTTTTATTATTTGATTTGGGGGGAGAGGTCTCAAAATATATTTCCGGTGAAATCTCGGTATGTAATTTTTGGGTGGAATACAATATCTTCTCTATTTATTATGCACATTGTACAAGTATTCTAGAGAAAGTAAAGGGTGGTTGATACACACCAGCTTTGAAATGTCATTTGTGTGTCTTCGTATGGTATCATGAGAAACAATTGAATGGTGACAGCACTTCAATAAATTATATACTGACAATTAAAATCAATAATTCACAACAGCAAACTGCTTGAAGTAAAATTTCATGCATAATTTCCGGGAATCTATGAAGTTCTCAGCCGTCATCACAGGTGCTTTTACTCACCAGATTACGAATTGGCCATACTAAATTAACTCACGATTTCATGATTATCTATTTACCATTACAGGCTCCTCCGTTTGTGGACATTGCAACAAAAGACTGACTGTGAAGAACATTACCGAATATGGTCACTACTCCAACTACAGGATCAAGAACCAAATTCCCACAGGCAGCATTAGATGAACCGGCCAATTTATTACCACTATTCACATTCTCAAAAGATTGTAAATTAACTTATCAATAGTAACTGACATATCGAAACATTTAAGAGCTAAATTAGCTATTTGAAATAAATTACTTTTTAAAGAGACGTACATTTTTTGTTAATTATTTTGTCAGAGAAAATTTGTCTATTATAATTTAACGTTATACACAATTATACAAAAGTTTTTATTAGGAATTAAGAGAGCTTGCCATCGTATTCCAACAAAAGTCGTATGCATTTTTCATGAAAACTTTTAAATATTTGGCATTTTATTCAAAATCGTCTGGGCCACTTTCGAGCAAACAAAAATGTCTAACTGGTTATGAGTACTTACTTTGTTTCTTTCTTTCTTTCTTTTCACACGTACATGCACGCAGCGTACTTTTCATATAAAAAAATAGTTTATTTTTAATTCAGTGGCATCTAAACATGCATTTACAGTGAAATACCGGAATTGAAAGTTTCGATGGGATGCAATGCTCCCTCTAAATGCACCTGGAAGAACAGTAAAAATATTCCACCGACACACTATATCTAAGCGTTGAAATCCGAAAATATACGCTTTGAAATGAAGACGGGGGCGAGTTTTAAGCTGCATGAATTGTTTAAGGGACACTGGGAATGACATTCTGACTACAATCGGTCAACAAATAGAAAATAGTTTTTATAGCAAAGAAATGTTGGAAAGATAGAGAATCAACATCTAGCTGCCCCCCCCCCTTCGCTTCGGGCTCTATACCCATTTAACGATCGTACAATACATCTGCTCCCTAGCATACTACTTTATAAAACAGTGTTTTTCTTAAATCTATATTTTCACACTTTCAAAATGTCCTCGCGTCTCAGTTGTTTAAAACAACTAAAATTTCGTAGAATGTGCAGAAGGCATTTACCGTAATATTTCAGGCTACAAATTTATCATAATATATATCAAGTCATTTTTGGAAAAAAAATATATTTTTGTGAAAAAAGGATTAATTTTAGAGATTAAATTTTCTATTTTAAAAAAACAAAACAAAACATAATTCAGTCATCAAAATTACAGAAATATCACCACGTTAAGCACTTGTGTGTCACTCAAAGTTTCAATTCAAAAAATTCCAAGCAATTTTCTTAAATTTTGAGGCACATGATATTTACATAATTAGAAATTATGGAAATAATTTATATCTTGCAAAGTATGTTTCCAATTTTAATGAACGTTGGTATTCATATTAACAAACAGCAATGCAACAACAATAATATTCTCAGAAAAATATTTACAGAAACATTTGAAATTTCACTTCCGGTTTCGCTTAACAAATATTTGGCTCAGTGATGTCCAGAAATACTTAAAATATGACAGCCAACGAAGTACGTTAAAGGAAGTGGCATGCTTGGCCTGCTCCCCCACCTACTTCTGTCCTACTACAGCAGATCCTGTTATATGCGCTACATCTTTTCACCACTTTCTCCGGCGGGCTTTCTTCAACAGCTTTTCCATCTGGCGTTTCACTATCTCACACTGTAAGACTGGTCTCGCAATTTACTCTTATGCATAGGACGCATATAAGACTTTACATTGTTTTCCTATATAAGCACATTCAATTTTGTACAAGTGTATCAACAGCTTGCAAAAATCTGATTTGTTACATTCACACGATTTGCTCTACCCTCTTTCCTTATTAGCGAGTATTTTATGAAAGTTTTTCCCATCTACACTATTTAAATTCAGAAAAATAATTCTGGAAATAGCTTCATTATCTGCATTTTTACTTTCTCTACAAAGTACAATGTACGTACACAGCAGGCAGAGAAGATGCTGTATTCCACCCAAAAATTTGATATCAGATTTCACCAAATTACAAAACAAACAAAAAAATACAACATATGTACATAGAAGATAGAACATTTATTTTCACCCAAAATGTTGACACCGGGATTTCAATGCAAGTACATTATTAGAAACTACCTGAATGAAAAAAAATAAAAAATCTCCCTGTGTGTGTGTGTGTGTGTGTGAGCAAGCATAGCTCAAAAACGAAATGTTCGTTAAATACCAAAAGTGGCATTTAAAGTCAGTATCTTTCAAGGGCCCGACACGAAGATTTTCAAGAAAATCCCCCCAAACCAACTACCCTTTACACAGAAAATATTTCAAAATTTTGATTTTCTCAAAAATGGCTATACAGATTTTGATTAAAATACCATATGCTTAAGATATTTTCATGACAAACTAAGTGAATACCTTGAATTTTCTGAGAATGCCTCTTCGTTCTGGATGACTTTCGCGTAGTTGGTAAACCTTAAGAGATAGACAAAAACATAGATATCATTGAAACACACAATTAATGACATATCCATTCTTTTCGTAGAGTTAACCGTTTCCAAGATATTCCTTGTTATTGGTTTCAATTTCAAACTGCTTAAGCTTCTCTCAACTCTAGTTTCATCTGTCTTGTTTTACTACCGGGAAAGCAAAAGAGAACGTAATTTCAATTTTTTCCACATAGCGACTGATTTTAAAAGACTGACTACCGCTTTAGGCTGTGTATTCTATTATCCCTTTTGCTTATAAGGATGCAAGTACATAATAAGACCAGTTCTACTAATGTTTACTTCAATTAGCGATTAGCTTACTGCGTTCCAAAGATGAAGCACGAAGCTTTCCAGGAAAAATCCCCACTCCCAAACTACGCTTTACATGGAGGTTTTTCGAAATGTTCGATTTTCTACAAAATGACTAACGATATTGATTGAAATAATATATATATATAAAGATATTTAAATACCAAATAAAATATATATCTTGAATTTATTAGGAATAGCCTTTGAAGTACTTTTCATCTGGATTACTTTTACAAAACTGGTACACCGAAGGAGACAAAAACTTACTACATAAAAATGCTATTTGTTCCATTCACATGACTTTCTCTACTCGCTCTGCGAACAGACTTCTTACAAAAGATTAGTTTTTACTACTTCATACTAATTGAGATAAACATCAGCTGGATGGGTATATTACTTAGTTCCTTATAATCAGGAAGGAACTAAGGGAATACTCTGAGCTAAAACGATAGTCAAATATTTTAAAGCTATCGCTATGCAATTGTCACTTAAATTCGTTTCTTTGCATGGTTGGAAGTAAAACAAAAGAAACACGGACTCTTCATGTTTAAAAACTTTAAACACGGACAAAAGAAACACGGACTCTTCATGTTTAAAAACTTTAAACTTGAAACCAGTAATAAAGAATATCTCGGAAACGATTAACTCTACAAAAAAACATGTTATATGACAAATTGTGTGTTTTACGAGGTCTACATTTTCTGATTAGTAAGTTTTTGTGTATCTCTTACGGTTTACCGTTCTACAAAAGTCATTCAGAATGAAGAGGTCTTCACAAGCTATTCCCAGACAATTAAAGACATACACTTCTTTTGTCATAAAAATAACTTAAGCATATGGTATTTTAATAAAAATAGTTTGAGCCATTTTTGAGATGAAAATATTCTGAAAATGTTCCATGTAAAGGGTAGAGGGTTGCGGGGTTTCCTGAAAATGTTCATGTTGCGCCCTTGGAAGATACCGAACCTAAACGTCTACCAAGTTTGGTATTTAACCACTTTTCCTTTTTGAGTAATGCTGTCCACACACACACACACACACACACACACACACACACACACACACACACACACACACACACACACCACGGACTTTTTTTTTTCTTCTAAAAATTGTGTTTTTATTCAGGAGATCCTAAAACATGTATTTCTGGTGAAATCTCGGCCTCTAAATTTTGGGTAAAATACAATACCTTCTCTACCCATTATGTACTTGCACATTCGTGTTAGAGAAAGTAAAAAAAAAAAAAAAAACAGGGCCAGCATATGCCAGTTACACTAAGGCCCGGTTGCATAAAAGTTAATCTGAGTTCACACCTGAAATTGATCTCAAGTCAAGCTGAACTTAGAATTTTGGTTGTATAAACAATGATCTTAGTTCAAGGCATCTTGAACTAAGATCAAATCTGACTGCTGAATTTTCTCTAGTTAACTTAACTGAACTTGGATTAGTAGAACTGCTGAAGATACATAATAGTTGTCCTTTCTTTAAACAAGAAATAAATAGTGCGAGTTTTAATACAACTTAAATAAAATGGTAAGTAACATTTGTTTGTAGTTATTTAGATAATTAGCCTATATATTTCACAATTCCCTTGCAGAATGCATTGCTTATAACCTATGCTAATATTTTCAGATGTCAGATTACTCGGATATCTCCGATGGTGAGGATTTTGAATTTGTAAGGACTCCTCGTGTTTTTCAACATAGAAGGAATCCCATCTTAGAGCTTAATGACAGAGAATTCAAAATGAGATTTCGACTATCAAAGCATGTAGTTGAAGAACTGGAGCATAGGCTACATGCACTTAAGGGCACAAACTCGGAGGAATTATGCACTCTATCCAATGTTTATGATCCTTCTTACATTACGGTTCTATGCAACTGGGAGCTTCCAAATGGTGATTGGGGATATCTTTAATGTAAATAAAGGGACTGCAAGCAGAACTATACACAAAGTTACAAGAGCGATTGCAGCCTTAAGACCTCATTTCATTAATATGCCTAGGGAAGAGGGTGAAGTAAGAAGGGTTATGCGGGATTTCCATAACATATGCAATTTTCCAGGAGTTTTAGGTGCAATAGACTGCACACATATCCCAATTATATCACCTGGTGAGAATAATGCTGAGATATACAGAAATCGCCATGGTTGGTTTTCTTTAGATGTTCAAGCTGTCTGCGACTCAAAACTTCGTTTCCAGAACGTTGTTGCTAGGTGGCCAGGTTCAGCACATGATTACGCATTTAATGAAGATAACGTCAACTAACTGTTTTTGATAAATATGATTTAAATATAGAGTCAATTATTATACTGTCTATATAAATTAAAACTATTTTCAGGAATAAAAGCCATAAACAGAAATTTCCATTTAAGTCTTTTTTATGTCTATATTGGTTATCCTGTGCATTTGAATCCAATAAATCCGAATGGTCCCGAAGATTCTCGAGTCCTTTCGATGCAATACGAAAATTGCCATATGTTGGTCATGTTGCCATATTTGATTTTGTGTTCTCGGATCAACAGTGAACTGAGTTCATTAAATTAAGATTAGTATTATACAACCCACGCGGAGAAGCAAACTAAGTTCATTTCTGATCTTCGGTTATTAATGAACTACAGTTAGCGATTTTTATGCAACCGGGCCTAAGGGATCTGCAACCAGAAGGGTATATTCAGAAGACTTTAAACGAGCAATTACACAGGTAATCATGAAACTGGTTCTGGTCAACGCTGTTATGTTGTACATCATTATACTCTTATTTTCAGCTTGCTTCGTCATATAACTGGGACCCTACTAGGCTGCTGTTAGCTGTATACAAGTAGTTGAACAACTGGTTGATCAACCTGTTGCGTTGATAAAACTTTTTAAACTACTTTCTTATATAAAAATATTAAATACAGTCCCTTCAGTATTGTCAATCGTTTAACTGTCGTCACTTTCACTGGTCATTATAAAACACAATAAAATACAATATCACGATATAACTCTTACCCTATCACGATTAAAAAAAAAATCTTATGTACTTTATTCACTTACAAAGCATTATTCCTTTACCTACATGTGCTAATTCAGATAAACATTGTATTACTTGCTGCCTTCTAAGCAGAATGAAAGTTAAGGAATAAACCAGGCTAATGCGATAAGCAAACATTTTAACAAGCCGGTCGTCGCTATGCGAAACAATTAAAATTCGGTTCGCTTTGCATGGCTAAGAGTAAAACAAAGGAGAGATGAAACCAAAGATGACCTCCCGTTTGAGAAAAGTGGTAGTATTTTAAATTAGAAAACCAATAACTAGGAAACCTCGTAAACGGTTAACTCAAAATAAAATAAAAAAGTATATGACAAATTCTGTGTTTTGACGAGATCTAAATTTTGTGTGTAGAAAGTTTTTGACTATTTCTTATGACCATGTTTGCAAAAGTCACCCAGAATGAAGAGGATTTCAGAGGCTACTCCCAGAAAATTCAAGATATACATTTCATTTGTGTTGAAAATGTCTTAAACGTTTGGTATTTTATTCAAAATGGTTAAAGCCATTTTTGACAAAATCAGAACGTCCCATGTAGAGTAGTTGGGAGTGGAGAATTTTCCTGGAATTCTTCGTTTCGCAAATTTGGAAGATGTTGAACTCAAATACCAAATTAGATATTTAACGATCTTTTCGTTTTTGAGCTACACTATCTCTCTCTCTCTCTCACTTGTTTTTCTAAAAATGTTTTTGTTAAAGTCAGAGGAGCTCAAAACATTTATTTCCGATGAAATCGCGATATCGAATGTTCAATTTTTGGGTGGAATAAAATACTTTACTTACTACATGCGTAGTAGAGAGAGAGAGAGAGAGAGAGAAAGAGAGAGAGAGAGAGAGAGAGAGAGAGAGAGAGAGAGAGAGAGAGAGAGAGAGAGAGAGAGAGAGAGAGAGGCGCGCGCACAATCAGTTGTTCATCTTTAGTCGAAAGTTGCGTCTGGCTAATAAGGTTGCATACACCAAAATGCTCTCAGAGTATGGCGAGGTTCAATCTTTTTAAGCAAGCATTATTTTGCTTTTTTGTGGCATCTATAAGATTAGTATGCGACTTGTGGAGTATCGGTTTGTTTCTCAATTTCATACACAATGTTGCTGATTGTAGCATAAATACTTATACACATTTAACAAAACATGCTTTCACCCTTTGATGCACAAAGAGATCGGCTCTGGTTGCAGAAACACACCACCTTCGTAGAAAAAGATTACAGCCTCACACATTTACCCCGTTTAAACAGTATTTGCTAGTTATGAGTAGAGACTGGATGCTAGGCAAAATGTCTATATTTATCATTATGGTTATTGTAAAAATGACAATTAAGTTCAACCCACTACCCTTTGAGCTGTTTTTCGTAGAGGCATGTCTGCCTATTTTAGCTTATAATACCTATAAATGTCTTTTTGCCTTTTTAAAGCATAACTGCATTTTATTGAAATTCACACAACTGGCATCTCATGAGTTCATTAAATGTATATTTAAATATACTAAAATGTCATATACATGAAGATCGTGTATATCATGGGGTTAAAGTAGCAGTATGACAACTCTTTTAGTGCACTAACGTAAAACTCGAAGCTGATCCACTGTCTCTTCTTACTCTTCTCCTACTGTCTACTAAATGACAATGTGTGCATTGGATAAATGAAGCAGTTGTGCAGCTGGATGTTGAGTAACTTGAATCTTCCGTGTTCCAGATAATACGCATATTATCGTTTACATTTGTGTTTAACAGATTTCTACCCAAACTCAAACGCATGCTTGATAATAGGTAAGTACATCTAAATGGAATAGAATACTCATGTTATACCTGTGCTTCCTATGGTAGTCATATTTCGTCACTATCTATAAGACTCACCTACATGTATAATACCTCTATGGGCAGCTAAAATTGGTGTAGTGGCATTGATTACCCCGGACGTTTCTATCGTAATTAATGTTATTTCAAAACTGGTGAGACACTTTGCGAATGTACACTGTTTGGACTTCCGGAGGTAATGACGTTCCTCCACATTGATTGCACACGACTTCAAAGGACTGACAAAAAGCATCACAATCCTCTGATTCAACAAATATCGCTGAGAATATTAAAACGAAAACGTCACGCAGACTTGGGAAGTTAACCAAAGAACTCTTCAGGCTTATCGTTGGATAACCTGAACGTACGTGTCTTGTTTTGTATCCTTTGAAATTCAAATGTATGCACAACTATAACGTATTCAACCAAACCATACAGTTAACCAGAATGCTTAAACTGGCACATTAGAATCTGGTGAGGTGTGAGACAGTACTCACAAATGCGTCGTCTGTTAGGAGACAATCTAAAAGTAGACATTTTGGAAAGTAGTAGTAGCATTCTCACATTCCTCCGTGAAGAATGCACAATAGCACTCTGATTTTGTTTTTGTTGTTTTTTTCTCAACAATGCCTTAATTTACTTCCAACTCTTACCTGAAGGTTCTGCCTTTCTGACCGTGCTACGCCATGTGGTTCTTGGGGAAGTTTATAAAAAAACATCTTCTTTGAAGAGTCCACTAATGAAATACCATATAGTGTTTTCGGTACGGCCGATTATATTATGTATCTAAATCTATCGGGTACTTATTTTTCTTAAATGCTTTATGATTTAGATGTTTTACTGTTTTCGGTACGGCCGATTATATTATGTATCTAAATCTATCGGGTACTTATTTTTCTTAAATGCTTTATGATTTAGATGCTTTACTTCAAATGGCAACAAAAGACATCCAAAATGTGTCTATTTCTCACCTATTGTCTATTTTTGCATGCAACTGTAAAGGTTTTACAATGTACTTTGACAATTTTTCTGCCTATTTTGCATCCGTTTAGTGCTTTTTTGCCTGCCGATTTTTAACTTTTTAGTGCCTAACATCCGCACTCTAGTAATGAGTTACGAAACCGAAGTGCATTCAGAAGAGTGATAAACAGGACCCGACTTCTTAACATGTCAGCTTTTAATTGTTACAACAGATACTGCTAACATATGCGGTGTGTACCTACATCCTTAGCATACGTTCCAGATTTTGAAATTGCATGTTTATGCAAGTTATGCAATCCTGTGTAGTTCAATGGAATAAAATGAGTAACTTTTTTTTATTTCTGGTTTAGCATCTTTTAATATTCTAGGTCACATTGGGTGATGAATGAACAGCGAAATAGTGCTCAAATGAGTCAGGGATCCATGGAGCTTAAAGTTATTATTCTCTGTCCAGCCTTACTTCACCGGCAATGTTAGCAAAAGTAACAAATTGCAATTGGTTTCTGAATGTTTTACCACTGTTCTCCATCACAAAATAGTTACAGTTATAGCTATTATCAGAAGTGCTGTCAGTGGATGTCAATATGAAAATGAATAATTTCAGTCCTAAACTAGGGATGAGATAGGCCAGTTTTCCCTGTTGAGCCTGTGCAATCAGGCTGCTGCTGGTATCCTTTTGTCTGTGAGGTCGTCTTCATTCGCGAAGAATTTAGGATAATCTGAGAACTCAAACGAGAGTTTCTTTTCAGATTTCTTAAACAAGAACATTATAGAAATGTATTTTGAACATTTTCCAAATTATCTCAATCATATTACTAAATTTTTCTACTTCTACAGCAGTTATGATCGTGCATTAATTTACAACTTTCTGTAAACCAATTTTCACAAATTAAAAAAGTTCAATTTTAGTACATTTTTGTAACAAATGTATAATGCTGTAAGTCCCTTATCAAACACAATCTCTACGCCTAAGTTTAGGGTATCTTTCCGCATTTGCCATGAGGACGTGCAAAAGCTGAAAAAAATTTCAGGGAAATATACCTAGTATTGGCGGAATTTGAACAGTCTACCTCCGTTCATGTCTCCGTGCCTTAACGACCTCGGTCACCAGTGTCGGTCTTCGGGCCGGTTGTACGAACTCGGAATAAACCTCTGTTAGACGTTATTCCATGGTTATGTGCTAAATTGTGTTGTATGACAATGGAATAGAGATTATCAAGGGAATAAACATGGAATAACTTATTCCGTGATTCCTTGTGGGGATAATCCGTTATTCCGAGAAACAAGGAAAATGGCCGCTTGTGTTCTGAACACAATTTTGACCCATATTTGACCTATGTAAACGATTACTTTCTTTATATGTTTTTAAGGACATATTATAGCTAAATACAATATGTTATAGAAGTAGTATGATAAATGAAGACTGCTATAATGAGATTAAAGTGAGATAACTTGGCGGCTAGAAGGCATAAGACAAGAAGTTAGTTAAAGTAAAGTTGCATTTATAAAACAGTAAAACCTACCTATTGCCAACAAAATACCACTATTTTTATGGAAACCATTAAATTTAATCCAACCCAAGATAAATATAAAATAGTATATAGCAATTCACCAGTACAATGCTTAGTGTTGTAAAGAACGAGGTTACGTTTTATTGACGAAATACAAAGAATTGGTTACTTCGAGGGCGATATGTCTCAAAACGCAAAACAGCCACAGGTGTTAATGTTAGCGACATTCTGTGCTATAATCAGATTTCAAGTTTAACAACGATATCACAAGCTTTTTCATAAAGGGAGGAGATGCCCAGATTAAAAGACGCCTTCAGAGCTCGCAAATATAATATATATTATTATTTTACAATAAATTAATAATTTTTCGTATTATATGCCGTGGGTTTAATATATTAGAAACAATTTTGATTGAATAGACGATACCTTCCGTAAGATATAATGTTCTCAGTTTTATTAGTTTGGTTGACCATTTCAAACTGTTGTATTAAATATTGCCATCAGCAAAGTGCGAGCTGTAATGGGAACGGTTTAATGCACTATTCGTCATAGCTACTAATTTTTCTGTTGGTTAATAATACCTGTATAGGAAATTGCTTATGTACTTGATCTTGGTGCATCAATTCTATTATCATATCTTAAGTTGATAGTAGCGTTGGCAACAGCTAAAATTCAATTTTCAAAATTCGATTACTAAGTATTTTACTGAATACAATTACAGAATCCAGGTTAAGCATGTTAGCTGTTTTGAGCACAGAAACGGAAAGATGTCATATATCAGTACACGATGCACTTTACAATACAGTAACATTTCATTCCCATACTCCTAACCTATCGCAACAAGTATGTGTTTATGTTTTGTAAAGTATATAGCAGTTCTGTATCCAAACATGCTGGTGAACATTTATAATTATTTCATAGTTTAGGAACAGCTGATTGCGAAAATAATGAAAATTTTCAGCAAAATAAAGAAGAAATTACGAATCAAGTTGGCCATGAATGACTTGCAGCATAGCCAACATCAGTTTTAAATCTGCAAACAGTCGAATAGATATCTAAGGCATAAAATTGCGTCGTACAACTCGTCACTATATTTATACCGCGAATAGTGTATTCCAAAAAGAACTATTCCAAGATTTATTCCGAGTTCGTACAACTGGCCCTTCGTCACATTACGTTAGAGAGTGGATCTGCGTAATTTGTCAATGTCCCGAATGCAAGTCGATGAATTAATGGTAGGTCACACGGGGGGATTATGTTCGATTGTTCCTCTTTGTTGTGTTACATTGGTATTTGGAGCCGCCTGGAACACATTCCATTTAATTTACGAGGGATCTCGTTTTGAATCACCACAGATATTGTCATTGCAGCCGGTCATTATTCTTGAGATTGATTTTACAACAGTGAGCGGTACATAATCGGGCCATTGTAAAAGAACAGTGAAAGAACCAGTGAAAGCATTTGGTGCCCTTCTGCAGTTTCCCACAAGTTAATATCCTCTTTGCTGTACTTAACACATATATTAAAGAGAACGTGTATTTATAGGTCAATATCAAGTGGGAACACAACTGGGCACAATTAGTTATGTGGAAATGGTCATGAACACGGAGACCGAGGTTTTATTTAGACCTAGAATGTTTTCTTCTCAAATTTCATTTCCCAATTATAATTTTATTTAATTTTTCATCGGTAGGTCGCTCTGCGTGGAGTAGTAGTTACCATACTAGCATCTAATACCCGGTTTTGGGTTCAAACCGGCGGAGGAATGATGATGAATGGGGTTTAAGGGCTCAATTTCTGGGTCATTATAAAACAAATCATGGCAATAGCTAAAGATATAAACAATATTTTAAAAATCTGATATGCTACATTCACATAACTTTCTCTAGCTGTTCCAGATACAAACTATTCTTTTATGTACATTATGATAATCGAAATAAACATTAGCAGAACTGGTCTTTTAACCTGGTTCTTTGTAAGTAGAAGGAAAAAAAGGGAATACACTATCAGTCTCACCATGGTCACATTTAACGGAAAGTACAACAATATACACTTTGAGAGATTTTAAGGCGATATTCCTTCGATATTTCGCTAAGGAACATTTACACTAAGAAAAACTTCTCTTCGCATCACCATCAATCTCTGATCCAATTTCCTGTATTTACGAGTGCGCACCTTCGATATTTTCGGCAAAATATCTTACCAATAGCTGGCACACAGCTGAAAAAAAGCAAAAACAGGAAGATGAGCTAAGTTATGTGGCCTCATTAGTCGTAGTGAACGGACAGCAAGTAAACCGACCCGTCCCTGTCTCTTGATATCAATTTCCATAACGCTGTTCACTTGCAATCCTCAAACGATAACCCTCTGCTCTTTCTAATCATCAGTGTCCACTACTTCTGGTGCCGTATGTAATAGAAACAGGCGTTAAACACTATCAAATCAGAAGATGGTAGGGAATTATAGCAACAAGATAGAAACACTGCCTTATGCAAAAAATCCCAGCATCTTAAGAACTGTATTCATGCTGCAGATTTTTGAAACTTCCAGCTATCATAATGTACATTAACAACACAACAGAATACCCAGTCAGTTCAATAACTGTGATTTTCTTATTCGACTAACGAAGCAATGCCCTTGAATTCCATTATGAATTGTAAATTATACATTTGACCTGACAATGTCTGCATCGCAAGATCTACTCCATCGCGAAGCGTTTTTTTTGAATAGCCAGAATTAAATGTTCTAATAAATACTGTACATCTTCATATACATCATAATCGTCGACATCATCATATCAGCAGCAGCAGCAGTAGCAGCAGTTCTCAACTTCCCGTTCCGTCTTCACGGAATTCATGATCTTCTCACCTTGTTCCTTTTTTCTTTTGACGATCTGTATACTGTAACATTTAGGTAATTCTTCTTCTTCTTTCCGTTACACTTACTGCCTACATTTTGCTACATTCCATTACAAAAAATATTTTTAGTTTTTGTCTTACTTCTATATCTGTTTAAAGTATGTTCTATGACAACTTTTCTTACGAATGACATTTCAGCTAACTGCATTTGTTGTAATTAATTTCTTTTGGTTGCAGTGTAAATTTCACTACAGTATGTTAATGTTAGGGATTCTATTATTTTGTTTAAATTAATTGTATTTTCTGGCTTTATCATTTAAAATTCTTAATGTCTGCCTCATATTCAAGATGTCCCGGATTTGAATCTTGGTTAAGGTGGGTTACCCACATAACTTATTTCTGGGGTTTCCTAATACCCTGAGAAGACGAATATCGAATAACTTTAAACTCCGTACCCCAGACTCATTTAAGCATCATTTCATCGACGATTTATTCATCGTCCGGTATGATCTCTAGGCTAAAGGACGTTAAAACCATATAAATAAAAATCTGGTGTGTTCGATTCACATGATTTTCTCTACCTGTTTTGCAAACAAATTAGTCTTAGAAAAAAGTATTCTTTTATCTACAGCGTGCTAATCAAGATAAATAATACCAGAAATAGTCCTTTTACTTGGTTCCTTATAGTAGAAGATAAATTAGGCAAAAGCAACAGCCAAATATCTTAAAATCTGTCGCTATGCGTTTGTCATTGGAAATTGGTTCTCTTGTCATAAGCAAGGAGTAAAACAAGAGAGACATGAAACGTATAAAGACCTCCCATTTAAGAAAAGTTTTAGGCACTTTAAAATTGAAACTATAACAGGAAATATCTCTGAAATGGGTGGCTCTACAAAAAACGGTATATGGCAAATTGTGTATTTTAACGAGATCGACATTTTCACTGTAGTAAGTTTTTGTCTATCTCTTACGGTTTACCAGCTATGGAAAAGTCGCCTGGAATGAAGAGACCTTCAGAAGCTAATTCCAGAAAATTGTACCTTTCCTTTGTCTTGTAAACATCTTAAATACACTGCATGTAAATCAAAATTGTTAGAGCCGTTGTTGAGAAAAACAAAATTTTCGATAATGTTTCCATGTAAAGAGCATTTTGGCATGGAGGATTTTCCTGAAAATCTTTGTTTCGCATCCTTGGAAGATCCTAAACTTAAATGCTAAGTTTGGTATCAACAGACTTTTCGTTTTGAGTTATTGTGTTCACAGACACACGATCTTTTTCTAAAAATGTGTGTTTGTTGTTTTCTTTTTATTCAAGGGACCCTAAAGCTTTTACTTCGGTGAAATCTCGGTATAGATTTCAGGGTAGAATGCAATATCTACTCTCCTACTATGTATATTGTATCTACACACGCTTGAGAAAGTAGAAACAAATACTCAGTATACCTAGTGTAATTTGTATGTCCAAATTCCTTAATGTTATTTGTGATGCATTGATATTTTATATAAGTTGTAAGTGTTGCACTTCATGTTATTAAAATGATTCACTTATTCCATTCTTTTACACTATTTTAGCTCATGTGTATGTTTTCCCTTCAAATGCCAATTCTTCTTAAAAGCTGTAAATTATACTTATTATGAAGACTCGTGCTACATTCACAATGAGATGCAAGCGCAGACGTAAAGTAGCATAAGCGCAAGCGCGAGGGAAGACCATTCACAATTAATCGTAAGCGCACGCAAAAAGTTGGCACGGGTTTCTGGATCTCTAAATTAAATACGGATATCTTCCAAGCGCACCGCAAGTTTCAAATTGACTAACATAACCAATAATAACTTAAGAAAATTCACTCAATCTTACAAATAAATATGTTATAAAAATCTTACATACTAACAACTGACGCTCAGGCAGTGACGTCACATAATTTGCTCATTCAAAAGTATGAAATAGTACAAGCATAGAGACTGCAGAAAGTGATAAAGCTACACATTTAATGAACTAGAATTATCTGCCTGCGCCTTCGATTTATGAGAACCAAGAAATCTAGACGCAGATGATAATTACGTCCATTAAATAAAAGGATTCGAAAGGAGACTGTCATAACCTCTTGAGGGAAATTAGAGATTGCGCGGAACTGCACGGTCAAATACGAGGTACGTCCAGAAAGTAAATTCCGTTTCAATTTATCTCCGCTGCAGCGCTGCGATCGCAGTTCCGTACATGCGCGGTAGACGCTCTGTATCAAGGAGAAGAAACGTGCGCCATTTTGAGATCGCTGTCAGCCACATATGCTTTGTTGTGCTTGTTTACAATGTCGGTGTTGATTGAAAATCCCGCCGCTTGTGAAATCAGATCTGTGATTCGTTTTCTGAATGCTAGGAAAGTGAAACCAATTGAAATTTATCGGCAAATTTGCGAAGTTTACGGACAAAATGCGAATAGTGATTCAATGGTGACAAGATGGGTCCGACAGTTCAATGAAGGACGTAGTGAAATGCACGATGAAGAACGAAGTGGACGTCCATCTTTGGTTACAGAAGAACTGCTTCACGCGATTGATGACAAGATCCAGGAAAACCGCAAGTTTACAATTAGTGCTCTCGCTATGGAATTTCCCCAAAGCTCACGATCACTAATTCATGAAATTGTTACCGAAAAACTGAAATTTCGTAAACTTTGCTCACGTTAGGTACCAAAGATTCTTACTGAGCAACACAAAACAAAATGGATGGGTAGTGCACTTCAGTTTTTAACCCGTTATGATGAAGACGGCGAAGAATTTCTGACACAGATAGTCACAGGAGATAAGACTTGGGTTTCTTACGACACCCCTGAAAGTAAGCGGCAATCAATGGAATGGAGGCACACTTCATCCCTAGCAAAGGTTAAGCCGAAACAAATCTTGACACCTCGAAAAATGATGTGCACAGTGTTCTGGGACTGGAAAGGCATCTTACTCATTGATTTTTTACCGTGTCGTCAAACAATCAATAATACCAGACACTTAGGAAATTGCGCTCGCAATACAGAATAAGCGCCGAGGATTGCTGTCAAAATGTGTTGTTTTTCTTCACGACAACGCACGACCACACACAGCAAATGTGACGAAAAACCTGCTACAGGGATTTGGCTGGGACGTGTTTGACCATCCTCCGTACAGCCCTGACCTCGCTCCTAGCTACTTTCATCTGTTCTTACTTCTCAAGTCTTTCCTTGGCGGTCAACACTTCAACAATGACGAAGAGCTGAAAGAAAATGTTTCCAACTTTTTGAAGACACATGCGGCAAACTTCTATGAAGAAGGTATACAAAAACTTATGCCACGCTATGACAAATGCCTGCAAAATTTCGGCAGTTATGTGGAAGAGTAGTTTAAGAGTTGTAGAATTTTGTGCAATAAATAATTATTCTGTATCTGTACACAATTTAATTTTATTACCAAACGGAACTTACTTTCTGGACGTACCTCGTAGATGAGCATGCATGTATAGCAGGCCCCACAAAATCTTGTAGTGCGATCGTATGTTGTTGGTTCATAGGTAATGCATAGAAAAAAGAAACAGACTTAACCTCTTTGCACGTAACGCACAGCTAAAGTTTGGAGTTTTGCATTGCGCTGCGCCTTGCGTGTTTCTATGTGAATGCTTACATTAAATAATATGAGTCCAAACTCTTGCACTTACATTGCGTCTGCGCTTGCATTTCATTGTGAATGTAGCATAAGGCGTATCACCTGTATAATCTATTTAGAATAAATTATCTAGCTTTCATAGTGATCCCTCCGTTTTTTTTTTGTTTTTTTTTTTTTTTGTTTTTTTTTTCCAATTTCATATCATCTGGCTAAGTGGAGAGTAAACAATTTTGACAAAGATCTGATGTGTTCCATTCACATGACGTTCTCTAGCTGTTCCGAAACAAACTTTTCTTACAAAAGATTATTCTTTTTCTACATTATGATAAGCATTAGCAGAATTGTCTTATAGCTTGCTTCTTTGTAAGTAGAAGTGAAATAAAAAAAAAAATGGAAATGGCGTGTTATTTATACACGCTCTTTAACTACTGTGGTTCTCAGCGCCCCATTCTAAATTGGGTGTGGAAGACCGCTTAATTTTGCTCAGAGGCCTCTCTTATCAGGCTTGAGGTTCTTTTACGTGCCGTAAATCTACGACACAGGACCCACGGCTTTACTTCCCTTCCGAAGGAAGCCATGCTATCGTCCTCCGCCGGGTTTGAACCCGCGACCTTGGGTATATAAGGTCAGCATGGTAACCATTACACCACGGAGGGCGACGAAGTGAAATAAGGGGATGCACAGGCTAAAGATAGTCAAATCTTTTAAAATCCGGTCACTATGTGAAACTATTGAAATTCAGTTCACTTTGCTTGCTAAGAGTAAACAAAAGAGACGAAAAGAAATATACTTCCCGTTTGAAAAAAATTTAAGTTCCTGAAAACTGAAACCAATAACTCGGAATATCTGGAAACGCTTAACTATGCGAAAAAATGTATATGACAAATTGTGTGTTATAACGAGATCTACATTTTTGTGTAGTTAGTTTTGTTTATCTTTTAGGGTTTACCAGTTATACAAAAGTTAAACACATCCAGAATGAAGAGGTCTTCAGGGGCTATTTCCAGAATATTCAAAATAAACAATTCCTTTGTCATAAAATTAACTTAAACATATCTATGGCATTTTAATCATATTTTTGAGAAAATTAAAATGTTCGAAAAATGTTCCATGTAAAGAGCGATTTTCTTGAAAATCTTCGTGTCGTATCCTTGGAAGATACCGAACTTAAATATCAAATTTGGTATTTAACTGACTTTTCGTTTTAGCTATGCTGCCCCCCCCCCCACACACATACAAACCACTCGGACATATTTCTAAAAATACTTTTTTTTATTCAGGGAATCTGAAAACTGTGTTTCCGGTGAAATCTCGATATGGAATTTTTGGGTGAAATACAATATCTTCTCTACCCCTGTATACATTGTATATACATGCTTAAGAAAGTAAAATTACATATCCATAACGTATCCCATACGTGTAGATCATATTCAACATTATTCGTTAATGGCATTTTTTTTTCCAATTTTACAGGAAACCCTCAAAACAGTATGCTCAGCAGCTATTTTATCTGTAATAAACGCCTTGATCTCGAAGGTAATTATGTGCATAAGGGCAGCGGTTAGCATTTACCCTCTCAAGTCATTTTAAGAGCTGGCATGTGTCCATGACACCATAAATTCTTTAAAAGTTAAGACGCTGGCACCAGGCACATATAATTGTTCCAGCATGTTAAGTAATCTGCCTACTACGGAATGGAGAGAGCGTACAAAGTTCACTATTTATCTCTACTTGTTGCTTACATTTCCAAAATTCTGGCACCTGTATCTGTAGACTACAACTGAGCACGTTAGGCAGTATGCCAAACGATCAAGTGACAGGAAGTTCTGAAAGCTATTTAGAAACAGAAAAGGTAAAAGAAGTATCGACATAGCTAACGCGCCTTCCTTTAAAACTGGTGTTACTATTTGTTTAGCCTCGAGAGGTCAAAGCGTAACAGCTATGTGAGATGCAGATATGAAACAAACTGGTTCTTTTATAGCATGAATCTCTATCTTCTACAATGTGTATAAATGTTTAATAGAAGCACTCCTACAGAACCAATGTCGTGAAAGTTTCATCTCTAATTCAATAAATTATTCATTACAAATTTGATTTCCTGTCAAACGTGATAAATGGTTTACATGTTGTAAGCTATATACGAACACGGAAGGAACCTATAAAATCTATGTATTACCTTCACATATCTTTCTTTACATATCTGTAACTAATTATTGTTAAAAAGTTTACTCTTCTATCAACTAATAGAGATAAACATTAACAGAAATTACTTGGTTTCTTGTAAGTAGAAGGAACATAAGTCAATACACTAGACTAAAGCGATAGTCAAACCATTTAAAAACTTGTAGCATGTGGTTGCTATTTGTTTATTTGCACGGCCAGGAGTTTACAAATTCCAATATGAGAAAAGTTTTAAGTATTTTAAAACTGAAACCAATAACAAGGAATATCTCGGAAATAAAGTAAGACGTAGGAAAATCAATGGCCAACTCCACGTAAAAATAAAAGTATGCGACATAAATTCTGTGATTTAGTTCTACGTTTTTGTGCAGTAAGTTTGTCATCTCATACGATGTACCAGTTATGCAAAAGTCATCCAGAGTGAAGAGGTCTTCAGAGGCTATGCCCAGAAAATTTTATATATAATTTATCACGTAAATATCTATGATATACGATATTTTAAACAAAATTATAAGAGCCATTTTTGAGAAAATCAAAACTTTTGAAAGTTAGTTTGGGATGGGTGGATTTTCCTCAAAACATTCGTATTGCATCCTTGGAAGATACTGAACTTATATACACGTTTGTATTTAACCGACTTTAAGATTTTGAATTATTGTGTTCATGGACACACACGGATACGCATGCAGACCTTTTTCTAAAAATCTTTATCTCCACATCTCTGCAACAAAGTATTGTTAAAAAGCTTATTCTTCTATCTAGTTCATGCTAATCTGGATAAATATTAGCAGAGATTGTCTTTATTACTTGCTTCCTTGTAAGTAGAAGGAAAATAAGGGAATACACTAGCTAAAACGATAAACGTTATTTAAATGCAGGTTGCCATGTGGTTGAAATCAGTTTCTTTGCACGGGCAGAAGTTAAATTCCCGTATGAGAACAATTTTTAAGTATTTTAAAAATGAAATCAATAAAAAGGAATATCTCGGAAATAGTTAACTCCACGGAAAAAAATGTATAGACATAAGCTCTATGCTTATTTTTCGTGTAGATCTTTCTTACGGTTTACCATTTAAGCAAAATTCAGCAATAATAAAGGAGTGTTCAGAGGCTAATCCCAGAAAATCCAAGACAAACATTTCATTTATCATGTAAATATCTTTCATATAAGTTATTTTAATCAAACTCGTTAGAGCTATTTTTTGAGAAATTCAAAATCTTCGAATCTTTTTCTGAATAAAGGGTAGTTTGGGTTGGGGAGATTTTTCTCAATATCTTTGTGTCACATCCCTGAAAAATACTAAACTTAAATATCAAGTTTGTTATTTTTTCGACTTCTGTATTTTAGTTATCGTATTCACTCTCTCTCTCTCTCTCTCTCTCTCTCTCTCTCCTCTCTCTCTATCTCACCACACACTGATTGTTTAACACTAGCTTTTGTAGTATTGCACTGCAGGCGATGACACTGCTGATATTTGGAATGAAGGTGGAACACCGGTGGAATGCGATGGCGCGGGAAATTGGAGAAAACCGATTCCTGTACCCATTTGTCCATCACAAATCCCACATGCGGTCGTCTGTAATCGAAACCGGACTGCATTGGACACACGGACCTTTTTCTAAAAATTATTTTATTTGAATTCATGAGACCCTAAAATATGTATTTCCGCTGAATTCTCTGTGTCGGGGTTTTGGGTGGAGTGAAATACCTTCTCTATGTAAGGTATAATATGTAAAGAAAGTAAAAATGCATCTTTTAGATACAGGGGACTCTAAAACGTGTATTTTCGGTGAGATCTCGATATCGAATTTTAGGGTGAGTGAAATACCTGCCCTACTTATGAACTATGTATTATGTAGAGAAGGTAAAACTATGAACAATGTGCTCCATTCACTTGACTTTCTGTTAACATAATATTTTTATAAAAGCTATTATTCTATCGGCTTCGTGCTAATCAAGATGAACGTTATCAAAAATGGATTTTACTTAGTTCCTTGTAAGTAGAAGAGAAATAAAGGATATAACTAGGCAAATCTTTTAAAAGCCATCGCTATGCGACTCTAATTGAAATTCGGTTCTCTTTCCTGGCCAGGAGTAAATCAATATAGTACGAAACGGATGAGGACTTCCCGTTGGAGAAAAGTAATTTAAAATTGAAACAGCACGGAATAGCTCGGAAATGGTTAGCTCTACAAAAAACTATATATCGCATACCTAAATTGTGTTTTAATGATATCTAAGTTGTTTGTGCAGTAATTTCTTGCCCTTCTCTTACCGTTTATCATTTATGTAAAAGTCAGAACAGGACTTCAGGAGCGATTCTCATGAAATTCAGGATATACAGTTTGTCATGCAAAACATCTTTAATATACCATCAATATCGTTAAACTGTTTTTAGAAAATCGAAAGTTTCGAAAACTCTTCTATGTAAAGGGTAGTTTTTTAGATTTTTTAAGCCTTAGATTATTTTTTCATAAATTTAAGGGCATTATGTAAGTAATTTTTGAATAATTTTAAATCATTAACTTCCGAACTCTACTAATTAGACTTCAAGATAAGCGGTGTTCCTATTAGCCACAAATGCGAGTGTAATTTGTTCTTTGGACTTACGAATTGTGTGTACCTGACACCGATTTTTCTGCGATGTCATCATAACATGTTCGACACAAGCCATACGTCTAAACTAGGTCGGAAACTACACCAGAAAACAAGCAGTATCCAATACAAAGTGATGTGGTTGTAGTTTCATTAATTCCTGCTGTTCTTACTTTCTCTACCCAAAAATTCGATAATTTCAGCGGAAATATATATAAAAAAAAAACGTTTTTAGGAAAAGGTCCGAACGCGCGTGTGAACGCAATACTCAGAAACGAAAATTTGGTAAACTACCAAAACTTGGCACTTGAGTTTAGTA
The DNA here is from genome assembly GCA_030762935.1 of Hymenopus coronatus. Classification (NCBI taxonomy): domain Eukaryota; kingdom Metazoa; phylum Arthropoda; class Insecta; order Mantodea; family Hymenopodidae; genus Hymenopus; species Hymenopus coronatus. The sequence goes on from CM060898.1 coordinate 92,175,319, forward strand.
TCTTCTAAAGGTCCAACACGAAGCTTTTGAAGAAAATCCTCCCGCCCCAAACTACCCTTTATATGGAAAAATTTTCGAAAATGTTTATTTTCTCAAAACTGGCTCTAGCAATTTTGATTAAAGTACCATATATTAAAAATATTTACATGATAAATAAAATTCATATCTACAATTTATGTCACATACATTATTTTTGCCAAGTTGACCATTTTCAGATATTTCTTGTTATTGGTTTCAGGTTTAAAATACTTATACTTTTCACATAAGGGAATTTGTCAATTCCTGGCAATGCAAAGAAATGGATTTCAAGTACATTGCAACCTGCTTTTCAAAGATATGACTAACGCTTTAGCCGAGTTTATTCCATTGTTTCCCTTCTACTTACAAGAAATCAGTAATAAGACCATTTCTACTAACGTTTATTTCGATTAGCATGAAGTATATAGGAGAATTAATTTTTAACAGTGATTTTTTACCGAGATGTGGGGAAAAGTCATGTGGATGGAACTAATCAGATCTTTTAAAGAATGATTGATATAACAGATGCTCTTATTTCGCTTACAAGGAGCTTTGTAAGAGCATTTTCGCTAAATATTGTAGACGTTCCAGTCTGTAGCAGAAATTACTTGGTACATTCATACATTAATTTAAAAATTTGCAGAAGCAAGAGTAATGCTTGTCTGAAAGGGATTAATAGAGGAGATGGAAATAGAGCACAGGCACACGATTCCTGACAAATAACTATCCCAAGTGATTAAAAAAGCAGGTTTCTATGATAACAAGTGTTTGCTGTATTGAACACAACAGCAAAATGCCATTAACTGAATTACAAGCACTACATACTGTCATTTACGCGTACTTTCCCCATTTCCATAATTAAGGCCAAAAATGACCTCCGCCGATACTGCTTATATTTTGTCGGCAATATGGGTTTGTAATGCTGCTTGGCATTTTCGGTACTCTCTTTAAATCTGAAGCGCTACACTCACATTACTTTCTGTACCTATTCCGCAAAAAGCTATTAAAAGGTGTTAATCCAGTTGAACGTTTGCATAATTGTTTTTATTACAGTATTCTTTGTAAATGCAAAGGAATAAAGGAATACACTAAAGAGATATTCAAATCTTTTAAAAGCTGGTCAATATATGATTTTAACTCCTGCTTGACCAGGAGAAAGAAAAACGAATGACAGCCCGATTGGGGAACGCATAGCCAACTATTTTAAAATTGAAACCAATAATAAGGAATAACTTAAAAATTGTTTAGTCAAAAAATTAAATAAAGAAATAGAATTTAAAAAAAACACAAATTCTGTGTGCTAACGTGATATACATTTTTGTGTTGTAACATTTTATCTCATACTGTTTATCGGTTATACTTAAGTCCTCCAGAATGAAGAAGGCTTTAGAGGTTATTAATTTATGTTATTTTAATCAAATTTGTTAGTCATTTTTGAGAAAATCTAAAATTGGAAACATATTCCATGTAAAGGGTAGTTTGGGGTGGGGGAATTTCCCCGAAAATCTTCGAATCGCAAAGTTGGAAGACACCAAATTTTCGTTTTTGAGTTATGCTGATCATACTCACCCACACACAGTGAGAGATTTATTCCAAAGTTTTTTTTTCCCCTTTATAAAAACTCAAAACGCGCACGCGCACTTGCGAATACAACGCTTCCTCTTTTGTAAGATAAAAATATGCTGCAACATCTATATTACGTGCTAATTTTTTATGCGCGGTCTTGGCATGAATACTTTCATATAGCCTATGCCTACATTATTTTCTACAAATTTACACACTGCTAATGTAACAACTATCTAGATAATAGGGGAAAACGGTCAGTTCTAACACATACAAAAAAAAAAAAAGTTTCAATATATTTGCATTTTCTTCTATAGGAACTTTTTGTCTATCATGCTTTACTAGTTTTGCAAAGTAATTCAGAATGAAGAGGACTCGGGGGCTATTTCCAAGAAATTTAGGATATACATTGTATTTGTCATGTAAACATATTTATTCATTTTTTAGAAAATAAAAAAGTTCGAAAAAATTGTCATTTAAAGGATAGTTTGCGGAGGGAGGATTTTCCAGAAAATCGTGTGTCACATCCTTGGTAAATACTAGATAAACTTAAATCTAAGTTTGCTATTTAAACGACTTTTCGTTTTTGAGTTATGCTTCTACAGACACAGACACACACATAGCACACGGACCTTTTTCTAAAAATCTGGTGTGTTCCATTAAAATGACTTTCTCTGCCTGTTCCGAAAACAAATTTCTTAGAAAATATTCTTCTTCTATCTACTTCATCCTAATCGATATGAACATTAGCAGAAATGACCGTATTACTTAGTTCCTTTAAGCAGAAGGTACACTAAACGATAGTCAAATGTTTTAAAAGCTGCCGCTATGCGATTCACATTCTCTTTGAAAGGGATAATCGTTCTCCGTGGTCTAGGGGTAACATCTTAGCTCCGTTTCCCAAGGTCGCGGGTTCAAACCGCGGAGGGGGATGAATTTTTTTCGGGTGTAAAAATCCTTAGCATGGCTTCCTTCGGAAATGAGATATGAGTCTCGTGTCATAGATTTACGGCACGTAGAAAAACCTCAAGCCTGATAAAGAAATCTCTGAGAAAAATTAAGTGGTCTTTCTCATGAGAGGCTAAGACTGGAGCATAAATGTCCCTAAGTCTATAAATAAAACTAAATTTAATTTAATTTATTTTTAAGGGGCAGGAGCACATCAAACGAAGCATGTATAACGACCTCCTGTTTGAGAAAAGTACAAGTATTTAAAATGGATACCAATAATAAGGAATATCTTGGAAATGGTAGCTCAACAATAGATGCATAGGACACATATTGTGTGTTTTGATACCTATCTACATTTTTTGATAACGGTTTATCAGTTGTGCAAAAGTTATTCATAACGAAGGTAACTTCAGAGGATATTACCAGAAAACTCAAGATATACATTTTGCCATATAAATATATTTAATATATAGTACTTAAATCAAAATCGTTGGCCATTTTGGGGAAAATAAAAATTTTCGAAATGTTTTTCCTTGTGGGGTTCGGTGAGGGTTTTCCTTGAAAATCATCAATGTACTTGGAAGATACTAAATTTAAATTCCAAGTTTGGTCTTAAAGGACTTTTCGTTTTTGAATTTGTCCTCAGAGAGAGTGAAATACACTTGTTTTCTTCTAAATATATTTTTATTCAGGGAACCCTAAAACATGTATTTCCGGTGAATCTCGGTATCTAATTTTTGATTGGAACAGAATACCTTCTCACCTATTATGTATATTGTACATACATGCTAGTGAAAGTAGTGACAGCCACCAACAAGCTAAACTGGGAGGTTACAAAGGAAAACCTGCCAAAAGGCCTCTTGCTATACAACATATCATACCGAAGGCCTCCGGGACTGAATCAGGTTCGCCTTGTTCAGAACATTCCTCATCCATTGCACCGCCTTCAAGCTGGAAACTGCGTCAATACATTAGGACAACCAAAAGAAGAGGAAGACGAAGAAAGAAGGAAAAGTAAAAAAGCCGGTTTACCTTGCATCACCGGATTGCTTGCATCTCCTTTTTACAACTTACGTATAAACTGCCGTATGTTCTACTCGCAACACAGATCTATTATCTGGTCTGAACCACCAGTATGCTGCTATTACAGGACATTTTGAGTGGACAACCCCCCCCCCCTCCCTCCAAAACGAGAAAGTAGAAGTTAGGCCTGAATGCTTTTACAATTTTCTTTAGTTTATTCCTTTGAAATGTTAGACTGCATAAAACATTACATTCACCTCGAACGCTAAGAATTAGTCCTTCCAGAAACTGCTTAGTCATTTAACGCCATGCAAGTTTGTTACATATTGTAGAACTGCACAGCGACAAATAACAATTCAAATTTTAAACTGTGTGGCTCTATGTGAACTAGGATTTATGAGAATTATGTTTACAAAATGGGGGAAACCTGCTGTTACACCCACATGCATTTCTCTACTCGCCCTTCTACCACTTGTTACTAAAGCTGCTTCTTGTTATCGAGGAAAACTTTCATCACATATTTACTCATTTTTATTTTCTCTAGCACGTAGATGTGTACAATGTACATAGTAAAAAAGGTATTGTATTCCACCCAAAAATTCGATACCGAAATTTTACCTGAAATATGTTTTGATGCTTCCTGAATCCAAAAAATAGCATTTTTTAGAAAAATGTGTGTATGTGTGTGTTGACAGCGTAATTCAAAAACGAAAAGTCCGTTAAATACCAAACTTAGTACAACGAAAAAAGTTTCGAAAATGACGAACGATTTTGACTAAAATACCTATGTTTAAGATATTTTAATGACAAACGAAATGTATATCCTGAATTTTCTGGGAATAGCCTCTGAAGATCTCTTTATTCTGAATTACTTTTGTATCAACCCATAAGCCGTAAGTTAGACAAAAACCTACCACAAAAAATATAGATCTGATTAAAACACACACGTTATGCCACATCAATTTTAATTGTAGGTATCCATTTCGGATACACACTTTATTGGTTTGAGCTTAAACTACATTCGTTTCATAGCTCTAGGATTTTATTCTACTCCGGGTGAGCAAAAGGGGACTGAATTTCAACTGTTTCACATAGCGATGAGCTCTTAAAATATTTTGGCTATCAATTTAACCTAGTGTATTTCCTTTCCACTTGGACGGAAGAAAGTAATAAGAGAATCTGTGTTAATGTTTATCTCGGTTAGCACGGTGTAGATAAAACCACAATCTTTTGTAATACTATTTCTAGAGAAAGTCAAATGAATGTAACACATCAGATAGGTAGCTAAAGCGATAGTAAAGATTTTGATATGCGGATCGCTCTGTGATGTTTTTAAAAGCAATGATCATGAAATAATGACTTAACTCCTGTCCTACACACGGCTTGTATGGGATAAAACAATTACTAACAAGGAAACTTGGAAGTGCGTAACACAACAAAGTTTGGCACGAATTGTGTGCCTTAATAAGATAAAATTTTTATGTTGTAAGATATGTCTTATCTTCTTATACAAAGGTCATTCAGAAAAGAGGACTTCACAGGCTATTTTGAAATAAATAAATAAAATAATAATAATAATAATAATAATAATAATAATAATAATAATAATAATAATAATAATAATAATAATATACAGTTTATTTCTCATGACAACTGAAAATTTGATATTTTAATTTAAAAATTGGTCAAGAACCAATTTTGAGAGGAAAAATCTTATGTGCTCCATTCACATGACTTTCTCTACATCTCTGCAACAAATTATTGTTAAAAAGATTATGCTTCTAATTACTTTCATATTAATCGAGAAAAAATTAGCAAAAATAGTCGTATTACTTGCTTCCTTGTAAGTAGAAGCGAAATAAAGAAGTACCATAGGTTAAAATGATAGTCAAAAGCTGGTTGCTGTCACTGAAGTTCCTTTGTTTGTATGGACAGGAGTTGACAACTACCTATATGAGAAAAATATAATTTTTTCAAAGCTGAGACCAAAAAAATCTGATGTCTTCCATTCACATGACTTTCTCTATATCACTGCAATAAATTATTCTATTTACTTCCTCTAATGGAGCAAAAATTAGCAGAAATAGTCTTATTACTTGCTTCCTTGTTAGCAGAAGCGAAATAAGGGGGTACCATAGGTTAAAGTGATAGTCAAAAGCTGGTTGCTCTGCGACTGAAGTTCCTTTGTTTGTATGGACAGGAGTTCACAAAGTCCTGTATGCGAAAAGTATAAGTTTTTATAGCTGAAACCAAAAACAAGGAATATCTCAAAAACAATCAACTCCACGAAAAAAATGTATATAACATAGATTGTGTGTTTTAAGGTGCTCTACATTTGTTGTGTGGTAAGTTTTTGTCCATCTCTTACGGTTTAGCAGTTATGCAGTTGGTATTTAAGTTTAGTATCTTCCAGAGATGCGACACGAAGATTGAGAAAAAGCCCCCACCTCAAACTACCCTTTACATGGAACTTTTTTCGAAAATTTTGATTTTCTTAAAAATGGCTCTAACGATTTTGATTAAAATACCGTTTATTAAAGATGTTTACCTGACAAATAAAATGTATATTTTCAATTTTCTGGGAATAGCCTTGGAAACTTACTTTATTCTGGATGAAATTTACGGAATTTTGCATAGCTCCTAAACCGTAAGAGATAGATAAAAACTTACTGCACAAAACATGTAGAGCACGTTAAAGCACACAATTTGTTATATACATTTTTTTCATGGAGTTGATCGTTTTTTAGATATTCATTGTTTTTGGATTTTGCTATGAAAAACATACTTTTCTCATACAGGAATTTGCCAACTCTGTTCATGGAAACACAGGAACTTCAGTCACATAGCAACCAGCTTTTGACTATCACTTTTAACCTATGGTACTCCCTTATTTCCCTTCTACTCACAAGGAAGCAAGTAATAAGACTATTTCTGCTATATTTTTCTAGATTAGCATGAAGTAAATAGAAGCATAAGCTTTTTAACAATAATTTGTTGCAGAGAAAGTCATGTGAATGGAACACATCAGATTTTTTTAAGTAAGTAGGTAAGTTTTTCATTCATTGCTTAAGCTTTACAAGTTAAATAAGATCAATATTTTCATTTAGGACTTTACGGGCCCTTCCTAGAAAATTCAAGATATGCATATGCCACTTACCTTTAATATATATTTTAATCGTCCTTTTTTATTTCCCAAATATAAAAAAAACGAAAATGTTCCTTGGAAGTTAAATACCAAGTTTGGCATTTCTCTCTCTCTCTCTCTCTCTCTCTCTCTCTCTCTCTCTCTCACACACACAAATTTGCGTAACAATAAAGTTAAAATAGATAACACTTCTGGTATTTCCTAATAAGTAAGGCTCGGATATTGGGACTTATTTACTTGTATGCTTTCTTAAGGATCAGAATTCATCGTAGCTTTTAGTTTTTATCTCCCGGAGAACATGCGAGAGTCCAAGTCAAAGATGAACTTCAACCCGGTGAAATATTTGGCTGAACCTTTTCCGCCTCTAGTTTAGTACGATCCTTAACCGAAGCTGAGTCTTCACCCTTACTCTCACGGGATACATTTTGTAATCAAACTTTCAGAAGCTTATGATATTTTGGATTTACATAACTTTCTGTGCTAGCTCTTCTGCAAACCATTCTCTTGAAAGCTTATTTTTCTATCTACCTACTTCTAGATAACTGAGATTTCGATGAAGGCGTATATAACATAATATGATAGGTTATAGTGAGTCAAGATTTTTAAAAAGCTGTTGCTACGTGATGGCCTTGAACTTCCGTCATACACGTGCACGATGAGAAATGAGAAAAAAATTAAGTGACATCACTTGAAAAGTCAAATCAATAACAAAGAATACAGGTATCGGAGATGATTTACTCTAAAAAGATTTTGCCATAAAGTGCGCGTTTAAAGAGATCTACAATTTTCATTTACAAGTAAGTGTAGTAAGATTTATTTGTCTCTCACAGTTTACCAATTACACAAACGACATTCAAAATACAGAGAACATCAAAATATACATTTTATTTGACATATGCTTTCATGTTAAATATATAGTATCATAATAAAATTCGGTAGTCTTTTTAAAAAAAATAATAAAAATATCGTTCTATGTAAAAGGTAGTTTGGGGCGGGAATTTTCTTGAAAATGTTGGTGCTGCAACATAAGTTTTGGTATTTATTGAACGCTTCATTTTAGAGTTATGCTACCCCCCCCCAAACACTCCCCTCTAAAAATCAGATGTGTTTCATTCACACGACTTTCTCTAGCTGTTCCACAAACTTTCCTTGTAAAAGATTATTCTTTTACTTACGTCAAGTTAATCGAGATAAGCATACCAGAAATTTAGGTGCTTCCTTGTAAGTAGAAGGGAAATAGGGAATATACTAAGCTAAAGCGATAGTCAAATGTTTTTAAAAGCTATCACTATGTGAAACAATTGAATTTCGTTTTTAAGGGGGGGGGGATAGCTTAAAATCCTTTAACCTGGTTGGTCATATCGGACAATGAATGAATGAAATTGGTGATGTGACGCTCGGAGTCCATGGAGTTTAAAGTTACTCGACATTCGTCTTCTAAGGGCAAAACCCGAAAAAAATCTTATCCGCGTAAGTCACCCTAAGCGAGATTCGAACTCGACCTATTGAATGTAAGGCGACACGCTACTGCCACACCAAGCGGGTGAATTTCGGTTCTCTTTTGCATTTCCGGCAAAAGCATTTAAAACGAAAATTGACTTCCCGCTGGAGAAAAAGTTGAAGTAGTTCAAAATTGAAAACAATAACAAGGAATATCTCGGGAACGGTTAACTCTAAATAAAAACTGTGACATTATGTATATGACAAATTGTGTTTTGATGATATCTACATTTTTTCTGTAGTGAGTTTTTGTTTATCTCTTACGGTTTACGAGTTATAACAAGTCATCCAGAATGAAGACGTCTTTGGAGGCTATTCCCAGAAAATTCCAGAGAGGTACACATTTCATGTAAACATCTTAAGCATATGGTAATTTGTTAATTTTTTTTTTATTTATTTATTTATGCTAAGCATTATACAGGTGAATATGATGGGTGTTCAGCCCTGGCTCTTTACCGGTCATACTCATATTTTACAATAGTTTATTAATTCTAGTTTATTACACCATTTTGTCTATTTACTGTCCATATCCATTTATTTTTCACTTTGCATAAGAATTGTCCAATCTTCTTACTATCTTTTTGAAACATTTCAACTACTACTACATTTCTATCTATTTTAAACCATTTCTTATTAATATACTTTTTTCTCCAAATTTCAGTTCCTTTACATTTAAATAAAATGTGTTCTATATCTTCATTTCCGCCACATATAGGACATTGATTTTGTGGAATACCTTTCCTTAGACCTTTTAATCTCCATACTCCTGCTTTCAGCCATGCAATACCTTCTCGCTCCTCTTTATTTGTCACATCAATGTACTTTTCCCTTCCCCATGAGACTTTCATTGGTATATAGAAAACTAAAGATCTCTTTTCAGTTATTTCACTAAATATTTTTTGTATTTCTATATCCTCAAATCTTTTCCTTGCCAACTTCCAGAAGTTATTCACATTATTTTCTCTTCTTCTCCACATTTCCCCTAACCCACTACTTTCCAGGTTATTTCGAAGACAGTCTACCCATCCCTTGTTCTTTAAACTTTTCTCTTGATATACTAAACACTGTTTTAACAAATTCCTTTCTTCCAATTTCAATATCCTATGCCAAAATTTCAATGCCCTTTCCATAATCTTTCCCTTACTTGCCACTCTACCCAGCTCTATTTGTGCTACCTGCCTAACAGTTGCATTTGGTAACCCCAGTATTTCTTTGCAAAATTTCCTATGCACCTCATCTATGCCTTCCCATCCTCCTTCTAATCCCCATACTTCTATCCCATATAGCATTTTTGCCCCAACCACCATATTGTACACTTTTTCTAACCATCTAATATTTATATTAGGTGCTTTGTATTTGCAACTTCTAATAGCTGATAAAGCTCCTTTTCCTTTTGCCAATGCAAATTTCTTTTGCTTTTCCCAATTGCCACCACTATCAATTTTAACTCCTAGATAAATACATTCTCTCACTACCCTGTACTCCTTTTCATTCTCATTCTTCCAAATTTGTTAATTGAACACCGCTACTTAAAATTAAAATCGTTAGAGCCATTTTTGAGAAAATCAAAATTTTCGAACAAAGTTCCATGTAGTTGGGGTGGGGGAATTTTTTTTAAGTCCTCGTGTTGCATATTTGGAAGTTAGGAACTTAAATGCCAAGTTTGGTTTTTAGCACACTTTTCATTTTTAGCTAAAAAAAGCCCACACACATGGACATTTTTCTAAAAATGTGTTTTTTCAGCATGTATTACCGGTGAAATCTCAGTACTTTTGAGTGGAATACAATACCTTCTCTATCTACTACGCACATTGTGCATACGTGCTAGAGAAAGTATATTTTTCTATACAACATACCTATCTGAAAGAGAAAGTAAAATATCCTTTCACTGACGAATCCTAGTTAAAATATAGGGTGTCTACAAATTATTAGATAATTTCATAAAATTGTTGTTCCATCAGTGCTTGGCATAAATAAATTGTCCAACCACCATTTGAAGGAGTGAAGTTTGAAGATGTGTGTTGTATATCTTATTTTCATTTGTCATCTAGTAAGAAACGATTACATTGCTTTCAGAGAAAAGGGTTGCTTTACCAACCGATTGCACCGGTTCGCTTGGCATTTAGATGGCAGTGTGAATTCTCGATGACCACCGTAATGCACATTATAAATTTCGCCCTCTTCGCTGGAAGTGCACGGATGTAAATGCTAAAATCCTCTGCAAGAAAGGTGAATGAGTTGGCCATGTGCAGGTGTTGTCTGCGGCTGTTTCACGATTAATCCAAAGTGGGTCTTGTAGAAAAATGAATCCCTGTTCCTCTTTGTCCGTGATTTGCAATAACTTCTTCGATCATGGCCATAAAATTCTCACAACAAAGTTCTCTTTGCTGGGTCAGCAGGCTGCAGTTCTGTACAAGCTACGATTTTACAAGAATAACTTCATTCGCTTTGTACAATCTTCTACACTGTTGATGCTGGCAACTGCAACTGTTGACTAGCACTCGTACTGATTGATACCTTTCGGCTCCTTACAAAGTTTTCACTCTGTTAATCGTTTCTTCATTTACACTTCCCTTCCAGAGCGCCCTTTCTATGACAGAAAGACCCTCTGTCGCGAATTTGTCCGTACCACCTCCAAATTGACGATGCGGCAGTTGAAGGACGTCTAATTGCCGACTAAATGCCCGACGAACCTCTACAACATTGTCTTTCAAGCAAATTCAAACATACACCAGCTACGATCGTCTAGTAAAGCAGCCATTTTCTCCAAAAACAATTTACACGTTTCTCATTAGATGACAAATGAAAATCAGATAAACACGAAACTTCAAAGTAATTTTCTCAAATGTTTTAACTGTTGTACAGCCATGTGTAAATTATTCTTCGAGATTAGGGTCACTTCGTTTCACAGTTTATTTTCACTTAAGCGGAATTTACATCTTTACATCTTACGAAAATCAGAATATAATCATGAATATGAACACAACCTGATGGCATGCCGCGGCGCACGTTTTATAAAGCAATAAAAACTTTAAATAAGTTAAACGATGCATAAAACCAAATAAAATTAGCTTGAAATCCTGGTGAATATGCTACAAGATTTTGCTTCTTGATGAACTACTATACTCCTTCCAAGCTTCCTTCCATACGTTCGTCTATAAGGTCGCCCTGGAAGCTATGACCATTTTAATTTGTTTGATTAGTTCTATGCAAAATTATGAGTTTTATATTTTCATCGTTTTGTTTCCTCTTCCCTATTTTTTATCTAACACAGATTTATTATCAGTATGCCTGTTATCTCCCATGCCATAAGCGTGATTGACCTTACACATCATAGTAAACATGACAGGGAATGAACTTGCCAATCACATTCTAAGGAGAACTTTTGAACAACTGGAAACTTGTTAGCGGTGTTTTTACTTTTTATACTACGTAAATAGTAAATAGGGGAAATATTATACTCCACCAAAAAATTTAATGTTGAAATTTCACCGGAAATATTATATGTTTTGAGGCCTTATGAATCCCAAAGAGAATGTTCAGAAAAGGGACCTATGTATGTCTGTCTGTGAAGGTGTGTCTATGAACGGCATAACTCAAAAATGAAAATTCGGTTAATACCAAACTTGGTGTTCAAGTTCTAAACTCACACCCTCCAAACCGTCCTTAACATGGAAAAGTTTTCGAACATTTCATTTTCTCAAAAACACTAATGATTTCGTTGAAAAATACTATATGTTTAAGATTTTGTAGTAACCCGCCTCTTTAGTGTGGTATAGCACGTCTGGCTAACATTCAAGAGCTCCCAAGTTCGAATCTCGGTTAGGGTGAATTACCCGGGCAAGCTTTTTCGGGTTTTCCTTTATCCTGACAAGACCAATGTCGAGTAACTTTAAGCTCCATAGACCCGAGCTCATTTGGGCATCAATTCACCGATTTCACTCTCGTCTGATATGATCTAGCATCATGCACATTAAACTACAAAATCATGACAAGTTATTCCGAGATATTCCGGTCATTTGTTTAAATTTCCCAATACTATTAATTTTCTCAAATGGAAAGTAATTCGGTTCCCCCCACCCCCATTTTATTCTGGGCATGCAAAGAGAATCTAGAATCACGTCCGATACAGTGACTCTTTAAACGAAACGAATTTCCAAGCTATCACATATGGACTAGTTCTTACACAATTTTATTATCGCTTAAGCATATTGGATTCCTCTATCTCCGTTGTATACATATAAGGAAATGAGCAACAAAACTATTTATACAAAATATGTTTATCTCGATTAATCATGCAGTCAAAAGAAAAATAATCTTGTTTTAACAATAGTTTCTTCAAGAACAGTAAAGAAAAAGTAACTTATGAACTTTCTATTTGCATCTAAAGGATGAAATTCGGGTAGTAATTTAAAGCGTCGACATAATATTTAATGTTATGTGGATGATTTTCTCATACCTATTTTAGAGAATGCATTTTCATAATGGTCCTCAAAAAATATATTTCCGTTGAAACCTCCGTAGCTGATTTTTTTTGTGGAATACAATATCTTCTAAATTAATTATAGTTGGAAAGCTACATTTTTTCTTTAATTTTATAGGAATTCTCAGCTTTCGTGGAAAGCTGAATTACGAATATCAAGTGCTATCGTCATTGCTGACCTCTGTGACCCCAAAATGCTAATGTAAAGTCAGCACAGACGTGTGAAGTTGGTACTTCGCAAGCGGTACTAAAAAGCTTCAGCAGTTTTAAGTACGAGAGCGGCACGATATATTGGTATGAAGGTTATTCTCTGTTGCGCATTTAACAGACAGCCATTATTTCATAATCCTAGTTCATTAAGTACATGTATCTCTCAGCGAGAACGTAATATGTTATCTAACACCATCCGTGATTTCTGAATGGAGACACTAACCATTTCCATTAGACTGGGTGTTTCTGGATTTTAGCACTGAGAGCTATGTACGTAGATTCAAGCGGAGAGCGCTATGTTCAAGGTGATGCATCTGTGAAAATTGACCAAAAAATATGTTACATTCATATAACTTTCTCTAGCTGTTCCAAATACAAATTATTCTTAAAAAAAAGATTTATTTTATCTACATCATGCTAATCTAAATAAATATTAGCAGAATTGGTCTTATTATTTGCTTTTTTGCAAGTAGAAGGCTAATTAAGGAATGCATTAAAAGCTGGTCGCTATGTGAAACAATTGAGGTTCGGTTCGCTTTGCAGGTTTGGCTATAGCTTAGTGTATTCTATTCCCCTAGTATGCACAAGAATATAATATGTAAGAAAATTATTTCTGCAAATGTTAAACTTGATTAGCATAAAGTACCTGAATAAGATTTTCTAAGAATACTTTATAGAAAAAAAGGGGTAGAGATCCAAATAGATATTTTTCTATCTGATACTTGTTGATCAAAAAATAAAAGTAAAAATCTGATGTGTACCTTTCACATGACTTTCTCTACATCTCTGCAACAAATTATTATTAGAAAGCTTCTATTTACGTCATGCTAATCGAGAAAAAAATTAGCAGAAATAGTCTTTTCACTTGCTTCCTTGTAAGTAGAAGCGAAATAAGGGAGTACCAAGGTTAAAATGATAGTTAAAAGCTGATTGCTATGTGACTGAAGTTCCTTTGTTTGTATGGACAGGAGTTCACAAATTCCTGTATGAGAAAAAGTTAAGTTTTTCAAAGCTGAAACTAAAAGCAAGGAATATCTAGAAAACGATCAACTCCGTGAAAAAAAGTATACAACATAAATTGTGTGTTTTAACATGCTCTACATTTTTGTGTGGTAAGTTTTTGTCCATCTCTTACGGTTTAGCAGTTATGCAAAATTCCATAAAAGTCATTCAGAATAAGGTAGTCTTCAGAGGATATTCCCAGAAAATACAAAATATACATTTTATTTGTCAGGTAAATATCCTTAATATACGTTATTTAAATCAAAATCGTTAGAGCCATTTTTGAGAAAATCAAAATTTTGAAAAAAGTTCCATGTAAAGGGTTGTTTGGGGTGGGGGGATTTTTCTCAAAATCTTCATGTCACATCCCTGGAAGATACCAAATTTGAATACCAAGAAAGTAGAGAAAGTAAAAATACTGACAAGCCTCTATTACTCATGAACATATTTGTAGATATAAAAAATACAGTAATCGAGTCTTTTTTAAAGCAGGTGGCAGTTTGATGACTTTGAAATTTCGTTCAGTTTATATGAACTCTAAAAGAAAAGAAAGAATAATGATTTGCAGTAGAGGAAAGTATTTGAACATAATAACCAGTAACAAAGAGCCCCTCGGAAATGGTTCATGCCACAAAAAAGTTTTGAGAGATAAATTGCGTGTATATTTTTGGGTGTAGTAAGTTGTCTATCTCTTACGGTTTACCAGTTATAAAAATTCAGAATGAAGAGAGTTTCACAGTCCATTTCACGATAGTTCAAAATATTTTTTGAGACACTGGAAGGGGGACATAAGGACAACACGTAGCTGCTCGCCGACACACGTAACCGAATCGGGCACGAGGAACTTTTTTCTACCTTTGCAGATTCTGCACGGACGTATGATTCATAAATGAATACCTTTTGAGGAACAGAATATCGGTACCCGTATAGAGCCACATCACTTAGTCCACACTACAACAAACAAGTGCCACGTTTGCAAGAGTTCAATTCACAATGAAGCCTCGCACTTCACCGTCGGGCGGCTAAGAGCCATGAAACCTGTTCTGCTCTATGCTAATCACCCAGTAATGCATATTTTCTTCTAACCCACACACTGATTATGTTGAATTTTGTATGCACTTAAAATGCGGAACGTTTTCAAATAGTTTTATGTTCAGTTAACGTCTGAAGATGAGTGTTAGAAGAAAAAGGGAGAGGCGGAGATAGAGATGAGAAAAGAAGGGAAGTCACGTGTTTTTTAAAAACCTAACATCTCGAAGAAAAAAAAAGTAACAATTTTGATTACAGTAATGAGATATGACTTCATAACAAATAAAATAATTATCCCGCATTTTCTGTGATGCGTGTTTAGTTCACAGCATGGAAATTACGAGAAATCGGTAACTCTTGCAACACAAAATTAAAATATATACGTACCAATAAATTTACGGCAGTGTTACGTTTCCGAAATATCCGTGGTTCTACTTACATTTTCACAGTAGAAGTATAGAGTTCGGAATGTTCCTCAAAATCTTCATATCGCATCCTTGGGAGATGCGAAAATTAAATATAGAGTTTGGTATTTTACCGACACTTGGTTTTTGAGTTATCGTTTCCACAGATATACAGAGACCTTTTTCTAAAACTGCTTGGTGGCGGGGATTACAGGGGACCCTAAAAGGCTGTTTCCCGTGAAATTTAGGTACTTAATTTTTGAGGAGAATGCAATACCTTTTTTACCTGTGTACTATGTGCCTACTAACTAGAGAAAATAAAAACCAGAAAATATTACACATCGCATTTCATACCACCAGGTTTTATTTGCGTGAAAGTGTAAACAAAAGAAGATAATGTGGACAAAATCACCAATTGGAGCACATTTTATGTCCTACGTTCAACTCTCAACATTTAAAAAAGGAAGGGAGAAATATGTAATTGTTCTATACGATCTATAATGCATTCCTGAAATGAAGTTTTAAGTAGACAGAAACATCAGTTTACGTCGGTCAATTACAAACAAGCAAGAAAGAAAGAAAAATGACCAAAAAGATAAAATCGCTTGGCAGGTTTGTTGCCCTCCTGCTGAAAACACGTAGCAGAATGAGTTGCAAAAACAAACCGGACCTGGGAAGTGCATCTACGTCAGAAAAGTCAAATAAACACGTGTACGTAATCACATGGACATATCAAGTGTTGGACACGTGAAATGGTATAAAGAAACAAGGTAACAATTTAATACGTATATTTCAAACCCAAACAAAAAAACATATTTTCCATTCTCACGACCTCTACCCGTTCTGCAAATTATTCTTACAATGGTATATTCTTTTATCCTAACCTATAGACTTCATGTATACATTTCATGTATCCTAGGAAACAACACAAATGAGTCTTTATTTCATCGTGAAATAAAGGTACTTAGTTTTATTGTAAATTAACTCCTTTGGCAGCTCCTCATTCTTTAAATATGAAAATATCTTGTCATATAAGCACTTCGACTTGCCGGGTAACAAACTAAGTACATTTTTTTAGCTGTACTACTTACAGCTTCGGGAATATTAATTTTCATTCATTTATTTGGTGCAGTTTAAAGAACCAGAATTTAGACGACTCTAATAATAATAATAATAATAATAATAATAATAAATATAAGAATATTTCAGTTATTATTAGGATAGGATAAAACGCTGTACATTACTGGGTTATTGGTGTATTAATTGCTCATGAGGAATTAGAACACTCGCACTTACGCGCTCGTGTACTAAATAAACATCCCACTCACATATAATAGTTTATTTTAACCACTTATAATATAAATAACTATTATAATTATCTACATCTTGCTGCTCGAGATATAGTCGCCCTCTGTGCTGTAATGCTAACTTCATATACCCAAGGTCGTGAGTTCGAACCCGGCGGAGGACGATGGATTCTTTCGGACGTAAAAATCCTTAGCATGGCTTCCTTCGTAACGAAAGTAAAGCCGTTAGTCCCGTGTGGTAAATTTACGGCACGTAAAAGAACCTCAAGCCTGATAGAGAGACCTCTGAGTAAAATTAAGGTATTTCATGCCCAATATAGAGTAGGACGCTGAGAACCACAGCAGTTCAAGAGCGTTCATAAATAAAACGTCATTTCATTTACTCCAGATAATCATTTGCAGCAATTGTCTTATTACTTGCTTCCTTGTTAAGTAGGAGGGAAATAAGGGAATACATTAGGCTATGGCGAGTGTCAAACCTTTTAAAAGCTGGTCATTATATGAATAATATTAAAGTTCGGGTCTCTTTGTAAGGCTTGGAGTAGTAAGAGAGAGAGAGGGGGGGGGGGGAGATATAAAACAAAGATGACCTCGTTTGAGAAAAGCTTAAGTATTTTAAATTTAAATCAATAACAAGGAATACAAACTCTATCTGTATTAAAAGGTGTGTTTTAACAAGATTTATATTTTTTGTGTAGTAAGTTTTCGTCTATCTCTTACGATTTATGCAATCATCCAGAATGAAGAGGGTCTTCAGAGGCTATTCCCAGAATATTCACGATATAATGTTGTCATATAAATAAAATTAATACACGGCATATCAAAATCGTTAGCCATTTTTGAAAAAGTAAACATGTTCAAAATTTATTCCAAATAAAGGGTAGTTCGGGCCGGGGGGAATTTTCCTCAAAATCTTCGTGACGTACCCTTGAAAGATATTGAACTTAAATACCTAGTTTGGTATTTTACCAACTTTTCACTTTTGAGTTATCGTGTTCACAGACACATACACATACTCAAGACCTTTTCCTAAAATAGTTTTTTTTATTCAGAGGACCCCAAAACATTTTTAGTGAAATCTATTGAATTTTTTGATGTAGAAAAATACCTTCTCTACATACTATGTGCTAAATAGGTACGTGTAGAGAAAGTAAAAAGGGGCAAATCAGTTTGTAAGGCGAATTGTGGATCAGTTTTTGAGGGGGGGGGGATTTACATATTTAATGTAATACAATTTGGGTGCAAATCAATCTTCCTTAATATAAGTAAAAATCTGATGTGTTTCATTCAATGACTTTCTCTACATCTCTGCAACAAATTATTGTTAAAAAGCTTATGTCTCTATTTACTTTATGCTAATCGAGAAAAATTTAGCAGAAATAGTCTTATTACTTGCTTCCTTGTACGTAGAAGCGAAATAAGGGGGTATCATAAGTTAAAGTGATATTCAAAAGCTGGTTGCTATGTGACTGAAGTTCATTTGTCTGAATGGACAGGAGTTAGCAAATTCCTGAATGAGAAAAATAAGTTTTTTTTTATAGCTGAAACCAAAAACAAGGAATATCTAAAAAAACGATGAACTCCACGAAAAAATGTATATAGCATAAATGTTGTGTTTTAACGTGCTCTACATTTTTTGTAAAGTAGGTTTTTATGTAAGTCTTACGATTTAGAAGTTATTCAAAATTCCGTAAATTTCATGCAGAATAAAGTCGTCTTCAGAGGCTATTCCCACAAAATTGAAGATATACATTTTATTTGTCAGGTAAATATCTTTAATATAGGATATTTTAATCAAAATCGTTAAAGCTATTCTTTAGAAAATCCAAATTTTCGAAAAAAGTTCCATGTAAAGGGTAGTTTGGGTGGGAGGATTTTTCTCAAAATCTTCGTGTCGCATCCCTGGAAGATACTTAATTTAAATAATAAGTTTGGTATTTTACCGACTGTTTGTTTTTGAGTTATCGTGTTCACTGACACACGGACATACACACTCGCGGACCTTTTTCTGAAAATGCTTTTTTTTTGGATACAGGGGACACTAAAACATACATTTCCGGTGAATTTCGGTATTGAATTTTTGGGTGGAGTGCAATACCTTCTCTATACACTATTTACATAGTACATGTAGAGAAAGTAAAACATATTTAATCAGGTTGGGTGGTGGGTGTAAATATTTTTAATAATCAATATTCTCCGTATTGTCCGATAAAGGAACGAATTCAGTACATTTTAAAAAAAATGGTTTTGAAAGTAATTAAAAACTGTCGATTTCGAAGGCAGGTTTATCGCAGTTTCCAAATTTTAAATCTAATGTCGCTTCTGTGCTCAAGCGAGATAGTAACGTGTTAATGCTTCGGCACGCGAAAGCCCAGAGACAAGACAAATGTAATTAAAATTGAACTTATGTTTCTTGTTTATTTCTCTAGCCCGTATGTACAATGCTCATAGTGGATAGAGAAGGTATTGTATTCCATCCAAAAATTCGATACCGAGATTTAATCGTAAATGTGCGTTTTGAGGTCCCTCGAGTCCGAAAAAATTTGAAAAAGGTCCGTGTGTACGTGTGTGTGAGACTTGTCTGTCTGCCTATGTATCTACAGACAGCACAGCTCAACAAAGTAAAGTTAAGTTCAGAATCTTCCAAGGATACTACGCGTAGATTTTCAAAAAAATCTCTCCACCCCAACTATCTTTGGATGCAAATTTTTAGACAATTTTGAATTTCTCGAAAATGGCTAACGATTTTGATCAAAATGCTGTACTTTCAAGATATGCACATTACAAATAAATGTCTGGGAATAGCCCGTGAAGAACCATTGAGTTTTGCAGAATTTTGCATAACGGTTAAACCGTAAGCGATAGATAAAAAACATACTGCACAAAAATGTAGATCTCGTTAAAATACATAATTTGTGTCATATTCGTTTTTCTTGTAGATTTGACCGTTTTCGTGACATTTATTGTTATTGGTTTCAATTTTAAACTAGCTCTTCACAAACGAGACCATACAAAGCGAATTGAACCTCAATTGTTTCACATAGCGGCCAGGTTTTAAAAGATTTGACGATCGCTTTAGCCTAATTATTCCTTTATATCCTTTCCCTTACAGTAATAAGACCAATTCTGCTAATGTTTATCTAGATTATCATGACATAGATAAAAGAATCTTGTAACAAATATGTCTTATGTAACAGTTAGAGAAAGTCATGTGAATGGAGCACATCATATTTTGATTTTTACTTTCTTTACTATGTAAAGTAGCGAAAGTGTTGCTTTCCACCCAAACATTCGATATTGAGCTTTCACCCTAAAACTGCTCCCAGAAAAAAATATTTTAAAAAATATGTGTGTCTATGAATAGCGTAACTCAAAAAGGAAAGGACTGTTACATGCCAACCTTGGTTTTTAGATAAGTTAAGCATCTTCATGCTATACGAGAAAATTTCCGTACCCCAAACTATCCGTTACACTGGTAACTTTACAAAAATAATGATTTTCTTAAAATATGCTCACACCATTTTGGCTAAAATGTGTATCTTGATTACATTTTTTTTGTTAAGTTTTTGTCTATCACTTAGGTTTACCAGTTGTGCAAAAGCCATCCAGAATCAGGAGGTATTCAGAGGCTATTCAAGATATACATTTTATTTGTCATGTAAATATCTTAAATATACGGTATTTTAAACAAAATCTTTAGACAGTTTTGAGAAAATCAACATTTTCCCTCGTAAAGGGTAGTCTTCTCAAAATCTGCGCGTTGTATCCTTGGAACATACTAAATTTAAATACCAAGTTTATATTTTACCGTCTTTTGTTTTCGAGTTTTCGTGTTCAAGGACACCCACACCGCCACCCCCCCCCCACACACACACACACAATCTTGATATAAAAATATTTGTTATTATACAGAAGACCCCAAAACGTGTATTTCCGGTGAAATCTCAGAATCGAAATTTTGGGTGGAATACACTATACACTGTACATAGTACGCGTAGAAAAAATAAAAACTGTAGAGCGCATTATAACACACAATTTGTCATATACATTTTTTTCTGGAGTTGAACATTTATAAGAAATTCTTTGTTATCGAGTTCAGTTGTAAGATGCTTAAACCTTTGTCATTCGCGATTTTAGTAATTGCTGGCCATGCATGGTAACCAGCTTTTAAAAAATTAGACTATCGTTTTTGCTTAGTGTACTATTTCCCTTCTATTTACAAGGAAGCAAGTAATAATACAATTTCTGTAATGTTTATCTCAATTAGCATGAAGCAAATAGAAGAATAAGATTTATAACAATAATTTGTTACAGAGATGTAGAGAAGGTCATACGAATGGAACACATATTTTTACCTTCTCTACACTTACTATATAGAGAAGGTATTAAATTCCACTCAAAAATTTGATACCGAGATTTCACCTGAAATACATGTTTTGGGTCCCCCTGAATCCAAAAAAAGAATTTTCAGAAAAAGGTTCGTGTGGTGTGTCTGTATACAGCATAGCTCAAAAACGAAAAGACCGTTAATACCAATCTTCCAAGGATCCCCCCAAGCCGAACCACCCTTTACATGGAAAAAAATTTCGAAAATCTTCATTTTCGCAAAAATGGCTCTAATGATTTTGATTAAAATCTCTTATATCTAAGATATTTACATGCCAAATATATATATATATCTTGAATTTTCTGGGAATAGCCTCTAAAGACCTCTTTATTCAGAATGATTTTTATTGAATTTTGCATAACTAGTAAACCGTAAGAGATGGACAAAAACTTACTGCACTAAAATGTAGATCACGATAAAAAAAAACAGTTTTATGTCATATACATTCTTTCGTGGAGTTGATCGCTTTTTAAATATTCCTTGCTATTGGTTTCAACTTTAAAAAGTTATACTTTTCTCATACAGGAATTTGTCAACTCCTGTCTATACAAACAAAAGAACTTCAGTCACATAGCAACCAGCTTTTGACTATCGCTTTGTTTCGCTTCTACTTACAAGGAAGCAAGTAATATGACCATTTTTGCTATTTTTTTCTCAATTAGCAAGAAGTAAATAGAAGCATAAGCTTTTTAACAGTAATTTGTTACAGAAATGTTCTTCCATGTCATTTTGTCTTTTCTTCTGGATATGGTGGGAATTTTGGTCTTAAGCCGGAACGATAACTCACATTTTCTAACACAATAAACACTAGGAGGAATGTTTTTCAAAAATATCTTCAAATATTTCAGCATTCATCTCGTGATATGAAACAGCCAAGGATTCCCGAATATTTTCAGAATCCAAATATAGCCTTTAACCCAACCCTGGCTATCTCCTGTAAGCAAGATCGAGATTCTTTTTCTGTGTGACATAGGGACTGGAAGGCAGCAAGAGCAACTGTCGTCATCCCAACCTTTTCTTACAAATCATGAGTATCGTACTGAGATTCATCTAAATAAATTATATGATACCCTTTCTGCCTCAAATAGTTTAGTGTACTCAAGTACCGACATTTCCATGCCACAATCCTTGCTGTTTCCATAATCACGCGCCTCTTATTTAAAGTGCGAAATCGGACCCGTAACTTCACTAACAACTGGCTAGCAAATCCCTTTTGTAAGGAAAACTAGTTGGATTGCTGGCTATCACTGTTATTTTTACCATAAAAGTTAGATACGTCACAAGGCCTCCACATATTTAAGAATACACCACCAGTGAAGTTCACAAGAAAACTGCATGAATGAGATGAACGAGAGAAAACAGCAAAGATGTTGCAACGTTGCGCTTCACTCCACGTGTTAACGTCTTTCTGTCATTTATAATTTCTACATATTCATTTGCTGAAGTGGCGCGATCATTAGTGCACTGCAAATCGTCGGCGACTTCCCAGTATAATCAGTGCGTTAACTGAGGTTTCTTTTAACATAAAGCGCATGTTAACCTTTTCAGTATCACGGTCAATACTTGTTATAAAAGGGGTAATCATGAAATGTGTTTATATTCACCATAACGAAACACAGATGCTACGCTGTTAAAAATAGAGTGTGATGTTTTATTATGGCCGACTACGACACCAAATTGAAATACAAAGCGAACGAGATAAGCCGGCTACGGTGCGAATGGATATTAACTGATTCTTCTAGTCCAGGCATGTTCAACCTGGGGTACGCGGACCCACGGGGGTACGCCAAGACTTCTTAGTGGTACACATAACATGTTTACTGAATGATCACAAAGTAACGAAAAATATTTCAACCAGAGAGTTTTGAACTGCCCTACCGGCATACCCAATAATAAAAACATACCGCTGCGCTCGCAAATAATTTGTGTTGTTTGTTTCAAACGCTGATAACAATAACAAGTGTCTAAGAATGTACCTTAGTTAACTTTTAATCGAATCAGTATATTTTCGTAACTGTTAGGTGCAGTTTGTTTTCTTTACTCAAATGTTCACATCTCATTCTTTATATTTGTGAACTGTTGAATGCCTTTATTGTGATGATCCACTATTTTAACTTTTGTAGTAGGATGGATAAATGCGTTATAAAAGAAAAACGTAAGTGATAGTGAAACAAGTGATAGTGCCTATAGTGTTGAACCTCGCAAGTGAAAAGTGTGACAACGTTTGTTCCACTACGAGACATTGGTGATAAGGGTGTTGAAGTTGAACCATCTACGAGCAAGCCGAAAAACCGAGAAATGTGAAATACAGATATCACAGTAAATCCTACATTGAATATGGATTCGTGTCAAATATGAGTGATACACCTCTTCCCCTCTGCATTAATTGCAACCGAAGTCTGTCGAATAATGCTATGAAGCCATCCCTACTTCACAGGCACTTGGAAACCAATCACGGCGAATGTAAAGGCAAGCCAGTAGAATTTTTCCGGCGCAAAAAAGAAAATTTTAATAAAAGTTCAAACGTGATACACAGTTTTACAAAATCAACTAAGGTGGCACTGGAGACATTGTATGAGTTAGCGCTGCTACTTGCAAAAAATAAATAACCTTATACCGCAGTTGAATCTCTTATTCTTCCTGGTTCTTTGATTATAGCAGATAAAATGTTACACAAAGATTCGCTAAAGTAATTAAAACAATTCCGAATGCTGACACAAGTGAAGGGCGTAGAATTCATGATATGACACAAGATATTGTTGACCAAATAGTATACAACATTCAAACAGACAAAAGATTTACCAATCAAATCGATGAATCGGTAGGTGTGTCTAATGATGCTGGGCTACTTATATATGTTCCATATTTTGACGTTAAAAAGGGTGCTATTGCTGATGAAATTCTAGGATGTAAACAATTACCAGAACATATAAGGAGGGAGGGTGTTTTTAAAATTACTGAGAATTTTATAAGATTAAAATTAAAGTTGTCATGGGACTAGTGTGTAAGTTTGTCCAAGATGGTGCTGCTTAATTGACAGGAAAAAAAAAAAAAAAAATACCACAAAGAAAATTTGGTAGCGAAAAAAATAATTCCTGATTTACACGATACATTGGACACTGCTAAAAAAAGTAGTAAATTTATTAAAGTCACGTGCACTGAACTCCCTTCTGTTCAAAAAAATGTGTGAGGAGATGGGAGCTGCGCACACTAAATTGTTTTTGCACGCCGAGGTGCGCTGGTTATCACGAGGACGCACATGGACTCGTCTTTTTGAATTGAAAAATGAGGTAAAATGTTTCCTTACAAAACTGAAATCTGATCTGGTGAAGCATTTTGAAAATGAAGAAAGGATTTGCCAATTAGCTTATCGGACGGATATATTCAACAAATTTAACAAGCTTAATCTTCAACTCCAAGGTTTTGATAAACATTTTTAAAGCTCATGAGAAAATAAAGGGGTTTTATAAGAAAGTTTTATTTTGGATTGATTGCGTTAATAAAGGGAATGTTGCATTTTTCCAACTCTTTTGGAACATATTGGACAGAATGAAGTTAGTATTACCGATGGACTTTTGGAAATAATCAAATTCTACCTACAAAATCTCAAGTTACAGCTTTTAAAATACTTCCCAGAAATTGAGAAAGACGATATTACACAAGAATGGATTACCAATTTTATTTACATCACCGCCATCAATTTTTCTGATCTTCCCGTAAAATTGCAAGAAAGTATTTAGAAAATGTCCGTTGACAGTTTATAGAAAATACAATTCGAAAACATGTCAATTTGTGATTTCTGGTTTTACGCACGCAGAGTACGCTGAACTTTATGACTGTGCCATTACATTCCTTCTTCCATTCCCCTCAATTTATCTGTGTGAGCAGGGTTTCTCTGCATTGACAGCAATCAAAACGAAACAAAGAAATCGCTTGAATTCAGAATCCCCATTGATACTCGCACTAACGAAGCCACGTAGAGAGGATCTGGTGTCCAGAAAACAAGCTCAACCATCTCATTAACAGGTCAGAAGCATATATAACTTCGTACAATTCTGTCTATGTGCTATCTGCAGCGCATTTACACAGTTTCTGTATTTTTAAGTGTATAAAATAAATAATATTTAATAAATTTAATAAGTTGTAAATGTTACAATCTACTTTAGATATGGTTATACATAATCTAATTAGGGAAAACATTAGGGCTAGGTCTAGGGGTGGAATGGAAAATTGTCAGTGGAGGTACGCGGAGAAAAAGGGTTGAATACCACTGTTCTAGTCCAACCATGTTTCGTTTAAGTGTACATTCGCCTGTTCAAAGCATATTCTACACAAACAAATAAATTGTTCGCTAACTTAGTAGAAAATGTTATATATGAAACTATTTAATCTTAGCCACGTTTACCATTTCTAGTAATTACTACTTTGCGGCATAGCCTATCTCGTTAGTCACGACTGAAAGATTATGCTGGGAAGTGTGGAAGGTTACGGCTCTTATTAAAAACTTTAACTGCACAGTTTCTGCAGGATTCTCTCTATAACTGACCCTGAATATACTCTTTGTTTCCTCGTACAGAAGTCATCAAAGGAGGAAGTTGTTGTTTTTCTTTTCTTTTTTTTTTTTTGTTTTTTTTAAAACAATGGCAACAATCCTAACTAGGTTTTAAGTAATTGTTCAGTACGTCGTATAAGCTCAGCCTTTTTACTTTCTCAACAATTTTCCGAGATTTTCAATACCGATATTTTAATACATGTTTTGAGAAATCTGAATAAAAAAACATTTTTAGAAAAATGCCCGTATGTTAAAGATATTTAATATATATAATAGTTTCTGTCAATAGCCTCTGAAGATGTCATTCTGGATGACTTTTGCATAACTGGTAAACAGTAAGAGAAAGACAAAACTACACAGAAATGTAGATTTCGTTAAAATTTGTCATACACACTTGCTCATGGAATTTACTATTTCCGAGATACCACTTGTTATTGGTTTCAGTTTTAAAATACTTAAGCTTTTCTCATATGGGCATTTGTCAACTCCTAGCCACGAAAAGAAACGGATTTCAATCCTATAGCAACAGCTTTTAAAGATTTGACTATCGCTTTAGCCTAGCGTATTCCGTTACTTCCCTTGTATTAAGACAATTTCTGCTAATGTTTATCATCAAGTGGATGGAAGAATAAGCTTTTTAAGAATAATGTGTTACACAGATGTAGATAAAGTCTTGCGAGTGTAACATCAGATTTTTTCAAACACCAAAACCTGTTCTTTTCAAACACTCCCTATCATTGTGATGATAGGAGAGCTATGAAAGACGACTTCTACTTGTACAGCCTCACCTGCTCATTTGGAGGGATCAAGGTCTCTGAAAATGACGAAGAGAATGTGGAGCCCAGAGCACAAAACGGGATGTGTCGCAATCGAGAATATTTTTAATTTCCTGGTTCTATAAGTTAACCACTAGCTTTCCCGGCATAACATCCGCTACTCAGTTGTTTTAGGTTATAAAATTTAAATGCCCATGAAGAAAGTATCCCTAAGGATTATATAGATCAGTGTTATCACTACATTATAATGCCACCAAATTGCTAGCCTCAAGAAATTCGAAGCTTTAATTTGTGTTTCCGTTTCTTCAAAAACAAAGTTAAACGTCATTTCCTGATTTAAGCTGGTTGGTATCCTCTATTATGACTTTCAAGAACGAGAAGTACCGAAAACATACCCAGTGTTTTCCACATATTTACAGTTCAGAATAGTTGCATTGATGTAGACAGTTTTTACAAATCTATATTCACAGAACGGTAATGGCCTGGGCCGGCCCAGATCGGATCGAAAGTACGCGATCCGTGCACTGTCTACTATAGCGGCGGTGGTTACATTCTACATCTCCAGCATCATATACTCATGATAAGAATTAACATGCATATAATAAATATAATTACGTAGGGTCTTCAGATTTATTCGGCCTTTGCAGTCAGTCGTTTGTTTGGGCATGACGTCAAAACCATTATATACTCAGCCTTAAGTTGATCTTCGCCAAAACAAAACCCAAGCGACCAGTGCTCCATTATAATGTAGCCTTCCGCCATTCGCGCCAAAAATGCCGTCATACTTTCACGACCACGTGGCGCGTAAACACGGCATATTGTAATGTAAAACGAACAGAGCCCTTATTACGACAACTTAAACGGTGACTAGAATATTCTGATAGGTATACTGATGATGATAACGATAGTCATAACAAAATAAATGGGTGCACGTTAAATAATTATTTCTAAAAAAAAAACACGAGCGAAAAAACAACAAAACAAACATATGCGATAACTTACATTTATTCGCTCTCTGTATTCCCTCCAGATCAGAAATGTCGTTGGAGCTGTTTATGCTGATGTTTTTCAGTCCAAGGCTGATAGCCAGATTATCAACAACGGTGTCGCTTTAACTATCTCTTCCAAAACAACGATTCTTCTTTCTTCACACACACACACACACACACACACACACACACACACACACATATATATATATATATATATATATATATATATATATCACCTATTGAGTGTTTGAAAGTGTGCACTATTACGCGGATTGCATTCACAAACCCATCACATAGTTTTGCATCGCCTATTTCACACGCTTTTTTCTTTTTCTTTCCGGTTGTAACCACTTTTTACGTTTCAGATTTTTCTTTGCAAGCACTGTTTATACTTGTAACCGAAATACCGGTGAACTCGTCTTAATGTGACCACTTCTTTTACAGGAAGTATAGGATGTTTCTCACAAACTTACAATAAACATTCAACACTATAGTTTTTTCAATAGTCAACAAGTTATGTTTTAAGTAACTCGACGAAGATGCAAGAGCAAATTCACGGCGACCGTCTTCCATGATTCTAAACAGCAATAACCAGCAATACTGTGTAAAGAATGGTGAGGAAATCAGATGACTACGAATTGCTTGTTCAGCCTTGTAGCTCTGTTTAAGGTACAAATCGGCGTCAATTTAAACTCTTATGTATTTGTATAGCTCTTATACTATTTAAAAATACAGTTATTCTACAAGCTATATTCTTAGCATGGGATTATATTCCTGCGCGCACTGCTACTGTGTTATTATCGCGGTGGACTGGCTACGTGGATCCGTTTAGGCGCGGATCAACCTAAGAATGCAGATAGCCAGTTTATCACGCATTGCCCCTTGCAGAGGACTTTCGAACGATGGATGGGTAGAAGAGTTGGATATCAACAGTTTCGAGGTCACGTTAGTGAAATGAGACTTAAATAATACATTTCCAATATTTACATTTGGAACATTCGCATGTGTCTCGTAAACTTACAATCGCAGCATTTATGCTGAAGGTAACATATTCTTCCAGTTCGGAAGTAGCACTCAACCATGCAAATTCTGTGATTGGTGGTAATTTTTCATCATGCGTGAAAAGAACGCACAAAAAGCAGTTCTGCGCCAGTCAGTACATCAACCTGTTTGCGACGTTGGCAGCGCATGGTTCAATTCCGCACCTCCCCTTTGAGAATGTCTATTGAATTTTTCTGCACCTGACTAATGTTTGTTCAAGCGAGAATTTTTTCGTTAGGCATCTCAGTGGATTAATAATAATAATAAACAATAAGAATCTTTTATATCAAATCACAAAACGCAGATGTTTGAGCAAGCTTTCATTTCTGAGATGCACAATGCACATCTAGTCTTTACAGAACGAACAGAAGCCAGTAACTGCCAATTGATATTCATAACCGATAAACACAGTTGAGCGGGTCATTCTCCACTGGGGAATTGTGAGGTCACTGCAGTGCAAGCAAATCACACAAACATTCGATTGTGGCCGGGTTAAAACACGACCACTCTTAATATGAAGAGATAAATTGTGTGTATGCTAATCTCAAAACTACGATCTTGAAACACTTTCACGTTTGAAAAGTCCAAATCGTTTTCACGGACATGCTATAAATTACATTCTAATCTCATTTCATAGGTACGTTAGTTAAATATTAAAAAGAGATTTATAAAAGCCTTGTACTTGGATATGAACACATTGAAGTCATAAAAGAACATGTTAGCTGAAAATGTTATGGAGCAGAAAACAGCTGTTACTCCACAACAGATAATGCATGCGAAATAAGAAAAATTTGGCCGAGCCGTGGCCAAGTGGTTAGATCACTTGCTTCTCATCAAGGCTGCCCGGCGACTGCATGAGAGATTTGTAGTGCACAAAGCGGGGCAGGGGCGGGTTTTCTTCGGGTTCTCCGGTTTATCCCACCATCGCATTCATTCCGTGTATCATCAGTGTCATCGCCTGTGTGCCATAGTAGTAAAAGCGGCTGTTAAACTATCAAAAAATACCATGTAAAATGTTCAAATTATAATTGAGTTTTATTTATGGACGCTCTTTAACAGTCGTGCTTCTCAGCGTCCCATTCCATACTGGGCATGAAAGACAGTTTAATTTTGCTCAGAAGTCTTTTCATCAGACTTGAGGCTCTTGTACATGTAGTAAATGTACATGGGGCCAACGGCTTTACTTTCCTTCCGAAAGAAGCCATGCTAAGGATTTTTAACACTCGACAAAATCAATGGCATTTCGCCGCGTTTTGAACCCGCGACCCTGGGAACGAGAATATTTTATTCAAGCTATACACAGAATATCTCAAAACACCGATAACGCTTAGTATGCCTTGTGGGACGGGAAACATGCTTTTTCAAGAAGGAACCCATGTCCGGAAAAATATAGTTTAGGAGCTGTAAGGTGTCGAAGTTTGAGTTCGATAGGATGCCTCAATTTGTTCAAATTCGTTTTGTTATCTGTAATAGTTATGCTCCTCCAAACATTCCTTGGTGCGCATCATATTTCAATACTTTTAATTTGTTCCTGGGCGGGAAAGTTGTTAAAACAGTGCGACATGCACAGAACAGGGATTAATGGAATAAATAGTAACATATGGCGTAACAAATGTAATAGGGTCCGCCTGCAAAAATAAAATGTTTAACCTATTAGTAATAACTGACGTGAAAATTGCGGAATTTAGCCTGGGACCTTTACTTTTAAGATATTTACGTGCAAATAAATATAACACAATCCCTTAGTAGTGAGGGGGAAGAGTATCTCCCTCACATTAAAGAAGTACCGAGTTCGAATCTCGGATAGGGTGAGTTATCGGATAAAGGTTTTTCCGGAGTTTTCCCTTATCCTGAGAAGACGAATGTTGGGTTTCTCGAAGCTCCATGGACCCCGTGCTCATTTGAACGTCATTTCACCCGTTTAATTTATCCGTCGTACGACATGACTTATCAAATTAGAGGGCGTTAAACTATCAAACAAAAAAGCAACACGAGACCAACAGCTGTACTTCCCTTCCGAAAGAAGCCATGCTAAGGATTTTACGTCCAAAAAATCCATCAATCTCCGTCAGGTTTGAACCCCTAACCTTGGGCATTAGAGGCTAGCATATTTAACAGTATACCACAGAAAAATGGTAGATGTAAACTTGTAATACTGTGTATATAAATATTAAAATACAAGTAATATGACCACAACGATAATTTATGTATCAAGTGTAAATAGGAAATTCGAAATTAGAGAACTGGTCACAAT
Organism: Hymenopus coronatus; assembly: GCA_030762935.1. Classification (NCBI taxonomy): domain Eukaryota; kingdom Metazoa; phylum Arthropoda; class Insecta; order Mantodea; family Hymenopodidae; genus Hymenopus; species Hymenopus coronatus. Next base: position 92,205,956 of record CM060898.1, read on the forward strand.
AAATAAATAAATCTGGTGTGTTTCATTCACATGACTTTCTCTACTTTTCGGTAACAAATTATTGTTAAAAGACTTATGCTTCTGTCTATTTCATTAGCAGAAATGGTCTTATTACTTGCTTTCTTGTAAATAGAAGGGAACAAGGGATTACACCATAAAGAGATAGTCAAATATTTTAAAAGCTGGTTGCCATGTGGAAGAAATGCGTTTCTTTGCATTGCCAGGATTTGATAAATCCCCCGTCTGTGAAAAGTTTAAAAATTTTAAAACTGAAACCAACAAGGAATATTTCAAAAATGGTCAAATCCACGAAAAATAATGAAAGTATATGACCAAAATTGTGTTTTAATGAGATCTACATTTTTAGTGTAGTAAATTTTTGTCTATGTCTTACGATTTAACAGTTATGCAAAATTCAGCTAAATTCATCCAGAGTAAAGAAGTCTTCAGAGGATATTTCCAGAAAATTCAAGATATACATTTTATATTTCATGCAAATTTCTCAAATATACGGTATTTTAATCAAAACCGTTAGTCATTTTCGAGAAAATAAGAATTTTCGATTTTTTTTTTCACCTTAAGGTATAGTTTGGAGTAGGGGAATTTTTCTCAAAATCTGCGTGTCGCATCTTTGGAAGATACTAACTTAAATAACAAAGTTTAGTATTTTACAGACTTTTCGTTTTTAGTTATGTTCAAAGACACGGACACACAGACCTTTTTCTAAAAATATTTTAGGGGACCCTAAAACGTGTATTTCTGGTGAAATCTAGGTATCGAATTTTGAGTGGAGTGCAATTACCTTCTCTATGCACTATGTACACAGCATATGTAGAGAAAGTAAAAAAAAAAGTAATTTGTTGGCAGTTTTCAACATTTAAGTTTCTCCTTAACCAAGTTACAAATCGCGAGGATCGTGAGACAAGTATGTTAGCTTAAAATCGATACTGATTAGATATTTTAGGACATGTATATACAACACGAGCTAGCAGTATACGTATGTGAGCTAAATGAGGGTCACTGAGGCGTTGACCTTTAAGGCTTCTTTTGTTTACGCTATTTTTGTTTAGCAACGTGTCATTACTTTTTGTTCTGACGCATTTCGTGTATTCCAAATAAATGTCATATGAATGCGTCTCCAAAATCTATGTCGCCAGAGATACTGTACCGCATTATGAAGGTATTCGGGCAACTGGCGATAGGTGCACTGTAAATACCTGCCATAGGTCACAGTGAAGAGTGACTTTGGTGGAGGAATTGTAACACAAGAGCATTTAAATCTATTTCATTGAACTTTTTTTTAACTACGCAGTAGTTAATATGATTTTACTGTTTTCGTTTTTCAAAATTCTTCAATTCTTCACGTTCCACCTCTATAGTGCGATTATGATTTATACACTTTTATCCATTATCGCATTTCTACATCCATAAGAATATTAAGCTTCCATTTACAATACCTTCCAAAGTATGTTTAAAACTCGATGAATTATTAAATTATACACGTACATAGCATTTGATAGTATTAATGAAGATAATGACTATAGAAGTAATGGAAATTAAAATAACAGTAATATATGATTGGGTATGATAATCAGTGTGCTTACACTTGATTCATCTTATTAAAATTACTTGCCTCTAATGTTCATGTGCTCTTTGTGACACGCAATATAATGACGTCCTATATTAGCCTTATATATCCCCCGTAAATTCTTGAAACAAATAAGGCACCTTACATTTTTGTCAGAACAGTACAGAAAAATTGTTCCTCCCATTCGTCCTTAAATATGCATACATGTTTCCGTGGATTCTTATGATTTGGAGGAGTCATTTCATTATGACAAACAGTTTACAACTGCACTTCTCTGGGAAGGTGTAAATGGGCTGTAACGTTATGCCAAAGTCCACACATGCCTCTCCTCATTCAGGGGATGTATTCGCAAGTACATTTTTAGAGAAGTCTGGTCATGTCTGGTTAATAAATTTAAGTGCATCATTCGAACGCTTTCCAAAGCAGTCTCTAAAACCACGTTGCACAGAAGTGTGTTGCAACGGGTGTTTCAAAAATCATCTGTTCATACTGCAGTTATACATTTAAAGTTGAAAGGATTGCCATTTAATAATACATAACTCAGTATGTTTTCCAACTACTCAAAACTTCGCTATCTATAGAAATGACTGAGATGAAGGAATAAATGGGTTTAACATTCTTTTGGAGAGTCGTATTCATTTTGTGCAGAATGAATGATGCCCGTCACTAATTATTAGAGCTCAGTTCGAGGTCACGAGATTGCCGGATTGAGGTTCGGTGCACACAGAGTATAACTATAATGTGATGGAGAAGGCGTGGTCTCTACAGCCAGTTTTGAAACGTGTTGCCCTATCTGGTATTGTTCACTGCCTGACCTCGTTCAGTTCCTGCAAGTAGATAAATCAGTGAACACTAAAAGACAGTCGAAACAAGTCGAAATTACAAAGGGGCAGGCGTTCGACGCTGAACAAACTTGTGGTTCAAACATGTTTTTAAAGACAGGAGGAGGGTCTTTTCTTTCGGTACAGTAAATAGTTATCTTGTAATTCAAAGCAATGAATTCTGAGCGAGTTTGGTTGTCTTTTCAAAGCTGTGCACATTATTATCCTGACTTTTTTGTATAATGCTTTATACTTTTATTTGTAAAAGAACAAGACGTTTTTATTTATTAATCATGTTACGAAATAGTTCATTTATTATGTTACTTTATGAATTACAACGATGCATATAATATCAATACATGTAATGAGCTACTTTTAAAACAGATTATACCAAAACGTGCATGTTTACAATACAAATCCCTCCCCACTATGGTCTCTATACTGCTAACTGCTCTATATGTTCGTAACTGTGTACCTCGGAACCCAAAACCGAGCTCTACTAATTAGTACAGTTCAACTATATTGCAGAAACTATCACAGAAAACAATTCTGTCTGGTCTCAGTAGAGCACCTCGCTTAATGCTTCATTGATGAAGATTTCTTGGTATATGCAAGGTCTGATATGTGGACTGAAGAGTGCTTGTATTTGCTCTGTTACTAATCCAGCAAATACAATATCAAGGCTACGCTGAGCTCGTATCTGAAAATATGTTACACTGACAATCTGAATGGAAAATAAAAATGTAATGAGCAGCAGGAAATTCACATGATATTAATATCCCCGTAAAATTCGTATTAAAAGAAAAATGTTGTTTTCACTTCCTTCACATATCTACAAGGAAAAAATAATTCACAAGAGCACTTCAAAGTGTTAAAATACAATTATTTCAGTATTCAGCACTTCGATCCTTTGGAAGAAGAAAGAAAACGCTTTTCTTACACTCACTCCTAACCGAATGCCCTTTACTCCTCGCTAATGACCCACAAAGTATATACCCATTGCACGAAACTTGTTGTATGGATCGATTTGGTAGCTACTTTCCACATAATGCAATTAAACACACTGCAGCACGAAAACGTTTGGGCTAATTACTGAGAAGCTGAAGATATATCCTGGAGGGCAGTTTGTCATCCACATATCTTGTAACAATTCTTAGTTGTAAGGACCGTATTACTTATTACAACAACCCAGAAATTAAGTATTTAAAACAGGCCTGGAGTAATAGAATTGAATACCACAAGCGGAGTTCAAACACATGGAAAAGTATATACGCACAGCATGGAAACGCTACGAATTCATTTGACACAGTGTATGTTAATGAGCTCAATTTTACTTTCTCTATCACGTATCTATATGGTAGGTAGAGCAGGTATTTGATTCCACCATAAAATTCCGTACTGAGGTTTTACTGAAATTAGAGTTTTTTATGTCCTCTTAATCCAAAAAGTTTTTTTTTTTATTTTAAAGAAAAACAGACCCTGTGTGTTTTAGAGAGAGAGAGAAACAGTCAAACTCAAAAACGAAAACATGTAAGGCACTGCCATATATAAAGGGCACCATAGGTATGCAATAGATAGCGTAAAATATCGAAACGCAATCCAGTGCGGTTTAAAAACTAGCTGCTGGCAGTGCATGGACAAAGAAATGCACAATAATTTTTCTATCTGCGAAACGCAAAGTTTGGAGTTTTCAAACTGTTTCGTAACGTAGTATTGTGTGGCTATGTGAAGGTTTCCATTAAATATCTCGGGCACAAAATTCTAATTTTCATTGTGAATGGGACTTTAGTGACCCTTTCGTTCGAATGAAATTTATTTAACTGTGACATCACAGCTGAAATACAACAAATTCTGATGTGTTGCATTCTCAGAAGTTCTACTTCTCCTTCTACAAACCATTCTTGTAAACAAGTTTATTATTACCTACTTGTTAATCCAACAAATTTTCAATCCACATTTACAAATAACACATGGCCATATAACATATTTACGTATTCTACATATGAAGAATGTGCTCTTAAAGTTTAGTCATGTCTTATTGCTATATTCTGTACAGTAATCTTGGACTTCATAACCGCCATTGGCTATACTGAATGAGAAACCAGAGCAGAAAATTAAACTAAAAGTTCTGAAGTGACACAACGTAAACTGTCCGATATATTTTCAAAACGGGAACAAATGGAAACGGATATTTACTGATCAGATTCTTGAATTCCCTATCTCCCTTCGGTTGTAAATATTTGTTGGCAAGATAACAGGTACATACATCGCATTGATAAAATTAAAAGCATGGGTAACCCAAGTTAGTGATAAGTGCGCATTTTTACTTTCTCTGCTACGTATAGTAAGTATGGGGAAGTTTATATTCCACCAAAAAATTAGATCACAGAATTTCATCGGAAATATATTATTGGGGGGAAAAATCTTGGATAAACGTATTGGCTCGTGTGTGTGTGTGTGTCTGTGTGCGTGTGTGCGTGTGTGCGTGCGTGCGAGCGTGCGTGCCTGCGCATCCTCAAACGAAAAGTTGGTCAAATACCAACATGTTATTTAAGTTCACTAGGATGCGACACTAAAATTGTCAATAAAATCCCCTGCCTCGAACCACCGTTTACATAGAACGTTATGTGCTACTTAATATTTTTTCACGACAAATGAAATGCGTATGTTTAACTTTTCGGGAATAGCCTATGAAGGTCTCTTCATTCTGCATGCCTTTTGCATAACTTGTAAACTGTAAGAGTTGGACAAAATCTTACTAAACAAACAATTTAGATTTCGTTAAAGCACACAATTTATTCCCAACATTTTTTTTTTTGTTGAGTAAACCATTTTCGAGATATTCCTTGTTATTTTCCATCCCTTTCTCAAATGGGATGTCATTTCTTTCTCCTGGTCAAACAAAGAGAACAGAATTTCAAAGTCATTACATGGCGAGCAACTATTACAAGATTTCACTAACGCTTTAGTCCAGTGTGTCTATTCCCTTTGTACCTGCAAGGAAATATGTAACAAAACTATTTATGCTAATGTTTATCTCAATCAGCATGAAGCGGATATAAGAAGTATACAAGTTTGTTATGAAATAAAAAAACTTATGAGGAAGTAACAGATTGTTAATAGCAAAGCAATTTCCACAAATAGCTCATGTGCTTGGTGATTAAACAGATTATGCTCCGTTGCACTTCACTGTTGCATTATGAAGAGTACAACTTATAATGTCGGCTGCGGGCCACGTGAACTGGGGAGTGCACCGCGAAATATCAGTTAAAATCGACTTCGTCCAAATTCAAATAGAATATAAATGGCCCATGCATTTTTTCTTTAAGCATGACGAGGATTATATGATTTTTCTTCTTTTTTGAGTAGTCCGTAACGCCCGCTTTTACTACATATGGCACGGCAAGCAATGACGATACATGGAATGAAGATGAAGTACTGGTACAATGCGACGGCGAGGAAAATCGAAGAAAACCGATCCTGCGCCGCTTTGACACCCCACATGCGGTCTCCTGGGATCAAATCCAGGCGAGAGGCGAGTGGTCTAACCAATCGGCCATGGTGCGGTCAAATCTGTCCTTGGTCTGCTGTTAGTGCAGACATATTCAATATATAAAAGTCGTTCTAGCTAGAAATATATTATGTGAGAATTTAACTACAGTAAATCGGTTATATTTTATCTATAATGCTGGGTTGGATAATCTGAGCCGCGAGTACTCCTGCCATCCCTTCTTTCATCAAAACGTTTTGTTTTGCTTCTTTTTCACCGTCATACCAGGCATTGGGCTCATCACCCATGCTGGATATGCTGTGATCCAGAGTTTGCTTACTCTTCGACGAGCTGACTCTAGGCATTGGTTTGCAAGTCCTTGGGGGTGTAAATCCTGCAATGAGGAGGTTCATCTATTGATGAAGAAAAAATTTGTAAAAATGGTAACTTTAAATAACATCCATTCAAAAAGAAGTGAAGGCATTATTGCAAAGTCAAGTGCCTATCATGTTAATATCACCGAATTTCCCTCCGATTTCGTTGAATATTTTATCAGGAAGCAATTTTATGATTGTGTACACGCTAGAAGCTAAGTAAAATAGCATGTAACTTAAAAACTTACGCTACTCTTATACAAATCAACCATTTGACCTAAATACATTAAACTTTGCACACTTACACTACAGGGCCTAATAAACGTTATCTTGGCTGTCAAAAACTAACCTACAATTTCAATTCTTTTTATGTGTGTGTGTCTATATATATATATATATATATATATATATATATATATATATATATATATATATATATATACAATGAGTATATTCACATGAGTATATTCAGAACTACCAATATCATTATTTGCAGCCACTCATATACAAACTTTCCTTTTTTGGTCAATCTGGACACATATTTGCTCATTTATACAAATGGTCAGAAGTGTATGCTGGGACGGGGACTGGTTTGCCCCCCCCCCATGCCTCGAAGCTCTAGTACTGAAGAAATACTCGTAGTTTAGCGAAGTCCATCCAAATCGCCCTGACACTCCATGTGCGCAAGAAAGCAGAAATGGCGAGAGTGTTGAAACGAGAGACCACATAATTATTACACTCAGAGCAGACCTAACACTGGCCCATACTCTCTTATAATGTAAGTAGACTGGTCAGTGCTATTGCAGATCTATGTTTCAGGATTGGGGTAGTGTCACGACGATTTAGACGATCTTTATTAGCTGGTTTCAAAGCCTCTCTTGTGGCTGTAGTGGACTGAGGATCTTCCGAAGTCCAGTGGGACACACGCACTTGATTGAATACAGTTCTGGATGTGATTTCAGTATCTATGCATTCCCCATGGACCCTCTGGTCTTTTAAATAATTAAAACGTTGTTACTTCGTCATGCATCGTCATCCTTTGTTTAACGAGTATCCCCTGTTCAGTGATTCATTTGGACAAGTTTCTAAAAGTCACGACGGAATGAACTTGATGGCATCGTAGTTTCAGCTATTTAGTTTCAACTCCCCTTCTCCCACCGACGCTCAAATGTCCTTTCTACGTATGCCCATAGTAGCACTCTTGAAAATTATAGACACTACCTTACAGCTTTCTCATTTTCAAATCCTTGCGTGCAAATATGCAACATTGGCCAATTTGGACAAATCTTACAGTTAAAACAACCCGGCGTAAATTAGAGATATTCATGAGTTTCAGACTCTTGCTGTGCTCTGAATGTTGGTTGTCATCAGATTCATTTCTTGCTATTTTTAGGGACTCGGAATATTACAGGAATGTTAATTCCATACCATTCAAACAAGTTCTTTAGCCAATCTATTCCATCCATATAAAGATTTTCCCCGTTTGATCTAGTTTTGGACAGAACATAGAGGCTTCTTCAGTAACCAAACCATCCCTCGTCCTGCTGGCCACACACCAAGGATTATAAGTTGCCTCGCGCGCGCGTGTGCGTGTGTGTGTGTGTGTGTCTCTCTCTCTCTCTCTCTCTCTCTCTCTCTCTCTCTCTCTCTCTCTCTCTCTAAGATCTCTAGCAGCTTTCGCAAACACCTTAATGCTGTTGTTTATTGTAGCGCATTTATATTTCATTATCTTACAGTGAGATAACATAAATAATAAAAAGCTGGATAATAGAACTCAAATAGGTATAGACACATATAGGAATATCGGATACCGGAAAATGGGCTAGCTGATAAATTAACAAAGGAGGAAGCGAAAACACCCCAAATATGCTATGACAAATTACCCATCATAACAGTAAAAAAAAGTATCTCAAGAGGTAAACTAAAAACGAATGGCAACAGAAATGGATAGGTAGGTACATCAAAAGGCACAATCACAAAGGGAATCTACCTAACAGTGAAACGTAGACTAACAACAAATACTACCCTCACGGCAAACATAACAATAGTAGTAACTGAAAATAGAAACATATCCACAGACTTAGGATTGCAAGCAACCCCGAAAGTCCATGGGAGAGAGAGAACCCCAGTGGACTATATAATATTCGAGTGTGGTGTTGTGAAATGTGAAAGAGAAACCCTAGCAAATAATGTTCTTAGACATACTGGCCAGTGCAGAAGTCCAACCTAATCAAAAAAGTTTCTATATTTGCAAACTCAATAAACTTTCCAAGCATTGAAAAAGGCTAATGAGTAACATTCATCAGCATAAATGTTTATCAATAACATGCAAATAATACCACTAACACAATTAGATAAGAAAGCCGAAGTACAACTAACATACGAGTGTAAAAACAATCGTATTTAAGGGTAAAAGATTAAAGTTCAACAGCCATCAGCAAATCAATAGATGTAAAATGCAATTAATGTTATCAACACAACTGCAGTACATGAGACAAATTAACACGTATTTCACGCAGTGCAGCAAGTAGAGAGTAATACATTTAAATATAATTATAATATACTTCTATCAAAATTATTGTAATAATTTTAGTTTATACACTAATAGATGAGCATCCGAGAGCTCAAACTGCATTTATACGAGGTTCTATTTTTATCTATTTTGATCCTCTTGATATCAAGTTCGAGAAATGTTTCGCCATTGAATTACGGGGAAATATGACACGTTCTGTTCAATTGGTATCATATTAACAATCGACCAAAACGCATTCGAATAGCATTTATCAAGAGTATTTAAGATTTGAGTAAATGCATTTAAAGGAAATTTCTTTCCGAGGTTTCATTATAGTCGAAGAAACAAGGATTCGTCACTACATGCTAAATACGAAGGAGCAGACCAAACATTCAATGTCAAAAGGTGAAAGTGCATAAAAGAAAGCAAATTCTATTCTATCCTATCTGCAGGAAATGCTCCAGAAGTGTGTGGGGGGGGTCATTATTTACTGAGGGTATTAGAAAGTTCGAATGTCGTGCTAAATGCACTGCTTTATTGGGCGAGTGTGTCGGAAAAATGGCATTAAATCTTTCTATGCTAGTCTGAGTACTAAATAAACTAAATTCTAATATTCTGGATCAAATCTAATTAATTGCTGATATAAATGCATTTATCCAATACTTGTCCATTTGTATAATAAATAAATATAAAATGTATTTAAGTTTATCAGACGATAAATCTGGACTACAGTAGGGTTACACTGTATTGGCGGCTGTGGTCAGTTGTTGGCTTGTTACTACCAAAACGAAGCTGAAGGAAATGTTCATACTATTGATAATGTTGAAAGATGCTAAGGCGACTACTAGGACTTCATGACTATGATGACAAAAATATTTATGAAAGGGCATTAAGTCAGAGTTAAATAATTAAAACTCGCACTCTGGCTTCTAATGTTTCAATTTTGAGTACGTTGGTATTGACTTGCAGGTTTACAAGTTCAGGTTTGAAAATATTGGATGAAATTTTAACAAACCAATGTGTTCGACAAGGGTGTAGTCTTTCATCTACATTATTTAATGTATATATTGGCGATCTAGTTATGAAGCTGAAAGATCAAATCCAATTGGAATTAAAATAAGATCTAGCATACAATTAAATGCTCCTTTATATGCTGATGGTCAGATAATCATAGAGGAAACAGAGGATAATCTACAAAGAGCCGCATATAGATTAAGCCAAAACTGTACAGTTCATCGTATTCTATTCGGCTAGGACTTGTATGAGGGGGAAGGGTGCCACGATAGGCAGGAACCGGTCTTTCACTCTCTTTCCCACCTGCTGGCCGAAAAGAATGCGAATGGACTATATCTACAAATAAAACAAAAATAATGGGTTTTAAAGGGAAGAATCTGGTCAGATCGAAAACAATAATAGCGAGAAAATTTTAGAACAAGTATCTCACTTCAGTGATCTAGGATGTGATCTTAGCGTATATGTTTAAAGCTCTGAGTAATTAGAGTAATTGGAAAAGCTTGGGGAAGAAAAACAAGAAAGGGAACACACATGAAATTCTACACAGTTACGGCGTACTTACTCTTGTACGTCTTTCCGAATCATGGATAAGAGCAAGGCAAAACAATAAAAAATTAATAAAAATATATAAGCATAAATAATAAAAAGATACGCATACAGACGGCAGAGATGTTCATAAAATATTATGTAAAGAGATGCACTAAAATGCATAAAATAAGAAATGAAAGAATATATACAGATTAAACATACTTTCAGTTAATGATAAAGTAGAAGAAAATGGAATGAAAGATTCATATTGGCAGAGTTATAAAAAAAATAGATTGCAAGAAAAATGATTTATAAGCCAAATGGAAAGAGAGATCTGGGTAGACTTCGTAAGAGGTGGATGGATGATGAGAGATCCAAGCAGATGATTATAAAAACTAATTCTTGAAAAAAATATGAATTTAAAGTGTGTTGTCTTTATGAAAGCAATGCTCAAAACCTATTTAAATGATGATAATAATAATAATAATAATAATAATAATAATAATAATAATAATACAGACTTTTAACCATTGGATTTTTGCAGCAGCAAGTGTGTTTTGAAAACATAATTTACTCTCTGCTCTTTGCAACTATGACACCACTTTGATAAATATATACTATTTATTGGTACTCTGAATAGGTAGCATTGAATAAAATAATTTACAAAATAACAATAATTGAGAGCAAGGAGCCTAAAAATAAATGTTTTGCAACAATGACATAATTTACAGCGCTCTGTGTCTTGGACCAACCTTGATCAAAGTCAAACAGGTTTCAACCGGTGAAGTTTAAGTAGCACACTATGGGCCGTTACTGGAAGTCCACACGGTGGAAATAATTCACCATTTAACAATAAGTTGGGATGCACGTCATAATTCACATGTTCCGTAACTCAAGTAAGGTTATTCTTCGCATGGTTTCGCGTAATTAAAGTAGGCATACCTACTGCATCAAGCGGAGAGGCGAACATGGTATTTAAATGTTTCAAGGTTTTAGCCAGTGCATCATTAGTATTGTTGTTTTTTGTTTTCAATTTTTTGTTAAAGGTACGCAAGATGCATATTGGCCAACTCCATTTTGCGCGCGCGTGTGTGTGTGTGTGTGTGTGTGTGTGTGCGGCTGCGCGTGTTTATAGTTATCTCTGAACCTTCCAGTATTTATTATTGGCTCATGCGACTTTTGAAAGGTCTCTTGTACAAGTGAACAACCAGCCCTCTAAAACTAAAATATATATTTTAGAATCTAGCCAGAAATGGTTTTGCTATAGATATAAATAGCATATAAAATGCTTAACAGAAAATACATTACAACAGGTACATCAAGAGCTTATAAAAATGACTTAATGGTTGTTCTTAAAAAAGGTTATAAATTCAATATTAGTTTAACATAGAAAATAGATGCAGAAAATAGGGGCATATTTAAGAATTATTAATATCCCATAATGGGTTCGAAACTTGGCAACAGAATGTTTCATAATCCAGATTACAACATTAAGTCTGAAACTGCTTAGCAATTTTTGGGCATCCCTGCACTGAAATATTTTTGCTCATGAGCTCCCCCTCCCCAAAAAAAAACAGTAGCTTTAACGCGATTGAGACTGTTTAGAAAATATAGTATTGTCGGTCCGTACATGCTTTTCTTTTCTCTGACAACTTCCAAAAGTTGGGTATTTGGTATTTCCAATTTTATAACTGAATCAATAATTTCCGGATAGCCCCGTTGATCAGGCGGTTGAGCATTTGCCTGTTGTGCGAGGGGTCCCAGGTTCGATTCCCGGCTGGGGGGGATTTTTCTCTAACTCAAGATTATCCTCCATCCTCTCCAGAGTCTGGAAGTATGAATGTGAGTGAGTGAGTGAGTGAGTGTGTGATAAAACTAAATATATAGAATTAATCGTCTACAGGTGCTTCAAAATAAATTTATAAGGCTTATAGTGAATGCACCTGGTATGTCAGAAACACTCAGATACATCATGAACTTGGACTCAGTACCATCTCTGCACATATTCGATCTCAGGCTCGTTTTTTCAGCATCTTTACCTAGTATCTGGCGCAGTGTACTCGTTGGGACAGTTCTTCGGATAAAGAGTCATCTTCCACAGGATTTTCTTTAGGAAGTGATTCCGAATAAGAAGAATCTTAGTAAACGAATGACTGTTTAGTGTTCATGTGGGACCTCACAAGTTACGTTCATTGTTACTTTTAGTTATAATGTATTTTATTCCAATTCTGAATAGCTTAATTAATTTTTAAAATGTTAACAAAACCATTACATATAGTGAAGCTGTCAATTTTATTAAAATCTGGATATGTATTTCCAACACATGCTTCACTTGGTCATGGTGCAGATGGAGTACCCTGGACGCGCGTTTCAACCTTCGTTGTCATTCTCTACTAACCTGCAAGAGAATGACAACGAAGGTTGTTGAAACGCGCGTCCAGGGTACTCCATCTGCACTATGACCAAGTGAAGCACGTGTTGGAAATAGATGTCCAGATTTTAATAAAAAAGCTTAATTAATGCTGAAGGAATCTAAATAAATAGTAATAAAAAATATATACAACCCAACGACAATAGTACCCATACCAATAGGCAGCATGTCCCAAAGGAAAATGCCGCCATGCAGTTAAATGCGGGATATAACTGAGGGATAATAATATGACGATATTATAAGTAGTAGTAGTAGTAATAATAATAATAATAATAATAGCTTTTGATGAGATGATCGCGATATCTTTTCGATGTCTATTTCCGTACCAGCAAAGCAATGAACCCCTTCATGATCTGTAGATTATCTATTCGGAAATGCAAAAAATGTTGAAAGTGATTTTTCTGAAATTTTGATGTTTATGAGCATATCATATTTCATTAGGGTCTTTAAATACCCAAAAATTGCTTTTACAAAGTTAATGTTTTCACCAAACTAAAAGAGTAACAGCAAATAGTTTTCAACATTTTATTTTCTCTACTAGTATAGTAAAAGGGGGAAGTGCCTGTTACAATCCATTAAAAAATTCGACACAAAGATTTTGCCGGAAATACCCTGAAAAAAGAAAAAGATCCGCGCGCTGCTGCCTATTTCTGAGAACGGCATAATTAAAAACTGAAAAGTCGGTTCAATACCAAACTTGGTATTAAAGTCAGTATACTCTAAAGATGAGGCGGGAAGATTTTCAATAACATTCCCCATCCCAAACTGCCCTTTAATACCTAGATGATTTTTTTGTAATGTTCAACTCTCTCAAAAACTGCTCTTAAGGAATTTGATTAAAATACCACATATTAAAATATTTACATTACAAATAAAACGTATATCCTCAATTTACTGGGAATAGTTTGCAAGTTCTGCTTATTCGAAAGAAATTTTGTACGTCTGACATAATTGGTAAATGAGAAGCAATAGATTAAAATGTACTACAAAATAAAAGTATAAATAAATAAAAATCTGACGTGCTGTTTTCACATGACTTTTTTTAGCTGTTTCACAAACAAGCGTTCCTTAGAAAACCTATTCGTTTATCTGCGCCACGCTACTCGTAATCGAGATAAGCATTAGCAGAAATGAAATTACTTGCTTCCTTGTTAAGTAGGAGGGAAATAAGGAAAACGCTAGGCTAAAGCAATAGGCCAAATCGTTTGAAATCTATCGCTATGTGAAACACATTATTGAAATTCTGTTTTCTTTTGCATTTCCGGGAGCAACACAAAAGAGATGAAATGAAAGTTGAATTCCCACTTGAGAAAGCTTTACGTAGTTTAAAATCAAACCAATAACAAAGAATATGTCGAAAACGGTTAACTCTACAATTCAAAAAACGGTGTAACAAATTGTGTGCTTTAATGCGATTTACATTTTTTGGGCAGTAAGTTTTTGTCGATCTCTCACGGGATAAGAGTTATACAAAAGTCACCCAGAATGAAGAGGTCTTCAGAGGTTATTCCCAGAAAATTCAAGATATACATATCTTTTTACATAAAAATATCTTGAACATATGGCATCAAGTCAAAATCTTTTACAGAAAATTAAAAAAATTCGTAAAATGTTCCATGTAAAGAGTAGTAGGGGGATGTGGGAGATATCTTGAAAATCTTCATGTCGCACTTTTGGAAGATACGGAACTTAAATACCAAGTTTGAAATTAAAAGAATTTTTGCTTTTGAACTATGCTGCCCACAGAGACGGACATGTTTCTAAAAATGTTTTTTTTATTCAGGGGATCTCAAAACACTATTTCCGTTGAAATCTCGGTATCGAACTTTTGGTTGGAATGCAGCAACTATGTACTCTGTGCATACGTGCTAGAGAAAGTAAAAATGTAGATCTCTTTAAAACTCACGATTTATTCCAAATAAGTTTGTGCTACAGACCACTTCTCAAAAATCCGTTGTTATAATGGTTTGAACTGTTCATTATCAGCCATTATTTAAATTCCTTTCGATACTCAGCTGCGATTGAATGGAAGCAATATGGAATGTTAAGGTCAATATATAGCATCCAGTTGTTAAACATATGAATGTTGCTTTTTCCTTTGAATACAAACGAATGTATAATGTTGCTAGCTACTTCTGCAAAGACGTCGTTGTATGATAACACATATATGTAGACATGTTATTGTTAACCGGCCCGGGTTGTTGACACGTTTGGCGATGATATCGCGAAAGGTTCGCGGGTTCGAATTCAAACATGGATGTTTAGTGTTGTGAATTACTTTATTTGTGCACTGTCATTTTATCCTCCTGAAGGCCAAGTAAGTAAAAAAATCTTATGTGTACTATTCACATGACTTTCTCTACTTGTTCAACAAACAAATATTCAGGTTTTGTTTCCTTAAAAAGATTATTCTTTTATTTATATCATGCTAATCCAGATAAAAATTAGCAGAATAATTTGGTATTATTATTTGCTTCCTTATAAGTAGAAGAGAATTAGGGAATACACTACTTTTTAAAGCCCATCGCTGTGTGAAATTCAGTTCTTTTTTGTATTCTTAGGAGTAAAACAAAAGAACGGAAACGAAAGTTGAATTCCCGATTAAGAAAAAGTTAGTAGTTTAAACCTGAAACCAATAACAATGAATATCTTGGAAACTGTTAATTCTATGAAAAAATGTATATGACAGATTTTTACTCCTCTAGCCCCATATGTACAATATACATAGGGATAGAGAAGGTATTGTAATGCACCCAAATATTCGATGTCGAGATTTCACCGGAAATATACGTTTTGGGGTCCCCTGAGTCCGAGAAAAGCATTTTAAAAAAAAGGTTCGTGTGCGTGTGTCTGTGGACAGCATAGCTCAAAAATGAAGAGAGCGTTAAATACCAAACTTGGCATTTACGTCAAGTGTCTTCCAAGAATGCGACACGAAGATTTTCAAAAAATTCCCCCACCATAAACTATCCTTTATATGAAGAAATTCGATTTTCTGAAAAATGGCTAACGGTTTTGATTAAAATCCCGTATATTAAAGCTATTTATATCCGAAATAAAATGTTCATCTCGAATTTTCTGGGAATAGCCTCTAAAGATCTCTCTATTCTGGATGAATTTTGCTTAACTGCTAAACCGTAAGAGATAGACAAAAACTCACTACACAAAAAAAAAAATGTAGATCTCGTCAAAACACACAAGTTATGTCCTTTTACGTTTTTGTTGTGGAGGTAACCGTTTCCGAGCTACTCCTTGTTATTGGTTTCAATTGTGAAGTACTTAAACTTTTCTCAGAAGACAGGAAGTTTTCTTTTTTTGTTTTTTGTTCTCCTGGTCAAGCAAAGAAGCGGTTTGCAGTGACAATCGCTTTTAAAACATTTGACCATCACTTTAGCCTAGTGCATTCCCTTAGTTCCCTTCTACTTATAAGGAACTAATTAGAAAATTCTACTAGTGTTTATCCCGATTAGCATGGTGTAGAAAAAAGAATAATCTTTTGTAGGAAGTTTGTAGAGCAGCTAGAGAAAGGTATGCGAGTGCAGGTAGTAAGATTTTGTCTATCTCTTACTGTTTACCAGTTACACAAGTGCCATCCAGAAGAAAGTGGTCTTCAGAGGCCACTCCCAGAAAATTCAACATATATATTTCGTATGGCATGAAAATATCTTTAACATAAGGTATGTTAATTAATAGAATCGAAATTTTCTTGAAATGTTCTATGTAAAGCGTAGTTGGGGGATGGAGGGAATTTCTTGAAAATTTTCGTGTCGCATCCTTGGGAGAAGTTGAACTTAAATACGAAGTTTGATATTTAACCAACTTTTTGCTTTTGAGCAATGCTGTCCCCCCCCCACACACAGGCATTTTTCTAATTTATTTTTTATTATGGGGGTCTAAAAACATATATTTCAGCTGAAATCTTGGTATCAAAATTTTGGGTGGGATACAATATTTTTTCTAACTATATAAATTATACACACCTGCTACAGAAAATAAAAAAACACACATCATGGTTATCTTAAAAACAATCAACCACTGTGGTTTATGTAATTAGCATATGGTTAATGACAATATTTTCTAGTCACCGTTATAATGGACAAACATAAGGAATCGGACAAATGAGAAAGAACTACAATTGCACTATTTTGACAAGAGTATGAGATTTCTCAGTATAACCGTTCTAAATAAAGGCTTTGCATTTTAAAATAAATGTGCTTTGATCGTTTATGTCAGGTGATAGCCGATTGACTTCCTACTTCCCCATACGTAAACAAGACATTAACCTTGACTCTTACAATTCCACTTCCGTGTGAAGGCTGAAAGGTCTCAAGGTTTCTTCCATTCTATGCATTATTATAGAACAAAGCAAGTCAACTTACTATTGTTATTTATGTGAGTTTGACGAAAGGATCCCAGCAATCAATGAAAACAATTCACAAATATGTTCCAGCTTTAATCGTGTCACATCGTGCAGCCCACATAATAATTTGGGCTACACATGTCATCCAAAAAGGTCTAACTTCTGTGATATACCTCATCTTAAAGTTATGTTGCATGTAACAAGAACACGTAATCGTCTTTGAGTCAAAAACTGTGATAGTATCTTGGCAAGTAACTTTATTTTCTACCATTTTGCTACTGTGTTCTTAACTTCAAGGCATTTCTACTTGTTTCTCATTCTCTTTTGTAACTTAGGCGACGGATTTTGTTTCCTATTTGTGCATTTCGGGACCAAGGAACAATTTTGTACGGCACAATTGTACTCCTTAAACCGGTGGCAAGGAAATGCAAAAAAGGTGCGTTGAAAATTGCATGCAGTGTACTCAAGCAATCGAAGATTGGTAATTGTGACCCACGAGGACATCTGTTCTGTTCTTCCAGTAGCCTGTCCTGAGGGCTGGTGCACCTAATGTTAGTGAACAACCCAAACTTCTTGTGGTTCATATATAATATATACTACAAAGAATTAACCTCAATTTCTTTCTAAAAACAACTCGGCAGTGATTATTTTACTTTCAAGCACTGTGGTGCTTTAAAAGTAAAAGAACCAGTAGCATAAAATCAAGGCCTCAGAAATGCTATTTGTCAATCCTTACTTCACCGGCAATGTAAACAACTCAGAATGTATTCTTCCGCGAACGCACGTGTACACAACACGAGGTGCTAAGCTGGTTCGACTGCCGTACAATTGTAAAGGAAAAGAAATGCCTACCTACGTGTACTGTTCACAGATGATTAACTCTATTAAATGTATAATAAATAAAATGCATCAAAAAAGGTAGACGAGTCGTTATATATTCAGTACGAAATGTAAAATTCTCCCGTAAAATTATAAAATGTTAACTGTTTTGAAAGTTTGCTGAAGTATTGCATACGTACATCGATCCAACAGTTTTTTTGTTTGTTTGTTTTTTTCTCGAATTTAAGCATTCACATGTGCACAACATTACAGTGCTCATTTCTTTAATATAGTGGCATATTGCAGAAGAGCTAATCTCAAGAAGGAACTGGTCCCACTACAAGATACAAGTCATTTGTTACAGCTGCTATCGAACTGTCTGAATCATCACAGAGATTGATAATTAATCCAAATCCTAGTTTTTTACTCATGCCGAAAAATGTGTTATACACATTCACTGCACTTTAGGCTGTCACTTTTTTGAAAAGCTACTTCCACAAGATGCCGCACCTCGACTAATTTAAAAGTTTTGCACACTTAATGCTGCTTTAGAAAACACCGGTAAATTCTACCTTTAAGCTAAGAATATTATCTAATGAAAAGGTAAGGCTCTTTTCACAAAACTAGGAATAGTTTTTTCCTTGTGTTTCACCACACATAGTATTACATGTTCCGCCATTACTTGCTGACTAGAAGCAGCACAACGGATATGCATTGTTATATAAAGAAATAATAATTAAATGATGCGTAAATTTTGTTCCTTAATCATTCATACTATATTATTTAGAGAACGTTGCCTAGTGTAATACGATATTTCTGTACTCACTCGGCAATTTAAGAGAAACTATTTTGTGATGCAGAAAAGCAGTAAGAGTTCAGTAACCAATCATAGCCATTCTAACCTGTTGCTTTTGTTTACATTGCCAGTGAAGTAAGGCTGGACGGAGAATACGTAAGTTATACAGTAAATATGCTGGCTGCATTAGACAAGTTTCTCAAGAGGATACTCCATTATCCCCCCACCCCTCCCGATTAAACATTAGTTTACAACTTGTGTATCAGGATTGGAGTTTTGTAGCCTAACATTTACTGCCTATACAAGATTATACAGAATTCCTTCCGAATGAGAATGACCCCTTAGGCTATTATTAGAAAATTCAAGATGTACATCTTATTGATCTTGTAAATACACTTAATGTAGATTATTTTATCAGAATTTACTACAGTAGGGTATTCCAGCTTGGGTACGCGCTATATGAGCAGCAAGTAACTCGCGACTCTCAGATGCAAGTCTACAAAATGAAATACGGCGCAGCATCCAGGGCAAGTTATAGTCACAGCTGAATCAGGCCTTGGAAATGCATATGTCAGGAAGCAATATCTTTGCCCAGTGACCACACTTCCTCTCCTGGTCTGTGACTGAGTACGCGCGTGTAGTCTGGCTCAAACGAGTCGAATTGGAATAACTTGCTGTAAAGATTGGTTTCGTCGGGAAATTTTCTTTAAAGTCCTCGTGTCGCATCTTCGGGAATACTGAACTTAAATACCAGTGCTATTTCTGACTTTTCGTTTTTGAGTTATGCTATTCACAGGTAGACAAGACATACACACGGACCTTTTACTATTAATGGTGTTAAAAGCTGTATTTCCAAGAAATGCAATATTTCCGCCGCTTTCTATATGTATTACAGAAATTAAAAATGCGTCAGTCTGTGTACAGCGTAATTCGAAAACAAAGGCAAGTTTAGTTTGCGATTCTTCTTGGCTTCCTCTCATGTATTCCTCCCATCGCAAGAGCTTGTTACAAAACCTTGAATGGGGTTTTCGTATTCTCGTTTAATTTGACATAATTCCTGGACAAAACTGTATTGTGAGTATACAGCGAAGACAGAAAACTAGTTATTCGTACTATAATATATACTTGCCGGCCTAGGTAGTGTGCAGGGTAGTGCGTCTGCCTCGCATTCAACAGGTGGCGAGTTCGAATCTCGCTTAGGGTGAGTTACCAGATAAGGTTTATTCCTGGTTTTCCCTTATCCTTAGAAGACGAATGTCGAATAACTTTAAACTCCACGGACCCCGAGACCATTTTAGCACTATTTCACCAATTTCATTCATCGTCCGATATGATCAACCAGGTTAAAGGACGTTAAGCTATCAATAAATATATATATATGTGTACACACACACACACATACATACACACACCTAATATGTGACTTTCCTATTGGCAAAGAAAATCTGTAAATGAATCACATTCGTTTTTCGGAGAATTTGACACATATGTCGATTATTATGAATTAAATCACCTCAAGGTAACAACACCATTGCGTAGCAAAAACATATTTGTGTTACCGCAGATGCGTATTAAATGTTTGGAGGTTGGCTATTCGTTTGCGACATCAAGATGGATCAGCGTATTAGCTTCTTGAAAGTTGGCTCCTCCCTTCGCAATTGGGCACCCGTCCAAATTGATTGAAAGCATGAGAGATCAAGGACCCTCTTGCAAAAAATCAACAGCAGAGGCAACGATTAAAAGGAGGCAAAAATGGCACGTTAGTACTTAACTGTTGAAAGTTAAGTTCTTGTAACACAATATTCATTGTCATGTAAAACTATTACCGCCGAATTAGTAGACTAATCAAATTAATGCATTGTTTAAATAGACGGAACAGAACTGCAAATAATTACCTTATTTTGATTACACAACCTAAGTTTCAGTTATAAGATCGTTTCAAATGGGGACCAACGGCTTTACTTCCCTTCCGAAGGAAGTCACGCCCGAAAAAAATCCATTGCCCTGCGCTGGGTTTGAACCCGAAACCTTAGAAACTAGATGCTACCCCTAGACCACGGAGGACGATAGTAGTCATATGTACTGCATTGTATTTGTTTTAATAATTCAGCTCGTTCACGATAAATTAACCTTTTCACCACAATGACCGAAGGCTTAAAATACAGTACCTTTGCACAGACGTAATCTATGTAGTTATACAATGTAAGTACACCAATGTTTGAAAAGAATCTTCAAATCAAATTTTGGACTATAGTTTGATTTAATTAAGAGGGTAGGCCTTTTGTTTATTTTTACTTAATTTCTCTCTCACAAATCGAGAAGTGATTAGAAAACTATTTACTTCTTAGAGGCGTTTGTTGTATGATAGCAAATAGAATACCTGAGAGCTATGAACCACTCTACTGTCAGCAGCCTAAGTGTTCCATATCACTCTATCACCGTTTTTCTTCCCTCCCATATATTGACATCAGGATTGTTCTTATGTGAGGAAGATTATACCAATTTCTTTGTAATTTCTACTACCCATTTTGCACTGAACAAGAAAAATATTAATTATATGTTTAGTTGTGGAATAAGAAGAAGTAGGCTCTACAAAATGATTTAAGAATTAAAACCAATAACACACAATATCAAAGTTAAAGCCACAAAAAAATTGTGTGCTTTAACAAGATCAACACTTCTGTAACCTTTTTTTTCTATCTATTGTGGTTTATCAATTATACAAAAGTGATTCACAATAAAGAGGGCTTCGTAGGTTATTCACAAAAAATTCAAGATATACATTTTTTCTGCAAATATTGTAAATGTAATAGTATTTTAATAAAAGTCACTAGGGCCATCTTCGAGAAAATAAAAGATAATGAAACATTTTCCATGTAAAGAGCACTTTTGGGTGGATGTCATTTATGCCTCAAAGATGCTGACTTTGTGTGTTTGAATTATGGTATTGATAGAGAAACAAATTCACATGAAGCTTTGTCTAAAATGTGACTTTTTTGGTGCCTCAAAATGTATATTTCAGATGTAATCTCAATATATCTGAAATGCAATACTTCCTCTAGGTAATTACTGTAGACATTTATTTACAAAAAAAATTGTGCAGTGCGATGTTTGTCATCATTTCTATAAATCCTTACACCAAAACTTAAAATTCTCATCTTTCCAGATAATGTGTAATTATATTCGTTTCTAAGCATCTTTGCAAACAATTACAATAGTTTCACAACAAACCTAGCTATGCATGAACATGCTGGGCATGAGAGTGAACCTCACAGACCAACAAAAGCTCTAAAACTGTTCCAAAAAAGAATATTACTATAGGTTCATATCTCACTGTTATTTTGTGTCATTCCTATGAGCCTCTGTCGTTACAATCAATGTGAAGCGGGAGAATGTGTTTATATGCAAAGTTACTTGAACATGAATATGCTCACTGTGTATGCAGGGAGTTTGTTAAATGCTTTCCAAACCCTGTAACACCTCCAAGAGAATCTATACAATCAGCCATAAGTTTTAAGTTTCAGGATTGTGTTAGAGAAGAAACATTCATCAAGATCAACTTTAACAGAAATTAATTAGAAGATGGAATCAGTGCCATTGCTAGTGATTATCCCAAAAATCACTAAACAAATCAGCTCAACAAACAGGTGTGCATTTGTCTTTTGAAAAAAATGCTACACATCTGTCGCTATACATAATAGACAATATTTTCAGCAGATATAGTGCCTGTATTAGAAAGTAAACATTTGCAAACAATTTACAAAAGACTTCTTCCAAGCAGCTTAAAAATGTTGGGGAATCCAAAATAAAGCACCTTCCAAATTCCAAACTGTTCTGTTGTGGTTTCTTTAATATTTACCATTCAGGATGGTTTAAAGAGAATGTTAAGAGCCATTTGTAAATGGTGGCAGCTTATAACCCATTTCTACTTTTGTATTTATTCACCTTGCATGACATGAAAGGTGGTGTCGAGTGTTTTTTAATTAAGTGTTAGAAACTTGGTCATGGTCATGTGTTGAATGATTGTGTAGTAACAAATATAGTACGTGTAGCTCTCAACATTTATTTCCTTTACTCAATGTTTAATATTTCTAACAGATACCTTAGCAATATACAATTTAGCATGTGTCAAAATCATTCTGCTACAATGACACTTTTTTTACTTTTTAATAACTGTATATGTTCTTACTACTGTGACTATTATGTACATAGGCTTCTGGGGTATGTTATAATAAGTAGCTTTATACACACATTCTTGTATCCCTATTCTACAGCTGCAGTTTAATTCTTTTAGAGAGCAACCATAGGCTAGACTTGTTCATTTTCACTCTTACAGTTTTGTTTTAGAAATGTCTGCTGTTTTATTGAGACCCTTTTGTATACATTTTATGACAATTTATTACACGTTTATAAATACCAAAAACTGTCCTCAATAATTCTTGAAGCTACAGGTATTGGGTTCCTCTATTCTTACTATTTCCTGTGTACTTATCGTTATGCTAACAATAATAAATGTACATGTGTGTCATGTGGGACCATACATTTATCATTGCCACTCTATTCCGGTGTGGACTATAATCAAGCTGCGATAAACAACGTTAAGTTAAAAGAATTTTCTGTCTTTCAAATGCTTATACATACCCTTTCAAAAATGTTTCTAAAGCACTGCTTCTGCAAAAAGTTTATACCAGATTCAAAGCAATATCGAAGAACAGGGCGGTCGGTCTTCCTTCAACACCAGAGATCGACGACCCAATTGTTCGTTCGCAATTCCACTTTTAACGCCACATATGCACTACCATAATACTTTACAACAACTTTGTACGTGCAGCAGTTACCACTACTTTTGTGTCCGCTCCACTCACTAAATTCCACAGCTACTTAACCTATTTATTCCGAATTTGTGCAGCGCTTCCATCAGAGTGCTCTCAGCATGTTCACAACCCAATTTTTCGATAAAAATATTTGTTTTGTTTTCGGCTAACATTAATAGATGGCAGTTCGGAAGTCATAGAGATGCAAACTGGAAAGCCTATACCTCGCTGTCAGTAACACTTCGCACCTACCTCGGTGGATATGTTCAATTCGCTTGCGCCATCTGTTTGCGTAGCATGAAAGCACGCCCAGGTGGCCCTCTTCAAAATAAGCATGGTGAATCTAGGTGGCAATGATCTGCTGCAGTTGGTTTTTAACGTTAAATGGATTTACTTGCTGGAAAGTGTGTCTACAACAACCCAAGAGCTCAAGATATTTCAAAGATAATGGCGCCTTAGTTATTTACATTTGCGAGAAACTATAAAATGGTGCGGAGTTTAAAATACCGGGTTTCCCACGTATGATGCAACCGCTATGTACATGAGTTGACATACCATGCCTTGCCAGGAACCGTGACCTCGCCCTGTTTGCACATATCGCATGCTACTCCAGTGTTGGTTGTCGATCCATTTGCACAAGCTAGGGCCTTCTAGATTTGTTTGCAGTGTATTTATTGTGGCACTTAATGTTCAGAACTATTATATGGAGCGACACATTGAAATTGTTTGCCATGGTGTATACTAGAGAACAGCGTGCCTATATTGTGTCTAGTTATGCTAAAAGGAGGTCATATTTGGAATGTCAGATGGATTTTATAAAGGAATTCCCTGGTGTCACAGTTCCGAACAAATCTTCAATACACAGGTTGTTTGTTAAATTTAAACAAACTGGATCCGTACTGGACAGAAAGAAGAGCAGAAAACCGACAGTTCTAACTGATGAAAAATTAGGCGAAATAGGTGCAGTTTTGGAAAAAAGTCCAAGAAATTCACTGCCTCGCTTAGCACTTCAAACCGGTGTGTCAGTTTCCACTGCTCATAGAGCCGTTCGGAAACTAAAATTAAAACCATATGGAGTGACAAGACTTAAGAGCCTGACGGATGTGAATAATGCTGCAAGACATCGTTATTGCAACTGGTTGCTGCGGTCAGTACAGGATGGGGAGGTTGATCCTGACTTGCTATTTTTTTCTAACGAAGCTTGGCTGTACGTTTCGAGTGACGTGAGTGCCCAGAATAGCAAACACGCGAGTTCTGAAACGCCGCACAAGACAAATCAGGATCCCATGATGAAGATAGGAATGTGGTGTGCTATCAGCGCAAAAAGGATTATAGGTCCTATTTTCTTTAATGAAAGCATAAACTCTGATAAATATGAGAATATTATATTGCAACCTTTCTTCAGAGAACTATCATCTCAAGAGCGTGCTAACAGCTACTTCGTGCAGGACAATGCATTTGCGCATACCACAAAACGGTCTGTGGCAGCATTACAAACCATTTTTGATGGAAGAATAATTGACTGGCCTCCTCGCTCCCCAGATCTAAATCCATGTGTTTATTATTTATGGGGAATGTTGAAAACTCGGGTTTATGCAAACAATCCCAGTACACTAGACGAACTGGAAAAATACATACGGCGTGTGCTTTCCAGCATTTCCGCCCCAGAAACTCGTCGAGTGTTTAATAACATGTTCACCAGGTGCAAGGCTTGCCTAGATGCAGAAGGTCACAATTTTGAACACTTATTTTAGCCAAAGGTACGCTTACTGTGTTTAAATTACTTTTTGTTTTGCGCGTTAGTCATAGAATAAGCGCCGCGGTTGTGGCGAACGACACGCCGACTCTAGGGAAAATCGGTTGCGTCAGTATATTCAGTATGCTTCCTATTCGATAGGCTTATGCAGCTTAAGCCAACATATGAGCCAATACGTTAATAATTCCATTTCTTTAGAAATCGCTGATCCCTTGCTTCTAAAGTAGAATTCATTTGTCCACTCATACTCGTAATGGTGGAGCTGCATTTTTAGACGTGCTGTATGTATGTATGTAAACACAACTCATTTCAAAATTGGTTTGAACCATTTTAAAATTAAAGGTAGCAACCAAAAATGTAAGACTTATTACTATTAAAAGTTCTCAAAGCAATAAATGTAGTGTTACCAAATTCCAAAAAGAAGAAACCAGGTTGACAGCCCACACACCCTTTATTCTACACTATAACCATTCCTCATGCTTATTTTTGCGGAAAAAATATTTCCCTTCCTTAAACCTTCTAGAAAAACTTATTTTCACATTAATAGTCAAAGAATTAAGAACAATTTTTTTATTAGACAGAAAAATAAAAATCAGCAAGCTTTTTTAACACATTCAATTGGTAACCTATTTCTCTGGTTAGGCCATTGAACATTTAGTAAAGGAAAAAATATTTCCATGGTTGCATCAGTCAAGATTTTTCAATACTGTTGCATCTCTCATATGAATAATTGTTTTAAAAAGTTACACTATATATCCAAGTGATGCTGTTCCTTTTCACAAACAATTTTAGAAGGGTAATTACATCAAAGTGTGCATTGTCTTCTATTTAACAGTTTTTTTTCTCTTTCTCTGACTCTCAAGTATAATATGCAGTATTACATTTTCCTAGTCTGGTTCTTAAGAAATATAGAAACATGAAATTTATCCCATAAAGTTCTCAGACTTTTAACCAAGGTTGAAAAGGGACATTAAAAACCTATTTGAATTTTCATTTTTCTTACAATAACCTCCGCCATCAAACTAAAATGGGCACTTTGGCAACTCTAATAAATGGTATTGTTGCGGATTATTATTACTCTTGGAGAAGTTAGGAATTGCTAAATTAATAGCATCAACTGCTTCTCATAATATGCACACTAGACATATATATCATGAAAAAGTCCAGGCAATGTTACTCATCAGACTTCTTCGGTTACTATCTAACGATGTTCAACATTTTATATGAATTTAAAAAGTGGAGATATAGACCCAAATTGTGGGTCAAGAACTGAATGAAAAATAAAAGGCACCATAAAGAAAGATTTTCTCAGAATAATCACTTTTATGCAGTTTTCCTACCATTATTCATATCAATATATACAATTATTAAAAGGTAAAATTTCAATTAACACTACTTAAAGCTGATGCAAAATAATGCTGCTAATGAACACTAGTTGAAAGGAAATAAAGGAGATAGTTTGTACCTAAATGCTTCAAGTTATTAATGTCCTTTTGTTGCTTACAAATCACAATGGCAGCACATTTATATGGACGTTAACCATTAATGGGTATAAGCATTTGTTCAGTAAGTGTTTATAAAACGTGTCTGAATTCTGTACCATTTTAAATGAAAAGAATTTAATTTTGTAACACAAAACATCATTAGTAATTACTTACTCAGGCCGATGCTGGGAACACTGGTTCCCATTTTGAACCCTTAATTCCAACTGAATCTTGCTTTATTGGCATTAACAATGAGAGTGGAGGTTGGATATGGGAACACGTGTTCCTGAAACTGGTCCCAATAAGTAATTACTAAGTGATGTTTTGTGTTACAAAACCCAATTCACATTCATTTTATTTAATATTAATCACATCACTGTCACAAGCAAAATTTCAGATTTGTAACATTTATTTTGCACTGTAGAAGATTGTTCTTGTTTCTGTGTATCAAATATCTAACATAGAAATTTATATACTTGTTGACATAATGAATAAACTCAGGTTTTAAGAAAGAATGAAAATTCCAATATTTTTATAATAGGAGATAATTGTGTGAGATATTGTACCCTAAATGTCTCAACATTTTCAGATTTGCGGAACTTCAACTTGTATAAATTATTTATACTTATGAGGCAACTAGTGTCCTTCTATTTAATAAATAATTTTGTGACTGCAACACTGCAGGCCTATACTGGGATATTTAATCCTTGTTGTTCTGACCTAAAGCCTTTTGAATAAATGTTTTAGATACCCATTGTAGAATGAAATGTCTCCACATTGTTTCCACACAAAAATTAAATGCAGCAGTATTCTGTTTTAGTGAAAGTTTGGATGAAGTAAATTGGTTCCAAATTACTAATTTTAGTAAAAGCATATCTCAGAATTTTTGCACATATTATTAATGAAACCTGTCCTAGGATATGTATAAAATATGCAAAGCAGATGGAAATGGTAATGCCAAAATGAACTATTCTACTTCTAAACTAAAAAGGCTTAAAATGTTACTCCATGTTATATGAAAAAGTATCTAATTAAAACTTGCACTTCAAATATCTCTGAAAAAAAAAAGTAGGAACTGAAAAATGGACTTTCACAGCCATGAAGATATAAGCCATCCCAAAATGTAAGCAAATATGATTTTCAACATAAACTTTGTTGTTTACTTTCTCTATTTCATACAAAGTACTTAGATAGAGAATGCACCACACTCCACTCAATTTGATGCCAAGATTTCACTGAAACTACATATTTTAGGGTTCCTGCTTCCAAAAGAGCATTTTTACTTTCTCTACATGCACTATGTATATAGTGTATAAAGAAGGTATTGCATTTCACCCAAAATTCAATATCAAGATTTCACTGGAAATATACGTTTTAGGGTCCCCTGTATCAAAAAAAAAATAGAAAAAAGGTCTGTGTGGGTGTGTGCATGTGTGTGTCTGTGAACATGATAGCTCAAAAACAAAAAGTCGGTAAAATACCAAACTTGGTATTTAAATTTATTATTTCCAGGGATGCAACACAAAGCTTTTGAGAAAAATCTCCCCACCCCAAACTACCCTTTACATGGAAAAAATTTCGAACTTTTTTATTTTCTCAAAAATGGCTATAACATTTTGATTAAAATACCATATATTAAAGATATTTACATGACAAATAAAATGTTCATTTTGAATTTTCAGGGAATAGCCTCTAAAGACCTCTTTATTCTGGATGAATTTTGCATAATTGGTAAATTGTAACAGATAGACAAAAACTTACTACATAAATAATGTAGATCTCCTTAAAACACACAATTTATGTCATATTCATTTTTTTCGTGGAATTGTCCATTTCTGAGGTGTTTCAAATTGTTTGTTTCAGATTTAAAATACTTAAATTTTCTCACACTTTTCTCCTGGCCATGCACAACAATTTCAACCACATGGCAACCAGCTTTTAAAAAAATTGACTCTCACTTTAGCCTAGTGTATTCCCTTATTTTCCTTTACTTACAAGGATGCAATTAATTAAGACAATTTCTGCTAATGTTAATTTATACTATCATACAATATATAGAAGAATATGCTTCATTACAATAATGTGTTACAGTGATGTAGAGAAAATCATGTGAATGGAACACATTAGATTGTTTTAAAAAGTTTCATGTGTGTATGTGTCTGTGAACAGCATAGGTCAAAACTGAAATGTTGGTTAAACACCAAATTTTATATTTAATTTCAGCATCTTCCAAAGAAGCGACACAAAGATTTTCAAGAAAATCCCCCCAACCCCAAACTACCCTTTATGCGGAAAAAGTTTTGAAAGCTGTTATTTCCTAAAAAATGCCTCTAAATATTTTTATTAAAATACCACATATTATCGATATTTATATGACAAAGTGTATATCTTAAATTTCCTGTAAATAACCTCTGAACTCCTGTTTATTACGCATGGCTTTTGCATGATTGGTAAACCACAAGAGATAGACAAAATCATATTCCACAAATAGTGTAGATTTCATCAAAACATGCAATTTATGTCAAATACATTTTTGTTGTGGAACTAACCATTTCTAAGATATCGCTTGTTATAGGTTTAAATTTTCTAATACTTTTCTCAAAAAGGAAGATTTTATTAATATATGTTTTTATCCTGGTTAAGTAAAAAGAACAGAATTTCAATACCACCAGATAGTGACCAACTTTTAAAAGAGTTCACTATTTTTTAGACTATTTCATTTTGTTATTTCCTTTCTACAACAAAATAATATTATAATAAAAAAATTTTGTTGAGTATGATAAGCATGCAGCAGAAAGAAGAATAAGCTTTAGTAAGAATACTTTACTGCAATATACAGGATGGACTGAAAGTTTCTTACCCCCCAAACATTTCAGCGCACCATTTGATTTGCTTCTCAGTTTTAAATTCAATGGCCTTTTAGCACCCAGCATACCTCTCATAAGATCCAATGTGTATTGTATTGATTCCAGTTACTGTTACTTCCATTGTTTACACAGTGTGAGTGTGACCTTTAGATGTGCTAGACGTTACGTACGATACATGTTTTTTCTTACTCTGCGAGGGAAGCTGGTTATTGTGAAGCTTAAGGTGAGTTTCAGGTGGTGTTTATCTTCATGTATCTGTGATCTGCATTCAATTAAGAAATGTTTACAGAGCTGTTGTTTTAACATCACAGCATGGGTTAAAATAAACCATAGATTTCCCACCCAGGTGAGAAACTTTCGGACCCTTTAGAGTTCTTTTGTCTTTATAATTGTTAATTAATTTATCAATTGGTATAGGGTCTTAAATCATTTTTTTTTTGAACAGATGTCGCCCACAGCAAGGGAATATTTATGCACAAAAATTCAAGTTCTTAGTGCACAAGGGGTGTCAACAAAAGAAATTACACAACGTCTGAAGACACACTGTGAGAAAGTGGGCTAGAAAAGAGGAGAGTGATGTCGAGGACGAAAAACGAAGTGGTAGACCATCCAAAGTTACTCCAAATACAAAAAGAAGGATCAGAGAGATCTGCGGGCATACGAAGCGTTGTCAAGAAACTGAATTTTTTGACTGAATTCCAAGACAATGGGCAGAAAATTGGGGTGACAGTGAGGCGCTATGTAAGGTCCACTGATTGGGGTAAAACTGTATATAAGGAACCAGTAAGCCTTTGTTCAGTGAAAGAAATATCAATGATCAAATGAAATTTTGTGAAAGATTAATCCGGGAAGGTTTTGTTGATGACACTCCAGAAGGTCGTGTAAAAAGGGCACATATCCTTTTTACAGATAAAAGTCCAATTGAACTCAACCCCAAACCAAGACAAAATCGTAGGATCTGTTCGAATGATCCTTCCAGTATTTCACCGGTCCTTGTTCCAAAATTTTCCCTGAAAATCATGGTTGCAGGTGGTATATCACAATATGGGGAAACAGAGTTGCACATTGTCCCACAAAATCAGACTGTCAATGGTGAATATTACAGACTGTCAATTTTGCCAATATTCAAGAAGGCTATGGATGACCCCTCCCAGTTTCCCAAGGGTAATATGGGTGTTTTGATGCAGAATGAAGCAACATCTCATAATGTGAAGACAACCATGAAGGTGGTAAAGGAACACTTCAACATTTGGACTGACTGGCCAGGAAATTAGCCTGATCTCAATGTCATTGAGAACTTGTGGGCCAAACTTCAAGATAGTGCTTTTAGACAACCCAGACCACGAAACAGGGATCAATTAATCACCAGGGTTCAAGAGGAATGGGAAAGCATCGACCAGAACACAACCAAGGATTTGGTGGAAAGTTTCGCTTGACGCGTTATTGCATGCCATGCCAATAATGGCATACATACAAAGTTCTAAATTTGGTGTGTGTTAGACAGATACATGATGTTGAAAAAATAAATTGCTTAATTATTATTTAAAGGGTGTTATTTCTTAAAGCTGGGGGGTGAGAAACTTTCAGTCCACCCTGTAAATAGATCCCCTGTGGTGCCATAGTAAAAGCAGCCATTAAACACTATAAAAAAAATATATATATATATATAGAGAACGTTTGGGAATGTATGACATCAGTTTTAAATGTAAATCCCAATTATTCTTTCTCTAGCCCATATGTACATAATGGATAGAGAAGGTACTGTATTACACCCAAAGTCAACACAGATTTCACTGGAAATATGTTTTGAGGTCCCCTCAGCCCAAAAACATTTTTAGATAAAAACAGAGAGTGATTGTGTCTGTTTGTGTGTGCACGGGCATCATGGTCCAATGACGAAAAGTCTATTAAATACCAAATTATGTATTTAAGTTTGGATCTTCCAAGGATGTGACACAAAGATTTCCAAAGTATCTCCCCATCCCCAACTATCCTTTACATTGTTACTTGTTATTGGTTTCAGCAATAAAATACCTATACTTTTCTCAAATGGGACCATACAAAGCAATTCGAACCTCAATTGTTTCACATATCAACAAGCTTTTGATTATCACTTTAGGCTAATGGATTCCCTTACTTCCCTTCCATTTAAAAGGAAGTAAGTAATAACACCAATTATGCTGATATTCATCTCAATTAGCATGATGTAGATAAAAGAATAATCTTTTGTAAGAATAATGTGTATTTGGAACAGCTAGAGAAAATTAGACAAAAGGAACGTCAGATTTTTTTCTATGCAATTGATAACATTGAAAATAGCATTAAGAGTGGTATTTGTTGCATCACAATAGATTGAATACATACAAAATTGAAATGTGAAGTTGACTTATGCACATCAGTTACACATTCCAAAGTTCAATCACATTATTTCCAGTGTGAATTTCATATTGAAGTTAATTGCAAGGAAGTGGTTTTTTAAGGTTTTTATCACATGATATCATATATAAGGTTATTATTCATAACACATGATGTTCTTATATGAAAGTTTAAATTTTGTGGAATATAACATTCAGAATCCTAATTTAAATGACTGTTAAGTCAATTGTGGCACTAACCTTACTTAAAATTAAATTTGGAACATGTTTCAAGTCAGACCATGGCTCATAGGTGCAGATTCTATTCTTAATGCAGTTTAAAATTGGAATAGAAATCCTACTAGAAGATATAGCTTTTTACATTATAAAAGAATATGAAGACTAATTATGCTACAAGACATTGCTGAAAATATCAAGTACTATATATTTATGTAAATGTAATATCGATATCAATGTATAATAATTATATACCTTCACATGGCTTTAATTACTTGTTTATTACTGTACTCATTCGTTTAATGATTTTTTTTTTGCATCTGTATATATTATTCTGTAAATATTTGTATTGTATTTACCTTGTCTAGGAGGCTGTTGCTCTCTGGCAATAAATATTATTATTATTACCACTCCCATGTGGAATTTGTGGTGGGCAAAATGGCATCTGGGTGGGTTTTCTCCAGGTCCTCACCACTCATTCCACCTATTGCACCATCATCACCTTTCCTATCATCATTTCGCTTTCATTTCATCCAATCCACTTCCTCATGCTCATGCCTGCTATGGACCAAAAACTTGTTTCAGGTTCTTCATTCTGTGGTTACGAGCCATTGGCTCCTAGACAGCCTTCTGACCCCTTGGCATTCACTTGTAAGCCCTAGGGGGATGTCATTGCTACAGATGGTGAGGCTAAACTGACTATGTAACACATTATTATAGCACAATATGAAAACATTTGAAATATAACACCATGCCACAGTTATATGTACATTTACAATTGTTATTTAAGGTGTATAAAATCTTAAGCCAAAATGTTATAAAATTATTTTGAGTACACAAATTTTGAAAAATGTACAAAAAGTATAGCAAGATAGCTGTTAAAATAACATGAATTTGTGTTTTGATTTCCAGGGCAATTAATATATAATTATATTTATATATTTTCTAAATATATGAAATACTTTCATGAAAACAAGACCCAAGTAATTGGTAATATTACATTGATACATGACCACCATCAATTGCCACTGCTTCTCAAGGAAATCCTGAAGCCATCCCATAAAATAAATAACTATATGGGACCCCACCTTCATAATGTGGAAGTAGTGTGTCTATCTCATAAGAGGTCCCGAATTTGTATCTCT
The DNA here is from genome assembly GCA_030762935.1 of Hymenopus coronatus. Lineage (NCBI taxonomy): Eukaryota > Metazoa > Arthropoda > Insecta > Mantodea > Hymenopodidae > Hymenopus > Hymenopus coronatus. Next base: position 92,239,346 of record CM060898.1, read on the forward strand.
ATTGAGATGTTACTTTTTACAGTTTTTTTTTTCTTTTGTTTCTGCATGCTGAATATTGGGTAATTCTAAGCTCTATGGACCCTGGGCTTATTTGAGCTCAATTTACCCATTTCATTCAACTGATTAAAGGGCTTTAAACTAAAAGAATCTATATGACATTCCATGTTGGTTATAAAGATGTGTAATGGATTGTTCTGCATTATCAAAGCTAAATATGTAATACTACATGTTCTGTGTAGGAGATTAGCTCTGTGATATGGTGGTAGTCCTGCAAAAATACCCAGCTTCAGTACCAGGCCAAAATGCAAATTCTTCAGTCGTAGAAAAACATCAAAGCTGGATGTGAAATATATCAAATCACATGGTAACAACTGCAGTGTACTTGTCCGAGTTACTACCCAAGCCTTGCATAGAGGATTTGGATATAGAGTACCAAAGTGGCATAGGTATTTGCTATACAATGTACCTGAATGTGGTAAGGTTGCTGCAGTACCAATAATAATAATAATAATATTGAAGGAACATACACTATGAAACCAACAGAAATAGAAATTGAGAATTGACATCGACAGCATACAATGTAAGCAACTACTTATGAATACATTTTCCTGCAGTTATTGTGTGGAAGAAATCTATAAGTGCTAAGTTGATTCAATTGTCAACACTATATTCATTCATTGTTCATTCTGAGGAACTAATGACCACTGGCTGCAGCCAAGCTCACACTTATATACTTTTACAAGACAGTATGTATTTGTTACAGCTGTAACAACCATCTGTCCTGTTAGGCATTGCAAAAAAGCATGTGTATAAGGAGAGAGAGAAGGAATGATACAATTGAATCAACAAAGCTTATCAGAAAGACTTGTGAAATCTTGGCATATTTCCTTCAACACACTTAACTTCATGAATAGCAACTGCAGAAATCTGCATGTATGAATATGTGTAGCAGATGAAAGAGGAATGTACAGTTCACCCCACAAAAGTATCTATAGAACACCAATTTGCTTCAGACATTTTGCAGTGGAGTTTGGTTGAGTGAGAACAAGTGGACTCACTTCCAATCAGAAATGACCTAAACAGACCTAGCAGAGGTTCTGCTTCCACAGTTCAAGCTAAAGTTATGACAAAAAGTACAATAATTAAAAATAGTCTTTCATAAATATTATAAATTACTTTATCATTTTAATTACACCAGTTTGCAAATTTGCAATATATGGCTTTCCTTAAGTAAATAAAGTGATTTCATATATCTTAATGTGCTTATTTCAAAATTTAAATCCTACTTCTACCATGTCAGAATTGTTTGCAAAATCACTTTAAACAATTTTAATGAAAGGGTGTTTTGGAACAGTGATACCTACAAATTGAATATTTCCGAGTTAGGTTTGTAACACTTAAGTCTCACTTAGATCTAGTTTTTCCAGACCGGTTTCGAAGCCATGTGGGCTTCATTGTTGACGGTTTCCCACTGAATTTCCACAGGGTTTCTAAATTGAGGTGTGACAGTCTCTGGTGTCTGAGTGACGAACCTCCACAATATATTTTGTGGCAGTAATTCAAAGTTGAATATTGGTATTGGTTTTTAATGAAGTGGATTTTTTCTCAGACGTCGAGCTCTGCCACATATCTGGCAGGTTTTATAAGCTGTATGTTAGGTACTATTTCATGGTTAATAGACCAAAAGTGGTGCGCAACGGCTGGTATGTCAGTTTGTTTGTATTTTACTGCTCTCATGTTATCTTTAAGTTGTTTCAAAGTGTCTTTTTGTTTTACCAATGTAAAATTTGTTGCAATCTGCACAATTTATTCTGTAGATTCCTGATTTTTTATGTTCTGGGATTTGCTCTTTTTGGTTGTTGCAGAGCATTTTCTGTAGGCTGAACTTATTTTGGGGGCAAGTGTGATTTTATGTTTTTTGAATATTTTTTTAAACTTGTAGTGTAGTTTTGGGTGATAAGTAAACTTTTTGAAGCAAGGTTTATCTATTGCTGGGCTCAATTTTGTAGTTTCTGTGATTAATTTCTGTTGTTTCAATTTTTTTTATCCATTAATTTTTGGTTGAAGCCATTGTTTTTTGTGGTAGATATTATGTGTTTGTATTCTTCATCTTTTAATGGTGTAGACCAGTCTATGGGTAAGGATATCGAATACTGCATGTTTGTGTGCTATAGGATTGTGGCCATAATTCTTTATATAGTTGTCGGAGAGTGTGGGTTTGTGATAGTTACAAAAGAACAGTTTGTTGCTTTCTCTGATTATTTTTATATCTATCTTTTCAATTTCTATTGTGAACTGCATTGTTTTCTGTTGTATGTTAAGTAATTTGAGGGAGTCCTGTATGAAACATTTGGGGACTATGGCAAAGATGTCATCACCATATCTATGCCAAGTCTTGAAGATGTATGGGAATGCTGAGGTTATGTGTGTTTCAAGGTAGCTGATGCGAAGATCTGCCAAAAATGGTAAAATTGGGTTACCCATTGTAAGGCCTGTAGTTTGTTGGTATGTTCTGTTGTTGAAGGTGAAGTAATTCTGATCTAGGCAAAGTTTAGTTAGTTTTGGGTAGTCATCTAATTCTTCTTTTTCTATTTTATTGTGGGTTAGCCAGCTTTCCAGGTGTTTTAACATCTGAGGAATGGGAATTCCCTGAATTAAAATGAGCATTTTTAGAAAAAGGTCTTAGTGTCTGTGAACACAACTCAAAAACAAAAAGTTGGTTAAATACCAAACTTAAAGTTTAAGTTCAGTGTCTTCTAGGGATGCGATATAAAAGATTTTCAAGAAAATCCTATCATGCAAAACTAACTTTGATTAAATTACTGTATATAAAGATTCTTACATGACAAATAAAATATATACCTTGAATTTTGTAGGAATCACCTCTGAAGATCTCTTCATTCTGAATCCATTTTTCCAATAATTGGTAAACTGTATAGATGTCCTTAAAACATGCAATTCATATTACATCTTCGTTAAAGAGCTAACCATTTCTGAGATATTCTCTGCTATTGATTTCAATTTTAAAATATTTAGGCTTTGCTCAAATAGTAACTCATCATTCATTTCATCTCTCTTTTGTTTTACTCCTAAACAAATTTCTGTCAATCACATGGAGACACCTTTTAAAAGTTTTTACTTGTTTTAGCTTAGTGTATTCCCTTATCTTGATTAGCATGTCAATAAAAGAATATTTTGTAAGACTTTGTTGTTGTTGTATAAGTTACAAAAAGTTATGTAATACATCAGATTTTTTTTTAGATTTTCACCCATTCACAGCATTTGAATTGAAGTAACAGTATTATGGTTCAACTGCTCTCTTAAACCATAGGGATTCCAAAATATAGCAGCAGTCTTTGCGTTGATCCAATGGACTTCAATATATTTCGTGAATACTTTGTAAGATGCCCTAACTTTACTTTTATCTCCAAGTTCGATACAAAAATGGCATGATGTAACTTTTTAACAAAATCTGTTATATTAACCTCTGCTTAAGCAATGCTTATTTCCTACGTGCATAATAACAAAACTGGGTTTTCATACATCTTTGATGAAATACAGTATATACTTTATTGAATTAAAAACTTACAAATTCCTACTCCAAATAAAGCTTCAAAGTTATTTCATTTCCAAATGAAACATGGAGTAAATACTATAAGAGGGCACCATACAGCATGTGGATACGACTACAAAGATCATATGAGATTCTCACCAGAGTGGTTGATTTTCTTACCTTCCTCTTATAAACACAATGACAAAGCCAAATTTAATCTCGCACTTGCACCTCTATCATATAAGAAATCTGATTTTTACTTTCTCTGCATACTGCAAAGTATATAAGTAGAGAAGGTATTACGCTCCATTCAAAAATGTGATATTGAGATTTCACTGGAAATACACATTTTAGGACCCCCTGTATAAAAAAAAAATCTGATGTGTTACCTCATATGGCTTTCTCTAACTGTTCTAAAAACAGACTTTTTACAAAAGACTATTCTTCTTTCTATACCATGCTAATCAAAATAAGCATTAGCGGACAGTACTTACTACTTAGCTCCTTATAAGTAGAAGGGGACTTAAGTTATGCCTATGCTAAATTGTTAGTCAAATGCTATCAAAAAATAGACACTTCCTATCTTAAAAAAAAGTATTAAGTATTTTAAAATCGAAACCAATAACAAGGAATAACTTGGAAACAGTCTACAACAAAAATGCATATGATATAAATTGTGTTTTAACAGGATCTGCATTTTTTATGTGGTAAGTTTTTGTCTATTTCTTACAGTTTAGTAGTTATGCAAAATTCAGAAAAATCTATCCAGAACAAACAGGTCTTCAAAAGTTTTTCCTGAAAAATTCAAGATATACATTTGTGATGTAAATATGTATAATGTAAGGTATTTTAATTAAAATCATTAGAGCCATTTTTGAGAAAAACAAAATTTTCCAAATAAAGGGTAGTTTGGGGTGGGAGCATATTCTTAAAAATCTTTGTGCAATATCCTTGGAAGATAATAAACTTAAATACTAAGTTTGGTATTTGATGGTCTTTTAGTTTTTGACCCGTGCTGCCCACAGACAGACAGACAGACACACACACACACATTTTTCTAAAAATGCTTCTTTTGGATTCAGGGGTTCTCAAAACATTTATTTCTGGTGAAATCTTGGTATCAAAATTTGGGTGCAATACTATACCTTCTCTATACACTATGTACATAGTATGTGTAGAGAAAGTAAAAAGGCATTTTTAAAAAAGGTTTGCATATGAGTGTGTCAATATGCCCATGTGTTGAGTAACATAACGAAAAGTCAGTAGGCTACCAAACTGGGTATCTAAATTTAGTATCTTCCAGGGATGTAACATGAAGATTTTGAGGAAAATTCTCACAATTACCATTTACATGGAAAATATTTTGAACATTTTTATTTTCTCAAAAATGGCTCCAATGATATTAAGATATTTATTTACATGGCAAATAAAATGTTTATCTTGAATTTTCTGGGAATATCTCTGAGGACCTCTCCGTTCTGGATAACTTTTGCATTACTGGTAAGCCGTAAGAGAATTTACTGGTGTCCAGAAGGATATACTCTAGGTTCACTGTCATCTGTACTCCCATCTAGTGGTCTAGTGGAAACTTCAGAATTCATTATTCTGTATACATTTGTTATGTGTATTTTTGCATATACTGCAAGTTCTGCTAATGTTTTGGCATGTTTTAAAAGTTTTATATTCCATTCTTTATGTAGAAAAAGTAAAAGGGATGATTAACCATAAAATGTTTCTAGCTTAGACTTGGGAAGTATGGGAATGGGACACTTCTGCCCTTTCATTTGACAATAGCTGTTGCTCAGTGTCAAACCTGAATGTCAACACAGCTCTGGTTACAGTCATCAGTGGTGTACAATCTTGTTTACTGTCTTAAATTTAATACTATAGCATACTTTAGCAATGAAAACATTCTTTACATTAAGTTCCAGTTCTATAACATTATGTAGCATATGTTAGGCTAATATTACAGTATTTTCTTGATCAAAGTATTTCTATTTTGCCACTCACTACACATGCTGACAAGGAATTATTGTCCATAGATGCTGCTATAGGATGAAATCATGATTTGCAGACAAGAAAAACGGTGAATTTAGCACGGGAGCTGTTCTTTCAATGTATGGGATTCTTTTACAAGCAAAGTTCCCTTCTAAAGGATGCTAAGGGGTTTTACATTCAAAAAATTAATCACCCTCCACCAGATTTGAATCTGCAACCACCACACCACAGAAGGTGTGATTAAGATTAGAAAACAAATGACGACATACTGTGAATATAAGATTATGGTAATTAGTATTAAACCCTTTTAAAACACTCAAAAGCATAATTACTGGTGCAAAACAGTTAAAACCACATGCTACTTGTCATTTACACTTGTACTGAAAGCAATTGAAACAATACTTTACAATGCTAACAAAAATGTATGCACATACAAAATACCTAGGTATATGCATACATATGTGTGCTGGAAACACATGAAGATTTGCAAATACCTACACACTAATATAACAATGATAAGCTTATTTTACAATACAAAATCATACTATCATTCTGAACATATGTGAAAAAATACTTCACATACAAAATCATACACATCAGTAGTTAAGCATTTCAAATACACATATTAATGATTTTTTTTCCAGCAACTGATAAGAGTGCCGACATCTTATTTTCAATTAAGTATTTTATCTACTATGAGTCGTTTTACAAAGGCTTCAATCAAGATTTTTATACAGCAGAACCGGTAGCATAGGATCTGTCCTACATCATCAGCTGCATAAGACTACTGGATGCAGGCGAGTTATTTGTGGTGAATGGCTTTTTCTCCTTTGGTGGGGGGGTTGAAAAACTTCAACAGCAAATTTTCTTCTAGCAGATCAAAGTGCATGCAAGTCTGGTTTTGAATTTTTCCATACATATCTTTTCCCAGGTATCCAGTTCAACAGCTTTTTTATATTTTTAGAAGGTGAATGTTGTGTTCTATTCATGTTGTTTATCCAGAAGTGGGTTGAAACTATTGATTTTTCTGTGCACTTATTTGTTACATGACAATTTTTTTTTACTTTCTCTACACATAATATGTACTTAGTTTATAGAGAAGGAATTGTAATGCTTCCAAAAATTTCAAAACAAGATTTCACCATAAATACATGTTTTGGGACTGCCTGAATCCAAAAAAAGCATTTAATGATAAATGTGTGAATGTATATATGGACAGCATTGCTCAGAAACAGAAAGGCCGTTAAATACCAAATGTGGTATTTAAGTTTAGTATCTTCCAAGGATGCAACATGAAGATTTTCAAGAAAATCCCCACCCCAAACTACCCTTTAAAAGGAACATTTTTCGAAAATGTTTATTTTCTCAAAAATTGCTCTGACGATTTTTATTATAATACCTTATGTTCAAGATATTTTTTATGTCAAACAAAATGTATATCTTAAATTTTCTGGGAATAGCCTCTGAAGACCTCTTTATTTCTGTAAGAGATATACAAAAACTTACTACACAAAAAATGTAGATCTCATATCTCATTAAAACACACAATTTATGTCATATACAATTATTTTTGTCGAATTAAGCATTTTTTAAATATCCTGGATTATTGGTTTCAATCTTAAGCCACTTAAACTTTTCTCAAACGGGAAGCCCTCTTTTTTCTAGTTTCTTGTTTGTTTACGAACTTCAATTGTTTCACATGGCAATCGGCTTTTAAAAGACAAGGCTTTAGTCTGTACATTTTCTTATTTCCCTTCTTCTTACAAGGAGGCTGGTAATAAGACTAATTCTGCTTATGTTTATCTTGATTAGCATGGTGTACATAACAGATTAATGTTTCGAATAAAAGGTTTGTTTACCAAAATACTAGACGACATCATGTGAACGGAACACAAGGAACCAAGTAATAAGGACAATTTCTAATGTTTATCTCAATTATCATGAAGTAGGTAGAAGAATAAGCTTTTTAATACTAATTTGATACAGAAATGTAGGGAGAAGTCATGTGAATGAAACACGTCAGATTCTTTTTAGTCTTATTCCTATATTCCCTTTTTATGATGTAGGACATCCTATGATAATGATGAAGCCTTGTGTAAAAAAACTCACCGTATATTACAATTAACTGAGCTTCACAGTGTACATATACTTCCAATTCATTATTATTAAATATTCTATATTTGGTGGGGTAGTATGCCTAGTAACATGGAATAGAGAGAACAGATTATCATCATTTACATTAGACTGCTGAATATTATTGAAAATAGCTCTTCATATCTGTGTATGGAACCAAATATGAACATTATGTATCTGCAAACTGTTTCAATTTAGGTGTGTCTATGGTTGGGAACAGATAAATTTAGCCTGTGTTATGCTTGCATATCCAACATTGGTGATTAGGAATCTTTACTGCACTGCTTGCTCATAACACAGTGCCAGAGATAAAAGTGGAAATAGTGGAGTAAATCAAGGGAGAGTGGAGTCAAACCTTCCCAAGTCTGTTCTAGATCATTGTACAATTATTTCATAAAGAACACAGGATGAAATTAAAATTAGTAAACCAGTAATTAAATTACAATGGCATATTGGATTTGGGGTAAAAGATAGGAAAAATAAAAACAAAATACATTGATTTTCCTTTTTATATTCCATTAATTTCATAGTACAACTATGTACAACATAACAGCTGTCTAGTGTTTGCAAGTTTTATGTTCAATTGTACACTGTAAATGTTAGACAGCAGCATACAATTCATTCAACAGCTACACTATCATAATAATCTGCCAGATTAACTCAAATAATGCATTCAAGTAATTACTTTTTAAACTATCCAAAAGAGATTTTCATAACAAAAACAAAACATAATATCTTAACAACAAGAACAAAAACAGTATACGAGTATGCTATCTAAATTGCTGCCTCTTTAGATTACAATTCTATAATACAAAATGCAACACATTGTAGTAGCTATACATGAATGTTTTAAATAATGCCTCATCAGTCTCTTCTAAAGGAAACAGTGTAAGGCTATGTGCATGATTAGATTTTACAGTAAAATATGTATAATACAAAGGAACTCAAGAGCAAAAACACTTCCATTAAAAACAGAAAGAATACATAATGTTTTACTTTCTCTACAACATACCAAGTTAAATTACTGCAAATATTAAACATCTAATTTCTTTGGAAATGCATGATCTATGATATCCTGAATAAAAATATACAAAAGAAAGGCAGTTTAGGAAAAAAAATGTGTATATATAAATATCTGCCTGTCTCGAAGAGTACACACCAAATAAAAGTTGTATAAATACCAAATTTGAGGCAGCAATACAACACGTCTTAAGTATGCAAGGCAAACACTTTGAAAGAATTACCTCTCCCAAATACTATGTTACATGGCAAAAGTGTTTTTTTAATTAAAACTTGCTCTAGTGATTTGATTCTAAGTTTGAAATTATCATTATAATGCATTTTTTTCAATTATATGTAATTGGGAAAACATATGGTACATAAAGCCTTCCTGCATAATTTGAACCTATTAACTTGGCAATTTATGTCAAATTATTTATACCACTGCCCTTCTAAAATATTTTTAAATGTATGTGTACATTTTCCTAATTTGAAGTCCTCTTTGGTGCACCATCAATGACCTTTCAAAATGAGCAAGCCTCCTTTCCAGATAAGCTCGTACTCAAAATAACCATTTCCTAATATAAAAAAACAAACAAAACAAAACAAAAACAAACTGTGATGTAAACAACTGAGTGTTCTCCACATCATGGATTAACAAATTTCAGAATACATAACTTTAAACTTCTTTTGCTTCTCTTTTTTACCCTTGGTACAGTTTAAAATGTGGATAGAATTATCATTTCCTATAATCATTTTGACTGGAATACATGCACAGGCAATGGATAGAAAAAAATGCTTCACTCAACAGATTTTTATTTACTTCTTCAGCTTTAGAGAGGTTAATCATGAAAGCATAATATGATCATATGAAATATTGAGCTTTGCACCTATTTTGCAATGGCAAGTAAATTTGTCCTTTTGCATCCTTGAATCAAAATCATATCACAGATTACTCAGGTAACACCAAATACTGTTTACTGAAAAATATTTGCATAAAGGCTGCTCCTGAAGTTGTACCATGTTTCACATAGATTCCATTGGCTTCATTTTTTCACAAGTCATAAATAATCAGGATAAATGTATTAACAAGATTATGACAATAATTTGATTACAATACTTCAAATTACACAAGGATATTGACTTCCACTGCTCTGTTTTTAAAATATTGAATTTCAGAACATGAGTGTAATTTGACATTCTAACCTGACAAATAAAGACAATTTTCTTTAACAAATATCTATTTAAATGTAATTACTTCTTCTACATTGGTTAAAATAGGAAGGAAGTTAAAATAGCTTTAGAAAACTCAAAACCACTACTAGACTATAACCACAGATTTTTATGCATTAATACACCACCCCATTGTGTCACTGAGTATGCCTAATAAATAAGATGGATTGGTTAACATGTGAGGCTTGAATTGGGAGATCCAAGATTTAAATCTTACCAGGACTGTCCTCCCTGAATGAAGTTTTCTCTGAGCTCAAAACTGGTAAATGTACCCAAATATCACTTAAATTGCATGTATCAATGTATTATTACTGTCCAACAACTGCAGTACCATATGTAGTAACAAACGGCTTTATATGTGACTACTAAGAAAATCTGATGTGTTCCATTCACCTGGCTTTCTCTACTTATTCTGATAAAAGCTTATTCTTCTAGCTACTTCATACTAATTAGGATAAACATCAGCAGAAATAGTCATATTATTTATTTTCTTGCAAGTAGAAGGGGAGTAAGAAATGCCAAATCTTTTAAAAGCTGGTCACTTAATGATACATTTGAAATTTGCTTCACTTTGGATGGCCAGGAGTAAAACAAAAGAGATAAAATTAATGACGACTTCCTGTTTAAGAAAAGTCAATGTATTCTAAAATTGAAACTAATAACAAGTAATATCTCTGAAGTAGTTAACTGCACAAAAGAAATGTATAAGATATAAATTGTTTGTTTAATGAAGTTTATAATTTTTAATTGAAGTTTTTATTTATTTTTACATTTACCAATTATGCAAAAGTCATCCAAAATGAAAAGATCTTCGGAGGCTATTCCCAATAAATTCAAGACATACATCACATTTGACATGACAATATCTTTAAATTAGGGTATATTAGTCCAATTTATTAGAGCAATTTTTGAAAAAATAGAAAATCTTGAAGTGTTCCTCATGAAGGGCAGTTTGGGGTGGGGGGATTTTCTTGAAAATCTTCATGTCACGTCCTAGAAAGATGAACATCAAATCTGGTATTTAACTAACTTATTGAATTAACACCACACCTCACATGGACAGTTTTCTAAAAATGTTATTCTTTTTTTTATTCAGGGGACCTCAAAACATATATTACCAGCGGAATCTCAACATCAAATTTTTGGGTGCAATAGGATATCTTTTCTACCTACTGTGTACACAGTTAGTGAAAAGAACAAATCTGTGTTACATTCACATGAATTTCTATTCCCTCTATTATTTATTTAGTGGGTATACAAACTATTGTTACAAAAGTTTATTTTTGCATTTAATTTGTTTTAATTGAGATAAACCTTTGCAGAGATAGCTATGTTACACATATAAATGCATATATTTTGTTATAGATACAAAGGGTTAGTGATGAAAAATGTTAAGAACTGGACACAATAATATACCAACCTTAAAATTCTTTACTGTTTTAATGTAATTGAGCAAGACATAAAATTTAATATTGGGACTTTAAAATAATAACATGAGGATTGAATATCAAAAGAACTTTAAAAGAATAACAAAGTATTAAACAATCTGAACCATAAATAATGGTTATCTCGGAAATAGCTTATGGCATAAAAAATGTTGTGTATAATAAATTGTGTGTTTTAAATACATATGGAACCTTTCTAAAAGCACTTTTCGGGGGATGGGAATCAAGGTATTTCCAGTAAAATCTTTATATCAAAATTGTTGAAGGAGTGCAATACCTTCTCTACCTACTATGTATATGGTAGACAAAATAAAATATCATATCTATCCCAACAGATCTCCAAGCTGGACCTTTGTTAATTTGAGTGAGATAAAACATATTCCTCCAACTACACCATAAAAAAAGAAAGAAAAGCTCACAGTGGCACAAATCCATGGTTACACCCTTACTTGTTTTAAGTTTGATTAAACTTCTCCCAATATATTATGTTGATGTTCAAGCTATGATAAGTGTTTCATTTTTGGCACCAAGTTCCCCTTCCCCAGATTACATAAGCTCATTATGTAAAGACATGTTAGTAAACATCCAGCACAAGTATACATGCATTAAAAATGGGGATATACATATTTTACACTGCTTTGGCTTTGATATTCATATTTCATTTATTATAATAAAACTAGGTACAATGATAAATAATACTCAAGGGTATTCCTTAGTTATAAACTGTATAAAAGATACTGGTTTGCAGATGTTGTAAAGGTAAATTCCTTTACTGGAACTGTCTCCTCCTTGCTGCTCGCTGCTTGTCAAATCTCATCTCCATTTCCTCCAGCACTTTTGGAGTATAGCGGACCACAAGTTTGACAGAACCTTGTGCTTGCTTCAATAATTCTACTGCTTTTTCATGATTCTCCCCTTCAACTGACTGAAAACATAAATATATAAATACACATATTGACAAATTAAAATACTAGGAGAGACAATGAACCAGGCCCTGACTGGCAGTGTTTTCCCACTGGGCATGTGGACATATCATTCTGCACTGCTACTGTGAACAAAGGTACAATCTGACAATTTTGCTCTTCTGTGGAAGTGTATACTATTGAGTTAACAGTGATATAGTGGTTCAATAATCACTTGTACATTTTTTGTCCTGTATTTAGTCACATATTATTGCTCAGTATACGTTTGCTACTGCACAGTATGTATTATTAATGATTTGTATGTCTTAATTCAGCTGCTTGTCAACTGAAAGATTGATTTGCAGAAAGAATTCCAAGTGTAAATTCCAGACTGTACAGTAATTCATAAACTTCACAATGAATTTCAAGCCACAGAAAATGTTCATACTAAGTAACCTAAAAGACAATATAAAGAAACATCAGTCATCATTTAGAAGATGTCACCCCCAAAAAGTTTAGGTGTATTTCACATCAGATAGGCATTTGTATGGCTCTGTGCAAAGAGCTCCTAAACTTTTCAAGTTAAAACCATATAAAATAACTGTGGCACATGCTCTTCAACCCAGGTGATCCTGTAATTAAGTACATATTTTGTGAGAGGAGTCTCAATAGGGTATGCATTGGTTAAATAGACCCATATTTTACATTTGTCATAGACAAGGTTTGAATTCCACCTTCATATGTGTGTGTATGCAAAATAATTTTTACTGTAGCTCTGACAAGTACATGAAGTAACCCTTCATGCTGAAAAAATTGGTGTATGGTGCACCATAATTAGAGAAATTGTTAAAGGGCCATTTTTTTTCCAACTCAATAGTTGACATCCAGGTTAATACAATTTTCTGCTTTTTTCTTTCTTTCTTTTTTTTTTTTAAGGGAATTAATTGCCTCTATTCAATAAGACTGCAACAGTTCATAGAGCCAATATTTCAATGTGAACAATTGAAAGTGTGTTTCAGGATAGAATTATTAGTAGAGATTTGTGGCTTCCTTGGTCCCCTGACCTAATCTCCTACATCTTCTATCTCTGGAGTAAACTAAAATATAAAATGTATTAAAAAACCCACATACCCTGGATGAATTAAAACAAAATATCCACCAGGAAATAGCCAACATTTCTCAATGTGAACTTCGGCAAGTGATAAATGGTTTTCTAAAGAGATGCCAAAAATGTATGGTCAATAACGGTGGCAGTTTCAGCATCTTCGTTCATAAAGTAGGTATGAAAAGCCTTTAAAAGTGTTTTAAAAACATTGTAAGGTTGCATCTGTGCCCTTTTATGATAAGAGGCAGATGAAAGTGAGTGCTGATGATACAGACAGGAAAAATACTGTGCAACTGACTCGCAGTTCATTGGCTCTCCTGTATAACCTAGAAGAGAGATTTTTGAAAAGACCTGGAAATGTTTATTTGCCAATCAATGTCTGGGTTCATCTTTGAAGATCATATGTGCAAAACAGGAACAAGATTCAAATTAACAATTCCTCCTCCATGTAAACTGTTTAGGCAGTTGCACACACTGTATTTTTAGAATCAAAAGCATCGATAAATCACATCTGAATAAAGTGTACGAACAAAAATATTTAAACTTAGTGAGTCCAGGGTACTGCAGTTTAGTGTTGTGCAACATCTGTCTTTATGAAGGAGAAAGCACTACCCAGGCAATTCAACCCAAGTTGAAGTTGTGCCCTGGTTACTACATAGATAAGCTACCCATTTTATCACAGAGGATTGTGTGCAATAACATATGCAATTCAAATTTGAATAAGGCAATATTAAAGCATCATCATGTCTAAAACTTGTTTTTTTATAAGCTTAACCAGTATGTAAACATGCCTTAATGTATCTACCTGCATTCCCTTCTTGTTGATTGGCTGAGGCTGTTTCTGCTGCAAATATGGTTTATATAGCATGTGGGGTGAGCAGATGACAACTTAAATGGAAACCCAAAAAAACACAGGTATGACTCACGCAAATTAAGTGTTGGAAACATGCAATAAATGATTAATAAATATTTAACTCACAACAGTATCCAGTAATGGAGCAATCCCTTCCTAATTGGAATCTGATTTTGCAATGCCAGTTTTGTTGTCAGTTGAACTTTCGTAACGTTAATGACAATGAGAGCATTGCTCCTTTCAAATGGATGTTGCTATCCTGTGACACTGCTGTACTAAGCAGTGCCCTAATCTTTAGCAGTTTGAATGTTATTTGCCACAAAGCATTTTCACAAACTTGTCACGTCACTCAATCAATCTAACATGTTTTCCAAATACAGGTATTACTTTCTTTTTCTCTTTTTGCCATTATCCACGATTTGCTCACATAATAAGAAACATGCACTTTTCACCCTTTATGAATAACAACCATTAATAAACTGAAGCTTCAATTTGGCTTGGTTTTTTAACTAGGAACTAGTTTCTACATCGGTAAGCAGTTATAAGTCCAGCAGCCAATAAGAGAGAACTAAAGCACATCATACTGTTGACATGTAGGGTAAGGTAAGGAAAAACAGACTAAGTATTTTTGCTTATTTTCTCATAATGGCAAAGGTGTAGATATGGCCAATGTGTCAATGTAAAGCTGTGGACAAAAGAAAATAAATCATGTCCTTAATGTCTTAGTGCCTTGTTTACACTATACATAACACAATTGCATAGCCACTGCAGGATGTTGTACAGCATTGCTAAATATGCTACCTTCCATATCCCTATAGTCCATGCCAAAATGTAGGATATTTCTATGGTTAAATCCACAGGTTCACCTCTCACATCTACTACACACTTCTTTTTTTCTTCCTCTTCTTCTTATAATAATAATAATAATAGCAGCTACTTATTACTTTCTCTATAGGCACTATGTACATAGTGTATAGAGAATGTATTGCACTCCACCAAAAAATTTGATACCGAGATTTCACTGGAAATATATGTTTTAGGGTCCCCTTTATCTAAAAAAAGCATTTTCGGAAAGAGGTCCGTGTGTGTGTGTGTGTGTGTCCGTGTGTCTGTGAACACGATAACTCAAAAACAAAAAGTTGATAAAATACCAAACTTGGTATTTAAATTTAGTATCTTCCAGGGATGCGACACGAAGCTTTTGAGAAAAATCCCTCCACCCCAAACTACCCTTTACATGGATTTTTTTTTGAAAATTTTGATTTTCTCAAAAATGGCTCTAACGATTTTGATTAAAATATTGTATATCAAAGTTATTTACCTGACAAATAAGATGTATATTTTGAATTTTCTGGGAATAGCCTCTAAAGACTATTTTATTCTGGATGAATTTTTCATTACTACTAAACCGTAAGAGATGTACAAAAACTTAACCCAGAAAAAATGTAGAGCACGTTAAAACACACAATTTATGTTACATTTTTTTTTTTTGTGGAGTTGATCATTTTTGAGATATTCCTTGTTTTTGGTTTCGGCTTTGAAAAACTCAATACTTTTCTCATACAGGAATTTTTCAACTCATGTCCATACAGACAAAGGAACATCAGAACATAGCAACCAGCTTTTGACTTCACTTTAACCTATGTTACTCACTTATTTCGCTTCTACTTACAATAAAGCAAGAAATAAGACTATTTCTGCTAATTTTTCTCGATTAGAATGAAATAAATAAAATATAAGATTATTAACAATAATAATTTACAGAAATATAGAGAAAGTCATGTGAATGGAACACATCAGATTTTTTTTTACATATTGCATATTATACACAGCATTCAGTAAAGTTAATAATATAATGCTTATTGTAATGCTTCTTTACGGTTTATTCTACCTAATCGCAATATGCTGCACACAAAACCACATGATGCACAGAGAAGTGCACAAATGCATCAGGACCATACAGGTTCTTTTTTAGCAAAACATGAATTTCACAGGATGCCTTCCCATTAATTAATAGAGGAATCATTCCTGATTGTTTAAAGCCTGCATAGTTTGACCTATTGGCTCTTCTTTCTAGCATTGATGGGTGATTTTTTTTCCAAGTCCAACATGGGCAGAATATTTTTTTTTGAAGAAAGGCTTGCTTTTATTTATTTTTTTTTTTTAAATCTAATGTGTGTTTAAAATCACTGTTTACTATGATTTTATGCTAGAAAATGTTTTCTTAACTTAAGGTTTACAATTATTTATTTTCTGCTCATGTAGGCCATACAGTGTAGACAATGCAGTACAGCCAAATTATCCATCTTGCATCAATTAACTCACCACCACCACGTCATCAGCACCTCATTTGTTTAAACATTTATTATCCCAAAATTCCGGCTGCCCTTTACAATACGCTCCCGATGAAATCTGTGTTATTCTACTTTACATTTGGTTATTTGAACAATGTGGCCATGACTGCCAAATTTCTATTTTGTAATTATGTGGTATCACTGGAGACCAACTATATTTCATGGCAGTAGATGTTATCTGAGAGCTCACAAATTGGTCTCCAATCAAACACTCCATTACCTCATATGACTGCTTGTAAGCAAAGCAGTGGAGGAAAAGAATTTGCCCAGGTAATAGCTTTGCCAGTGCAAAGCTTTGCACAGACTGTGTGACTTTTTCCATTTCCAATTCTACAAAGAATAATAAACATAGTTAATTACTAGATAATTATTAATTCCAAAAGTCATAAGAGCAGAACTTTATTTTAACATTCTCCTACCTGCAGCAAAACTCGGGATACATGCTGTATATCTATTAATAGTGCAAGATGGCATTACATTCAGAACATAACATTCTTGTTCTCAGCACAACCTCGTCAAACAATTGTTGGAGACAGGCCTCTGTATGACTGAGGTAAACGAGAGATGTCTTATTAATTGGACAAGCCATTTCTAAAACTGTTATAAACTCTCAGAATATCACTAAAAAATTACGTTTGCTTATTGCATCTCAATAAATTCTGCTCGATTGCACCTGCATGTTTGTACAGCAATAAATACAGAGAGAAAGCATGGCCAGGACTTTCCATTATGGTAACCTCAGTATTTGCCACGGATTTTGAAAAAGTACTACATAACAGATGCTCACATACACAAGTATCTAAAAGTTTGTGTTGAATGCAGCACCTGGATACGTGATGCCATAGAGCTCACCAGTGAGATTAAAAAAAATGTAAATGGTGTGTTATTTATGGACGCTCTTTAACTACTGTGGTTCTCAGCATCCTATATTGGGCGTGAAAGACTGCTTAATTTTGCTCAGAGGCCTCTCTATGACACGGGACCAACGGCTTTACTTCCCTTCCGAAGGAAGCCATGCTAAGGATTTTTACGCCCGAAAAATCCATCGTCCTCCGCCAGGTTTGAACCCGCAACCTTGGGTATATAAAGTCAGCATGGTAACAATTAGACCACGGAGGGCGACAGTGAGATTCAATATTATTCGTGTGCAGTTACTGGATTTACAAAATGCAGAAACTGATTTGCTGCCAGATGGACAGCAAATCTTAAAGCAACAAAACCCGACAGAAAGTATGGTCAGACTTTAAAAAATGACCAGTTATTAATCCCTTCCAGATGATGCTACACAGTTTGTTATGCAGATGTCTGAGATTATTTGCAGAGATTGGCCATAATTGTTAGAAATGATATACAGTTTGACTGCTATGTGGGATACAATACAGCTTGCAGTCTTTGGTTGTTTCTGTCAGCATGTACATGACGAATCTTCGGCCTTAGAAACATTTCTTGCCGTCTCACGTCACATATTGTAAAGTATTCACTAAAACTGAATTGAATTTACCAGTAATGAGGACACACAAAAATCTTGAAAAGCCTCAGCCATGGACAGCAGTCCTAGTATAATTTGAACTGCCAAGCTTCCATTCACAAGCCCATGCTGTAACCAACCACCTCAGCTAACATGTCAGTAAAGATATCCGAATCGATCTTGAGGGTATATAATAAATACCAAATTTAGTTCCCAAGCAAATTGATTTTAAGCTCAGGTTATGAGCTTAATGGATAATCTTCCTGATAAAGCTGCATGTACAAAAACAAATTGAAGTGGTATTTAACCAAAATATAGTATAACAAGTAAACAAATAAGGTACTGAACTTTTTAGTCGCAATATTAAATATTATAAAATGTTTTTTTATTCTTTTTCTTTTTAAAGGAATTACAAAATTTCATTAAGAAAGTTTCAAATTTACGGGTTGCTTTTGCAAAACTGAACATCTACAAAAAGTAACATTTTCAGGAAACACACTTTATTGAATAACTTTTCAATAAAGTGTGTTTCCTGAAAATTTTACTTTGCGATCAGTTTCCTAGTCTTCATTTGGTAGGTTTCACACAATTTAGGACGAAGAGCAAGAAGAACGCATTGAGACTTGAAGTACACTCTGACATACAGTGGCTTCAACGCTAAGGTTTCATTCTGTTTGTAGATTCCAGAGTTCACACAAATGCGCCTGTACTGTGCTTCATTTAATAATTCAGCTAGTTCACAGTAAATTACATAACCTATTCACCATAATTATGGACCCTTGATTCTTGCAAAACGTTTTTTTGCGAATTTTGATAAAACGAAAGAACCAGGCAAAATTATAATATAGTTATGTTTATTGCATAATTCGATGCAGTTTTAAGCTTGCAACATTTCGTGATTTTTTTTGGTTTCAGGTTTATTTTGCGAATTAGGCCATAATCCACGATTTTTCTGCAAAACTGGTCACCATTTCCAACGATTGCAAAAAATAAAAATTAATAAAGAAACATTTGTAATCTGCCATCGTTCAAATTTTCATTGTTTTTGAACATTAATAATGCTGTAATAATGCACAATGATCACAAGACATAACTGCGGTTCCATTTGGGGAAAATAAGGCGCCTATCTTCTGATGTCCAATCGCTTTCTTTTCTTTTAGTTCAACAATGAATTCAAAGTGTGATTGATGTTGCCACTATTACCAAGTGAGTGAGAAGCGGCATTTCTTCTTGGATTGTAAGGTGTTATTATTGATTACGTGAAACAGTGGATAAGGTGTAAGTGTGATTTCTTTTTCCAAAATGCCAAAAGTTGTGATGGTGCAGTCACATAGATGAGTTTCCACATGATGGATTTTACGTTTTTAATCAGGAAAAGAAAATATGCATGTGCAAATATTGCAACTCCATCGTAGATTGGAATAGACTGGATAGCTGCAAGACATGTGACAATAAAAAGTCATAAGGCAAAGAAAGCAGAATTCCTATAAAAAAGGACAAGCTAAGCCCAGACGTCAAATGCTACACTACTTGGAAATCCAAACAAGCATTATAAACAAGAAAAATCTTATGTGTTACACTCACATGACTTTCTCTAGCCATTCTACAAACTTCTAACATAAGATTATTCTTCTTTCTGCACCTTGTTAATCGAGGTATTCAGCACAATGTTCTTATTGCTTAGTTCCTTATAAGTAGGAAGAAAATAAGGGAATACACTAGGCTAAATCGATAGTCAAATGTTTTAAAAGCTGTCATTATGCGAATGTCATTACAAATCGCTTCTTTTCTTGGCCAGGAGTAGAACAAAATAAAAACGGACACTCCCATCTGAGAAAAGTATAAGTACTTCACAGCTGAAACTAATAACCATTAATACCTCAAAAAACGGTAAGCTCCACGAAAAAAATTTATATGACGTAAGTTGTGTATTTTAACAAGGCCTACATTTTTTTTATACTAAGTTTTTGTCTATCTCTTACGGTTTACTAATTATGTCAAATTAAGCAAAATTCACCCAGAATAAACAGGTCTTTAGAAGCTATTCCCAGAAAATTCAAGATATACATTTTATTTGTCAGGTAAATATCTTTAATATACAATACTTTAATTAAAATCATTAGAACCATTTTTAAGAAAATCAAAACTTTCGAAAAAAGCTCCATGTAAAGGGTAGTTTGGGGTGGGGGGATTTTTCTCAAAATCTTCGTGTCGTATCCCTGGAAGATACTGAACTTAAATACCAAGTTTGGTATTTTAGCTACTTTTCATTTTTGAGTTATCGTGTTCACAGACACACGACACACACAGACCTTTTTCTGGAAATGCTTTTATTGGATTCAGGGGGTCCTAAAACATGTATTTCCGGTGAAATCTCGACATCGAATTTTTGGGTGGAATACAATACTTCTCTATCCCTATGTACATTGTACATACGGGGCTAGAGAAAGTAAAAAAATAATTAACAAAGGATCTGATGGAGGCATTCCTTGCTGCAAATATTCCACTTGAAAAAATGGAGAATGCATATCTTAAGAGTTTTCTCAACAAGTACATTCCAGGTAAGTTAAAATATACTTTTTTTTTTAAAGTTTTTTTTTCTTTAATTAATCGCAGTATTATCCCACATTTACGATCCTGTCCTTTGCAACACCAAAGGATTACAGTGTGTTAAAAGTTTACCTTTATGAAATGTTATGCTTTGCTCCCTGCCATATAGTATGCAAGCCAGTTAGAGGGGGGGGGTGGTATCGAAGTAAAATGGCATTGCTTCCAACCAAGAAGATAATGTGAGGATCAAATCAAGCAACCATGGCATGACCCCTTTTTCCTCCCATGTGATTATGCATCGGCACATCACCTTCTTTTTGAAGCCACATTGGTGTAAAGTAACTAAAACTATCAAGTTTGTCTTGTAGAAGCTATCCGTTTGGGCATGCTTTCGTTGCAGTTGGGGTCATTCTTGCCGATTCATTTAAATTTGCAATCTATTTATTTGTTACACCTTTCTTTTGACACTTTGTTCTTTTTATCCAAGTTTGGCGGCTAAAGTCATTTTTTGAAAATCACTGTTGCTTTTTTGTATATCAGTTAATTCTTTTTAGTTATTGTGTAATAATATGCTGTGTCAGCACTGTGTGTTCACCATACTTGGGAACACAGAGCATCCATATTACACACATGAGATTCCTGTGTCAACGTAGATTTCAGTGGTAAAACAACAGAGAAAGCTCTACATCCAGTGCTTCAGAATGCCGCCCAACAAACAAAACACTAAAATAAGCAATATTCACAATACAAATAAACTGGAAACTGGTTCGTAACTTTCAGCAAAAGGCTAAGCCAGTTCATGGCGTGCTGAACTTAATATGACGGGACTTGAATTTCAGAAATGCTGAATTAAAGCAATGGAAATTACTCACAATTGGCAGGCTTTATCATGCTACTGTGTATTAGACTTCCTATTACATTAAGTTCATCGTAATCCCAGCTTTTAAGGTGGCCAACATTCTTGGGATTCAGCCGGCCCTGTTAGCCGTGGTCTCGACGCATTTGGCGTTGATGCTCCACCATGAAAGGGTCGCAGGTTCGAATTCCACTTTGGGCATGTTCTGTAATATGTTTGTGTTCATCTAGCAAGTTGTCCATTATCCAATGGCCAAATAGTGTCCATGCCAAAGGCCAATATCTGTGGGGGGGATCTTGGGATTCAAAATTTTAGCACATCCATTGTCTAGGTTAATCGAATCAGAAAGATGGATAACAAAACTATTTGTCAAGAATATGTTGTTGTTAGCGGCGAAACAGTGGAAGATTACAGAAGCTGGCTTTCAAATATGAACCCAAGGATATTTCATCTTGGATGAGACTTGATTGCCTATCTTTACTTTCTGTAGAGAAGGTATTGTATTCAACCCAAAAATTAAATACATACACAGATTTCACCGGAAATACATATTTTGACTAAATAAATAATAAGTATTAAATTTATTGAATTTATTATTACACTTATTGAAGAAATAGGTTTAAGTTCAGTATCTTACAAGGATAGTTGCCTCCTTAGCGCGGCTGCGTTTACCAAGCAGGAGACTTGGGTTTGATTCCCGGTACCAGCATGGGGATTTTCTCCCGCTGAGTGTCGCCTTCCATGGTATAGTGGTTACCATACTAACCTCATATACCCAAGGTCTCAGGTTGAAACCCAGCAGAGGATGATGGATTTTTTCATGCATAAAAATCCTTAGCATGGCTTCCTTCGGAAGGGAAGTAATGCCAGGGGTCCTGTATTATAGATTTACAGCATGTAAACCTCAAGCTGAAAGAATAGGCCTCCGAGCAAAATTAAGTGGTCTTTAATGCCCAACATAGAATGCGATGCTAAGAAGCACAGCAGTAAAAGAGTGTCCATAAATAAAACTAAATATAAATTTTTTATTTCTCCTGCTGAGAGACCTGGCACGGGGCTCACTCAGCCTTGCTATTTGAATGACAAAGTAGCAGCTCAAGGTCGGGAAGGCTGCATTAACTGGCTGAGAGGTAGTAGGGTGCTACCACTTCCCACCCTCTAATACTCCACCCCAATCATGACACCTGTAGTGGTCAGAGGTGGGGCACCCAATGGCAGGCTATGGCTCTCATCGGGTTGTTTGACCTTGAAGTTAAAAAATAATAAAAAACCCCAGCATCTTTTGAAGTCTCAATCCTGGAAAGCAAAATTATACAAGAATTGTGCCTACCCTAGCTGTTGCACAGAAATAAAGCTACTTCTTATTGCTTGGCAAACGTTACAACCTAACTGCACTTTAGGATACTTTCTGGAGGTGAAAGTGATTTCATGTGATTTACCCTTTCCCCCTGTTTACACCACTGCTCCTCTGCTCTCTTGTATAAGAGGGGAATACTGAATTAATTCTGTCAAATAAGTGGTTTTAAAAAACACTTTTTGGCAAGCTCTCTTTCCTTTTTTCCCCCCCTAAAATTGCTGCTGTCCAAAGAATTTACTGAGACTCTTTATTTCTTAGGTGCTAGGGATCTTCCTCATGCTGATACATTGTGCACCAAGTATGTTCCTGTTCTTGGAGAGGAACATATATAGGCTCTAAAGGAAGACAAGCCAGTGGTGATCTCGAGCGATGAGACTACAGACTGCAAAGGATAATGCATTTTTGTAGTTTTGCTTTGTCCACTTATTTGCGCTGAAACCACTAGAAGATAATAGGGTGGGGTCAAAGTCCTGGAAAATGTAACAGCAGCAGAATGTTCTCGTGCCATATTAAATGTTGTTATGTCTTGCAGTATTGAATTTGATAAAGTTGTAGCAGTTGTTTCAAACGCTATGTGCACATTCAACGCTATGGGTACACAAATTGAATATTATAGGCCAGCATGTGGTCGAACATTCTTCCTGGGCTGAATACCTGTGCTGCCCAGTCAAAAGTAATGTTTATGAACACAAGGAAGAGAAAGCACCACTTCCTTTCCTTCCTAAGGCAGAAATATGTAAATGAGAGCAAATGCACTGTGTTTCCAATGCCTGTATTAACTTGCTGGAATTCATGGCTCAAATCTAGAGATTACTTTAAAGAACATATTAAAGATATTAAGGAATTTTCTTCATCCCTGCAAGAGCAAAGCTATGCAGTCACATATTTCAGAAACCTTACGCAAAATGATGTGAATGTGATAGTGGCTTTGGCATCCTTTCTTTTAGAACATTGTAAATCAGTTATTGATCTAATCCAGGTTCTTGAAGGTAATTCAGACTCACATGTGCACAAACTAACGTTAAAAATTGAGCATATTCTTTGCACATTTAAGGCAGTAGGTAGTGGTGTACTGGGTGAAGAAACAAAAACTTGTTACTTTAGTTCAGAAGAATTACAGCATTCAACAAACATTCCAGAATTTACGACACAAATGTCACACAAAACTATCACTGCTACAATGTGAGGATAAAGGTCGAGGGTTCATCACCAATATGAAGAAATTATTTGATGTGCAAAAAATATTAACAAATTCAGTTGGTTCAAATCTGCATTCTATCATTGCTGGTATGCCTGTGATGAAAGATTTATCACTTCATGAACTAGCTGAAGGGTATAGTGATTTGAAGGTCAGCATTAAGAGAGCAGCAGTAAATACAGACCAAATTAAAATTGTCACAATATTCCTGGCAATGAGGAATGAATACCCAACATTTGTTGAGAAAAGTATCCAGGCACTATGGATTCCACCATCCAATGTTGATGCTGAGCATGCCTTTTCCCACTATGGATATATACTATCAGATTAGTAGTTGTGTATTTTAAGTCAATTACACACTCCTAGCCTGTAACCTCACATACTGTAGCTTAATCGGAATGGAAAATAATCTAAGAACTTAAATCATAGAGCCATGTGCATCATTCTCAATTAAGATTTTATCATGATAAAATTACTGATTTTACAGCAATTAACCCTTTCACTGCCTTGGACATTGGGTATACATCTGGAGAAATAATCCTTGCCGTCCGTGCCTTGAACGTAGCATTGATGTCCATGGTTACCTGCTTGAATCAAGGCATGTTACACACCAAAGGGAATTTCTGAACACGGTTATAACTGAAACAACAGTTTCAAACATTTCTCTGTGTTGTAGAGGCATCTAGAGGAAAAATACAAAAGCTTGCAGAAGGAGCCTTGCACCAGGTCACGTGATTATGAGGATTCATGGTTGTACTAAATATGGCTGGCTCAAGCAGACAAGAGCGTTATTTACACAATGAATTGCTGGCAGAATTTGAAGCTTTGCATCTGATATGTTGGATTTTGATGTCAGTGATGAAGAATGTAAGAATGAAAGTGAAATTAGTAATAGTGATGCCATTGAAATAAGTGATAGTGACGAAAAAAATCCACTTCAAGAAGCTGCGCATTGCACAAAGAGAAGAGGGGTTGTTTCAGTGGGTAAGGGGAAATTTTTTTTCACAAAATCATGTTTTTTTGGTCAAAATTCAGGTATTTCCGTCAATTTAAACGAAAACTTCAAAGTTTTGGATGCTTTCAAATTATCTTTTTCTTTCGAAATTATGCAGCTAATAGCTGAAGAAACTAATACATATTTCAAATTTCTTTGTCATAGGCAAACACCAACACCAAACTCTCGTTTGCAGTCCTGGTCAGAAACTACACCTGCAGAACTTTACATTTTCTTGGGACTTACAATGCTGATGACCGGAGTAAAAAAAACGACCTATGCAGAATACTGGACAACAGATCCTCTAATTTCTACCCTGCAGATTACATAGCAAGAAAGAGATACCTTTTGCTACTCAAGACTTCTTCATTTCAATGACACTCAGAGTCAATGAGACAGACTGCATAAATTGAAACCTATTGTTCACCATATGAGGCACACTTTTGGAGCTGTTTCATTCCTTTTCAAAATTTTTGCATTGATGAGAGCCTGGTATTGTTCAAAGGTCACCTTGTTTTCAAACAATTCACTCCCTCTAAAAGGCATAGATTTGCAACTGTGAAACAGGGTATATACTTGACTTTATTTTTTATACAAGGGCAACCACAGACATTGTAGAGGATCATGCTGTAGTACAAACTCTTATAACTAAATAGCCAAATACACAACTTGTGGACTAACAATTGGTATTCCAGTCCTGTTCTTTATCACACCAATAACCAAACCTGACTGTGTCATTGACTACAATAAGAATATGGGTGCAGTTGACAGGTCTGGCATGAAGACTAGTTCTATTGAATGTATCCGCAAGTCACTGAAATGCTACAAAAAATGTTTCTTTCACCTTTTAGATATCACCTTACTAAATGCACATGTCTTATATAATGTGAAAACTAGGAAAAATATTTCTCTAACCGATTTTCAACTTTCTCTCATCATAGAAATATTTCAAAACTTCCATACATCAAAAACATGTAGCAAATCTGGACAATGTGTATCTGGTGATGAACTCTATAGGCTGACAGAAATACACTTTCCAACATCTATATCACCCACAGCAAGCAAAGCCAGGCCCAATAGAAGATGCCATGTGTGTTCAAATACCACAGTGAAACTCAGAAAAAGGAGAGAAACAAAAATTATGTGTACAAAATGCAATGTCGGTTTAAGGATTACACCCTACTTTGAAATATACCACACAAAGGTCAATTTCTAAATTAAACTGGAAAGTGATGGTTTCAGAGAATATATTTATTATACTGCTTCATAAATATTCTGTTATAATACTTAGGTATAGACAGTTTTTTCCATTTAAAATGTATTTAATCACATAATTTTGGATAACCCTATCATTACTACATTTTCATTGTGATACTCCTACTTTTTGAAAGCATCGCAAAACTTATTAGTATTAAATTATTTTACTTGCATAGTAAATATTTGTCTAAATTGCTGGCCCCTTTAGACAACTTTGGTGTGTTGCATGTGACCTACATTACTGTTTGAAAATTAATTTTTTTGGAAAAGTGGATCATCTACATCAGTCGGCAAACTCAATGGTGTGTCTTAGACAATATTTCTATTATTTTATGCATGTTATTGTACAGTTAGAGCGCATTTAAAAATTGAAAAATATCTTGGCACTGAGGGTGTAAAAGTAGAAAATGTCTTGGCAGTGAAAGGGTTAATAGTCATTTACAGTGCATTAATGGTGATAAAGTTTATTGAGGATTTTACCATGTCAAAACTGACCAGCTGTTCACAGCCAGCTTTCTTTGTTTATCTCTCTCTACACTTGTGTTGTAATGTTAAAATGGCAGTAGAGTTTAGAATTCCCAACTAAAAGAAACACTCCATTTTTACCAATAAATCTGAACTTGTGGTCTATTTGTACTTTGCAGTTTTCAATGCCTTAATGTGTTTTATGTGACAGGTGCTTAAGTATCGAAAACCCACACTATCATGGCATTATATACCATAACTGTTAGTTGGATCATAGAACAATGTGGCATTAAGGGGAGAAATTAATGGATTTAGTGCAATTAGTACATTTTCAGAATGTTAGGATATATTGAGTGCACAAATATAAGAATCTGGTAACTTAAAAAGTTAAGTGCAAGACTTGGCCATTGGTATCATTCTGGTGTTATATTCAAGAAGTTCCAAATTTGAATCTGGTCTGGCATAATTCTTTTTTGTTTCTCTCTCTTTTACTGAAGTGAATGTCAACTAAGCTAAATGAAGCATTTCAACGTTTAAAAAGGAAAGAAAAAATAAATTCATAATAGTCAAGTTTCTTTACAATTCTTTGGCAATTGTTAGGGCAGCGTTTCTCACATATCCATCTTTAAGTTATTCCTTCTGTCTCATTCTACCTTTTTTTTAAAAACTGCACATTAAATTTACAATATATCTATTTCGTGTTCAGAGAAATTTGGAACAACTTCTGGTTTCCTTCGCTGCATGATCATACTTCTGGGTGCTTTCAGTAGATTTTTACCTGCAAAGTACAGAGCTTGCAAAAAAAAATTGCCAACTATTCATGGTCAGCTAAACTGTGATAAACAGTGGTACAAGCTGTGTGAAGTTTACTGCGGTAACAAATTCTTACCACGGTAAGGTGAACTTCTCTGATTATGAGACCTGTTTAACGAGAATGGTGCACACAGCCTATAATACTTAAAAATTACATATAAACACTGCAGTAGCCAACTGCCAAAGTTATACTGAAAACAGCCAGAAAAGTTACTATGATTAACACCTACCACTCCATTAACAGAGAGTAACTGGTCTCCACGTTTCAGTCCACCATGACGATCAGCCACACCCCCTGGTATGATCCGTGATATGTAAATGGGAGAGTTCTGCTCCTTTCCTCCCATTACATTGAAGCCTAAACCTTCTTCTGTCTTAGGCAGTTCAACTACTCGTGGATGTGCATGACCTTCACTGGCAGCAAAGGCAGCAACTGTTGCCTTAGCTGTAGCTGAGGCACGTATATCTTGAGAGCCTTGAATATCCACTGTTTCATAGACATGCTCATAGACTTCTCGAACTGCATTTAAAAAATCACTTTGCAATACTTTTTGAAGAGCTGCAAGTTTTGTGGCAGGAACTTCTCCACCTGTTGAAATTAGGAAGGTACACTTTTATCATTAAGTTACAAATATTTGACTGAAACTTAACATTTTTATGTTAATTTAATTGTTTTTTCACACAAGCCGTTTGCAGGACAGGGGTTAGATAGGAGTCAGGCTAAAAAATTCAATGCTATAGCCAGGAGATCCGTAGTTCAAATCCTGCCTATGGCATTGCATTTATCATATTAAAGTGTTAAGTTTACTTTATTTCAATATGTTTGATTTTGCTCTGAATTGCATTTTGTTATGTTGTTCTGAAGTCTCTAAATTAAGTATGAGTAAATCCTGAAACATTTGACACTCAATCTGCAAAGTCTTAACACAAATAGTTTGAAATTAAGTGGTAGATGGAGCAACAGACAACAATGAGTGCAGTGGCGGTTGCTGATTCTTAGATAAATAGTACCAATTTTTTTGTATGTAGTTCAAAAATGGAAATTGAGTTTTATTTATGGACGCTCTTTTAACTACTGTGATTCTCAGCATCCCATTCTAAATTAGGCATGAAAGACTGCTTAATTTTACTCAAAGACCTGTTTACCAGGCTTCAGGTTCTTTTACGTGCCGTAAATCTATGACACAGACCAAACATCTTTACTTCCCTTACAAAGGTAGTCATGCTAAGGATTTTTATGCCCACAGAAATCCATTGTCCTCTGCCACGTTTGAACCCTGTATAATAGTTCAGATTAGTAAAATAATACAAATATAATTTGATTTTAATTATATTTCTGTTTTACATTTACAATTATTTCATTAGAATTTAGATTACCTTCAATAAGATGTTCATCAGTCAAACAAGATCTTATTTTGACATGGCATTATTCATTTGTGAAAACAGTAGCTCATACAAATATGTAGAAACAAAAATACCCAAAGCTGCAAATAATCCTATGTGCATATACATTCTGTCAAGAAAGTACCGGGAATTGATCATTTAAAAATTTCCTGTTTAAAAGGGGATTCGAAATTATTGTCACTAAGTTGGTACTTTCCTCTATACCCACACGGAGTTTGATCGCCATCTGTCATCTAGTTCATTTAAAGTATGCCATTTTGTTAGTTCATCTCAAAGGTGATTTGCGATTTTACGATGGATACAAATATTGAACAAAGAATCAGTCTCAAATTTTGCATTGCAAATGATATTTCATGTGTCGAATCGCTGAAAATGTTACAGAGGGCTTACGGTGAATCAACTTTATCAAAAACACATGCATATGAGTAGCACAGTGCATTCAAAAGTGGTCGAGATATAGTGGACAATTTGCCACGCTCTGGTCGGCCATCAATGATTTCAAATCAGCTGAACGTCGTTAAAGTGAGAAAATGGTGTCTGAAAATCGTCATTTAGGTCTGAGAGAGATTGCCGCTGAACTTTCTGTGTCTCACGAATAGATTCATACCATTTTAAACAATTGTTTGGGCATGACATGCGTTGCAGCTCGGTTTGTTCCAAAAGATTTGTATTTTCTACAAAAATTCAAACGTGTAAGGATTGCTGAAGACATGCAAGAACGAGGCAGTTCAGACCCCAAATTCATGAAACGCATTGTAACTGGTGATGAGACGTGGGTTTACGAGTTTGACACTCAAACCAGTCAACAAGCTTCCGAATAGCGCCTTCCAACTGAACCGAAACCTAAAAGTGCATGTCAAACTCGATAAAAACTGAAGGTAATGTTGACAGTTTTTTTTTCGATTATCGCAGTATCGTGCACTCAGAGTTCTTGCCAGAAGGTCAGATGGTAAATAAAGACTTATCTGAGCGTTATGCGGCGTTTGAGAGAATAAATATTGCGAAAAAGGCCAGATTTGTGGAACAACAGCTCATGGATTCTGCACCACAATAATGCACCAGCTCACAAAGCTATTATTGTGAACGAATTTCTGGCCAAAAACTCAACAAATTTCATCGAACAACCACCGTATTCACCTGATCTGGCTCTTGCTGATTTCTTTCTCTTTTCAAAACTCAAGTTACCACTTCGAGGCACCCATTTTCAGTCAATAGAAGACAAAGGAAAATTTGCAGCGACAATTGACATCGATTCCTAATGTTTTGATGATTGGATTATTCGTTGGCATAAATGTATAATTCATTTTTTGTGTTTTATTGGCAAATTCCTGGAACTTTCTTGACACTAGTATTTTTCAACTGATAACTGTTTAAATAGATCAACACCATCTTTACCTTCGCACAAGTATTTCAATAATGTATTATTTGTAATATTATATTATAGCTGCAAATCCAGCCTTACCCTTGCAGGTTTGACACAAAAGATTTACAAAAATATCAAAATCATTTCCTGGGAAATCGTTTACTCTTTAGATTTTCTATTAAGAGAATATATTTGTGAAATTCCTTGTTCTCATTTGTATTTTGGAGGAAAAATGATACAGCTGCCGCCCCACTTGTAACTGTACCAAAGTTCTCACTACACAGCAAAGATTTTAATTGCATCGTATATGCTCATGATAACATTTGTACTATATTGCTTCAAAATGCCTTGTCCAAAATACGTATCATTCAAAATGGATTGAACAAATATGAAAGTAAAATTTCCACTATACATATCAATGAATATCTTTAAAAAGTATTTGTAAATGAAGAAGATATCATTTTTTCCACTTTTCTGAAAACCTTTTTTTACTGTAGACTTAAAGCTCTCTGATTTGACTCTGTTCATATATTGTATATATTATACAAATATACATTACCACCAACCACTTACTTACTTTTTTGCAGTTTTTCCAGTAATTCTATTGCCCTTTTCACATCTGCAAAGAAATCACAATTTTAGATTCACATATTATCCAAGATATTAAAAAGTTTTATAGGACAATCATGTAGAATTAAGTTTTGTAAAACTCAATTTTATAGCATGCATGGCAAGCATTTCAATAAAATGGAGGAATTGATGTGCGAGTCCCTAACTAAAGTGGTATCTAGTGTCATTAAAGCAGAACAGGAGTTAGTGTAAGTAATGAGATTTCACTAAGCAATAAAAATCTAAACACCTTCTATAACTTGCATCAAAGCAACATCATTAAAAATCTTACATCAAGTAATGAGCAGCTGATTTAAATGTGTTGTAGCAGAATGTTTTAACATTCACTAAATACAGTTTAAAGGGATAAAATAGAAGTCTGTTAACAAGTGCTGTGGCACGGACATTCACACCAATTCCATTCCATCTGAATGCTATAATACAATTGAAATCCAAAATTTATTAGGTGAAGGATAATATATAACAAGCTGTACACATTTAAAGCTGTAATCATATGAACATATGGACCACCAAAAGGGGATGTAAATACAGAGTATCCATAAAGTCATGGTGCACTTTTTACCAGTCACAGAAATCAACAAAATAAGCTAGAAAAATGAAATCTGCACTCTATTAGAGGAAAACTGTTCAAGTTTCCATAGTATCATGTGCAAGCATGTGGCATGCATGTGATGATGCAACACCAAGAACTGCACAGCAGTAGATTAGCACATGCCGCACCAGACAAGGTGGACAGTACAGAACATTCTGAGGCTAGCCAAATTTGAAAGTGGAACATGAATATTGTTGCATATATAACAAAATGCTAATGCAAAGGAATAACATTATTCAGTAGCATAAGCAGCTGAAGGATACAAGCAGTTTGTAGGACAAACTCTGTTCTGGTAGGCCATCTGTAAAGGTATATGGGAGATTTACGTAAGGAGCCCTAAAAATCTGTGCACGCATGTACTCGACTATTTCATCTATGCAAGATTACAGTTCATAAGGTGTTAAAGAAATGTCTATATTTTTCAGTTTACAAGTTGAAGCTGTGTATGCTAAAAATTCAGCAGATAGAAGAGACAGAGTTTGCTACAGATATGGCTTATGAGATTGACAGTGATGAACAATTTCTGCACAACATTGTGCTTAGCAATGAGGTGCCATTCCATGTCTGTGGATATATTCATTGCCATAACACTCAAAGTCAACTTGTAGTATGGCGTGATGCATGACAGTGATAGTCACATTTTTCTTTCTGGAGCAGACTGTGATAGCAAAAAACTACCTTGACATTTTGGAATTGTATGCAATGACACAATTTCCAGAAAGTCATTGTTCAACTTGATGGTGCTCCTCCACACCACATTGTTCATGACTTTCTGGATATAACATTCCCCCAGCAGTGGGTTCTGTCAAGCCATGGCTATGGCCACCACGATCCTTTGACTTTTACTTGTGGGGGTTATGTGGAGCAAAATGTTCATTTAAACCAATCACAAACATTATCTTTTGCATCAGAGTTCTTAAGTGTGTATGGGCAGAACTCAGTATAGTCTAGGGCAACAAATGGAAACTATATCGAACTGCACTGAACTGGTATGAAACTTGAAGAGTTTTCCTTTAATTTGCTGCAGATTTCACATTTCTATCTTGTTTCACTGATTTCCTGTTAACAGTCAAATATTCACCATGAATTTTTGGACACATTGTATTAATCTGGGGAAAACATCCTTGTTGACTTGGTTCTTACAAGAAAGGCATTTGAACTCAATTCATATTAATATTGTGAGAAGAAAGAGAGAGAGAGAGTGTTTGTATGTGTGTGTGTATGTGCATGCGTGTTAGGGATGGGTCGAGTATAATGCAATAGCTACATTGTAATAGAGACAGCTGGTAGCTAAATAAAAGCTACAAAAATATGAATACATAGTAGTCCTTAATACAATTATAAAAGTAGCTCTTTATCCTTTAACAGTTACAAAAGAACCTAACACAAAGTAAACTTGTTACCCATTAATGTTAAAAGAGTAACTACTTACCAACAATATTTACCAAAGTAATGAAGACAGTAACCAGTTATACTACTAACAGTTACTAAAGTAACAGAGATGATTACCAAGTTTGGGTAGCAACATTCACTGCACGTCCATTGGTATTGCTTATTAGGCAATTATCTTACCTCAATTACACAGTATCATTCATCATTCTCCTCTGGAAGATATTGCAAGTAGTAATGTTGATTTAATATACCATTACTATAATTATTATAATCACTGTATTATAACTTGTAACTTGAGATAGCTTCGGCACCTCGTGGCAGCAGTATAAATAAATATATAAGCAGTGGGATGAGGACTTGTAGTTAAAAACATTGCATTAATCTACACAGGTTCCTTGACAAGTATTCTGTTTAATATTGAATACTACATAAACACCATGCATACTTTTGAAAGTAATTTATACCATAAAGGGTTCATCGCCTTACCTTCAAAAATTAAACTAAGCATATTAGTGCTGCTCAGATTGAGAAAATAAGCAAACTGAACCACTAAAAAATGCAAATTTAGAGAGCATTGCAATCTTTATAACATGGAATTCGTTGACCAGCATACTGACTACCTCAGCAACATGCTATAGTGGAGCGCTTTACTTAAGTTCATATGATCTGAAATCCACCTAACAGTAAACAGTTGCATGCACACACCCTCAAAGAACAAGTCCAATAATTTTAAATATGATATTGATTGTGCACCAATATTGCATTTGAGGCATGGGATCTGGTGACGTACCTTCGCTACTGGGCTGCACAGCGACGACTGGTCCCCTCTTACCCTTTCCTCTCTCCGGCGTCGCAGCTGGTGAAGACAATTCTCGACACTCCTCGGTTATTTGCATACTCGACGGCGAGCAATATTTGTTTAGCTCAAGGTATACAGCGACGGTGATCTCGGGTCGGGGTACAGGAATTTGGCTCGAAATAAACTTCGGTACTTTCATTTAATCAAAGGTTTATTTCCCTTCATAAGCGTTCTCGAGACGTTCCTGGCGCGATTCAATCTCCACATTTTCTCTCGCAATAGAGCGTAATGCGCACAAAGGAAACGTTAACTTACGCGGCGATAATTACAATTTTACGTGCAGAACTATTATGGACACTTTAACTTTCTACACAAGTTCCGCGCGGTTTTAACTCACGACAGTAGTTGAATCACAATTATAACATTTAGACTTGATAGACAATTCTTTCAGCGCAGATTTCTTATTACCAACGTCGTAGGTTCCGCGTGACATTACATTTCAACTGCCTCTTGAATCACAATAATAAACTTTGCGGACACTATACTATTTTGCGCGGATTTCTTGTTCTGGACGTCTCTTGCTTCGCGTGAAGTTACACTTCGCAGTGCCTGAAAACTAGGGCGAACATTCATTTATAGTAAATTTTACTATCGCGCAAAACTATCAACTTGCAATCTCATTGGCCCATTTTGGCGCCGAAAATAGCTTGGGATGCACTTCTAACGTGACGTGATTATTTCCAATTGGTCAATACGTCTTTCACGTGATTCCGCTCTTTATATGTCACACCCACTTTCTCTTCCCGAGTCGTGACTACACAATATCTTTCCCCTCTTGTAATACACAAAAGCAACTATTCGTAAACTGAAAACATCGCTTGAAAACTCTGGGGTTAAAGTTAGAAAATGCTTTCCAGAAACAGTCTCTCTGACTTTCAATATACTTTATGACAATAAATACATGATATTATGCTTAGCAATTAACTTAAACAATCTAATTAATTAAAATGTAGGCAATGCGCTCATTCAGCTGGGTGACAATTCGTCTCACATTCCTTCGACTACTGGCATACAAACGAGACATTCAGAATGAAAATAGGAGCTTCCGACTACATTCTTTTAATTTATGGCCATTGATGTTCGATAATGCCATAAAATTGACATAATGCCATAAAAATGCCATAATGCCATAAAATTGACAATCGGCAAAAGGGACAATAAATTCCCTATCTCAAACTGTTTATCTATAGAATGGGCGAAAGTCCCTACTCACTGGGGTAAATAATAAATCATCTGATAGATATTAAAATAAAATTATTATCTTCAGCTTTTTCACGTTTCACGTTACAATGCTTACGTGATAAGGGTTCCAAAATGCCTGTGCGCATCCCATCAGTATCAATGCACAGTTGGATTTGGCGCCAAGTTCATTTATTCATCCTCAATATATCTGGTGTGACTGTTGTAAAGGCGGCACAAACTGCTTTCTTCAGGTCATCATTTGTGGTGCACTGTTTCTGCACCTCTGCTTTAATAATACCCCAGAGTGCCTGTTTATGAAGAAATTGAGTACAATCCACCACATGTGATGATTTGAGGAGGAGTGACCGGTAAACATGTTTGGCCCATATATTTCTTATGGGTCTGTAAATCAAAATGTAAATGGGGTTTTATTTATAGACGCACTTAAACTGCCGTGGTTCAGAAACATATCTGAAGATGGTGAATGAGTGGTTGTTCCCACAGTTGAGAGCCAGATTAATGAAAACCGTTCGTTTCAACAGGACGGTGCTACACCGCATTTTGTATTGTCGGTTCAGAGGTGCCTTAACCAAGTTTTTCCAAATCGCTGGATTGGTCGAGGATCAGTCAATGCTCCTGCCCCATTGCCTTGGCTTCCAAGGAGCCCTAACCTCACCATACCGGACAATGCACTCTGGGTTATTATTAAAGAAGAGGTGCGGAAACATCGGTACACCACAAATGATGACTTGTTTACAACAGTCACACCAGACATGTTAAAGAGGATGAATAAACAAACTTGGCACCAAATCCAACTGTGCTTTGATACTATTGGGATGCACACAGATGTTTTGGAACCCTAATCATGTAAGCATTGTGAAATGTGAAAAAGTTGAAAATAATGTTATTTTAATATCTAACACTTAATTTATTTTTACTCCACTGGGTAGACTTTTTCGCCCACCCTGTAGGACCCTTCTACAATACTGTTAATTTTTGCGATCAAATTAGTTTTTTCTATATGTATACAACACATACTAATGACACTGAGCGCACTGTGTATATGGTAAGTGAATTGGTATATCTGTATAGTATACCACCATCTGACAAGATTTATGGCAAGATGAAAATCGAACTTCCAACTTTCTGCACACCAGCTGACGCATATGAAACTTCTGCTTCAGCATGCTTCCATCTAATAGTATTGATGTGAACTTGTAGTTGAGAGATGCATATAAATATGTGCACAGCTGATGACTTGCACAAGTTGTAATTATTTCACCCATAAGGCAATTACTTAATACCAATTGCGCATGCGCAAAAGCTCTTAAATGTGCACAATCCATGATGTGCTAGGAGTGATGCTGCCATGGCTGATCGAGTTTAGAGTAGTGCTGTAGATTCAAACTGCCATAGATTTTAAATATAAATATATATACTATACTATTTAATAGCATAAAAAGAAAAAAATAACCAAATAAATCCACAAGGTGTCAAAAGCTAGGCTGTTCAAGAGTTCTTATGCTCTTACACTCCAGCCGCCACCGCTGTGTTGTGTGGATATCAACAGTGAAATGGTGACATTCCATTCCACAAGGGAAATGGCAGACATGGTTTTAAACTATGGATAGCCAATGGTAGTCAACAACAGGCCAGTATCCCATGCACTTAAAAGACACCTATAATGCAACATTTCATCGGTAAAACTTTTACCCAAGCTATTTCAGTGATTGGCAGAAACAGGGTCATTCGCAAGAAATGGAAATGGCGTGTTATTTATGGACACTCTTTAACTACTGTGGTCATCAGCGTCCCATTCTAAATTGGGCATGAAAAATCGCTTAATTTTGCTCAGAGGCCTTTCTTTCAGGCTTGAGGTTCTCTTACGTGCCGTAAATCTACGACACGGGACCAACGGTTTTACTTACCTTTCGAAGGAAGCCATACTAAGGATTTTTACGCCCGAAAAAAATCCATCGTCCTCCGCCGGGTTTGAATCCACCACCTTGGGTATGTGCAGTTAGCATGGTAACCATTACACCACGGAGGGCGACGGATCATTCGCAGCCAGGGCTACAGCTACTTAGTACCATTCAAACACAGGAAATTGTGGAAAAAGGGATAGAACGTGGTTCTGAAATAAGTGTATGAAGAATTGCAGCTAATGAAGGTATCAACTATTCTCTTGCGTGGTTAGTTCATGCCCAACTCATTGATGATGTGCAAATGTTGCAAGATCATGTGGTTAAAACAGAGAGCAGCCAAGTGTAGTTGAATAAGTTCAGAAATCTTTGATAAGAAAAGCAGAAGCACGTGTCAGAATGCATGGTAATCACATGAAGCATTTCCTGTGGTAGTTATCGACATAACAACAATCTTCAGAAGACAGATCGTAGAAATTATCACAGCTCCTGTTACAGGTGTTACCCCCAAGGCATTGTTTTGTTAAACGTTTGACTATAAAGTACTACAACTTTGGTTCACTAGACTTAGCTTATACGATGATATCCATCTTTCAGAGTATTTTTTTTTTTTTTTTTTTTTAGTGTTTATTGCCTGCTTTTACTAATTGTGGCACCGCAGGCGATGGCCCTGGTGATACATGAAATGAAGATGGAGCACTGGTGGAATGCGATGGCAGGGGAAGCCAGAGAAAACCCGCCCCTGCACCGCTTTGTCCACCACAAATCTCGCATGTGTTGCTTAAGATTGAACCCGGTCCGTCTAGGTGAGAGGCAGGTGGTCTAACCATTCGGCCACGGCATGGCCCACTTCAAAGTGCAATCACTTAGCATTAGTACAATGAATGATCCACATTAATTTCGGACACTGATGTTAATTATTTTTTTCCAGTTTAGTGCTTGTTTTGTTTGTGATTACCAGTTAATGTTACTGTATCCTGTCAGGGTAACAAAAAGCTGAGTAGAGCATTGTGAACGCCACTATTGTTGATTATGCCATTCTCCCGTCTCACCCATGTCCATGTGACATCAGACATACATGCGCAAGGTTTTTGTTTAAGAGGTGCGAGAAAGGGAATTGCAAGTGGCATTGAGTGATCACAAAAATCACAGTATACTGCTTATTGTAAGAGCATAGAAACTGAGAACTACCAACAGTAATGTTCTAGTAAGTCCCTTAGAGAACAGGCTAAGGAACATATGTACAATGTTGTCATTTACTTGCAAAAACAAATACTTGTTATCATCCTACATTCAGCCATGCTCGCGCGTATTATAACAATGATATAGTGGTGATGGCAAACTCTCCATCCATCCCTAACTTTCCATCTCCGAAAGGTGGCCAGAGGGGAAGTAATTAAAGGTGTGAGGTGCATGGATCGAAATATGGTAATATTTTTAACTACCTTGACAAGTTAAAAGGTAAACAGTAATCTCAAATGGTGCCTTTGGTAAGGCTTTTCATATGTTTTACTTTCTCGAGTCCGTATGTACAATGTACGTAGTATATAGAAATGGTATTGTATTCCACCCAAAAATTTGATACAGTTATGTCATAGGAGGACCCTTGAGTCCAAAAAGCATTTTTAGAAAAAGGTCTATGTGTATGTCTGTGAACAGCATAACTTAAAAATGAAGTCAGTTAAACATCAAACTTGGTATTTAAGTTCAGCATCTTCCAAGGATGTGACACAAATATTTTTAAAAAAATCCCCCCTTACAGGTACATTTTTAAGTTTGATTTTCTTAAGATTAGCTCTAATAATTTTGATTAAAATACTGTATATTAAAGATATTTACATCACAAACAAAATGTATATTTTTAATTTTCTGGCAATAGCCTCTGCGAGCTCTTTATTCTGAATGAGTTTTGCAGAATTTTGCATAACGGTTAAATTTTAAGAGGTAGATAAAAACTTACTACACCTCATTAAAATTCATAATTTATGTCAGCTTTCTTTCCAATATGTGATGCAGCGTTTTAATATGAGCGGAATATTTTTTTAAAGTGCAGCCTTATATTTTGTTAAACTAATTAATTTTTGTCAAATGGAACCATGCAAAGCGAACCAAGCCTCAATTGTTTCACATAGTGACCAGCTTTTAAAAGATTTGACTATCATTTTAAACATAATAGATTCCCTTATTTCCCTTCTACTTATAAGGAAGCAAGTATAATAAGACCAATTTTGCTAATGTTAGATAAAAGAATAATCTTTTGTAAGAAAAATTTGCTTGTGGAACAGTTAGAGACAGTTATGTGAATGGAACACATCAGATTTTTACTTTCTCTATACTCATTATGTTCATAGTGTATAGAGAATGTATTGCACTTCACCAAAAAATTCGATACCGAGATTTCACCGGGAATATATGTTTTAGGGTCCCCTGTATCCAAAAAAAGTATTTTCAGAAAAAGGTCCGTGTGTGTGTCCGTGAACACGATAACTCAAAAATGAAAAGTCGGTAAAATACCAAACTTGGTATTTAAGTTTAGTATCTTCCAGGGATGCGACACGAAGATTTTGAGAAAAATCCCCCCACCCCAAACTATCCTTTACATGGAACTTTTTTCGAATATTTTGATTTTCTAAAATATGGCTCTAACGATTTTGATTAAAATATTGTATATTAAAGTTATTTACCTGACAAATAAGATGTATATTTTGAATTTTCTAGGAATAGCCTCTGAAGACTATTTTATTCTGGTGAATTTTTCATAACTACTAAACCGTAAGAGATGGGCAAAAACTTAACCCACAAAAAATATAGAGCATGTTAAAACACACAATTTATGTTATATATATTTTTTTCGTGGAGTTGATCATTTTTGAGATATTCCTTTTTCTTGATTTCAGCTTTAAAAAACTTATACTTTTCTCATACAGGAATTTGTCAACTCCTGTCCATACAAACAAAAGAATATCAGTTACATAGCAACCAACTTTTGGCTTTCACTTTAACCTATGGTACTCCCTTATTTCGCTTCTGCTTACAATACAGCAAGAAATACGGCTATTTCTGCTAATTTTTCTTGATTAGCATGAAATAAATAAAATATAAGCTTATTAACAATAATAATTTACAGAGATATAGAGAAAGTCATGTGAATGGAACACATCAGATTTTTTAAATTAATGTTCAAAGGTCAACAGGAGGATATAATCATAATGTTGTAGTAATTAAGCTGAATTAAAGAAGTGTGTCGATTCTCTTTAATTGGTTTCAACGATAGCTCCACTGAAACAAACAGAATAGCAAACAACCAGGAATACTACTCACAGTATCATCGTAAGTAAAATGGCCCATTTGTTTTTGGACATACATTTATGGGAACAGTTATTCCATTTTTCACCTATTCCAGCCCTCTTGCCATATTAGACACAGTTTTTAAACACCCTGTATAAAAGAAATGGGGTGTACACAGTATAAACTATGATGTAACGGAGTAGGCATGGTCACTATAGCCCGTTTTGAAACATATTGCACTATCTAGCATAGCCTGGCCTTGTTCAGTTCCTGCTAGTAGATAAATCAATGAACACTGAAAGAGAGTGAAAAATGTAGAAAATGTGAAAGGTTAGGCGCTTGACACTGAACAAACTGGTGGATGATTCAAACATATTTTGAGTGAGAGGAGGAGAAACTTTACTTTTGATACAGTAAAGATGTATCTTGTAATTCATTGCAATGAACTCTTGAGTTTGGTTGATTTATGTTCATTGTCTTTTCAAAGCTCTGCTTATTATTATCCTGAATTTTTTGTATCACACTTTATACTTTTATTCATAAAAGTAAAAGGCATTTTATTTACAAAACATATTATGAAATAATTGTTTTATTGTGTTACTTAATGAATTAGAACAAAGCATATAATGTCAATACATATAATAAGCTACTTTTGAAGCAGATTATACTTCAATGTGTGCATGTTTACGCAACAAACCCTTCCCCACTATCCTCTCTCTATATCATTGACTGCTCTATGTGTTCGTAGCAGTGTGCACTTCAGAATCCAAAACCAAGCTTTAGTAATGAGTGACTGGCTGGCAGGCAGTATGGAGAAAGAAACAGGGAGGGAGAGGAAAGAGAGATGGGGAAGCAGTATGTCAAGAAGCAAGTATAACTTTCCCTCTCAACATTCTTTTCTAATGTGCAAATGTATAATTTCTTGAGGTACAGTTGTTTCTATTTCTATTGATACAAAGGAGTGCTTTCATTCATTACACACTAGATTATCTTTTGATAAAAAGTAGCAACCTATTGTTTCCTTTTTTTTAATTTTCTCTGGCTCTTTTAGAAATTTGTAATTGTGTTTAGACTTTCTTGGTTGTTTTTATGCTGACTTATGCACAAAATTTGACTGTCTTTGGAATATATAATAGCAAGGTTACCTGTGCTAAATTATTGCTGAAATTGCACTTAAGAACATGCATTAATTAATACAAAAAAATTGTTAATATTTTATAGCCTTCCTAAGATCAATAATTAATACAGTTTCATCCAAAATTCAAGTTAATTTAATGTAATTATCGCAATGAAATCTTCATGAAAATGGTATTCAAAACTATGTTAGACACTGTTTTAATAGGCTAAAGAAATTTTAAGTTTATTGGAATAGTTTTAGTTTTTTTTAATTTAAGTTGGTCTAATTGGTAAAAGTCCTAATCAACTTTCTTCTTCCTGCTGGATCAAAGAAAACAGTATGAGAATTCAGTCAGTTATATGTATGAAAAAGGGAATGATTAAATTCAAATGGATTCAGTTGTACGAAAGTACTTCTGTTTCTAAGTCTGTTTCAAAACTCTAAGAGCATTAAGACAGTAATGTTTATCATCAAGCATTTCATATAACCCAATTAACCATAAAAGTGCACAATTAAGAAAGTTGGTGAAATTTGGTGCTTAGTTTTTTTTTTTCCTAAATACTGCTGATCTAGATGATAGTTACAGCCACTGCCTATGCAATAATGATATGTTAACATAAATATATATTAACACAACTATTTTCTTTCTTTCTTCCTTTTTTTTTTTTTTTTTTAAGGCCTGTTTAACTAGATAGGTTATATTGGATAATGAAAGAATAAAATGGGTGAAATGATGCTCAAATTAGCCCTGGACAATATAGATTAAAGTTACGCAACATTCATCTTCTCAGGATAAGGGGAAAACCACTATACTGCAGAGGTAGGCTTTTCGAAAGTAGTTCCCATATTCAAATTGTTTCCAAAACATTTTGAGATTTGCATGAAAACAGGACCA
Source organism: Hymenopus coronatus (assembly GCA_030762935.1). Taxonomy (NCBI): domain Eukaryota; kingdom Metazoa; phylum Arthropoda; class Insecta; order Mantodea; family Hymenopodidae; genus Hymenopus; species Hymenopus coronatus. The sequence continues at coordinate 92,281,523 of CM060898.1, forward strand.
TATACTGTATTGTAATCCTAGTCTTGAGCACTAGTAACTACAACAATAACAAAATTCTGAATATATTTACACATATGCACCTGCACATACAAAGAAGCATAAGAAGGAATTAAAAGACTCATAAAAAACAAAACTTGTACACCATTGCCAATAATGAATTTGATTACTAAATTAATTACTTTCAAAATTTAGCACAGAACTCGCATCACATGTAAATCACATTGAGAAAAAGCATTTCTAATCCAATACCAAGGATGCTCATCAACTAAAGAAGCCACACAACAATTTGCTTTTGCAAACAGCAAAGAATTTTTTATATGTTTTGCCAGTTATGCGACTGCACACTTTAGGCAGTTCCATTGTAACTTCAAATTTGAAAATGGCACACTTCAATTAGGAAGTCTTTAAAAGTATAATTTTTCTCCAGACCTAAACTAAAGCCCAGGACATTTGTTAGGGTTGCTCACCTTTGTGGGCTACCTGCCTAGCAGAACCATTACAGCTACAGAACTTATAATTATTAAGATCACAAATATGCCATAAATAATAAAAACTAAATAAACTGTGAGAAAAATTGACTAACACAGTGATTTACTAACTAGTATGGGGCTGTTTAAGTGACTATATAGAGCTCATCATGAAAGAATAAGCTATCTAAAATAAAAAAAGTCTAAATATTAGTTTTTGTTAAACTTCATGCTCAATAAATGATGAATGCTGGTTAAGTCTTAAGATATGAGCACATGCCTTCAATTTATTTGCCCTATTTCAGTTTAAGGTAAACAGTCTTTAAAAAGTTTGTAAACTGACAAGTACAGAATGCATTAAACAGTAAATACATCCCTACATTTAAAAAAATCAATAAATCTGTTCTGTAGTTGAAGTAAATAATTACAGAAATTATTTATCCTAATACATGAAAACCCTTGCAACAACCTTCCCCTTGAGACCACTGGCAATGAGTACTGATAGATGGTTTTGCCCTTAGAAATTAAGAGGACATGTGTAAATAGACTATCTCTGCCTATGTGCAGTACATGGACATTTTTTTAGACTTGTAGCTCCAAGAAGACACTTTCACACTTTGTTGATATTCCCTGTATATTACACTTCTAGATATTGCTGTTGAGGTCATTCACAAATGCAGATGCCAACATGACTAACAAATACCACCATACATGGTGAGAGTACTTAGCTGCAAAGTATATCCTAGTGTCAAGTTGCAGAATGACAGCAGGGAGGAGTGTGAGGTTAAACTCTGATCTCTAGCAATTGAGGTAGTGCCTCTATTTCACCCTCTTCATGTATGATTGATAACACCAAACATGGCATGCTTTGTTGACATTCATGCAGTATATAGCCATAGGAATCCTTCTAGCACACAAATATACGAGCTCATGGATATCATTAAAGGACTCTTAAGCTGATTGTTCACTCTCCTATGAAGCTGTGGGTTGTCATTGTATCATCCAGCAGAAACATTACTGACATTCCCCTTCAAGAATACAGCTTATGAATAAAATTTACTCTTCCCTTTAAGTTTGACACCAACCACTGCTAAAGGATTTGAATTCTGATGTGCTTTTCATGTTTCAGATAGATTGAATTTGATCATACAGGTATGCTATTGGCATCAGACGGAAAATCCCTCCCTTTTTGGAAGGTTTTCTACATTAAGTAGAAGGTACTGGGATACGGAACACGTTTTCAATCATGACTACACACGGTAAAACAGCCGATATGGATTTTTCGATTTCTAATTCTAATGAACGTTTCCACAATGTGAAATCCGTAACCATTTGAAGGTTGATGAAACTGCGACAGACAAGTAACTTTTACGTTTACTGCATACTAAGAAAAGAGAACGCGCGTTTACACATTGTGTATACACATTAATTGCAGTTAAACCAACAAACCATGCAATATATTATTTTCTAAGTGCTTACCTCTTGCCAGGGTTAATGGTTCACCGACAGCTGCCATTATTATCTTAAATAATGTTTTATGGTTCTATGAGATATAAAAACTCCCTAACGTACTTCTGAATAATTATATCTCCGCATTACTCGAAAAGCACCCGCCCTTCGTTAAATATAAGCCAATTACAATTAATGTTTTTCGCCTTGACAATTAACACCCATCCATAGAAGAACAAACCCACTAATAACCACAGAACATCTATAGAACGCGAAACTTTACAAAACAGCTCACGTCCACATCAAGTTCTTCTTTATACTGACCATCGATACGAAAGCTAGAACACCCAATCAATGTGTTCAATGTACCCGGGCCTGGATCGAAGATGGGACCAGATGAACAAAACAAACAAACAAAACCACGCAACATTATAGAGAATCCCAGAGGACGGCGCATCGTCCCAAGTAAAAATATTGGTTTAAGCCTTGGAAAACTACTAATATAAAGAAGGATTTGATGGAGCATGCGTTGCGATAGAGCTACATTCTTGCGCAAGGTTCAGCACTATCATACTATATCTAAAACTAGGCGACTATGGATGAAGAATAGCAAGTATCAGGTTATTCGCAATTTTCTACCCTACTACTGATCTTTTTGTTCCACAAATACCAAAATACGGTGTATATAATTCATATTAATAAATTAAAGTTTGCCCTATTATTGAAGCTATAGACACAAAGGAGAAATGCGATGAATTACTGAATAAAAGGAACTACTTTGATGGTTTTCCGGGAGAGAGTTTTCTCCGTTTTCATTTCCTCTTAGAAAATATTCCCAGCGAAATTCATCTGTTTAGTTATTGGTGTAATTCTTAGGCTTATCTTTCGAAAATTATTCTGTTTATCGTTTCTGAATTCCACTTCTACATTGCAAAATTGAAGTTTCGCGAACTGAAATGATATGGACTATTTTGGATTAATTTATCATTGGCTTATTTATAAACTGCAAGTACTAGATTAGTTAACAGAATAATAAAAGTAACCTTTATATACCCCAGGCCGTCCCTCCCCTATCTTGGCTTTCAATAAGAGTCATTAATGGAGAAAGCATTTAACTATATGCTCCGCACGTTGATAAAGTCTTCACATTGTGCATTTTTTTCAGTAATACGTACTAAATAACACATATAGCATTTATTTTCCCCCAAATAATAGGATAACGAAAAATTCATTTTTACAATTTATCCATATTTTACAAAATATTTTAGGCATAAAATATTAACATTTTTAAGCTTAATAATTTATATCGTGTAGAAATAAAGGCATAAAAATGTGATAAGAGAATCATTTCTCTGGAATTCATTTTAAAAATAAATGTAAACTTAGTCCACATGTTGCATAAAAGATTTTGATTCCAGTTATTAGATTTCATATGAACGATCTAAAGCTGTGGATTTTTTTTTTTTTTTTTTTAATTTCAAAGATACACCACCTTAAGCTCATTTCATAAAAGGTCTACTTTTTTTTGCCATTTTCATACTTTAAATGGAATTTCAGATTTTTCTTACTGACTAAATTAGAAAATAAATTTCCTAGGTTTCCTAAAATTAACTGTGCTTAACATACTTTTTGATTCATTACCAGTTTTAAGTTTCCTCCCATCCCCCGCCCCCCCCCCCAAGGCTTATACAACAATGACGATCTTGGTATAATTGCATGTGACTTACTGTTTAGCAAGATTTAGCAACTTGTATTGGGGAAACTACAGAATGGCGCATAATGTATCTACCAATATCGTTTGAGAAATAGAACTACTAAATAAAGGTGAAACTACTTTATTTGTGAAAAAGTGAAACAAGATATGTTTACATTTATTAACATCGACACTATTAACTTACATCGACACTACTTGAATCAGCGGCTCCCATTTGCATTTATGCATTCTTGAACCTTGCGCGGAAGTGCCTCCATAGCACGTCGCGCCATCTCCCGTGAAATGGCATTGATTGTCTGGCCGATGGTATTTTCAACTCGTAATGGTTTGCAAATGGTGTGAGAATACTTTTTCTTTCAATTATCCCTACAGAAATTGCTCCGCAACTGTTAAATCTGGAAATTGTGACTGCCTAGTTAAATCTCCAAAGCGGGAAATCATGGATTGGGGAACACTCGTAAGAGAAAAACCATGCTGTGATGTGCAGTATGTGGCATAGCACCATGCTGCTGAAACGAAATGTTGTTCAACTGTCGTTACTGGAGTTCTGGCATGACAACATTTTGCAAATTTCAACATTGCGGTTGGAATTTAAGTTAGTGCGTCACCAACACAATCCTCGGAAAAATATGGACCAATAATCCCACACATTCCAATTGTAGGCCACATCATAACATTCTGTCTCCTAACTATGTGCGTATTTTGGTTTGATTGTTCTCAAATTCTCTGAAGAAGAAAGTCGCTTCATCTGATTTGAACAATAGGTTAAGCAACCATCTGTGTCAGTGTTGATACAAGTGGAGCTGCGTTTCAGTTAGGAAACGCGCAACAATGAAGAGTACTACAGCTGCAATCATTGTCTGTATGGGCCAACATTCCATGGCGTACCAATTGCGAATATTGTATAATCATATCTGATTCATGCGCACCTCAAGTTCAACAGGAATACCAAGCAAAGTTGGAAGATACATTGCGCGGCACTTTGTATTTTCAAATTTCTCGCCGATAACTTCAACAATGCAATATGTGGAGCATTTGAAACATTGAAAATTATTCAAAATGTTACAACTAAGAAGAACGCTTATTAACTGATATGAAACTGAATTGCTTATTTATTAAAAAAAAGTACGAAAGTGGTCTAAACATATGCACAAAACTTTGCAACCATACTCCCGTTTCTTCTAAGTCTATATATACTATCCTGTACATATTTTTAAATATGAAAAAGCTTACAGTTACAATAAACTGCCACGACCTCTTGTAAGGCTCCTTTAATTCATCGTATGACACACTCCATTTCATACACATAACAAACATATGTAGGAGAAAACAAAATCATATAGAATCAGATGTTATAAGATAACATGTCAAATAGTAAGTTTTCCACAATTTTCACTTTAGAAATCATAAACCTCAATTCAGTTCATTTTGTCCAGTTTGATCATGTACATGATATTTGGATACGCCAATATACATTTAGAAGTAAACATATTTACAATAAGAACTAAAGCTTTCCTGGCGACGTGTTAATTCAAAATCTTCTCGGGCTTCTAGCCAGGTAAAAACTTGGCCTGAAGACGAGGAAGATGCACTTCTTCGAAACGTTGGTGTCAAGCCAAGTTTTTACCTGGCTAGAAGCCCGAGAAGATTTTGAATATTTACAATAGTAAGTACAGTGCAAATTAGTAGGAGCAACTGTGGTCTATTTACAATAAAATTTACAATTAAGATCAGATAGCTGCAAGTGTGAATTATTTACAATAAAAGATCAGTATGTATGAAATGCAAGCAACTTGAGTCAGGATCACAGATATATCAAGTTATGCCGATTTTACACAAGAGGAGATTCTGTCAAACAACCTCAACACTAAAGAAACTTTTTTTTTTTTTTCCTATTTTGTAAAAAGGATACAATACCAGATTTGAATTTTTTAAAACTCGTAATTGCCCTCAGTAACTGAGGTAGTCTATTGTACAAACTAATGCAATTAAGCAGTGCACTATGTTCAAATAGCGTTGTGTTATGTTTTATACTGCACAAATGTTGATTATCTCCGGTGCCATGATTATGTTTATCTTTAATCTTTACTCAATTGGAATATTGTGATTTTTTTTTTTTTTTTTTTTTTTTTTTTTTTTTTTTTTTTTTTTTTTTTTTTACTTTAAGACTTCAAGAATGTGAAGCAAGCCACAGGTAGTATGATTAGGGATTTAAATAGAGTTTACAGAATGTGTTGCTACGTTTGTCTGTAATTATTCTAATTACCCTTTTTTTTTAATCTTAAATATGACATCCGACTTTTTACCCCAGAATATAATTGCGTACGCAATAATGCTATGAAAGTAAGCAAAGTACAGGCAACTCAACATTCTATGGCTTACCCTGTCCCTTATTACCATGAGGGCAGGGCATGTTTGGCTGAGCTTCTCAATATGGGTACGGTATTGCAGGTTTTTGTCTATCCATACTCCGAAGAATTTAATACTGTTTACATATGTGATGGGTTTGTTTTCAAGTTGTATGCGAGGCTGAAAAACATTTGTGTTCCTGAGATGTCTGAAGGATATAGCTTAAGTTTTTTTTCTTTATTAATCAGCAGTTTATTTTTAAGGAACCATTGCTGTTACTCGTTCTCCATGGTCAACAATATGGTTTCTGTTTCCGCTAAAAGAAAGGTTAGTATCATCCGCAAATAGTATTACCTGACATCTTTTAAGTTGAGCTGATAAATCATTTATATAAATTAGAAATATTAGGGGTCCTAGTACTGAGCTCTGGGTTACATCCACGTTGAGGCAATTTAATGTGGAATTATAAGATTCTTATGTGTTTGTATGGTCATTTCTACTTGTTAATTCGACAAATTGAGTGCGATTACTGCGGTAGGAGAAAATCCATTCGCTTGCGCCCCTTATTCCATAGCATTCCATTTCTTTTAGAGAGTATTTTGATTAGATTAGAAAGCATTCTGTAGGCTCGTTTAGACCAGGAAGCCACTGAACATAAAACTTGTCAAGACATATACATGTATACATATGCTTATATACTATGGAAAAAAAAAAAACAATGTACAAAGCTCGTGCTTAAAGCTTGGGTTACAAAAACAGTAGAATAGACATATAATCACTCCAATTTGTATTTGAGGCCTCTACTATACCTAATGTGCTCTATAAAAGCACATGAAGTTCCCTTTTTTCTCTTTTTTTTCAATCACATAAAAACAAAGAGTATCAAAAATTAGTGTTAAAATGTAAAAATAAATATAACTTCATTATATGTAACACTGATGTAATGTCAGATGATAGTTTTCTAATTATCGACATAATAGTTACTACTAGTAATTACATAAAACTAAAATATGATTATTGTATTATGTACTCCTCATAAATGTCAACAAATTACAATACATATTTACAAATATGTTATAGAATTTCCAATGTAAAAATTCACAATTATGCACTAGAGTGTAAAATATCAAACCATTAGGCTTTACAGACCTTGGTTCATTACTAAATACTAAAAAATTCATTTGACATATCAGTGCAAGTCAAAGTATACATCAATTAAATTTTAATATAAAACACACACATACTAAAATACACAAAATGTAATACATTATAATACTTATATACACAATGATTGTTGACAGTATTCTCAGACAGATTTGTCACTTAAATATTCATCTACAGAGTAAAATGATTTATTGCAAAGGTACTCCTTAAGAGAGGCCTTAAAAGCCCTGAAATGTTTTTGAGATTACTGGAGAGAGCATTAAATATCTTGATTGTTTCATAATATACACCTTTCTGAAAGCAACGAAGATTGGTATTGGGACGATGAATATATCCCTTTTGTCTAGTGTTAATGTTATGAATTTCCATGTTTGTTACAAAACTATGTCGATTAACTGCATAGAATTTTAAAATGGATAATATATAAACACAAGATAAGATGAGTATGCCCAATTTTTTAAATAGTTCTTTGCATAATTGTCTGCTATTGGCATTACAGATTATTCGTATAACTTTCTGTATCTGTAATATGCATTTACTGCCTATTGAATTACCCCAGAATATTATTCCATACTCGCTGATGGAGTTAAATTAGGCAAAATAAACCAATTTAAGTGTATCGATTGAGTGAAATTTAACCAGTGCATGGAGGGCATAACATGCTGAGCTAAGTTTAGGTGATGTAGCTAATATGTGACTTCCAGTCCAAATGCTTATCTACCGGAAGGCCAAGAAATTTTACTTCATTTAGTTGTTCTAACAATGTATCATTAATTCCTTTATCTATGTGTGTTTGTGGTGAGCGAGTAGCTATAAATTTAATTGTTTCTGTTTTTTCAAGGTTTACTGAGAGTTTGTTTCCTTTGAACCAAATTGACATACAATTTAGAACATAGTTTAATTTTACTACACAGTCATAGAAATCTTTACTTGTTACTAGAACACTAGTGTCATCTGCAACACTGTTAATGTATAATGGGAAGTCATTTATGTAAACCAAGAACAAAAGAGGCCCTAAGATTGATCCCTGGGGAACACCATGGTTTACTGACTTCCATTCTGAGGCACTATTTTGATACCCATTGGAGTTATCAATTTCAACCCTTTGTTTTCTGTTCTCTAGGTATGAAATGAACCAATATAGTATGTTATTCTTTATTCCATAGAAATGTAGTTTTGCTATCAGAATCTCATGATTCACACAACCAAAAGCCTTCGCTAGGTCAAAAAAGATTCCACCGACATGTTCCTTTTCCTTTAGAGCTGTTAACACTTTATGCGTAAGCTTGTAGGTGGCATTTACTGTCGCTACTCCTTTTCTAAAGCCAAACTGTTCTTTGGCAAGTAAGTAACACTTTTGAGAAAACAGGCAAGAGAGATATAGATCTATAATTTGAGATATTATCTTGTTTACTTTTTTAAAGAGTGGGTTGACAATAGAGTACTTCATTCTGTCAGGAAATATTCCACTCTTTAGTGATTCGTTACATAAATAGCTAAGGGGGATGCTTATTAGGTCAGAACATGCTTTTAGGATTTTACTTGATATTTCATCATATCCAGAGGAATGTTTGGTTTTGAGCAAATTTATTATATTTTTTATTTAAAACGGTTTATTCATTTTTACTTTAAATTCAGGGACTCTGTTTACGAAATAAGTTTTCAGAGAGCTTAATGCTGATTCATTACACCCATAATTTATATTTAACTTATCTGTTACATTCAAAAAGAAATTGCTTAAAATATCTGCGACCTTTTGAGGATAATCAATTTTGTTACAACCGGAATTAAATGCAATTGAGGAGATTTTTGAGAGCCTTTACCTGTTTCTCTTCTTATTATACTCCAGATAGTTTTTATTTCATTATCAGAATTGGATATCTCTTTATTATAATGAAATGTTTTAGCAGCTTTTATTGTTTCTTTCAGAATTTTACAGTACTTTTTGTAATGACATTCTAAGTTTGGGGTCTTACTATGTTTCAATTCTTGGTATAATTTTCGCTTACGTTTGCAAGAGGTTTTAATGCCTGTTGTAACCCAGGTGTTATTTTCCTTCTGATTATGTATTTTACGATATTTGACTGGAAAGGATGCTACAAAGTGAGAGTTGAAATGTTGTAGGAAATGATTGAACTTGTCATTTACTCCAAATTATTTCATAGATTTCAGTCCATGATTCTTGTTGAAGGGCATGGTTAAACAATGTGAGGGTGCTTTCATCTACTTTTCGTGTTCTACAATATTTATAGCTTGGTTTTAACTTTAGGTTAATCTCTTTAATGAGAAGTAGCTGTGCCTCATGATCTGAAAGTCCATTTGCAAATGGTAAGGTTATTGAAGTTTCATGGTCTACAAGGTCAAAAGCCTTTGATAAATCTAAGACATACCTATGTTGTGTTCTCTCTGATCCAACGAGTTATAAACTCTGTCTAAAAAGGCATGAATTGCTGACTCTGTTGATTTGCCTTTTAGGAATCCTAGTTGGGCAGTATTTAACATGTTTATTGAAAAATAATTCCAAGCGGTTACGCATTAGTTTTTCAAATATTAGATAATAGTGAAATTGGTCTATAACTTTCAAGATTTTATTTCTCTCCTCTCTTAAAGATTGGATTTATTTTAGCAATTTTTAAACAATTTGGTTGAATTCCTGAAGATAAGGGTAATTTTATAATGTAACTTAGGGGGTTAATGATTTTATCACGATACTTTTTTCCAAATGATAGCGGGTATACTATTCACCTCACAAGTTAGTATATTTGGATTTTAGATGTTTTAATAATGTTTCCAGTTCGCACTCATCAACTGGGTAAATAAAGATTGAACTATGTGTGGTCGGAATACCGTTAGGGGACCAGTTTACTTGACTTGGTGGTTGCAATTTTTCAGCAATGTTAACAAAATATTCATTAAAGTTGTGAGCCCCTTTTGTGGGTTTAGAGCAAATTTCACCCCTTTTCGTTTGTAGTTGAATTATTTCTTCTCCCCCCCCCCAAATCCCAATTCCTTTTTAGCTACCCTGCACATTGCTTTATATTTATTTCCGGAAGAGTTAATAATAGGTTCGTTTTGATATCGTAATTATGACTTTTTTTTTTTTTTTTTTTTTTTTTTTACATATTTTTCTATATTTTATGAAGTAGGCTTTAAAGTTATTACAACTGTTTTTTTATTCAGATTATTAAGGAACTTTAGTATTTTCGAGGAATTTTGAATACCAACAGTTATCAATGACTTTTCTGAGTTTTTATTCACTTTTAGTCGTCGTTTTGACAAAGCTATGTCTAAATAGTATTGCATAATTTTTATAAATAACTCCAAGGCTATATTTATATCATTTATTTTGTAACTATTATCCCAGTTTTCATTTATCATTAAATTATTTAGCGCATTAATAATAATAATAGTAGTAGTAGTAATAATAATATTAGTAGTAATAATATAAATATTATTATTATTATTATTACTACTACTACTACTACTACTACTACTACTACTACTACTAAATAGCGTTCTATGTTATCGTTGTCTTATTCATTTTTATGTTACCCCTGAGAATTATTAACTACAGTAAATTCTTGTGCATAGTGGTCAGGAAAACGAGAATCAAAAACCCTAATATTTTTAACTACCAGAATGAATATCTCACCAATTCTTAATCTATAATGGGTTGAGTGTTTAAGGTTACTCGGGTAGGTTCTTGTATAAGAGGTATCAGATTAGGTATCACCATAAATTCCACAAGATTTTTGTCCAATTTACCTGGAGTGAACACTATGTTCCAATCCTCTACTATTAATAAACTTTTAAAGCTTCATACTCCTTCTAGAATCTCTCCTAATTTAGTTATAAGCATGTCTAAGTTTGCAACATACATACTTAGCAAATTAAACACTACTGTTTCCACCATGCATGCCTCAAAGTGGGAGTATATATATATATATATATATATATATATATATATATATATATATATATATATATATATATATATATATATAGAAATAGAATGATATTTAGTCAATTCTTTAAATGTAGTAGTATCCCTAAGAAATTTACAAGAGCCACCATTTTCCTGTGAGGGCTTACAACAATATGAACCGAGTGTGTAATTAGGTAAACATAGTGCTTTAAGCTGTGGTTTCTGTGAGCCAGTGTTCTGTGAAACATAAAATATCGTAATTATTACTTTGCAATATAACCTCAATATTGAGCAATTTATTCCTAATATTTTGAATGTTTTGGCGATAGATATTCTGAAGTTGACCTTGAGTCGTCTGAGGACCTTTGTTTATAGCATTTGGCAATATATTTCAGGCCACATTTTTATTTAGTCTAGAAGCATGCACTTTACTTACCCTGGTGGGACTTGTGTCTTATCAGAGACAGCAGTTTCGCCAACATTCTGAGATATTAGTTTCCTTGGTCACAGCTGCTCACACTTATCACATTTTCCCATTAAACCACTTAGTCTGCTTGAGCCTTTATAGTTTAAGTGTACTCCGTCCCTACCTAAACAACTTATATCAAGACAGCCTCGTATCACAAAATACCACTTTTAACGAGTCACATGTCCATCTAAGAGAGTTGTTTATACTTTTTATTTACTATGTTTCACTACACCATTTATTACAATGCAGGCATCTTTGAACTTCTTCTTTAAAATTCCAATAGAGTTGGATACATCGCCCATTACATGATCTGGGCTGGAGGATCCATTTATGTATACTGTTCGTGCCGACATGTACCATTACTATTTTGGGTTGAACCTCGCAAGTTACTTGTAGATTATCCACTTACCTTCCCAGCTGAGCAGCGATGATTCCTTTGCACATCTTCGTTGTTGCATTTTTAACCTTCACGCGTTTGATGATTGAGTCCTCAAGGATAAGTACGTCACTTCCAACTTGTTGCTCTTCTTCCTGTTTAGCGCTCCTGTTATACCTCGTATTGTTTCTTGGAGATTCTTCCATTTTTGTTTCTGTAATCCTACTCTGAAGTACCTCGAACCTATTTGAGAGGTTCCCACTGAATCACGGAAGTTTGACTTACGACCTTTTATTGCTTTAATGTAATCTTTTGTTAATACTTCGTCCCTTTGTTGCGACTTTCCTTGTATCCTCTTATTTTCTTCACCTAACTCAGTGTTCCTTAACATTAGCAATTGTAGATCACTTCTAAGCACTTCAATTATTGTTTTTTTTTGGTAGTGTTTAACGCCCGCTTTAACTACTAATGGCACCGCAGGCGGTGGCACTGATGATACATGAACGATGATGGAGCATCGGTGGAATGCGATGGCGGGGGAAACCGGAGTACCCGGAGAAAACCCGCCGCAGCGCCGCTTTGTCCACCACAAATCTCACATGCAGTCGCTTGGGATCGAACCCCGGCCGTTTAGGTGAGAGGCTAGTGGTCTAACCACTCGGCCACGGCGCGGCCTTCAATTATTGTTTCCTAGGCTTTAAGTTGCTCTCGGGATTATGAAGAATTTAAGATGCATTACCGACCATAGCTTTAACTGTCCTTCTTTAGAGATTAGGATAACGAGCTTAGGACATATCTGCATGATAAGCATAGAAACAGCAAGTATCAGGCTCTTACTGAAAAACTTGTTTTCTTTAGAAATTTGGGCCCATGGAAACCTAAAAGGCTATAAAACTGATGTAGATAGAGAAACATATTCTATGTAGGATAATCTGTTCAAAGCCAAAATAATAATTGAAAATTTATACACATTAACAACTTGGCATCTGGACGAGAGTAGAAAAGCACAAAGCTAATGGCAGTATGTGTACATATATATTCCATTTAACTCCATACTGTCTTTAATGTTGAGACAGGCTTTACATAGTTTTCAGCGTCACGCAAGGAATTTTATTATGAATAAAACAAAGTGCATATCTACAAAGAACCAATTTCTCATTACCAGAGCTAGGAAGTTTGTACCATTCGCCGTTCCGCATTCAGGTTGCGACCGACCGTCTCGCTGCATCAAAACAAGTCATTGATAAAAACACAGGAGGGAGGGGTAAACAAGCCTGTTGTCAAGTAAACAGTACTGTTTCCAGAGAACAAAAATGCCTCATGAGACATTTGTAAAAGCACACCTATTTAGATTATGTATACCATGCAAATTGTTACATATATATTATGAAAATACCCAAGCAATTATAACACGAACTGTAATATTTACTCATCGAATGTAAAGTAATGTCCAAATAATAAAATGAATTTCTTAAATACCTTCAAATTCTTACCAGGTAAAAACAAAAGCAGGATTTGAACTATAAAACGTTACTCATCTACGTATTGCTGAAAACTATATGTACTTCTGAAGCCTTTCAAATGAAAGCCTAATTCTACGTTCCGACAAACAAGATTTGTAATGTGAAAAAGCTCGTTTCACTTTGCATAATGTATCGATATCACCAAGAAATCATTTGTTGGGATCTAAGTGTGCAGCTTGTATGTGATACATCACTTTGAACCCTACATTCTTTTCATCTTTATTTCAGGTAGGATGCTCGTGGATTAGTAGATCCGTCTTGACAGTTCTTCTGCATGCCGCACAGATTCAGTTCAGCTACATACCTCTGGACTATAATAGTGTGATAGCTGTCGGTAGCTTTCTGAACAAATTTGTAATCAATGATATGTTTCTGTGAAGCTGTTCTGTTACTAGACGATTGACAGTTTGTTCACTAGAATTGCCATAGGTTTCTGAATAATTACATGCATAAGTGCACTGTTAGAAAACTAATTTTACTCACATTTGAGCATAACAAAGATGCTATTCGAACACCTTCCTTCCTACCGACGTGGTTCTGTGTAATGCAGTGATGGGTTGCACTCTACGTTGATATTTGCTCGCGCAAGTATGCATTTCATAGTCTGACCACTCTTACTCTGCATAAGGAAATGGGTATGAACTTCCTAGCTTTACCCATTACACAAAGGTTGCACTGTGCCTACTGACTTAAAATTTATATTTATCATGTTTAGCACCAACACACCAAGTCTGGAAATAGCTCCAATGTACTATATAGGCTTAACACTCACATGCATTTCTTCAACTCTTATCATAGTGAAGAAGAGAGAGAGAGAGAGAGAGAGAGAGAGAGAGAGAGAGAGAGAGAGAGAGAGAGAGAGAGAAAAACAACAAAAAACAAATCTAACTTTAATACCATGTATAGGAATTTTTAAATATTAAAGCCAAAACAGACAAGAAAAATTTGTGTTACCTCACATGGTTTTCTCTAGTTGTTCTACAAACTTCTTACATAAGATAATTCTTCTTTCTGCACCTTGCTAATAGAGATAATCATTAGCAGATTGTTCAAATTACTTTGTTGCCTATAAATAGGGAGAAAAAAAAAAAAAGGAAAATCACTAGTCTAAACCAGTAGTCAAATGTTTTCAAAAAATGTTATGCGATTGTCATTGCAAATCACTTCTTTGCTTGGCCAGGAGTAGAACAAAAGAAAAGCAGATACTCACTGAGAAAAGCAGTACTACTTCACAACTGGAACCAATAACAAGGAATATCTCGGAAAATGTTACCTCCACAACAAAAATGTGTTTTGATATCTACATTTTCTGTGTAGTAAGTTTTTGTCTATCCCTTACGGTTTAGTAGCAAAATTCATCCAGAATAAAGGTGTCTTCAGAGGCTGTTCCCAGAAAATTCAAGACATACATTTTATTTAAATACAGGACTTAAAATTTTCCTTGTAAAGGGTAGTTGGGAGTGGAGGAATTTTCTTGAAAATCTTCATGTCGCATCCTTGGGAGACATCAAACTTATTTTTGGGTTATCGTGTTCAGACATAGGACCTTTTTCTGAAAATACTTTATATACAGGGGAACCTAAAATGTCTATTTCCACTGAAATCACAGCATCTAATTTTTGGGTGGAATGCAAGTAAAAAAAATTGAGTTTTCCCAACTACTGGTTATTTGAATGTTGCTCAGTACTTGACAATTGCCACCTTTTATAATATAGGAAAAACTTCCTGCAATCCAGATTTTGAAGTGTAAAAATTAATGTGTCCCAATTTGAAACCTAATTTCCAAGGACTTACCTTCTCCTTAGTATCATTAGCGTTTTAGCTTCACAGGTATCTTAGATACCTTGTCATTGCTCCGCAGACTGCAACTGCTATACTCCTCTACTATACAAATGTCCATCAGCTATGCTTTACAGCTTAGAGCCCTTCACCTTAGGCTACTCTTTGCAGCATACAAACCCTAAACTTTATGTTGGCTGTTATATATGAACAATGTCTGAATAACAATAATACCAAATCTGGATCACACATTGAAGTGGAATTAGGGTCCGTTATACAAAAAGGCAAAATGATGCTACTGCATTTAAAATAAGTTTATCAAATGATGCCTATAGTTAGCAGCCATAAAAACTGATGTAGTTCTGCATTTGTCTGGGTATTTAAATGAAGTACACAAGTTGAAGAGTCTGATAGAGGTCATTAGGCGAGACAAGAGCAAAACATTCAGTTGTGCATGCCATCTCTTTACCTGAAATTATATCAATATGTGCAGAAGTCACAATGTTTGTCATTGAAGGAGTGAAGTATGCTAGCACTAGTTTTAGTGCAGCATTCTTTAAGTGCTTATGCAAATATTGATATGCAGATTTTTGTCAGCTTGGAAGATAATGCTACAACGAGCAGGATCGAGGAGCTGCAGAAAATGCCAGTAATACCTAGCTCTATTCATGGTGGCCAACTCATTTTGTGATATGATGGATCGCAACCAAAAAAATCTGCATTCCATTCACATGACTTTCTCTACATCTCTGCAACAATTATTACGGTTTAGCAGTTATGCAAAATTCTGTAAAATTCATTTAGAATAGAGTAGTCTTCAGAGGCTATTCCCAAAAAATTCAAGATATACATTTTTTTCAGGTAAATATCTTTAATATACAATATTTTAATCAAAATCCTTAGAGCCATTTTTGAAAAGTTAAAAATTTTCGAAAAAAGTTAGGTGGTTGGGAGTGGGGGGGATTTTCTTGAAAAATCTTTTGTATTGCATCCTTGGAAGATACCAAACCTGAATACCAAGTTTGGTATTTAACAGACTTGTTTTTGAGCTATGCTGCCCACACACACATGGACATTTTTCTAAAAATGTTGTTTTTTAATATTCAGGGGTCTCAAAACATGTATTTCTGGTGAAATCTCGGCATCAAATTTTTGGGTGCATTAGAATACCTTCTCTATACACTATGTACATAGTATTTGTAGAGAAAGTAATATACATATCTACATTCCTTCAAGCAAAACACTTCTCTCATGCACGTGTTTATGACATAATACAAATGTAAAAAAATTAGCTTTATAACAGTGACTTTGGTATAACTAGGATATATGCTGATTACTTTCATGTGAACTGCAATAATTGTTGAAAGATGCATGCTGTTGTGGTTGTGTTATACATGCCATTTACCCCTCTCAACTGTTGCAGAGAGAGGGAAGAAAAGCAACTTCCCCTATGCACAAGATTTGTTCATGTCTTGCCTTACGACCTACACCATGTTACCTATGTATTATGTTCCTAAAGTTTAACCCAAATTTAAGACCATGCACAGCAATTAAAGAATAAAACTCACCATATGTATTCTCTGTACTTCTCATCCCCTAGTTGGCATGCACTTTCATGGAATAAATTTGACTCATTTTAACCTCATATTAGACAGCTATGAAATAAACGTGGTAGGTATATTGGACCTTATTCCAAAACGAACAGTTTTGATTATAAATACATTTAGGCATGCAAACCTTTATTAATATTTTATTGGTGTGTATTCCCCACATTTTGATAATAGAATATCACAGAAAACTGAGAAAAGAACTTTTCAGACCATCTGTCCAATGCAGATGGGAGTCACTGTGGTTTCCTGCTCAAATACATTTTCCTGGCCTGGTTGAAACACACCCTGAGGCGATACCATTAATATAAGAAGTAAACAATTATCTTTTTGGAAATCTTTAATTGAAAGGGCTTAAGATTACAATATCAAGTAACAATTCATTTATTTTTTTGCAGGTTTCTTTCCAGCTCCTTTTTTAGTCCCCTTTGTCTTCTTTTCTTCAGCCCTCTTTGCCCTTTCCTTTGCAGCCTGCTTCTTGAGTCGATAGAAAGCAACTGTGCGAATCTTGTTTCTTATTTGTCTTGCCTTCCTAAGCTTGAATCTGTCAAAATCAGTCATGCTTCGCCTCTGAAAAAAAGACAAAAGAATACTAAAGAATGTGACTAGATATGCAATCAACAAATTGCTGCTGTGAACTAAAATATACAAAATGTCCTTTCCTCCCTCATTGATGTGCATTCTTTTAACACACTCTGGTCTGGGCATTATTTTGACAGTTCTGCCCTCCTGACTGGGTGTTTCAAGGTTTATTTTTTAAAAAATGGTAACTCATGAATTGTTTGGGTTAATTCACTGCTTTTGTTTGCATTCTTATTTACGAAGTTTAAACTAAACAATGAACATAAACACACTATTTTTAGATGTCACATAAAAATTTGAAAATTAGTGATTTTATAAAAGTAAAAAACACATACAAGCAAATTTATAAGAACAAAAAAATTTACCATGATTTTTATGCTCTCAACGTTTTCTCAATTATTTTGATGCTCTTCTGTAAATATAGATATTGAAGAAATATACTACACATTTTCTTGAAGGGCATATAAGAAAATGTGCAAAAACATTACATCTACAATTTACTAGTAATAACCTCACATTACCAATAAATTATACAATGTACAAAATTCCATAAACACAATTTCATTCCTTCATTTACACTCTCAAAAAATTTAGTACAGCCTCCTTTAGATCCTGGATCATTGAATTATATATTGAGCATTTCTTCTTTGGTAAGATTACGCTTGTTTGAATTAGCCATCTTTGAACCATGTAGACATGCAAGCTTCCAAACAAAACATACTTTCATTTAAGAACAATTTTAATGAAAGGGTGTTTTGGAACAGTGATACGTATGAATAAAATATTTTTGAGTTGTGTTTGTAACACTTAAGTATCACACTTACGTATAATTTTTCCAGACTGGTTGCCCACATGGCTTCGAAACCAGTCTGGAAAAATTATACGAAAAAGATATTTAAGTAATTAAGAGTAAAAACATAGATTACACTCAAACTTCATTCTTGAAATAAGGTAACTTACTTCGGACATGTTTGAGTGTAATCTATGTTTTTACTCCTAATTAATTAGTTACTTCACTGTGCATCCCCATTAATGATTTAATTGAGATATTTAAGTGTTACAAACCCAACTCAAAAATATACTATACTTTCGTTTTCCTGGTCTCATGTGCCAAGTGGATTCTTTCCTTAATTAAAACATCTGGCTACATAGCACAACAAACGAAATGCAAGCATCGGATGTCGTAAATTTTATGTGGATTTTTATACTTCACTGCGAGCATAGCCCGCTGTTAGACCGGAAAGTGTTAAAATTGTCATAATTATAATTGAACTTGAAAACTTCATACACTATCATTACATAAGTCTCAGAACACAGTGCACTGTTCAGAGGAAAGTAACTAATTTTGAATTAAACCATACTGCCCATACAAATACACAAAACTATGTTTTATCATCAATGATGATCGTACGTATTTTAAGGTTCATACTCATTAGTTCAATTATTCATTTGTGCACAGACAATGGCTGTTCTTTGATGAAAACATACACATCAAGCTTTTCAGTTGTGATTTCATCTTTACATAAACATTACACTACTTGGCAATTCCCCAAATAGACAAGTCAGTTTTCATGAATAATCTCATTAATTCTGCCAGTATGGATACAGCTTATCAAACACAAAACTTCCATATACAAACAATTTATATTATTCAGCATTTTTAGAAATTAAAAACATTGAAATATAGGAAAGGTGGTAACTGCATAAGTAAACAGCTTTTTGGGAAAAGCAAAATACAAATTTATGAACACTTTCCCAGCATTACAAAAACTATATTATTTAATATTTAAGTGCTATAATTTCATACAATGCATGGTGGCAACCTCTTGTGGCCCAGGCCCTATCTGGGTATGCCACCAGCATTCATCCCTAAAATACTTTTCATGCTATTAATTTACCATGAGCTCTCTTTATTACACCATATCTATTTTCCTTGCCCATTTTATCCTAACATTCTATAAGAATCCCCCTAGACTTCTTAATTGTCCTTTATCCTTAAAAATCTTCATTATCCCTCATGATCCCTTACATTCACTTCACAAACACAAGTTTCGACACTCCGATAACATAATCGAAAATGTGCATTATTAGACACCTTAAACTTACTCTCTCGAAGCAACATCTCTCTACTACAAATTATATAATCTATTTATACTTTTCCCCAAAGCACTGGATAAGATGAATTCCATGATATATCCAATCTTCCCAACATTCATTCAGAATTGATAATGTACTGTTTTCATACAACTCCAACAATCTTAAACCTTACTTTTCCCTCTTCTTACCTCCCACACATTCATTCTTCTATTTCCAATAAAAACCTTCTCCACTTCTCTTGTTTGCTCCTGCCCTGAACCTAAAATCTTTAAATCTACCCCTTCTTCGTAATACTCTCTGTTAATCATGGCCCATTTTTTCAACCTGCTGCACCTGTGTCACTATCCATCCACCCCTTGCAGTTGTTTATTCTCACGTGGGTTTGATAACACACTCAATGACAAATCCTCAGCTGTCAGCCCCCTGCATGACCTTGACCCACTCCTATCTGCCAGCTGGTTTACTTCTATTTAGCTTCCTCTTGGGAGATATTGTCTTTCTTGGTGATGTCACAGCCACCTGAACTTGGCCATCTGCCGTTCCGTTTTGTCTCTCTAAACCTGTCCCATCATATGTGGCCTTGTCCTTTGGATTTCCTCTCTCCCCATCCAGGCATTTCTGTTTCTCACCGCTAAACAATTCTTAGTTCATTATTTCCCTCAATTCCATTTTCAATGAACAGTCTGAAATTACAAATATAAGAGGCTTCCCCTCCAAGCTTCCCTGTTGTATTTGTTGAACTAATTCTCTCTGTTGCACCAATATTGTTTATAAAGATATCCGTCACCTTTAATTTCTTCATTCTCTTAGCATTTCAAATATTGTATTGATACAAAACTAGCGATAATTATTCACCTACCGCATTGCTTGCCGATCCGAAAAGCTTCCGTAATCTCCCAACCTTTTAGCTCCATCTCAAGTTTGCATTCTAGGATCTCCCTCACCTCTCGTATTGGCCAACATCTCTCTTCTTTCCTGTACACCTGATATCACCAGACTGAATCTTCTATGTTTGTCTTCCAGAGTTTCCATTCTTCTGATAAGAACCTGAACTTCTGTCTTCATTTGCTGCAACTCTGTTCTTATCTCTTCTTTAATTTCTCTTCCCAGGTTATTCATTTTATTTCCCAACCTTTCTTTCATTCCTTGCATATTTTTTAATATTTCCTCCATACTTCTTGGTTACCCCTTTTTCCTCACACTACCAGAGCTCTCATGATGTACATCCAATCTCCTTGACTGCTGGCATAGGACTCCCCTACAAAAACTATTTTGAATAGAAGGCTTACTCATGTTTTGTATTCCACATGAAATATGAAATGACAACATAAAAACTACATCTAAGCCAAACTCAGAATTAATGTTATTTACACACTATACTCATTCTCCTAATAAAATGCATGATTTTTTATTGAAGAGGTCCAACAAAGATAGATAAAATCAGGGATGACCGGTCATCTTTCAAGCTCATTTTTATTACACAATAATCAGCTCTTGTGAGTAATTGAGCTTAGTGTAATTTTGAGGATTGTGTTAAAAACTTGTCACATTCAGCACAAAACACTCGAAGGCTATTTTGGGATTTGCTGATGTCAAGATAATTACCAACTATAACTCCAAACTACACTTTTGGAAAAAGGACCATAAACCAATATACACATTTATATGTTCAACTTCCAGGCTTTGATGCTGTGTTCCATTGGAATGGTTTTCTTGCTTCACCCCGGAAACCAAGCAGTAATCAATACATTAGCATCACAGCGGATCTCCGATCAAGACAAAATTCAAATAGACTGTGTTGATGAAGAAAGTGATGTGCGCAGTGTTCTGGGACAGGAAGGGCATTCTGTTGACTTCCTGCTCATAGGTGAAACAGTGAGCGCTGACTGTTATTATGAAAACTTTGGAAATTGGGAACTGCCATTCAGAATAAGAAACATGGAATGCTTACTGCAGGCATTGTGCTGCTCCAGGACAATGCTAGTCCACATATGGCTCGGTGCATAGCAACTGTTTTGCAGTATTCCACCCTAGAGTCCTGATCTTGCTTGCAGTGATTTATCTTTTCTTGCACCTCAAGAAATTCTTGTCCTCCGGCAAGCTGTTTAACAATGAAGAGCTGAAGGTGACAGTCACATGCAAGTGGTAGCCTTCTACGACACAGGAATATACAAGATGATCCTATATGACAAGTGTCTCAATTTTTTTTGGTGACTAGGTTGAAAAATAGCTCAAACATTGCTGTACTTGTTGCCAATAAAGTTTTTCAGTAACTATGTTATCTTTGTTTTTAAAAAATAGGAAAACTCCCTTTCTGGACGCACCTTGTTTGTTTCAACTTAAAGCATATGTTTTGTAAATTATATTTTAAGTAAGGTGATTGACACTATCCCAACAAGCTATTATAACAGAAATATCCTGGTCTTCATGAAGTGCAGCTGTTGAGGGGTAACATCTGTGAGGAGCATGATCGAAAAAGTATTGAATATCTGCTTGTCACGAAGTATGCCTGGCTAAAGCAGGAATCCACTTGTGATTTAATCTAAGACCTGCCTCCCTCTCCCCATGTTTATAGATTCCTACAGCCTTTCTGTAAGCCTTGCAAAATAATATTAATTTATCATTTATTTAAATTCCTGTTCAGTTTGTTGTGAAGAGGACCTCTGCTTTTGCAAACTCGCTGTGAGTGTATCACTGTGAGACAGATCTGACTAGCCAACAATGTTGAAAAAACTTGGGTCCTTGGAAGCATTAGCTGAAGAGGGTAGTTGACTTCTGACTGCTTCACAACTGGAGAGTCTAGCATCTACTTAGCAGAAACCCGAAGGTCTTCAACAATGGGAGCTGTGATTATGGTCACGCTGACCAGGTACTCCATAACATTGACACCAGAGTTACCCAACCTATCAGACAACCACCACAGGCAAAGCAAGCAGAGGTGCAGGATATGAAATCTACGGAAATCATTGAAGAGTCAGACAATGGTGCTCCACTGGTGAAGAATGGTAAGCTACACTTCTGTGTGGACTACATAGAAAGCTGAATGCTGCCATCAGAAAGGACTGCTACCCCTTATCCCAGATTGACACTATGGGCACACTTGCTGATGCCCAGTGGTTTTCAACATTTGACTTGAAATCAGGATACTGGCAAGTGACCCTAGATGCCTTTGACCCTTTGGTCTCTACACTGTACCAGCCAGTGCCTCATGGAATCTAAGAAACAACACCTGCTTGCAATATCTAGATGACATCAACATTGTTGGCAGCAACTTCACATAATATCTTGAAAATCTGACCAAGATACTGCAAAGGCTGCAGGCAGCTAACTTATAGCTGAACATGAAGAACTGCCAATTTCTCTTCAAGGAAGTGAATTACTTGGGCCGCATAGTATCGCCACCTAGGGTGGCCACAGACACAGAGAATACTCAGGCAGCGATAGATTGGCCACACCCAAAAAAACAAACAAGAGCTGCCAAATTTTCTGGGTCTATGAAACCACTACCAGTTTGTCCAAGATTCTCCAACATTGTGAAATTCCTCACTCGTCTGACCCCTCGCCAGCTTTCATATACTCAGAAGAGCCCGAGTTCCAGGTGCCTAAGTCAGCACTCTGCAATGCTGCTGTTTTATCCACAACCTTGTGACGATCTTATTGTGGACACCAATGACAGCAACACTGGCATTTGCAGCATTCTATTAAAGATCCAGCATGACCAAGAGCAGGTAATACAGCATGTCATACACAAAAAATAAATAAATAAATTACTGCATTACATAGGGAGAGCTCCTGGAAGTAGTTAAGGCACTGGAGCACTTCTACAAATACCTGTATGGTCAGCCATACTACCTGAGGACTGCCCTGTCTGCCCTCATCTTCTACTGTTAAGTTTCAAGAACCTGAAGGGCCTGAGTTGGGTGCAGAGGCTGCAAGAGTACAATTTCGCATCAGAACATTTGAAAGGATGGGTCCAATCCAATTCAGATGCCATGTCACAAACTCTAGAGGGGCGTAACCACTGCACTAAGGTTGAGGAAAAAGAGCGGTTTGTATGTCAGAAGTGCTGGAAGCTGGATAAGATAGATAGGTCTGAATATTTTCGGAAGGTATTTTAAAAAAAATTAGCAGTCATGTTCATTTTTAAATCTTTACCAGTAATGAGTTCAGTCTGTTCCTTTTGTGAAACATTTTTATTGAATTATGCAATAGTTAGAAAGAATAATAGTTACACAGCAAAATTTAGACTGCCAGTAGTGAATTTTGCAGAGAAAAACCGTGAAATATGCGGGAAGAGTTTGCAAAGAAACTAAATTAAACCATAATTGGAGAAGTCAAAAAGAGAAACTCAGAGGTGCAAAATAACTTGTCAATCATTTCATGGGTCAAAGCATGGGGAATATCCCGAGAGCAATGAAGAACTGTTAGATTAAGTTGTGGGCTTAAGAAATGATGGCATTGCCATAATACATGAAATGCTACAATTGAAACAAAGGGAAGTAGCAAAAACACGTGGCATTTTGCATGTGGAGTTCAAAGCTAGCCACACGCATTATGAAGAGTACAGAGCTTAGTTAGGCTCTTGCTCAGCACTTGCCACGTGATTACACGGATAAAGTGTTTGCATTTCATCGCTTCATAATACAACAGAGGCATGAATATGATTTTCTGCTGTCACAGTAAGGGAATGCGGACCAGACCCCATTTTTTTTTTATACACCAAGAAGTAGGACAGTGGATATAAACGGTGCATTTAGCATAAAAATTACTACAGGTGCAGAAAAACTTTGCTATAAGTTGATAATAGGAATACTAGCAGAAGGGAATAATCTTCCATCCTTTGTATTTTTAAAAGAAAAACTTTACCAAAGTGCAATATCCCATCCAGAATAATTGTGAGGGTGCAAGAAAAAGGATGGATGACAGACAAATAACCTCATGAAGGAGTGACTGAAAGTTGTATGGGATTGATGCCCTTGGGAGTTTTATTAAGGAAGAAGGCCGTGCTTGTTTAGGACAGTTTCCGGGGCCATGTGGCAGAACCAGTTAACAGCAGTTCCTGCTATAATTCCTGGAGGCCTTACATCAAAGCTACATCTGGATGTGTCAATAAGTTGGCAACATCAAGCAACCCTCCATTGGCCAAGTGTGTCAGTGGTTAAAACGTACTTGGGATCTGATCAAACCAGAAGTCATCACCAAAAGTTTCAAGAAGACAGGAATTTCCCACACAAGGGATGGATCCAAGGACCATATGACATGGGATGCAGAGGATTTGGACCCGTCATCAGATGATAGTAATGCAGAATAAAGCAGATATATTTATTTTTATTCATGTAATGTATGGTTGAGATTAATGTTAGCTCCATTCAGGATATTTATCTCTTCAACTTGTTCGGTGTTGCAGAAGCTGAGTCCAAGGTCACGCACATGGTTGTGTAATAGTTATCACAGTGTACCTTCTATGGAAAAAACCTAACATTGTATCAATAACCCTACAGTTATGTGTATATATTTTGTTTTAGAATAAATCTGTTTCATTCTTTGGCAACTTGGTTAAGGCTATGTTACAGATGATGGGGGGTCTCATAGTTACGCCATTCTTAAATGCTTTCATGAGCCCAAAACTTCCTGCCACTTATGCTAGAATGAAATAAGTAATTAATGTTCTTTAGTTTGCAAACGAGTGCAAAAACAGTGCAACTACGGAACTGACCCTGCCTTCTTTTATAAGCTTGATTGGCTTTATCACAAGTATCTGCCCATTTTTTTTTAAATATCCACATAATAACCCCCTCGATTTTTCAACTTAAAATTTTAGGAAAAAGGGGAAATTAATGCAAGTATGGTACTTCAACAAGTGGCCGATGGTATATGCCATTCCTAACTAAGAGGCTAAGATCATTGCAAACTGTCTTGCAGAAATATTTGCGACATGACTTTATTGTTGAAGAACATTAAATAATAACAATAAAAAATGTTTTGTTGCTATGGGGTGCTGTTGAAGCTATGCATCTGCCATGCGACCTGATGTTTGGGAGTCCTTCCAGGGCAGAACAGCCAGCAGTCAACTACGTGGAGCATTTTGTAGATGGACTTCACAACATACATGAGATGGCCTGTCAAAACATCCAGGTAGCAAGCACCAAGAGGAAGACCCATTACGACCATCAGGCTAACAGTTGAGGTTTTCAGCAGGGTGATTGGACCAAGGGACATCACACAAAATTTCAACCACCATGGCAAGGACCATACCTTGTGGTGAATAGGATAAATGTCTACCACATCAGAGGCTGGTAGTACACTTGGACCATATATGTCTCTGTATTGGAGCTGGTCAGGATGACCAGCCCTGAGGAGGGAACAATGCGACTGCCTTGCCAGCTCATAATAGTTGAATGTGTTAGTAGTTGCTCTCATGTTCGCAGAAGCATTGGAATGTGACGCAACAGTAACTAGAAGCCTTGATATGAGACACTTCAGTCCTATATGCATTTACCAGAAGTTTCAGTTTCTAGTTACTTCTGTTGAAGTCATTCACAACTAAAGAAAAGAGTTGGAAACCAGGAAGTCAGTCAGTTGGGAGTTGAAGTGCACAGCAGTGTGAAAGAGTAATCAAGTAAATTGCACTGTAAAATTGTTGTGCAGCAGTGAATTAAAGACAATTATTTGTGTTATACCTGAGCCAATAAAGTGATTTTTGTTACAATATGGTTATTTATCAGATATAAATTATGATTTTCATTCAAAGATAAACATTAAAATCATTTATACAAAAATAATCTAAAGCTAAACAATGGATAAAAAAGTAAGTACCTACTTAATTATGCTTAATGACATACAGAAAAACTATATGTTTTATTCAAAATGTATTACCAAAAAGAAAAGCTATAAAGAAAATTAAAACAATTATGGATTGATATAAATCAGTGACATTTTTACAGGATAATATGAAATCCAACTATGTACTGTTAATCATTTTGCTAACCTAAAATTGAATCACATTTTAAGGGCTGCTGCTACAGCTTTTCAGTCGTTTTCCCCATAACATCTCATTTTTTTGGGTGACTTCCTGTTCTAAGTAATGGTGCAAAGTTAAAAAATTCACATTTTATATTTTTCATGCAAAATCTTCACATTATGCTTTCCCACCATCTTGGCTAGGAAAAGTAAGAAAAATACTTTGTCATAATTTGGCACCACTGACAGTGAGGAAACGAAGAAGTTATCACAGTGCATTAATTTTTTATTTGCCCCACCAGTTGCTTAACAAAACGAGAGGAATCACAAAGGTTTACAGAATGCCAAAGAGGATTTTTTTTTTTTAAATTTTGCAAATATGCAAAAATGCTTGTGACAGTGATGTAATTAATAATAAATTAAAAGAATTTGAGTCACTCTTTGTAACACAAAACTGGCTCAAATTCTTTTAAAAGGAACCTTTGTTAAGCAGTTCTTTAAGCTTTACAAATAATTGTACCTGCCTTCTTAATGAGGTTATACAATAGCCCTGAATAATAGTGACACTGCAAATTGTTTTAATTCAAAATGTATTTAAACATACACAAAATATTTGAAAATTTTCGTAAAATCATTTAAACCAGTTATTATGCACTTTTTGCATTTTACTAAAAAAACTTCAGAACTACTTCATTTTTGTTTTATTCAATACAGTTATCCTGTTAAAGGATAATCATAGGTCACTTCCACTCTGTATATAATTCCCTCAATTCACACTGCCATTGGTTTTGTGACAGCAATTTGAAGCAATATGTTATTTTAAAGTTATGCCATAATAAATTTGTATCTTAAGCTCTAGCTTAGAATACTTATGATCTACAATTTTAGACCATCCACACACACTCAATAAGCAGACAAATCTCAATGCTACTGGGAAGCTGCCTTAAACTCCAAAGAGCCAGACACATACCCCCCCCACCGCTGAATCCTTGCACTTGACAGGAGTTACATAGGTACATCCACAGAAAACAGATGAAAAGCTATATCCGTTTGACTTTCTGAACCAATCAAAAAGCATCATTCCGGTTGGTCAGTCAGACAACGAAACGGATCTAGATGCTGCACCCTTACAATATCTGGCTATTCCCAACCACGTGCTCACTTTATGAATTCCTAACACATGCCCTGAGCTGTGGATGCTGCTTCATGGAAGAAGAACGTGAATCTTGTGCACAAAATAATACGAAATGCACAGGAATTAGGTGGAATCATCAGTGAATGTGAACCATTTATGCATCTTGGTGATGATGTTAATGATGACGATGATGATACTTCCAAGAATGACTTAGATGGAATTGAGCCATTAAAATTTTAAACCAGTGAAAATCACTTTGTTATACCTTTCTCTCATTGTAACAAGCTATTTAGCATTTTTGTTCAATATTGTGTAAATACATATGCATGCCACATACGTTATAGTATCACCGTTTTTTTCAATTAACATCAATTATAATGAATTAGTTTAATTATTCATTGGCATTCATTTACTATATACACTTTATATTCTTCATTTGTACATACATAAGAGATATTTGTAATCAGCTGTTGTTTACTAGTTACTCTGGCAATGCTGCAAAGGCATCATAGCCAATCTTATATGAAACCACCCGATCTGTCAAGTGCAAGGATTCAGTGGCAGGGATATAGACAAGAAACTGCATACAAAATGGTGGTTGTCATATGGAAAATTTCATGGAAACAATAAAATCACTGCAGCACAAAATACTAAAATGAAAATCAGGATTTGTTTTTGACCAGAAATTTAAAATTTATACCTTGCGCTTGGATTCAATCTTTTTTGCCCATAAACTTTCCTTCCATTTTTCATCAATTTTTCCTTTCTGCCATGCTCTTCTTACTATTCTTGTGGGGCCAGAGAAGGGAAAATTTATCTTGAACTTTGTTAAGTGTAGCTGGTTTAGCCGCATCTGCCCACGAGGTACCCCTGTTTCGGGCCCATCAACCAGAGCCTGAAACAAAAATCATATTTGTAAATGTTACTATGCTTCCTACACCTAAGTGGAATATGTAAGAGAAGTAAAGCCATAAATGCAATAAATAACCAAAGTTTACTAAAGCTTTGAAATGAATGGAAAAAAAACATTTTGTCAGTGGCCCCAACAAATACAAGTCATGTTGGCATCAACTACAGGCTAGAATTTTCATCCTTAACTTCTTTAATATTTTTTTTTTTTTTTTTTCAATTAAGTGCTGAAGTTTTCTTCTGCACAAATTCTTTGACATACAGCACTCATTCATTATTCAATGTTGAGATTTCTAAATGCAAAGTCTATTCAAGATTTTCCAGCATCTTCCAAGAATGAGATAAGATTTTCAAGAAAATCCTCCTCACCCAAACTATCCTTTATATGGAACATCTTATGAAACATGTTTTTTCAAAATTGCTAAACAATTTTGATTAAAATACTGCATATTTAGGATATTTTCAGAAAAAATGAAATGCATATTAAATAATCTGTAAAGTTAATATGGGACTGGTGCTGAAAGAGGTGAATGGTTTGTCACTGCCTACTAGCAGCGAGAATTATTGGTGCACGAGTATAGTAAAACAAATAATTTGTAATGTGAGTTTCGTTCTGCAACAGAAATATATTGCAAAGTTTGCCTTTTAATTCTTTGTAACATGTCTAGGAAATGTGTGGCTATCTGTTCTGTGTACTTCTGCAAGAATTATTCTTGGCAAAATAATACAATATTTTTCCTTATATTCCCCAAAGAGAAAGATAACTGGTTTCTAAACAGTCAGTTTGAATGCAGATTTACTACAAAATAGCTTACTTCAAAGCCAGTAAGTGTATGGAGCTTACACTATAGATTACATGTATAGTAGTTACTTCTTATTCTGCTTGTTTTTCTGTTTTAGATGTTCCAAATGGATACTTAAATGTTAATGAGAAGAGTAATACTAGGGTCGGCTGATAAGTCCTGGGCCTCTCAATGAAACAGCATTTAAATTTTTTTTTTTTGCTTTAATTCTCAATATAATCTACAGAAAGGCTAATACATTTGTCATATCAATGTAATTTAATTAAACAGCATTTAAAAATGTTATTTTGCTTTATTTTTCAACATAATCTCCAGAAAGGCTAATACATTTATATTGTAATTATAATAACATATCGATATTGTAATTTCATTAAACCATCACTGTAGTGTGATTTATCAAGGTCTTCAAAATAGCTGTTTACCGCATCAATGATCTCCTCATTGCTGTGAAATCTTTGTCCTCCAAGAACTTTTTTGAGGTTTGGGAACAGGTGGTAGTCACTGGGTGGGTGCTAGCTCTGGCAAATAGGGTGGATGTTCAAACAATTCCAACTTTAATTTGCAAATTTTCCCCATTGCAATGACTGAACGATAGACTGGGGCATTGCAGTGATCAAACAATTTTTTTTTTTTTGCCAAATGAGGTCTTTTTCTTTTCACCCCATCACTCAAACATTGCAGTAAGCTTCCGCAATAGTCACCAGTGATACTTCTACCCTTTTCCAAGGAATCAATAAAAATAGTTCTCTGTGCATCCCAGAAAACACTAGGCATAACCTTGTTAGCTGACAAACTTGACCAGCTTGTCTACTGAAAATGTGAAATAAAAATTAGGTACCTTTTTAGGTACCATATGAATCAGAGTTCCTGATTGTGGCAAATTGCATGTGATCCTTACCCTTATCTTAACAAAGACTTTAAAAACTCCTCAATGTCCCACTCAGTATTTTGCAAAGCAGCTTTGTATGCTCCATTTATGGTATAAAAGGAACACGTCCCAATATTCACTATTTGCTTTTCTGATGTCAAACTATTTTTCATATGAACCGTTAGTTTAGGACCATCTGTGGACACCTGAACAAGCTTTTCAAATGAAAGTCCTTTTTCAGATAACAACCATATTAGACATTTCATCATATTCAATGCTGTTGATTTCTCTAGGAACAAGGACTACAAATATCTAGTGCTTACTAACCCAGAATTAACATCCCAATAATTTACCATTACATCCATTTGTTCCTGTGGGCAATATCATTAAAACCTTCATCAATGGAACGAGCAAACACAGGACTTTCCCAAACATTTTCCAACACACACTGAAAATAAGTGCCAAGACCATACGTTACATCATACAAAATTTTATCTTTGTTAAGCTGCATTTTTTTGCAATGAGACTATCCGGGAACAGCAGTGGAAACAAATCCACAGAAGATGTGGCCATACGCAATAACATATTAGTCATTACGCTGTGTGCTGACCAAAAATTTCAGCCTTTGAAACTTCATCATGTTGCAAAAGGCTAGAAATGCCACTAGATACTGGCTGCAGTTCTGCCCAATGGGTATCTGGAATATCCTTAGATGATGAAGCAGATGATTCAATTTTCAATGTATCTCGTAACACCACCTTCCGTTGTGTGCCGCAGTTAAGAGGTCCTGCCAATGCCAAGTGCCTCATACCTTTTGCATGTAGTCGTACATTGTAAACGCCACCTTTTCCAATGCCGAACTTTTTTTGCACAACAAACAGTATGTATCATGTCTAAGACCAACTGGTCTTAAGTCAGAACTTTAATTCTTCACTCGCAAACCACATGTCTTGAAACCTGCTTTTTCCAGGCATGGCAGCTGGTTTGACCTATTAGGTTTTCGTTTTTCATGAACTACACTATTATTATGCAAACTGATTCGTACAATATAACATTCCGTGACGACGAACTCTAATGTGTGAATGTGCACTATGCAACATGTACGAAACACCAAATTATAATTTTGTTGTTGTTCAATTACTTCCCATGCATTACTTCCTGTTACCGTCAAAACTCATAAATTTTCGTTTTAAATCAGTATCAACCACTTCCAATGTTGTTTCCTTAACTTGACAATGTAGCCAATCCTGCAACGTGCGTGTTCAAGAGTCGTTCTAAATCGATTGACAGCCACTAGTTTGCTCCCTTTCGAGAGCAGTGCAATTATGAGCGCCAAGTTTGAACGTGAATTTGTTACCTTAAATTCTCCAAATCATTAAATTTGTTACTTTTCGGCACCCACTTGCCAAATTTGTTACTTTTTCGACACTTTTGGTACAACCCACTGTTTTGACTGTGATTTCTAGAGTGCTATAATGTATCCAAGTTTCATCCCTGGTAATAAGAGTCTCAAAAATTCATTGGGAATTTTACAGTAGAGCTTCACATTCTTAACAGAAACAGTTTTTCTTGCAACTTTTGATCAGTTGTCAACACATGGCACCCATTTTGCACAGACCTTGTGCAAAACATTACTTAAAATATTACCTACACATTCTTTTGATACGTTTACAGCCTCTGCTATCTCAAACATCTGTGGTCTTTCAGTACTAAACGATGAATTTTTTCAATGATCTCTGGAGTGGTCACTTCTACAGGGCATCCAGAGCGAGACTCATCACTAGTGTTTGTACATACCATTTTTAACTCTGCAATCCACCTTTTAATCATTGAATATGAAGGGGCTGAGTCTTTCAATGTACTGTCCATTTCCTCCTTGATTTCTTTAGGTGTTGTCTTACAAATGGAAGTATTTAATCACTGCTCGTTTTTCCAAATCCTCTATTTTCGTGAAAACTCTAAAGTTGTCTTTTTTTAAAATGCTGTCATTCGAAAACTAAACAAGCTATTGACCATAACTATGCATACAAGCTAGTCTATATGATGCAAACATCCAACTGGCCTAGTGGCACCACTGTGTGTGGCCCGGGACTTATCAGCCAACCCTCATATTAGGAATGAGTTGGTACTATTGTTAAAGGTAATTTACTGATGAAAACAAGGGCTTTAGGAGACACAGAAGTAGTTATTAAACATCTCCAACGTAATATACAAGTCAAAACAAAAGTGCGCAAAATAATAACCTTGAAACAAAAGGAATATATGTCTAATGGAGGGGTAATAATAAGAAATAGAAGAGTAATGATTCATAATGTTCAGAAAGAAATGTATAACTAAAATATAATCACCCAAAGGACCAAACAAATAACATAGCTTCCCCATGTTGTGACTATTTTAAATATACATTCTCTTTTTGGATGGTGCTGGCTCCACTTATTATTTCATCCAAGTAGCAGCAAACAAATAAACCACAAAACAGAAAAGGAATGTAATATAACTAGAAATAATATCTCCTTAGCTTTAAACAAACACCATTGTTTCCACAAAACGCAACGATTTTAAATATGCATTCTCTCTTCAGATGGTGCTGCCTCCATTTATTATGCCATCCAAAAACATTAATAGTTCTGATTTCAGTCTATTTTTTTATTTATTTAAGGTTAAATCACAGCCAAGCAGTAACCAAATGCAACATTAAAGAATGCTAATGGATCTAAACCACAAAATAGAAAGAAAATGTACTACAGGTAAACATAACACTCCTCAAAGGAGTAAACAAAAAGTACATTTTCCCTAATGCAGTCATGATTATAACTTGCATACTCACTTTAAATGGCAATGAAATATTACACATAATTTCTAAGTTAATTGCGGGTCTTTAAGGCCCAATAAAACATGTGATTTATATAATTTCCAAAACTACTCTTTTCTTGCACCTTTAAATTTAATGCATTACAAAATAAATTAGATCATAGGTGAAATATAGCTGTAATCGACCAGAGGACATACTGCTCTTTAATTATGCAAATGTTAGCCTTGACAAAAGCTGTTTTGCATCAATGCTTAGAAAGAAGAGTGATGAAAAGGAAATCCTGCGAGAAGGGGGGCAACAGATGAAAGCTGCAATGGTATTATGCAGCAGGATAGTTTGTGGAGTGTCACAAGAAAACTTTGAAACTCTCTGATTAGAACACATATTTCGGGGTAATCTTGCAGACCAGGTAACCCTGTCATGGAAGGTACCACGCATCAGAAAGGCAACCTTGATTTAAAACATAATCCCAGAAAATCCCCAAGTTTTTCAATGCTAAGAGGTTATTACTTAGCTTCTGGAGACATCATCTGGCATCATGTATTTCTCCCAGATGTTTGATGATTGATATAATATGTTAAAGGTGCAAGAAAAGAGTAGTTTGGAAAATGATATAAATCACATATTTTTAGGCCTTAAAAATCAACAATTGACTTGAAAATTACATGTAATACTCCACTAAAGTGAAAGTTAAAATCATGTCCGCTTTAGGGAAAATAAACTATTTGTTTACTACTTTGGGTGATTATGTTTACCTGTACAACATTTTCCTTTCTGTTTCGTGTTTTAGATTTATAAGGCATGTTTATGTTGCATTTGTTTACACTTGGTGGTGATTTAACCTTAAATTAAAAAAAAAATAGGTGGAAATCAGAACTATCACTGTTTTTGGTTGGCATAGCAAACAGAGCCAGCATTACCTGAAGAGAGAATGTATATTTAAAATTGTCAGGACATGTGGAAGCTACGCCATTTGTTTTGTCAGTTTGGGTAATTTTATTTATTTTAATTAAACATCTCCTTTCCATACATTATGAATCATTTCTCATATATTTCCTATAGCTATAGGTTCCCTTTGGTTACGAGGTTATTATTTTCCAAACTTTTGTTTTGACTCATATTTTACATTGCAGATATTTTATAAGTTCCGTGTATACCAATGCCTTTGTTTTGACCAGTGCATTACATTGAGCAATATATTTCCTAATGTTGCATAAGCGTAGTGTTTTTAAATGTACATGTTGGTATTGTGCATAAGCAGCATCCACCATGACAGGGTAACCTGGTCTGCAAGATTAACTATTTTGGTGCATAAACTCATGAAGCTATATGGTGAAGAGCAATGATATATTTGGATCGGAAGAAATACATCACGCCAAATGATGTCACCAGAAGCTATGTAACTGGTAGGCATTTCAACGCTTTACTGCGAGAACTTTATTAGGGTATTTTTAAAGCAAGGTTGCCTGCCTGACATTGTGTGGTACCTGCCATGACAGGGCGACCCAATCTGCAACATTACCATTCAAGGATATTCCTTGCCCCAACCTACCCTGTATGTTTAGTAATTTCTTATATATGTAATGCTTTCCCAACCATTTCATGAATATATAATCTGTAGTTTATATAACCTTTATTAAAACATTACTTATATTTTGTTAGATCTGTTCCCTAGGGTTCAACTCCTGAACCCTGAGTCAGTTTTATTTGCAAAAAGCCTACAGATTCTGGTAATTATGTCCAGTGTAACCCTGGAGGAGAAAGGAACATATAACACAGATGTTACTTCCGCGAACTCATGTTGCCAATCCATCCAACCTTCTTTGAAACCTCGCTTATATACAACATAGAACTAATGTCATTATGAACTGTAATCTGACAAAAGCGCCAAAATGTGCAGTAAATCAATATTGTCAATTTTTTAAAATGCCGCTAAAACGAAAATCCGCAATTTTTAGAAATTCGGGCGGGTTTAGGCTTCATACATCCTACAGTTGTGCCATGGGCCATTGGGGTTTTAGCTTCGCAGATCCCTCAGCTATATCCTAATATTACTGTTTTCTATTTCTGTGATCTCGCTCAAAATATGCATTTATTTACATTACACAGCAATGTTTATTCTAACAGTTCATTTCCCATTATTAGAACACACCCTTGTTTAACGTCTACACTGTTCTCAAGTTGGTACTAAATTTAATGCTCGCAAAAATTAAGTCGTTGCGCAGTTAGCAAATCAAGGCTAATTCCACGCTCGACTATTTGCAACTGGTAAAGCAAACTTCTTTTGGGAGAAATTTCACCAAAACTGGAGTTAAGCGCAATATAATTAACCCAAAGAAGACGTTTTAACTTACCCGAGTCTGATCGATGACATCTACTATGGACACAAGTTTGCCCCTATGTGGACCATCAGCCACGAACGCCACCCGACCAGTTTCCACAAATCTCTTGAAAGACTGCAAGCAATAATATGTGAACTACATTAACAACCGTATCAGTCACACGGGCATGCCATGTGCTCCATACAAGCTGATGTCCTCCCATTGCTCTTATGCTGAAAACCACTACTCGAAATAATCCTGTGAATTTACTAAATGTAAAAATAATGTTAAATAAACATAACGCTTTCAATAAAATTATCTGAAATTGCAATACTTGTAGAAAATATAACCACATACTCACCATTCTGTTTGAGCCGGATATCAAAGAACCGGATATGAGTGAGCGACGAGAGAGACATGCTTGTAATCAGGGTTACAATGTCCAGCAGTAAAATATCCCTTTACAGGCCCCAAAAATCCTTTTATTGTTTAAAAATTCCCCATATTCTTCTTCTTCTTCTTCTTCTTCTTCTTCTTCTTCTTCTTCTTCTTCTTATTATTATTATTATTATTATTATTATTATTATTATTATTATTATTATTATTATTATTATTATTATTATTATTATTATTATTATTATTATTATCATTATTATTATTATTATTATTATTATTATTATTATTATTATTATTATTATTATTTGTTACATCCCAATCAAGAACTCCTTACAATAGAGTTAGGAGCGCAAACGAACATTACAATTTCAAATTACTATTTAAAAGCTGTTATATACAGTGAAGCTATCATATTGTACAAGTCTGGCCATCAACACCAAATCTAGTGGAGAAAGTATCAGTAATGGACGTCTAGACTTGTACAAAAATTACAACATTTTGTAACGTATACAAAATAAACCTTACAAGAAAATAAGAACTCGCATCTAGAAAACGCTTTTACAAACCCGACCGAGACCAATGGCTTTTAAGTGTGCTTAAAAGGGACATCCCCATATCAGTAAATTTCCTGGCACAAGAAAAATACTCCTACGGGACGAAATTTCCAACACCGGCAACCTTGATATAATCCTGGCAATTAACAAACAAGTAATTTTTGTTTGTTTTATACGCTAATGTTAATGCAGAGGACACGGAAACAGATCACATTTTTAATCGATAAAGCAAGTATTGATTTGGAGATAAGTAAACAATAGATATCACCAGCTTTGATGATTCTGTAGAATAAACTATATTCACACTAAAACTACATTGTGTTGCATGAATAGCATTAGTTTTTAATATTAAAAACGAGTTTATTTCGATGTATGAAAGAAATCTTCACTGAAAGATAAAGTACATGGTAAAGCTACATCATCTAATGGAGAATATATGTGCCAATACTGAATATACAAATCAAAACACGCTGTGTTTAAAACATCACGGTAGCATATTTTAGCTAATAGTCGTTTAGCACAACTTTACGACTTAATTTATTACAAATTTGAACATACTCTGTCAATTGAAGTGATAATCACCAGCAATTCCTAAAAACTTGCTAACCAATGCATTAACTATCATATATTAGCATTTGAGGATTGTTAACTCCTCATTAGCTATTATTATTATTTGAGATGCATCACTTATCATCTATTTCTACAATAATGCGATATCATATTTGATTTATACCTGCCCAAGTCTTTCTTCAGTAAATAGGTTTGTGTCATCCGCAAAAACAACACTACTGGTCGGGGATAGGCGAGAAGGAAAATTATCGATTAAAATTGAAAATAGGACTGGTGCTAATATGTATCCCTGGTGAATGCCGCATTCTAAAGCAGCATGATTTGGACGTGCACCTTTTAACTCTACCATTTGGTTCCTATTTAAAAATAAAATCTGATGTGGCCCATTCATATCACTTTCTCTACATCTCTGCAACAAATTATTGTTAAAAAGCTTATACTTCTATTTAATTCATGCTAATCGAGAAAAAATTAGAGGATGGTCGTATTACTTTTTTTTTTTTTTTTTTTTTTGTAGTTTAACGTCCTTTAACCTGGTTTGGTCATATCGGACGATGAATGAAATTGATGACATCATGCTCAAATGATCTCGGGATCCATGGAGTTTAAAGTTACTTGACATTCGTCATCTCAGGATAAGGGAAAATCCCGAAAAAAACCTTACCCGGGTAACTCACCCTAAGCGAGATTCGAACTCACGATCTTTTGAACGTGAGGCAGACATGCTACCACCACGCTACCCAGGCGGGATTTATTACTTATTACCTTGGAAGTAGGAGCGGAATAAGGAAGTACCATAGGTTACAGTGAAACTCAAAAGCTGGATGCTATGTGACTGAAGTCCCTTTGTTTGTATGGACGGCAGTTGACAAATTCCTATATGAGAAAATCGTAAGTTTTTAATGATGAAACCAAGTCACCCTAAGTGGTGGGGTTCAAACCCGGTGGAGGACGATGGATTTTTTCATGTGTAAAAATCCTAGCATGAATTCCTTCGGAAGGGAAGTAAAGCCGTTGGTCCCGTGTCGTAGATTTGCGGTACGTAAAAGAACCTCAAGCCTGATAGAGGGGCCTCTGAACGAAATTAAACGCTCTTTCACGCCCAATATAGAATGGGACGCTAAGAACCACAGCAGTTAAAGAGCGTCCATAAATTACACGCCATTTTGATGAAACCAAAAGTAAAGAATACTAAAAAAATTATCAACTCCTCGAAAACACTGTATAAAATATAAATTGTGTCTTTTAAGATGCTCTTCATTTTTTGTGTGCTAAGTTTTTGTTCAACTCTTACGGTTTAGCAGTTAACCAAAACTTCGTAAAATTCATTCGGAATAAAGTTGTCTTTTGAGGCTAATCTCAGAAAATTCAGGATATACATTTTATTTGTCAGGTAAATATTTTTAATATACGCATTTTAATCAAAATTGTTAGTCATTTTTAAGAAGATAAAAAATTTCGAAAAAAAAGAAAGTTCCATGTAGAGGGTAGTTTGGGGTTTGAGGATTTTTCTCAAAACCCTCGTGTCGCATCCCTAGAACAAACAAAACTTCAATACCAAGTTTGGGCCGCGCCTCTCACCTAGACGGCCCGGGTTTGATCCCAAGCGACCGGTGAGATTTGTGGTGGACAAGACGACGCTGAGGTGGATTTGCTCCGGGTTCTCCGGTTTTCCCCGCCATCGCATTCCACCGGTGCTCCATATTCATTCATGTATCATCAGTGTCACCGCCTGCTATGCCATAAGTAGTTAAAGCGGGCGTCTGGTAATTTATCGACTTTGGTTTTTGAGTTATCGTGTTCAGAGACACACGGACAAACACACACGGACCTTTTTCTGAAAATGTTTTTTATAAAGGGGATACTAAAGCATATATTTCTTTTGGAATCTCGAAATCTTCAGCCATTTCATTTTTATAACCAAGGTCTTTTGGGTATAGTAATCTTGGATACCTTCTTCCTAAGACAACAAAGATATACTTGAGAGTTATGACCATTCTTCAGGATTTGAATTACCATATTTCGCTTTCCGTGCGGCTACTCCAACCAATTGAGCTACCATGATAACATATCAATGCAACATTTAGCTCTTCAAGTTATTCGAATTTTTTCCCGATACTACCAGGCGTCTTAATGTTTTAGGTAACATACTCCAATTAGACTTGTTCGTAAGTACCTTAGTTCTGCACCATATAGTTATCCAACTAAAGTTCATTGGTGGACTAATTGTTCTTTCACAAGAAATTTGAGAGGTACACTCAGATCAAAAATATATACCAGAGCCGGCAACCACGGATCTTCCACCTCCGTGCGGTTGCTCTAAACATTTTCTAATACGTACATAGAAGGTAGAGTTGGTGTTGTATTCCACCTAAAGCTTGGATATCTTTCACTGAAATATGCTTTTTGGAGTCCGCAGAATTAAAGGAAAACATGCTTAGAAAAAAAAATGACGTGCACACACGCGCTTAAAATGTCCAAACAGCAGAACTCAAAAAACGAAAACACGGTTAAATACCGTAGTGAATACTTAAGATAGCGTCTTCCAAGGATGCGACACGAATATTTTCAATTCCTATTTATCCTTTACACGAAAAAAGCTTCGCGTTTTAATTTTCTAAATATGGTTCTAATGATTTGATTAACACTTCATATGCTTAAGACACGTTGATAAATAACATATATATCTTCGATGTTCTGGGAGTATCCTCTAACGACCCCTGTATTCTGGATGACTTATGCATAATTGGTAAAGCGTTAAAAACATAATATATATTACAGAATATATATCGTAAAAGCAGGTAATTTATGTAAATACATATTTATGTAAAAATATTTCCCAGATATGTATTCCTTTCTGTTGGTTTCAATTAAAAAATTATGCTAATTTTAAATGGAAAGTTATTCGTTTTTATTTCTCCCGGTCAAGCAGAGAGAATGGAATTTCAGAGCTCTCACATAGCGTCCAACTTCTTAACAGTTTTCTATCTAGGGGGAAATATGCATTGAATCCGTTTCTGAAAATGTTTGTCTCGATTAACATAAAGTAGATGTAATAATGTTTTGTAAGAATGTCTTGCTGTTGAGTAGAGAAAGTCGTTTGAAGCTAACACATCAGACTTTTTCTTTTATCTAGACATGACTGGATAGGAAATAGTTCATTTAAACAATGTAATTAGCTTTTCAAAACTTAGTAGTGTTTGAAGTATTATGAGGTTTAGTTCCCTCCTTTATCTAGGAACTTACCATTCAAATATGTGTGCACTGCCACTTTGACAAACCGCTACAGATATGCGTAGTTGGTCGAGAGGCTGCCTTTGAGCAAGCTTGCAAATGAGCAAATAGCGTTTATTTGCTTTATACAAGACTTTTTCTGGTTTACTATATTCCCAAGTAATTATTTCTTTTATTCACTTGAACGAAGTATCTACTTTAAAACTTCAGATAAAGTATTTACTCCATTTTATTCACTTTACCTAATGTATTTGCCTGGATGCCAGGAGAGCAAGAGAAGGCTAATGGAACTGGTGCCTAGAGCCAAGAGGTAATTGAAAATGCCGTTCTCCCTTTCTGCTTACTCCCTTACGCTAGCATATAAAATGTGGCTCGAAATCAGATTATTTTGCCTTTGCTTGTGACGGGAAAGTATCACCATAACCTCACTGGGGGTAGTGATAGCCACATCACCTTTTCGACAAACTGCGGGAAATCTTGGGTAGCCAAGACACTCCCAATGGAATCTCACACTCATTAGCAAAAAACAAAGTCAACATTATGCAGACATTGTAACACACACAATTAAAGTACTATGTCTTTCTTGTTATACTGCCACGTTATTCTGGTAAGGAGCTCGGAGCAGACCTATTATAATTTATTTATTGGCATTATTTTAGGGTTTTGGGGATACCATCTTAATTCATATACAATTATATTTTATACAGTTTCTTTGGACTCTTTGTTAAACCTGCCTACGTGACAGGATGAAATGGGTTGGACATTTTCCTAGATGTTTCATAGGACTTTACCATGACGTCAGTTTCCTCATGGAAACTTTTAGAACAATGTTGCAGCCATGATCACGTGTACCTAGAACAGTCGTGAGCATTTATGTAACTTCAGGGCGGTGCCGACCATAAAAGGCTATATTAGCCCCGACTAATGCGACACCCCGATAGGGACTCAAAACCCTATAAAAGCGGGCACGCCGCGCCCGCTCGCGTCTTTTGATGCTGCATCGCTACTGTAACAAAGTACGTGAAGTCTACAACCACGCTCTGCAGCTCCTGCAAGATAACCTCGACACATCGCCAAGGTAAGCCCTTATGGGGGTCGTTGACAACTATCATGTTGTAATTATCATTAAAGCTTAACTTCCCCACTCATTGTAAACCACCATCTCGGGGCCATTCTTACGATAATACATAATGTGCAACTTAAGCGAGTGTCTTCTTCTGTCTGCCCCATTCCAGCTACGCTTCCCAGTCATTCCCAAATAGGGTTGTGACAATACTATGATTAAACTTTACTTCCTACACTCCTTCTATCCTTTCCTTCCGAAATCCAGGTTACTTCCTAGACATATTCAGGGCTATCGGATCATATATGTAGCCCAGCAATGTCCACATTATAGCCTTAAGCCGTTCGAGCAGCATCGAGGCATCATCGATGCTAACGATCTTTGCCCCCCCCCGAGTGTAGGGCAGACATGCCGTGACGGATGCATGGATGAATAGTGGGATTTCAGGTTTTTATCTATGGCTGTTTTAGGAATTTTCCATCTTCAGCCGTGTTTTGATTTTTTGGTTCTTTTATGAAGAAAGCGGCCTACTACTCTGGAACCTGGCAGGCACTTTTCTTTCTTATTTTGTTTAATTTTATTGAAAAAAATCATTTATATTTAATGTTTTTTTAAGTATGTTAAATGTTTGATTGGTAGTGCTTATTATTTTGCTGAAGTTTCGTTGGCTGTTTATATTTTGGGTGGTTTCTATTGCTTCATTATTTCCTGTTAGGAGTTCGTTTAATGTGTTAAGGTTTAGTGCTTTGATGTTCTTGAATCAGTGGGTTATGCTTTCTTGAAGTCTTCTATGGATGATCTTAGTTCGTTGAAATTTTCCATTAGGTTTTCCTGTAGAGTCGTTAGTGTGTACTGAAGGTCGTGATTGTGGTGTAGTTACTTGTAATAGGTTGTACTTCATTTTCTCCGGAATGAACGCTCTAGAAGTTTGCCTTGTGGTTGTCTTTTCTTTAGTTATGATTTCTATAGAGTCGGCGGTGGTTAATTTGTTTGCGGTGATGTTTCTCTTGTGATGCTAGATCTTGGTTGTGGTGGTCCTTCCTGTTCGTCGGGTGTATGTTGTTTCTTTTTCTTTATGACTGCCAGCTGGTGACCGTCGTCGTCGTTGTTGCTGGTATTGTTGTCGTGTTGTGTTGTCTCCCGAGTGTAGAAAGGGCAGCAGATCTGCTCGGTATAGTGGTCGTGTCCGTAACAGGTTGCGCAAAAAAAGGCGGCGTCTTGCAAAGTTGTGCTGTCTGCATAATAATATCAAATGTGGTGCTCCACAATAGTGGGAGCGTAGTGTTGAGGAGCAGCTCTGTGTGTTGCGTCCTTACTGCAGCATCTTCTGCATGTCGGTGCTCATTTAGTTCTGCTTTCTTCATTCTGTACTTCCCTTCCGAGGAAAGTCGGCCGGATTTGAGGGCTGTGAATACAGTTGTTTGTCCTGCAAAACGAAATCTAATTGGTAATCAAAATACATTAATTAATATACCAGCTCCCTTTAAATATTCAAATACCCGAAATGATCCATAACCACCTATTTAAGTAAAACACCAATGTTTGATTTGTTTCTTGCCTTGCTGAAACGAATCGTAGATTCAACCAATCCAATTCACGGATTAACGGCGTCGACCCTCTGTGGTTGTAGATCCTGATGGCTTTCACTACGGCAGGGCAGAGTTCCTGGGTCTGCTCCATGAAAAAGTTCTGGCATTTGTGAGTGTACTCCGACCGCTACTGCACTAAAGTACCCGAAGCGTCCGGTGACCTCATCAACTGGTACTGTTGTGGCTGTCGTCTCGGTGTGTGTAGTGGTGTTCCTCGTGTTGAATTGCCTGGGGTAAAGTTTCCTGGTGTGAGTATTTCGTTGTTGGTCGGCGTTGTGTTGCTCAATTCGTTGTGTCACCAAATTTAGTGTGCAGCGTTACTGATGTTTTTCTTCTTCTTTCTTGATTTGGGGGTCGTTACGGTCAGTGTTTCTGCAGTTGGTGTCGATGATCTGGAAGTTGGTTAGTTTGTGGCTTGCTTGGTGCTGAGTTTTTCGGTGTTATGTTCTGTGATTCGTCGAATAGATTTTTCATTGTAACTGCTGTGTGTTTTCTACTTTTCTTCCCCCATCTTAGTTGTGTTGCGTTGTTTCCTCCTAGGTGTCTTTCAGCGAACTAAGGATAGGCTGCCTAATTAAGCAGCCACTAACGATTAATGAAGTTCGAGAGTGTTTCTTTGCTGAAATACTTCCACCACTTCCATTCCACACAGTCGTTTCAAGGACGTAGTTCCATTGTGATTCCATTTTTTCACTCCGAAGTATTGGTGAAAATATTTCCCTTACTTTTCTCCGAACTGCTGCCGAAATGAAGTTCTCTGCTCCATAAATAGGTCTCTGAAATGTCTTTT
This sequence comes from Hymenopus coronatus, assembly GCA_030762935.1. NCBI lineage: Eukaryota > Metazoa > Arthropoda > Insecta > Mantodea > Hymenopodidae > Hymenopus > Hymenopus coronatus. Next base: position 92,325,028 of record CM060898.1, read on the forward strand.
TCTGTAATGTAAACAATAATCTGTGAGTATGTATATCTTTTGAAATTTATACAAATGCTTGTGACTAAATGTGTTATAGTTCTATGAAGACATGCTATGCTTTTATTTCCATTGCATAATAAACTGCAGAGTAGATAATACTGGTATTATCAATGTAAGGTATACTCTACATTTGGACCAAAAGAAGGTGCCCGAAGTCTGAGGTAAGAGAGGGGCTACTGTTCATACAGTCGATTTTGCTAAAAGTGTGTGTGTGTGTGTGTGTGTGTGTGTGTGTGTGTGTGTGTGTGTGTGTGTGCGCGCGCGCGCGCGCGCGCGCCACCATCCTTCCATATTCAACTCCTTCAATAGGTATAATGATTCTAATCATTTCTCTACCAGTTATATCTCTTCGTGCACGAAAGCATCAGCTAATAATAATAATAGTTTTGCATTTTTTGACATTGATAATAATGAAATTATTAAGGTTCCTCAATCACTAAAAAATATCAACAGTGCTGTTATTGACAATATATCTACCAAATTTATACGTATGATCAGTGACATACTTGGATCTCCCTTAGCATTTTTATTTAATAGTTATATTGAGAATGGAATATGTCCGTCATCACTGAAACTAGCCCTAGTTATATATATATATATATATATATATATATATATATATATATATATATATAAACGATGATACCAGTAATGTAAAGAATTACAGGCCCATATCATTATTAAGCACACTTTCCATGATATTCGAACGTCTTTTTTACAATAGAATGCTTGATTTTATATTGCAATTTGATTTAATTACTCTTGATCAATATGGGTTTCTTTCTGAAAACTCTACTGAAACTGCCTTATATGAACTTAACAACTATGTATATAAAAACCTTGATAAGGGTAAACATGTAGTGGTATTATATTTTGATTTATCTAAGGCCTTCGATAGTTTGGATATTAACTATATTACTTTAAAGTTAGAAGCCTTAGGGTTCAGAGGCTGTTTCTTAAACTTTTTAAAAGCATATCTATCCAATCGTAGGATTTGCATAAAAGTTAATGACACTTTTTCAGATAATTTCGATATGCGTATGGCCCTTTAATATTTTTATTATATATAAACGATTTATTAGAATATATATATATGTGGGAAAAGTTTTAATTTATGCTAATGACACCTCTATTACTGTTTGTTCCGATATATATATATATATATATATATATATATATATATATATATATATATATATATATATATATATATATATATGATGCTTTATTAGACAAAATCAAAGTAGCTATCTCTCAGTTCAATTGTGGTGTGATAATAATCTAACAGTTAATATTGAAAAAACTGTGTCTAAAAGTCATAAATAAATTAGTTGAAACTACTATAAATGTACAATTTGAGAGAATAAATTGACCCAAAATCAACAAAGTTCTAAATTTCTTGGAATATATATGGATAATTTATTATCCTGGAATGAACATTCTGACTTTATTGCCAAGAAACTATGTTCTGAAAATTTTGCCATATTGCAACTTAGAGATATGCTCGACACAAAAACACTGATATCTATATACTATTCTCTTGTTTTTACACATCTTAGTTATGCTGTGTTCCTATGGGGCAACTCTACTAACGCATATAGGATATTTATCGCACAGAAAAGAATTCTACGCACCATCTTTAAGTTAAAGAGTATGGACTCCTGTAAACCTTATTTTATGCAATATAAAATTTTAACGTTCCCTTCCATTTATATTTTTAAGAGCTTACTCTTTTTATAATCTAATGAAAAATTATTTTACAAAAATTCAGATTTTCATAATTAAAAGACACGAAATGCATATTTATTATCCATTGAAAATCATAAACTCGCAAAATATGAAAAATCACTTGGATATTCCGGCGTTATGCTTTTTAATTAGTTACCGTTGACTATACAAACATTGCCTTACAACAGGTTTAAGGAAAATGTAAAACGATTTTTTAATGAATCAATGGTTCTATTCCGTGAAAGAGTTTTTAAGTTGCAGGTTTTAAAATGCTATCAATTATGTAGTTTAGCATGTTATCAGTTACTTATTTTACTGCGTATTTCTTATTATACTGACATGTAAATCCATGTACTATTGGCATGTTACAAATAAATTTCAATTTAATTCAATTATGCATTGCTTGGGTTATCATGGCTAGCGCGTGAGCTGACGATGTTTACGATTATCAGTGCGAGCTGCAAGAATTTTATCGCCACTGTTGAACACTTTTATACAGCGTATTCGTCTTGCTAGCCTTCTTCTAGTGGTCAGAGAGTACGTAGTCAATTCTATTACTTGTATAAGCTGTGAATCCAGTCGTTGTAAAGCAAACAAATATAGCTAATGCAACAATTTAAGACCGGGCTTACTTACACATTCTTCGTAAATTGTTATACGAGGGAGGCTTAATAAGTACCCGTGAATTAAAATATATGGTGTTGTTAATTCAAGTTGGTACTACTACCATTTCTTACACATCACCAAAAGAAATTGTATATTTCATAGACTAGTTAGGTTTTGGCAGGAATTTTAATTAGTCGTTCAAAATGTTTGCGTTAAAATCGATAAAAGTACAGTTCATTTTTTTTTGGATAAAAACCTTGCGAGAATATCACTGCTGGTCTGGATGGCGAAATTGGATAATGTTTATGGAGGCCTTTCACCAAGCCCCTATTCATCCCGTGAAAACAGGACAGTCCCCTTGTTTTGCTTGTGTGTCCGTGGTCCCGAGAATTGTTGTTGGGACGCGAATAGGTCCGTATTTTCTTTACATGGTCTTCCTAAATTAAATGCCTAACTACATATCGTTGCCATTTTTTGTTGTGAGAAATGCCGGCTGATGCTTTTCTCATGAGGAACAAAACGATAGAGAAAATTACCGCCCTAGGCAGGGCCTAAATCCGGCACTGAGTTTGCCTAGTCTATTGTTGGCAGTTGATGTACTGTCTTATTTGGGTGGAGTTAAGCTATTATGTCAAAACGGAGATGCACCTTCTCTTCCAATTTAAAGGGAAAACGTCCCTTCTTCGCAGAGACAAAGTTTAATTATGAAGTTCACTATAAAATTTGCAGTGCGATATTTTCGACTGCACATGGTGTGAACTCGAATACTGAAAGTATTTATTCAATATCATGTTTCCACAATTTCAATGTTGTGTTAATACCAATTCAGAAAGTATTAATCAGTCTGTCACAACCTTTGCAGGCACAACAATGTAAAGCTTACCTTTCGGTCTCTATGATAGAAGTTAGAAATTGGCTCGACAACTTTAAACTAGGTCGAACATCCGTTGTGATGAGCGCCCGATAGACGTGGTTTCGTAGTATATTATTGAAGTTAACAATATGATTCTCGCCGTTGGTAGAATGAAAATTCGCTAAGTGGCAAAGGCCATAAGCGTGCCGACGGGAATGGTAATCCATATTTTGCATGATAAGTTGGAGATGAAAAAGTTCGGCTTGATGGGTGCCGGATTGATCACCATTGACAACAATCGGGTGTAGCTTTCAACCTCGAAGCTGTGTTTGGAGCTATTTAAATGATATCCAAAGGATCTTTTGAGTCAAGGTGTTAATGTCAACAAAACCAGGATTCATCATTATACTTCAGAAACAAAGCAACAACCAAAACAATGCATTGCTTTCGGCGAATCTGCTGCAAAGAAGGTAAAATAATTGATTTTTTAGAAACGGGAAAAACTATTATTGGATAATACTGCAGTGAATTGCTCGCAGGATTCGATAACAAGGAAAGGAAACCAGAGACATCTCCTGGACTCAGACTTAGGGAACCTCAAAACATATATTTCTCTGAAATCTCAACATCAAATTTTTGGGTGGGATACAATACCTTTGCTAACCATTATGTACATACATGCTAGAGAAATTAATACATGAGTGGTGCACCACAATTTTAATTGTATCTTTTAAGGTAATTTGCTATATTCTTTTCAATGAAATACAATGTGGGTAGACCCCATTGCTGAGTGGTTAGACTGCTTGCTTCCCACCAAGGCAGCCTGGATTCAATCCCAGGTGACCACATGTTGGATTTGTGGTGGACAAAGCAAAGATTCTGGTTTCCCTGCCATTCATCACACCAATTGCTCCATTAACACATTTCCTGTCTTCCATTATGCCTACATTTCACATAATCTACTTCAAATTCAGACTAAGCACTGGGCTGATCCCCCATCCCTGATCACTAAGTGATCCATAGTTTGTCCAATTTAACAGGCATCTGATCCCAAGCATTGACTTGTAGGTCCTTCATATGAGTACAGTAAGCTGGTGAAGAAGTAGTGAACTACAGTATGGAAAATTGTAACTCTTTGTTCAAATAACTATGTATATGATTTGTAGTCAAATTATGCATTTGCTTGCAAAATATAAGTTGCAAATGCTTTTGGTCTATGCATTGTCACATCCCAAAATGTGCATGGAATGAAGGCATAAAAGCAATTCACAGTTTGCAGCCTGCTGAGGATCAGAGTTAAGTAATGCCTCGTCTTTTAAGCATAGTTTTAATGATAGTATAGAGTGATTTAGTTTTTGCTAAGCTCTGAAAGATTTACTAAGTAAATTTTTTTTTTAAATATACCTTGGCGACCCTTGATATTTGTATTTTCGGTGCAAAACAACTGGGTTGAAGTTAGATTTTATTTGGTAGCACAACAAAACATGAGTGACAATATATTTAGCTTAACCATAGATCTGCTGGCCTGGATGGCTCAGTTAGGATCACAAGGTCATGGGTTCAAAACCCGGCACAAACCAATGATTTTTTAAGTGTATGTAACAGCAGTAGTAAATATGCTGGTGTGTAAAAGAACTCCTGTGGGGCAAAATTCTGACACACCAGTAGGGTCCAATTATAATTAGATTTGCAGCCAGCTATGCAGCACTTTCTAGGCATGTAAAATTTATATCAAGTATTACAAAGAAGTCTTAGGAGGGTTTAATTTTAGGTTAAAACAAGTTTTCTACAAATGTGAAATATTTGCTGTTAACAGGTGTCGCCTTCACAAAACTGCTGGATTATAACTTGTACAAATGGAATTCAATTTTTTGATGTTTACTCACTGATAAACATTCAAACATGTTCGTTTATGTGTAGAAGTCTCCCTCAATTTTGTCGGCTTAATGAGCATTACAGCTTAAAAATTTCAGAGGGTATCGGTACTGTATAGAATTTACCAAAGATAAATAACTCAGACACACATGCACAATATTGCGCATTGTATAAATATTTGCACAATGCGTTTGAATATTGTTTTGAATTTTGTTGACCCAAAATTTTGTCTCGCCTTTCCACCTCATTCTGTAGAGATTTTGGGTAGAAAAGCTAAAAAGTGATGTTTTACGAGTAAAGTTGATCTTCCCCGCTGAGCAGCAGTGAAGAGGGTGTGTGCAATTTCCATTAAATGCGAGTCTTCTAAGAACATGAATGCTGTGCTGCGAATGCAATGCCCTTCTTCATTCTGTAGTTGGAAGACTGTTTCCCACAACTCTTTTATAATAATGGGCATGAGCAATTTATGCAATACATGGTGATGGGTACATGGTTAGATAAATGCAAAACAATACCTGATCAAGTGCTTCTAATCACCCACTGTTTCGTGCAAAAATAATCATATTCATTTGGTCATGCAGAACAAATAAGACATAGGACAGAAGCCAATTGGTTCAGCTATTGTTGCGATGTTTGCATGATCTCCAATGACACCAAACTTTCACAATCGAGCATTATAAATCATATTCTCTCTAAAAGTTTCGTTATTGATTTGCACGTCTCATATTTTAAATGCCTTAGTGGCCATTTTAAAGCCAGTCTGTGGCGCTTTAGATATCATTATTTGCATTAAATTCAAATTTTAAATCCACTGCACATTTACATTTGGCCATTACTGTCAATTTCAAATTGAGGATGCACTAATAAATAAGAAAAAAATGATTATAGTAATATGTATAAAAAGGAAACTATTCATTTTAGATGAAATTTGATATGTATTAAAATAGTTAATCCACTGATTCAAATTTGGTTCATCTAAAATTAAAACAACAGAATTAATAGTTTCAAAATTGTGGCTCCTTAACAGTTGTTAAACATTGTACTATTTCACTTTTCTTTTTATGGAAGTTTATAAACAGTGTTGTTATAATCATTTATTTGACGAGTCGATGAATTACACTAAACAACTTACTTGGGATTTTTGCCAGAACATGTTTCGAGGGACTAGTTACCTTCATTTTGAACCAGACATCGACTAATTCCTTGTGGTGAAGCTGGCATTGTTGTAAGTGTGACGGTGGTTCAATGAGCTTGTTAAGCACATCCTTCTGTGAAATGGCAAAATTGAAAACCCTGTTTCTATTTTTTACGATGAAGATGTGTTCTCATGCGGCTAGCTCTTATTTTCCTGTTACGTGTTTTAGAAGTTTTGGTTCTGAATTTATATTGTGGTGTTTTGTCCAAAAGTGGGTGGCAACTGCTGATTTTTCCAATTGTTTTTTATTTAGGTTTCTGAAGTGTTCTTTGGATCTTGTTTCTCAATTTCCTTTTATTTTTCCAACATAAATCTGATTACAATCCTTGAATTCCATTTTGTATATGCCCGATTCTTTCTTTGCTGGGATGACATCCTTGATATTTGAGCCTAATTCATTTTTTATGCTGTGACAGTTTACTGGTGCTAGCTGAATGTTGTATTCTTTGAAACTTTTTTGAAATTTGTAAATGCCAATGAATGATTTGTGTATTTCTTAAAGCTAATCTTCTGTTCTATTGCTGAGAGAGTGGTTGTTTCTTTTAGGAATTTCTTCTTTTTGGCTAGTTTTATTTTCTTATCTATTAGTGATCTTGGGAAACTATTTTTATTTGCAATTTTGATTATTTTGTTGAATTCTGCTCTGTAATCATTTGTGAGAAGTGGCATGTTTACCAGTCTATGTGCTAGGCTATTGAAGACTGCCGTTTATGTGCCCTTGGATAATAACTATTGGCTTTTATATAATTGACTGTCTGAGTAGGTTTCCTGTAAACACAACAGTTTATTATATTTTTATATTTGACTATTTTCAGATCTAAAAATGGTAGCAGGTTATCTTTTTCGATTTCTACTGTGAATAACTCCATGGCACGACAGCTCACGGGGAACCTTGGCCTACCGCCTGGCCGCTGCGTCCCCCATCTCGGTCCACTACAGACGTCATGGATGGGGTGCAGTATTGGAGGTTGAGATGTGGTCAGCACCTCGAGCCCCCCGGCTGGTTAATGCAGTCCTCATGACCTGGAGCCGCTACTTCTCCATCAAGTAGCTCCTCAATTGGCACCCCCCCCCCCAGGGACCTTACGAGGCTGAGAGCACCCCGGACCAGGTCTCCCAGCGGGGGGAAAATCCCCACGCTAGTACTGGGGATCGAACCCAGGCTCCCGCTTGGTCAGCAGCTGCGCTACCACTGCGCTAAGGAGACGACCTTCTACTGTGAGTTTTACACATTTTTCTTGAATGTTAAGTTTTAGGGCATCATCAATGTGCCTTTTTAGCACTATGGCAAAGATGTCTTCAACATACCACTGCCAAGGTTTGAACATCCAAGGGAAACCTTTTGTGATTCTGATTTCCAATGCGCTCATAAAATCATTTGCCAATGAACGAGAGTGGGTTGCCCATTGCTAATCCAGATGTTTGGTGAAAAAATCTTGTCTGGAACTGTAAAAAGTTTTGATTGGTGTATAATCTGAAATTTCTTGTGTGCCATTCCAATTGATTTAAGCTAATATTCTATTAGTAGGGCAAGTTTATCTAATGGTATGCTTGGAAACAGTGATTTGACATCAAATGAGATCTTTTAATTCTATGTTTTTTATGTTTTCCATGAGCTCATAGAGTATTTGATGCTGAGGCAGTCAAATTTTGGAGAGGAATTGAACTTGTTAGTTAGCTACTTTGCCAATTTGTAGGTTGGTGAATCTATACTGCTAACTATGGGTCTCATTGTAATGCAGGGTTTGTGAATTTCGGGTAGCCCATACAGTATGAGTAGGGTTGAATTGTTTGATATACTGTATATTATGCTGGAGTTTTTTATGGTGTTTTCAAACGTTTTCACCCAAAATTTTAGGGGGTTTTATAATCTGATTTTTCCATGATGACTATTTTGTTTCCCTTATCTGCCTTGGTGTATATTACATTTTTTTGTCTCTGTGAATGGATAAAATTTTGTTTGCTTCTGTCAACTGGTCTAGTTTTGATTCCTTCTAAAATCTTTTCACACTGACTTTTCACTGTGTTTTTTTCCGCTGGTAGGTATTGTGAGGTAATGCTGATACCTGCAATGTCTTCAATTTTGTTTGAAAAATGGGCATACATTTTTAAGCCATGGTTTAGGAGCTCCATTTCTTTTGGTGACAAATTTTGATTGGAAAGGTTTACAACGTTCTCGCTAGTTTTTATATTTCCGAAACTTTTCTTAGCTGTGACAGCTAATTGACCATCGATTTCTGGTGGGCTGGCTCTGTGATTCTCGTTATGTTTCTTATTCTTTATCTCCCATGGGCAGATTTTGATTCTCGTTGTGTTTCTTATTCTTTATCTCCCATGGGCAGGTTTTGGTGAAAAATTACACAATTTGTTTAGTTTGTGTTTGAGTTTTATGGTTTTTACTTTCATTTTTTTACTCATTTTTTCTAAATAGTTATTTTCCAAGTTTACCCGGACTCCATTTCCTAACGTTTCTGTTAAATCTGAATGCAGTTTATCTGTTTTCTTATCCAGTTTGTCTCAATTCTGCTCCAGGAATTCTTTTCTTCTTAAATCTGCTCCTAGGTATTCAAATATTAATATGCTCTAGAACTTCCTTCCATCCACAGTTAAGGCTAGCGCGCGAGCTGACAAGAAGTCAACGTTTATCAACGCAAATTTTGCACTGAAGAAGAATTTTATCGCCACAATAGCATATTTTTATGCAGCATATTCATCTTGCTCATCGACAGACAGTACATAGTAATTTCAATTAAATGACTAAGTTGTAAATCCATTTATTATACAACAAACCAATATAACCAATGCAACAAATTAACCAAATACACCAGATTAAGACGGGGCTTATGCATTTTTCATAAATTGTTGTTATACAAAGTAGGTTCAATAAGTGCCCATGATTCAAAATAGATGGTGTTGTTAAGTCAAGTTGGTGTTACCATTGTGTACTGCCATTTCTTCCACGTCGCCAAAACAAACTGGATACTGGAGTCATAGGTTACTTAGGATTTGGCAGGAATTTTGGTTAGTTTGTGTTAGCACTAAAATGAAAAAACTGCAGTTCAGTGATTAGCTGAAGATCACAAACAACTAAAAATGAAATTAAATACATCTCATTCTTATTAAATAAACAATCCAAATAAAGGTTGAAACTGATTACAATTAATTTGCTTCTTACTTAATTTCAACTAAATAAGGATATTTATCTATTAAAAACGAAATTGGATAATGTTTATGGGGGCCTTTCGCCCTCTATGACAGCAGTTAGATATTGGCTCAACAACTTTAAATGTGGTTGAACATCTGTTGTGATGAGGAGCACTCAGGACATTTGATAGATGTGATTATGGAGAAAATCATTGAAGTTCACAATATGATTCTCGCCATTTGTCAAACGAAAATTTGCAAAGTGGCAGTGGCCATAAGTGTGCCGATGGAAATGGTAATCCACATTTCGCATGATTAGTTGGAGATGAAAAGGTTTTCAGCCCAATGGGTGCTGAAATTGCTCACCATGGACAAGTGGGTGCAGGTGGCTGAGTGGTTAGACCACTCGCATCTCACCTAGACGGCCCAGCGATCGCATGTGAGATTTGTGGGACTGGTTTTCTCCAGGTTCTCCAGTTTCCCCTGCCATCGCATTCCACCGGTGCTCCATCTTCATTCATGTATCATCGGTGTAACCGCCTGCAGTGCCATAAGTAGTTAAAGCAGGCATTAAACACTACCAAAAAAAAAAGAAAAAGTGGGTGCAGCTTTCAATCTCAAGCTGTGTTTGAAGTTACTTAAGTGAAATCCAAGGGACCTTTTGTATCGAGATGTTACTGACAACAAAACCTGGATTCATCATTATACTCTGGAAACAAAGCAACAATCAAAACAATGCATTACTTCTGGTGAATCTGCTCCTAAGAAAGTAAAGACGGTCCCAGCAGCCGGAAAAGTGATGGCGATATTTTTGAGGAACGTGAAATGTGTCATATTCATGGTCTTCTTAGAAAAGGGAAAAACTATTATTGGACAATACTACAGTGAATTGGTGGCCAGATTCGATAACAAGGAAAAGAGACTAGGACCATCTCCTGGACTCAGACTCAGGGAACCTCAAAACATATATTTCCGGTGAAATCTCGACATAGAAATTTTGTATGGTATACAATACCTTCTCTACCTACTATGTGCATTGTATGCACATACATGCTAGAGAAAGTAATGCATGAGTGGTACACCACAATTTTAATTGTATCTTTTAAGGTAGTTTGCTATATTCTTTCCAATGAAATACAATGTGGGTAGACCCCATTGCTGAGTGGTTAGACCACTTGCCTCCCATTGAGGCAGCCTGGATTCAATCCCAGGTGCCCACATGTGGGATTTGTGGTGGACAAAGCAAAGATTCTGGTTTCTCTGGCATTCATTGCACCAATTGCTCCATTATCACATTTAACATAATTTTTTGTTAGATAATATTTTGATAGTTTTAATTAACTAAAATGTGTAGATGTAATTATGTGTGGGTGGGTATGAACTTGGGCTGAATGCCTGTCATATTCAATTAGGCATTTGCTTAATACAAAAAAAAAAAAAACACTTTAGGTAACAAAAAAGCAAATACCCTGGCAAGGAAAGAATCTATCCAACCAGCTTTTGGCATACCTTAAAATACTATTTTGAGAACCATTGCTAAATGGATTAGTTATTCTCACGAGTCAGAAATAATAAGCATAAGTGAATGAGTAAAATGTCCTTCCCAGTTGCTGTATATGTACTAAAACTAATAAATCCCAAGTCAAGCTAACAGGGCAATTGTAGATAAAGGAAATGCTCACTTATAGTAGGTCTTTAGACAAGAACCAATTAATAGGATATGCAATCACGAAGACAAAACTGTTTCTACAGAATATTTAAATGTAAAATTTTAGGTAGGAGAAAATACAACCTACTGAGTATCATAAGCCCAGAAGAATATATTTCTGTGAAAAATGTAGTTAAAAATCTACTGTTCCTTAGTAAAAGAATAAGTCTAACTACAACTAAAAGATAGAAAATAATACAATAAACCCTGAATGTTTCAGTTTGGGAAAGTATAACCCATCTTTATAGAAATCAAATCTGCAGGATGGTTAGAAAGAATACATGAATCAATAGTAGAATCAAAAATATTAATGGGGTAGAAATTTGGAGAGTAGCAGGTATAATGGGTAAAGCAGAACCCAAACATAGCTTATTTTGCAGAGAAGTATTATGGTTAACTAGAACAGCACTACAGGACATAGCACAAATAGAACTAGGAACAGCAGCTAGAAAGGGTTTTATTTTAAAATGTTGATATAGATGTGTCAAAGTAATGAATTAATCAGAATTTGTATTATGCAGTAGAATTGGAATAAAAGTAGTCAGTTGTTGGATGGATACATGGAATGAATTGCAAGAAATAGAGATAGAAAACATATCATTAAATGAAGATAAAAATGTTAGATTCTGGAGGATAGTTAAAGACAGAATAAACCATATGCAAATGCAAACAATTTACAATTTAGGGAGGTATGGAAGGAAAGATGGCTGTATAAATTAAGAGAGAATGGGGTGGGAAAGGTATATAAATACATGAAATAAGGATGAGAAGATAGCGTTAGCATGGTTAAGAGCTGGAGCTATATTCTTAAAAGGGATAAAAGTTGGACTACAAGAACGATGTGTTGTGTGTATAGAACATTATTTATTAGAATTTACAGAAACTGAAAAGTGGAGAAAAGAAATGTGTTATAAGAAATGGGACAACTTAGATAGGAACATAATAATTGTGAAAATCCTAAATTTAAAAGTGGAAATAAGTAAGAAAATAGGTCAATTTTTAAGTAAAATAAAATAAAAATGGCTAAGGAAAGCTAAATATTAAATCAAATCAGTTAACAAGCTTAAAGAACTTAGCACCAACATAAGCAACAAAATACCAGAGGGAAAAATTTCTGGATGCAGATTGCAAGCCATAGGGAAGGCAAAAACAGACTAGAGACAATGGTTAAAGAATATTTTTTTCCCACAGAACATCAGTTGAAACAGAAATCCAAGCTTTTAAAGGCCCTTAGGAAACCAAGGGAACCATTTCCATTTGGGAAAAATTATTCAGACATAAAAATGAACACAATTTATTGAACTTTGATGTAACATATGTAAAGGATCTCATCGTATGGTACGTCCATTCAGAAATTTCCAACTACAAGTGACAGGAGGAAGTGTGGCAATGATTCTAGGGAAAACATGTTTCTGTAAGTTATATTGTGGAAAGTGACGCAATTATAAGAGATTGAGAAAATTTTGTTCTACTTATGACTGATTAAGTGTTGATAATGAGTTCCTTTTCAACTCATATATACATATTTTTACACTTGCTAGTAAAAAGGTTCTGGAATGAATGGCCAAGTTTGAAAAGAACATTTTTAATTAGCAAATTTATGAATATTATTTAATACCAGCTTAGAATAAACATTAAGTTCATTAAGTAAATAACATTCTTTTTATCGTAGCAGAACAAGAACACTGGTAAATTAAAACTCACTTGAACATGTTCCGAGGACCACTGGTTTTGCTTGCAATAGATGCAGGAAGGAGCTATCATGGGGCCATTAAATACCTAAAATGGTTCTTGCAACATGTTTCAGAGGGATTAAACTTCCGCTGTGCAAGTGTTTCAAGTTCCAACAAAAATTGCACACTGGTATATATCTGGTACATATAAAAACACATTTTCATATATATAAATGTAGGAAATGTTCTATACGAAAGTACTATACATAATCAATTTACACTCCTGGCTTGGTTAGCCCTCCATGTTGCTCCAGAAAAAAACCAATCTTCTTCATTTTCATCATCACCTTCATCAATCTTATTGCCGCCATCAACTGTATCTACATCACCATCAGCACTACCACCACCATGATCACTATTCCATCCATTATCAGCTTTGGCTTGCTGTTGCATTGGAACGCTTAAGAACTCATTTGGAATTTCAAGATTACTGATCTGATCATCAAACTCTACAGCAGCAGTGCGCCTACTCAAACTTTGAACCTGGAATAAACAAGGAAATAAAATAAATAATTATTTATAATAGGTAAATAAAACCACAAGAACCACCATCAGGATATATTTTCTTGTTTCTCCATTATATAACACTGAAGTTATTTTACATTGTCATACTTATATTTTATTTATTAAGTTGCATCTGTGGTTAAATAGAGCAAGTTCCTGAGCAAGTCAAGTTAACCTGGGCATAGATTTGCCATACATCATGGATTTCATGAACAATTCATGATTTTATGCTTTAAGACAAATGTCCTGGACAAAGATAAAATTCCACGAAAATAGTGAGTGCTAACAAAATCATTATTAACTTGAATTTTACTGCCAAATGCCATTCAAGTATTTCACCATTCCTTACAACAGAAGTTTCCAGATGGCAACACCATAGCTGACGAAGAACATTGATATATTGCCGATCTTGCGGCAACAGTGGAAGCAGTACTCTAATTGATCCTCAGAAAAATATGACTGGTACAAAGTTTAGTGTAAAACAGATCTCAACTGTAGCAACATAATTGAGTATATTTTAGTAATTTGTGTTTAATGTTTTAATTAAAAAATTATTTAATGCAAACATTAATTTTCTTCATTAATGACACTCTTTGTTGACAGTGTTAATGCATAGACTAATTTTTGTCATTAATGACAATTCCTTTGCCAATGTTGTTAATGCTTGGACTATGTCCTTGATTTTGACTCTTGGATTATGGTAACCTTGCCTGGGCAGGTTCTATTGACAAAGCGAATAAGGCATATTGGTAAATATATGAAACAGCCATTCTGTTTACAGTCATTCACAAATAGAAGGAGAGCGTGTCAGTTGCAATACATTCACTCCAAATGCAATAACAGCAATCATGTCATAATGTAGGTGAAGTGTTATTTACCATCATGCATGAGAAAGAGGTAAGTCATAAGAGCTTTGTATGTGACAAAATAAAAACTTACTGCTTATGATGACAATTGGGAAAGACAGAGATTGATGGAACAAAAAGTTGAGAAACTGACAATTTCTATCAAAATAATGTGACTACACCTTGTAGCTTAATCATTGCATGTGTGTGAGAGGTTTGCTTTGAAATTCATAGCTGATTGTTGCTATGCATTATTATACCTGTGAGAGAGTGTGCTGTTGGCGAGTACTTTACATTAGCCCCACTTAATACACCTGTGCGTGAGTTTGCGATACCTGTGGTGGTTTACGCATGTGACTACTACTAGAAGTTTCTTGCCCCTTATTAACAGATATAATAGGAGGGAACAAGCCCCGGAGAAGTTAATTTCAACTGGGAATGCACAGCATGCAGCAGGAGCCAGTTTCAATGGGAAATTCGGAGCACGAAGTCGTAACTGCAGTAACATCACACATCAAAAGAAAATTGTATGGCAGAATTGTTCCAAAACCATAAAATATAGACATTTATTTGTAGGCAGATTCTGATTGTAATCACTTTGAAGAACTGATAAAGAGTTGAGTAAAACGAGCAGTATTGTTACACTGGTGTCAGGAGTGGGATCTAACTTCATGAAGGAGATGACGAAAGAGCTTTACTTGTTAAAATCAAGAGAATGAAGTCAGGAATAGAAAATATGACACAAAGATGGCCCATGACCTTGAAACCAGAGTTTAGCATGTTAAGCCTAGACCATTGAGGATGACATATTGAAGGAAAACTGTACAACAGAATTATTAAAGCTTCGAATAAAGACATTTATTTGTAAACAGATTTAATCAATTGGAAGAAATAAAGAGTTTTTGCTGCAGCAATAAACAGCAGTTTTGTTACAATATTCTCTCAAACAAGTTCTACAGCATTAAACTAAAGAAAGAATTGTGTACAGCTCGTTTTGACAATCCTATTATATGGAGCAGCTCAAACATGGTCCTTGACAGACAGAGATAGTAAAATCTCATATGTTACATTCACAAACTTTCTCTACCAATTCTGAAACAAACTATTCTTACAATGCTTATTCTTCTATCTACTTTATGGTGATAAGATAAACATTTGCAGAAATGGTCTTATTACTTGCTTCCTTGTAAGTAAAATGGAAATAAGGTAATATACTAGGCTAAAGTGATAGTCAGATGTTTTAATACAATTGTTGTTATACAATTGAAATTCTATTGCTTCCATGACTAGAATTAAAACAATGAATAACGTCTTCCCATTTAATGAAAATCTAAGTATTGTAAATTTTAAACCAATAACAAGGAATATCTCAAAATGGCTAACTCACAATAAAAATAATAAAAAAAAAAAAGGTATATGATATAATTTTTTAATCAGAAGACATAATGAAAATATTAACTATTATAGTTTACAAGCAGTTGCAAATATACACTTTCATTAAATTAGGTAATGACATTGTATATTTGCAACCACTTCTAAAGTATAATATATGACATAAATTGTGCTTTAATGAGATCTGTAGCAAGAACTAATCGATAGCAGTTGATAATGTAGGCAAAACCTACGAAAACATGTTCCTGCATTTATTGTATGGTGAGTAAAAACTTTGAATGTTGAGTGTTCAACAGACTCTATTTCCACAAATTTAATCTTAAGATATTGTCTATCTCATGGTATGCCAGTTCTACAAAATGTATCCAGAATGAATAGGGCTTCATAGGCTCTTCCCAAATAATTCAAGATATATATTTTAGTTGTGATGTAAATATTTTTAATACACGGTACTTGAATCAAAATTGTTAGTTTTGAGAAGATAGAAATTTTGTTCGGGTAGGCTGAAAATCTGTGTCTCTCATCCTTGGAAGATATTTAACTTGAATACACCACAAGTTGAAACATTTACAAATATTATTCCTTACCTTTCTAAACTTTTTGAAGTTTATAATGGATTGATTCAGTTGATCTGTAAATGTATTTTTGATACTGGTAGTATGATCTTTTTGAGCAACAAGATCCTTGAACTCAATTAATGTCATGTCCTCCTCCTCCTCTGTAGCAGTTATGTCAGCCAAAGCATCATTTATGCTGGAAACGGACACCTAAAATATTTTTAAAAAGAAAAGAAAGAAAACTTCAAAAATTGCATACAATTTTCAAATTTATAACATTAGATTAACCATAATTTATGCAAAATGAATAAGTTGAAAATAAACAAAAATAACAATCAGTCTACACAAACAATACTTGACTGGTGTAAGTTTTAGTGCCTACAGCAAATTTTGCTAATAATTCACTTGCTAACTAAAAACAACATTCTTAAACACATGTGACAAATAGGTTAAAACATTGAGCTCTAGTTCCTGGCTGTAGAATATAATTAGAGAAAACATGGTGTAAAGAGTTTAAGCTCATTTGTATGACAGGTGCCTACTGTGCATTGTGAGAACTTTGAGAAGCAGCAATAAATAACAATCTATTGGTTAAATAAACCAACATTCCAGCTAGGAGAAGCATGATAACCAAATATGTCATCTCCCATATTAGTTGGATGATTACTCATCCCCGATGTGCACAGCAGTTAGGCACAATTACTAACAACACAATGCTGTATTCTTTTATTAGATTCAGCTGAAAAATTCAATGCCACAGACAGGATTTGAACATGGTTCTCCCACTCTCAATGTGCTTGCTCTAACCATTGAGCTACTATGACAACATGTTGGTATGACATTCAATCTTCCAGCTGATTCATGAGTTTTGACATGGTCAGCCAACCGGTATGTATGCCTTTTCTTTCAGAGAACATCTTAATGGCAACTTACATTCATACGTACTTAGTATCTGAGTAATATATTCAGTTTTGCCAACTATCAAGCTTTCTATTATATTGATAAAATTTCTTACACTGGGCAATATTTTTTATTATCAGAATCAGCTGAAAAATTCAATGCCACAGCCGGAATTTGAACAAAATGCTGAATGATAGTTAATGTTAAAATTACTATTCCTGTAAATATGAGTCTTTCATTAAATGCATAGGAAAATTTAATAATTCTGATTATTGCAATTATAGTTCTTGTTGCTGTTGCAATAGCAATGACATTAATGCACAATTTCAATTTCTTCAAACTTCATTAATTAGGTCTATAAGTTTCAACATTGATGCATATCAGGGATTCACAATAAAAGCAAACCAAGTCTATTTAAAATTTTGAAGAACTCAATCCTAAAGTTCCTATTAGTGGGGAAGCAAAATTGTCACATTGATGTTTGTAAATTACATCTGTGTTGCCTGATCATAATTATTGCCAAGTGCTGTAGAAAAGCAAGGTTTAATATGGTTAGAAACTTCATTTACAAAACTAATTATAACAAAAACTGAAGCTAGTAACAGTGAAGTATAATAAATTATGATTTCCAACAATTATATGTGACCTACTTTACTTATTTTTAGGAAAGCATCTACAATTTAGGACATATTTCACAGTAAATTAATTGCATCATCGGCTTCTTCAAAGTTGTCCACTTGAGTCATCGTGTCACTACATTTACTGCCTCTTAATGTGTGTCATTTACCACAATTAAAACAAATTTATTAACTAAATCATGGCGGTATTTCAAAATTCATTAAAAAATGTCCAATCTTCAGAATTAATAGTTTCTCCCAAACCCATAACTCTTTAGGTACTTTAAATGCTTTAATAATTTGACTTCTAAATTTACTCATGATTAAGTGAGCAAAAATATTGTGACAAAAACTGTTTTATTTCTCCACCAAACAATACTTCATTTTTTCTACTAATTACAAATAAAAATCTGTTAACAAATAAATGTTTTTCTTTGATGCTTTTGCAAAAAGTCTGCCATACAGTTTCTTTTGACATTCGCTCCAGCAGCTACTCCTCCACACTATGAATTTCCGGTTGAAACTCATTCAACTACAGTATGTTTTGCATTCCCAGTTGAAACTCAACTTGTCTGCGGAGCTCATTCCCTTTCTGTCAATTTCGTGGCAGGAAACTTCCAGAATCAGTCGCATGTGCCACAAACTCACTCAGGTATAACAATGTATGGGTTCGATGCCAAAAACTTTTTGACTACACAGGTGTCCACTAATGCAGGTATAACTGAATGCCAACAATCAACTATGATTTTTGAAGCCAGCTGTCACACACACGCAGCGATTAGAGGTGTAGGGCATAATCGCAATATTATCTGCAACAGCAGGTTTTTCAATTTGTTCCACTTGATATTGCTTTACTCTGTGATGGTTACTTCTCTTTTCTTTACTTAGAAATAATGAAAGATAACAATAAATTGAATTTGGAATTTACAGAAAATCAACTCATACTGGTAATTACATTAAATACAATTGTTTAAGCCTCCTTCACATAAATTTGCTGTTTTAATACTTTAATGTTTATAGTGATAAATTTAGCCTATAACAATGTTGAATTTAATAAAGAATACAAATACATAATCAACACTGATGTAATCAATAGTTTTAGTACTCATTTAACAGGCAAAAAGACTACAAAATTTAAATATATGAAAGCTGTAAAACTTGTTTCTACTCAAACTTAACAGATTAATATACGTGTAAAAATCTGATATGTTTCCTTCACATGACTTTCTCTAGCTGTTCCATATACAAACTATTCTTACAAAAGTTTGTTCATTTATCTTCATCATGTTAATCAAGATAAATATTAGCAAAATTAATCTTATTAGTTGCTTCCTTATAAGCAGAAGGGAAAATTGGGAATACACTAAGCTAAAACGGTGATCAAATCTTTTAAAAGCTGGTTGCTATGTGAACAAATGAGGTGTGGTTTGCTTTGGATGGTCCAGTTTGAGAAAAATTATGTAGTTTAAAATTGAAACCAATATAAAGGAATATATCAAAAACTGTAAACTTTACAAAAATAACGTATATGAAATAAATTATGCGTTTTAACGAGATCAACATTTTTTGTATAACAATTTTTTGTCAATACCTTACCGTTTAACTGTTATGCAAAATTCTGTAAAACTCATGCAAAATAAAGAGCTCTTCAGATGCTATTCCCAAAAAATTCAAAATATACATTTTATTTTCATGTAAATATCTTTAATACATGGTATTTTAATCAAAATTGTTAGAACATTTTTTGCAAAAATATTTTTTTAATTAATGTTCCATGTAAAGGATAGTTGGGAGTGGGAAGATTTTCTGTAAAATCTTCATGTCACATCTTGGAAGATACTGAACTTAAATACTAAATTTGATATTTAACCAACTTTCTGAGCACAGACACACAAACACAGGGACCATTTTCTAAAAATATTTTTTTCACACCCAGGGGATCTCAAAACATATATTTCTGGTGAAGTCTCGATGTCAAATTTTTGGGTGGAATACCAATCTTCTCTATCCACTATGAATGAATATGAATATTTATTTTCACAAATGTTACAAATTATTATACATTTACCAACTAATTTATTATATGACTACGCATCACAGTTACTAGATTCTATTTCCTCAAATTAGTGAATTTCCTTACATTTTTATCTCTCCATTGAGTTGCTGTTTAACCTGGGGACCATTAGGCTTAAACTTTGTGGCTGCCAAGCTATTGGCTCCTACTATAACTTGAATCTAATACACTTTCTCTTAGTGTTTGATTTTTTCTTCTTCATCCTGCTTAATAATTTTCCTTATCCATTTGGCTCTTACTCTACCCAAAAAGTTTCCAATTTCAATTAAGTTTCTCCTATATTTTACATTAACTTTCTCGTTTGGATTCCTTCTCTTAGCATTGTCCATTGTTTTTCCCTATCCTCTTCCTAGGTATCCTAGTTTCTGCACATTCTAAAATTACATGCACATCGTACATATGGGCTAGAGAAAGTAACAATTCACTTACCCCTGGATAAATAAAAAATTTTGCAAATATATTTAAGGAATATGGTATAATGTTGGCTGCTCAAAATAGATTACAGGATAAAAAATTTGTTGAAGGAAAAGAAAAACCCCTTTGCATTTATCAATTTAACGGTTTAGAGTGTAGCCAGGTTTATATTGGTAAAATGTAAATGTCATTTGGAAACCAAAGAAAAGCAGCACTTCAAGAATGTCAAGAATAAACAAATTGAAAAATCAATGTTGCAGATAATATTTGGTCACTTAATCATGAGATAAATCCAGATTAAAGTAATTAGATGGACTTAAACTTTGTTAGAGAGAAAATATTCATTTTAAAGGATAGGTATAGTGTAATGAACTTTGAAATACCACCAATTGCTTCAGACAACAAATTTGTTTCTACAGCAAATAACCCATTGAAAGGCAGTAACCAATATGAGGTGGTCAGTCAAGTGGACAACACTGAACAAGCTGATGATGCGACTGATTATGAAAAAGGTCCTTCTAAATTATTGATGTTTTGCTAAAATTAAGTTAAGTGGTGTCATAAATAATTGGTATAGTTTTCCTTTTCCAAATATTTTGCAGTGAGGAAATGTTAGACCTAGCCTTTCTGAAAAAGTCTGATGTGTTCCATTCACATGACTTTCAATACATCAAATTATTGTTAAAAAGCTTATGCTTCTATTTACTTCATACTAATCGACAAAAAATTAGCAGAAACGGTCTTATAACTTGCTTCCTTGTAAGTAGAAGCAAAATAAGGGAGTACCATAGGTTAAAGTGACAGTCAAAAGCTGGTTGCTATGTGACTGAAGTTCCTTTGTTTATATGGACAGGAGTTGACAAATTCCTGTATGAGAAAATTGTTTTTCCAAGCTAAAACCAAAAACAAGGAATATCTAAAAAAACGATCAACTCCAGGAAACCAATGTATATAACATAAATTGTGTGTTTTAATATGCTCTACATTTTTTGTGTGCTAAGTTTTTGTCCATCTCTTACGGTTTAGCAGTTATGCAAAATTCCATAAAATTCATCCAGAATAAAGCAGTCTTCAGAGGCTATTCCCAGAAAATTCAAGATATACATTTTATTTGTCAGGTAAATATCTTTAATATACAATATTTTAACCAAAATCGTTAGAGCCATTTTTAAGAAAATCAAAATTTTCGAAAAAAGTTCTATGCAAAGGGTAGTTTGGGGTGGGGGGATTTTTCTAAAAATCTTCATGTCACATCCCTGGAAGATACTAAACTTAAATACTATGTTTGGTATCTTATCGACTTTTCGTTTTTGAGTTATCGTGTTCACATGCACACACACATGGACCTTTTTCTGAAAATACTTTTGGATACAGGGGACACTAAAACATATATTTCTGGTGAAATCTCGGTATCAAATTTTTTGGTGGAGTGCAATACCTTCTCTATACACTATGTACATAGTGTGTATAGAGAAAGTAAAAATCTGATATGTTCCATTCACATGATTTTCTCTGCATCAATGTAACAAATTATTATTAAAAAGCTTATTCTTCTATTTATTTAATGCTAATCGAGAAAAAATTAGCAGGAATGCTCTTACTACTTGCTTCTTTGTAAGTAGAAGGGAAATAAGGGAATACACTAGGCTAAAGCACTAGTCAAATCTTTTAAAAGCTGGTTACTATGTTATTGAAGTTCCTTTGTTAGTATGTATGGCCAGGAGTTGAATAATTCCCATGCGAGATAAGTGTAAGTATTTTAAAACTGAAACCAATAACAAGAAATATCTTAAAAATAGTACACTCAAAAAAAGAAAAAAAAAGTATGTACATATATTGTGTCTTTTAATGAACTCTACATTTTTTGTTAAGTAAGTTTTTTCTATCTCTTACGCAAAATTCATCCAGAATAAAGATGTCTTCAGAGGCTATTCCCAGTAAATACAAGCTATATATTTCATTTGTCATGTATATATCTTTAATATACAATATTTTAAGCAAAATCATTGGAGCTATTTTTGAAAAAGTTAAAATTTTCGAAAAATTCTTCCCTGTAAGGGATAGTTGGGTATGAGGGAATTTTCTTGAAAATCTTTGTGTCGTATCCTTGGAAGATATACTGAACTTAAATACCAAGTTTGGTATAGGACTTTTCGTTTTTGGCACACACTCATGCACACACCCACTCACATTGGACCAAGAGGTTCCAAAACATATATTTCTGGTGAAATCTTGGTATCAAATTTTTGGGTGCAAGACAATAACTTTTCTATATACTATGTACATAGTATGTGTAGAGAAAGTAGAAAGGCAATTTTTTTTTAACTCAATGATTGATAATGTGATCAGCAAACATTTCGAGAATTACTATGGATAGCTCTGGTGAGAAGTATTTATTTTATTTATCCTTACTTATATGTCAGATTACAACATGGCTTGAGGTAATAGTTATACTGAAAATATGCAGGCTGTTCCACTTATAGGTAAAATAAAAGAAATAGTAATAACTTCTGAACTAATGTAAACCATTTGCTACAAATAGTGAAAACTGGGTTTTTTAAACTTTTTTTTTAACTTATGGTTCCTTATGGTTCATAAACATCAACATGGCTGTCATTAGTGGCACAGGAAATGTTCAAATGGTATTCAACCTAAACCCATGTGTTATGAAGCATCTATGGTGTAGCACTGGCGACAGCGTATAAAGTCTTTGTCATGCATCTGCCAAATCATATACTGGTATCCTGTAGACCTCACCCTGAACAAATTCTCACAGGAAAAAATCAGGTGGTGTCAGATCTGGTGATTTGATAGTAAATATGATGTATGGCAATCCTCTTCTGATCCATCTTCCAGTGAAATGTTTGCCCAAAAATGTCTGAACTCTTATGTAAAATGTGGTGGTGGCCCGTCTTGCTGGAAAATTGTTCCATTAGGGAGCTGAGGCACAGCATTTAGCCGTAACATATCCAAGTACATGTTTGCTGCAATCTTTTTCTCAACTAAAAAAATAGAGGCCAATGATTCTGTCACACATGATCCCACAACAAATATTCCATTTAAGGAAATCCCACAGGTGTTCAAATATGACATGTGGATTTTCAGATTCCTTGATTTGACACATGTGTCTATTTACTTTTCCTCAGATATGGAACGCTGACTCAACTGAAAAGCAGATTCAAGTTAGGAATGTATCATCGTCTACTTTTTCCAACATTGTTTCCGTAAAGCATTTCCATTCCTGTTTATCATTAGGCATTATATCCTGTTGAAGCTGCAGCTTGTATGCTCCCAAACACAATCTTTTATGGAGCACTATATGCACTGCTGTTCGTGGGATGTTCAGCTGCACACTAGCCTTTTGAATGGATTCCAGTGGGCTTCTCTGAAATGTGAATGCACTTAGCATTGCTTTCGGACACTTTATGCTTGGAATGTTTACCTAAATTTGACATCAAACTTTCTGTTTCTCTTCCCTTTCATTACTAATATGCACATTGGAATGGCTTCCCTCAGTATAAGGTTGTACTGATGAAACAGGCTGTGCACAAGAATTACCTACTTATGTTCTGGTAATGCTAGCACACAAAACACTTTTGCTGTGGTGACCAGATGCTAACTGATGAGCGATCTAATATGCATTCTCCTATGCAACGATCTATACATTGTGCACGCGATGTGTGTCTGTCCTAAACAACACCAATGGCACAGAACTTCCCAACTTCCTCTTTCAAATGATATCAACCTTAACCTATTTGTATGAACAGCTTTGAAATTATAAATGTTTAATTTACTATACATAAAAGTGGAACATGTGTTCTTAACGATCATTATGTGCACAGTAAGATTAAAATGTTACAGCAAAAATGGTGAATGTAAACAATATGTGTCATGTACTGATATTTTTGGGAAGAGATCCAAACTTAGATTACTCATTTTTTATGTGTCTCAGAACATATTTTTACTTTCTCTAGGCATATGCACATACAATGTACAAGTAGCTAGAGAATGTATTGTATTTCACCTAAAAACTTGATGTCAAGATTTCACCAGAAATATATGTTTTGGGTTCCCCTGAATCTGAAAAAAGCATTTTTAGAAAAAGGTCTCTCTGTGCTTGTGTGCGTATGTGGTGAACAGCACAGCTCAAAAACAAAAAGACCATTAAAACCTTTGGGATTTAACGGTCTTTTTGTATCTCCCGTGAATTGCAACAGAAAGATTTTTAAGAAAATTCTCCCACCACAAACTACCCTTTACATCGAAAATTTTTTTAAAATTTTGATTTTCTCAAAAAATGGCTCCAATGCTTTTGATTAAAATACTGCATATTAAACATATTTTCATCATAAATAAAATATATGTTTTGAATTTTCTAGGAACAGAAACTAAAGACCTCTTTATTCTAGATGAGTTTTGCAAAATTGTTCATAATGTTTAAACTGTAAGAGATAGACAAATGATTTCTACACAAAAAATGTAGATCTTGTTAAAATACAAGATTTATGTCATATATGTTTTCTTGTTGAGTTGACCGTTTTCGAGATATTCCTTTTTCAAATGGGACCATACAAACAAACTGCACCTCAATTGTTTCACTTAGCGACTAGCTTTTAAAAGATTGATTATCACTTTAGCCTTATTTGCCTTCTACTTACTGGGAAGCATGCAATAAGATGAATTTTGCTAATGTTTGTATCAATTAGCATGATATAGATAAAAGAATAATCTTTTGTAAGAATAGTATGTATATGGAACAGCTGGAAAAAGTTATATGAATGTAAGACATCAGATTTATATAGCTTGTATGTGCTATTATACTGTTACCTACTTCCAATATTTACATAAAAAGCTGTATAAATAGTGTAATCATTTTGTTCTATGACCACTACTACCTTTTATGAGTGTCAGCCAAGACATCAGTGACCTTGGTATTAGGCTATTGCACAGAAGCAGTGCAGGACATGTCAAGGGTATGTTCATCAGCTGTGAGCTGTCTCACTCGTTGCTTTGTTTTCATATTATGAAGTATTTCATAATATGACGACAATGTACGTATTGTGTGTGATTTCTTTAGGGATATCATTATTGTATTAGTCCACAGTAATGGCAACAAATTCACACTTGAACAAAATATTTTATGTAAGATATAAATCATATGGACAACTGCATAGACAACTTCAGCAGCAACAAGTTTAGTATGTTACACATATTTTACTAACACTTGTAACTAAGTAACACTGCGGTTAAGAAAGTGAAAATCCCACAGTGTAGTATACTGTATATGGAGCACACATTCACATGATCTGCAGCCTTGGCATAAAACAAAGGCACATTACTTGTTGCCTGTTACCCAAGTTTCCATTAGGTTTTTCTTCCTTAGTTTAGTTCTAATAGTGTTATCATAAACATAAGTAAAATATTTTGAAATTTTGCAAATATGCAAAGAAGCTTGTAACAGAGATGTGATTAATATTAAATTAAAAGAATCTGAGTCGGTCTTTGTAACACAAACATCACTTAGTAATTACTGGGACTGGTTTTGGGAACATTTTCAACCTTTAATAAGTATGTGAAATTTTTGGGTTGGCAACCAATTATGGGTGTATACCTATCAATAGAAACCGCAAACTTGAATCTATTCTTTTTGCAGAAGATTTGTCCTTTTGTTACTTTCTGAAAATGATTTGCAATGATCAATTTATAATCTACAAATAATAGTCATCACATTTAACATGGAAATATCAATTGATAAACCAAAATTATAACATTTCATGGAAAAGAACCCACTGAAAAGTAATCTGGATAAAATTTCAGAGATCTAATGAATTTAAATACCTTGACTATAATCTTTAAGTTTGGGAAGAAGAAGATATCCCTGAAAAAATCGACAGATATAGTCCTGAATTATTAATCAATGAAGCTATAAAAAAAAAAAAAAAAAGCATACTAAAATGTTGCAACTATTGTTATCCTGATATATGGTGGACTTTGAGACAGTGATAACTATTGTTATATTAATATTTGTGTTACTTCACTGTAACTAGCTTTTTACATTTATACTAAAATATGTTTATATAACATTTTAGTTGGACCAGTGTTATGGATGCTAAAATGACTACATAAAAACAGAATAACAGCTTGTGAATTAGGATACAACAGATGGGATTGCAAAAGGAATGCCAACATCACAGAGGCAAAGTAAAGGCTACACTTGCATTAAAATATATCAAATAATACCAACTGGAAACTAAACTGGAAACATCATCTTGAAGGAATGAGTTCAGATTGATCTTCAAATCTCAAAGCTGTTTAAACTACATCAAGATGAAAAACATCTTGGGTCATCCTGTGAAACACGGAAGTAAAATTTACTGCAGGATTGTAACATGCCCCTATAAGCCTAAACCTTGGAAGGATGATGAAAATGATAACCAATTATGGGTAAAAGGTACAGTTTACTGTAGCAGATATTAACTGTATACTTTGGCTTGTTTAACTGTTTGAAGCATAGTGGTTTCAATATACAACCACCTTTTCAAACCCCTCTTTCTTCCTACTTGGCATGGTGGATACATAACACAAGTGCTGTGCTGAAGTCACTAACCTGTTAATGAATGGAATGAAATTTTCTTCCATCAAGCTCTCTCTTTCCACAGTATACATATCAAAATGGTATTTATGGTGAAATGTTTCCATGTGAAAGGAGGGTTAAGCAGTTTTAAAGAGCAATATTAACCTAAGTAAGTTTTTGTATGATATATATACCTAGGACTTCTAAAATAAATTGCAATAATATAAATAATATATGATGGACTAATAGCTTGGGCCAAACACCAGTGATCAGTCCAATACTTATATTGATTTACAGCTTCAATAAAATAAATAATAATAACAACATATACACGGGTCATCTTTGACCAGTTTTGGAATAAAGGTGTGGTTTTACAGTTTAACCACTGCTATTCAAGTATAGGTTGCACATAACCTACAAAATGTACATTTCTTTCAGAAACTGAAATATATGTCTACAACTTGTCAGGAACTGCAATCAATTATGTATGTGGACAAAGCCATCATGTTAGTCATTGTATAAGATTGACAGAAAATGCACAAAATGTTGGCAACATATATTTTGGCACTTTTTACATCACATCGACTAATACTTACATTCTTTATTCAATGAAAAAAAAAAAAAAAAAAAGGTAAAATATTACAAGCCTTCCATCCCATATGAGAAGAGATTCAACAATTTGGCACAAATGTCACATTGTGGGTCATCAAGATGCTGTGCTCATTGCAGCATTAAAGCTGAATCACACAGGAGTAAATGGATCTGTAGCATCAGTGAAGTGGTATTGTGGCTCATTGAGATAAACAACTTTTTTCTATTATATCACTAAATGAGTGCTTCTTTGTAGTGTTCTGCATTAAGTAAAAGTTTCACCATGGAACAAACATATTTCAAAAACCAAATGTATTTTTCGGCACAAATTTCTATTTGAGTCTCTTTCTTGGATAATTGTAGATATTATTTCAGTTCTATGTTGATTGTTTCCCCCTTTCCCAAAACGTGTGCTTCAAAGAGTTAAGATGAATTAATAGCTAAATTCAACAGTTATAGACTTCATCCACTTTTGCTATTAATTCCCCATTTATTCCTAAAAGTTTAACCTCGCAAAGAAAGCCACATTACCTTTTTCTTTTCTTCTTCTGCATTTATAAACCCTTTTAGGCACAATGAAGAAAAGCGTTCCTCTACTGGCACAGTACTACAATTACTATAGCCAAACTCTGCAGTTGATTGTCTTTTCGAGGACTGCTCGTCATTATCATCATTGAAAGTATACTTTCTCTTAATGCCCTGAGATGTCTGCTGATCACTAAGTTTGTGCTGAGGATCACAATCACTATGGCTTTCTTCTTTTAGAACATTGTTTTGTGCTTTTACAACCTTTCCCAATTTTTTCAAATCTTTTGAGCCTAACATCACAGAAGCTCCACTATCCTTCTCATTTTCTTTTGTCTTTTTCTCATTTAGTTTGCTCAAGTAACTTGAACCCACTGCTTCATTACTGTTATTGCCTCTTATTTTTTTTGTTATACATTGAATATCAGCATTTTCTTCACTTGGCCTTTTCTTACTTGTATCTGAAGTGAAGTTTATCAACCTGAAGCAGAAAAAACTAATAATTATCTACTCATAAGAAAGTAATTCTTATCAATAAATGAAGAATATCTTACCAACAATAAAAAATCTGAAGTGTTCCATTTATATAACTTTCTCTACCTATTCTATAACAAACTATTCTTACAAAAGTTTATTCTTCTATATACTTTATGCTAATCAAGATAAACCTTAATAGAAATGGATTTATAACTTAGTTCCTTATAAGTATATGGGAATTATAGACTAAATCAATAGTCTGATCTTTTAAAAGCTGATTCTTTGTCATTAAAATGTTGTACTCTTTGCACAACCAGGAGTAAAACAAAAGAAACAGAAATGGCAAATTCTTGTTTGAAAAACCCTTTAAGTATTTTAAAATTTAAACCAACAATAATAATTAATATCCAGGAAATGGTTGACTCCACACACACACACACTCAGGCGCACCCATGCACGCACACAAAGTTTAAGAGATAATTTAACGGGATCTACATTTTTTGTGTAGTAAGTTTTTGTCACTTTCAGTTTATCAGGTTATGCAAAAGCAATCCAGAATGAAGAGGCCTTTAGAGGCTATTCCCAGAAAATTCAAAATATACATTTTATTTTTCATGCAAATATCTTTAATATGAAGTATTTTAATCAACATTGTTAGAACCATTTGTTGAAAATTTTGCCATGTAAACATTAGTTTGGGGTGATTGGATTTTCCTGAAAATCTTTTTGTTGCATGCTTGATATTTAACCAACTTTGGTTTTGAGTTAAGCTGTGAGCGTCTCACTCTCTTCACATACCCACACCAACACAAACAGACCTCTTTATAAAAATTATTTTAAGGAATTCTCAAAATATGTACTTTTGGTGAAATCTTGGTATAAAATTTTTCGTTAGGATTCATACTTTCTCTACCTACTATATAAATATGTAAATTGT
The DNA here is from genome assembly GCA_030762935.1 of Hymenopus coronatus. NCBI lineage: Eukaryota > Metazoa > Arthropoda > Insecta > Mantodea > Hymenopodidae > Hymenopus > Hymenopus coronatus. The sequence goes on from CM060898.1 coordinate 92,354,319, forward strand.
ACTCGTAGACATGGTAAAAATCTGAATGTGTTCCACTCACTTGACTTTCTCTACCTGTTCTGCAAACAAATTATTCTTAAAAAATATTCTTTTATCTACATGATACTAATTGAGATAAACATTAGCAGAAATGATCTTATTACTTGCTTCCTTGTAAGTAGGACGAAAATAAGGGAATACTCTAGGCTAAAGTGACAGTCAAATCCTTAGGAGTGGATGCTATGTAGTGTAATTAAAATGTTTTTCTCTTTGGATGGCCGGGAGTAAAACAAAACATACATAAAATACATGAGAAAAGCTTTAGTATTTTAAAACTGAAACCAATAAAAAGGAATATCTCAGAAAAAAAAAACAAACTATAACTAAAATATATATATGGCAACGTGTGCTTTAACGATATCTACATGTTTTGTACAGTTAGTTTTTATCTCTTACGGTTTACCATTTATATAAGTCATCCAATGAACAGGTCTTCAGAGATTTCCAAAAAAATTAAAGATTAACATTTCATTTGTCATAAAAATTATCTACTTTGCACATACTGTGTGAAGAGAAAGTAAAAAAAATAAATGTGCTAACGTATTTGATGCATAATTTTTCTTTGGACAGGGTTTAAATGCCAATATTATATGTTTTATAAATTCAGTTTTGAAAGTACACTCTATTTTGAGCTTAGTTTGTCTTGCTGCACTGTGGCATCCAAAAGCACTGCAATGCAATGTTCAGCAAATGTGCGAGTAATGTCATTAATAATCACAGCAATGCTGATTTAATCTTCCAATTGTTCTGAACATAAATTTCTTGTTTTAAATTTTTGCTATTGTGCTGATGAATTGTCTTAAATTTATTGGCATGTTATGAGTCAAAAACAAAGTCTGAAGAAGGAAGGTTTATAATGGCTTAAAGCTTCTTGGGCTAAGGTAAAAATTTAGAGATAAATCATGTAATCAGCTATTAATCATTCGAGATCTAAGCACTGAAACAACCATTTCCAGTTAATTGTTCCCCATATCTCAGTTAAGATTCCTCTACCAACTGTATTAATTTGACCGAAGTTTGGGACATTTTCTTTCCCCTTTTTATTTTTAAGTACTTGAAGACATTCACATTTACAAAATAAAGGAAATATAACATGAATACAACAGAGCATCATTAATTAAAGTCCTGGTATTCCAAGGTTCCATGTACTTTACATAAAACTAGAGAAAATTCCATTTTTATACTTTGTACATTTTACGTACTTCTGAATGTGAACTTTCTTTCAATTTTTCATGTAAAATACAGGTAAAACTGTCCCACTTAGGGTTTTCATTCGTAATATACAGAATAGCATTGGCCTCAGACTGCAAATAAATTTCTATTACAGACTGACAAGTACTGTTGGGTTTGAAGGAGTGTGCTTGTTCTTTCTTTCTCAACCTTTCACTAATTGGGGCTGCATGTCAATTAATAGTAAAGTGCATATCATCCTTTCAGAAAAAAATCTATATTGATACAATAATCCCTACTCAGCAACAGTGGTCATTAAAATATGCTTAAGTAAAATATACATTTTACAGCAGTAACAAGTTATAGATGGTATCTTACCTGTATATACTGTACTGTATGAGCCAACCATATAACACAGGTATGTAGTATATTGTTTTTTGTTTATTTTTTAATCATTATTGTGCTCATTAAGTATTTATTCATGACTTACTCATTGGCTTAGTGATGTTTTGTTTAACCGAGTTTCTTTTAATTTGGAGTTGTCTCAGTCCTAATTAGTTTGCATTAATGGAGCATTACTGTATTATACAATGTAATTAGCTTGAATCAGTATAACTATTAAATGCATTCCTTAAGTCCGACGGGTTAACAGCAAAAGCAAGAAAACGACCGTGTAAGCATATTAGATACATTCATTACAGTTTTACTATAAACCTGGGCAAGAAAGCTTACAGCAAGGTAATGTCCCATTTATTACTCACAGATTATAATGGACAAAATACAAATTTTGTTATTTTTGGATGCATTTCAGAAGAATGCAGGCAAATTTCATGTTAAAATGTACCAATAAAAATAAATATATTTTTACTGTTAATTTCTGAAGATTAAGAAGTTTGTAACTGTGATGTAGTATTACAACTTTCTGCTGCATTTATTTAAATGAATTAATCTTAAAAAATTAATGACTCATGGCCTAAAAGAAGCCAACGTTCTGTCCAAGTGATACCTTAAGGGATAGAGATAAAATTGTTTATCTGTGATGTAGTGTTACAACTTCGTAATTTTTTTATTTAAAATTCAATTTACTGTACCAAGTAAGAGTTCCTTGGTGCACACAACACCCACATTTAAACTTTTGCATAACCTTTTTACATCTTTAGGTTTTTATTGTTCCCTGTTCTATCTGTCCTTTTGAAACTATTATTTTTCAGTTAGATAAATGTTATGCTGTATCTAATATACCTATAAAGCCTGTACCCTAAAAATAACTTATACAACTTATTTCATTTATATAAGTACTACTTACCTCTTACGTGAATCATCTGAAACAGGGGACATTTGTTCTACCTTAATAGCATTCACTACTTCAATATCCATGGCTGACACTTTTTGAGTATTGTCTTCATTCTTATGTTGTTGAACATTCTTACTTTCTGAATCTGAAGCTCTCAAGACAGCATGATCTACTCTTTTGTTATTAATGTAATCAGTTATATGGCTTTGTTTGCTAGATCCAGCTTCACTTCCTCTAGAAATTACATTTCCTGCACACATTGATAAGGAATCCTGAATATTCTTATCACTGCTTTGCTTTCCAGATATTCCTGGAGTAGGAACTACACCACTTTCAGGTATAATCTTAGTTTCAAAATGTAGGGATGAAGGCAATGATTCTTGTGTATCCATTGCTAATAAGTTTGGTCCAGTCTCATTTATTCCACTTTTGCTTGACATCAGAGATGATGCTGCATTGAACTCTGGGTTGCAGTGCTTCTCAAGTGAGCAAAACAAAACTGCAAGAGCAATTTCTGACTCTGGTATAACCCTTTTACCATGCTCTTTTAACTGTCCTGAAAGAAAGAAGAAAAGTGACCATAAGAAATGAATATAGGTATACAAACATTTTTTATTACTGTCATTAAATGCAATACATTTTTCTAAAACTGAAATCCACATGCAAACCATAGCAGGGATTCCAACCTATGGTATAAGCATTAATGAGCGTGGAATGTAAAAAGTTTGGCAAATAAGATAAATTAATGATTTTTTAAAAACAAATATTAGGCAGTTCTACAATAACTTAATTAAAATAGGAGATTTTATATTAATGTGAATTTCATAATTCACAAAATAATACACAAGTTCCAATTCAACCCTGTGACAACTCAACTTATTTGACCACATAACAATGGCAAACATCAGGTTTTTTTTAGCTGCACAACACACATGTGGCGTTATATTATTGTTGAAAGCAAGATTTAATTTGTAAACTGTCAGATTTGTTGTTTCATTTATATGCTGCATTAAATATATGAGATATATCAGCAGCTTTGCATTTGAATTAACTCGTCAGCAATGATGTTCACTTGGTAACTATTGACATAACATGAGTTTATGTTGGGGTCTATAAATATTAAATTGACAGTGTTTATACAGTTACACTTTTAGTCATGCCTCTACACACCAGGTAGGATGGGGAATAATCCTGACTAAAAAAATCCCTTCATTCAGCTGGGAATCAAACCCAGGACCTCTGGGTTTGAATTTTCAGATTTACAATATCTAGTATGTGTTAATATCAGAGATAAACCAGCACAGGAATAACTGGTTAATTAAAAGATTTCTTAGGAAGCTCAAAGGGACAATGGAGCACAAGCAGTGTAAATAATTCCACTCTGCCAGGAGGTACTATTTTTAAGGCTAAGCATCCAACAGACATCACTGTTCAAAAACACAGCAAAACACATCATACTCTAGCAATATGTAAGTACAATATAAATAAATTATGTGGTTTCACATATATCTGAGATGAGGCAGGCACCAAAAGTTATGATTTGTTGCAAAACACTTCAAATCATTCAATGAAACCCTCCCTTTGGAAACATTTTGGCATTCAGCATGTTGATTTGAAGTGCAAACTACTAGAATATTTTCAGAGTATATTATCAAGGAGAAGAAAACAAGAATAGCTAAGGCAACCTCATACAATCAGAACGTAATTAATATATACCAAAATTTATTCACTGTAGCATTCATCATGAGGCTTTAGCCACAAGAACGATGCCTGTTGCTCTGAAGTCAGAAAAAAAAGAAAGAGTAAAAATTATAAACTTCATTGAATCCAGAGTTATGAATTCCATATTATTTTTCACTTTCTGTAATCAATTAGGTGCTGAATATGATTCTCTCTTACTTTGACACTGTGACACCTTGGACAAACTTGCCAGTGGTAATCCACTTTAAACTTGAAATGAGGATACCTTCAAGTGGCTCTAAACCCTAGAGACAAGGAGAAGACCACAGTCTCAAAAGACCAATGTCTTAGACAATTTATGCTTATACCCTTTGGGCTCTGTGTGCCAGCCACCATCATGCACCTCATTAAACCAGTGATAAGGTTGACTTACACCTGCCTGCAATATCCAGAATTATCATCATTGTGAGCAACAACTATGAAGACCACCATGAGAACCTGATCAAGGTACGCAAAGGTAGCCAAGCTGAAACTGAATGCAAAGAAGTGTCAACTCTTCTGCAGAGAGGTTACTACTTGGGCCACATAATCTCACCATGTGAGGTGGCAATGGACCCGGAGAATACTTGAGCAGTGAGAGACTTGAAGATTGCTCACTCCACCCTCACACATGGTCTTTGAATTTCAAGACTCTGGAGGTCCAGTGGCTCCTAGAATACAACTTTACATCATTGGAAAGGACAAGTCACTCCAATGCTGTTGTCATGTCGAGAAGACCCTGTGTAGAAATGAGTGAAGCCACTGCAGGAGAAGAAACATGCTGCTGTCCATGTGATTTTTGATGCTTGGGATAGCGCAGGCCTGAGAAGGAAGCAACTAGTGGACACCAATTTGGGGCCACTCCTCAATCACATCATAGATATATCACAAAACAATGGATGTAGTAAAGAAATGTGAACAAAAAAACTACAAATAAAAAGAAATAAATCATATTGCAGAAATAACTATTCTGAAACCTGTGAAAGATAAAAGAGTGTTAAAAATTATACATTCCAGCCATTTTTGAGAAAATCTAAAATTTTGAAAAATTTTATATGTAAAGGGTAGCTTGAGGTGGGTGGATTTTGCTTAAAAGATGCTAAACTTAAAGACCAAGTTTGATATTTAACAGACTTTTTCTTAAAAAGGTTTTCAGAGTCCTAAAAACACATATTTTGGGAGAAATTTGTGTCAAATTTTTGGGTGCAATACAATACCTTCTCTATCAACCAAATACAAACATAGCACTTGTTAGAGAAAGTAAAAATAAATATTTTAGAAAAAAGTATGTAAGTGCGCATGCGTACAGTTTAACCCAACAACATTAAGTCAGTTAATTACCAAACTTGGTATTTAAGTTCTTCCAAGGATGCAACATGATTTTCAGGAAAATCCCAACACATGGCAAATCCCCTCACATAGAACATTTTTTGAAATGTTTGATTCTCTAAACAATGGCTCTAAGGATTTTGATTAAAAAGCCTGTATATTAAATATATTTACATGGCAAATAGAATGTATATTGAGAATTTCTTGGGAGAGTCCTTGCAGTCCTCTTCATTCTGAATGATTTTGTATAACTGGTAAACCATAAGAGATACACAAAAGCATACTACACAAAGAATGCAGATCTCTTTAAAACATATAATATTGTTGTTCATTTTTTTTCTTCTGAGATACCTGTTGCTAACTCTAAAATCAATGCTCAGTTGTTGCTTACTATAGCATAGAAAGAGTTTGGAAATTTAAGGCCAGTATAAATACAGTTGAGCTGTTAAATTTTTAACTATTGCTATTCTCATTACATCCAAACAAAATGTGTATTGTAGTTATTTTTAAAAGGTTTATCTTGATTAAAGTAGATAGAAATATAAATTAACTTGTAAACCCATTAATAAATGATAGAGAGAGAGAATGTTATGTGAATGCAATACATCAGATCTTTTTTACCAGTTTCAAGGGCTGAATACAAAGATTGGTGATTTAATGCTACTGTATCCCTGAATAGATATCAATACAAAGTATAGGACAAGAAAAGTATTAATAGGCTACAAATCACACCAGCTGGTATTGTGAAATTTTAATTCTGCAGAAGTCTTGTACTTACTTACTTGTCAGATCTTCAAACTCATTTGGAACTTGTGATTCTTGTGAACGTTTGTCTGAGGCATATTGAAGAACAACATAATCTGGATGTAAATAATACTGTTTTGGATGCTTATTTAAATCCAGAATTTCTGCATTGCCTCCTGAAATTAAGACAAACCAAAGAATGTTATGATAATGTAATGAGAAATTTCACAACTGCTTAACTCAACTAGCCATTAGTTTTTTTGCTGTCATTCCTAAAATGGACTATACAATAAAGTTATTGAATTTACAAGAAAAATATATAGTCTTCACCATGGAAGAGGAACAAGATGGATTGCTGCCCTTTTTAGATTTGAAAATCATGAGAACTGAAACAAGCTTAGAATTTGGCATATACAGAAATGCAACACATGTTGACAGTTACATAACACAGAACTAGTTTAACCCAATACAACACCAATTTGCCATCTTTCATAGGCTTATCAATGTGTCATTGAATAAAACAGAATACCAAAAAGAATACACACACATGCATCAGGATGCCAAACTGAACAATTACAATACCAACATTGTAGACAGATTGATCTACAGACACAAAAGAAATAAAAGACTACATGAAATCACCACTCTGGAAAAACTGGATAAGCCATCAGTGAAATTTTGCAAATTTACTTTTCATCCAAAAGTATTCTGGAAATTCGAAAGGATTTTTAAAGACTTTAATATAAAACTGGCCCCTCGAAATAGATATAATATCCTGAACTTATTGAATCACCCTTTGAAAGGTACCACATCGAACACTAAAAAAATCAGGAATTTATAAAATGAGCTGCCGAGACTGCAATAAGATTTATACTGGGGGAAAAAAAAAATTGGAAACTAGGATGAAAGAACACTTGAGAAGCATTAGGTAAAAGCATGTACACAAGTCTGCAGTAGCACATTATTTCTGGTCTGAAAATCATAACATAAAGGAAGAAATGAAGTTGATTAAATGTGTAAAGAACCTTTTGAAACTGCAAATTTGCGAAAATATCTTTATCACGAAAGAAGAAGACTCCCTTATGAATTTTGAGGCCCCCGCTGTTGATGATATCCTGTTGACAAGAGTAGAGAACAACACAACACTAGGATGCACACAACCACCTGTTTTGCATATAGTGTCAGTCATCCTCGGAACTGAAGATAGGGTTAAAGTACCCTGAAACTAGTCTTCCCAAATGAAGGCAAAGTTGGAGCAAAAAGTGTAAAAAGGTGGCTCATTACATTTAAAAATTGCTTGTGAGTATTTTATTTTTATAAAATCACTATTTAATTTTTACTTTTTCAAATTTTTATGTGACATGATGGCGACAGTGTGTGGAATGGTTACTCGTAGTATGCAACAACAATCTGTAGAAAGTTTATATTCTAGTATGATACAAAAAGAAATGAGAGTGTTGCTTGTTAGCCAGTAAAATTTATTTGATGAGTATAGGGAGATTTGTTGGGACATTCCAAAACCAGCTTAAGTGTAACAGCATTTATTTTAGCACTTTTTAATCAAAAGATGTTAAATTAAATTGAGTTTTATTTATAAATGTTCTTTTACTTTTAACATTCTTCTCTGCATCCTATTCTACATTAAACATGAAAGATTTTTTATATCCTATGGCACTACAACCAACACATGGGGCCTGAGCCTGCCAACCTGAATGCCAGCCTCATACCCATGTATGCACAGCATAGGGGGTTTCTTCAGCCGATAAGGGGAAGTGATGTGGCCAGCATCAAGCAACCCCAGCTGGAAAATTGGCTTTTTTGGCCAGGACTGCTCTTTACTTGAGCTCTTCACTTTCCTCATAATGTTGAGTGGTCACCAATTCTATATCTAGGTCTTAAGATCCGTACCTGAGGATTTTTATGTGCTGTAAATCTACAGTCAGGGCCATTGGCTTTATTTCCCTGCAAGAAACCATGCTAGATTTTATACTTGAAAAATGCCTATCCCTTCTACCAGGTTTGAACCTCAAACCAGAGGCTAGCATGTTACTAGAATGATATCAGAAGATGTGAATGAACTCTCACACTTCTGAACCTGAATAAAAATAGTTCATTATAACATTTAATATATTACTACCCTTTTGTATTTCAAATAACAAAATAGTGAATAAGAATGTTATTTTATTATTTCATTTAAATATAACTTATATAATTAGCTTCTATTTATTATCATGACCATGAGCCTTTGCCATGCCTTTGTTCACTATGATCATGACAGTATTGCAGACCAGATCAATTTTAATTAAACAAAGAAGTGGCAGAGCCCATAAAATGGTAAAAATGAAAGCATAAACATTTTTGATCCAAAAGATAAGTGAAGATTTGTTGCAACTATTATTTTTATATTAATATTTGTGTTATTCTTCACTGTTACTAGCTTCTTTTTACATTTATAAATTTTTGATCATGTTTTATTGTTTGCTTAACCATTATGACACCCCTGATGTTAAGGATGTCATTAATTTACCATCAGAAGCAACTAATGTGTTTTTGAATGTTGTTTCCAATGCAAGAAAATGAAGGAGATGGGAATTGTGAAAGCCTCAAAAAGAATTATGTGCAGTATTTTAGACAAAGTGGATGATTTTGTGAAAAGTGCCATAAGTTTCAAGGTGTGTAGCTTTTTCTTAAACAGTGAGGCCTCATAGATAAGATGCTTTCTGCTGTAAGAGTATTAAAGTATCTTTCTTCACATTATTTGTCCATTTTTTAACTAGTATATTAGTACTCATATTTATATACCAATTATAAGGGTATTATTTCTACAACACCCAATGCTGGTGCAGTGAAAGATATCACATGGTTAATATAAAACTGGGAGGTAATGGTGGCAATTTCATGAGTTCCCAATAGTAAATAGCTTGGGGGAAGAGGTAAAAGCTTCAGCATAAATTCATAAAATGTCATGCACAGTGATACTGCTATGCACTTATGCTTCCTTGGCGCTTGGCTCCGTAGTCTTCATTCAGTATATTTTGTGCAATTTCTAAAGAAAAACAAGGTAACCACATTGAGATATGAAGATTTGTATACACCCTGACATATAGGGGCTTCAATGCTAAGGTTTCCTTCTGTCTATAGATACCAGAGTTCACTCCCATGCACGGTTTTGTGTAGTAATCCAGCTAGCTCACGGTGATAACCTACTCACCACAATGGCTAAAGGTATCAAAGATATAAACTTTCTTTAGCTGACAACATTGCAGAAAAAAAAAGTGGGCGATCAAACTCTTCATTCCCCTGTAAAACCAGTCCCCATGAAAAGATACGCACACTGTTTCTTTTTTTTTTTTTTTCATAGATCCATTCCTGGGCCAGAAAGATTATAGTCACTGAAACTAGTAAGCTCAACAAGCTTATGAAGGGATTGTTCTAGGGTACAAATAGCAAAAAGATACCTTTGACTGGTTTGCAGGATATGGATGTAAACATCAGCAACATGCTAGGATAAGCTTGATTGAACAAGACTGCCTTGGCTCCTAATTGGTGAACGTTTTACAGCTCTACAATTTGAGAGATATTGCACCTAAGATGATTTCATTAATATTTTTGTCTTTGAATTGTCTATACGTTGGAGAGATAATATGTAAATTCATGGACATCCCGCATTACACAGCTAAATGTGAGCTTAAGTAACTTTTATGGATGCCTTACCTGCAGCATTCACCATGCAAGAATATGAGTTGAACTGACGCTGTGTAGAAAAGAAGAAACACTTTCCTGTAAAAAGAGTTCTCCTATTTTCATTTATGTCAAAGGAAACTTCATTAATATTGAGGGTAGTTTCTGCCAGAGGAGGAAGATATTCACGATAGGCTGGTAGCTCTTTTCTGCTGGAAATAGCTGCCAAATAACTCTGCCAGTATTGGGGTGTCACAATAGGTTTTCCATATGCTAGAGCACATACTCCCTGCAAAAGGAGAGAGAAAAGAAAAATTTCACTAAAAATAACTGCAATTAAAACCTACTTCTGTTTTATATAAATGCAATAACATGTGATTTAATCTTATTGAAATATGTTATTATTACAAACATGTTCAACTGAAGTATTTAATACTATTAGCCTTAATTGTTTTCATGATGTACTAAACTTTTTATTCTTTAATAATTTCATTACCATAAAACAAACACCCTGCAATTCACTATTATGAAAACTTAAAAAACAATGTCTGAATAATTAAGGTAGTGTTTCAGAAAAACCTATTATCTGATTTTTCTATGGTTCATCTATAGTTGCATAATGTGTGCAGCCAATTGACAAGAAGCATTGTCACAATGCTAAGAATAGTAACAGTTGGTGTCTTTATTACTTCTCTAAGTTCTTTATATCAAGAATGCAAACAATTTACAGGTTTCTGCTGCAATTTTTAGGGTCCCACAAGCCATACTTATTTGTACTATCACATAAACATGAACTGTATGATATCTACGAGAGGAAAAATGCAGTTAAAAGCAATTAGAATAAAAATATTATCTTCTATTAAAATGCCAATATTAAGGGAATCACTGAGCCTTTTTGCTTTGTCTACTACTTACTTGCAAGTAGAGAAAATATTGCATCCCTCCCAAAAATTTGATACAAAGATTTCACTGGAAATGTATGTGTTGAGGTCTTCTGAATAAATACGAAAAGTTTTAGAAAATGTCTGTGTGTGTGCATGCATGCATCCATGCACCTGAGTAAACAGCCTAACTCAAAAACAAAAACTTGATTGAATACCAAACTTGGAATTTAATTTCAGCATCCTCAAAGGAGGCAACACAAAGGTTTTCAAAAAAATCTTCCATTCCAATTTATCTTTACATTTAAAAATGTTGGTCCACTATCTTATCATTCTATAAAAATAATAATTATATCCTCATATAAAAAAAAAAATAAAAAAAAAAAAATAATATGTATCACATACAAAAGGAAAACAGAATTTACATAACACAACCAGAATAGACTATCAAGAAAATCCTCAGTAGCAGTTTTTAGACCACTCACAAACTGCCTCAACAAATATCTACTAAGGATTGGTATAGTAGTATCACCTCTATGATCTAAAAAGAGATATAGAGAGAAATCACCTACTCCACTGTTAAATCAATAGCAACCTCAAATACTGAAGTGCAAGAGAACATATGGACTCAATACCAGCTGCCACACATTTAATATCAATTAATCAACCACTACTCATCTCTTTAGATGTTCTCAAAAATGGATCTGATTTCATTAAAATGCAATGAGAATGGCAAATAAAATTAATATCTTAAATAGTCAGATGATAATAATAATAATAACAATAATAATACTTTTATTGATCCAGCAAACCTTTGTACATTGTACAGTTGACATTGGACAGGTCATTTGTTACATAAATAAATAATATACATACATTTGCTTACAATATGCTATTTACAGTTCCTCTAAATTATACAGACACTTATTGATGAGATATTCTTTCAGCTTATGTTTGAAACATGTTTTTTGGGCGTTGACTAAATTTTTTAGTGCTACTGGTAACCTATAGAATAAAATTGCCCCTCTTGTACCAACATCCCCTTCAGTGAAACTTGTATTTGTGTGTCTAAAGAGATTTCAGTTATTTCTTGTATAATGGTTGTGCACTTGATTATTTCTTATTAATGGCTGCTTATCTGTTATGCGTAATGTAGTTCTATAAACATACAGAGAATAAATGGTTAAAAGCTGATTATTGATAAACGCAGTTCTACACAAGTCCTGTGATTTCATCTTAAACATTAATCTGATGCTTTTCTTTTGTAAAATAAGAAGTTTATTCATTTTAGTTTTAGCGGCATCCCCCCCCCATATTTTCACACCATATGTTAGGTGATGATAGATGCATCCAAAGTATATTCATTTTAAAATTTGAACATCGCCATAATTTTGAAAATACCTCATATTGATTTGCTAACAACACTGCATATATAGTCTATATGTTCTGTCCATTTTATACAGTTGTCTACTTTAATACTGAAAATTTTGTGAGAGTTTGAATTACCATATTCTGAACCTGAAAACTGACATTGTTTAAACTTTTATTTGACCTACTGAATCCCATTATCGTTTTTTGGATATTACATTTAAAGTTCAACGTTTCAAAATAATTGAGAAGCGAAGATGTGGAGTTCTTTATGTTTCTGAGAAGTTCTTTATCTGTTTTTTCCCCAGCAAATAGCTGTAGTATCATCAGCATAGGTAACAATTGCAGTATTGTTAGGGTGTGCTATATCACTCACATATAATATAAATAAGAGTGGGTCCAACAGTGTGCCTTGGGATACTCCATATTTCACTGTTTCGATTTTGGATTGTATATTTTGCATAAACCTGCTATTCTTATATGTAATTTCAGTCATTTGTTTTCTGCCAACTAAGTGCCAATTGACTCTTTAGGGAGGCGTCTAACTCCATATATATATATACCCAGCTTCTTTAGAAGGGTATTGAGATTCACACAGTCAAATGCTTTGGATAAATCAAAAAATAGGGTGCTAACCTTATTGTTACTTTGTACCTTTTCACTATTATTTGAATAGACTGATTGATAGCAGTAATTGTGGATCTGTTTTTCTGAAAACCATGCTGGAAGTTTTCCATTATATTGTATTTATCAAAATAGGAAATTAGTCTAGATAATATTACTCTCTCAAAATTTTTTGCAATTTTGGAGGTTATGGTGATTGGCCTGATTTATTAATATAATTTTTATTACCTTTTTTGAACACTGGCTTAATTATTCCCAGTTTTAGAGTATCTGGGAATTTTTCTTTTTCCATGGAGAAGTTAAATAGATCAATGGCTTAATCAAGGCTACTTTACATTGTTTTAATACAAGTGGACTGATCTCATCGCACCCATAACCTTGTTTATTTCCTAATAGCCTGTGAAAGCCTCTTCTTACATGTCTTTTACATAATTGGTAAACCACAAACATGCATTAAATTTTACTGCAGAAAAAAATTAAAATTCCTTTAAAGCATAAAATTTGTCAAAATTGTTTATGGTGTTAACTATATCTAATAACATATCATTTGATTGGTTTGAATACTTATACTATTTTCAAGTGGCAAGTCTCTATTTGTTATTTTTTTGGTTTTTTTTTTGTGGACAAATTTCCCCCCCCCCCCCTCTGTATGCCTTTTTCCTCTTTTTTTTTTCCAGTTTCCTAAATTTCCTTAGTTGACCTATTAATGTTTAACATTTTCCTTTTACATATACATATACAGGCATATATTCATTTACAAGGCGGGACTCGAACCCACGATCCCATGCGCTGCGAAGCACCAAAGCGAGACATTTTAGCGAGGGTGGCAATGGTAATGTTAAAGCACGTGGTGTTTCAAAGCCGTCACATAATAATCCCCTTTTACTTTCTCTACTTTATACATGGTAGAGAAGGTATTGTTCTCCACCCAAAAATTTGATACCAAAATTTTTCAGAATTATATATTTTGAGGTTCCCTGAATCCCCCCACCTAAAAAATAAGTATTTTTAGAAAAATGTCTGTGTGTGTACATGTGAGTGCAGTATAGTTTGAACAGAAAGTCAATTAAATGCCAAACTTGGTATTAAAAATGTCATTATCTTCCAGCGATGTGTCAAAGATTTCAAGAAAATCCCCCCTCCTCCAACTACATGGAACAAAATTGGCCTATCATTTTGATTAAAATGCCATAAGTTCAAAATATTTTCATGATAAATGAAATAAATATCTTGAATTTTCTAGGAATAGCCTGTGAAGAGCTCTTTATTCTGGATGACTTTTATATAACTCATAAAGCGTAAAAGATAGATAAAAACTTACAACTCAAAAACTGTAGATCCCATTAAAACACATTTTATATGATATATATTATTTTTGAGGATTAATCATTTCCTAGATATTCCTTGTTATTGGTTTCAACGTTTAACTACTTAAACTTTTCTCAAGATGTCAACTTTTGTTTCATCTTTCTTGTTTTACTCCCAGGAATTCAAAAGAAAACCAAATTTCAATTGTTTCATATGACAATAGCTTTTAAAATATTTGACTTATCATTTTAGCCTAGTGTATTCCCTTATTTCCCTTATACTTACAAAGAATTATTTGCATTGCACTTTAATTATCCATTTATAAAATTAACTTGTTTTACCATTTATGATTACTACTTGTACCTCTATTATCAGAGTGTTCCTGGGATTTTACATATTTTACATTGTACACATGTTAGGGAAAGTAAAAAAACAAACACTTTCTTCATATTTATAAATATGGTGTATGAAAGTAACAACACAAATGACAGAGACTGAGAAATCCACATAAATTCAAAACAAATGTCACACACTGAAGTTGAACATAGGTTGTACTGTTGAGATCATTCGCAGCATTATTATCATTTAAGATCATGCTGTAATAAAATTTACCTTTACTGTCATCGTTATTCTACTCATGACAACATGAGTCACATCAGAAATCCAATTGTTTACAATATGTCCACCCAGTGTCAAAATATCCTTTTGCACTGCCCTTTTTTCCTCAGGAGTTAATGTGGATGTAGTAATAACTAAGGGTATGTGCTGCAACCTGCGAAAAACATAAATTTTGTTTAGATAACTTATATATCCTACAAAGGAAAAAGAGCCTTCTGACATTCTCTACGTTAATCAGAAAAGTATCTGAGTCTCCTACACCTGTTTCACTTTTAAGTTCAAAGTAGAAGCAAACAAACCATAATGTATCATTTTCCCCAGCTGACCGCACCATGTGGAGGCATGATGGGTACTAAGGGCCTGAGAGGAAATTGCTCCATTTGGCATATGAATACAGCAAATTCCACAGGTCAAGGATAGTTTACTCTTAAATGTTTTATGTCTTAAGCATATATTACACAGAGCATATTTGTTTGCTATTGCTGGCATATTTGGATGCAGCTGCCAAATTCACTACATGTAATAAAGGACAGTGAACAAAGTCGCTACTCTGAAACAAGGTCGTCTAAAGTTGAAGTGTGCCCTACTTTATACGCTAGTTACTGGCTTCTTTGGTCACCTCCTAGTGTTGGTCGCCCCTTGTCATATACATAAGTGTATAAAGTAGTCATCAGCAGAGTGAAAAAGTGAAAATGTCGAAAGAACTCATAAATGCTGTCGTGTTACTGGCAAAAATCTCAAGAGAACAGATAATAAAACAAAAAGAAAATGGAAAAGTAGAAAAAAAGAAAAGAAAACAGATAAAAAGGTGGATTGAGAGGAGGGATAAATATGGTACTTCTGCAAATCTTTTGAAGGAATTATTGTGCAAAGATCCTTCTGCCTATAGAAATATAATGGGATGACATCAGGAAACTGTGATACGTTATTGGAAATGGTAGAGGACAAAATAACAAAACAGAACACCGTCATGAGGATGGTAATCTTGCCAAGAACAAAACTGGAAGTAACAATGCATTATTTGGCAACGGGTAATAGCTTCAAAACACTTGAATATCTTATTCATATACCTTAATGTTCTATTTCCAAGTTCATACCATAAGTCCTGGATGCAACTGCAGAGGTTTTAAAAGCATATGTACAGGTAAGTTTACTTATTTATTTATTAAATATTTTCAAAAAGTTTGTCACGAACAATACTAATATCACTTTTTTTTCTTATTACATTTTACAGCAAGCAAGGGAATGAAAAAAATATATTGAAATTAGGGTATGTGTTAACACTGTCTGTGGTTATTTGAGTTAAACACTCTCATTGACTTTGTCTACTAATGAAACAGCAACGGCTTCTTGCAGAAAATCAATAAGCCTGCTGTCACTGTGAGCTGAAGGTGTCAAATGGAAATATTGGACATTTGGCGAATGTGCTTCAGATGCATTAAATGAGGGAGAGGATGGAATGTAAATAGAAAGATTCTCACTGCATTCTTTTTCTCTCAACTCGGCAAGTTTGTTATCCATATTGATTTCTGGATTTCAAACTGGAGCTTAATTGCAGAACGCTACGAAAGTTGCCACAATTCCGTTGCAACATATTTTCCAAAATGATCAAATGCGTCTTCTGTTTGGACCTTGTCGACAATATTTTTGAACTTCTCTAATAACTCGTCAATTAGGGATAGCGATTTCTTATTCATTTTCCGTGCTAGCATTGTTGGGGCCTTCATTATCTCAGTGATCTCTTAGTTGAGGTAGTTGCTGCTTCAATAGACGATTACAATTGTGAATCACTACTAAATTCATATTCATCGTATTCTAGGAATTCCTCTGTTGATTGGTTTATTTCCTGAAACAAAGTATTGTAATTATTACTATTATTATTGTTATTATCATCATTACTGTTATCATTATTATTATTATTTTCAGGTGCCAGGCAAAAGAGATGAATGAATTCAAATTTCATATAATTTCCAGCATCAGTGGAACTTCCCAGGATGCTGCAGAGCAATTGATGGGAAGCATGTCTAAATAAAGTGTTCCCGCGTAATGGTTCTACATTTTTCAACTATAAGGGAACATTTAGCATTATTTTATTTGCCATGGTTGATGCAGATTACTGTTTTCAATATTTAGATGTGGGTGGAAATGGACATGCTAGTGACTGCCATTTTCCATGACCCTACTCTCAATATAGCCATGCAGAATAATTTACTTGATATACCTGAAAAATCAATGATTGTAGGTGATGATACGTTTCTCTTGCAAAAAGATTTAATGAAACCTTACAGCAAAACTGGATTATTAAAAATATTTAATTACAAACTATCGAGAGCTAGACGTGTAGTAGAGAATGCTTTTAGCACACTTGTATGGCAGCTTAGAATATTTCTTAGGCCAATTGAACTTGATAAAGTAATATAGGCTGCTTGCAGTCTACACAATTGGTTAAGAATGACAATGCCAAACTATTTCCAAGCACAATACATTGACCAAGATTTCAATAGAGCTAGAGATATTCCATGAGTATGGCACAAGTATACAGTTGGTCTGCAATCAGTGGCTCATTTGGGAAGTAACAATTATCAAAGAGAAGCCGAAAATGTGTGACAAGCATATACTGTCTATTTCATGCAGGAAGGATCTCTACCTTGCCTAAACATTTGACATGACAATGTGTGAAGTTGAATAACAAGTTTTACATAAGTTCTGAAAAGAATTTGTGGATATCTAAACCCTCCAAAACATGTAGCTATTGATTTTTATAATGTCATTACTTTAATGAGATCTACTTAAAAATAAAATTGCTGTAAATAATAACAACATAATTGAAAATAAGTTATGCTTATAAATAATTTGAACTCACCAAATTTGATTGTGTTTCCCGCGTAAATATCACCTCTCTGAGGAATTCCGCCATTTCAAACCAAGCAAGTTTTGGTATATAAATATGATCTGTCACTTGACCACTTCTCTTGGAACGAACAATTTTTGTAAGTTCCTTGCGGTAAACATCTTTTATTATTTTGATTCTGCTTTTGAGTTTTTTGACATCCATAGCCCCCAAGAGACCTCAATCTTCAATTCCTCATACAGCTGGTTAAATTGAGTATCTTTAAGTTTTGTATTTATATAGCCCTTATTTCTAATATTCCATAATACTGGAAAATTCTGATAAATTACCAGAAATTTTGAAATTTGGTTACAATTCCACTTCACGTTAATACTTGATGATCACCTAACCTCATAGGCTTTGTTGTGTTTTCAATTGTTAGTAGACGCTAGAGTTTGAAGTTGCTGTGTGTCATTGTGTCAGCTTATTCATTCGCTATTCGCCTACATGCTGAACGCTGAAAGATGCTGTAATGCAGTGAGCAAATATGTTCTGTGTAATTAACGCTTTACACCCATATTTTGCCTTACAACCTAAACTTCTAACACATAATACAAAAAGTAGACAAATGAAAGTGGAATCTGAATAGTTGAGCAATTTTACCTACCTACTAAATCACCTGTGATTAAAGATACAGGATTAAGTTGTTCTTAACTTTAAGATTTAGGGTTTACTGACAGCAATGTAAGACTTTTTCTTGAAACTTTTATGAGTCATGAACGACTTAAAGTAATAAGCACTAAAGTTGAAAATACAACAGAAAACAAATGCAAACAATGTTTGCAACAATTCTGCATCACCAACAATTGCTAAACAACAGCTATCCACACTCATTGTTGATTAAAGTAGGTATTTTTCACAAAATTTGCTAAAAACATTCAGAACATACATGGTATGTTTCAGCGGACAAGATTACCTTCAGATAAGATAAATTAGTTTTACTACATGTCCATCCCATAAGATACAGCCTGTAAATTTAGTTTAGAACAGTTATCATCTGGATAATAATATGTGCACTTACTTTGGTAATGATCTTGAATATTTACGAAAGCAATGTACCAGCTATTCAATTTTGTAGGCATACACACTCTGTACTACTAAACAATTAGTACGGTTGCACACATCATAAAGCAAAAGCCTCCTTCAACAAACTTATATGTACTGCTAACAAGTACCATTGTAGCTTGCATTGTGTGTTCAAACACTTTGTATTGTAAGTGCAAAAGTCATAAGTAAGTTAAAAGTCATAAAACAGTTTACAAATGAAACAACTGTGAGGATTTTGGAAGGTTTTAAATGCATTGGTGAGTGATTTATTCTATATTACTTTTAATTTATATAAATTTCAATCTATGTTTTATATCTGTTTTGGGTGCCTTTTTTATGATTCAACTATCATCTTATCTGCTGAAATATAAGGTACCTAACTCAAATGTCTTCTTTCGATTCTCAACATTTATCTTTCTCCACAGGACTGGAGGATTCTCAACTATGACGCTCTGAAAAGTAGCATTTTTTTCAATGAGTGAATTGATGGAAATAACTACAGCAGGTTCAAATAGCCTCATACACTCTCTGCTATAATGGTTCAATTAGTTATAAGCAACTGAATGACACATTTTGTTTCATAAATTTAACATTTTTTTTAAAACTTTTTCTGCACAAAGATGATAATATATTACAATCTTAGACAAACTTTTTATGTACAGAAAGAAATGATGTGCTAAGCAGGAACTATTCTCAGGAATAGTTGTAATGTGTACAGCAGCCAATGAGGCATGCCCTGTCATGTGATTTTGTTCACAACTCCTTTAAACTTAAAGTAAACTACAGTAAAAATGCAATGTATTCACAATACATCTGTCTTTAGAAGAAAGTAAACTTCAAAGAAAGGAATGGAGGGAAAGAGAAATGAGGAAAGATAGCAACAGGACAAAAATAAATTAGAATGCACTCATTTTGCTTATTAAGGGAAATGAGTTCAAACTTACTTCCATTCATTCCATTGCAAACCAAATCTAATGCAAAATCCATTTTGTAATGTCTGTTTCTCATTGCTTGTCAACTTTTTAAGTTCGCTGGTTCCATCACTTACAAATGTCCCATATTTGGAATTACTATCCATTACTTCCACCACAGGTTGATGGTTTATATCAGTCTATAATTAAAACACATGTTATCAGAAAAAAATCCTCCAAAATGAATTAATTTGTACATAAAGGTACAGATACATTTAATTAAATCTATTTTGTGCTCTAAATACTGTAGTGCACTGCCCTGACTTATTGGCAAAGTCCAGATTCATTACGAGCTAGGAAGTCTTGGTTAAGGCTTAACCAGTGTCAAAATATGACACCATGTAAAGTGTTGGGAGTCATGATACCTCAGAAGTGCCGACATTGCAGTATAGCTACCAATTAAGATTACATTTCCCACATGTTAAGTACAGCCAATTATCTCTCTAGATCTTTCATTTCAAATACTCTGAAATAGTAAAAAATAACATTTTTTGTTTTAGACACTAATAAAATCTCTTTTTCTAGTTTCAGAAAATGTGTACTTTTGGAGGGTTAAGATGATTTTAATCAATTTAAATATAAGTTTAATGCTAGTTTGCATTTATTTAAAGCTGTTATGCAATGCCCCTTTTTAGAACATTTGTATCTTTAAATTCAGTTTTCTCAAAACAGCATTTTTGGATGCTTATGTACCTTTTTCTCAGAAAGTATACGAGCTGGAAAGCTGAAAGCTGAAATTTTCACTTTGTGGACCTTTCTGAACCACAATCATAATATACATTGAACATATTAAGAAAGTAACAACATTGCAAATTTTCCACATTTTTACTTTTTTGAATTTGCAAATAATTTTTTTTAATTTCTACTGAAATGGTATCATAGCTAAATAATTAAGTTTCAGAAGATAGCTGATTATGTTAAGAACAAGCATGCAAAAGTGTGATTATGTATTGCAAGTAGTATCAGAGAAAAAGGTATATGAATTCACATGTTTTAAACGTTTTATCACTTTTCTGCTGAATGAAATGCTTTTTATAGACTCAACCACATAAGCTATTAAAACAAACAGCCACTTGAAACAACTGTTATGATTTATAGAATAATGTATACAAATTTCTGGAAAAATAATTGAATACTTCAAGTGCAGTGGTAATTCAACTCACTTAAGGTATACTTTCTATTCTTCAGACTACCTTGTCCCCTTAATACAGAGAGACAGAAGAAGTAAGAGAAGGAAATAAAGTGAGAGAGAGCTGAATAAGGCAATTTAAATTCAATGTTATGTAATTACCACATACTTGAATACAAATTATCTTAGTGCATTACTACCTACATGTGTAGGTTGCAAAGTACTCTACAGTTACACAGATAGACTGGATAAGCAATCATTTGAAGGCTAATGTACACAAAGCTTTAATATGTTTTCTACCACTTTTCTTTCTTCTTTCATTTTATTGGAGAAATGTAAATTCTTCCTTAATTGAATAAGCTGCTTCTAAGCCTGCTTTATCATAAAAATGGAGCTATAATCATGTCAGTGGATCAACATTATTGTTTCTGTGGTTTCCAAATTATGTTTTATAAGATGTGCTGTGCAAGAAAAATGGGTACTTCTTCACTTGTAGTAGGAACAATTGTCCTGGTATTCTGCATCGCAGCACCTAACAATTTGTTTCCCTTGTTATTTGCTCAACAGGTTAGTTTCAAAAAGTAAAATGAAAAACTGGGTGGTATTGTTCTCAGGTTCAGCACCAAAATTTAAGGTTGTAGGCAATAAGTGGAAACCTTGGAGATATTGAATGAGAACTGATACATTCACTACCATGCTCTGTCTTGCACTTCTGCAGTTGCCAATTTGGTATCAATCACGCTAATTGATCAAAATTATGTTATTTCCAAATTCCTCAATGGAAGTGTTATTGTAATCTCTATATTTGCTCTCAGAAACATTTGTACCTGCCATTCTGAACTACCGTAAATATATTTCAATACAAAATAACACAATAACAAGGAATTGGAGTTCCATATTGTGACAGCTTAACAGAAAATTTCAAAGTTTCCAAGTTTCATCCAGTAAATTTAAATTTAACTTCTGAACAAATTCAACAGGATTTTAATGAATAAGTAGAATCATATGTTACAGGAGTTGGATAGGTAGAGTCAGACTGAAAAATTCCATGCCATAGCCAGGATTTGAATCAGGATCTCCCAGTCTCTAGCCGCTTGCTCTAACCATTGAGCTACCATGGCAAACATGCTGGTATAATATTAAATTTCTCAACTGACTTGCATGCTTCCCTGTAAACTACAAACTGAGCTCAAATTATTTTGAGATGACTTGCCTCAATGGCGACTTACAGTGTCGTGAGTACTTAAGTACTGGGCTCCATAGTTTAGCCAACTATTTTAGTCAATAACTGTTAATTTGCTGGGAAACATGTGAGACAGTTGAGAAATTTAATGCTGCGCTGACATGTTGCCACGGTAGTTCAGTGGTTAGAATGATTGGCTAGAGACCGGAATATCCATGGTTCAAATCCTGGCTAGGACACTGAATTTTTCAGTCTGACTACCTATCACACACATACCCTACACATGTCTGTGTAAAAAAACAATTATTTACTTATTTATAATGTTAAGTGTATACATAATTATGGTCTGACCTTAACCCTAGTTAGTTGGCCAGGCCATAAATATTAAATATACAATATTTCAAGGTATTACTAAATATTCTTTATCCCCTAAAATTAATCTACTTTTCATGGTTTTTAACTGACCATTTCCATTTCATCCTAACCTTCCATAAAAAATCCTCTAATTTAGGTATTTGTTTATGATCCTCAAAAATCTTTCTAAGCGCAATTTGGTTGTTTCTCAGTAGCCATTTCCTACTTATTAAATTTTCCTTCCAGTTATTTGTGGCTCTGCACTGAAAGATAATGTGAACTTTATCTCCCTTCTCCCCGCAGATTGGTCACACTCCCAGGATAACCTCTCCCCTCATTCTCTTTAATTTCCAAATGTCTGATCAAAACCAGGCTATACCTTCTCTTTCATTCTTTTTACAGATCAAAATGTGCTGCTCTGGGTCATCTTTTAGCTCCCCGTAAAATACCAATTCATTTTTCTCTCTCATTTGAGAAAGTAAAATTTGTCTATGTCTTCCATCCAGGATCTTACTTCCTTCCAAAAACCTCTTCCAAAATATCCAATATTAGCCTAAAAATCTCCTAAGCCTTTTGTAATTAACAGTTCCCTGGTCTTCTTCAGCTAGACATTAGGCAAAACACCCAAATTTTTTCTTGATTTATGAGGGATATTTCAATAAGTTAGTACCAGGTAGCTCTTGTATCCGGAATAAATATTTTAATTCTTTCTCCATCATTAACCCCCCCTGACAACTACTTTTATTAAAACTGCTGCATTTGCAGATTTATTGGGAACTCCCAGGATTAGTTTGAAGAAGCTTCTTAATATTAAATCCATATTATACCAACCTTCATCAATTCCCCAAATTTCCTTTCCATAGACCTATGGAGATTCAACTAGGGCAGAGTAGTCTTTCAAACCATCTAAATTTCATTCCTGGCATCATGATTAAAAATGCCCATATCACTGCCATGACCATTCTTCCCTTAGCCAGTGCATTTCTTTTCTGTTTCTCCCTTCCTCCATTACTACTCAACTTTATACCTAGATATGTGAACTCATTAACTTAAATTAAGAGTAAAAACATAGATTGCACTCAAACTTCACTCTTGAAATAAAGTAACTTACTTCGGACATGTTTCGATTGCTGTTGCCACCATTTTCAACGGAGATTCACTAATGAACTCGTGGTAGCAGCCTGTGGAGGTCTCTCTTCTGAATAGATGAATTTTGAGATGAGTGCAATTGTTTGTGGTATGTCAAAATTTATGACCTTGTTTTTATTTTTTAAAATAATTGATTTTTCCAAACTAATTGGATTCTGCACTAATTTTAATAACTTGGGTTCACTCTGAAAATTGTGGTTTTGAGTCTAAAAATGATGTGCTACATACAGCTGAATTATCTGTCTGTTTATATTTTTGAGTATGATCTATGTTTTTACTCTTAATTGATTAAGTACTTCACTGAGCATTCCCATTAATTTTTTAATTATTAACCTCAATTTCTTTGTGTGCCATAAGCCAGGTTTTATCTTTTTATAATTTATTACCTTTCTTAAACACCATAATTTTAGATTTATCCTGATTTACCTTCTGCCTCTGCTCTTTGCAATATCTGTCATTCCACCTATGCTACCTTTAAGCCAATTGCTGATATTGAACAAACCACCAAATCATCTGCATAAAGTAACCCAGAGATATCTATATTTTTAATTTCAGGCATGCGGCTACAAACATGCTTCAAACAATCCAAAAATTCATCAATGAATAAGTTAAACAATATGGGACTTAATTTACAACCTTATCTAAGCCCTCTCTCTTGACTCAAAGCCCTAGTTACCTCCCCAATACCACGCTTAACACAGAATCTATTTTGTAATATAACTCTTGCAATATACCAATCATATTGATGCTTAAACCTTTCTTATTTAACTTATACTATAGCACCTCTCTATCGACCATGTCATAAGCTTTTTCCAGATCAATAAATATGGCATACAATCTACCCCTTTTCTTTGCTCAATATATCTATCGTTGGTTTAATTGCTTTTTCACACAAGCCGTGTGTAGGACAGGAGCTGCATAGGTAGAGTCAGGCTGAAAAATTCAATGCCATAGTCAGGATTTGAACCATGGATCTCCCAGTCTCTAGCCGGTTACTCTTCCACTGAGCTACCATGGCAACATGCTGGCATAGCATTGAATCTCTCAACGGACTCTACCTATCCAACTCCTGTCTTACACACAGCTTGTGTGAAAAAACAATTAGACCAATACCCATTGTCCGTAATGGCTGGCTCTACTATGAATCCTGGAACTTAAAGTACTTACAACATTATAAGTTGCCATTGGGGTTGTCATCTCAAAATAATTTGAGATTACCTTGTGGTTTACCAGGAAATATATGAGCCAGTTGAGAAATTCAATGCTAGGCTGGCATGTTGCCATGGTAACTCAGTGGAAGAGCAACCGGCTAGAGATCGGGAGATCAGTGGTTCAAATCCCAGCTATGGCATTGAATTTTTCAGTCTGACTCTACTTATCTATCATTGTTTTAATTATAAATATATTATCTACTGTTCTTTTTCCTGACTTGAAACCTGCTTGAAAAAGGAATATCCTTTTATTTTCTTCCACCCACTTTTGTATTCTCTCTGCCATACTCCCTGTGAAAATGTTCCCAAAATTGGATAACAATGCAATTCCTCTATAGTTATTAGGGTTTCTTTCATTTCCTTTACCTTTGTATATAGAATGTATAATTGCTATACGTCAACTTTCAAGCACCTTCTTCCTCTCTTTTATTACATTCATAAGCCTTGTCAGACATGATATTCTGTCTGGATTTTCACACCATGTAGGAGACCATCAATTCCTATGCTTGTTATTCTTAAATTTACAAATTTGACTTTCAACTTCTTCCTGTGAAAAAAGCCTGTTCAAGTCTTCCACAATTATTGATATAGCAATCGCAAATGCCATAACATAAATACTACTCATACATTCCTGTTCAACTTTTTTTTTAGACTTATTCCCCTTTATTCTACTGAACAGGCCAATTCTTGCTCTGTAAATTTCCAAACTGGTTCCCATTGTTACTTATGCCACTTTTCAATCTTATCCTTCAGCTCCCAAGAAACACCTCTCTCTGCCACTGCCAGCCTACCACTCCAAAAATACAATTAAATTAACATATGTTACAAGTTAACCTGGTTTAATAACTAGCAGGTTAATTGTAAATACCAAGTAATCTTGGGATGATAATCAAGGAAGGGTGTTAACATCAAAATTCTCAACTTAACACACTGTGTGCTGTATCTCAAGAATTCTATGGAACTGCTGTCCATGTCATATACATTTTAGATTTGCAAATGAATATTACCTTCTTGCTTCTGTATACTTACCAAATACTGACTGCTATAAGTGACGGAGACAACAGCATGTCTACGGCTGATTGACTGGTCATTTTCCAAAATTAAGTCACCATCTTTCCTACTGACTATATGCTCTTTCCCTGTTGTTAGGTAGTAAGAAATTCCTGTAAATATATCATTGAAACTCTCAGAAATTATTTACAATGGTAACTCAAGTGAATCTTCTTGTCTATTTGCCCTTCAGGAAAAGCTACATTTATGACCAGGTTATGACTACAAGGGGCCATTGTCACATTCATGTTGCAGATCAAGCTATTTTTTTGTTTTTTTTTTTTTTTTTACTGAGAGTACATAAAAATAAAGGTATCTGCCTCACCTTTCTCTCCCATAGGCCTAAGTTTGACAAGAAAAAAAGTATTTGCAAATTAGAATGATCCACTAATATAGTTATTCTTTACACATATTGCTGATTAAAAAGTATTAAATGAGAGAACTTATAAAAATGAGCAATTTTTATTTCTTCAGTTTTTTTTTTCTTGGTGGCATTCAACACTGGGGGGAGGGGGGGCAAAGTACTTATGGTTTTAGCTATGTTGCAGTCTTGAGCACAGCTACCTGTAGCTGTGATATGGGCAAAGCCCATTATCAGTGCCTGGCATAGTCCCAGGTAACTGAAAATTGAGCACAAAACAGACCTAAATTTAACCGTTACAACTTAACACTTCATAATTTTTTCTCTGACTATTATAGACCCCATAGGAAAGAAAGCTGTGAAAAAATAAAATGGAGTTTTAGTAATGAACACTCTTTAACTAGAAATCAGCGACGTGTCAGCTAAGACCACTTGCTGCCCACACTGCTGGCGTCTTGCAAAGCCTACTCACTCAGACTCACCCCTCTTGTGCTGCAGGCTCGATCCACTTTGGTGAGTATGGGCTACCAAGTACTCATTCAGCTCTACAGCAGTGGGTATGCAGAGACTCGTCAGGCAATCTTCACTGATTCCTATGTTCTTTTGACTTTAGAGTACGCAGAAGAGAGAATGTTAGGAGGAATTGTAGCTGATGGATTAGAATTACTATTAATGCATTCCATTCTATTTTCCAATTCATCATTCTGGGAACCGATGAGCATTTTATCTAGTTCTAAAGTTTTACAATATGAGATTAACTGATGTCAGACAATAGCTTAATAATTTCATATATTTTAGAATTTAGCATACAGTACTGGAAATATTTATTGCATTACCCATGATATTTTATGCATTTGATCTTTATGGCAATTTTACATTCAAATAGTACAAAAGATTCATACGCCCTGAAATTGAAAGTTTATTTTTGATAATATGAAAATTTGATGTTTTACATAGAGTTTATATTGATTTACGTGGATATGTGTCATAAAGTGTCATTAATAGTAAAGCGGAGAAAAAACATACTTTGGTAGGTATTTATGCAAATCTTAAAGAAACAGAATATTTATCCAAACAAAATTGAAACATGTGGTTGTTTTTTAATCAATATAGTTTAATAACTTGTTATTTCACTTAAATAATCAAGTTCTGTATTTAAGCATCTTCAA
The DNA here is from genome assembly GCA_030762935.1 of Hymenopus coronatus. Lineage (NCBI taxonomy): Eukaryota > Metazoa > Arthropoda > Insecta > Mantodea > Hymenopodidae > Hymenopus > Hymenopus coronatus. The sequence goes on from CM060898.1 coordinate 92,381,608, forward strand.
CTAGTATTTTATATTGGCTCCGTAAGATTTTATTACTGCAGCACATCGTCTGGCATTGTAACTATCAAATGTGTCACTTTGTCTGGCGATATCTCATTGAACCACCCTATGTATTGCTTCAATTAATTCTTTCTTGTGTTTTGGTTTATTCAGGCTCACTGCATTGCCAATGATCTTCCAACAGTTCTCAATGGGGATGAGATCTGGGCTGTTTCCTGGCCATGGTAGTGTGGAAATTCCCTGAGTTTCAAGCAATCTTTTAACCTAGGGAATGAAATTACCAAATATTGAAAAAAAAATAAAGGAAATTTTAGAATGAAAAGAAATAAAATTCTTAAAAGTAATATTCATACCTTCCTAGCTCTGTGGCATGGTGCGGAATCATCCTGGAAGATGCACTTTTCTGCTGATGCAAAGTGTTCAACAATTGTTGGCAATAATTTCTCTTGTAAAATTGTTATGTATGCATCTACATTTACTGTACACAATGTACAGTGCACCCACTCCTTTAGTATATATGCAACCCCAAACCATCACACACTCTGCAAACTTCACTGTTAGCTCCAAACATTCTGGCAGAAATTCTTCACCTTTCCTATGGCAGATGAATATGTTTCCATCATTTCCTTTGACATTAAATTTTGGACTCGTCAGAGAAGAGAACCTTACCACACATTTTTTCAGTCCATTGGATATGTGCTTGAGCCCATTTCAGTTGTACTTGCTTAATTTTTAGGGGCTTCTTTCAAGGTCTTCTGGCAGGTAATCCCATCTCTAAAAAACCTGTTTCAAATGATTCTAGGAGAAATTGCCACACCAGAAACTTCTTCTCACTCTCTTTTCATCTCCACAGAAGTCATACATTGATTTCTCAGGCTCATTCTTTTCAAAATTCTTTCATTAGCAGCAGTAGAAGTCCTTTTTCTGCCTCTGCCTTTCACCCTTTCCACATTTCTAGTTTTCTTAAATTTAGTCAATAATCTTGATACAGTAAACTGGTTGAACCCTATTTTTGATTCTATGGCTCTTGTAGAAAGGCCCGCAGAAGCTAATGCAGCAATCACACTCTTCTTACGAGGAGTTAACCCAATTCCTCTGCCCATGTTGCAGAACATGTACTTAACGCATGCAAGAGCAAAACTACACTAACATTATAAAGAAGTGAATAACACTGCAAGAATGGATCATTTTTATTGTTGCTCCACTAAACCAAAGCAAACTCACAACAGTACAAAGCAAAACTGGGATAGAGTGAGCACTAATGCATATTGTTGACATTCACATGGAAACAGATTGAAAATGTTACATTTCCCGGGTAATGCAATATATATTTTCAGTACTGTATAGTATAAGTGTATCTGGAAATATGAAAAATACTTTACCCTTCTGATATAATAAAATAAACATGAATGCATATTTTAACTAAAAGGATCCCTTTTTTGTGAATAGAAATGAATATCTATTAAGTTCTACGTATAAGACAAGCCGTTATATGAATTGCATAGCCAACAAAATGGACATTTAAATTTATTCCACCCCAGTTGCCACTAATCCTATATTATTTGGCCTATTTTAGTAATTAAATTAACTATATATAGGAATATGTTTAGAAGAAGAAAACAAAGAAAAATTACAGGAATTGAAAGAACAAAACAAAAATAAACAAATCACATAATTATGGGCATCTTTCTTTGAAGCAGGCATGTGGCTGTCGTTTGTTTCAGAGTGCTTTTCAAACACTTAAATCTCCTCATACTGTTGTGGAATATTTTAATGTAATCACTTTGTTTACAGTACTAGTTGGTTTTTTTATCCACCCTCTCAATTATGGTAGTTTTCTTTTAGTTGCATCATCCTCAGTAATGGTAATCTTACAATTGACTAATTTATTTTGAACTTCTTAAATAGATAATAACTTATCTCGATTTTCCTCCATGCCTTCCATTTCTGTCTGTGTTTGTGACTCCCACAGTAGACTTGTAATGTAAATCTGGGTGGCAAACGCAAATGTTGTCCTCCATGTTCCTGAGGTAACATGCTAGCATCTAGTTCCCAAGGTCACAGGTTAAAACCTTGGGGGAGGGCATTGTATTTTTTGGGTCTAAAAATCCTTATAATGGTTTCCTTCAGAAGGGAAGTAAAGCCGTTGGTCCAGTGTCATAGATTTATGGCATATAAAAGAACCTCAAGCCTGCTAAAGTGGCCTCTGAGCAAATTTAAGTGGTCTTTCACACACAAAATGGAATGGAACACTACCAACTACAGCAGTTAAAGAGCACACCTACCTAATGCTGGCTTTCTCTATGTGTACTATGAACATAGTGTATTGAGAAGGTATTGTATTCCACCCAAAAATTCTATGTCAAGATTTCACCAGAAATACACGTTTTGATGTCCACTGAGTAAAAAATTAGTTTTTAGAAAAAGGTGGTATATGTATGAGCCTGTGGACAATATAGCTAAAAATATACAAGGTTTGATATTTAGGTTAACTATCTTCCAAGGATGAAGCACAAAGATTTTCAAAAATATTCCCCACACCAAACCACCTTTTGCATGAAAAAAGTGTCAAAAATGTTGTTTTGCTCAAAAATGGCTCTAATGATTTTGATTAAAAAAAAACAACTCTGTATATTAAAGGTACTTGAATAATATATCACAAATAAAAAGTATATCTCAAATTTTCTGGAAATAGTTTCTGAAGACTTGCTCATTCTGGATGAATTTTGCATAACTGGTAAATCATATGAAATAGACAAAAAACTTATTCACCAAAAATGTAGATCGATTTATGTCATGTACATTTTTATTGTAGAGTTGCCTGTTTCTAAGATATTCCCTCTTATACATTTCAATTTTAAACTGCGTCACTTTTCTCAAATGGGGCCACTTTTCTTTCACCTCTTTTTTGTTTTATTGACAATGCAAAGCAAACTGAACTTCAATTGCTCATATACTGACCTGCTTTTAAAAATCTGACTATTGCTTTAGCCTAGTGCATTCTCTTATTTCCTTTCTGCTTAAAAGGAAGAAGTAATAAGACAATTTCTGCTAATGTTTATCTTGATTAACATAACTTATATAAAAGAATAAACTTTTGTAAGAATAGTTTGTTTATATAACAGGTAGAGAAATGAATGGAAAACATCACATTTTTTTCAATTTTGAGTGTTATTATGCTACACATAGTGCTGTCATAAAACTCTTACCCCTGTCAGTGATTTTGGGAGTTTGACTCGTCAAAATTATGCTATGAGTCGCTTCGTGTGTTTTATGTTTCTATCCTTGTATAGCACCACTTACCTTATTGCATTTACCCCTGCCTTGTATCGGCTATGCAGCTTGCACAGCAGACTCACACTTAACCTGTTTCTGACCTCTATTTTTAACTATTGTGGTTCTCAGCATCCCATTTTAAGTTAAAGACTGTTTAATTTTGCTCAGAGACCTCTTTATTAGGCTTGAGGTTTTTTAAGTGTTGTAAATTTACAACACAGTACCAACAGTTTTACTTCCATTCAGAAGGAAGCCATGCTAAGGAATTTTACACCCCCAAAAAAGCCATCGCTCTCTGCTAAGTTTGAACCTTGGTTAGGAAAGATTTGCATGGTAACCACAGAGGGCAATAGTGAAAGCTGAGGCAGGGGTATTTTGTTTTTTAGGTACTACTTTCACTATAAAAAAACTGCAGCTCAATCTACAGCATCAAACTGACAATGGTCTGTTGTAAGATTAGAGTTGGTCCCTTGATATTCCGTGATATCAAAGTATGTATAACACCTTGAAATATACTTTCAATACCCTTAAGTTTTGCATAATAAATGCTGTTGTGTTTTAACTTTGGATAAGAAATAAAAGGAATTGAGACTTCATTGCCTTGCACATTTTCCCAAAGAATTACTGAACTTGATAGACCATGATTGCGTTTCCAGTGAATAAATGAATGGAACATTCCATTGACAACATTAAATGAAAAATGCAAAAATGGGAGAAGGAATAGAGGTGCTCATGTAATATGCAGAGTTAAGTTGTGAATTAATCTAATTTATCTGATGCAATAACCTGGCTTGGGTGCTAACATTTGTCTGCTCCAGTGATCAAAATCTGTGAATTCAGCAGAAACAAACCATAACTTTAGATAGTACAGAGCTTGGAAATATATATATATATATATATATATATATTTTTTAATCTATTAGTTTGTGTTTATGCAGGTCAAACTCTGGTCATGAGTTTAGTTTACAGGTATAATGTACCTCTAACTTCCCTAAATAATTTGTTTTACTAATTATTGGTAAAACATAACTTACTATGTTTCCGAATGTTATCTAATTACTTATCAAATGAAAAAATGCTTACATTATCTGGTAATTTTGAATAGTGGTAGAATGGTGTAACACACGCATTATTTTTAGTTGCTTCAGTTTCTTGCAAAACATACATTAGTTTATATTTTCCAGATTGCAAATAAAGATGAACTGCTAATTAACATTTTCTATAGATACAAAAACTTTTAAAAGAAAGTGTTCAGCCATAAAGATGGGACCATAGGCCCTCTACTGTTTGTGTGTGCATCCATCCCATTTCAGTAAGTCTTTACTGCACTGCTACAAAGGGACATAGCACTTATGGGAGTTCCTCTAGTGCTGCCATTTAAGGCAAAAGTCAGTCACTGATGCTTTGCCACCCTACCCTGCCATCAATCCTCATAAAATTCCAAAATCTGAACTGAGTATGCCTAATCTTGTGTATCTTCTTGTATCTGGATTCAATCACCAGCAAACAACATGGAGATTAAAACCACCCCACACTGTCACATAAGTATTCAAAGACACACCTGTCACAAAACTCTACAATAAATATGTGTCACTAATACAATTTTGGTGAGCTTTTTAACTAGGTAAATATACTAAAGCGACTTTTATTGTGTTTTAAGGTCACTTAATTCACTTTTCAAGGGGTCTATATACGGAAGTTTGGCCATATTTAGCAACGATACACTAAATGTTCTATAATTTTTTTCAAAAAACTTAATTCACAATGAAATTCTTAGCATTATCAGAATGCTACCTGTAAAGATGTCCACTGGCAACTTTTTATATAAAATGTGTGTTCTGTACATATTCCAGTTAGTTTGCAACAAGTCCAGCAACAGTTTTATGTTCTATACTGCTACATAGTTGTTCCGTGTTCCTGATATACAACCGTATACATTTTCTGAACATGTTTATATTCCTGCTAGGCAATCAATAACTTCCTAAAGTTCCAGAATTTGCAATTGTGTAGACTAACCTCAAGTACATAGCTTATTGCTGTTTTCAAAATGTAATATTGTAAGTAATCAAGACTACAAGAATTTTGTAAATAATTGTAAATACTTTTATATAATATTGACTTATCCTATAGCATGGTACCCATGTACATTTGTATGATCTACTGGAAGAATAAAATATCTGTCTACCCACGTATTAAATGCTAAGGGGTGAAACCACTGTATAGTAATAATGTGATCGCCAGAATTAATAGTGTTGTCACTCGGAATTACCATAACTGTCACATTTTAAAGAAAACTAACACAGAGATAGCCTGTCGTGAATGACATCAAAGATGCCCATTATGAACAACCATTTAAAGTAAGTATGCTTTCTAGGTTTCCTGTTTACTACAACATAACAATCGTAGACCTACCTTTTGAATTCTTCAATATCCACATGTTATACAAAACTACCTGTAAAAGAAAATTTATAGCACTAACAACACATTCTGCTGTTATTTACCGAGGCTTTGACGATACTGCCAATAATTATTTGTAGACTGTTGTAGACCTACATCAGAATCAGAGATAATAGAACATTGCAGTATACGCAATATGCTCTATGATTTAGCTGAGACAGATCGTGATCTTGTAGCTTCGGATTTCCAATATGGGATCCATATATTCTGGGACAAACTAAAAGTCACAAACTCACAACTTTAGAAAAAGTCAAAGCTCGGCACATGAAACGAATCTTGAAAAAGGCAGCACCGTGAAGATTGGCCTACGTCCTAACGAAAGAAACTTTCTTCATAGAAGACATCAGAACGCAGGTACTCCTGCCAAATACCACGGCCTAAGAGCACACCCACGAAATGCGCGCCATCCGTGGTATAGTGGTTACTATGTTGGCCACTTATACCCAAAGTCACGGGTTCAACCACTGCGGAAGGCAATGCTTTTTTTTTTTTTCGGGCGTGAAAATCCTAACAATGGCCTCCTTCGGAAGGGCTTAAAGCCGTTTGTGCCGCATGGTAGATTTATGGCACGCAAAAGAATTTTAAGCCAGCTATATAGGCCTCTGAGGAAATTAAGGGTCTTTCACATGCCACGTAGAATTGGGTGTTGAAAATCATAGCAATTAAAGAGCGTTCATACATAAAATTCCATTTCATTTTTTCAATAAGTATTGGGCGTGGAACGTCTGGAACGACTTATATTCAACAAATGCCATGGCTATGTAAGCAGACAAACTATGAGCCTCCTCACATAGAGAGGTGACATGCATCACACGCTTTCCACCAAAACAAGATATTTTACCTACGGGATGAATAACTTAATAACAACATAACATTATTTAACTACCTTAATACAACACTGGTTATTCTTCCCTTTCTTGTTGTAATTTTATCACTTGCACACGAGTGAAATGTATTTTTACTTTCTCTACACGTAAGATAAGATATTTATTCACCAAAAGAATTACATGAATTCAAAGGCTTCGTCAGGTAACAAATTACAATTTACATTGCTGTAATACAACTTACAACTAGTATGAACAATTTAAAGAAACTTAAACTAGATATTAATAATTTACACAATGGTTAATACAAGTTTAGGAAAATGCAGTAGTCAAGAAATCATTTATATTGTAGAACATGTGGGTTAAGAGATGGTTTTTGAGTTGTTTCTGATTTAAGAGTTTACAGTTACCCGATAGCTTGTTATAAAGAGATAGCCCTTGATGTAGTGTACTCTGCTGACAGGTTTTACTTCTTTGATGATTGAAGTGCAAGCTTTGCGATCCCCTGGCATTATAGGAATGGTAGAATATGATATATTCTTATGAATAAAAATAACAGTCTCCAAAATGTAAACACAAGTTAGTGGTAGAATACGGAATTCTCTGAACACTGGTTTTGTTGATGAATTTATAGAGACACGTTTCATGATTTTTACAATGCGCTTTTGTAGTAAGAATAGGTCTTATGTTTTGGTTGAGGATCCCCAGAAGATTATACCATAATAAAGTACAGAATGTACACCTTCAAAATAAACTGCTTTTAGGACTTCAGGAGAGGATACACGACTAAGGATTCTCATTGCATAGCTTAGTTTACTGAGCTTTGTAATTACAAAATTAATATGAGTCTTCCAGGATAGGTCAGCATAAATCCATACCCCTAGAAACTTAGTGGCGTCTGTTTGCTTAATTTTTTATTGTCCGATGGTAATATTTACATTTGCTTATTGATTTACTTGAGAACTGAATTGCATGCACAGTTTTGTCAGCATTTAAAACCAATTTATTTTTCTTCAGTGATATATTTAAGTTTTCATTTGCCCTGTTAATGCTGTCTATAAGAACATTAAGATCTTTGCCACTGGGTGCGAAATTTGTGTCACCAGCAAACAGAACAGTATCTATATGTGGCAATTCACTTAGGAGATCATTGCTATATAGAATAAATAATATTGGCCTTAGAATAGAACCTTGTGGGACGCCATGATCAACAGGTCTTTGGTTTAATCTGTATGTGTTTATTTCTACAAACTGCTTCCTATTCTTTAGATAGGATTGAAACCATAGATTGGCTATTCCTCTGATACCATAAGAATTGAGCTTTTTTCATGAATATCCTATGATTTACTGTATCAAAAGCTTTCGAGAGATCTAAAAATAAGCCAAGTGAATGATTTTTAAGGTGTTTTGCTGTCAAGTCATGAGTAAGAAATGAAAACAAAGCACTATTAATGTTTTTATTTTCCGAAAACCATACTGAGAAATAGAAATAAGGGAATACGATTCCCGGAAAATTACTAATCTGGTGTACATCAACTTCTCAATAATCTTAGAGAAAACCACTAACATGGATATTGGTCTAAAATGTTCAATATGCTCTTTTTCCCCCTTTTTAAATAGTGGCGTAACTTTTGCTACTTTTAGAGTTGTAGGAAAATTGCCATTTGAAAAAGATGCATTGCAAATATTGCACACTCGCTTTTATTACTGCATCTGGTATGCCATCAGGTCCACAGGAGAATTTGTTTTTAAAATGTTTTAAGACCATTATAATTTCGTTTTCAGTACCAGGAGAGAGAAATAAAGTGTGGCCTGTAACAGATAACAACAAGGTTGCATTGCTTGTTGTTGAAATTGTTAGTTGGTCCACAATATTTGTAAAATGTTTTTTAAAAATGTTAGGTAATTTAGATTCACGCTTATATCCTTTCCTTGGTAATTGACCTTAATTTTCATTATTTTAGCATTGGAATTGGAATTAGTTTCTTTTCGAATAGCTTCCCAGGTTGTTTAACTTTTATTTTGAGCATTTAATATATTTCTATTATTATTTAGTTTCTTAGCTTCAAAAATTATTTTCCAAGGATTTTACAGTATTGCTTGTAATATTTATGAAAAAGAGGATCACTGGAGATTTAATATAACTTCTTCCTTTTACAAGATTCGTATGCCGTTTGTGGTCCAGTCTAATTGTTTTCTTTTTTAGTATTTGGATTCACCGTTTTTACTGGAACGGCTATATTAAAATAGTAAGAAAAAGTGTTGATAAAAAGTTGGAACCTTTTGTCTGTATTTGGTCCATCCAAAGTTTCAAACCAGTCTTCCTTCGCTAATAAGTAAGTGAAGTAATGCAGGTTCTCAAAATTGTAGAATCTTTTTTTATAGAATTGTCTCACTCCATCAGGCTCTGTAAGTGTTTTTCTGGGAAAACTTAAATCTAGAAATATTCCATTATGATCAGAGAAGCCCAAATCAGTATTATTTGTGGAGAAATCTTGAAGGGAGTTGCTTATTATAATTTGATCTAAACATGCCATAGCTGTTTTTGTTACTCGTGTTGGGGTATTTATTACTGGGAGTAGGTTGAAAGAATGCAATAGTGAAACAAAACGCCTTTTCTTACCGCTATCTACTAAAAAATGAATATTAAAATTACCACATATAACAACATGTTGTTTTTGCTGCAACATTTGCAAGAGATGATCAAAGTTTTCAAAAAAGGTTTCTAAACATCCATCGGTAGATCTATAAATACAAACTACTATTAACCACATATCATAGAGTTCTACTTCGACTCAACATGTTCAAAATCTTGGTATTTAAGTTCAGTATCTTCCAAGTATGCGACACGAAGATTTTCAACCCTTCACATGGAAAAATTTTCGAACATTTTGATTTTCTAAAAATATTGCTGTAGCGATTTTGATAAAAATGGCATATATTAAAGATATATACTTGACAAATAATATGTATATCTTGAATTTTCTGGGAATAGCCTCTGAAGACTACTTTATTCTGGATGAATTTTACGGACTTTTGAGTAACTGGTAAACCGTAAAAGTTAGACAAAAACATACCACACAAAAAATGTAACTCACATTAAAACACGCATTTTATGTCATATACATTTTTTTCGTGGAGTTGATCGTTTTTTGGATATTCCTTGTTTTTTGTTTCAGCCTTAAAAAGCTTATACTTTTCTCATACAGGAATTTGTCAACTCCTGTCCATACAAACAAAGGAACTCCAGTCACATCGCAACCATCTTTTGCTATCACTTTAACCTATGTTACTCCCTTATTTCGCTTCTACTTACAGGGAAGCAAGTAATAAGTCTATTTCTGCTATTTTTTTCTAACTTAGCATGAAGTAAATAGAAACAAACTTTTTAACAAAAATTTGTTGCAGAGATATAGAGAAAGTCATGTGAATGGATTACATCAGATTTTTTAATATAGTACTTGGAAATTTCAAAAATGTTTTCACTCCCATGTACTTTAATTTCTGCATATTTCAATAGTGATAAATTAATAATCTACTGAAATGCGGTAGCTACATGAAAGTAAATGCAGATTTAATTGTTAGATACTGAGAGACTTCGACGCTGTAAAAGATCAAAATAAGTGTAACTGATCTCATGTTCATTCTACTCTAAACAAAAAATACACAGCAACATTCATCCAGAAAAAAGAAGTCCTCAGATGCTATTCCTAGAAAACAAAAGGTATATATTTTATTTCTGGTGCAAATACCTTTAATATACGTATTTTTAATCAAAATCATTAGAGCCATTTTTGTGAAAAACACAATTGGTAAACCATTTTCCATATAATGGGTTGTTTGGGGTCGGGGTTTTTCTTCAAAAGCTTCGTGTGTCAGCCTTGTAAGATAGTAAACACGATTACCAAGCTTTGTATTTGCAATTTTTACTTAAACCTATATAATTTAATAATTAATACACAAAATTCATATTCCAATGAATAAACTTCCTTTGAGCTTTGCTGCCCCCCTCCATACACACGGACCTATTTCTACTTTTACTTTCTCTATACGTACTATGTACACAGTGTATAGAGAAGGTATTGTAATGCACCCAAAATTCGATACTGAGATTTCACAGGAAATACATGCTTTGAGACACTCTGAATAAAAGACAGTACTTTCTATAGCCCCATATGTACAATGTACATAGAAATAGATAAGTATTGTATTCCACCCAAAAATTCGATGTCGAGATTTCACCGGAAATACATATTTTAGGACCCCCTCAGTCCAAAAAAAAAAAAAAAAACAGAAACAGGGCCGTGTGTGTGTGTGTGTTTGTGTGTGTGTGTGTGTGTGTGTGTGTGTGTGTGTGTGTGTGTGTCTGTCTGTGTGTCTGTGACAGTATAGCTCAAAAATGAACAGACGGTTAAATACCAAACTTCTTCCAAGGATGCGACACGAAGATTTTCAAGAAAATTTCCCCACCCCAGCTACCATTTACATGGGAAAATGTTCGAAATGTTTGTTTTTCTTAAAAATTGCTCTAACGATTTTGATTAAAATACCACATATTAAAGCCATTTATTTCATAAATAGAATGTATATTTGAAATTTTCTGGGGATATCTTCTAAAGAACTGTTTATTCAGGATGAATTTTGCTCAATTTAGAATAACTAGTAAACCGTAAGAGATAGAAAAAAAACTTACTGTACAAAAAATGTAGATTCGTAAAAATATACAAGTCATGTCATATACATTATTTCCGTGGAACTTACCGTTTTAGAGGTATTCCTTGTTATTAGTTTCAGTTGTGAAGTACTTATAATTTTCACAGACGGGGAGTGTTCGTTTTCCATTTGTTCTATACCTGGCCAAGCACAGAGGCGATTTGAAATGAAAATCGCATAACGACAGCTTTTAAAACATTTGACTATCACTTTAGCCTAGTGCATTCCCTTAGTTTCAGCCTACTTATAAGGAACTAAGAAACAATATTCTGCTAATGTTTATCTCGATTAGCGTGGTGTTGAAAGAAGAATTATCTTTTGTAAGACGTTTGTTTGTAGAGTAGCTAGAGAAAGTCAAGTGAGTGTAACATATCAGATTTTTAGAAAAATGTCCTTGTGTGTGTGTGTGTGTGTGTGTGTGTGTGTGTGTGGGCAACATAGCTCAAAAACGAAAAGACCGTTAAATACCAAACTTGGTATTTAAGTTCAGTATCTTCCAAGCATGGGACACGAAGGTTTTCAAGAAAACCCCCACCCCCAACTACCCTTCACATGGAAAAAAATTCGAAAATTTTGATTTTATAAAAAACGATTTTGATTAAAATATCATATAGTAAATATATATATATATACCTGACAACAATATGTATATCTTGAATTTTCTGGGAAGACCCTTTATTCTGGATGAATGGAATTGTGTATAACTGGTGAACCGTAAGAGAGAGACAAAAGCTTACCACACAAAAATTGTAAAGCACATTAAAACACGTAATTTAAGTTATATACAATTTTTTTTCGTGGAGTTGTTCGTTTTTTAGATATTCCTTGTTTTTTATTTCAGCCTTGAAAAACTTATACTTTTCTCATACAGGAATTTGTCAACTCGTGTCCATACAAACAAAGGAATTCAGTCACATAGTAACCAGTTTTTTACTATCCCTTTAACCTATAGTACTCCTTTTTTTCGCTTCTACTTACAAGGAAAGCAAGTAATAAGACTATTTCTGCTAATTTTTTCACGATGAACATGAAGTAAATAGAAGCATAAGCTTTTTAAGAATAATGTTGCAGAGATGTAGAGAAAGCCATGTGAATGGAACACATGAGATCTTTTTGAATTAGGAGACCTCAAAATATATTACCGGCGAAATCTCGACTTCGAAATTTTGGGTGGAACACACACCTTCTCCACCTGCTATGTACTTTATTTGTACATACCTGCAAGAGAAAGTAAAAAAGTAAATGCTTTACAAAGGACAACAAACCTATACACACGAAAGAATAGAAAAATATCAGATGTGTTTATGTTTCTATTAATTGTGTGGGGGAATTTTCCTGAAAATCTTCGAGCCGTATCCTTGGAAAATACCAAACTTAAATACCGAGTTTGGCATTGAACGGTATTTTCGTTTTTGAGCTATGCTGTCCATAAACACACAGACATACACACATTCTAACGTTTTTCTATTTTTTGGGTTGAGGGGGTCACAAAACATGTATTTCGGGTGAAATCTCGGTATCGAATTTTTTGGTGGAATGCAATTCCTTCTCTATACATTATTTACATAGTAAGTGTAGAGAAAGTAAAAAGGTCCTTGAACTTGATTTCCTTGACACTGAAAACAGTGAAAGATAATAAAACATTAAAAGAGTATTATTTTAAATGTCTATTAATCATTTAGTTACTTTGTAATACACATGCTTCTATAAAAATTCCACTGTGTTAAGGATGGCAAAAACGTATTTTTATAGAAAATATAAGAAGTATCATATCTCATGTACCATAAAAGACAAAAATTACGAAAGTTAGCAGTAGATTTATATGTATTAATTTGTATCGATGAAACTAATAATTTAATAACCCTCGTAATAACTTAATTGAGATAATTAAAAACTTGTACTTATTAAAATACTTGTAGTTCCTGTTAAATATATTGTTGTAATACTGCTTTGGTTATAAAAGCCTACTCGTGTGATCACCTGTTTTCTTGTTATTTGATCCCTTTTCACTATGTACATAGTGTATAGAGAAGGTATTGTATTTTACCCAAAAATTAGGTATTGCATTGCACCCAAAAATTCGATAAAGAGAGTTATGCAAAAAAAAAAAAAGTTTAGAAAATGTCCGTGTGTCTGTCTGTGCGTTCGCGCGTGCGTGTGTGTGTCTGTGGGAAACAACTAAAAAACGAAAAAACGTTAAATATCAAACTCGGTATTTAAGTTTGGTATCCTCCAAGGATGCAACACGAAAATCCCCCTATCTCCAACTACACTTTACATAGAACATTTTTTGAACACTTTAAAAATGGATCTTAGGCTGTTATTAAAATCTCTTATATTTAAGATATTTATATGACAAATAAAATGTATATCTTCAATTTTCTGGGAATAGCCTCTCAAGACATGTTTATTCTGGATGAACTTTGCATAACTGGTAAACTGTAAGAGACAGGCAAAGCTTACAAAAAAAAAAAAAAAAAAAAAAAGTAGAGTTCGCTTAAACACATAATTTATAATATATATAATTTTCTTTTCGTGGAGTTGGCCGTTTTTGAAAATTTCCCTGTTATTAGTTTCACCTTTAAAATACGTATACTATTCTCATATGGGAAATGCCAACTCCTGTCCATACAAACAACGGTACTTCACTCACATAGCAACCAGCTTTTTAAATATTTGACTATCGATTTAGCCTATGATACTCCCTTATTACCCTTCTACATACAAGGAAGCAGATAATAAGACCCTTTCTGTCAATTTTTTCTCGTTTAGCATCAAGTAAATAGAAGAAGAAGCTTTTTAACAATAATTTATTGCAGAGACATAGAGAAAGTCATGTGAATGGAACGCATAAGGTTTTTTTGAGTCCCCTTTCCTCAATATACCTGCTTCCTCTCCATCATCACCATAATCAACCTCAAGTTCATGATCAACATTATAAGCTGGTCTTCCTGCTGTTACTCCTCTCCACAGTCTTGGACGAAGATTCTCGTAATTACGTTCCTGGAAATGTTTATTATGGAGAACCATGCAATATACATAAACGAAGTTTCTCTGTAGCTAATATTACTTTTTATTGAACTATTTGAAAAATCTCTTTTGCTTGGCCAAAATATCTGTATATTATAACACGTTCCTTACCGAGATAACTACAAAGGGCGTATATGATGTCCTTAATCCTTATCATAAAAAATTGCGGATTGATAGTATTATTATTATTATTACGAATATTTCAGTAGAGTTCGGAATATTGCTGCTGAATAGAACCATACCACTTGTATGTGCCTTTTTTGGTCATGATTTGGTCTACATGAAATTTCTGTTTTTAATAATTTGATAGGGTATAATCCAAAGCCCTAGTTTCATCAGGGAATGCATAGCACTCTTGCCATATTTAGTGATTTAAAATGCAGCAACATTTGTCATGCCGTTGCATAGTTGCAACCAACTTTCCAAAAGGTTTTGGATGCTAGGAGGCCTCTGTGATGCCACTCTGAAACCCAGGGTTTACTACCTGGGATCGAATGATCAGCATTCTTGCGTCTCAGCCAAAGGTCCCGGGTTCGATTTTCGTCAGTGGCAAGGAATTCTTTTAACTATAATCATCTTCTATCAGTCTTAATGTATGCTTTTGTGTGTGCGTGCGTGTTTAATATAATGTGTGCACAAATAAAAAACGACGTTAAGATTAGATTGAGTTAGAAAGCATTGTGTAGGTTCGTTTAGGCCAGGATGCCACTGAACATAGAACTTGTCAGAAAACGTTACAGTTCATCGAAAAATCTCCAGCAGTTGTTTCTAAACTAAAACCCTCGATATGACTGCAGAAATTAAAGGGGGCTATATAAATGAAAAAGAAAAAAAAAAAAAAATGATAATAATATTCTAATCTTTGCTCCCTTGTTTAAATCTACATCTGTTGTCCTTGTTGCTTCGGGAAGAAAATGCTGTAAATGTAACTGCACAGTTTGCTTTAATCTTGAATACCAAATCTGCCAATAATTTGTTATAAGCAGCTGCAGGTTGAGACACCTTCTGCGGTGTCGGGTCTCATGAAAGTGAGACGCGGCTACTTTTTATTAATTCCAAAATCAGAGACACGCCTCATTTCAAAAGCGTGTTTGATGGGATCAAGGTCTCCTCCTTCTTGAGTCGTCCAGTTTTATTCATACGAAAGTGAGACGCGTCTCGAAAATTGCAAGTTTTGAGACACACTCACTTTATTTCATACAACCCATTATCAGTATAATTTGGATTGGGCACTAGACGGGATAATTCGCTATGTAAGTGGCAACTGGTAACACTGAAATATACTATCGAATTGCGCTGTGGCGGAGTTGGAGCTGTAACGTGTTGGTGAATAAGAGAAAGAGGTTATGTGCTCTTGGGAATATGTTGAAAGAGCCAAAGCGAGTAAATGCTGATCTTGAAAATATGACAAACAATGACAAACCACCTGTTCTGGTGGTTGCTGAAAATATCGCCTTAGCAAAACTGTTATCTTCAAACAAGAAGAAGATTCGAGATGTAGGAATGAAGAAACTCGGGAGATGGCTTTCTGCAAGATCAAAAGACTCACGTGGTAAATATAAACAACAACACTGTTATTGTACTTCGAATAAGATCATTTCTGTTTCGCAAGTATATCCATTTCATGTTCACCATAACAACTCGTCAGCTAAGAACAGCCGTAACAAACAAATTGAATGCATGAGTAAATAATTGGATAAATAAAAGATAGGGTAATCTATCCTCGAACTAGAGGTAATAGTCTAATGGGTAATTTTGCCCAAGGCTCTAATAATTCTGCCGTCTGCTAAAAGGAGTGCCTACACCACAATTCTGTATCCGCTGGATGCCTGCCGGTACCAACGTTGCGTTTAGCAAAATTGCTAGATATGACTCTTAAGTCGTAGTGTCTATTGTGGAAATGAAAGTAAAATGTGCGGCTTGTGACAAAAACACAGAAAATAATTTAAAAACAAGCATACGTAACTGCACAAAGAATATCCCCGAACTGATATAATTTGGCACACAATATACAAACTTCGATTTGTTTAGCCTAAATAAACTGTATTTCACACGGAGGTCCGTCGTTCGATTCCCAATTATAGCGAGAGGTTTTTCTTTGACCTCAATTACTCCATTTTCCCACAGTCTGGAAAAGTGTACATCTGACAATAAATATGTGTGTATGAAAATTGAAGGCATTAAAAATCCTACAGATTCTATATATATTACAATCACATGATATTTTCAAAATCCACTATCGTTTGCTTTTATTTAGCTTTTGGAAACTATTCCTACAAACAATTATTTATCTATGTCATGTTAATTAAAATAAACCTTTACAGAAATAACTTCATTATATTTTTTGTTATAGGCCTTAGACTCGTGGTATAACTGTACTTAAATAAAAACTGATTTTAAATTGCTTTGTGTATTCACCACAATCTGCACATTTCACTTTCATTTCCCATTATAGAAAGCACAATGTATATTCATATCTAGCAGTGTTGTTAAACATAACATTGGTAGCGCTTGGCACCCAGAGGATACAGTATTCTGATGTTGGCACCAGCAGATCACAGAATAAATAGAGTTGTTGTGCAGAATTACTGTCTAATGTGCTATATGAAGATGAAAATAAAATTACAGCTTTTGCAAAAATAGGCACACCAAGAAAGGCTGACTCAAATCTAACCTACTCTGGAATTTATTTTGTTATTTCAAAACATGGTATTTCTTCCACACTTCTTCCATTAGTGCTTAATAAAAGTGATAGTGAAAATCACCAGAATCATTGGGACATAGACACGCAGACCCCTTGGCTACAGATTGTCATCGTCTCGCACCAAATTGGCTGCAAACCCTTCACTCTTCTATTTCTGAAAAACATACCTCAGCTCTCTTTGTGGCTTAGGGCCATATCTAAATTTCTGTTAGTACTGTTACATGGAAAGTAATGTTTGCATGTAACTTGTATATAGGTATATGAAATCACTTGAATTATTGTGTGTGATGCGGTGCCAGGGTACAAATGATTTGTATGTCGACATGACCCTTTCTTTGATCAAATAGTTGTCATTGAATGTGAAGATATTCAAGTTTTTATTTATGTTAGGTTTAAATGGTTTATATAGCACTTGGATCTAGTTGATTCTTAAATTTGTTGGTGACGGTATTGGTAGCATCTACAGATTAAGCAGACATTAACAGTACTATATCCTCATATGATAAAGGGACTTGTCATGCAGTTCTGCAGGTAAAATTTTTATTTCAGTATGAAGGATTCCCAAAATGCTTGTACGCCATCTTGAAATATTGTTGCAAAAATAGAAGGGTCAATATAAAAAGAAGAGAACATAATTTGCGGAGTTGTCACCATGGGTTGTTGCCAAGACTTGATCCTAGGATCAACCTTTTGTTATGGAAAGATTGTTAGATGAATTGTTAACTGATCTAAACATTAAAAATACCATAGTGTATGCTTATGAAGTATTATTTTTATAGAAGAAAACAGCAGAAGAGAAATAGAAAATGGAGCAAATAACTTAACCAATAAACTAAAAGAATAATTGGTGCAGTAATACTGAACTCCAGGTTGCCCCATGTAAATCAGGATACATGGTCTTGAAAGGGGAGCTTAAAAGAAATCCATGCATCAAGTATGATTCCCAAAACATCAGATACCAAAGAGAAGCTAAATATTTAGGTATTTATTTAGATGAAACATACTGAACATGTCCAAAAAGAATTTGAAAAAGAAATAATGATATTAGGTAGAATATGGTGACTGTACCAGTAGTTGAACACTTCAGACATGTTTCATACTTATATTTTAACAACCTTTGAATGGCTGTTCCAAATTAATGTATGAAAAAAGTGTCTGGAACTGCAAAGATTGTTCTCCAAGTTGTTGTGCAAGTAATAAATAGGTTTACAAAGCTACTGTTGAGAGGTCTCCTTAGTAAATTAAGTATGTTTCCCAAAACATAAGACGACATAGAGAAGCTAAATAGGTATTTAGGTAATTATTTACATAAACGTACTGAACATGCTCAAAATGAATCGGAATAATTCAAGATATTAGCTAGAATGTGTAGTTCAAACAAATTACATAACTCCAGTGTCATAACAACTTACCATATAGGTGTTTTTGCATCAATAACTTATGGAGCAGGAATCTGGGCAGTGAGGATGAACAAAGTGCACATAAAATCTCTCAGGGATCTCAGAGGAAAGTGCTGCTTAGATTTATGGGAGCCTTAAGTATCTCACCCACTTTGGCCCTATTAGTAGCTATACATATATAACGAGTGAATCAAAAAAGTATGAACCAGCTGCACTGTGTTTTGCCTGTTGGCATCCTCAGCGCTGTTGCCATCTGCTGCTATCATAGAAAAGTGCAGATTGAACCATACAACATCTTTAAAACTACTTTTAAAGGCTGTACTTATCAACTTTATGAAAGGAGATGCTGAAACTGACCACCATTGTTGTCCATACATTTTTGGCACCTCTTTAGGAAACTATCCATCACTTGCCATAATTGATCTTGAGAAATGTTGGTAATTTCAGGCAGATATTTTGTTTTAATTCTTCTAGGGTGTGTAACCCACACACTGTTTTAAGTTACCTCAGAGATAGAAATCACAGGGGGTTAGGTTGGGCTACCAAGGGGTCCACAAATCTAATGCTGTCCTGAAACACACTTGCAAACGTTCTCATCGAAAGATTGGTCATATGAGCTGTCACAGTGACTTATTGAATAAAGGCAAAATCACACTCCCTATCTGTCAGTCTCTAAAAAAAGTGGGGCAAAAACTCTTTCTCTGTTAATGGCGCACAGAAATTATTTTCGTCTCAGAGCTCCAATAATGATTATTTTGTGAACACACATAACCATGAAGGTGGAACCAAGCCTCTTCAGTGAAAAATATGGAATATGGATCTATTTGGCCATTGTATACCTATTGAGAGTCCACTCACAAAATGTGCGCAAAACTATAGGATCACCTGGTTGAAGAGCATGTGCCACAGTTATTTTATATGGTTTTGATTTCAACAAGTAAGTATCTCTTCGCACAGAGCCATAAGGTATGCCTTCCTTGTGAAAGATGCCCAAGAGCGATTTTTGGGGGGAATTTTGGAAATGATAACCGATATCATCTAATGTTTCTTTGGTAAGAACCAATGCCATCTTTTAGATTTCTTAGCCTGAATACTTCCTGCAGCCTGAAATTTATTGCTAAGTTCATGGTTTGTTGTAGGACTGGAAATCTTTCTGTAAATCGTACTTTCACTGACTGTCTGAGATAGAAAAGTAGTAAAAAAAAAAAAGGTGAGACATAATCTCTGTCAGCTCAATATGCACTTCAAGAGCAGAGCAAATCTGTGTCAGAAATTTGACCTTATTTACAGCAGCGGTGTGAAATCATGTGTTCACATACCCATGCAAAAACACAGCACAGCCATTTAAGAGGTCTTTGGCTCGCTCGATATATGGCAAATTGATTTATTTATAGAATTAAGAGGCACATTTTTTGGTTCAAGAAAAAGAACCTGGAGAAAGTTAATGCAATAATTGGCAGACAGTGAAATAAATACACAATATAAAATTTAGTTTAAAAACTCAATTGCTGCAAGAATGGGAAAATACTGAAGCAGGAGGAAGTTAATTTAACAATATCTCGTAAAGAGTAAGGTTAAAATACATACAGCGTGATGCCGATAAAGTAGCTCTTGCAGGTATAAAGGAAATACAGTTAAATTAAAGAAACGAAGAGCTGAAATGACTTACCATTTATGTATTTACAATATGAAAAATACATGTATAGAAGATAATAAAAGTGACCCCCTGCAGCATCAATATACAGCTGTACATGTTAAAACACATGTTTCTATTTTTGTGGATTTGTTTTTTCATAGACTCTTCAAGTGTTCCCACAGGAAAAAATCATATGTTAGATCTGGTGAATGGACAATTTGTTCTTCAGAGAAGACATCCTGGACTCATTCCAGGTATACCTTAAACCTGTGGCATGTTGCTCCATCTTGCTGGAAGAAACAGTATTATCTTTCATATTCAGTGAGTTAAGCACAAAATGTGTAAAAAATATCACATATACAGCCATATCGAGGGTAGTGTAAAAATTATATATCGCTCCAACGATGCATATTCCTGCTAAACCACACCAAAAATTGATTTTTTCATCATGGAGTGGTGCTGGCACTCAATATTAGTGTACTGCCTAGTACCTTATATTCTGTGAATTCACATGACTGGATAGATGAAGCCATGCTTCATCACTCATGATGTAATGAAGAGTCTAACAAGCCTTGATTCTATTCAAAAGCCATGTGCAGTAATCTACACATTTCTGACTGTCACCCTCCCAAATTGTTACACAACCATTATACAATAGGCTTCAAATTAAGACTTTTCACTATCTACTGGCAACTCCTACTTGCATACCCCTGTTGGGCAAATTGATGTGTAAACTTCTTTGGGCTCTGAATAATTCTTCAGCGAATGTCTGCAATAACTTCTGGTATGCAAACTGAAGGAATCCTTAGTCATTTTACATTTTGCTCAGTACATTGCTCTCTTTGCTGGCAGTCCTCTATCCGGATACTTGACCCAGAAAATTTCCCTAATCGAACTTGTTTACACATATGCTTCCACAATTTCAATTCTTTCTTTTATCACAAAAATAATTTTGCAGAAGGCAAAGAAAAACATCTAACTTTACTGATGAAATTGAAATGCTGACAGAATAATGCTAACAATCAATAATTGCATAAAACTGTCCATTGTTGTAGCATTGTTGAGCATGAATAGGTACAGTAGTCAAAATAATTGCCTTCGCATTCAAAGGTGAGAGGGGCTATTTTTAACTGTGCCACCCTGTACAACCTATCAAAGGAATGCTCCAATACCTTACAAGTCTTGGACCATATAAAACTTGGAAGAAAATTAACAGAAGACAGGATGTACATATGAAAACAGGATGTATATATAGAACCTGTAAAACCTAAGAAACCCAGAGTATGTTTTATTTGAATGTGCTCAATATGCAGACCAGATTAGAGAAGAAAGAATTGCATTGAGCAGCTTAGGCAGGTAATATATTGCAAAGTAAAGAACAATATACATACCTAGAGCCTTAGTTAAAAATAAGTAACTTAGTGAAGAAAGTGGAGATACAAGAAAAGATGTATAGAACCAATGAAGAGGAAGTTATAGTAAGAAGATTAGAATGCAGATGAATATAGGAATTAATTTTACAGGAAGAAAAACAAAGAAAGGATGAAGAAATAGGAGAGGAAGAAGGGAGTGATGAAGAAGAAGATAATTATATTAGAATGAGATAGGATAATAATAGGAAAAAGAGAAAGGAGGTAGGAGATTCATAATATGAGGTGATAAGAGGGAGAAAAGGAGTTGAAAGAGATAAGGAATAGACAAAAGAAGATTAGGGGAAGGTGAAGAAGCAGGAAGAGAGGGAAGGAGTAGAAGAAGATAGGGAAGGAGAAGAAAACAGAACATAAAGATGCAAAAGCTAAGAATATAAGACCTAATAAATTAATTAATACTATGTACCTAATCCAACAATGATATTGAAGACTATATAAAATTATACAACTACCTTAAAATAACAAAGAAGTGCAATAAATCACATCTCAAGCAAAATGCTTATCAGCAACACAACAATATAAAACAACATTAAACCCAAATTACTACAAACACTAGATATAAACAAACACAAATAAACCACTATGCTATGGAAGGAGGAAAAGTGGTATGCTCGAAGGCGAAGGACAACTGGGGACATTGTGTCTATCATCATTATTATTGTAACAAAAACTCTTTATTTTTCCACAAATTGTTAACAATTTGCTCATAAATAACTCTTTTATAACTGTCTCTTTTTGGTGTTCATTGTGGCATTAATAAGGTTCGCTACAAGATTCTCATCAAAATCACTCACTGTTGCAGGAAGTACATTCCCAGTGAAAACTGCATACCCTGCAGGGCTTCGTTTCCCATTTTTATATCTGTTGGTTATGTCACTGGAACTTTTCAGAAGCTGCCACTCGTGCAATACAGCATCAATATTCACAAACTCACTCAGGCTTAACAATGTGGGGCTTCGATGTCAAAGAACCTTCTGAAAGAACATGTGTTAACTCGCATGAGTGTAACAATCGCAGCTGTGAAGTCAAAAGAACTTATTGCAGCACAGGTGTTTTGAAGATACATGTGTAACAATGGATATCAACAATCAACTATGACTTACAAAGCAAGTTATACACACATGTTCTGCAATTATTGTCTCAGGGTGTAGTCACATCATCACTATTATTATTATTATTATTATTATTATTATTATTATTATTATTATTATTATTATTATTATTATTATTGGTTTGTCTTTTCTCCTGTTTAGAAGCCAATCTATCAATGCACACAATTTTTATATCTAGACTGTATCTGTGGTTAAGTGGCCAACATCCTGACTTCTCACCCAGAGGTCCCAGGTTTGACTCCCAGCTGGGGCAGAAATTGTTTCTTTAACTAGAATTATTCTCTGTCCCATATACAGTGAGGAAGTATGTAAGAGTGAATATATATGTATCAAATAGTAGAATTCTGTAAAAACTGATTTTAATAAATCCTACAGTTAAACGAGAAACATCAGTTATTTCTAAAGCAAAGCCTCAATATCACCATAAAAGTTAAAGGGTACTATATAAATGAAACAATAATATTATGGTTTATATGTTTTCAAGGAGTAAAGAACTTTTAACTTTATTTATTTTGTGTTTCTTTTCTTTCTTTCAGAGTCCTATGAGGATAATTTCATGAGCATTTGGAAGGGCTTATTTTATGCAATGTGGTTTGCTGACAAGTTTCTTGTACAGGTATTGTGTAGTTTTTTTGTTTTGTTTTATCCAGTATAGTTATTTATTAAAACTAGAAAAAGATTGGTATTTGCAGGAACTTCTTTGTAATTTGCATGGAATTCTTTCTGTGTTGAGCAATCTAGGAGCTGACTGTTTATACAATATGACATGAAATTTCTTTCTTTATCATTTGTGTAAACATTTAAAGACATTTTCATTGTGTATTTAATCTCTTACACAAAACAATAACCTGAAATGTTATAACTAACATTTAGTGGTATAAACAAAGTTGGGTAATGTTGCCGTTTAAGGGTCAGTTGGACGCACAATGCCGCAAAACCATACCAACTCTAGAAACTGAAAACCTGCTGTAGAACTGAGCGCACAGTGCCAAAGGAATCCAACCGGTTAACAGCCGCAAGATGGCAGTATTAGCACGATTATATGTTGCTAAATGGCGCATATATGACATATGCGAAGGGCGTGATAAAGCTAGCACATGACGGCATCTATCATACACTTTACCTCTACTTATTGCAATGTTTGTTATTTGAAGTTATGTGGTACATGAGCTAGCTAAAGGCAATTTCATCAAAACATAAAGATAACCCCATCTATGTCACACTGCAATTGCGGCACTCTTAATACATTTGATCAAGTAATATTTTGGGTTAAATGGAGAAATTTAATACACAAAGCTACTGTTAAATAAGAAGTTATCGATTGCTTTGTATCTTTTTAACGAAAACAGGAGCATTAGTAGTAAATAAAAATTATTATTATTAATAATAATATTAATATCGTTATTATTAATATTATTAATATTGTTATTATTATTAATATTATTGATATTAATATTATTATTGGTGGTGGTGTTGGTAGTATGATGATTTTGATGAGTATTATTATAATTATTATTAGTTGTAAGAATAAATGTCAGCCCAACCAGATCTACTTGTTCTTTAGTTATGTCATTGGTAGCCTTAAGAAAGGCTGTTTTGTCATTGAAGAAAATATGAAAGAGGTGGTGAACAGTAGGAGATATTCGGAAGAACAGTATATGCGCTCCCTGATGCATGTAATTGCATATTTCAGCCTTTCCCACACCTTCCTATGAATGCGTTGCCTCATTGAGTATTTATGGGTTTCCCTGCCTTGCTATGGTTACGCTTCCTAAGGCATATACTGTTAATTGCAAATTTCATGCTTTCCACACTAGCCTATGACTGCACTGCCTTCCCTCCTTTTCGAAATGCCAACTATATATGCTTCATAACGCTGGATCTTGCACCTTTCAGATGCAAAGGTTGGCTGCCTGACGTTACGCAGCCAACTGACCCTTAAACGGTATCATTACCCAAAGTTGCTTATCCGTAATATTCCCAACATATTGTGGGTATATAATAAATATATAGGTGCAGCTTCTAACCATATTTAAGAGTGTTTTCTATAGTATTCATAGTGTATAGATAAAAATGTAGATATTTCAATTGCCAAAATTAGTTAATTATGAACAGTGGTAGTGTATCTTATTGTCAGTGAATTATGGTATCTAAAATAGTTTAGCATCCCAACATCCCAATTGGCTGTTGCCTGGGTTTGTGATTAGTTTTTATAATTCTTAGATTATAAAGTGCTCTGAAATATCTTGGAATATCTTGTGGGCATTTTGCAGTTAACCATTGAGAGAAAGGAAATAAATACTCAATCCTTTTTTAAAAGGATCATTATAATCAGTGAAACAAGAGTATGACTGTGCTTCACATGCAGTATAAATAAGAATACTGATTCAATCACAGGTATCCAACATAACTCACCTTTCTGCCATCTTTAAAGAAAGTTTGGCAATATCATGACAGTCTTTCTTCTTTGGACTAACTATAGTAAGATGGGAAGAAGCAGAACTTCTGATAATGCTGAAAATAATAGCTCAATTCAGTTAACTTCTTTTTTATAATGCCTCAACAACACTGATGTGACATTCACTGTTTAGTTGTTATGGTTTGGTGGTACATCACTGAATTCCACATTAAATACTTAACTGCCAATCATTTCTGATTTTAATCTGGGATAGTGTAATGCTTACTATTAATGTGTACAGAATGATCAACTTTAATCAGCATTTATAGCGTCAGAATTTGAATTGATGACATCACTGTTATAGAGTGGCTTCACCTTTATCATTGCTGAATAGTTCTGAGGATCTGCTGAAAAGGGCGCAAAGTGGTAGTGGAGAGCAGGAGAGTCTGGTATGAATAAATCAGTGCCTTTCATATTCTTTGCTAGTTACTTCTATGCCTTGTTATGGATATAATAGCACCTTTTGTGTATGAGTTACTTCTAAGAGCTACTATGGTTGTAACAGTGCCTCTTGCAGAGTGAACATGGGTTATTCTACAAATGGATGTTATTGATGTGTCAGTGACTTGAGGCTGCTATTTGTCCCATATGACTCCCTTTTTTCCTCTGTCTTTTTGTTGTGTAGTTAATTATATCAATATACCTATAAACCCTTTTATAAGGCATTGTGAAAGCTGCTGGAATTTAGGAAAAGTGTAAAGAAATACATGTACAGAGTGGGCAACATTGTAATAAAGAGTTCTTTGAGTAATTCAAGTACCAGAGTAAAAATAGCTTTTGATCATGAAAATATGATGCCCTGTTGTGCACTTATTTCAACATTATATTAGAAAAGTTTTTTGTTTCAACATTATTCATTCCACTACAATGAAATTGGCAGTATGCATGTGTGTGGTTCCATCATATATTAAATCTGCCAATTATGGCATGTTTTTTAACTTCTGCTCGATAGTACTCTGGTAGACTTTCGTTTTGTCTTGGTCCCAAATGCTCACTAGCATTTATCTCTTTATTTCCAATTCTGTGATGGTAATGGCCAAATAAATTGGATCATTTTGCATTATTTTACAGAGACCTCATCAAAATAATTTTAAGAGCAGTTAAGAAACTTTTATTTATTATTCATCATAAATAATTAAAGCACAGTATGCCTTAGCAATCTTCTATAGGCTCTTATGCAACAGAAACAAATTAATGTGTATCATCAGAAAGTGATTTATAACACAAATACAGAATAACCTCAATTATGATTATCAAAAGGAAACTGCTAGAATAATGTATAAATGAGAAAACATAAAATAGAACTAAAACTGTTCTTTAGATTTATTTAAACTATATATTATTTAATATAAGAAATTAATAAATGAAACAAACACTTACATAATAAACAAAATATAGTGTTTAGAGTACTTGCATCCACACCAGTACTATTATTCATATTTTGAAAAAAGTTGTCAATGTTTCTTTGTTTTTTTATTTGTCTGCAATCTCACACTGGTTGATTATATGCACTAATCACGCTAATGCTGTTTATTATTTAGGCTTACGGAATCACTGTGTATGATACAACTAAACTTTTCACAGAATGAAATAAAACAATTAGATCAGTCATGCATGAGAACCCTCATGTAATTTACCACTGATACCATATCTCTGATATTTATGCATTCTTAAGATATGATTGGTCAGCAATCTCATGAGCCCCAACCAGCAGACGACACACTTCACAAGTGTCTATTACAAGGAAATTGCTCACTGACACTAACATACAACCCCCCCCCCCCTCCGTCAACAAGGTTCGATCAGTTGTAAAACCAAAACCTCAGTGACAATCAGTTGAAGCTTGGTGCAAATGTATTGATGTATGCTCATTGATCATGTTGAGTGGCATTTGTCAGTTCTGAATGTGCAGTGAACATGTTTACTTGCTTAAAAAATATCTCCTGCCAAGTGTGAAGTGTATACTGTAATTCAATTCTTTTTACGTTCTCTATACATACTCTGTGCATAGTGTGTAGAGAAAGTACTGTATTGCACCCAAAAATTCAATACTGAGATTTCACTGGAAATATATGTTTTGATACCCCCTAAATCCAAAAAAAAAGTATTTTTATAAAAATGTGTTTGTCTGTCTGTCATTGTGTGTGTATTTGCATGTGTGTGGGCAGCATAGCTCAAAAACAAAAAGTCTGTTCAGTAGTTCAGTATCTTCCAAGATAAAGAAAATCAAGAAAATCGCCCAACCCCCAGCTACCCTTCACATGGAGAAAGTTTCGAACATTTTGATGATCTAACAATTTTTATTAAAATATTGTATATTAAAGATATTTACATCACAAATAAAATCTATATCTTGAATTTTCTGGGAATAGCTCCTAAAGACATCTTTATTCTGGCTGAATTTTGCCAAATTTTGCATAACTGGTAAAACATAAGCAATAGACAAAAACTTACTAAACAAAATGTAGAGCTCGTTAAAGCACACAATTTGTGCCTATACATTTTTTCGTGGATTTGACCGTTTTTTAGATATTTCTAGTAATTGGTGTCAGTTTCAAAATACTACTTTTCTCATACAGAAATTTATCAACTCCTAGCCATTCAAGCAAACTTTAATCGCATGGCATCCAGCTATTAAAAGATTTTACTAGCACTTTAGCCCATGGTATTCCCCTATTTCCCTTCTACTTACAAGGAAGCAAGTAGTAAGACCATTTCTGGTAATTTTTTTTCTTTTCTGTTAGCATGAGGTAAATAGAAGAATGAGCTTTTTAACAAGTTGTAGCTGAGATGTAGAGAAAGTCACATGAATGGAACACATCAGATATTTTGTTGATGGCTGCAATGCAGCCGTAATTCATTGTTAAATAAATAATGTGTATGGTGAAATTTCATGAGTGACAGTAAAGTGCAACAAAAGTAGAGGAATTTTAAAGGTGGGACATACAGATGCTCATGATGTGGGTGTTCGGGGAAGGAAGCAAGTGTCAACCGATGATCTTGTAGCAAGTGGATCAGGCAATTTGAGAAAATCACTGGTTCAGAATTTGTGTTGAGAGATTCATTTCTGGAATTTCAAGGTTAGCTCTCTATTCCATTGTGACAGTTCCTTCAGTACTACAAACTTTGCAAGAGGATTGCCAAGATGCTGCCCAATCATCAGAAAACACACCACTTTAACATTCCTTCAGCGCTACTGTGATGTAGAAGATAATTTGAACAAAATTAACACACAAGACCTTTCAGAAATGAAGAAACAAAAGAACAATCCAAAAGTAGGCAGATTCTCATCCCGAGTAAACCAAAGAAGTTCAAAGAAACCTTCTCCATCAGAAAGTGCATGAATGCTGTGTTCTGGAACTGGAAATGACATTTTTTGTAGCTTAACGTCCTTTTAACATGATTGGTCATATTGGACAATTAATGAAATTGGTGAAATGATGCTCAAATGATCTCGGGGTCTGTGGAGCTCAAAGTTACTCGACATTCGTCTTCTCAGGATAAGGGAAAACCGTGAAAAAAAACCTTATCTGGATAACTCACCCTAAACAAGATTCGAAAATCACGACCTGTTGAATATGAGGCTGACACGCTACCACCACACTACCCAGGCGGGCTGAGATCTCTTGTTTGGAATTTATGAAATGTGGCTCAACTATCACTGCAGCCTCATACGACAAGACTCATAAACATCTATGAAGGTAATTCAGAACAAGCAATAAGGAATGTTATCAGGCATTGTCCTTCATGACATTGCTGCCTGCACACTGCAGCTGCAACATGGAGGCTCCTCCTGTGTTTCTGACAGAATTGAGCACTCACCATACAGCCCAGACTTACCTCCTGATTTTCATCTTTCCTCACATGAAACGATGGCAAGGAGAACAACATTTTGGCACAGACAATGAGCTGCAGACCAATGTAGAGAACTGACTGAAAGCATAGATGGCTGCCTTTTCAGACGAGGGAAGTGGAAACTTACTAAAGTTACAATTGTTTACATTATGAAAAATTGTCTACGTTGGTGCAGTGAGTATGTAAAGAAGTAGCATGTATGTGTAACTAAATTTTGGAAATAAACATTATTTTTATTTTCACCATTATTTTGGTTTTGCAATCTATCATACCTTGATAAAAAAAACCCTGATATATAATTTTGTATTGTAAAAGTAAGGAAATAATTCAAGTTCGGATACAAAACTCCAATCACTAAAACCACAATGGAGCAAAGAGTACACAGTCGCTATAATGACTAAGAAGCCTGAATTTGGTACCTCTAGAAGTAAATAAGACAAATATTTCAGTTGTATGTAATAATATGTATGGCATCAAATAAAACCAAACCAGGCTGGTTCATAATAATCCGGTAACGAGAACAGGAGTGCATTTATTCTACTTTTCTTGGTTAATTTTGTACATTGCAACTTCACTTATTTTTAAATGGCCAGTAATATTTTTATGTCTTCAATTCAACCAACATAATGCAGGTTATCCAACGTTATAATTTGAAAAAAATTGCAACTAAAGTGAGCTCTAGCAGCTGTTTCATGTCATGGCACTTAGAATAAAAAAGATCAGAGTTTAATAATGCACAATATGCATTTAGTATGTCATGTCCGGTACCAAGAATGAGAATTTTAAACCTTGGCGAGACTTGCTTCCCATTCCTGGGGACTAGGAAGACTTCCCATCAGTTGGGAATGCTTCCATCGAAATATATGTATTTCAACATTCCTGTTTTTTGTTTTTCTATTTGCTGGTACTGTTTCTTAATTGTGTGCAGTATATCTTTCCAATAAAATAACAAAAGCATAGAAACTGCTAATGAAGCATTAGCAATTGCTCATAAAACTGTCATTTTATACTCGGTAAGGCATGACCTACATGCCATATTTTTTAAACTACGAGAGAGAGGAATGGGTCCATTGAACAACAGTCAGTAATAACAATGATAATGTATGCATGCATAAGAAGTACAAGATACAACTGTGAAATAAAGAAAATTGTAAAAAATTAATGGGACTGTTGGAAATCAAACTCCAAATCTACTAACCTTACAAAGTGCACATTAAATGGTGATTTTGCCACACAGTTTTATACTGGCCAACTGCCAGTTGACCACTCACTTCTTCTGTAAATATAGGCTGATTGCATTGTAAATAGAGGAATAGCAAATACTTTGTTTCATTCACTATTCTTCTGAATAATACAGTCAGCAGTCAAGTTCCAAATCAATTTTAATTTATTTTGCTGTATTTAGTGTATACAATGGTATAAAGTGGCAAATAAGGCCAGGGTAATATTTGGAGTGAGGAATTGCTTACATGGCAACCACACAGTTTGCTACATGTGTGGCCATAACTAAATTAATGTTTATACCCAATGCCATAAAGATACTAACTCACACAAATTTACATTTTCTTTCTTGATAGATAGTATATAAAAGTCACACATATTAACATTACACACCTTGAGTAAAAAGTTTGACTTATTTTCATTACATTACATGAAGTTGAAGTATCTGAAATTGCCTGCTGCTTACAGGAAGAACTAGCAGAAAAAATAAGTGGTTTGATTCTTCATTGCAAGAAGTCCTGTATGGCCATTCCATTTATCAAAGGTTTCTTTGAGACAATGATGACAGAGTGGTATGGCATTGATCAACTTCGATATGACAAATATTTAATGGTAAGTCAGCTGTCCTTTCTCAAAAACAAGGATTCTACTACTTTAAGATAAATCTTTTAGACAGACTATGAACAAACGCATAGTAGAAATTCACCATAATGTTTAGGTCTTGGGTATTTAAGTTTTAATATAGATTTTCTTTTTATATAGCAAATTTATTTGAATGTTTGATGAAACTGTGCAATGGTTCTGTGAGAACCATTATAGGCAAATGGATTAAAGTACTCATAATGAATTCAGTGTAATATAAACGAATGAGCATTTTAATGAAACAAAAATATGTTAATATTCATTAGAATCCTTAGTATCAGAAAATTTAGGCAATGAAGTTAGTAATAGTAAAGCATTACAAGGGTTGTCTCAAAACTAAGTTACACTATTTTTTAAAAAAATAACAATGGTCTAATAATTTATAAAGGCTATATTTTGAAAGCTAGATTCAATAACTATTTTTCTACATAATCTCCTTGAATATCAATAAATTTTTGGTATTGTGATAACAGTTTTATTACTCCAGTGTCAAACCACTCTCCTGCCAAACTGATTAGCCAGCTTTCTTCATCTTATTTAACTCATTCTCATTAATGAAGTGCCTTCCCCTCAAGATATTGTTTGAGCTGCGGAAAAAGATGGTAATAACTAAAAGGTCAGGAGAGTAAGATGGAAGACCCAAAACATCCCATTGAAACTGCTCAAATAGGGGTTGAGTTTTACAATTTGCATGCAGGAAAGCATTATCATGGTACAAAAAATCTGTTTTGCTCAACTTATCGCTCCTTTTGTTTTAGATCACCTTTCTGAGTTTTCTTAGCACCTTGCAATGGCGAGCAGCTCTTATTGTGGTTCCCCAGGGCAGATAATTGATCAACAATACTCCTTTTGAATCCCAGATGATGGTTGCCATGACCTTGCCTTGCTAATCGATTAAAAAATTTTGCCTTTTTTGGCATTGGCAGATTCTTTCCTTTCCATGACATACTTTTGTTTTTTTTGATTCAGGCATCCTGTGATGGATCAGTCTCATTCCCGGTCATTATTCAGTCAAATAAACCATCTTCCTCATCCTCAAAAAAGAACAGAAATTGCACTGCAGTATGTTGTTCTGAAGGCATGTAAGTAATCCATCTTAGGCACATATCCTCAGAAATGATGCTGTGATGTTTTGCGGAGCTTGTTTAATTTCGTTTGGAGGAAGTTTAAACAGAATTTCATCAAGTTTAAGGTGCCAATTGATGTCCATGACCCTTCAAACCTCATCAACAATATCTGAGTACAGGAATTGGAAGGTTGACTGCTTCATTTCATTGTGAAATTTTGTTCTTCCTTCAATGAATGATTGATGCCAATGAGAAGCCCTTGGTCTTGACATAACGTCTTTATGGTACACACTGCACAACTTGCAATGAATTTCAGTTCCACATATATTATTTTCCATCAAAAAGTAGATAACCCTGCAAATTTTGCAATCTACCATAGGAGCAAGTGGAGTCTCCATTGTTACTGGTGTTTTCATGTCCAAGCAATAAAGGAGTGGTGCTGCCACTACACCCAGACAGAAGTTCCCTGCAACTCCCAGACTTTTCCTGCAGATTTAAAAAAGATTGTGTAACTTAGTTTTTAGGATCTCCCTCTTTCTATGGTAACAAATTGCATTGAATAAGTGATTTTAGCTTTAGTTATCTTTTTCTTCCTCTCAAGGATGAGTCATTACTCTCTTGTTCTCTGTCTTGTTTTATCACAAGATATCTCCATGTTATATTATTTAATATTTTATTTAGTTAGATATGTTATACTGGAGATCATCATCTTGACTAGCTAACAAGGCCTGCAAATGGTATAATTTTAGTATCTTTATTCCTTCCCAGATAAATATCTTTTGGTTTCAATAATTTCCAATCTTAACATAATTTTATTTATATAAATGTCAAATAAAAGAGGAGAGAGTTCACATCCTTGTTACATTCCTATATTTATCCTTGTTCTCAAATGGCATTTATCTTTATTTTACATTCTAATTTTAACTTCTGTTTCATGACGTAAGCATTAATCAAGTTTGATGGTGTTTTATTCTCTTCTAATATATTCCACAGTTGAAGTAAAGTATTTACTGTATCACATGTTTTCACATAGCCCAAAACAGAAGGCAGAAGAGATTATATTCCCTTCATTTCTCCATTATTTGTTTTATTGTGAAAATAGTTAAGCTAGTGGCCATGTTAGACTTCTCACCTCTTACTTAGATAGCCTGGATTTGTGCCTGGGAGCAGCATGAGGGATTTTTGGTGGACAAAGCAGTATTTGGGTGGGTTTCTTCCAGGATTTCCCGTTTCCACCAACTGCTCCATAATCTTTCCTGTCAATTCATGTCATCCACTTCCTCATTTCATATCAGGCTGGCTTCTCTCTGGTCCAGAGCTTCTGAGCCCAAGCAATAGCTTGTAAGTCCTGCTTGATGTAAGTTCTAAATATGTGGAGGGTAAACAAAGAAACGAAAATGAAAATAAGTTATCTTTGTTAAACATAAACACCAGGTAAGTTTGGTAAAAACTCACTAAGGCAGCCTTGGCTGAGTTTGATTACTAGCATATATGAAGTAACAGTGCTCGGAGCCCAGCTTAATGGGGAGGCTGATAGCCAATATGTCACTGGCAAAGGTTCTTGCAAAGTCTTTGTATAATTTCTCATAACTTATGTCACTAAATCAAGCTGTAGCCTATCAACTTTTTCATGCGCTGAAAGATTGCTGTTTGACAAAAAGACAGACTCCCACAATGTCTTGTATGGCAATCTGCTGAATCATTATGAACATTTCATTTAGTTGTGACAAAGTTGCCTTGTTGCTGAACTGTATTACATGCTACAGATAACTCCTACAAGGTGTGAGTGCAGCATACTTTAAGGTGTTTACTTGTTAATACATATTGTACAAACCCCCCAAAAAAAAAATCCCAATTAAAAGTATATAACCCTCTCACATGAGGTAATAATGCCCATAAAATTAAAGATAAAAATAAAGAAAAAATAGGACAAACGTAACATAACAAATAATTACCATCATTAGATTAGCAACAATTTGCAGATATTGAGCCACATGCACAAAGTAAAGTTGTTGCTTTACCTGGCCATTTTCTGAGTGTAAGCATGTCTCCCTTGGTATAAAAAAGGGTATACTTGAGCTGGATTCAGCTTTTGTGTAGAGGCTAACTTAATAAGTGGATATTTTTTTATAACTTGTCAACTTTTAAGCTATCTAGTAGATGTCTTGAATTCCAGGCATAAACACCTAAAACTTATTTTTTGTTTACTAAATGGTAGAGCATATTCAATAGGCAAACATATACTAAGTTAAATTATAAAGTTCAGTGTGCATGTGTGGGTGTGGGGGTGTGGGTGGGTAAAAAGAGCACCTTATCTTTTGACACTTAGTGGATTTATTTGATAGTTTTTCTTTCAATGCTGTTAAACATAGCATATATGTGGTAATTTAAAATATGTTTTGTTTATATCTGCCAAGCTACTGCTGTCAATTCAGTAAACTGTGGCATCAATGTTGCTAGCACTTCATGAGTTATGCACATTATAAGCAGCTTTTGTGCATGCGCGACACATGACATAATTACCTTGAGTTATGCACATTATAAGTAGCTTTCGTGCATTCATGATTGACATGACATAATTGCCTTATGGGCCAAATGCATACACACTAGAAAGTGTGCACAAATGACCGTTTTTTTTATGTGCTCTGTCAGTGCAATTTATGTTAATGACACACCGATGTCGTAGAGATCGAGGTCGCCTGGGGGAAGCATTGTTAATGCTTCTTAGCATTGCACTCCTGTGTGGCTGCAGTGACTGTAATAGTGTGTTAATCCTACTATCTTTCAACTTTGGCAGAAGTAGGTAAGGTTCATGTGTACAGAACTGCATATTTCATACTATCCATATTCTCAATTGCAATTTCATTTCCGCATTACTTCATTTTTGCCTGAGAACACTGCACTTAATGATGTATGTAACAAACAGCCACAAAACTATCCTTTCTTTTGTAAGACAACTTATACATAAGTACCATCATCATCATCTTCATTTTTGTTATTGTTGTAAAACAGGCTGCTGTTGTAACAACTTACCTTTCTAAATACCCACAATATATACTCATGAGCTGCTACTGCATCTAAGGGATGTAAATAATTCACTATGTGTGTAAGGAATTGGCTGAAATATTCAGATTGTTTAGCTGTAACAACATTTCTCTTACTTTCTAGGTGCTTTTAAGTTTAATTGGTAAAGTCAAATTAAGCTTTATCATAAAA
Organism: Hymenopus coronatus; assembly: GCA_030762935.1. Lineage (NCBI taxonomy): Eukaryota > Metazoa > Arthropoda > Insecta > Mantodea > Hymenopodidae > Hymenopus > Hymenopus coronatus. The sequence goes on from CM060898.1 coordinate 92,416,649, forward strand.
ACTGAAAAAAGTTATGCTTAAGTCAAGAAAGTGTTACTAGTGTTTAATCACCTATTTTTACTCTTAATCCCATATTGCCCTCTATAAAAACTAAAGCTAGAGAATGTAATTTTGTGATATTCAATGTCATTCTCTCCCTCTTTCCCTCCAATTTTGTGTGTTGGTTGAAGTTTACAGTGCTAGTAGAATAGAAACCCCTTGAGTGATAGGCAAACTGAAGAATAAAGATGAGTTAAACCTCATGTCATCTCCAATGCCTACCCTGCTAATCAACAGTTATTTCTTGCCTGATATCTTAGTAATTGGTGGATTTTTCTCCTTCATATATTTTAAGAAATTCTTCTTTATTTTTAGCTTAATTTTGTGATTTCCAGTTGTATTAAGGTTGGCATGTACCTTTTTTTTTGGGGGGGGGGGCAAGGTGGCAAAAATGTTCACTCATGATTTTCTTCAGATTATTGCAATTCTTTCAGTTTTTCAGCATTACTGCCCAGGTTTAAGAGTTGTTAAACAATAAAGGGAACTGCTTAAAAGTTATATAAAGTATTCTGAAGATTAATTCCCTCAGTCATTTTTAACAAATGAAACCATGGAACTTATTACCATTATGTGGAAGCAGATGAAACACTAGTGTTAGATATATGCACACAACCTATTAAGGCTATTGAGTGAATTTTTCTCTGCTTATTAATGTTTACAGTATAAGCCTCGTAAATTTAGCCTAGTTTTATGACTCAGTTTAACATGATTAAGATTAAGCTTTAAGAGTTTCCAAAGATTACACTTTAACTTGAATAACTTCTAAGTCAGTATTTAAGTTTTATGCATATGCTCCATTATGTAAGAGCCATCTGCTGAAAGAAAATCAAAATTAAATAAGTTTCAAATTCATCACACAAGCTTTGTGTTTTAGTATGAAGATTCTCTCCCAAATATTTGTACTATGTGGTACATACTAATGAAATAGTTCAAATGTATTTATAAGAGGTTTGTGTTACTTCACATATGACAGTGTTGCCTTTTCTTTTTCAGCTTGTGCGTAGATTCGTGCGCCATACTTTCAAGTATTGCAAAAACAATGAGTGGAACTCAGACCTTGTCAGGGAAATATCAGACATATTTAAAAGCACAGTTCTGTGTGTTAAAAGGGATCCTCCTCTGAGTTTTACATTACACTTTTCAGAAGTATATCTACAAGAACTTGCAAAGATGGGTGAAGGCAACCTTGCTGAAGACACAGTTGAAATTTTCCTGAATCCTTTCATTACTTACATAGCTCAACAAGCAAACAGCTCTGCTCGAATGACAGTATCAGAAAATGTTTTTCATTATTTGATTAACCAGTCTGATACAGGGATTGAGTTTCAGGAGAAAGTCAAGGCTTGGAAACAGGTAAGAACAAAAGAAATATATGAATTAGAAAGGATAAATTAGATTTGAAAGATTTGGATCTGGCTGGAGTTTAAGGGGATAGGCTAAAGTAATAAAAAGTCCATTTAGTTATTTTTCAACTAAATTGTACAATTTTTGCTGAGCAGAATGGTTGCAATATTGTTTATATCCTTGAATAGCTATTTAATAGGATAGTGCATCCTTTAAATGCTTGCCATGCCTCCACTTTAATTTTTTTTTTTTTACAAAATACATTTTCTTTGCTTTGTGTGTCTTTTCCTTTAAAAGTGACGTGCCAATCACAGTAAAAATTTGTAGGAATATGTAACACAATGCCTGCTTATTGTGACTGACAATCATATGTATATATTAAATAATATGGTTTTTTGTCAATATTATTAAAGCTGATGTCCCACAGTCAAAATTTGTGCAAAATGTTTTATACAATGTGAATGTTGTGTACAATTTCTCCATTCTATTCCTATTGAAGTGTGTATTGGTACTAATATTTCTCGCATTTATGAAGAACAGCTAATAAAAAATCTGATGTGTTCCATTCATATGACTTTCTCTACATCTCTGCAACAAATTTTAGTTAAAAAGCTTATGCTTCTATTTACTATTCTGCTAATCGAGAAATATTTGCAGAAATAGTCTTATTATTTGCTTCCTTGTAAGTAGAAGCGCAATGAGGGAGTATCATAGGTTAAAATGATAGCCAAAAGCTGGTTGCTATGTAACTGAAGTTCCTTTGTTTGTATGGACAGGAGTTAACAAATTCCTGTATGAGAAAAGGATGTTTTTCAAAGCGGAAATGAAAAACCAAAAATATATTAAAAATGATCAACTCCACGAAAAAAATGTATATGACATAAATTGTGTTTATCGTGAGCTACATTTTCTGCAGAGTAAGTTTTTGTCCATCTCTTATGGTTTAGCAGTTATGCACAATTCCGTAAAATTTATCCTGAATAAAGTAATCTTCAGAGGCCATTCCCAGAAAATTCAAGATATACATATTATTTGTCAGGTAAATATCTTTAGTATACAATATTTTAATCAAAATCGTTAGAGCAATTTTTGAGAAAATCAAAATTTTCGAAAAAGTTCCATGTAAAGGGTAGTTTGGTGTGGGGGGATTTTCCTCAAAATCTTTGTGTTGCATCCCTGGAAGATACTAATCTTAAATACCAAGTTTGATAGTTTACCGACTTTTCGTTTTTGAGTTAACGTGTTCACAGACACAAGGACACACACACACACACACGGACCTTTTTTTGGACACAGGAGACCCTAAAACATATATTTCCAGTGAAATCTCGGTATCAAATTTTTTGGTGGAGTGCAATACCTTCTCTATACACTATGTACATAGTACATGTTGAGAAAGTAAAAATGGTGGAAGTTGCTGATCCACAATTATTTACATTCGCTGTCGTAAGCTTTGTTTATGTATCCATTGCAAGAGCATATTATAATAGAAAGAAAAAATCAGTAAAAAAGCATTGGTGGACTAGACCATGGCTGGAATGTAGGAATGCAGGCCAAGGAAGAGGTGCACTATATATGCTACAAAATGAACTCATTTCTGACCTTGTAAATTATTTTAACTTCCTTATAATGGACGAAAATTTGTTTGGAAAGTTGCTGTCTTTAGTTGAGACAAAAATCACACACCAAGACACAAATATGAGGCAGTCCATACCAGCAAATCAAAGATAAAACCAAGTTTTTTATTTTTGTTGAAAAAAGGAGGTTAGGTACAAATGGATCCCATAAAATATATTTGCAGGGGTTATAAATACCCAAGTCATTAGGTCATAAATCTCTGCCGCACAAAAAATTGTGTATTTCAACCATAGCTCAGCTACTATAATCTTATTTAGGACAAAGTCTACAAGATACAGCAAAGTTTCACACAAACAATCGTGTTGGCAAGAAGGAAAACCCAGCGCTAGCTACCATCTTATTACGTCATTACCACTATCATTGGTTGATTTCATACATTTTGACCAAAAATTAGAAACTGATGTATCCTGATGTAGCAAACTGGAATTGGACCAAAAAATAGGACGGAAATTATATACAATGAAATTATCCAATGTCCCACGATCCAATTTGTAGTTTGAAGAGTATTGGACCAAAATATTTGACTGTGGGACATTGGCCTAATAAACAAATATGTATTTTTTCTTAGAGTATGTATATATGTTTTTTTTAAGTAATTAAACTGTTAGATTTGTTATACTTTGCGTTAAAGAACATGTTCCTGAGTCTGTATTAAATTTCAAATTTTTGTCATTTATTGTTCTGCAAAAAAGGAACATAAAGTTATAGTAAAAAAAAATATAAATATATACATACATACACACATATATACAGTACTGCCATAAGGTGTGACAGTTCTTTCAATGCATATGCTACTAAATAAAACTATACAAATCCATTAATATACATATATTCTGAAAGGACAAAAAATGCTAAAAAATGAATAGTCCCATTCAAAGACGTTGAAGCCACTCATCAATAGCTGCACAAATTGTGTCCAGTGAAATTTTCTTGACAGCTGATTTATTGCAGTGCCTCTTTTGACATGCTATTGACTCGAGCTTCTGCCACAGAGAATGATCCGATGAATTGAGGTCCAGACTTCTGCTAGGCCAGTCAGCAGGATTGATGAACCATGGAACATTGGTAGTAGTTTTTTCTCCCCATATGTCATAAATAAAGCCTGGGATCGAGCCTGGCACATCTCTTTTAATTTTTCAGCTTAGCAAAGTACCTTTTATATGCACTAACATGTAAATCATCCTTAAAAAAAAGTGATGTTTGTGAGATAAAAATTGTTTACGCAAAGGATTGTGTCGAATCCTTACACAAACAGCATTCACAATTTCTTTTGTGCATACACACCTAGAACAGCCAGATATGACATGATCAACAGTTGCATCTGTTTCTTTAAACCATGCTATTGTCAGAAATACAAATCGTTCATTGATGCCAAAAGATTTCAGTGTTGAAAAAATCTCCTTATCTCCTTTTCAACAACAGAATGATGCCAATACAACAATACAATTTTCATACACTCCCCACTTCATCTTTCTCTCTTGCCTGCTACTGGCACATTGCAAGCCTGCTACTTACAGAGTAGCAAAGGTAAGTGGACGATAATATACAGGAATGCCACGTTTCTTCATTCACAATTTCCATACTACAGCATGTTTAAAATTTTACTGACAGAACTTGTGGCAGTACTGTGTGTTTTTATATATATTTAGGTTTATCATGTATGACTAACCCAGTGACATCATACAGGTGAGCTGTGGCCTGTGGCCTAAATGATAGGCAAAATTTTTTTCACACAAAATAATGCATGCAACTTACCTATTTCTCATATATTAAGTTGACTTTCTGGTTCTTTTGGTTGGCCCAACTTCTTGAAGTTATCGGCTGCCTCCCCATTAAATTGTGCAATAAGTCCTTGTGAATTACGATATTGGTCAAAGACATTAGTCTTTCTTGCATCGTTGAACTGTGAATGTGAGTTATGCATTTGATTGTGAGTGTAGAAAAACTTGTCTCCACTGAAATACCCATCAGCAGTGTTAAAACTAATGAGTTAATATGCCTTTTCCACAAGCTTTTGAAACCTCTGATGTCACACTTCACACCCTTCTTTCCATTTTATATGTGGAAACCTTAAAAATTGATATGGTCTACGTGTAATTATCACACCTCTTTTATTGTCCTCTGTCCACCACAAGAAAAATGTTTGTAACATGCAACACACTGTAATTTTGTTTCATTGTAAGTCACCCATGGTTTATATATTTATAAGACAAACTTCTTATTGGTACTTTGACTAGCAAACTTTTAAGTCCATACACTCAACGATACTAAGCACTGTGTACTGGTTGTTTTTACACATGAACTGAAGTGATGTTAAAGGACTTTTTCAGAGTGTAGGAAAATTGTAAAAGCAGTTTAAGAGGGGAAAACGTTCTGTTACCAAAGGGAAGGAATATTTGCAAGTTACAAAAGATTTCTCAAGTGACAACGGCCGCTGGATAGCTTCAACAAGAACTCTGTCCATTACAAATCCAAAATTTTGCTATGCCTCGAAGCAGGTAGTTTGTGAGACTAAGTATACAATCCAAGCTTGAGTCTGTTATCATACTAACCAGATGTAAACAGTTCAGCTGAAAATCTCTCTATGCTCTCATTGACATTGTGACTTTCCCATTTTGCTCGCTTTTCTTTCTTATTTCCTGCTACTGTTGCAGTAAGACTTCGGAATGGTGGATTTTTGCTCTTAAATTAGTGATTGTATAATCGTATTCTTGTATATCAGTAATGGAAAGATTTGTAAAAATACAGATAAAATTACACTCAAATGCACCTAGTTGTTTTTTTTCTTTCTTCTTCTTCTTTTTTTTGATATATATGATTTTAATCAATTTGTTTGTCTTTTTTCTCTTTTTTACTTTCACCAGGGCATATGTTCTACATATATAGTAGATAGAGAAGTAATTGTATTCTGCCCAAAAATTTTATACCATGATTTCACCTCAAATAAGTGTTTTGAGACCCCTGAATCCAAACAGAACATTTTTAGAAAAACGTCAGTGTGCGTGCGTGCGTGGCATGCGTAAACTGTAAGAGATAGCCAAAAACTACGCAAATACACAAAAAATGTAGATTTCCTTAAAAGACATAATTTATGTCATATATGTTTTTCTTGTATAGAGGACTGTTTTTAAGATATTCCTTATTATTGGCTCCAATTTTAAACTACATAACTTTTCTCTAATGGGAAGACTCCTTTCATTTTGTCTTATTTCAGTTTTAACAAAGAATAGCCCTGACATGGCTTGGACCTAAAAATGAAAATGTTTATCCTTTAGTTGCAAAACTAATTGGAGCATCAGCTAATGGTTTTATTTTGCTAATTTCCTTAAATATTGATTTGTTATTGCTAATTTGAGATTGCTTTAAATGCTGATCACAAAATTGGATACTAAATGATTTTTCCTGAAAGGTGAATAATTTTACACCTGTAGGTGAATGTATAATTTTCACAAACAATAAATTGTGCTTTGCAATAAATTGGTGCAATTAACTACCAACAAGGCTATTATTAACAGTAATAGTAAATATATCATGTTGAAACCAAATCATAAAAGAAAATAATTAAGCATGATAAAAAATAAAAGAATGAGGGTTGAAAATGGGAACAACCGTTACACGAAACTGGTCCCCAGTAAGTAAAAATAAGTGATGTTTGTGTTACAAAAACCGACTCATTCTTTTATTTTTTATTTAATCACATCACTGTCACAAGCTTCTATGCATATTTCCAAGTTTTGAATTAAGCATGAGTTTGACTTATTTAATTTAATTGAGGCTATTCAGCAAACTACAATTTCAATTAGGATAACATGTGAAGAGGTTTCATTTACTCTGTATACCCTGCAATAAAACAGTATATTTATCAATTATTCTGTTTTATTTTATATATATCCATATTCTATAAAAACCTTGCATAGTAGGCAGAATCTAAATTACTGGAAAAAATATGTCACTTTGTGTTTAAAATATTTAAGGTCAATTTTACCAACCATTTGTATATTAACACAATGTTAGTGTGGTTTAACATTGGTGTTTTATTTTGTTTCATTGAACAATATTACCTGTAACATTATGTTAAACTTTGTGTAAAGTTAAAGTTAAACTTGGTTAAAGCAGTTAAATATTAGAAGTTGAACCAAGTTGTTTTGCAGAGTTGCTATGTTTGGCATTTTTGAATGCTATTCCTAACCAAAGAAAAACTGTGCTAATTGGTTATTTGGAAAACCGGAAAGAAAAGGAATTTTGTAAGCAATACATAAGGTTAGAATATTAAAATATGCCTTTGGAATTACTCTTGAAATTATGTTGCTACTGGCAACTTTCATTTAATGGTAGGTGATGAGTTGGAATTACCAATGCTACTGTTTGTGGGTTTATCTGTAAAGCTCTAAAGCAAACAGTAATTGTGTTTGGTCTGTTTGATCCTCAAATCAGTGATAACTCATTTTGTCACTTTAGTTTCAGTGTAAAGTCCACCACTAGTTTTTAATGCTCTTTGCAGTTGGCCTTTGGGTTCTGCACTTTATGGTAGCATGAATTGTCACAATTGCTTACTGTAATAAGCGAGAAACATATTTTGCAGTGAAATTCCTCAGGAATTTTCTCTCAGGCTGTATCCTTCTCCTTAGTTTGTCAGTCAGTTCTTTTGCATTAGATAATTTCTCTGTGCATGGTAACCAGTTCTGTAATTAAGTACTTTTTGAATGATTCAAATTAGTTTTTCTCTTCATTAGATGTTTTATTTGACATTGCAAGTTTAATCTTAAACAGTCATGAAAATCACATGGCAATCATCCATTAACAAAGCCACTTTCCTGCTACTGACATACAGAGAGTGCATTCAGAAGCTGTGTAATTTGGTTACCACCTTCTCGAAATCTGTTGTTTCCAATTGCCATTGATGTTAAGTCAATTTATTGTAAAAGATTGTTAAAGCACAAGAGTTTTAACCTAATGTTAGTAAACAAAATGTTAAAAAGAGTTGGTTTTTTTTTTTAAATCAGTTGGTGAAACTGGCACCCAGCAATGAAACTTAAATTACTAGCACCACTGCCAGAATTTGATGGTGGTCTTTGTTAGGTGGTGCCATCTTGTAAAGTAGCAGTGAACCATAAAATGACTAGCATTTGGAAATAAAACTTGCCAATGCTAGCACATTCAAGTTCTGAAATTCAGATGTATTTATTTTTTCCTATTGTGACAAATGTATATCATGCCCTCCATGGTGTAATGGTTACCATGCTAACTTCATATACCCAGGTTGCAGGTTCAAACCCGGCAGAGGACGATGGATTTTTTTGGGCATATAATTCCTTAGCATGGCTTCCTTTGGAAGGGAAGTAAAGCCGTTGGTCCCATGTCATAGATTTACAGTACGTAAAAGAACCTCAAGACTGATAGAGAGGCCTCTGAGCAAAATTAAGCGATCTTTCATGCCCAATTTAGAATGGGACACTGAGAACCACAGTAGTTAAAGAGTGTCCATAAATAACACACCATTTACATTTATAATTAAAGATTCTGCTCATCAGCAAAACATGTATTTTTCTCTGGTTTCTTTATGGCCCACTATACACTCATTACAACTTATGCTTAGAAACTAGCTTTACAGCTGATAATAAGCCTATATGTTTAGAATTTAGGGTTCCCAAAATGCAGATTAAGTAATATCAGTTATGTATTTCCCTGTGAAAGAGCCATTTCCCTGGAAACAGCTGGGATGCTATGGAGAAGTTGGAGATAAATGGTGATGAAGTTCACAGTGAGGATGAAGCTCCAGATATGGAAAATAAAGATGAGCATCTAGATCCAAGAGCAGGAAAAGTGGATGTTGAACTTCCTATTATAAATTTCAATGCTCAATCTATAGCAAAGACTTTGGTAAATGAGGAAGCTGTTAATGCTAAATGCCGGTCAGCCCTTAGAAGACTGGCAAGAGAGTAAGTTTTGCACATTTTTTAAATATGATTATGATTAATTGTGATAGAACAAGAAAAAGTTAGGTGTAAATGAATTACTTGTTAAAATATGTTTCATTACAGCTCTTAGGAAAAAGTGTTTCATTCTAGTTTATTTAAATGCTCTCTGAATTACCAATGGATTATATAGACTTGATATAAGTACTAATAACAAGGAAGTATCAAAACTTCTCACAGAAACTTAACTTGAAATTCCCATGAGAGAAGCTATGTGTACATACATATCCAAAATAGAGTTTCAGAACCAAGTCAGAATCATGTATAATGTTGCATGTGTGATATGATTACTACTTGAACTAGAGCATAGATATACAGTAGACTCGTCATTAACTGAGTGCCAATTAACTGAGGCCGGTTAATCAAGAGAGTTTTTCAAAATAAACATACATTTTTTTGTTTGACTGTGTCCATAGGTTGGCCCAAAAAATACTATACGACTTTTTCAAACAGTAAACTTTTCATTTAATTTTGTACTCTGTTTATCTTTTAATAACTGTAGAAGTATTCAATGCAAATTTTAAGGAATTACTTTGTAATAAACAATTATTATACAATTTTAAACATGTTTTTATAATTCATCATCTATTTGCCTATCATTTCCATATTATCAAAGTTTTTCTACATCCACGGTAGACTCAGTGCTGATCAACTCAGATAATAACAAGCTTGCCATACTTCTACATTGTTTACAATTTAGTACAATTATAATTTTTAATAGTAATTCTTGATATAGTGCTCAATTAGGGTATCTTGCAGTAAAAACTGACAGCTAATTTTGTGCATGCAGGCATTTTTATGAGAAATGGCTTCTCTAAAAGAAATTAAAAAATATATTACAGCATGCTATTTTAATACAGTGGAACTTGAATAATTCAAAGTTGAAGGAGCAAGAAAAAAATTTGAGTTACAAAAGTTACGTCTAAAATTGACATTTTAGCAATACAAGTAAAAATAACTCCACTAACGCTGGCCTGTCCATACCGATGAATTTCACACAGATGGCGAAGTGCCCCTGATGATGTGGGAATTGGCATCTCTTCAACTTCAAGTTCTCGTTCCTGCTTAAACCACTTTGACATGCACTTGTCGACATAATGGTTTTCCAGTTGTCTCACTCGTATTCAGTTCTTTCCATTTTCAGTCAAGGCACTACTTAAAATGTTCTCCTTATTCTTCAGATAAGTTGACAAAGTGTTCTGGGGTATCCTGTATTCTTTCATGATTTCAGATTTTTTTCTTCAAACCCTTTTCGACTTCTAGAATATTTTCTGCAAAAGTTAAAGTCTTGTACTGGACATGCATCTTGTACTAAGAGACATAGTAACATTGATTTGCAACACCCGGAACAGTTCGCAAGCTCAAGCAACAACTAAAGGGGCACATGTTTTAAACAAGGGGATGTAGGAGCAGGTATAGAAGCTCAAGGCCAGCAACTGGGAAAGGCATTCCACCCCCAACTGCATTCCAACTAAAACAATCCTGGAGTGAAGACCTCTTTTGGAAAGGTTGAAGTTATCATATTAAATTTCTACGTTTAGATTAATTTTCAACTGATATGCGAACAAAAAATTTGAATTAAGGAAAATGGAATTTGAATTACATGTGATGTTTTTACATTGCTTTAGTACAAAATTAAGAGACCAAGAAAAATCAACAGTTTTGAATTATAGATGTTTAAATTATCCGAGTTCCACTGTGTTTCTGTGATAGAAGCAATAGTCTGAAACGTGCATGAACTCCATTTGTTAGTATCTGTGGCTATCACAAATTTTAACAAAACAACTCCCCTTCCCTCAAAAATAACTTTACCAAAGTAGTTTTTAAATCTTGGCCAGCACCAGTTTATTATTTTTATTTATTTATGACTTTTCTATACATCTTTGTTAATTATAAAATAAGCTTTACTTATTGATTTAACTGCTTTTTCACACAAGCCATATGTGGACGTAGTTGGATAGATAGAGTCAGACTGAAAAATTCAATAGCCAGGATTTGAACCCTGGATCTCCCTGTCTCTAGCCAGTTGCTCTACCAGAGCTGCCTTAGGAACATGGCAGCAACTACTAAATTTCTCAACTGACTCGCATGTTTCCCAGTAAACACACAGCTTATGTGAAAAGACAGTTAAATCAACACTAATTGACCATGATGGCTGGCTATACTATGAATCCAGGGACTTAAAGTACTTCCAACATTGCAAGTCGCCATAATTTGAGATTGCCCTGTGGTTTGCTAGGAAATATGCGAGTGAGTTAAGAAATTTAGTGGCGTGCTAGCATGTTGCCATGGTAGCTCAGTGGTAGAGCAACTGGTTAGGGATCGGGAGATCTGTGGTTCAAATTCTGGCTATGTCAATGAATTTTTCAGTCTGACTAGCTTTACTTGTTACTAATATCCTTTATTTCCCAATTTATTTACCTCAATTTAGGGAGTTGCATATTTTATATCCTATTATAATTAACAGCCACCAATGTCGCCCTCCGTGGCAAAATGGTACCATGCCCAAGGTCGCAGGTTCAAACCCGGCGGAGGACGATGGATTTTTTTTTTGGTGTAAAAATCCTTAGCATGGCTTCCTTCGGAAGGGAAGTAAAGCTGTTGGTACCGTGTCGTAGATTTATGACACATAAAAGAACTTTAAGCCTGATAGAGAGGCCTCTGAGCAAAATTAAGTGGTCTTTCACACCCAATTTAGAATGGGATGCTGAGAAACACAGCAGTTAAAGAGCGTCCATAAATAACACGCCATTTGCATTTAACAGCCATCAATTTAATAACATAATAGAAATTGTACGAGGGTTGGCTGAAAAGTTCTGGGCCTCACACAGATATGGTGCCACTAGGCCAGTAGCATTGTGTAGTTTAACTCTAGACTAGCTTGTATCCGTAGTTACAGGTCAATAGCTTGTTTAGTTTTCGAATGACAGATTTTAAACAAGACAACTTTAGAGTTTTCACGAAAATGGAGGATTTGGAAAAATGAGCAGTGATTAAATACTTCCATTTGAAAGTCTTAACCCCTAAAGAAATCAAGGAGGAAAAGGACAGTACATTGAAAGACTGCCCGTTCATATTCAGTGATTAAAAGGTGGGTTGTACAGTTTAAAATAGGACGTATGAGCACTAGCGATGAGCCTCGCTCTGGACGCCCTGTAGAAGTGACAACTCCAGAGATCATTGAAAAAATTCATTCTTTATTACTGGAAGACCGCAGATTAAAGTTGTTTGAGATAGCAGAGGCTGTAAACATATCAAAAGAATGTGCAGATAATATTTTAAGTAATGTTTTGGGCTTTCACAAAGCCTGTGTAAATGGGTGCCGTGTTTGTTGACACCTGATCTAAAGTTTTAAAGAAAAACTGTTTCTGTTAAGAATGTGGAGCTCTACCGTAAAAATCCCCGTGAATTTTTGAGACGGCTTATTACCATGGATGAAACTTGGATACATCACTACACTTGAAGTAAATCACAGTCAAAACAGTGGATTGCGCTAGGTGAACCAACTCCAAAAAAGACAAAGTCAATTTTGTCAGCTAACAAGGCTATGGCCAGTGTTTTCTGGGATTCATGGGGAATTATTTTTACTGATTACTTGAAAAAGGGTAAAAATATCACTAGTGACTACTATGTAAGCTACTGCAGCGTTTGAGTGATTAGGTGAAAAGAAAAGGACCTCATTTGGGGAAAAAAAAAATTTTTGTTTCTTTACGGCAATGCTCCGGCCCATCGTTCAGTCATTGCAATGGGAAAAATGTGTGAATTAAAGTTCAAATTTCACAGCAACAAGGAGGTCATTGATGTGGTAAGCAACTATTTTGAGGGCCTTGATGTATTCCACTACAGAGATGGTTTAAATAAATTAGAAGACTGATATGACAAATGTATTAGTCTTTCTGGAAATTAATTTGAGAAATAAAGAAAAATATATGTTTTTTTAAATACTGTTTTTATTGAGAGGCCCGGGACTTATCAGCTGACCCTCGTATAGGAAAATCTGATGTGATGGCAGACTGGAAAGTTTGATAAGTATCATTAAACAAATAATATCTACCTTAAAAGTTATAAAAGTTGTTCTAGATGAAAAGAAAAGAATACCAAGCAAACAGTACAAACTTCACCAAGGATATATGGGCCAGCCAATATGCAAAGTGTGCTACAAAATATGAACAGTCAATTATACCATATACTCATTAACATATAATCTGGCAAACAATTCAATGAGTTTTGCAAAACAAACAAAAAAAGAAAAAAAAAGTGAAAGCATAATCACTTTTGACATCAAGAAAAATAAAGATGTAATGCTAGGAAAAAATTGTCTACTTGTATCTTTTAATATCCTCTCACTGTTCCCTAAGTTACCAAAAGATGAACTGGAAGATTGCAAAAATAGTTAAACTTCACAAATATTGAAAAAGTATCTAATGTTGCATTAAAGTAGCACAGTATCTAATGTTGCATTAATAAGAATTATTTTGTAAGCAACAACTCTCAAGTAAAAGGACTAGCAATGGGCATCCTTATATACCTCTCTCTTATTTTACTGCAGTTACATAAATTTTGCTTTTTGTTTTTAAAAAAAAAATTAAATGATTATATTTATGATGAAAATTAAAAAAAAAAAAAAATCCTTAAAATAAGAACTGGAAAAAAAAAAAATCCTTGTTTTAAATATCGTCATGTGATTTAATTGCAAATACTAACTTAGGCGAATACTGCTCATCATAAAATTTGAATGGCTTAATGTACAAGAAGTTAACGTGCAACAGTAGTGCTGAACCTACAAGCCACATCAGTGAAATTTGCAATGGAAACAGAATTTGGTAACATGCCTCTCTTTTCAGCATACATAGTAGAATAAAATTCTTTGTAGCATCCAAAGAAAAGGTATTATATAGATGACATTAAAAATAAGATACACATTTGCATTAATAAATATTCACTTGGATTGGTAAACATACCCCTGAGCTCAGGACAGTACAACTAAGTATAATAAGATGCTAGCCATAGTATAAATGGCTTTACAAAATAATTATGCACCAAAAAATCAAAAAAAGAAATCATTATAACAGGCAATGTGAAGAAACAAAAAAACTTAAGCCTTTGGACCTTTCAGGAATTTAAAAAAATAGTCAAAGAACATGATACAATTGCTGCTTAAAAATGTGCTCAGGACCAACACAAAGTGCAAATTTCTGACAGGAAAAAGTTCCAACTTTTTTGAAATTGTATACGATTCTTGAGAGAAGATATGCATAGCAAAGACAAATATTGTTTTGTAATGGTATTCTATTCATGACTTAATATGCTTAAAAATACTTAATGCTAGTTTTTTCCAAATTGATTGAAGTCCCGTGGTCATAGGTAAAAATTGCTTAGGGATACAGATATGGCTTAAAGCTGTACTTCAATTATTGAACTATTAAATTGGAATACTTGAGTTTACACAAAGTTTTAAATAAGGACTGGCACTGAATTCTTTCCTTCCGTTAAGTGGCTGCTTGCAGAGCAATTACATTCTCTACTCGATAATCACTGAAAGTTTCACAGTGATAGCTCCATCATTCAAAGTGTTGGCAGCCTGTGAGAGTTAACCTGTTTCGTAGTCTCCTCTAAACGTTTTCATGACATTTCATTGGGCGAGGGAAGTTTACTCAAAATCGTTGTGCATCTTTGGAAGATAATAAACTTAAATATCAAGTTTGATAGAATCGTTTAACAATGAGTCAAAATTATAAACACTTTAAAATTCAACATGTTGGTCGTTTTTAAGACTAGTTTCAGGGAGCGTCCTTGATACCACAAAATAAATACAGCATCAGAAATCTACTAAACCACCCTTTGAAAGATAGCACAACAGAAACAAAATTATCTGGCATTTACCAAATGAATTATCAAGATTGCAGCAAAATATACATTGGACGAGCAAAGAGAAATTTAGACATTAGAAAAAAGGAACACATTAGAAACATCAGAGTCAAATACATAGACAAGTCCAACATTACCCATTTTTGGACAGAGAACTATAATACAGAACCAGAAATAAAATTGATCAAACACCTTGGGAATTAAATACATGGGAAAATATCTTTATTCACAAACGTGAAGGAAATCTCAAGAATTTTGAGATTCCCACTATAGAGATGTCATCTAAGTTAAAAAAGACAAGAGATGGCAGCACAGCTCTTAGTGGAACCAGACACAACATGGGAGCATCAGCCGACAAATTAACTGAGGATAGGGAGGACGTTCCCTGAAACTAGTCTTAAACAAAGACCAACATGTAATTGGCGAATTTTAAAGTGTTTATAATTTTGACTCATTGTTAAATGATGCCAGTAATGGTGCTCCACTGTATACAAATATTCCTAATTATTTATACCAAGTTTGGTAGTTGATTAACTTTTCATTTTTGAGTTATTGTGTTCACAGACACACACTCGTGCACACCTTTTTCTGAAAATGCTCCTTTTTTTAATACAGGGGACCTAAAACATGTATTTCCACTGAAATCCCAGTATCGAGTTTTTGGATGAAATGGAATACTTTCTCCATCTCTGTACTATGAACTAAGTAGAGAAAATAATAAAAATTATGCAATAATATGAATGCCTGATAGCAGGTAAGAGCTAACTAACCGCAGACATGAGAGACCTGTTTGGTCAGCTATTTACCCACTGTAACAACATTGTAATTTCATTGTAAATTATAAGTGTACAAAACAAAATTGTTGAATTAAGACAAAACTAGGCATTTTAAGAAGGTAAAGATAATTAATGCAAATTAATTATGTTATAAATTTCAATTAGACTTGGAAAGATAAAATCAGATTTAAAGATTCAATGCCATGGTGGGGATTCTACAGATCTCTGGTCTCCCTCCAGTTGCTCTAACCTATGAGCTATCATGGCAACATTCAGAGACAACATTAAATTCTCCAACTGAATCAAAATTTTCTGGTCAAAGCAGAAGGAGTTTGAAATTTTGAGATGGCTTACTCCAATGGTGTTTACTAATACAATAGGAGTGGATGTAGACCAGGATATCCGTGGTTCAAATCCTGGCTATGGCATTGACTCTTTTAAACTTACTCTACCATTTCAACTCCTGTCCTACACAGCTAATGTGAGAAACAATTGACAATTCAATTAGACATATTGTAATCATTATTATGTCAGAAAAAGTACAGAAAAGTTATTTCTATATGCTGAAATAAGCATTTATAGACTAAAATAGTATCGTAATGTTTAATTTGTCTTTATTTCAGATTTGAAACTTTGTCAAAGGGTGAATTTCCAAGAGCAGAAGAAATTGCATTGAAAGTTATTTCCTCAAAAAACTTAAAAAAGAGTAACCTTGAAAGAGCAGCTAAAAAGCTGGATGAATTTTCTTCAAAGTTTGTGTTAAAAAAAAATGTAGGTAGAGCAGCAAAGCGCCTTATGAATTTTGAGTCTCGGCTGCGTAAGAGAAAAGCAAGAAAACGAAAACGAAAAGAGAAATCCAATGAAACCATTGATACGGTGCCACCCAACACAGAACTGGAGGTTACAGGCACTTCTTCAAATATGGGTGCAAGCTTGCCCACAAAAGAGATGAATTTAACTGCTGACATTGTAAGTGAAAATTCTGCAAAATCTAATGAGGGATATGTAAAACAGGAAGAAAAGTACAAAACAAAATCTTCTTCAAATGAGAGTGTACCATCCAAAGATAAGGAACTCAAACGTAAAAAGAATATTGTTTCTAAAGAGCAAATGGAAGGTAGAAGTGCAATAAAAAAATTGAGGAAGAACCCTTTTATTATTGGCACTAGCATAAGCCTAGCAAGAAGAAAACAGCAAGGTGGTACACCAGGAAGAAGGGAATCATTTGGAAATTGGGAAATTTCTGAAATTAAGAGTGCTACAAAAATAAGCAGCACCCCAGAAGTTAAGGTAATATCTCCATATTGTTCAAATATATTACTATAACATGCCAATTTATTTTCATTACATACACATGTTTTATTTAGCTTTTATTATCAGGCTCTGCTTCTCTTCTGTAGGACCTTGGTGTCACATTGGTGTCTTGAAGACAAGGTGCTTGATGCATAAAAAGGATAGTGAGCAAAAGGGATGAACAGTTCATGAAAATAATGTAGAGCTTACTGTGGTTCAAGTCCTGAATTCATTTCTGATTTTGATTCAACCACATATCTGATGTACTACTTAAGCTGGGGAGGTGAAAACTAGAAACCAAAAAAGTTTGTGTGATTTGCACTTGCTTCTTTCATTGGATTGCTATTTTAAGGTATAGCACCAGTGCAATGTTAAACCATTACAAAAAAGAAGGAACAGGAATATCCTTTTTTTTCGATTCTATGATCCTAAGTGAAATTTATTTAAAATTTAAAATTAATCTTTAAACAATTTTCACTGATCATTTTCTTTGATATGATCCTCAAAAGTTTGCAGCAGCTACGTGATACACATGGATTAGTAGTACAGGGTGCCCCACTAAAAAGCAGGAAATTTCTTTTAGATTCTGTAATATGAGCTGGACACAAATATTTTCATTTATATTTTACTGACACTGTCACTCGAATGTTCATTACCAATGCAAGTGTTCAAAATGATTCCCTTTGGCTTCCACACAGCGGTGTAGACGTTGTAACGGTTTTAAATGTAATGTTCCAGGCATCTGTCAGTACAGCTTTCAGGTCATCAATGTTTATGATGTCTCTCCTGTGTTCTTGAACCTTCTGAGGCAGTATACCCCAAATGCAATAATCCATCGCATTGAGATCTGGACTTTTAAGACGGCCAGTTGTTAGGTTCAATGAAGTCAGGAGTAATAATTGATGTTTGGAGGAATTTAGTAACAGTGACGGTCAAATTATATGTGTATTAATTTGTTGAGTTGGTTTTTTAACACTACGTCACTTACATTTTTATTATGAGGGACTAGTTTCGAAAACCTATGCTTTCGTTTTCAACCTCATGGATCCTAAGTTGGAAAAATATATAAAAATGTAAGTGACGTAGTGTTAAAAAACCAACTCAACAAGTTAATACACATCAGGAATATTAATTCTTAACCATGTCACAGCATCCAATGCTCTATGGTCCTTCGCACTGTCTTGTTGCCATGTCCATTCGTGATCACCCATAACTGTGTTAATGTCTTGGAACATCTGAGTGCACATCTCGTCTCTATACACCACCTGGTTCACTGTTTTCTTCTTTCTCCTGTATCTTGGTAGATGTCCTTGACGTGGTGCGTCGCCTTCAATGAACAGTAATTCTGTTTTGCCATGCCAAGAGACCGCACCGTAGCACATGATTGATGGCTGTTGCTCATCATATTCCACCATTAGATCTTTCTCGGAAATGCTTATTTTAACTTGAACAGCGCCTTAAATTCGTTCATTTTGCCAGTTTAGCGGAGCATGGAGAGCAAAATATGCTTCATCAGAAAACCACACTTGTTTCCACTTATCGTGTTTGTGGAAACATTATGTCAGAGACGCACATTTCTCCTCTCGAGCTGCCTGGTGTGCTTCAGTAAGAACATTGCATTTTATTCTTCTGTAGCACTTCAACACGGATGCTTGAATAATGCGAAACACTGAACCTTTAGATATGTGTAGTTCACGAGCAATTTCACACTGGCTGTTTTGTCTTTCTGGATTCACAGCAAGTTCCAACACTTTCTGTTTTGTAGGCATCACAATTTGACAAGTCATGCCAAATCCTCACTTATGCACTTTTGCAGCAGGTGACCCTTCCCTCTTTATTACTGACACAACATTGGAAAACTGATTTTTACTTATTGCCCTGAAGAACTGTGGCAAAATGTCGCTGCATTTCTTCAGTCCCCACGAAGGATGTTCTTAGAAAGGACTATCACCTCGCGTTGGAAATTCATTAGTTGAGCCATCATGAAAAGCAACAATTAACAATGTGGATGTTACATACACAATGAACAGTGCAAACTGTACAACTGCACATCACACACATTGTTGCACATACAATCGCACTTATTGTAGAAATTTCCTGCTTTTTTGTGGAGCATCCTGTAGTTGATATAACCTAGCCATAGGTATTTGTTTCACCCTATAGATAACAAAAATTCTGATGAGTTACATTCACATGGCTTTCTCTAGCTCTACAAATAAACTTCTTAAAAATGATTATTCTTCTTTCTACATAATGCTAATCAAGGTGAACATTAGTAGATTAGTTAGTTCCTTATAAGTAGAAGGGAACTAAGGGAATGCATTAAGCTAAAGTGATAGTCAAATGTTATAAAAGCTGTTATGTGATTGTCATTGCAAATCACTTCCTTGCTTGGCCAGGAGTAGAACAAAAGAAAAACAGACACTTCCTGTCTGAGAAAAGTATAGAGTACTTTACAATTGAAAACAACAAGAATATCTCAGAAACGGTTGCCTCCACAACAAAAACGTAAAGGACATCAATTGTGTGGTTTTTCTGTGTAATAAGTTTTTGTCTATCTCTAACAGTTTACCAGTTATGCAAAATTCATTCAGAATAAAGAGGTCTTGGACGCTATTCTCAGAAAATTAAGATAAACATTTTATTTGTGATGTAAATATCTTTAATATACAGGATTTTAATCAAAATCGTTAAGCCATTTTTGAGAAAAAAAAATTTTCGAACTTTTTCCATATAAAGGGTATTATGTGGTAGGGGGATTTTTTTGAAAATCTTTGTGTTGCATCCTTGGATGATACCAAATTTAAATATCAAGTTTCGTATTTAACGGTCTTTTCGTTTTTGAGCTATGCTGTCCACAGCGCACGCGCACACACACACCTTTTTCTAAAATGTTTTTTTTGGACTCGGGGGACCCCAAAACATATATTTCCAGTGCAATCTTTACATCAAATTTTTGGGTGGAATACAATACTTCTCTATCTACAATGTACATTGTACATGCAGGCTAGAGAAAGTAAAAATTATTATTATTTGGTTTTATGCAACTTGCAAATTACATGTAGCCTGAACCCATTTTGGATTAACAGAATGATACTGGGTTTGAATCCAACATTCATAGTAGATAGAGAAGGTGGTGTATTCCACCCAACAATTTGATACTGAAATTTTACCAGAAATGTGTGTTTTGAGACTTGAATAAAAACAATTTTTTTTTTTAGAAAAAGGTTAGTGTGTGTGTGCATGCATAACTCAAAAACCAAAAAGTATGATTAGTAGAAAACTTGATATTTAAATTTAGTATCTCCCAAGAATGTGACACAAAGATTTTAAAGAAAATTAATAGTTGCATATTTATGAGCGCTTCTTTTGTTCTTGTTTTATGTTTAGTTTTTTATATATATAGTAGCATTACTTATTACAGGTTATTCAGCATGTTTTCATATTTTTCAGGCTGTAAAACATGTTCCACGGAGTGAGAAGAAAGTTAAAATAGCTCTGAATAAAAGTCGTACACAAGGTATGTGTTTTAATTGCTGTTAAATCATATCCCAACTACTTAAAAACTCATTCACATTGTAGTTTCTTAATTTTTGCTATACATTACATTTATGCTTGATAAATACATTAATTTCATTGTAGTAAATAGACCCAAATGAACATAAATTGATGTGATATGAACTCATGTATGCATTACCATTACAGCATTCAGATTATGAATGACATAACAATTATGACATAGAAGTAAGAAAAGGCATAATGCTGACATATGCTAATCAAGGCATTGGCCCTTTTGCAGAAACATTATATAAAGGTTTTATGTAAGGTTTTGAATGATAGTTGGATATGCAGTCGTTTACATAAAGATAGTGTTTCTCAGTGAACTTTGATAGGATAACTGTTACCTGCCTATCTGTGGGTCTGCTGGTTGTGTGCTGCAAGTGCTCGGAAGAATTTGGACATGAGAAATTAAATAGCAGTCTGCATTCCTCACCTTTCATAGAATATGCTGAAAGTATTTGCCATCTTTTATTATACATATTTCACATCTTCTCGTGAAATTATCATTCACATGAATCAGTTGTACACTAAAGCACCTAACTTTTGTTAGAATGATTGTTTAAATTCCTCAACCATCCCACTAAAGTTCATCCACTAATTTCAGTATTGTACTTCTACATGGAAGTGGTCTGTCAGGAAATTTGTCTAGTTTTTCCACGCAAATTCTTATTTGTGAAAAATGTTTTCAACATATAACATCCCACATTGTGAATGCATATCCATACTGTAGCACAAATACATGTAAATACGTACATTCACTCTGGGTCTAATCTGAATGTGTCTTATAGCAGAGGAGCCAGACATAAAGTTGGAAGTGCAAAATGCATGATTTCTACCAAGCACTTTTGGCATGTGAGGCTGAGAATTGTCGCACCATACCCAAAGCCAGTTACACTTATTTTGTCAATGTTCACTGAGACATACTGTATTACAGAAGCAATGCCCACTATTTCATGAAGAGTAAAACACTAGTCTTTGTCCTGCCCCCTTTTTTTTCCTCTGGCTGAATGCTGCATTTCAGTGTGCCTCCTGCTTTGAAAGCTATTGTTCATAGGCCCAATCAGAAATATTTAATCACTATAAAGAAGTGGCATTGATATATTCAGAGGTGTACAAAATGTATAGTATAATAAAAATGAGTTTCAGCAAATACTTAAGATAGTCATCAAATATAGTAATATATATTATATGAATGTATGTATAACTTAAATCTTCACTAAAACTCACATTGTTACTAGTACATAATTACTGTATGTTGTGTCACTCTCATATTTTCTATGCATTGTTAATGTGCATGTATACTTTGTCATGTAATATGTATTGTAATTAATAACCTTTTTATTTCTTAAGATAAATTAAAATACTTTGCCATTAACTGTGAAGCATAACAAAATATAATATCTTATAGTAAGCTATCTTGCAAAATGTTTACAGATGAATACAAGCCTATAATCAAAGTAATAAGGTTCAGAAAATATATATTTGACAGGAAAATATAACATTTAAAAAAAAATTGATGGCTGAAACAGAGTACTACTTTATCTTCATAACCATAATCCAAGAAATTTGCTTTTCAGTGTGGCCTCACCATTAATTTCAAATATTTTTCAAGAACTGCTCATGAAACACATCATCAGCCTAGCTCCACAGAACAAATTTAGCGTAGAGAAATTACTTTGCAGTATGTTAAAAGACTGCATAGTGTATACTGAATCAATAATTTTTATATGTATGAAAATATTTTTTTTTAATGTTTTGATGTAAAAAAATAAGTTGGTTTAATGAATTAATAAAGGAATAAAAGATTAATATGACTAAAGGAATTTCGTTCAACATTTAAGTAATGTTTGCTCTATCAACTTGGCATTGGTTAAGCTGCATTATATTGGCTGAACTGAAAGCAGGGCAAAAAATCTGATGTGTGTCATTCACTTGACTGTCTCTGTTTTGTAAACAAAGTATTGATACAAAAGATTATTCTTTTCATGCTAATCGAGTAAACTTACCAGAAATGACCATATTGCCTTGTTCCTTATAAGTAGAAGTGTTTGGTTATCTCTTACGGTTTACCAGTTGTGCAAAAGTCATTCAGAATGAAGAGGACTTCAGGGACTATTCCCAAGAAATTCAGGGTATTCATCTTATTTGCCATGTAAACTTCTTTAATATACAGCATTTTAATCAAAATCTTTACAGCCCCATGGTTTAGAAAATCAAACATTTCGAAAACCTCTGTGCAAAGGAACATAGGGAGGGGGGATTTTCATAAAAATATTTGTATCGCATCCTTAGAAGATAATAAACTTTTCATTTTTTAGTTATATTGTACACACAGATTTTTCAGGGGCCCTCAAAACATGCATTTTAGTGAAATCTTAGCATCACATTTTTGGGTGAAATGCAATACCTTCTCTACCCATTATGTACATGCATAATAGAGAAAGTAAAAACCTCATTCCTCAAAAACAAAGGAATATACAATGTTCAAAATAGACCTTCCACTTTGTAATCAATATGATCTTTGATATGCTTTCCCTTTATCATTATTGGGTTATTATGAACCACAATCTTATGTGTTGCTTTGCTTCCCATTCTTGTTTCCCTGGGTTTACATTGTAAGTCAGCCTTAAGCAGTGATAATATGCCAGCAGAAAGAAAATTTTGAAAATTTATAAATTAGATTTTGAATATCTGATTTAAGGAGCATTGGAGGGTTTTTAAATATAATCATGTAATTATGCCCAACTGAATTGGTGGCTGTTAACACTATACACCACTCTACAAACTTTATTCAATGGTATATGTTTCAAAAACATTCACTCATTCTCAACCAGATGCTAACTGGTGATGGAAAGGATTGTGGAATGTTTCTATCTTCTGGTGCCATTTATGCAAATGTCTTAGTAAGGTCTCTGGATATTTCAATGTGGAGCACATGGTGTTGAGTTTTATAAGTTTTTCCAAATTGCTAGTAGTCTGCTACTCTCTATAAAACTCTTGAGTAGCTCTGGTTCTGGATTAATTATGGGTTCTTGCCAAAAATGTACAGCCATTGCAAATGTTTTCTTGTCTATTTTATGTTACTTAAGTGTTCCTTTACATCAGTCTTCAAACTTAAGTTTTATCTATGTAAAATAAGTTGCACTGTTTTGCAGTTTATTATGTATATTCCTTATCTATTGCTGTTTAATGGTTTTATATAATCTTGAATTTAATAAGCTTCATGTGAAGTAGCTGTTCTTTGAATTCAAGATCAAAAGATACCAATAAAAAATGGCGTGTTATTTATGGACGCTCTTTAACTACTGTGGTTCTCATCGTCCCATTCTAAATTGGGCGTGAAATGCCGCTTAATTTTGCTCAGAGGCCTCTCTATCAGGCTTGAGGTTCTTTTACATGCCGTAAATCTACGACACAGGACCAACAGCTTTACTTCCCTTCCGAAGGAAGGCATGCTAAGGATTTTTACACCCGAAAAAATCCATCGTCCTCCACCAGGTTTGAACCCATGACCTTGGGTATATGAAGTCAGCATGGTAAATTACACCACAGAGTGCGACTGATACAATCAGAAACAGTAGGTCAGGAATATACAGAGTAAATTGCATAGTACAATGAATATTACTGGTAAAGTTAAAAGAAGTTTGGAGTCTTGTACAAAGTAATACTTTTTACAAAGAAATAGAAAAATCTGCTGTTGCTCTACATTTTTGGCAAAAACAAAAAAACAAAATTAATCTGGAATCAAAGCTTCTATAGAACCTAGCTGATACATTCACCAATATATTTAACTTTGAAATATCCACCGAAGGCAATCTTGCCAAGAAATTTATAGAATCACCAGAGGAAAACAAAACTTTTGCAGTCCTTTCCCTTAGCAATTGGCATCTAGTTGAAACATTCCAGTTTCACCCAACAATTATAGTTGTATTAACACAGGTAAACTGTGTTAAAATCTTATTTTGGTTAAACAGTTGTTTCACCAACCAGAATAATGGTTGCCAAGACCTGCAAACATGGTAAAGCTTTACTTTCCATTTTCCACCTTTATGGATCCAAATTGAAATTACTGAAACAAAAACAAAAATGGTACTGCAATAACTAATGGATTTAGTTATGGAGAGCAACAAATATGAAGGTAGTGATGATTATTAGTGGTATCAGAGCAATACAAGAGAAATAGGTGACCATGATGGCTCAAATAGCAAAGCAATTATTATTTCATTATGATGTAGATACCGGCATGTAAAATAACTCCTGCTGGATGAAATTCCAGCACACCAGCAGTGCTGATATGACCCTGGCAATTGACAATATTGTTAAAAAATTAATAAAGATAAATTATGATGCAAATTTTGTGACTTGCTTTAATCTCATAAGTAAATGTAGCAAGTAGATGAGAAATAAAGTTTTGAAATTTAAGTTGTAAAATGTAACTACATATCAATAGTTGGAGAATTAATCTCTGCAGTAAAATTACAGAGCACATGTAGTGCAGGAATTCAACTTCCCATGCACAATGGCATGAGCAATTAAGTGAAAAAAAAATCACACTATGGTTGAAATGTTTTTAAAATTTTGAAGTACCTCTAATGCTTTCTTTTCTTAGAAATCTGGAATTTAATTTTAGTATGTCACTGTTGATCTCTTTATAATAAATAACTTGAAGATTTATAGTTTATATTTGCTCATTTAAAGCCACCTGTTGAATCGGATCATGAAACTTTGTCCATGCAATTCAATGTTGCCTAAGCATGGTCCATTTTCACCACTCTTATTTTTCCCTCTTTTAGGTCTTTCAAATTGTAATGATGCAGTATATAACACACACTGCTAGAAAGTATAGCATGGCACATGTGCAGCAACTAACTCTTCTCTTAATTTGTATAGAAAATAGAAGCACAACAAAGTTAAGATAAAGTTTATTTATAACTTATGTTTAGAAAGTAAATCTTGTAGATTGAGTAAAAAAATAATCATTAAGGTAAGCTTTAAACAATTCAAACAATTATGCAATAAAAACCTGCCATGATAGGTACCAGTGCCTCTGGTTGTTGGAATTGGCAATTCAGATGTTCACAAAGGTTTTATCCAAATGGTAATTTATTGCAGGATTATTTTCAAGGATGCAGTAAAAATCCTTGAAGTTAGAGATTTTACAATTAACCATTGTAAAGATAAATTATGTTTTAGTACAGCATAACCTTCAAAGTTATGAAGGACTCCTAGTGTTAAATCATGTACCATAGAGAATCAAGTTTTACCTTTTAGTCAATAGATGCTTAAAATGATGCCATCTGTAATGTAGACTTGATTTAATAAACATTTCTGCAAATTGTATTCATTTATTCTGCCCATTTAATTTTAAAGAATTATGATGGTTAACTCACTATTAAACCCTTTCCACCAGATTGATTTGGTCCTCATGTAAACAAAGCACAAAATGTACTCTGCTTTCTTGCTCTGATTGGAGGGGTAAAAGGACTACTTTCATAACCACATGGAACCTTGGAATAGTCATTGCTTTCCTTCGACTGGTTAATCTCTTCATGGGATAGTTTAGAAACACGCTACTGATTAGGTAACAATAGCATTCCAAGCTAAAAATATAAATAAGAAATATAAAAATCAATGTACGAAATGAATATGAAAAACGTACCTAATCTGAATCTGAAAGAGGTTATATTTCATCCAGATCAGAGCTCTGCTCCTCCCCTCTCTCTTTATCTTCTTCTGCTTGTATTCTACTCTAATACCTGGGAAAATGTATCGCCACGTGGCATATACCCATGTTTCATTGAGAAAACACAGCTTCTGGCCTTCCTGTCTGTACCCGGGAATTTAACAATGATATTCTTACCGTTTCTTTTCCAGAATTCAAAATCAATGTCAAGTAACATACTATAAAAAGATAATTACTGAAGCCTATGAAGATTGAAGTCACCATTCACAAATGCAAGTAGTTTCTTGATTGTACGTGGCCCATTAATGTGGAAGAAATAATGAACTGTTTGATGCACTGCATCTAAGAAATTTTATCACATTAACTTCTAGCACTGACTTTTACATTTCGTTGATTTTCCAAGTGTGATTAAGGCTTACTCTGTGATGTTTTACCAACTGCATTTGTTCGGCCATAATGGTTTAGGTACTAATGGCTCACCTTCCCACTTCCAAAGCTCTCCAGCTGAAGGCAGTCTGAGCATCCTATAAGCTCATTTTTTTATTAAATCCAATATGATTACTAATTTAGATTCATTTTGCTGCAACTTTACATAATAACCTGTTAAACATACCATTGTTATGCAATACAGAGGAGATCCTGTAGTTTTTGTTAGTGCTCAGCAAACTACTTTGTAACCAATGTTCCTTGTAATATGCACATCAGCCAATGAACCTGTCCTTGATTCACTTTTGTACACATGTGTCTGTTTACCTGAGTATCTTATTCATTCAGTGAGGTCAGTTTTGCAATATATCTTGATTCTACATATTTGATAAAACTTTCATCACATGTAATCTTTTAATGCTATCTTACATGGATTTGGAAAGCATGTATTATGCTTGCACCCAAGATTTGAAGAGCAGCATAAACTGTAGGTTTCATTGTCTTTACTATCTTTTTTTTTTAGTTGTCTTTAAATTTTAGTGCTTACCAATGCACATTTTGCTTGCAGATGTGAGGCAGTATCATTTAGCAGTGAGAAACAGTCCACAGATTCCATATGATGCAGCAAAGAAGCCCAGCCATGGACTACTGAGGCCAAATCTTCCAAAAGGCCCTATCAACCCATTTTATAAATTAACAAAATCAAGCCCATGTTAAAACAAAACTCTCCAGTGAAGAAAGAAAAGAGAAGGAAAATGAAAGTTTCAGAATTATACATCCATGTGCATTAAGTGTCCATCAATAATGAGGGCCACTCCAAATATTTTGAGAATGCATGCAATAAAATTTAAAAAATGTATATGTGACTATTGCAACTTTTCAAAATATTCTCCTCTGCATTCTGTAATCTCATCCTTTTGGTTGTACACCTGTTTCTGCTAGTTTGTGGAATGGTGAAGGATCCATTGCTGCAGATCCAATAGTCAGGGTTTTTTGGATCTGATAATATGTATAACCTTGAATGCTGCACAACATGCACTCTGCTTTCATCACATTTTCATCCATTGCAACTAGCTGCCCTGTGCAGGCTTCATCTTTGAGGGTATCCCTTCCTCTTCTAAACTCAATAAACCTTTGATAAATCAAGGATTGTAAAAGGTAAAGATGCCCAGTGCAGTCTTTCAAGGCATCATTATCTCTGTCCTAAGCACAGAAAATGATTACATGGAGATGCTCTTGTTTGAGGTCTGTCAAGGCATGTCAGATATCTCATATTAAATGGGATTTTCCTTATTTGAGTAGGAAAAACCATGTCCCATATTACTGCTATATGGGACGTAAAATATCCCATATTTCATTCCCTTACAAAATAGTAATTTGAAAAGAGTGCATGTTCATTCAGTACATTGGGAGTGGTAACCACAATATCACATGGTTATGTCGTAGTGCTGTATATATATATATAGTAACTGCCTGTGCGCATGGCCATGTCACAGGGTCATATGGTCAAGCCAAGACAATGTAGAAGGTTTAGTTAGGAAGGAGTCAGGATTGAAAACTATTAGTAGTTTCCTTTTATGATAATTTGTCATTGAATAGTCCAAAAATTGTAAAGAAAATAACATTTTTCAGTGATATCATTTAATTTAATATGTTAATGTCATACATATTGAGTGTTTTTGGTTTATATTACTGTAAAGGGAGCATTTTCAATTTCAAAGACTTTGAAAGTGAATTTTGTTTAAATTTGATAAAAGTGTGAAATTAAAATCACACTGAATTATAGTATGGCTTGTCAAGATTTTTATAACCTTCTTAAGAATAATGCTACCTTTTTGGCTAAAGTAATGAAAAGTAGCAAGTACAAAGTATGACAGGTCATTCACATATACAGATAACTAGTTATGTATCAGAGATTAGTTTTCTATGGAAATAATAAACTTAGATAAAAGCTTCGTTTTAATGCATATATTTCAGGACAAAATGACGATGGGCGTTCCTTTGAAATTTTAACACAGAGTACAAAATATATATGTTTGATTAATGTGAATATACATAATTTTATGTGTCAGTATTTACAATACTGCCTCTGCTATCAAAATCGGGACAGGGGGGGGGGGCGTGTCCCTTATTGTCATTTTAAAAATCTGGCAAGTCTAGGTCCATCCTACCAACACTTGCCATACTCATATACAGGAGTGTTGATGCTGCACATTGTTGGAGCATGCCCAAGCTTGCACTTGTTATCTGTTATCTGAACTTCAATCCAAAACTAGAAATACTTGCTTTGGTTACCACAGCTCATTGTTGTTACTCATTCTCAAAACAGATTAAGAAAAGGAAATAAAATTCATTTATCAATCCACTCTTGTGCTACATACATCCTTTTTTCATATTAAATTTTTGCAGTGTCAATAAATTACATGCTATTTTTAAAAAAAGATGTGTAGTTTTTATATACCTAGTTCCTATGAATTAAGTGTGAGCAATCAAAAGCATTTGTAACTGAGTTAACCCCATGACAGGCTTAATTTGGAATGAAGTATGCTTAAAATCTGTTCTGACTAATCTACTCGGATTGCATAAGTTTAATGCCGAATTTTCTGCAGTTCTGTTTCTGTGACTTCTAAGGGCTACATGACAGACTAAAAACAATAAAATTGTGAATACAAAACAAAACTAAATACTGCTCTTTATTAAAAATAGCATGCACATAGTTAGATGCCAACCTAAGACAAATTTTACTTAGCCCAACCCTCTGGTGT
Source organism: Hymenopus coronatus (assembly GCA_030762935.1). NCBI lineage: Eukaryota > Metazoa > Arthropoda > Insecta > Mantodea > Hymenopodidae > Hymenopus > Hymenopus coronatus. The sequence goes on from CM060898.1 coordinate 92,446,017, forward strand.
GGTGTCTAGCACACTGGTAGCATGAAAAAGTATAAGAGTTTGATCGGAGAACTTTTACAGTTGTGAAATAACTTTCATCCGGCTTTAAAGTGTGAGTGAGTATTTGTTGTCACTTTATCTCCATACTGGAAGACAATGACAAATCACAGCAACATCACTTTGCTTAGATGAACCTTGATTGTCAACTAGTCAAGGCTAAGGGAGTCAGTTTGTCCACTGCATAGAACTCCCATTAGTTTCATCACCACTGCCACCATTATAATTTCTTTCATTTATTTTAAAATATATTTAACTGCCAGATGTGACTTGTTTGGTCACTGGCTTTGGAGGATATGCGTTGAGGAATGAACGAGAGATATGAATTTTATCTATTGTTAACAGATGAATGAGAACTAGCATCCAAGAAAACTTACACACACAGTATCTAAGGATTTAGATTTCACAGATGCCTATATCAACCAATTTATAAATAATTGTTTTATGAAACCTGCATTACATGACTGTTTAAAGTAAAATATGTCTATACAGTTATCTACAGTGACTGAAGTGCCCTCCTAGGATGCACCTGTGCTTTCTGTTGAAAATAAATATGAATACAAACATCTAGATATATTCCAGGATAAGCTAAGCACTTAAATATGAATGCAAAAAAAAAAATGTTTTAATTTTTAGGAGTGCAACAATAATTTCAGTTGTGCTGGAGTATGGTGGCATCAATTTAAGTGGCCACACTTTTATCAACAGTGGGATGTCAGGTGCATGCCACTTCCGCTGAGATTGTAGTTCCTGCTATTGCATCACACTTGGCATTACCTGACTCACGCCATGTATATGAAATGAAGTAGAGAAGTCCTTTGGTGATTTTCAGTTGTGTGTTGTTACAGCCATGGGCTAAGATATTGCAATTTTCATTTGTTGCAACCTTATAAGATATAAATTTCTATTTCTGTGTCATAGAACATTTCAGTAATGCTTTCCTGGTATTAATCCCCCTAACAGAAGTACAGTTCATAAAATAATCAAGAAATTTAAAGCTACAGGATCAGGTTAGACCAGGAGAAAATATTGAAAATGTCATATTTTAACAGAAAAAAGATTGATGATTTCAATATGCAGTTAGAACTTTTGCCAAGAAAGTCTCTCTTGAAGTTAGCACAGCAAGCAGGAGTGAGCTGTGTGTCAGCACAAAAAGGACAAAGTGTTTTTTTTTAATAGTGTTTAATGCCTGCGTATACTACATATGGTACCGCAGTTAATGACTGACGATACATGGAATGAAGATGGAGCACCGTGGAATGCGATGGTGGGGGAAGCGGTCACTTGCAATCGAAACTGGGCCATCTAGGTGAGAGGCAAGTGGTCTAACCACTCGGCCATGGTATGGCCTGATGCCCCCTAGGACTTACAAGCAGATGCTAGGAGTCAGAAGCCTGTCAGGGAGCCAATGACATGAAACCATAGAAAGGAGAACCTGGAACGAATGGTTGACAGGCATGAGTGTGAAGAAGTGGATGATATGAAATGAAAGCAAAATGAATGATAGGAAAGAAGCTGGAGCAATTTGTGGAATGAATAGTGGGGGAAACTGGAGAACCCAGAGAAAATCTGCCTCAGTGCTACTTTGTCCACCAAAAATCCCACATGTGGGCATTTGGTATCAAACCTGGGCTGCCTAGGTGGGAGGTGAGTGGTCTAACCACTTGACCATGGTGCCACCGACCTTTAATGTTTAAGATTATAATTTAATAGCTGTGTTTTCAGATACGAGGTATTTCACACAATGGCAGATGTGTATGCAACAATAGACAAGCTTTATACTTGTGCACTAATTTTGGATTTAGACAATTTTTTTCACAATGTGCATCATCTCTCCTTATTTTATCCTATGTATTATTGTTTTTTCATCCTATATAAGGAAATTAACATTGGCATTCACCATGGATGGAAAGGAAAGGTTCATCATTTCGGTAGAGCTAAGAGGTCATTAACTTCTTGAAGGAACTTACACAGTGAAACCAATATAAATGGGAATTTAAGATTGAGTTGATTAACATTCCTAGGTTTCACTCTCCACATTTACTGCAAGTAAAATATTTTGTAAGCTGCTGTTTACATCATCAGCTACTGTTGACTGGTTCAAATATCTTGAACCCCTTGGTAATTGTAAAACTCCCTGCTGGTGGAGGCTCTTTTAGAGTAGAAGTCCATGGGAATTTCAAAATTGATTTAATAATTTTATTCCTAATGGTTTTTAACAGCTTTATGTAGGATGTTATATTATGGTGATTGTTACAAAAATAATGGGCCACAGCAGATTTATCCATTAGCTTGAGTTTAACCTTTCTGAAATACTCTTCATTCTGAAATTTAATTTTATTTTAGTAATGTAGATTTGATCATAATCTGAACAATTGATTTAGAATGGTCTTTTCTTTAGAGGTAATAGCTTCATTTTTGGTGTCCAAGAGAAAATTTATTTTGAGGAGCCAAAATGATGTGTAGATCTATTTGCTAGAGCAATACCATGTAGAGGATACTAAGGTGTTAGAAGTACCAACACATAGTAAACAATAGTGGTGTTAAATTAAATAAAACTAAATTGCTTTGTAAGAAATGCACTAAAGAGATGAAAACTGACTGGTGAGCAGCAAAATGTAAGTAGTAAAGAAATGTGTGGCTAAATAATTAAAGATGGAACAGACAAAAAAGCTTTTACAAGAGCATTATTAGTATTGAATTTTTGTTTTGGAGGATTAAAATATGTATTTGTTGAAAGAAAATATCAAAGGAGTGGAGATAATTTATTCAACTTCTATTTAATCAAAAATGATACACAGAAGTTTGGAGTATAGAAAAAAAATTGGAAGAATGACCATGTACCTAGCATTCTATAAAGATTTTGAGAGATTGAGGTAAGATTTTAAGATTATCTAGTACAGTAGCAAGCGGTACTGGTTGAATTAGAGAGAGTTGGTAAGAAATATTGTAAAAAGCTGTTTACTTATACAACAGAAAGTAAAATGAGAAATAAGTAGGTTATCTCAAAATAATCCAAAAAATTGGAATAGGTGAGATAGAATTGCAGCAGATAGCTAATAGACAACAATTATGGAATTGAGAAAAATTAAGGATTGACAGAAAATACATTTGGAGCCTGATGTTGTTTACCTAGCTTTGTCCTCCATTTCTGGTAGAGTCAGTCTTTCATTTTTTCTGGTCCTAAAGGATTAAAATACATTTTAAACACTGATAAAATTAACAACTTTTTATTCAGTAACTATATAAATGAGTTAAAGACAACACTACATGTTAACATCCAAGCCACATTTTTAAATGGGAATTTAACTCTCAGAATTTGAAAATTGAAGGAATGTAAGTAGGTAATAGTGGAAGCAAAGTGAAAATGAGAAGGTTATTTGTACCTATTTGAAAAACAGGAGCCTTGAATAGGGGAGGAAGGAGGGTTGCCAACAGTGAGGAATAGAAGTTATTAATAACACTCCTGGAAGAGGGAGGATGAGTACAAGTTGAAAAAGAAAATAGGAGATATACCTAAATCTGGAAAAGGAGGAAGAACGTCAGAAAACAGAGCTTTGGGTGTAACTTCTGGAAGAAAGTATCATCTGAATAATTTTGATATAACCTTGAAGAGCAGAAGTTAATACCAAACAAATAACAAGGGTGTATACAAACACTGAACTGAGGAGAAGAGCTCTGGAATTGTTCTGAATATGTGGAATATAACCAGTCGAAAGACAAGGGCTCTTGGACTCAACTCCTGATTGAGGAAAAAATGATAGGTACCAAGCAGAGGATAGAAGCTTAGGATAAAACTTTTGAAAGAATAGGGCCGGTATCAGACGAAAAATAACGTTTGGGTGTAATTGTTGAAATAATGGTATTTTCAGTTTCTTGATTTACAGACTTTTCAACATAATAATGTGGAGTTGATTCTGTCGGGAATCTATCCAAAACTGGCGAAGCCGATGCCTTAACGCTACGCTAACGAGAAAGCTAAGCATAAATGAATATCAAACTACTTTCAATACGAGTCTTATTGAGGTAGTTTGTTGGGTTAATTGAAAATTGCTCTGAACAGATGACCACTTAAAACATCTGATGCTGACATTACCGTGATTTGTCGAAGGCTTTGTTAGTGCAATTTAAATTGTTCCTACATAATTTAAACGTGACTTGACAGGTGAGGACTTCAGTTCTTGAATAGTAGTACTTTGCGTCTTAATACTGATGATTAATTCGAATTTAAAACTAACTTTTGTGAGAATAATTCGTGTAGTTATCATGCGCAAAAATATGAAGTTAATTAGTTTGAAAGTTAGATAATATAAGTTAAGTTAGTACGTGTTTAAACAAGTTAAATACTATTATGTGATGACTCCTCATATGAATGCTATGGCTGTAACATTTTAAACAAAATACTTTAATTAAAGCAGACGCAATATTCCCGCAATTGTTTATAACCTAAAAGCACACTGCGGATTTCCCGATTTGTTCCCTATCATTTTGAAGTAATACAGGAGAAAATATATATGGTTGTCTTTGTATATGATTATTCTGCAATGTAAATCCTTTCTTTGGTGTGAGACACTCAGAATCGTTACATGCATGTAGGCACACATGCACCTGCAGTAGTATTTTATTGTGACTAAAAAGGGGGGCAATATATCCAGATATCACTAATTAACTTATGCATAGCATATTTAGCATTATTACATACACAGTTTTGCGCTCAGCAGAACGTTAATTGCTGATAATATCTTAATCTTGCATCATACCATTGTTTGAATCACAATGTTCCAATATTACCGAAAAAAAAAAAAGAGTTAAACAGTACTCCACTAGACAGAAATCTGGACAAAACTTACAGCAAATACCCTTGAATGAAGTGTATTTGCTTACAGTGAAGATTGCATTTTTTGGCGTCGAAGTTGGTATTATGTAGAGCTCGAATGTGCATGCACTATAAAGTATGAATATATGCATATATCTATGCATTAAAAATCTAAATATGTTCTAAAAAGGTTAAAATGTGCATAAAAATAAAGTACATTATTTCAACTTTCTCATACTAATTACTAATCTTAATGAGGTAATCAAATTGTAATTTTATTCTTAAACTTAGACATTAACAAAATTAATATTTATTAACCTCTCTCTTAGCAATAGTTATTATTGCAATAAAAAATTAAATATTTGGTAATTATAGAGAACTTGGGCCCCTCTAGAAATTAAACAAATTGTGGTTTGACTGTAAGCTTGGTTTATACTTGTTACGTTTTCACCAATTTTTTTTTTATTGGAAAAGCTCCGTAATTAAGTTAAACGCTAATTTATGTGGGCGTAGCGATCCTTTTTTTGTGAATATTTATGAAGTATGCTGCCTAGAAGGAGTAGAATATAAATAAAGAAGTCTTGTAGTACTTTTGCAATGTAAATATATAATAATACTACACACTAAAGTGCCTAAAACCTGAGTTTCATTGTCGGCGGCAGGAGAACAGTGTTGTGGAATGCAACACCAGCATATGTCGCTAGACGCTGTGCTGATGTATAACAAGTATGTTTCACGCAGATACAGCTGTTCAGTTAATTTTATTATGCAGAACTTCGGCCACTCTAAAATGGAATGAAACTAAGTGCGATTGATTGACTTTGTATTTATGATGACAATTTCAAAGCCTGTGGGTTTCAAATTTAGCGCGAGATTAGGTTCCAATCCGTTTAGGTTAGTGTGTGTATATAAATTTATGTTTCTAATTTTATATCGTGGTAGTACCTCATTATCGATATTTCCAACAACTCCTAACAGCGCAATGGATACAACATTAGTTTTTTAAATTATCTCCCCACCCATAATCCCTCTCTAACCACACCGGTCCCGTTAGAGTGCAAAACTGGCATAAGTCGCAGCGGAGAGATTTATCGGCCCAACTTGTAAATAATTACCAAATAGTTTTTCACAGTTTTCTGGAAGAAATTATTTCCCTTTGTTACTTAAAATGTGTTTATATGAAGAAAAAGATCTCTCAACTTCACATTAAAGTCACACGGCTATGTCATTTGCAGAATAAGTGTTAAGTTCTTTTTCAGATTCCCCTCATAACACCTTATTCACATCCCGGAGAAACATTAAACCTCGATTCCTTGCTTCAATTTTGTCACCAAGACACTTTCCTATTTTTCCTGGTATGTCTCCTGTGGCAGCTGTTTCATATTCCTACAGAGCAGAAGATAGAGGCAGCCCTTATTCTTCCAAATGTGTGGTTGTGGCAGGGAGGTTACTAAAGTAGGTCTTAATTAACGCTAATTTAGCCTGGAGATTCTTCTCATTGCAAGCATAAACTGCAGCAGGGCTGCTACATTTTCATGTTGAGCTCCTTTTTCAGATTTTGCAAATGATCACTATAATCTAGAGCAGAATCAATCCACGTTCATTTGTGAGGATTGACTCAGAGGATAAACAAGTATCTTGCATCATATCAGTAAACAGTTTGACACTAGATGGAGCTGACACAAACATTTTTTTCACAGAGGAAATTAGAGCATTTACTTCTAGAAAATTCGCAAAATTCCTCTGCCAATTGGTGAAGAGCATGTGATAAACAAATCATATGAACTATGCAGGAAAATACACCTACAAAACTTTAACAGCCTTTAGCATATATGGTGGTGCATCTCTATAATCAAGAGTTTTTCCTCATTTTCTGTAGCCCATCACAAAACTCGTAATCATTATAAACAACCCTAGCAATTGTCAAATGGTGTGTTAATTCCAGTACTTTGGAGTCAATGAGATGTGTTCCTGGTTCAGGATCCATCATTTTTCCCAAAATGATGGTAATAATTTCCCACATAACCAGAAGTTTGAGTAGCTCATATCGTCTCTTATTTCTTGTATTACATGAAAAGAATTATTTTATTGAAAATTTTTAAAAATCAGAAATGTAATTTGGGGTCTCATTTTAGGGGGAAACAAGTTTAAAACATCTGATGTGTTCCATTCACATGACTTTCTCTACATCTCTGCAACAAATTGTGGTTAAAAAGCTTATGCTTCTATTTACTTCATGCTAATCGAGAAAAAATTAGCAGAAATAGTTTTATTACTTGCTTCCTTGTAAGTAGAAGCGAAACAAGGGAGTACCATACTTTAAAATGATAGCCAAAAGCTAGTTGCTATGTAACTGAAGTTCCTTTATTTGTGTGGATAGGAGTTAGCAAACTCCTGTATGAGAAAAGTATGTTTTTCAAAGCTGAAACGAAAAACCTGGAATATCTCTTAAAAATGATCAACTCCACGAAAAAAATGTATATGACATAAATTGTGTTTTATTGTGAGCTACATTTTCTGTATAGTAAGTTTTTGCCCATCTATTACGGTTTAGCAGTTATGCACAATTCCGTAAAATTCATCCATAATAAAGTAGTCTTTAGAGGCTATTCCCAGAAAATTCAAGATATACATTTTCTTGGCCAGGTAAATATCTTTAATATACAATATTTTAATCAAAATCATTAAGAGCCATTTCTAAGAAAATCAAAATTTTCCAATTTTTTTCCATGTAAAGGGTAGTTTGGGGTGGGGGGATTTTCTTGAAAATCTTTATGTCGCATCCTTGGAAGATACCAAACTTAAATACCAAGTTTGGGCTTCAATGGTCCTCTTGTTTTTGAGCTATGCTGCCCACAGACACACACACATACACACTAACAGACACACACACACACACACACATATGGACATTTTTCTAAAAATGCTTTTTTTTATTCAGGGGGTTTTCAAAACATGTATTTTCGGTGAAATCTCGGTATCAAATTTTTGGGTGCAATACAATATCTTCTCTATACACTATGTACATAGTCTGTATAGAGAAAGTAAAAATGTATAAAAATATATGTTTCTTGATCATAAACTAAGCTAAATGAAACTTTGGGGCATATGTCCCATACATAATTATGTTTTCATTTGAAAATATTATTGTACAGTTCATTTAAAAGTTTTAAATAATTGACACATTTTAATAAAGCTAAAAATATTGGGAAGGGGATTGGATTAGTTGATACACAAACTAATTTCAAACTAAATACATTTTTAAGCCTACCTCTTCATAGAGTTTGCCAAGGTAGTTTTTCCTTATTGTTGATTCAGCAAGAACTTTTCATTGGGAATATTTTTCCAGGAAAGTTCAAAATGCTTCATGATTTAACTTATTCAAGATGTTGGCTGAGACTATTAGCTTTGTAGATATCTGTTGAAAAAATTATTATTGCCATCATTTCCACATCTACTTGCAGAAAATACTGCTGGTGAAGTTGTTTGGCTCTTGGAGACATTTTTATTAACATCATGAGCAACTGTTTGTAGTTGCATAATTTGGAATTTTTTGTTGCAGTGCATCTATAACAATGGTATAAAAATAATGTGAGTTTATTGTAGTTAAATAAAAACAACAATCACTAACTCAAAAATTACATTGGTTTTTAAAATATTCTAAAAATACAAAAATAAAACTTACATGCTTGTCATGCTTGGCACAATATTATATTTCTATCTATTGTTAGAATAGGATTTCCATCAATCCACTGTCGAAGCAAATAAGCTTTGCTGCTCTTCTTTGACATTCTAATATTCTTTCTCCTCATGCTCTCATTTCAGAAATTAGAGTAACAGCACACAGTTACAGGTTTAAAAGTTAACTGAAAATGACTCTTTTTACTTTCTCTGCACATACTAAGGTATATAGTGTATAGAGAAGGTATTGCACTCCACCCAAAAATCCAATACCAAGATTTCACCAGAAATATATGTTTTAGGGTATCCTGTAGCCAAAAAAAGCATTTTCAGAAAAAAGTCTGTGTGTCTGTGAACACAATAACTCAAAATCGAAAAGTCGGTAAAATACCAAACTTGGTATTTAAGTTTAGTATCTTCCAGGGATGGGACATGAAGATTTTGAGAAAAATGCCCCAACCCCTAACTACCCTTTACATGGAACTTTTTTCGAACATTTTTATTTACTCAAAAATGGCTCTAACGATTATGATTAAAATATCATATATTAAAGATATTTACCAGACAAATAAACTGTATATTTGGAATTTTCTGGGAATAGCTTCTGAAGACTACTTTATTCTAGATGAATTTTACAGAATTTTACATAACTACTAAACCGTAAGAGATGGAGAAAAACTTACCACACAGAAAATGTGGAGCACTTTAAAACAAAATTTAAGTTATATGCATTTTTTTTGTGGAGTTGATCGTTTTTGAGATATTCCTTGTTTTTGGTTTCAGCTTTAAAAAAACTTAGTTTTACTCACATAGGACTTGTCAACTCATCCATACAAACAAAGGATCTTAGTCACATGGCAACCAACTTTTGACTATCAGTTTAGCCTATGGTACTCCCTTATTTCTGTTCTACTTACAAGGAAGCAAGTAATAAGACTATTTTTGCTATTTTTTTTCTGGATTAGCATGAAGTAAATAGAAGCATAAGTTTCTAACAATAATTCGTTGCAGAGATGTAGAGAAACTCATGTGAATGGAACACATCAGATTTTTTAATTAACAACACATGTATCCCTGTGCCTTTCTTTTACCATAGGAATGGTTGAATTCACTACACAAGGACAAACACATACAAACCAGAATATTCACCAACACAAGTGGCTGGGATTATTAAGGCAAAAGTTGTAAACATAATGTGTAGCCAGAACTGTCCCTCTTGAAGGCTTTTTCCAGGTTTTTCTGTCCTCATAACTGGAAATTTCCAAGGAGGTAGCCCAAATGTATGCTTGCATTCCCTTCCCAATTTTCATTTCATTACATTTGTCATAGGTGCCCATTGGCTGTGGTGGCATAAATAGTAAGAACAGGCATATAAATTATAGAAGCATTTTAAAAATAATAACAATAATTAATAATAATTAGAATATTCAATGAAGCAGCATTATTTGGCTTAATATTAATGATTTTTTTGGACTACCATCATTTGATGAAAATACATGCATTAATAATACGTTTCAGAAATGTTGATTGATAACTGTCACTAAAAAGACAAAAATTTTGCCCTCACAAGAGTAATTTTCTGTAAATTGGTTTGTGAATACTGATGATGATAATTGTCATCATTGCAATTATTCATGTTTCCCAGAATCTTGTAGCACTGTAATAATGAATCATACTTGGATATAAAACATAATATACCATATAAAACTAATCATGATTAATTAAAATGATTAATAAAATGTAAATTATTTGTAATGGAAGAATTAATATGGGCAGACATCACAATTTCCAGGTTGTCTGGAAATAACAATAACAGATTGTGTTCTCTTAGCCTGGAAGCAAACACATGCTCTTTTCTCTTCTGTCCAATCATCACATTATGTTATGAAAGAAAGGTATGTCAGTATTGATAAAGATTCAGTTCTGCGAATATTCCCACAGAAGTTTTTGTTCACATATAATTGGTGATTTCCAATCCTTTTTCCCATGTGTTTAACAGAAAAATACGTGACATCACCAGCCTTAAAGCTTATAACATAGAAATTATAAGCAGTTAGAAAATATAATTTAAAAATCTGATGTGTTCCGTTCTCATTACTTTCTCTTCATCTTTGTAACAAATGATTCTTAAAAAGCTTATTCTTCTATCTACTTCATGCTAATCAAGAGAAACATTAGCAGAAATGGTCTTATTACTTAGTTTCTAATAAAGAAGGGAAATAAGAGAATACACTAGGCTAAAGCAATAGTCTGATCCTTTGAAAGTTGGTTGCTATGTGATTTGCATGGCCAGGAGTTGACAAATTCCTGCAATGAGAAAAGTTTAAATATTTTTGAAACCAATAACAAGGAATACCAAAGAAATGGTTAACACCACAAAAAAATTGTATATGCAAAACAAAAAAAAATGTGTTTCAACGGGCCCTACATTTTTTATATAATAACCTTTTTTCTATCTCTTACGGTAGCCGTCCTCCATGGTCTAGGGATGACATGCTATCCTCTGGTTGCCATGGTGGTGGGTTCAAACCCAGTAGAGGACAATGGATTTTTTTGGATGTAAAATCCTTAGGCTGGCTTCCTTCTGAAGGGAAGTAAAATCATCAGTCCTGTGTCACAGATTTAAGGTGCATAAAAGAACCCAAGCATGATAAAGAGGCATCTGAGCAAAATTAGGCTGTCTTTATGTCCAATTTATAATGGAATGCTAAAAACCATGGCAATTAAAGAGCGTCTATAAATAAAACTCAATTTAATTTAATGTTTATCTCTTACAGTTTATCGGTTATGCAAAAGTCATTAGAGGACATCAGAGGCTATTTCCAGAAAATTCAAGTTACCTATATATTTTATTTGTCATTTAAATATTTTTAATATATGATATTATAAACAAAATCATTAAGTCATGTTTTAGAAAATAAAAACTGTTCAAAATTTTATCCATGTAAAAGGGAGTTTGGGTTGTGGGATTTTCTTGAAAATCTTCATGTCATCCTTGGAGGATGCTGAACTTAATATCAAGTGTTTTTGAGTTTTTGTTTTCAAGTTATCATTTTCATAGACTTCAGACCTCTTTCTAAAAATATCTTTTTTTGTTACAAGAGACCCTAAAACATTTATTTCCAGTGAAATCTGGCATCAAATTTTTGGGTGGAATGGAATACCTTTTCTAGTACTATACATTAAATAGAGAAAGTAAAATTAGAAAACTAGCTTTTTTCACGTAGATTAAATGAAATGTAGCTTAGAATTCAATATTAATGTGAAAACAGCTCATTATTTCTCATTACAGCTGTGAACCATCAATGGACTACCTTACGTCAAAAGAAACCCTTGGAATTCTTCAAAACAGTGGTGACGAATTTGTGAGAACAATATGCCCTACTTTAACCATGAGATTTGAAGAACCTGAGCCTCATTCAGATAATAAAGTGAATTCCTGTTTGGAGTGTGGTGAAGAATTTTCAACTCCAGCTACCCTGAAAAGACATACTTTGACTCATACAGGGCTAAAGACTTATATATGTCCAGATTGTGGGAGGGGCTTCACATTATACAACACTCTGAAGAACCATATTGCATCCCATACCCGTGATAGTGCATGCCGCACCTGTGGTAAGACGTTTACTAACAAAACTGACCTACAGGAGCACTCCCAATCTCATAAACCTGAAAAAGTGTTTTCTTGTAAAACTTGTGGAGAAACCTATCCACAGTTTAATCAGCTGAAAATACATGCTCAAATACATAAAGGTGAAAGGGCTCACATATGTAGCATCTGTTCGAAAGGGTTTCTCCGTTCCTCAGATTTGAAAAAAACATTGGCATATTCATACAGGAGAAAAACCTTATGTATGTTCAGAATGCGGAGAAGCATTTGCAAGTCTAAGCAACCTAACTCGACACTCCTTGGTGCATACAGGATTGAAAGCACATATTTGTCAATTATGTGGGAAAGCATTTGCCATAGCTAATACCTTGAAAAAACATTTCCGCATCCATACAGGTGAAAGACCTTACACGTGCCCAATGTGTTTCAAGTCATTCTCACAATCAAGTCATCTCAAGTACCACTTCTTATGTCACACAGGTGAGAAAAGACATGCATGTGATGTATGTAAAAAGACATTTACACATTCTCATATTTTAAGGGAACATTATAGGATACACACAGGGGAAAAGCCCCACATATGTAGCATATGTGGAAAAGCTTTTGCTAGGCTGAACACATTAAAAGATCACAGTGTAACCCATACAGGTATAAAGACACATGTATGTGCTTTATGTGGCAAAGCTTTTGCAATAGCAAAAACACTAAGAGATCATCTTCGTACACATACAGGTGTAAAAGCATATGTTTGTGAAGTTTGTAATAAAGCATTTGCTAAATCATATGGTTTAAAGAAGCACTCTCGAAAACATAGTAAAGAAGAACAGCTAGTTTGTGACTTGGTGAATTAGTTCCTTGCAAAATAAAAAACTTGATAACGTACAAGGCTTTCCTTGCATCTACATTTCAGGCAAGAATGATCCCAATGTAAACAACAAGGAGGAGTGGACTCAGCTTACCACATGCTTGATGCTGCAGTGTGCACATAAGTTTTGCAACACTAGCTACAGTATGCTGACTTCTTGGCAATAAATAGAGTGAAACATTGCCAGCAACTTAATAAATCTATTTTTAACATAATTAATATTACCCTGCAGTAGCATAATGGTCATGCTATGGGGCTTCGTTCTTGAGTATCACAGAATAATACATAATCATATGCCGCTTGTCACTTTTTAAGGTTTGCCTCAGTTGTGTTTCATTTTGATAGATTGACAGAACTCCTCTGTGATGATAGAGCTGTGGTTTCTTTCAAATTGCTTACAAGTGCTCTGAGCTTGTGTGGGTATGCAAGGTAAGATAGCTTAAATATCAGAAGCGACTTTGAACGATATACAATAGCATCTGAATCAGCATTCACCTTGAGACCAACTTTTGTTCTGAGAATGGTTGTAAGTTATAAAAGCACAAGTCAATATACACACAAAGTAATCATTAGGTAATAATTTAAATGTATTTACAATCAGTTAAAAAAGTTTGCATGTTAAAACTATTGACAGACTTTGTGCCTGTATTGTGTGAGTTGAAACAAGCCATATTCTTTTGTAGACTTATCCATGTTGTATATGTATTTTACACATACTTCAATCCTTCATCTTAAGATTCTTGATCTCCTAAAAACACATCTATCTGCTCTTGCTTTAATGACATGCTCTTGTAATGTTGTCATTGGAGTGCAATATTTTGAGGTACTTCTGACATATTGTATGTATTTAAATTCATATGAAACCAAAACAGGAATATTTTGTTAGATAACAGTGTGTATATTGCTAGTAGCAAATTGATGAGAAAAAGGAGCATGGTAAATATGTAGGATATTGTTAACTTAGGCCTACTCATGGGCCTTCCTCTCCCAAATTTTTAATGTATACATTGTCATAGGTTCAATTCAGCTGATTAGGGAGTTTAAAACAGAAAGAGAGCTTATAGTAATAAATTGCTATGTGCTTTTTACCTTCTCTATACGTACTATGTACATAGTGTACAGAGAATGTATTGCATTGTACCCAAAAATTTGATACCGAGATTTCACCAAAAATACATGTTTTGAGACCACCTGAATCCAAAAAAAGCATTTTTAGAAAAATATCCATGTATGTGTCTGTGGGCAGCATAGCTCAAAAACAAAAAGACCGTTAAATACCAAACTTGGTATTTAAGTTCAGTATCTTCCAAGTATGCGACACAAAGATTTTCAAGAATATCCCCCCACCCCCAACTACCCTTCACATGGAAAATTTTTCAAAAATTTTGATTTTCTAAAAAATGGCTCTAATGATTTTGATATAATATCATATATTAAAGATATATACTTGACAAATAATATGTATATCTTGAATTTTCTGGGAATAGCCTCTGAAGACTACTTTATTCTGGATGAATTTTACGGAATTTTGTATAACTAGTAAACCGTAAGAGATAGACAAAAACTTACCACACAAAAAAATGTAGAGCACATTAAAACACACAATTTATGTTATATACATTTTTTCGTGGAGTTGATCGTTTTTAGATATTACTTGTTTTTTGTTTCAGCCTTAAAAAACTTATACTTTTCTCATACAGGAATTTGTCAACTCCTGTCCATACAAACAAAGGAACTTCAGTCACATAGCAACCATCTTTTGCTATCACTTTAACCTATGTTACTTCCTTATTTCGCTTCTACTTACAGGGAAGCAAGTAATAAGACTATTTCTGCTAATTTTTTCTAACTTAGGATGAAGTAAATAAAACCATAAACTTTTTAACAAAAATTTGTTGCAGAGATATAGAGAAAGTCATGTGAATGGATTACATCAGATTTTTTTAAAACAAATGGCAGCAGTAAGCCACAATAAAACATAGGTAGCTCATGTCTCAACAGAGATGTAACCAGTCACTCTGTGGTGTAATGGTTACCATGCTAACTTCATATACCCAAGGTTGCGGGTTCTAACCCAGCAGAGGACGATGGATTTTTTCAGGCGTAAAAATCCTTAGCATGACTTCCTTCAGAAGGGAAGTAAAGCTGTTGGTCCTGTGTCGTAGATTTACGGCATGTAAAAGAAGCTCAAGCCTGATAGAGAGGCCTCTGAGCAAAATTAAGTGGTCTTTCACACCCAGTATAGAATGGGACGCTGAGAACCACAGCAGTTAAAGAGCGTCCATAAATAAAACATCATTTTTTTTAGAGGTGTAACCAGGGGTGGATTTGGGGTTGGAACCCCCTTTGCTAAAAAAAAAAATATATATATATAGCAATGTCTAATTTTAACTCCAATTGTTGCATTGATCTATGAATATTAAATAATTTTTTTTAATATTTTAGCTCAGGATTAATTCATAATCATTAACTTCCCTTAATATTTTTATGTCTACGTCACTGGCTTCAAAACATTTTTATTTATTCTTGCTGCCAATATAACACATTTATTAGCTATATTACAATATTTTTTCTGCAATAAAAGGTTATTACATTAAAAAAATGTTATTATATTAAAAAAATTTCTTACTCGTAGGCTAAAAGAAGGTAATATTATTTTTCTAGCTGCACTGATCTCACTGTTACACAATTGACCCACATAGTTAGCTAGACTCTTACTTCAAATGAAAATCAGTATATATTTAAACACTTTATATAAAGATGTTTCTTACACTTTCTTTCCCTTTCTTTTGCTTTATAATATAACCTGGGTTCAGAGAAAGCAAATGAGAGTTGCAGAACTGGAAAGATTAAATTAAATTAGGTTTATTCTGTAGGTTCATGATGGCCAAGCAGGCGATGAACATAGAACATGTCAAAGCATACAAAATTACATACACCAAGTATATAATATTTAAAGTTCGCACATTACAATTAATAGTAATAATAATAAACTTCCAAACACATTAAAACAGTTTTTACATTAAAAGTTATATCACTTGCTTTTACATCCTATGTTATTACACAGTACTTATATCCTTATATACAAATTTTCCAAGTTTCATGTTCAGATCTACATTCTCAAAATATTAAATATGTGCATAAAAATTTGTTTATGTCATTTCTAAATTGTTTGTCATTACTATCAAAACTATACATACAAGATATACATTTCAAATTACAGTGCTAAAATACATGCAATAAATATTAATTTTCTAATCCATTTAATATAACAGTTACTAAACATTTATTTTCATTTCATTTATTATCTCCATTTGTAATATACAATTTACAAGGATTGTCGAAGTGATACAAAACATGTAGTATAAATAATAATAATAATAATTTATTATCCGTCATTAGGTAATTACATGAATTACAATAGACTTTGTCCTATATCCTAAATAGAGCTTACAAACTATATACTTATAGACTATGTACAAGACATCCGACACAATTCATTCTGACATTCCTGTAAACTATAGCATGGGTATTCTATCAGCCATTTATACATTCTGTCTTTAAATCTATTTAAACTGTAGTTTTTTATTTCAATGGGCAAGCTGTTATATAATTGAATTCCTATGGTTTTATAAAATTTGGCTGTTTTCTGGAGTCTCTGAAAAGGCATTTCTATTTTGTTATTATTTCTTGTATGATATGTATGTATTTCATTTCTTTTTGTGTGCATATCTACATTTTCTTTAATATAAACTAAAACATCATATACATATGTTAGCAATTGTGGGAATTTCAGCAATCTTAAAAAAAGGTTTGCAATGCTCTTTTCTGTGGGAAGAAGTTAACATTTTCACAACTTTTTTTTGAATAATAAGTACCTCAGAAATCCTGGAACTGCTACCCCATAGTATTAAACCATATCTATATATACTTTGGAAAAAGGAAAAATAGGCCGCCCTTACATATTCTTTTGCCACTCATTTGTTCAAGTTAGCTAGCATAAATACTGTACGGGATAGTTTACTACAGACGAAGTCAATGTGTGTGTTCCAAGAAAGATTATTGTCAATATTTATTCCCAGCAGTTTTACATTTTCAGTTGTATTAAATTTACCCCTGCACTTATGATATACAATTTTACAATGAGTACAGAGAGTACAAATATACAATATACATTATATAATATATATGTATCTTCAATTTTATTTATTTAACCTTTTAAACTCTTCAATAGAATATAATGCATTTTCTGAAAGATAATTTTTAGTTGCTTTAAGTTTAAGTTTTTCTTCTGTTAACTGTTTTATTTGTAAAGACAGATGATTGTGAAGTTCTTTGGTTTTATTTTCTATGCTTTTGTTACTTAACAAACTCTTAATCTGTTAATGAAATATTTTGTTTTGTTCTTGTATCGTGTTTGTATACGTTCATGTTTTTTAATGCTATGATTTTGTATTAATGCATTCATATATGTACAGTGCCAGAAATGTTAATACATTTAGTGTTTTATAGGCATTTACAGATTACTTGAATTGCATGTTTCTGTAATCTTAATATTCTTTGTAATGTTTTTTTCTGTGCTTTACCCTTAATACAACCCCATAGTTCAAATAAGAATATGTGAAAGCATAATATATTTGTATTAAACTGTGATTCCATTTGTTGTACTGACTGTTTTAAGATTATTTAGTCCTGTATTTATTTTTTGGCTATCTTTTCAATATGTTTTTTTTCCAGTTTATTTAGTTATCTATTACTAATCCTAAGAAATTTGTTTCTGTTACTCTCTGTATTTGTTTATTAGCTAAGACTAATTGAATGTTTGATTGAGTTTCTTTACTTAAGGTGATTTGCATCCATTCTGTTTTACTTGTATGTATTACCATACCTAACCTAGATCACTGATTTTTTCAAATAGTTTATTTAATTTATTTTGTTCCTCAGATTCTGTTTCTCCCTTTACTATAATTGTGGTAATATCAGCATATCCAATGCCTATTTCACCTGCTTTTATTGTTCTGAATATGCAATTTATATACATGTATGTATAGAGAGAGAGGAATGAGGGGGGAGAGAGAGAGAGGGGGGGGGATAAGAAATGCCCTAGTTTTGAATCTTATGGGACACCATGAGTTACTCTTTTAAATGATAATTTGATTTTACTTAAGTTACCATTTGCATAAAATAGTTTCATTTGACTTTTAGACTGTGTCATATCACTAAGTGTTTATTATTCTTACTTGTATATAATGAATGTCAAAATTTGGTATTAGAATTTATATTCTAAGATTAAAAGGTATTAAAGTCATTTAATGTTTACATCTTTACTTTTAGTAAAGAGCATCAAAATTTGAAATTAAGGTACAAATTTTAAAAGTACAAAGTATGTAGGTACATTAAATATATTAATGACTTTTTGAGTTCAATTCAATTTATTAATCCTCTAAAATCAACTTTATTCATAGTACTTTGATACAGGATGCCTCAATTAGATTTATAATTATATTACAACATATATTACAGTAAAGTTAGATAACAACATATTTACAATACATAATGTCTTAATTATAACTGAGAAAGAAGGATATGATACAAGATAGTTAAATTAATACAATGATGTGTATGGGTATTTATTAAATTGTAGATAATCCTTTACAGTATAAAAGTAGTCCTCCTACAAGAAAGTCTTTGTTCTGGTTTTAAATGCATTATAGTTTTCTGTATTTTTTATATCATTGGGAAGGGAATTATAAATCATTATACTGGAGCACATTATTCCATTTTTACACATTGTAGTTCTGATAGAGGTTAAATGAATATCCTTTTTATTTATAGTATAATGTGTGTGTACATTTTCATTATTTTTTAAAGTAAATTTATTATTTGTTACAAATAATACTGTCTCTAATATGTAAGTATATGCCAATGTAAGAATCCCAGGTTTTAGTGGCTTACCCATCACATCTTCTCACCACAAACAATGCAAATGGCTTGCTTTTGTTTAATAAATACATCTTTAGTTTCTGTGAAATTTCCCCAAAATATTATTCCACACTTCATTATGGAATGTATATGAGCATAATAAGCTATTAAAAGTATACAAAGACTTGACATTTTGGCATAAAACTTTCAAGGCATAAATATTCCTACTTAATTTGCCTAGAAGGTATTGAATATGAGACTTACATTTTAAATTACTCTGTATCCACAAGCCTAAAAAGTTTGTTTCATTTTTATATATGATTAATCTATTGTTTAATTTTACTTCAGGATTTTTATTATTATTATTTCAAAATCTTCTCGGGCTTCTAGCCAGGTAATAACTTGGCTTGACACCAACGTTTCGAAGAAGTGCATCTTCCTCGTCTTCAGGGTGAACTGATGGTTTGAGCTTGCGGAGACTGGTATTTATAAGAGCTGGGATGAAGCTAACATCTGATTGGTTCGCGAGATATTATGGCCTGGTATTTAAGATGACTGAGACATGGGCACGGACTTCGTAGAAAACTATTTATAGCCGAATAACTGCTATAAATAGTTTTCTACGAAGTCCGTGCCCATGTCTCAGTCATCTTAAATACCAGGCCATAATATCTCGCGAACCAATCAGATGTTAGCTTCATCCCAGCTCTTATAAATACCAGTCTCCGCAAGCTCAAACCATCAGTTCACCCTGAAGACGAGGAAGATGCACTTCTTCGAAACGTTGGTGTCAAGCCAAGTTATTACCTGGCTAGAAGCCCGAGAAGATTTTGAATTAACACGTCGCCAGGAAAGCTATAGTTCTTATTATTATTATTGTTATTACTATTATTATTTGTGCCACCGGTGATGTGAAATTTCAGACAAACTGTTTTATCAGTGTTTAAAACAAGTCGTTATTAGCTATCCATGATACCAGATCTTTACTAGCTTGACTTAATGAATTATTTAACATTTCATCTGTGTTTTTTGTTATTATTAAATTAGTGTCAACTGCAAATAGTAATGTTCTGAGCATGAATGTTATTTGTTAAGTCATTGATATACAAAATAAATAAAAATGGGTCTAGAATAGAACCTTTTAGGACTCCATGTGCTACATCAAGAAATTTAGAACAAACTGCAGAAAGAGTATTAGTATTGGGATTTATATATGTAATCTCTGTTATTTGTTTCCGATTTGTAGAGTAAGATTGAAACCAGTTGTATGTTGGCCCTTTTATGCCATAATCAAACAATTCAGTTAGCAAAATTTGATGATTTATCTTATCGAAAGCTTTACTTAAATCTAAGAATAAGCCAATGGCTTTATAATATAAGGAATTTATAACACTATTTAGGAATGAATATATTACAGTCTCTTTTGACTTTTTGTGTCGAAATCCTTGGGGTGAGTTTGTAATTATATTTTTTTTTTAAATAAATGAAGCAACTATAAATTACTTTTTCCAGGATCTTTGAAAATATGGAAGGAATAGAAATTGGAGATAAATTGATGTTTCAGTCTTTTCTGTGCAGGGACATGACCTTAGATGTTTTTAATATGTCAGGGAAGGTGCTACTAGTAGTGAATGCATTCCACAGGTAAACAAGCGGTCTGATTAAGTGCTCACCGCATTTTATATAATATCTGATGTCATCAATACCTGCAGAATATGTATTATTTAATCCATTTGTTATGTTAAGCGTTTCTTCAGTTGTAACCTCACAAAGAGAAATAGTTTACATTATTGGTAGTAGTGGTCTTTATTGAGGTGTCAAAGTGTCCATTGTTAATTTGAACCAATTTTCTAATTATTACTGTAAAGTAAGAATTAAAACACATGGCAACCTGAGTTGGATCTGTAATCTTTCTATCATTATATTCAAGTTGTATGTTATCTTGCATATGGCACATTTTGTTAGTCATCTGGTTTACTTATTTGTCATATGGCTTTAGTCATATTATTAGTTTTTAATATGATCATCATTATTATTTATTTTGGCTGTCTTATTACTTTATTTAGTATGTGTTTATAATTCTTAAAATAATTATCAAATTCTGATGCTTAATTAACCCTACTTATATAATAGCTTTTTATGTTCATATAACTTTCTTATATCCTGAGTTATCCAGTTTTTATTTGTTTTCCCAATGCACGTTCTTAATGTCTTGTGAGGGAAAGCAGTGTTAAGGAAGTACATAAATCATTTCAAACAATTTAAATTTCTAATTAGTATTTGCTGTATTATACACATCAAACCGATCT
Organism: Hymenopus coronatus; assembly: GCA_030762935.1. Lineage (NCBI taxonomy): Eukaryota > Metazoa > Arthropoda > Insecta > Mantodea > Hymenopodidae > Hymenopus > Hymenopus coronatus. The sequence continues at coordinate 92,467,256 of CM060898.1, forward strand.
TCTTTACTTAAAAGATAATTCATATATAAATATTGTCTGCACTAAATATTTGTTTTTTAATTTGTGTTGATCTGAATGTTGTGGCTTTCTTAATTTCAGTTTTAATTATTTGTGCTTATGATCACTAAATCTTATGTTTATTACCTGAACTTAGTACTTACAATTTTCAATGGATATAATTTGATCTACCGCTGTTTCTGAATGCTTAGTTATTCTTGTAGGGGATTTCATGACATAGATTAAATTATGGCTTTTGAGAAGGTGAAAGATCTTATTTGTTTTGTTTACTGTCTTTAAGAAAATCAATATTTAAATTGCCACATAGTATACATTTTTTATTGGTTTTCTCAAACATGTTCAACATTTTCTCTAGATTATCTGCAGTGAAGTATAAAACAATCACGGTAATACCCAGTTCTTTCAGATCCACTGCTGCCATGTCAAAGTTACCTTCTCTATATAATTTGAGTTGTAGGATACTACAATTTTATGACATTTCTAGTTCACTCGAAATGCAGTACAATTAACACAAAATCACTTCACTTGCTTGCATTAGAAGAAAAGAATCAGGCTGATTACTTATTTAAATAATAAAGATATAGGTACTCCTGCTACAGTTCAAGTCCAGACTAGAATGGCTGTATTTTATATAACATACAAGCAACATATTACATACTCTACAAATACTTATTTTCACCTTAACATCTGGGAGAAGAGCTTCTGGCCTCTAGTATAGTAAACAATAGTTTTCCAGTTCTACACACATGGTGTGAAGTAACAAGCTATAGAACAAAGTATATGAGCTAAATCCTTGAAATAGAAATGGTGAAGTTACTTGGCAGTGTTATCATCCACATTTCATTTTTATCTAGCTATTTAACTTTGAGGTTTAGAGTATTGTAAATGTAAATATCAAGCAATTATAAATGTAACAGGTACTTTTTATTCCAAGTATTTTTTTGTAATACAGATGGACAGATTTCAATAATGTGAATTGAAAAAACAAATCTTTAAAATTTATCTATCTCATAACCTGATGTACCTTAACCTAGTTATATACCATATTCATCTTTTGAACCATTCATAGAGAGCATATAAACACTTGACTGTACATAACAATAGTACAAACTAAGAGCAGTTAACCACAAAGAATTGAAGGTTATTACTGCAGGCAATCTTTGTGCTTCTCAAAAAAATAAGTTGCCTTCATATAAACAACTGAAAGCAAATAAGGACAAATCTTTACCATGTCTATCTACCAAATAATTAGTGATTCTACATCCTCATTATCTTTGGATTCTAATGTGATGAATGCAGCACACAAGTAAATGCTGGACACAAGTTTTGTTAATAACTTAGAACAGAAAAAAAATATATCAATTGCCGGGAATAGCACAAGGAATTGCAGCTTTCAATTAAGGCAGTTTAGAAACATTTGCTGTGGATTGTCTAACAAATTAGCATTATGTTCCCTTCTGTTCTTGCTTGAAGCCAAGTGTACCTGAAGCTTATGAGGAAACATTATGAGAAGCTTAACTGAAAGTTTAATTTTGGTACTGCTTTATATATACGCTCTAATCAAAACATTTGTATTGCTGTAGTATAGAATGGTATGTGATTGAATAAAATATTATATTAAAACAGTTATACCAAAAAATGAAAGAATGAATAAAGAGTAGTAGTTTTCACATAGCTGCCTTTTGTAAAATACCATATATATATGTGTGTGTGTGTGTGTGTTACAATACTTGAAAAGAAAAAAAAATGCTTAAGCACTGTTGTGATTGGTTTAAGTCATCATAAATGCAGAACTTTTTTTTTTTTGTTGCTTTTATAACTTAACATTCTTTAACCTGGTTGGTTGTATTGGATGATGAATGAAATCAGTGAAATGATATTCAAATGATCTTGAGGTGTATGGAGCATAAAGTTACTTGATATTCATCTTTTCAGGATAAGGGACTCCCCTCCTCCGCCCAAAAAAAAGAAACCCAGGAAGTTTGGTCACCTGCAAAATGGTTGGTTACACGTAAAATTTGCTGCCTTGGAGAGAATTGTGTAGGAAGGGATTGTTTGTTTATTTGTTGATTGTGTTTGTAGATTGCTGATGTTGGCTTCTAGGGACTGGCCTGGGATTATATAGATACTATTGCCTCAAGTTCCATCTGTAAGGAAAGAGAAAACTGAAACAAACTCAATATCTAATCTGTTTGATTTTAAATAGATCCAGTACAAGATAAGAGACATGCATTAGATGTTTCTTTCTTTCTTTCTTTTTTTTTTACTACTATGCACCACAGGCATGAATGAAGATGGAGCACTGGTGGGATGTGATGGCACGGGAAACTGGAGCACCTGGAGAATATCTGCCCCTATGCTGCTTTGTGCACCACAAATCCCACATGTAGTAGCTTGGGATCGAGGTGAGAGGCAAGTGTTCTAACCATTGGGCCACGGCACTGATGTGTTACATGTTGACCAGAATATTGTGGTACTTGTATCTTAAATGGTACAAGGTTGTGGCATTTTATGTCCATATACTTCTAATCAGGACAAAAAATACAGCAACAAAAGGAAATATTTGGATTAAGAATAAGAAATATGTGTCCTTTTACAATTAGGATATACATATGGCTCCATACCATTCCTGACAATTGTAGTGGAATTAAAACTGTGGAAAGTAAAAATAGCAAAAGCTTAAAAGCAACAAGAATGTAGCATCCCCTTATTTTTAAATGTATTCTTTTAAAATAACTTCTGTACATGGATTTTGATAAATGAAGAAAGACACTTAGTTTCTTATATAAAATTTAAATGAGGTTCCTGTTTACTTCCTACTGGTATGTAACTTATGATATTTGATTTTTACAGTTCCATTACTCCATAATTGGACCTTGCCACTTGCATGATAACCGGCTAAAGGTGTTCTATAGATAGATCAGCATTGTACAAAAATCCTTTGTTAGATGTTAGAATGGCCTCAGAATGTCAACACTGCAGCCAACCTTTTTACCATGAGCAATACAAGCACATTAGATACTTTAAAGTGACATTGACACCTCTAAGCAAGAATCAGGTGCAGTGTAAAAATACTGATTCCACTTGGTTGAAAGACATAGTATAGAAAACAGTTGTGTTTCAGAAAATCGATGGAGGAGGGAATAATTTCAGAATGAACCCTGGCCATGAAACCTCAAGTATACAAAATGTGACTATGAGAAAAGAAGTGACTTAGTGAAAGTATTAAACAAAGAATGAGAAAGTAATAGTGTTACAAAAAATGACTGTCATGTGATACATTGTCACAGTTGCTAAGCTCAATTTAAGCTCTGTGATCATTGTGCATGACAGCAGCATTTCACTAAGTATTTCAGCAAGTGTTCTCCATCTGTTCAAATAAGATTCTCACCTATCTTTCCTTATGCAAGTGTTCATAATTGGAATGACTGGCTAATCTCTGTTTGGCTGACTCCTGAGTTAGAATTTTACAGCTTAAGATTGCTCATATAACTGCCACTAGACACTATCTAGCTTTTAATTTTGGGTCATTTAATTAATTTTTACTTTTTGAAAGAAATATGTGATTGGGTTGCTTGTTCATACCTTGACTGTTCTTGATGTGGGTATACGGCAATAGGGAATTTCTGTTTGCTCACAGCAGGTATTCATGACCCAATGGTGCCAATTTGTCACCTCCATTCTTGTTGGGACATTCAATGCTTCAAGACTGTCCTATCTTCATTGAGATTTAGGCATTACCTTACCTTGACATCATGCATCTCATCATCAAAAACTTATGCAAACTTTTTAAGATATAAAAGTGATTAGGAGGTCCAGGACAACGTTGAAGATCGCCACTTATCTTTGAAGGCTGGCTATAACTGTGCAACTTCTTCCTTGTATGACCACGTGTTACATGCCACAACAATGAAGTGCATTTGCAAAATCCTTCAAAAGCAGGCATCTCGTCACAGATATTATTTTGCTTCATCTTCAGATTTTGAATTCTTCTGATTCCTTCCAAAAAACCTCTGAGCTTATGCTTTTATTTTTCTGCATAAGAGTCAATTAGGCAGTTTGGCAACATTAGTAAATGAATGATGGTTACAATGCTGCTAAGCAGAAAAGAGCTGCAGTTTTGAGAGATGCCACTTATTGGTACTATCAATAATAAGCAGTTGTGGCATCTATACACAGTTTTGTTGTGGTGTGTTGCAATGTTCGAAATTGACAAGCTTATTAAGCTTATGCAAAAACAGTCATTCTTATAGTAAGTGATCTACAAGGATTATGTGGACAGAGGTGTAAGAAAGAAGAACTGGAAGCAATCTACTTCATGGCAAGAAATGACAGGAGAAGCAGAAAAATATTAAAATTAATTATATTTTGTCACCATTTAAAATTGAAAACTTTGGTGCCTATATCCCTCCTGTGAAATCGATAATAGCTATCTTAACCTGAACATAAAGACATAAAAATAACATGTTACACCTAGGTAATGTACCGAAAATGGTGATAAATAATGTGACTAGAGTGGTGGGGCACTCATTTATTTCTTGCGTAATTCCCTTGGAAATGTGTGCATGCCACATGAAACAGTCTTTAATGAGGTTTATATTATACTTACCCCTGCCCCACAATCCTCAATGTCCTTAGATGAACAAGTTTTGTATCTTCAAATTAATATCATGTCTTCTTCAAGCAAATTTGTGCCACGTGTTTCTGCTATGTCATCAGCAGAATGTCGGTTTACAAGAATAGAGGAGTTTCCAAGTATTTTAATTCCACACGAAATGAAACTGTGACATGCTCATAGGTGCAATGTGTGCAACAGACTTTATTCTAGGAAGTTGCTGATGATTTTGAATGCACTGAGGATCATTTAAACTGACGAATGCAAATAATTGTATCACTCCATGCGTATTTAACAACACTTGGGAATCTAAGAAATAAAAGGGTAGATTCTTCTGGCAGTTTTCAATATGAGCAAACATATTGGAGGTTTCATTGGGATGTCAACCCAGAGCATTTTTGAGAAGTAATCTCTTATATGCTTCTTCCCAAGAGGTAAAGTAGCCCTTGCTTCTACTGCCACAGACAAGTTTCCAATGAAAATTTCTGACTTCTTTATACAGCTAGAGCACAGAGTTCCTAATTGGCCCACCAGCAGCACCCATAGGGCAGCTTCAGATGATACTACCACTAATTTTCGAGAGAAATTAGCAATGACAAAAGCCTGGTAGGCTCGTGGCGAGCCTATGTATAGTTGATGTGTACCTGCCGTTATTAGGACTGAATCACAGGAAAGACTTGGGATACTTAGCAATTAGGCCTTTGGGCCATTTATTCCATATCTACTCCTTTCTCATGACGCTATTCCATGAAGGCTCATCTCTTCCACGTAAAGTGGAAGAAATTAGTGGCTGGCTGCAAAATTTAATGACTAATTACCACATTTTCTGAATGCTTCCATTTACCTTTGGGATTAAAATCCCAGAATACTCGTCTTTAATCATTACCAATTTGCATGCCATATGAGCACAACCTTATTCTCTGGGCTTGATAGGCTAGCTGCAAAACCCAATGAATTTGCAAACAAAGGAATTATATTACATTTAGAAATAACAAAGAATGTATTCCTAATATGTTGGCTGTTTGCATTCTAGGCCATTGCTATGACAGAAAAGACTCCTTGCAATAAAACTTGATTCTGTTTGCAATGTGATGTAGCCTCTCTTCTTTTTTTTTTTTTATTAAAACAGTAACGGAGTCTGATCAGGACTCCGGTACTGTATCCCTATTTACATTTCCCCCCGTAGGTTTTACTGTTTCTTTTACAAACATATAAACATTGCACAAACATATAACATCCATGCCCAAGGTGGGACTCGAACCCACAATCTCCTGCCCACGAAGCACCAAAGCGAGACGCTTTAGCGAGCGCAGCCATGGGGACCGGCTTCTCAGGCAAGAGTAACATGACTGACCAATGTTGTGTAATGGGCATATTCACAAGACAGATGTCAAGGGGAAAGTCACTAAACAAGCACCTCAGGTCTTTTCTCTTGCATGCGAAGCATAGTCAAGTCTTGAGGACAGCTGAAGCAGTTCCCGATACATGTTGAGTATAGCCAGTATCATCTTTATTATTACTGAAGATTGGGATCTTAATTTGCCTAATGGACACAAAATCCAGAGTTATCTATTTAAAAAGTTAGATTTAAGGCATTATTTTTTACATTTTTTTTTAAATATTAAAGTCTGGTCAATAAGTAATTACAATATTATATTCTTCATATTATTGTTATATGTATGTATTAATTGTCATGTATATATATATAACCACAGATAAAACCATGAAAAGCAAACAAACAAACAAAATACCCCAGAGCTTAGTACCACCATACCCTTCTGCTTTCAGGAGATTTTAGCAACAGGAACTATTTTACCAAGTGCTAAGGCTGAGCTCCTATACTTAAAAAACTTAAAATAGTAGCCCCAAATGAAAATACAAATTTTTGGTTCCCTATAACACTGTAAGTGACGAGGGTTGTTGCATGCTGACCACTAGCCATCAAACAGCAAATCTTGCTATAGGCTGCTTGTTCCTTCTAGATGAATGACCTTTATAATGTCACAGTGATAAACAGATCAGCAAATAATTTGTTACAGCAACATACAGCTCTACTACCTTATGATTATATTTCGAGAATACAAGCGTACAGCTGACTACAATGTGTTGTGTGTTATCTGTTTATGCTATTGCCAGTGTTTTAATTGGAGGAAAATGTCGGGAATAGAAGAAATACAAGAAAATTAGGTTAAGGTGTAGTGTAAGCAGTAACTGGGGTTGAGAGTGAATACACATGACCGACATCACTGGAAGCATGATATTTGCTTTGTAGTGACTGCACTACTGCAGAGCAGAAACATGAGAATAATGTACACAACATCTTGCTTCTGTGCACAAATGCTCTAGTAAAGTTGAGTGGTAATTGGCATCTAACTTCTCATTTGAAAATGTAATTCGTCAAGAATTGGTGCACGATCTGTACCACCTTTCTCACCCTCTCTTCAGTCACATCCACTATCCTGCATATTGTTACAATGCCATCCTTGTTTATAACCACTTTCGCGTTCGCTCCGGTATGTGACAGTGGAGCTAGAATATGAGACATCACAGTTAGAAGCATTGGTAAACAAAGCCCTGCGTAAACAAGACCAGGAAATGTACCGTGGCTGTAACCGTAACCTTCTAGAACTCGACTCTCGGTCCTTCTCGAATGGTCGCCTTCTAGAAGCTTCCAGAAAGCTCTGTGACGTCATTTTCTCGCTATAAAAAGGAGGAAGAGTTGCAGTGAGCTGTGTTCTGTTGTGAATAATTATACTGAATCATGAGTGACTGGGGTGATGGCGCGCAATCATTCACTGTCTACACGTCGAAACATCTATAACCTCACATCCTATGAATATAGCAGTTAAACCTTATCAAGGGCACATACACATTTAATACACCTTAAGTTGCTCTCAACGTACTAAAATGCCATTAACTGTCCCCAAGATCAAGAGGCTGAAATATTAGCGGGTATATGACAAGGCCACAGACAACTTTCATTGGCTAGGAACTTACAACACACACTTTAGCTCTGTTATCGCCAGCTGGTCCTTACTACTTGCAAATAAGAACACGAGTTTATTAGTTTAGTACACCCGAGTTCACCTTTGTTTCACTCTCAGTGTCCCTTCTCTTGCTAAAGTCCGAGGCAAGGTGATAAGGCGTAAATGAGTTGCAAACACCAGCATTGGTACAACAGCCATGCCCCGTCACAACTGAGGGCAAGTGACATCAATCACGCCGATAGATCGGAAAGGGCGAAGGCCCAGGTTTGGAACATTTCGAGCAATCCACCAGCAAGACCTCCCTCGCAAAACTGATTTGGGGCGACTCGAATCTGTGCTGTCTGCACAGATCACTGTCCAAAGCTAAGTTTAACTCTGTGGTCAAGAGGGTCTATACTAAACATTTGGTTCCACTCCGTGCAGTGGCCGAATAGTTAAACTACTCGCCTCTCATCGATTTCAGACGACCGCATGTGATATTTGTGATGTACAAAACAGCGCAGGGGTGTCGTTCTCCTTGGTGCAGTGGTTACCATGCTAACTTCATATACCCAAGGTCGCAGGTTCAAGCCCGGCGGTGGATGATGGATTTTTTCGGACGTAAAAATCCTTAGCATGGCTTCCCGTGTCGTAAATTTACAGTACGTAAAAGAACCTCAAGCCTGATAAAGAGGACTCTAAGCAAAATTAAGCCGTCTTTCACGCTGAGAACCACAGCAGTTAAAGAGCGTCCATAAATAAAACTCCACTTCCATTTTTTTTTTCGGTGCTGGGGCGGCTTTACTCCGGTTCCCCCCGCCATCTCATTCCACCGTTGCTCCATTTTCATTCCATATATCATCAGTGTCATCGCCTGCGGTGCCTGTGTAATAAAACCGGGCGTTAAACATAGCAAAAAACTCATCTCTCTGGCAGTGGCGGCTGGTGAACAAAATAATGTGTGTGCTACAGTATATTCGTATGTGTATACATGCTTACATAATATTATCTTACCTAATGGCGAAATACGAAGTCTATACGGCGCTCCTTCCTACTACAGAACTTATCGATGACTCTGGTGTTAAATCCCTCCATCTTAGAAGCGATGCTCTTTTCCATGGACAGCATTACCAGAGCATTAAGGCGATCTTGTGACATGGTGTTTCGCAAGAATGTTTTTACACGTTTTAAGCACGAAAAGCATCTTTCTGGTTCAGCAGTGGTCATTGGTGTTGTGATCAAAATTTTTAACAAAGTAGTCACTTCCGAAAATGAATCTTCCAAATTATTAGAGAGTATATATTGCAACAACTGCACAGCCCCATCAATGCTTCTAAAGTCAGACCTTGCATACAGAACGCTCAGTTGCGTCTTTAGCATTTTCTTGTTCAGCATTGTATATGTGTCCACAGCAGTTTGAAGTTCACTCTCGGGAAACTTATTTATAAAGCTTTCAAAAAATGTACAATTTAACTTTGCTGCATCGTGATGACTCAAGTTCTGAAAATGACGTCTAGCCTCCTCAATAATGCGATCACATACTTCTTTGGCTTCTATCTTCAAGAACTCTACCTTCTGGCGTTTCCTCATTGAATCAAATATAAACATAAATATACCGTCGGCTGCCTCTCGAATAACACAGATGCACTGAATGAATGAAGACACAGCATTTTCTACTTTAACTGCCTCAATTGATCTTGACTGCAGCTGATTATAAAGTACATCAACATGAGGCATTACTCTATGAAAACATTTCAACCATGAAAGGAATTTGCTATCTTCTAAGTAATGCCGAAGTCCATTTGCTTCTAGGCAAGTCTGATTATGGGTAGAATTTTCCAGCTCCGCAAAACACTCCAGCAATTCTTCCTGATTTTCATACACTACACTAACAGTCCTGAATCTAAAATTCCACCTAGTTGCAGAACCACCAGGAACTCTTCTGGCTACTGCAGATTCTAGGGCGATTAAACGCTATGGGGATCTTGAGAAAAAGGCAGGAAAAGCTGAGAGATTAAGAAAAAATATTCTGGCAGACTTATTCTACGAAGCCGCATGTTCCATTACTAAATTCAACTGATGTGCATAGCAGTGAATATACTGTGCATTTGGAAAATAAGATTTGACTTTTGCTTGCACTCCGCCAACTGCGCCACTCATTGCCGAGGCTCCATCATATGATTGGGTAATTATTTTATGAGGTTTGTCTCTGAATGATTCATTGAGCACTTTTAATATGCTATCAGAAATTGCCTCTGAGTTTTTTACCCTCTGGTTTTAAAAATCCCCAAAATCTCTCATACGGTAAACCATTTCTCTCGTATCTAAATACTAGTAAAAGCTGGGACTGGTGAGAAACATCTGTGGTTTCATGTGCCATAACAGCTACAAAGTTAGCTTCTTTCATTTCCTCGGAATCACTTCACGACAAACTTCTAAAATACAATCCAGTAGTTCGTTCTGGATAGTTTTGGAGGTTCCTTTGAAAATTTGGCTTGAGTCCATGTGTTCCTTCACAGCACTGTCAATATCGCTTTTGAAATCAATTAGCCCTAAAAACACGCCAGGATTTTCGGTCTCGTCATGTCCCCTTAAGGCAAGCACAAAACTTGAGGCAGTCAATTATGCGCGACAACACATACCTAAAATAAGAACTGAGCTTTCCTGGCGACGTATTAATTCAAAATCTTCTCGGGCTTCTAGCCAGGTAAAAAGTTGGTTTGACACCAACGTTTCGAAGAAGTGCATCTTCCTCGTCTTCAGGGTGAACACCTAAAATTCACACTCCAACAAAATGGATATTCAGCCAAGGACATCACATCAGCGCTGAAAAGAGCCGGACGAAAAAGAAACCCCAGCAAGAACACTCAACAAAAAGACAAGCCAACCGCCATAGCCTATATGCCGTTTATCGGCAATTTTTCGGGAAAGATTAGTAGACTACTCTACAAATATAATTTCAAAACCATCCATAAACCACCACCTAAAATAAAAAATTTGGTCAGGCCAGTTAAAGATAATCTAGCTCTCAGAGTACCTGGTGTCTACCACATTCCTTGCGAATGCAGCGCAGCGTTCATTGGCCAAACAGGACGCACTATTGCCACACGTGTTTCTGAACACCAAAGATCAATAAGGCTTATGCAACCCGAAAAACCTGGACTGGCTGAACACTGTATAGAACAAAGCCACAGAGCTAGCTTTACCAACACCAAGATAGTGGCAAAGTGTTCGAACTACTGGGAAAGGAGAGTAAAAGAAGCTTCAGCCATAACAAATAATCTAAATCGCGATTCTGGCCTACAATTAAGTTCAGCATGGACACCAATGTTAAAGAGCCTTAATACCTAATGCTCTACCTGCAGTCTTCCAAGACTTATTTTCTAGCAGGTGCGTGCTCAAACACAAAATACTAGCCGAATAACTGCTATAACCTGGCTCACTTTAGAGTTAGAGTAGAAGAGTACAGGACCGCAGAGGAGCCCAAACAATGCAGGCGTTGCCAGATGCTGTGGCACACGCACAAAGAATGTCAGGCACCCCATGAAACCTGCGCCAAATGTACAGGCCAACACCCCTCTTTTAGCTGCAGGGTTCCCCTGGAGGAACGTAGGTGCGCCCTGTGTAATGCCACAGGACACGGAGCAACTTGGCGCGGTTGCCCCAGTTACCAGGCCGCACTGAATGGGCCACGACCGAGGGAGCAGCAAAATAGGGCCCCCCGACCCCACCGAGAACATCGCCAGAATCAGGTTGCTGCTCCCAACAACACAGAAGGGCAATGGTACGTACAGGACCGCCGCGGAAGGAACAGACCAGCTCCCAACCAGATCCCTTCTACAGCTGAAGTAAGACGGGTAGTGCCCGACTTGTCTCCAGCTAATCAAGAGTGCACCCCAGTAGAAATAGGTACACCACACACACACACACACACACACACACACACACACACACACTGACACACCAATTCAGACACAAACAGAAACACACCAACCTCCCCCACATCTACATGAATGTAGCGCATTCAATGTAACGGCACTCACCGTCCGGGAAGCATTCTACAATGGCGTGGCCCTGAGCGAACTCCTGAACAGTATGGGAGTCTCACCTGCTGTAGGCTGGGAAGCCTTTAAAGAACACACTAAGTGGCTCCTCCAATCAATCTCCGATCCCAAATTCGACGCACTTTACCTTTTCAACTATGTCGCCAGATATCTGCACATACTCACAACCAGCATCTAGAAATGGCTCTCGCAGCAACAGTTAACATTCTATACTGGAACTGCAATAACCTCCGAAGAAAACGCAAAGAACTCACAGATTTCCTTACTAGGAACTCAATCCAAGTAGCTCTACTCAATGAAACCCATCTGGGTACAGGACATAGGTTTACAATCCCTGGATACAACATTTACCGTAACGATAGAAATCGCAGAGGCGGGGGAACGGTTATAGCAATACAGAGCTCCCTAACACACTACCAAAAACAAGTCCCGCAACTAAACAGACTTGAAGCGACAGCGGTCAATGTGCAATTGCACAACACGACTGTCACAATGATTGCGGCATATAACCAGCCCGGTGACATAGACACAGAGGACGTAGACGCCCTTATGAGAATGGACGCCAAAGTCATAGCCGCAGGGGACTTTAACGCCAAGCACTTCCTATGGAACTGCAGGACTGCCAATGTGGCAGGTAACAAACTTCTGGCATATATAAATAATTCCAATACACTAATAACAGGACCAGAAGAACCCACATATATCCCGCGAATACATCATCTACCAGATATTCTGGATATTGCGTTACTAAAAGGTATAACCCACGATACACGGAACACAGTTATAAATGACCTCACGTCCGATCATCTGCCAGTAATACTAGAAGTTGCTGCCCCAGTATCCTTTCGGCCAGAACAGACTAGACCAAATTACAGACTGGCAGACTGGCCCACCTTCGAAGAGACCATTGACGCGCAAATAAACACCGCAGCGGTCACGACGCATGAGACACAGGAGCTAGCGGTGACACAAATTACAAACGCGATACACCACGCCATAGAGCAACACGTCCCCATAAAAAGGTGTACTAGGAATGTCAGGGTGCAATTTCCGCAAGACGTCAGGCAAACAGTTAAAGAACGGAATAATGCCCGACGGAAATAGCAACGCAGCCGAAACTTAATTCATCGAAACCATCACGAAGAGCAAAGAATCAGGGCCAATACCCACATCGCCGAATATACATGCAACCAGTGGAACAATACCCTGGAAAACTTGGACCCACAGACCCAATCGGTTTGGAGGATTGCGAAATGCCTCACGCGGACAGCTACAAATATTCCACCTCTCCGCATTGAAGGCCAAATAAAGGAGACGCCCGAGGATAAAGCGGAAGCCTTTGCAGACGCGCTGGAAAATACCTTCCATCCAAACGCTCACCCCTGCGACCAAAACTTCGCGGTGGACACGGAAAAGTTGGCCCTCTCCTTGCGAACAGCACAAACGCACAACAAAACGAAAAACGAATGCCGGGGAAATTAAATGGCTAATTATGCACCTTCCCAACCGCAAATCACCGGGACCGGACAAAATCCCGAACGTTGTGCTCAAACACTTGCCGATGAAGGCAATAAAATTGCTTGCGGAAATATTTAATTATACCTTAGAAAACGGAAGATTTCCCCTTCAGTGGAAAGAAGAGAAATTTTGCTTTTCCCTAAGCAACACAAAGATCTCTCTCAGCCTACCAGCTATAGGCCTATCAGCCTTCTGAACACGATGAGTAAACTCTTGGAGAAAATTATACACAAACGACTTAACACATTCATAATCAAGAATAACCTATTGACCAAGGAACAGTTTGGATTTAGATCCAAACACTCCACCACTCACCGACTATTGCGACTAACCGAAAATATTACGAGGGGTTTTAACACCAACCGCTCAACAGGAGCAGTTCTACTTGATATAGAACGCGCCTTTGACAAGGTATGGCACGCGGGCCTCATACGAAAACTAAGCACGTATTGAGTGCAAGACTCGATGATCACCTTAATTGCAGATTACCTGAAAGGTAGGACCTTCAAAACAGCAGTAGGAAAGGCGGAGTCATCCCTCCGTCCTATCCAAGCAGGCGTACCCCAAGGAAGTATCCTAGGGCCTGTGCTGTTTAACATCTACATAAACGACCTCCTTCCACTTATCCGGGTAGAAAAATACATCTACGCCGATGATACAGCACTCGTAACACAGTCAACCCAACCACGGATCATTCACCTAAAACTCCAGAATGCTCTAAACGAACTGGAGCCGTGGCTTACGAAATGGAGGGTAAAAATTAACGCCAGAAAATGCCAAGCAATAGTTTTCACGAAGCGCCACTTGCATAGGCAAAGAAGGCATGCCCTCCCACCGCTTACCTACAGGCAAGAGCCTATCGAGTGGGGGGAGCTCAGTCACTTACTTAGGGGTAAGGATGGACGAATGCCTCACGTGGAAACAACACATAAACATGGTACGAGCTAAAGCTAACGGTCAACTTAACAAACTTTATCCGATAATAAATTTAAATAGCAGCCTCAAACTTAGCATGGGGCTAACACTATATAAAACCTTGATTCGCCCAATATTAACATACGCCGCACCCGTATGGGGATATGCGGCCAAAACACACATCAAACGGCTACAAACAATGCAAAACCGTATACTGCGCATTATAGCTAAACTATCAGCAGTAGCACCAACGTGGGCTCTGCATGAGGAGCTCAAAATCTGCTCCATCGAGACCTACATAAAACACTTGGCCTTCAACCTTTATAAACGCAAAAACAATAACCACAACGAGCTCATTCAAAATCTAGGAAATTACGACACCGATCACGATAAGCAGCCCCGCCCACTGGCACTCTTTGACAGAACCATCGGAATAGGAGAGCCTGAAATCAACATACAAGAATACCTGGACACCCTGATTAGGGTATAAAACCTAGATCTGGTACAGCGTAGGGCAGTGACTGCGACAATCCTTCCAGTTCCTGCCTCTCACTCACAACAAACACACACACATGCACGCTCATTACTAATCTTCTTTTTCAGCAGCCCTCTAAGCCCTTGAGCTTACCCAGCCAAGGCGGTCCCGGGGGAAGAGAGCCCCCCCGCGAGTGGCACGGGTCCGCACCTGCAATATGATAGGCAGGCAGCCAGCCACGTACGCACTGTATACGACAACGCTCAGAAAATGGACTATGCCTAGGGGTTTTAAAATGACGTACACCTAAGACGGATAATATCATATATACTTTCTAACACACTTTAACGATGTCTTAGGTTGAACATAATAACTCATGTATATATGTAACAGTATATGTAATAGTATTACTCGTAAAATAGATAATAACACATATATAAATATCACAAAGATGAAGCCTACATAGGCGGAACCCACACAAAAGCTAAGCTTGATGTAACTCTAAACATAGTATATACTCACAGACGGAGCCAATGGCAGACCTCAACTATTACCTCATAAAAATAAGCGATTGTAGTTTTAGGACAGACAGTTAACAATAAGTTAGTTTGTTTCAGAGACGCAGCGCCAGCGTAGCAACACCCACAAAGACCTAGCAGACTCTAGGTAGCACGATTTCCCTCCCACTCGTCCAAATAACCTACTCCTAAATTCTCCTTCATAATCTCCTGAAATTCGCCAGAGGGCAGGCTGGATCTAGGTCAAGCCTGCCTGCCGGCACCCAATATCTCCTCTGGCGGCCGCACAACGGGCCAGTTATTACCACCAGTACTATGCGGGTGCAACAGCGGTACCGCAGAAATCCTTCTCCCTATCCACTCCAGCACCGGTGGAGGTTTTTTAGTCGGTAGGGCCACGTGGCAGAACCCGACACTCCGGACGAGCCCGGGTAGTCTATAAGGTAGATTTTTCCTCCACTCGATAACAAAAAAATGCTATAAATAGTTCTCTACGAAGTCCGTGCCCATGTCTCAGTCATCTTAAATACCAGGCCATAATATCACGCGAACCAATCAGATGTTAGCTTCATCCCAGCTCTTATAAATACCAGTCTCCGCAAGCTCAAACCAGAGAACGTTTTTTCGACTTCGCTTCGAGATGCCGAAGAGGAAGCAACAACGCAGACCAGCAGCCACCGCTTCTCCGGCAACCGCCGGTAGGAAGCGCTCACCGGCATCTCCGCCACCTGCCGTTACGCCGGCAGTGAGCGCTGCACCTTTGCCGCGCTCACCATCACCACTACCGCCGTCCGCCGCCGCTGCTTCACCGGCAGCCAACACTACATCGCCGCCACCGCTGAGCTCCACGCCGCCGCCGCCCCGGTACAGTGTCGTGGTTAGGGGGGTCCGTCGGGATCTCTCCACCCGGCACCTCCTCGCCGCTGCACAATCTAGATGGCCTTCATGTTCGAGGGCCACTAGAATTATCTGTGACGGGGGCCCGACACCACTAGTTAGGGTGGAGCTACAGGACCGATCAGACCTGGAGGCTACCCTGGCGTCAGGGTTGCCCTTATTAGGGCGACTTCTGCACGTTGAGGCAAGCAGACAGGAAAGACACCGGCCCTGCCGTCGCTGCTGTGCCTACGGGCACAGCCAAGAAGACTGCTCTTCGCCGCCGAAGTGCCACTACTGTGGCACCAACGCATACACTTCGGAGTGCACTGGGCACGACCTCCGCCGCCGTCGCCGGTTCTGTGCCACCTGTGGTGGTACGGGACATTTCACCGGGCAAGCCCAGTGCCCCAGCTACCCAAAGAGCAGGCACTCATCGCCTAAACCAGCCCGGACACCATCATCTACACAACCATCTCCGCAGACTGAACAACCAACACCAACCATCCTGCAGCAGCAAATCCAGGGTCTAAGTGAGGCCATTCAGGACCTCCACGCGGAGGTCCTGATTCTTACGGCTAAGCTGACGGCCTTGAAGGACAAGCTTCAAAAACAGGACAGCACCACTTCACACACAGAACTTCACCAAGCAATAGCAACAGCAGTCACCGATATCCGACTCATCTTCAGGGAGGAGGTGAGAGCTCTACTGGAGAAATCGGCACCTCAAACTTCCAAGTTCAACATCCAAAGTAGACGCCCAGGGCTTAGGCTCGAAAACGTCCCAGGATACAACGACTGGCTCAACAGAGTCAACCAACACTAACTCCATCCTTCACCCTAGAATTCCTTCATTCCTCTCCCCGAATACTCCGTGGTGGCAGTCTGGGCCTCGGTCAAGTCTGTCTCCCGGTCCTCATTTCACCCCTCTGACTACACCCAGCAGTCAGTTACATTATCGCCTTGAATCCGCGGGTGCAATCATGCGGTACCGCCTCTCCTTTCTTCCTTCTAATACCGGTGGAGGGGTTTTTTAGTCGGTATGCCCACATGGGAGACCCCGACACTCCGGGCTTGCCCGGGTTAGTCCATAAGGTGGATTTTTCCCCTCCACTCGAAAATTAAAAAAAAAAAAAAAAAAAAAAAAAAAATCAAACCATCAGTTCACCCTGAAGACGAGGAAGATGCAATTCTTCGAAACGTTGGTGTCAAACCAAGTTTTTACCTGGCTAGAAGCCCGAGAAGATTTTGAATTAACACATACCTGTTTTTTTTTCGACTTGCTGATTGTGCTTCAGCTTTGCTTCTTGATAAGCACGGCTTAACTGAGTAACAATATTTGTACTGCCTAAAGCACTTAGGTCAAGCACGTTGTTTAATTTTTTTTCATTTTGCTTATGCTTATTAATCAGCACATTATGTCCAAGATCGGTAACTCCTGTTGTGCTCCAAGCATCACTGTTTCCAAAGAGCAAGCATGGAAAACAAAAAAGAGCATTTCTTTCTTGGCATCCACATACCCATACATTTTCATAAATTTTGGGGTTAAACCGCCTGGTGTATGAATTATTTCTCCCTCCTTTTGCTGATTGTGTTATATTAAGAGTTGGAGTTTGCCTCCCTAACTGCTTCACATGAACTTTTTCCTCTAGGGCTCTCCTAAAGAAAGGACAATTCATCAAGCTGCTCACAGAATTCATGTTTATGCACACAATAGAAATATTACTGTCGGACATAACCTGAGTTTTTGACCGGAATGGAGTATTTCACGATTATGTTTTGTTGTTACAAAATAAGTGGTGCCAACAGCTGCTCCATATGTGCATCTCCCGATAATGTTATTCTCTCTGCGCTACGTTACATTAGACCCAGTCTATTGCCATTGTTATCAAACACGGTAAGTACATAAACGCCAGGAGCCAGGAACTAGTCGCCCGAGTGTACTCGGGCGGGGGCAAATCACCACGGTACCTATCCGCTTTTCTCGCGGATTTACCCGTGTGATATAAAAAATGTAGTCTTATGCAAGCGTTTATGTCTGTGTCGAAGTAATGTGGGCAGGGTGTTTCCCTCTGTGCAGCCGGCGCGAGCTGGCTTACCTACCTGAGTGGTCATCCACCCGGAGAGGGACCAGGCCCGATGCTGCTTACCTTGGCCAGCCGTTTGCGGGCTGTCAAGGAAAGCAGTGCCGGCTAGCGGGGAGAACTGAAGGGATGTAGGTACGGGTTGGGGGAAGCCAGTGTTGCAGATCTGGTCGGAGTACAACTGGACGGTCACCACATAGATGGCAGTAGTTATATTACGACAGCAAGCGACAGGAGCTCCTGTGCTCCAGACAATGGTAGCACAATTTTAGCTAAATACAGCCAATCGGAGAAGAGATTTCAAATCGCCCATCGACGTTTGGCACGCGTGGATTGGTCAGTATTCCCGCCGACGGACAGAGGATCTGTGTAGCACCAAAGCATGACCGATCGCATGTATGCGAGATATGCGTGGCATTTACACATTGAGCGACCAACACTAGCACGCGGCATATATACAATCGGTTAAAATTAGGAAACTGAAATAAAATATACAATAAGAATTGAATATATGTTTAATACTTAATGAGGTACTATTTTCAGTAAAATAATCATTGTGCTGTAGCACTGTAGCACATATTGACGAGCCGCGCCTGCTCTCTGGGTAGAAAGAAAGATGGGGTAGAATGTCCTCTAAGCTATCCACAGCGGCAAATGACATTTCTCACAGGAAGTTTCAATCCGATTGGTGCAGGAGACGGCACCTCTGGCCAATCAGCTGCAGCCGCACCCTCCGATTCCGGTTCTCTCCTACAGGAAACACGTGCCTCTATACAAGTGGACGACTTCGCGGCTTCTATTGGCTTCCTGTAGAGGTGTGCACGATTCGGAGGATCACACCCGTTTCATCTTTAAGGCGAAGACTGAACGTATAATATGATGATTAGTAGTGGTAGTAGCGATCGAATCGCAAACGCTTGAACATTCCATTACTGTTTCACATATAATTCGTAAATGTGATGTGGATTAGGCACTGAAGCAAAGGAAACCTCGGAAAGAGTTCTATAATTGAACCTGTTTATCTGGATAATAGGAGTCAATAGCCATGTGGAAGGTTGCCTAAAACTGGAAAATCCCAAAAATTACAGCTGTTAAACTTTAATGCAATGATGGTTGTTCTTCATGAAATAAGCCTTGGGCAATGTCAAATTTACGCCTCATTTTGCTTGACATATTTTTTTTTTTTCTGTACGGCTATGAAGAAGAGGCGTTTAACACCTTTCACTGTACCGATGGTAAAACATTCAGTCTTTTGTCTCTTCTGCACAGTAGCATGGCTAGACAAATATTTAGAGGTATTATAATATACTAGTATTTAATTTTCAACAATTTTTAAGAAAACAATTATAAATACTCGGATGATTTAATCTTCAGTGGAAATATTTTTAAAGAGCCATTTATATACGCCGACACTTCTGTGTAGTGGTTCAGTTGAGCGGGTCTAAAAGGTAAATTACGCTCGGAGCCGACATGAGAGCCATTTTCACCAAAGTTCTTTCCAAGAGTTTCCCCGTTTTATTTTCGCTGACCCAGATTGTTTAAAGGCGCCAGTAGTATTGGTGCCAAGAACATTTTATTTTCGTTTCCCTTTCAACAAATTACAGATCTCTGTGAGGTCAATGACAGTATACCGGTAAATAAACCGGCATTTATTTAACACGTCCTTGCAGCTTTTCTGGAAACTACTGAAGGACGTATACAGGCGTTAAGTTCGATCATCGATGGGCAAAGATTATTTATATTACCTACTAACTAAAAGCATTCATTTGCACGGTATAAATACGCTCAACTTAATTTCTGAGATATAAATAGCCATATAAACAAGAATAGTGAACTTTAAACTGGTTTAAATTTCTTAATGTTGCCTTGCGGTTTTGTAATTCAAATTGCTTCAATACCGAGATAAGATATGCAGTTGAGCAATGTCACATTACTTCCGGTATAAGCGAAGGTCGACGACTGAAGTTCCGTCGGGTTCTGTCCTTTACACGTTGGCTATGGACGTTTGTCTGCCAAAACTTAATGTGTGGTTAAATGTTACATATTCGTGGAATTAATTTATTCTCAAAGCACAAAAGCATGACACTGGAATCTTCATCAAAACGTGCAAGAAGAACAAACGAGTGTTGCATGCCGCTGAATTAGCGTTAAATGTTTCAGCCGGTTTGAAACATGCATTGTGGGAGTGACTGGCAAGGTAACTTGCCAATGGGTGTTATGTTATGAGATTGTGTTGTTTGTCATATTTTAGATAATCTGTTTAAGAGGTGAAAACATTATTGTTTTAGTATTAATTGTGGTTTCCACTGGACTTTGGGAACTGCGAATTACTGGTTTTACGGCAATTAGAATTTATCGCACGTTTTATCAAGTTGTTTGTCACAGTGAATATTTGTCGTACTCGTTTAACAGTATGCGTAACAGTATTTATTTATCATCGACATAGATCATGGTTCTATCCGTTACGTAATACTCTGATTGACAGTAGGTACCATGTTTTCTGAAAATATATTAGTAAATGGTTGTACAAATACTGAGTGTTTAAATGATTGTAGTTTAAGATGAGTGCAAAACATGCAATATTGATATCACTCCCGCGGCTGACTACCCATGTTTTACTTAATTATTTTAGTGTATGTTTTATTGAACTTCTATTTTTTTTGTTAGGGGCATCTTGGAATTGACATGGTGCTGGATGTAGAGATTTAAAGTTTAATGTGAAGATGGCCACTGTGAAATTAAGCATTCAGGATAAAAAGGACTTGGACAAATTTACAAAGTTTTTAGCGCTGAAAGCAGCCCAGATTATCGTGCAGTCGAGATTAGGAGAAAAAGTGCACACCAAATGTAAACCACATTCATCTGGTACTGATTGGGTAAGTAATTTTGTATTATAAGTAGACATTTGGGAATAGGTTTACAGAATAGGGATAATCTCCAATGCTTGTCACGATTTCTCTCTCTCTCTCTCTCTCTCTCTCTCTCTCTCTCTCTCTCTCTCTCTCTCTCTCGCGTATGATTAAGCGATGAGTGGAGCAGTTGTGGCCTTCTTCAGAATGAAAACAAAGTAGCTGTGGGATGGCTCATTTAAATCCATAAACAGCGCAACAAGATTGAAACTTCTTGAATCTAAGTTTAACATCAAACTATACAATTACTATGTGCATCAGTAACAGTTTACACTGGTTACAGCAGCTAATATAATGCATTTAAGAATTGAAACTGATGTAACCACTGCAGGGAATTTATAAGTCACAAAGTTGGGTAATTAATTTACAAGTTGGGCCGCTAACTTTCTCCGCTGCGACTTATACCAATTTTGCACTCTTAATGTGACTGGTGTGGTTAGAGGGGGATTAGGGGTGGGGAGATCGTTTAAAACACTAATGTTGCTACCTGTTTATATACACACACTAACCTAAACGGATTGGAACCTAACATCGCGCTAAATTTGAAATCCACAGGCTTTGGAATTGTCATAAATACAAAGTCAATCAATTGCACTTAGTTTCATTCGATTTTAGAGTGGCCGAAGTTCTGCATAATAAAATTCACTGAACAGCTGTATCTGCGTGAAACATACTTGTCATACATCAGCACAGCGTCTAATGACATATACCGGTGTTGCATTCCACAACACTGCTCGCCTGCAGACGACAATGAAACTCAGGTTTTAGGCACTTTAGTGTGTAGTATTATTATATATTTACATTGCAAAAGTATTACAAGACTTCTTTATTTATATTCTACTCCTTCTAGGCAGCATACTTCATAAATATTCACAAAAAAGGATCACTACACACACGTAATAAATTAGCATTTAACTTAATTATGGAGCTTTTCCGATAAAAACAAATTGGTGAAAACGTAACATGTATAAACCAAACAGTCAAACCACAATTTGTTTAATTTCTAGAGGGGCCGAAGTTCTCTATAATAACCCAAAGCTGTAATATGTAATGTATTTTATAACGTCCAGGAAAGAAAAGTTTTGCATATGAAATGAATGCATTTTAATGTATTTATTTTAAAAGAAATATTTTAGGAAAGAATAATTGCTAATGTAACACATTTAAGAGGTGAAGTAGAAATTCTATCCACTGCAGAGCATGTAGAAGTTGCATTTTATAATATGTTTTGTAATACACTAAATGTGCAAAGAAAGGATAATTTTGATGTGAAAGGATATAAATAGCATGTTTTATTGTATCTTAAAAACTAAAAATAAATCTGAGAAATTATTAAAGCATTCGGGTAATCTCCGATATATTTTCTGTCATGTTTTTTGGCAAGCACTTACACATAAGCCAATGTTGAGAGACATAAGCTGTAAAGCATAACTGAGGGATCAGCCCATCTAAAACCCCAGTCATCTGCACAAGTGTAGAAGAAATTCCAAGTATTTTAGTAATGCAAGACATTGAGTAAAAGTCTATAAATAATATATAGGTTTAAAGATTGTTTTAGTGGTGTTACCATTGTAAACCAGAAATCCTTTTCCTTGTAAATGTGCTACTGGCGGTAGACCTACTGAATTTAAATAAATTAAAATGTGTCAGAAGTTCCATAGGGGGGGATGAACCCTAGCCCTCTCCTCCCATTCCTCTAAATATGATCCTGCCAATTAGTGTGCATGCAAGTTGAAGTTGTTGTTATAGATCTGAAAAGTTGTACACATAATGAGACTTGCATGCCTATATTATGCACCTGCCACAAATTGAGTGGGCAGTTTCATAATAATTATTTTATACTTTAAATGTACGATAAAATTTCCAGAATTAGTCCAGATTGAAACTGTTGGGAAATACTAATGAGTATCCACATAAAAAATATGTTATCAAATAGATGTGATTACTTTGAAATGCTATGGTCCATCCTAATTATGACACTTTCTCATATAGAAAATTTACCGCAACTGTCAACATGATATTCTCTGTTGTAACTTCTCTGCATGCACAACTATACTGACAACCTACATTTTTTATAAAAACTGCAGGAATACATATTTTTTGTCTTCTCCATAGAATTTATAACAAACCAGAGATAATTTCTATACCTTCTGAACCTAACGCTCAAACTCAAGAGAAAATGAAAGCATATTAAAAGGTAATTATTCATTTTGCTCTTCCTTCCATTATAATATGTTCTGTTTTGCTTATTTGGTTCATAAAAGCAATACCTAATACGACAGAATGGTACACTTTTACTTAAGAAAATTGGCATCCAAAGAATGTCAAAGCAGAATGTACAACATAACTAGATAACATCTGGCTGAGGAAAATGCAAACCAGCTCCTGCAGTTGTCTTCAATCACAGAATTATAAATGAAATTTATTTGTGTATTTTAAACAACCAGTAGAATTACTGAAAACAAATTACACAAAGATAAGTTTACTTACACATGCACTAACCTAGACCTAACAGAGTGCATGCTCACTTAGGTGAAACGAGTGGAAATTACTAAAAAGTAACCATAAAAAAAAACAGTTTATTTACACACAGCCTAGATCTAACCTTACTCTTAGTTTATCTAAACGAATGCACACACACCTATATTGACAGGGTGCAAGCTAGCTTTGCTCAAATGCTTTAGTGATAACAGTGAAAATTGCTAAAACTCAATTACAGAAAAAGCAGTTCATTTACACACATACACACTAACCTATAGCTAATACAGTATATGTGAGTGAAGCGAAAGTCATTTATTTACCACACACCAACATGAACCTATATAAAGCAGTAGAAAGGACTATAAAGTTTACACAAAAATTAGCTTATTTACACACACACACATGCACACCACCCCAGCCCACACTCAGAAAGCAGTGGAAATTACTAAAAACAAAAATCGGATTTATTTAAAAATTTTAAAAGTAAATCAAACCACTGGTGAACTCTTTGAGTAATTCATGGAATAAAACTTTAGTATTTAAACCACACACTTGCAACCCACAGAATCACTTTAGAATCACATGTCTTCCTCCATGCTTAAGTTTACTAAAGTCTTAAAATGTCTAGATGTGGGGTTAGTTGGCAGTTTCTCATCTCATGGTATTCTTCATATCAATGTTGGCAGCTACTACTATAATGGATAACAACAAAAACCTTGTAAGCAACTGCTAAACCATTTTAAAAATGCCACACACAATCTCATACATTTTATGACATTACAACTTGGCAAGTACAACTCATAAGATGTGTACAGGTAAATGCCATTATCATTTAATTTGTTGAGCTTAATTTAGTAGGACCAAGAGGGTATTCTGGGCAATGGAAGTGCTGACAAACTAGCTAAAGGACCTGAAAATATATCTGACCTGTCTTACAAATTAAATTGAGTTTTATTTATGGGCAGTCTAACTGCTGCAGTTCTTAGCATCCCATTCTACATTAGGTGTGAAGACCGCTTAATTTTGCTCAGAGGCTTCTTTATCAAATTTGAAGTTCTGTTATATGTCTAAATCTACGACACTGTACCAACAGCTTTACTTCCCTTCCCAAGGAAGCCACGTTAAGGATTTTTACGCCCAAAAAAATCCATGACACACTGCCAGGTTTGACTTACAACCTTGGGAATCAGAGGCATGTTACCCCTAAACCACAGAGGATGGCAATCTGTTATAGATGAAAGCCAGACAGGAGATTGGGGACTGGATGAAATACATTCATTTACCTATACTGCTTGAAATGTTTGCTGTGCAAATGAAAGCCTTACCAAGACTGCAGCATTCTCTGTAAATTGGAGAGCTTCATGAACTCTTGAATGCCCCTGAGGTTATACAGCAGGTCTTATATAGTGTAATGCCCATTTTCAAAACATTGTCTTTCCATTTTTACTCAGATCTACATCAGTGAAACATTTTTACTTCCCCTTCTTATGTAGTAGAGAAAATATGTATTTCTGGTGAAAATTCAATACGGAAGTACATGTTTTGAGACTCCCTGAATCTAAAGAAAAGTATTTTTAGAAAATACTATATATCTATCTGTGATCAGCATAAGTACCAAATTTGGTATTTGGTTCAGCATCTTCCAAGGATGCAACACAAAGATTTTCAAGAAAATCCCCCCACTTACACTAGTTTACAATGAAACATTTTTCAAACATTTTTATTTTCTCAAACTGGTTTTAAAATTTTTAGTTAAAATACATGTTGAAGATATTTTTATGAAAGCAGACAATTTAGTCTGATAATTTTTTTTGTGAAGTTAACCATTTCAGAGATATCCCCTTTTATTGGTTCAAATATTCCAATAGTTACACTTTCAAATGGTAAGTTTCTCTTTTCTTTCTTTCATGTAAGGAGAACAGAATTCCAAAGCTATCATCTTGTGGTCCACTCTTGAAAAGATTTGAATATCACTTTAGCCTAGTATATTCCTTTATTGCCCTTGTACTTATAAGGAATTATGAAACAAAACCATTTGTGCTTATGTTTATCTTGATTGGGATTAAGTACATAGAATAAACTTTTGTAAGAAGGTTTGTTGCTTTTTTTTTTTTTTATTATTATTATTTTTTTTATCATTATTTTTTTTAATATTATTATTTATTTATTTTATTTATTTATTTATCTTTTTAATACACGAGAGAGAAAATATTCATGGGTGCTCTGTAGCCAGTATGGCAGAGGCTAAAATATTTTATACTATAATAATTTTTTTTTTTTTTTTTTTTTTTTCATGCAAGCAGTGTGAAGGGAAGGAGTTGAAAAGGCAGAGTTAGACTTCAGTGACAAGGCCAGAATTTAAACCATGAATCTTCCTGTATCTGTCCGATTGATCTAAACTTTGAGCTATCATGGCCTGACTTTACCTCAATTTTATACTATATAACAAAATTAAATTTGCATTTATAGTGATGTATGTTTTGCAGTTCAACTTAGCCATTCGTGACCTACCAGAAGTTCTTGCAGAAGCAAAGAGGGCACTTTGTGGAGAGGTAGTGACTGCCCGTCTACCATTGTGTGTGGAAATCTCCTTGAGGACTGTTGAAGGAGATACAATGATGCTAGAGACTTGGTGTTTGGGTGTTTTGCCAGAACAATGTGATCCCTCTGTGCGTGTAACATATACTGTTTACAACCGTATGGGAATATTATTAAAGTCATTAGTGTCAGTTACGCGGGTAACACCAGCCTATAAGTTATCCAGAAGACAAGGTCCAGATTCCTATGTCATCTGCTACAGGATTTATATGGGAGAGCCGCAGCTTCACAATTTAGGTATAGTATATTCTGTTGCTTTGGTAGATTATTTTGTATATATTGGCTCAGAATTGTAGTACATAAGAATCTCATTTATCCTGACTAGGTGGGACTAGAGGAATCCGGATTAACAAACATTAACTTCACAATTTAGGTATAGTATATTCTGTTGCTTTGGTAGATTATTTTGTATATATTGGCTCAGAATTGTAGTACATAAGAATCTCATTTATCCTGACTAGGTGGAAGTAGAGGAATCCGGATTAACAAACATTTACGTTATCTGGAAACAAACTGTTAATTGAATACAAACTTTGGTGTACGATAGTGAAATTTACATCACTGTAAAAGCAGAAAAAAAAGAATTGAGAGCTGTTCAGATAAGAAGGCATGATGGATATTGAAATGACGTGAAAATGAGAAACATAATGTAGCACACTTTAATGTTCCGTGAAGCTTGAAATGTGCAACAGACTGTGATCTATTCTGCTAGCCAACATTGCAATTGCATACATTCACATATATCAAAGACCATACATATTTTGATGTTGAAACCCATTCTTGTGTGCACTTGTAGTGAAATTTTGAATTATCCATTTACATTCACAGAAATGTCTTGAATCATTATTCAGCATGTGGTATTAATTTGTGTGCAGGCCATATTTATGCTCTGAGCTGAAGAAAACTCTTAAAATCTAAAAACTTTGAATGTAATCATAGATGCAACAAATATAAATAAAAACAATGTTTCACCTTGTTCTAGTGCAGTTGTGATGCTACATCCTTTGTCACATTCCAATAAAAACTTCTTCAGGAGAATGTTTGTTGCGAGAACGATACAAGTCAACTTTTGGTTTGGCAGTGTCACTACACACTGTTTTGAAACATAGCTTTTTTTATGGTATCTGTGTCACTGGATGGTGACAGTTTCATTTATAAAACTAAAAATTTGGATTTCAAAAATAATACATGGATGCATTATACTAGTATTGCATTCATTTTATGTTTGTATCACTTTGCACTAATTTTGTAATGAATCACAACAGATTTATTATGTTAAATAAAATTGAATTGCTAGCTACCAGCTTCAATAATAATAACAATAATAATAATATATATATATATAAAAATGAATCGCTGAAATGTATGTACGCGTATCACTTCCCAACGATTGCATAAAATTGAACAATTCTTTTTTTTTGTTGTGTTATTGTCACGACAAGATTTGTGGAAATGAAAATGTTTAAAAATAGTACGGGCAAGTATTTAAAATCTCATAATATTAATAAAAACCGTGCTAAGTGAATGCATTTCAGTTAATGGCTGCCAGATGGCAGTGGTACAAGTTATTTGTTGCTAAATGGTCGTGGTACTGCTATATATTTCCCTTCCCATTCAATGTTAAGGCAACACACCAGTTTATCAAGACTTGACGCAATGCAGCAGTGAAATTCAAATACATTTTTATGTATTAACTGTCCTTTCTTTACTCCTATTGTTTAAAATAAAGAAGCAATGAAGCTTTTCTGACGGCGAACACCTAGAGTAAGTACTTATTTTATTTGCCACTAGATGGCTATAGTAATATTTTTCCTCCCTATCCAATGTTAAAGTAACGCAACAGTTTATCGAGATGAGATAATGCAGCAGTGAAATTCAAATATATTTTTATTTATTAACCTTTCCTTACTCCTATTGGTTAAAATAAAGAAGTTTTCCTAGCGACGAATACCTAAAATATGTACTTATTATTTGCCACCAGATGGCCGTAGTTCCAAATGTTCTATTTTTTGTCTTCAATGCTAAGGGAATGCACCCAGTTATGGATACAATGACGCAAGATAACTGTGTAAATCAAATATATTTCTTATGCATTAACCATTGTTCCCTTGGTCAAATCGTTTAAATAAAGAAATAAGTATATTTTTGTTGTAATTCTTTAAAATGAACAAGTTATAAACAATGCACATAACCATTAACCCATCTTGGAATCTGAAAATGGCGGAGAAATAACGGGATCCGTTTTAGGTTTAACTTCCTATTGTAGATATTGGTTATTTGACGTTGTTGTTGTTGTTTTTTTTTTTTTAATGCCCGCTTTAACTACTTATGGCACCGCAGACGGTATTTGACGTTATGTAGTACATGAGCTAACTAAAGAACATGAAGCTACCCACGTCAACATCTCAGTACAATTGCGGTGCTCTTAATACATTTGATCAAGTTATAATTTGGGTTAAATGGAGAAATTTAAAACACACAAAGCTATCATCAAACAAAAGCTTATCAATTGCCCAAGCAGATCTACCTGCTCTTTAGTTACGTATTGTTAGCCTTAGAAATGGCTGTTTTGACATAGAAGAAAATAAAGAAAGAGGTGGAAAACATTAGGAGTAAAGGAAAGAAAGAGATTCGGAAGAACCATAAATGTTAATTTGTGACTTTCTTCTTAATGTAATTCATTACCTATGTCAGCGTATACCTCCTACACTATGGATGCGCTACCATCACTTTTTTTTTTTGGTAGTGTTTGACGACCGCTTAAACTACTTGTGGCACCACAGGCATCTAATGATACATGAATGAAGATGGAGCATCGATGGAATGTGATGGCTGGGGAAACCAGAGAGCCCGGAGAAAACTCGACCCTGCGCCGGCTTTGTCCACCACAAATCTCACATGTGGTCGCTTGAGATCGAACCCGAGCCGTCTAGGTAGGGGGCAAGTAGTCTAACCACTCGGTCATGGCGCGGCTACTATTATTATGCCAAGCTATTTTTTTCTCTCCGGAAGGAAAATTGTACATCACAAGGCATTACAATAAAGTGTCAAATTATTTAATTGTAATTTTATTTCATTGCATGATCATACTGTAAACTGAAGATTTTGTCCAAGTTATTTTCTTTAGGTATGCCACCCATGCGAAGCCGGGGCAGGCAGCTAGTATATCTAGTATATATATATATATATAAGAATGAATTGCTGAAATGTATGTCTGCGCGTCACTTACAAGATTCGTAGAAAAGAAAACGTTTAAAAATAGTATGGGTAAGTTTTTAAAGACTCGTAATATGAATAATAACAGTGCCAAGGGAACTCATTTTGGTTAATAGCTGCCAGATAGCAGTGGTACCATGGTTATTTGTTGCTAATAAATGTTCATAGTACTGTTACTATATATTTCCTCCCCATTCAATGTTAAGGTAATGCAAAAGTTTATCGAGACAATGATGCAACACAGCAGTGAAATTCAAATATATTTTTATGTATTAACTGTCCTTTCCGTACTCCTATCATTTAAAATAAAGAAGCAAAGAAGCTTTCTTGGCGATGAACAGCTAGAGTAAGTAGTTATTTATTTGCTGCTAGATGGCCATATACTGCTCAATTATTCTTTCCCATTCAGTGCTAAGGGAATGCACCCGGTTATGAAGTCAATGATGCAAGATAACGGTGAAAATTAAATATAGTTCTTGTGTACCATAATTTTTTGGCCACATTGTTTAAATAAAGAAATAAGCATTTTTTGTTGTAATTCTTTAAAATGAACAAGTTATAAATTATGCACATAACCAATAATCCTTCTTGGAATCTGAAAATGCCAGAGAAATTACGTGACCCAGATAGTAAACCTTCTTAGGTTAACTTCCTATTGCAGATGTTGATTATTTGAGGTTATGTGGTACATGTACTAACTAAAGGTGATTTCATCAGAACAAGAAGATACCCCATCACCATCACACTGCAACTGCAATGTTCTTAATACATTAGATCAAGTAATATTTTGGGGTAAATGGATAAATTTAATACACAAAGCTTCATCAAATAAAAACTTGTCACTTGCCCAACCAGATCTACTTGCTCTTTAGTTATGTCATTGTTAGCCTTAAAAATGGCTGTTTTGACATGGAAGAAAATAAAGAAAGTGGTGGAAAACATTAGGAGTAAAGGAAAGAAAGATATTTGGAAGAAGCACAAATGTTACTTTGTGACTTTCTCATTAATATAAATTCATTGGCTATTTCAGCATTTACCCGCCACACTATGAAAGCCCTGCCATTATTGTTATAATGCCAACGATATCCTTGCTTACCCACACTGTTAACTGCATTTGTCATCCTTTCCACACTACCTTATAGGTGCGTTGAGTTTGTCCTTTTCGCAATATCAACAATATATGCCACATTGGACAGATCATTGTGCTTTGCAGATGCAAAGGCATTATTAGATATTGGCAATGGGAAAGTTTCTGTTGATACTTCTACTGTCATCATTCCGTTTCTGCCAATTTTTTGTCACTTCACAATGTCAGAGGAAGAATTAGCTCAAAATTGTTCCCAAATATTGGTGTAAATTACAAAAATTATACCTGGTTGAGCAAACGAGTCATTTTAGCAGCAACTAATAAGAATGCAGATGATTTGGATATAAAAATCACAGTAAAATTTATGGACAAATGCATCCATTACCAATCCAAATGAAGTTGTCAATTGTCTAACTGAATCCTAAATTCATTGGATTTGCCAGGAATCTGCCACACAATTTACAGCTCAAGGTTGAGTCTGTAATAATTATGCTATGCAATCTCAATCAGCCGAAATTGTGCAACAGAACAAGATTAAAAGAATTATGAAAAATTTGATTTAAGCTACTATAATCATAGGACAGTTCAAAGGCGAGGATGTGCTTATTCCAAGAATACCACTAATGCAAACCTACTTACCTTTTGAATTTCCTGTGCACCTTGCATTTGCCATGACAATAAATACCAGGGCCATCATTAGAAATGTGTGAAATATACCTTTAATTGCCATGTTTTTCGCATGGACAGTTGCATGTTCTAGAGCAGTGTTTCCCAACCTTTTGAAGTTCACGGCACCCTTGGGAATGACATTAAACACCAGGGGCACCCTTCCTTGAATTAAAAGAAAATTAAGCTTAATATGTTAATTTATTGTAATATTATATAATAATAACATACACCATAACATAATACAGTAAACTTTACTACAATCACTGAGTAAAAGTACATCAATAAATTTTGTTCGATTAATGATTAATGTGAAACTTGTGATTGATGCTTAGAGCACAGATATGTGATGTCGCGTCTTACAGTTGACAGTGAAACACGCAAATCGTCCTCAAGGTTATTCAGTCTATTTCTTGCTTTGCATTTTATTGTCACCATAGCAGAGAAGGCTTGCTCGCATAGATAGGATGTTGAAAAAGGCAAAAGTGCGTTGATTGCTTTCTTCATTAGGTTAGGATACTCCTCTCTCTGTTGAAGCCAAAAACTAGCCACCGACGCCTCACTCTTGGTGAACTTACCTTTGAGTGTGGAATCAGCGCAAAGATCAATAAATTCATCTCGTTCGCAAGCAGTGAAATCTATTTCCTCTGCACTATCTACGAAATCAAATGGTGAGACAACCCAGTCGAGATTCGTAGTGGAAATAGTTGGAAAGTACGCATCTATTGCATCTTGCAATCTTGATAAGTGATCACAAATGTGATCTTTCAGTTTACCCAGATCGTTATCTCCTGCCACATTAAGAAGAGATGGAAAGTTCGACAAATTTCCTTTTTGAACTGCAGACTTCCAAGAACTAAGTTTACTTTTAAAACCTTTCACTTTATTGGTTGAGGAGATTATTGTTTCATGTCGACCCTGCATTGAAACATTCAGTTCATTCAGCTTATGAAAAATATCTGCCAGATACGACAGTTCAAAACACCAAGAATCACTTAGTAAGAACTCATGAAATGTGTCTTGATTTTCATCCTTAAAAAAAAGTTTTACCTGTTCTTTAAGTTCGACCCTGCGACAACCACCTTACTTCTGTGTGAAGTAACAAAGAGATATGAGCTGCATCCGTTGCGTGACATAACTGTTCAAAAAATCTCCACTTTAAAGGTCGAGACTTCATATAGTTCACCATTTTCACAACTTGGTTAAACACTTCAGCAAAATCTTCATTACACGCTTTCACAACTAATGCCTCTCTATGCAGAAAACAGTGAGTTATAATAATGGATGGATTTTCATTGAGAGCTCTGGCAGTAAAACCTTTAATTTTCCCAGACATAGATGGTGCACCATCTGTACATATACCACAACAGTCTTTCCATGAAAGATCATGATCATTGAGATAGGAATTAATAGAAACGAAAATATCATGGCCTGTGGTTGTAGTCTCCAGCGGTCTACAGAACAGAAACTGTTCACTAATATCTTTTTCATCAATACATCTGATAAAACCAAGGAGTTGCGGTTTGTCACCAATATCGAGACTCTCATCTACTTGCAAAGCAAATGTTCTATAAGTTTTTATTTTCTCCGTGACTTGTTTGTTGATATTGCATGACATTTCAGATATCCTGCGGCTGATTGTATTGTTGGACAGAGGAACTTTCGAAATTTGATTAGCTGCTCCTTCGCCAAGTATTGTTGAAACTATAACTTGACATGCAGGGCCAATGATTTCCTCTCCAAGAGTATGAGGTTTCTTTTTTTTTAGCTATCAGTTCTGCTACTTTAAATGAGGCTTCAAGAGCAGTATCACCTATGGTCATTCTCTTTACCATTCGCACAGCTGTTTTCTTCTCCCCTTCTAATATATGTGAAAAATACATTACACTTTTCTGTGACACACTAGGATGCTTTGTTGTAAGATGCCGCTTCAGTTTGCTAGGTACCATGGCCTCGTTGCTAAGTGTTTCGCCACAAACTAAACACACAGGGATAGGGTTTTCCTCGTTATTCCACTTAAATCCATACGCTAAGTAACTGTCCTGGTATGTTCTTTTCTTTCATTTGTCTTCTTTATGTGGTGAATTCGACCGTCCGGGAGAAACTGTAAGATTTGGCTTCTTAAAGCAAGCAGTAGGAGCCGACTGTTCACTTTCACTGTCCTGGCGTTTACGTTTAACAATGAACTTATCCATAGCTAAACACTGTGAATCAAGACAACTGAAAGCGCCAAGCGGCATACAATTTTATATATTCATCTGTCAAAGTCTCGGGAATGTTCGTGAGGAAGCGAGTAGTCTCGGGAATGTTCGGCAGGGTATAGCTGTAATGCCATCTGTGGGATACTAGTATAACTGAATTATTGAAATGAATCGACCACTATCACCATCTGCCGTGCATGAGAGTAATTGATTTGACTTATTTTATTTCAAGACCTTACAAGACTTACGGCTTCAGTAGAAGGTATTTTTTTTTTTTGTTTATCTCAATATCTCGCGGCACCCCTTAGCCAATCACACGGCACCCTAGGGTGCCGGGGCACACCGGTTGGGAACCGTTGCTCTAGAGTCTGCAAACCATCAGCACTATTTATTTTCTCTCCGAAAGGAAAATTGTACAGTACAATAAAGTATTGTCAAATTATTTTATTTCTTTGCATGGTTGTATTGTAAACGGAAGATTTTGTCTCAGTTTTTTCATTAGGTACACCATCCATGCGAAGCCAGGGCAGGCAGCTAGTAATAATAATAATAATTAGTTGGTTTACATTTTGAGAAAAATAGAGTATTTTGGAAACTTCATCTGATGTTTCTACCACCATCACAAAAATGGAATGCTTCACATAAATATTGAAGAGCTAGTTACAGCCTAAAAGCTACATAAAGGATATATACAGTTGGAAAAAAATAAAGAAATGTGAAAAAAAAAAAAAAAAGTATTTACATGTCTAGGGGCTCTACTAATAAATATTATTGCATGTGATATACTTTGAAACAGGTGTCAGGATGAAGATGAGGTTTTATAATGTGTGTTTCAAATAACATCTGTGGGTCCATAGCCTCTGTGTGTATGAAATGCCCCATCCTGAAAGTCTCATTTCAGGGGCCTGTTTCTATCTGATTTCTTTTGTCACACTTGCAATCTTTCAGAAGAACTAACAGCAGAGATGTCTGAAAATTCTTATACTGGTGGAGGATTTATTTATTATTTTTATTATGTTGCACTTTTGTGTAAAGGAGGAAGGAATTCACCCTAGTCACCTTCAAAAGTAAAAGATTACCTTCCTATACCATTTTTGTGTCTCCTAAGTAATTGGTAGGAACCAATTTAGTGATCTGTCCCATCAACCCCACCCATATTCTTAGTGTAATCAAGAATTACATCAGGTTTTGGTATAGGAGATATATTTGGTTATCTGGTTACCCTAGTTATATCCCTTTTGTGATTTGCACTTAGCTTATTTACTATTCTTTTGTCTTTCCATGCTAGTCCAGGTTTTCATTTTTTCAGAAGTAATGTCACCTTTTTTGGATTTTTAAATTGCCATGGTATCCCTTTCCTATATACCATTACTGCCCGTGTTACCATGTGCATATTCAACAGTGTGACAGCAAGTTTTGGTGACGTGCACCACCTATCATTGTATATATGGTGACTATAGGGGAAGATATCAGGGATCTTTTATCAATAATGTAGATGGTTTTCATTACCTGTGTGGTTTTCAGAAGTCAGGGTTTGAATTATCTTTTTTTTCCCTGTGTAAGGGTTAGAATTGTATAAATACCAGTGATACAATCAGAAAGTGCAAAAACTTGTAGGCCTAATATGTGGGCTTATTAGGGTTGTAAACTCAAAAAGACACTCTTCCCTTGAAACTTATTGTGCTTTCATCCACAGAAATACTTTAACCTGCTGAGTAAAAAAGTTGTCACTTTTGCCATAGTTTTCCAACATTCCAAATGAGTTCCTGCTTTTTTAGAACCTGATTGTTGTCACTATGCGCAAATTGTAAATTCCAGAAAATTAACAAAAATTTAACTCTGGGAAAAACAGCAGTGAAGAAAGGTATTTGGAGAGGCTATGAGCTAGAGAAATAATCTTTTATGTCTGGGATTATTCCCCTAGAAATTCTCTGTCAGCATTGGTGGGTAGGTTCCAAGCACTCAATCTTGCTTTTTTATGGGTGAGATGGACTGTTATTTTGTCCTTTCTGCCTTTATTATTGTTTCCTGCATCATGAAATCAATGAGTTCATCAAAAAATTGCCAAAATATTCAATATGGTATTGAAATGGGGTGGCAAAACTGGTCCTTGAGAAATATTCATAATAGGAACACTACTTGGACGCACATCTCTCATAGTTACATCCATTCATGTGTCTGGACAGACGACTGCAACTGTTTGGTAGCATAGCAACATCATAATCACTGGGGCCATTGTCATACGTGACTCCAGGATGAAAATTTCCTCCTCAGAGTACAAAAACCCCAAGGAACTCAAATCCTCCTCTGAATCTAGCAATTTTCCCATCGCTTCCTCATCTGACAAGTGCTTTTTACTCACCTATATGCAACATTACTGTGCAAATAAATAAAAACTGAACTTTCACATACCAAGCTCATTTTTGGTGTTAATCAAAAGATGTAAATGGCTTTGGTTTGGGAATTTCCCTTTACAAGTACCTAAGAAATGGATGGATGTAGCATTTTGTGGACCACTTGACACATTAAAGCAAGAAAAGCATGATAGATCAAAACAGTCAAACTAATTTGATGGTCGCCTGCTAGCATAGAGAGCGTGTTGTTAATTTCTTTACTTTCTGCCCACGAAGGGTTAACAGCAAATTGGTTTAATAGTAGTAAACTTGCTATAAATTTATATTTTTGTACTTTCCCTTTAGGGATTTTAATGCATGGAATGGATGAAGGTGGATACATCCCACCACCCAGTTGTTGAAAATTTGGGTTACCAGAAATGCTCTAGTTTATCTCACACCTTTGCCTTTACCTCTTTACCATCAATATCATTTGTTGTTTACAATCACAACTTTATTTTCTCTACCACATAACTATGACAAGTAGAACAGCTGCCCAAAAATTGAATATCAAAACTTAATGACCCTAAATAACATTTTATTTTTTTAGTTTTCAAAAACTGGCTCTTAAATGATTTTTATTAGAAACCATACATTAAGATATTAGCATGACAAAATGTATATTTCAAATTTTCTGTAAATAGCCTGTGAGATCCTCCTAATTTAAATGACTTGTATAATCGGTATATCATTTTTTGTAAAATTAATCATTTCCATCCCTTGTTATTGGTTTGAATTTTCAATACTTATACTTTTTACTTTCTGAACCACATATGTACAACATATTCTACAAAATAGAGTATTATATTCCACCCAAAAATTTGATACAAGATTTAACCAGAAATAAATGTTTTGAGTACCCCTGTATAAAAAAATTAGAAAAAGTCCATGTGTGTGTGTGTGTGTGTGTGTGTGTGCGTGCACGCTTGCATGCCCAAATAGGAAAAGTCGTTAAATACCTAAATTAGTATTTAAGTTCAGCATTTTTCAAGAATATGACACAAAGATTTTCAGGAAAATCTACCCAACCCAAACTACCCTTTACATTTCAATCATTTTGATTCTTCCAAAAATGGCTTTAATGGATTTGATTAAAAGATCATATGTTTAAGATATATTCATGATAAATGAAATGTATATCTTGAATTTCCTGGGAATACCCTCTGAAGACCTCTTCATTCTAGGTGACTTTTGTCTAACTGGTAACCATAACAGATGTACAAAAATACAGATATAATTTATGTTGCATACTTTTTATTTTATATTTTTTTTAATTTTTAAAATTAGAGTTAACTATTTCTTAAATACTCCTTGTTGTTGGTTTCAATTTTAAAATTATTAAAAATTTTCTCAAACAGGATGTCGTATGTTCCCATATCTCTCTAGTTATAACCTGGCCATGCATAGAGAACCAAATTTCAATTGTTTCAAATAGCAACTAGCTTTTAAAAGAGTTCATTATGGCTGTAGCCTTAGTTTATTCCTTTAGCTCCCTTCTATTCCCTTCTACTAAGAAGGAAGTAAATGATGATCTATTAATACAATATAGATAAAAGAATTTTTTGTTAGAATAACTTGCTTGCAGAACAGGGAGAATATCATTGAATGGAACCCATCAGATCTTTTCTAATGGTAAGTTGCTATTCCTTTCTTTCTAATGGTCATCCAGGGAACATGGAATTTCAAAGCCTTCATATAGCAGTCCATATTTAAAAAAAATTCTTGTTTTAGCCTACAGTATTCTAACTAGGCTGCAGTTTTACAATTTCCAAGTGAAAATATAAATGCAAATATGCTCCAAATTTATGAAAATATGCTGAGTCTAATGTATTTTACATTATACGATCATATCTCAATGAGTTTTGTCCATATATGAGAGGTTGTAAATTTACATTAACTTTTTATTTCTTTATTGGTATTACAACAAATTGCAATATATTTTCAATTTTTCGAGAAATTTCTTTCTATTATTAGCAAGTATATTCTTATAAACAGAAAATGGTCTTTATTCACATGAATTTTGGGGACAATACTTAAGAACTGCTGCCCATTTGGGTGTAGTATAATTCTGAACAGTCTGGTATTCTTGTCACCTTGTAGAATTTGATTTAATATTTTTCAGTTTTCAAACGTGCATTACGCCATTATCTCTTTTAGAATTCTCCCACTGGTCCTGATGTTAGTCTGGTGGCCCAGTTGTGGTTAGATACTAGCCTTCTGATCCTAAGGTCATGAGTTCTAACCTGCCCAGACTGATTGTTTATAAATGTGCTTAAAAATGACAGCTCCATGCCAGTAGATTTACTAGCAGATAAACAACTCTGTGGGATGAAATTCCATCACACTGGCAGCGTGATGTGATCTTGGCAATTGACAGCATCCTGAACTTTTTTTTTAACTGACTGGTAATTTGTTGAAAGAGGTTGTGACACTTCAACAAATCCAATGCACTAGCCAACTGGAGACCACATTCCTCTCATAAAATTTTCATTCATTCCCCACACCTTCAAGTGAATTTTGTTTCTGAAACTGATGTTGGCACTCAAGTGATTTGAGCATGAGTGTATCTAAATGAGGACTATGCATCTGACCATAAGTTTAGTTTGGACAGGTATAGAATGGTTCTTGCTATAATAATAATCATCGTCATCATGCCTACATAAATTTCATGCTGCTTAAAACTTTTAAGGCTCTTTAAATCCCAGTCATTCCCGTTCCTCTTTGTGGTTGGCTCTGGTAATATACTGGAGTACACGTGCAGTGTTCATTTATTTTACTTATGCCCTCAAATGGACTATTGAATATTTTTTAATTTTGGTGTGCCTGTTACAGGTGAAGGATATAACCAAGTGCGAGTGGGCCAACTATGCACACCGGTGGGAACACTACATCTTTCTGTTTCATATCGAACCAAAATGACTATTTCTCCACAACATACAGGCAGAGATAATTCTATCATGCTAAAAAGCGATCATTTTCATTCTGATCTTAGCCCAAGACATCTTAGGTATCAACAGAGGTAATAGTTTGTTTGATTTATAATAAATGCTGCCTTAGTTTAACCGAATGTGCTTTATGAATCAGTATTAGCTGAGGAATTTAGCGATAAAAATAAAGTGATTTCTACTGGATTTTCAAATTTAAATTATTTACTTTGTTGTACTAATGTGTGCAGTGTATTTCTGTGTGGTGATTTTAATTTAGAGTTTGGCCAGTATGTAGTATTTCTGAAGCAAAACTGATACTAGAGAATATTAAAGTTACAATCAGTGGACAATTTATCAACTAATAAAAAAGCTTTAAAATTCAACGAAGAATAAACTTAACACAGAGAAAACAAATTTAAGATTAAATTTGTGAAGATTGAGTTGACTGAACAGAGAGAGGTTAACAAGAAAATTTAAAAAAAAAAAAACACTTGAAAGAAATCACAGCACTCAAATGTCTGAAACAGGACATGCAATACTAAAAGTTTATCTTCTATCCTACTGCTATACATATTATTATAATAATAATAATAATAATAATAATTATTATTTTTATTCACCATTTAGATCATGTTATTATATGGGCTTCATCAACAGAACAATAATTGTATACAATTTGTATAATACTTATACAAGGTTTATAATGTATATTATTTACAATTGAATTGTCATATATTCGCTTACTGAATAAAAGGTATGCTGTAGTAGAAAGGATTTTACATCTTTATTAAATTGTTTAATGTTTGCTGATAGTTTAATTCCTAAATTTGAGAGATTATTTTTTAGAATGTTTGTTCTGCATATCTGAACATGGTCATTTTTTATTCTTGTGTTATGAGGATGGATATCTGTATTTGTGCATAATTTGCTTTGATTTTTCTTAATATGTTTTACAACTTCTGCTAAAATGCTATGTTTCCTAAAGAATGGTATGCAGGATGTACTGATTATTCCACTTAATATTCTTATAGCTCTCTTTTGGTTTATAAATATTCTCTCACATTTTTCTCCCCAAAGTTTAATACCATGTTTTAATCGACTATGAAACTGAGCAAAGTATACATTTTTCAGTCCTGCTAAGTTTAGTGTACCTTTTAGACATTTGAGCATATGGAGCCAAGTTTAGTAGCTAATTGATGAGTGTGACTATCCCATTTAAGGTTTTCATTCATGTATATACCCAAGAATTTTGTTTCTCCTTTGTAGTCAATTATTTCCATCTAAGGAAATTTGAGGTTTGATGCTGTTTTTACACTGACATGTACGAAAAGCCATTGCAATAGTTTTTTCATCCCTCAGGGGCTCACCTTGGTGAGTACGGGGAGTAGCGCCCCCGAGGTGCCTGAGCTACCCAGTGTTCGGGGGTATAACCGGACCACCCTGCTTCCTGGGGACATAAATAAGGAAGCCTGGTCCTCCAGGTTGGGGGTTAAGCATTAGGTTAACAACCTAATCTTGTAAAAAAGCTATTGTTACGAAACCTGCAAAAAAGCCTCGGAATGATTTAATGTTGGCGACCTGGAACGTAAGGACAATGCTGAAACCTGGGAAAATGAAAGAAATAGCAAATGAAGTATTAAAATATAAATTAGATGTGGTAGCGCTCCAAGAAATAAGATGGGCAGGGGAAGGTAGAATAGATAAGAAAGAATACACGGTATTATATAGTGGACCTAAAAAAGCTGGACTTAATGGTACAGGATTTATTATCTCAAAGGAAATCAAAAAGAGCCTAATAGAATTTAAATCAATTAGTGAACGAATCTGTAAAATACGCCTTAAAGGTAAATTCAGAAATATAACTATATTATCTATATATGCACCTACAGAAGAGAAAGATGAGATAAAAAAGGAAGAGTTTTACGAAAGCTTAGAAAATACATGTAATTCAGTAGGAACTTATGATACATTGGTGATACTAGGAGATTTTAATGCCCAAGTGGGGAAAGAAGACTATTTAAATGGAGTGGCAGGGAAACATTCACTACATCAAATAAGTAATGAAAATGGTAATCTACTTGGACAATTCGCAGTTAGAAATAATATGATTATTAAAAGTACCTGCTTCCCTCACAAAGAAATACATAAAGGAACGTGGAAAATACCAGGCTCAGATATAGTAAATCAAATTGATCATGTGCTAATTAAAGCAAGACATACATCATCAATTATAGATGTAAGAAGTTGTAGAGGCCCAAATTGTGATTCAGATCACTTTTTGGTTAAAGTGAGAATGAGAATAAAAATAAAGAAGATGGAGAGAGTTCAAGAGAACAAACATATACAATGGGATAGAGAAAAAATAAAAGATAAAGAAGAAAAAAAGAAATATCAAAAGTTAATGAGCAGCAAATTAAATGAAAAAGGAACAGAAGAAGGTGTAGAAGAACAATGGGAGGTAATAAAGGAGACAGTAAAAGAGGTAGCAAAAATAAGTATAGGTGAAAAGAAAATGGAAAGAAACATAGAATGGTATGATAAAGAGTGTGAGCAAGCTATAGAAAAAAAGAACATGGCTAGGAAAAAAATGCTCCAGAAAGAAACTAGAAATAACTAGGAAGAATACCGTCAAAGAAGAAGAGACGCTAATAACATATGTAAGAAAAAGAAAAGAGAATATTGGAAAATGCAAACCCAAGAAATAGAAACGCTGATTCAACAGAGTGAGATAAAGAAATTCTATATGGCATTAAAGCAAATGAAACAAGGGAAACAGAATAAAATGAAAGAATGTCTAAGCAAGGAAGGTAATGTTCTTGGAGAAGATAAAGATATACTGGAAAGATGGGCTGAGTACTACAAGGAATTGTTAAATAAACGACAATCAATAAATAATCAGGAACAAGGAGAGAATGAAAATGGAAATGAACAAAAAATGGAAGAAGAAGAAGAACCGGATATTTGGGATGTTAAAATAGCAATACAGAGCCTAAAGAATAATAAAGCACCAGGAGAAGATGACATAATCGCTGAGCTAATTAAATATGGTGGGAATGAAATTATGAAAGCAATACATAAGTTAATATTAGAAATATGGAGGAAGGAACAGATGCCTGAAAGCTGGAAGACAGGCATAATATGCCCAATTTATAAAAAGGGTAATAAATATCAATGCCATAATTATAGGGGAATTACATTGCTAAATGTAGCATATAAAATATTTTCAAGTATTTTAAATAATAGAGTGAAAAAATATGCGGAAAATGTATTAGGCGAGTATCAATGTGGGTTTAGAAGTGACAAGAGTACGATAGACCAGATATTTGTAATACGACAAATAATGGAAAAATTCTATGAGCATGGCATAGATTTATGCTTTCTGTTTATTGACTTTAAGTTTGCATTTGACTCAATTGACAGAGAAGTTCTCTATAACACCTTACAATGTTTTAAAGTGCAACCGAAAATAATAAGACTAATAAAAATGACAATGGAAAATACAAAAGCCAAAGTGAAAGTAATGAATAAATTAAGTCCGGATTTTGATTATAACACAGGAGTAAGACAAGGTGATGGACTATCGACGACTCTATTCAACCTAGCCCTGCACAGAGCAGTAGAAAAAATAAATACTAAAGGAACAATATTTTTTAAGTCTAGTCAGATATGTGCATATGCAGATGACATATTGATTGTGGCAAGAGATAGGAAAATGTTAGTTGAAGTTTATGAAGAATTAGAAAGAAGGTCTAAAGAAATAGGATTAGAAGTAAATGAAAAAAAAACTAAATACCTGAAAATGACAGCAGACAAAAGCAAAAGAATAATTGAAAATCTAGTAGTTGGAGACAAAACATTTGAAGGGGTATCCAAATTTAGATATTTAGGAGCGCTTGTAAATAATGATAACAATTTAAACGAGTGCATAAAAGAAAGAATTCAAGGTGGAAATGCAGCCTATTATGCAAATTTAAATCTATTAAAAAATAGGCTTATTAGTACAGGGACAAAATACAAGATCTATAAAACGCTAATAAGACCAATAGTAACGTATTCTGCAGAAACCTGGACCCTAAACAATGTAGATGAAGAAATACTACGAAGATTTGAACGGAAAATACTTAGACGAATCTTTGGACCTGTAAAGGATAAAGACCAATGGAGAATAAGATATAATTATGAGATAGAAGAACTAATTAAGCAGCAAAATATTGTGAAATTTATAAAGGCACAAAGAATAAGATGGCTAGGACACATAGAGAGAATGACAGAAGATAGAATGCCAAAAAGAATATTGAAAGGAAGACTGTACGCTAGAAGAAAAAAAGGAAGACCAAAAACAAGATGGTTAGATGATGTGATGGAAGACCTAAGAAAAATTGGAATCAGAGGGTGGAAAAGTAAAGCAGAAGATAGAGATATGTGGAGGAGGATTGTGCAGGAGGCCAAAGCTCACCAAGGGCTGTAGAGCCAGAAGAGAGAATAGTTTTTTCATAAACTCCAGAAGGCATAATAATTAAAAAAACATTGTCATCTTGGCTCCTCAGAATAAATTTTGTATAAAAAACTTAATTAAATCCTACAACAAAATGAAAAACCAGGGCTATATTAGATTAAATGTTTACATTGTGATAAAATCTACATACAGATTTTTGATTTGATAAAAAGAACACTTTAAGAGCTTTAAATACACACAGACAAATCAGCAGTAGCAGGCAATTTTTGGATAACCAATCATAAAATTATTGAAGATATCATACTCTTAAAGATCACAAGAAATTTTGAGCAATTGGAGTTTTAGGAGAAGATTCTCATCAAGAAGAACGAAGGCCAAGTTATAAACTATGAGATTCCAAATGACATCAACTTTTATTCTAAATTGTTTCAATCTGCGCCATCAGGTGATACATCAATGACTAAAAAGTTCCCGGATACTCGAGCCAGTCGACAGCAGCTGATAAACATATGCAAAAGTCTGCAAAAACATGTTCCTGCTTTATTGTATGGTGAGTGAAAACTTTTAACTGTTTAGTCGACTCCATCTCCACAAATTTAATCTTAATGAAAAAGCATTACAGTTGAAATATATTAAGTTTCTTCAAATTTCTTGCAAGTTTAGTATTGAAGCATCTACGAGGTATATTAAAAAAAGAAACAAA
Source organism: Hymenopus coronatus (assembly GCA_030762935.1). NCBI lineage: Eukaryota > Metazoa > Arthropoda > Insecta > Mantodea > Hymenopodidae > Hymenopus > Hymenopus coronatus. Next base: position 92,510,942 of record CM060898.1, read on the forward strand.
CTTTTGAAATAGAAGACCAACCAGCAGCGCATAGCACTACGGTTATTAAGTGCACATAGCGGTAGCTTTAGACAAACTGCTGTTTTTGTATTTCCCTGTGACAGTAAGCGAGCCATAGCCACTGGAGTGAGCATGTGCACATGCTACCTGTTGATAAGTCCAAAGTGACAGTGAAAACTTCCTTAAGAATATAACAGGCAATGAGATTTGGGGTTATGGCTGATACTGAAACACTGTAATTATCACAGTGGGTGGGTAAAGGTGTCTCCTTGTACAAAAAAACATGCATGAGTCAGTCAAAGATCAAGATGGTGTATGTGTATGTTATTTTTGTTTTTTCCTTCAAAGGCATTTTTTATCATGAATTGTACCATGTGGTCAGATGATGAACAACAAAGTCTATGAGAGAATCCTAGTACACATGAGGGATGCTGTGCACAGGAAGAGGTACGAATTGTGGAAAAATCAAAATTGGATGTTATATGACAATGCAACAGCTAACACATTGCTCCTTGTCCACAATTATCTAGCAAAATATCACATTTACCATTATGCCATATCCACCTTGTTCTCTGAACCTAGACTCAGCAGTTTTCTTGTTTCCCTACTGAAAAACACATTGAAAGGACGTTTCAAACCATAGGGAACACTCATCACAAGTGACAAGGGACCTGTGCACATCCTAGAAAATGTGCTGTAGGAGGTGTTCCAAAAATGGAAGAAACGGTGGCATTACACTTTCAGTAGAGGGGATGGTGTTTAAAATGTTCTATAACAAGCAATAAAGGGGTTAAAGCAAAACTTCAGTTTGTTTTTTAACATACTTGAAATTAGCACTGCTTTGCATATTATTTATCCATTAATTTATCAGTGTCCATGAAAAAAATAGATGAACCACTGCACAAAGCTAATGAACTTAGAATTTTGAATAAAATTAAAATGAGCCTCTAAAAGTTTACATCATAGACAAAACTGAAGATAGTTAAAACAATTTTGGGGAGAACTGTTTCAGATATAATACTGAATTTTTTACATTAAAAACAAGAAAAACATTTTTCATTCCACTTAGAATTTGTTTTAAATGTGTACAAAATTAAGGGTAGTTCAAATTAAACATAGAATACAGGGTTACTACAAAAGAAATAGACAACTTCAACTGCCTGTAAAACAAAAACTATTAGAGATAGCAACCTAATTATTTTGGAGATATGTTGAGAAACTCTCAAAATTTCGTTTGTTACTATTGGTAATGCTGTAGTGTTTTGTTTGTTGTTGCAGAAGCTGAAATGGCGGAAAATCCTGTGGAAAAGGCAAATTGCATGTTGGAATTTGCTAGAACGCAATCAGCAACTGTTGTCCAACGACATTTTAGAACACGTTACCTCAAAAATGAAATGATGCGCTCACAAAAACCAGCATCGTCTTCATGTCGCAACATGTCGATGCAAAAGTCACGCCGTATGACCTTATCTTCTTCACTCAGAAACGGCAACATCTGTAATCTGTAAGGCATCATGTGCAGTCGCTTCCGCAAAATTTTCCATACATTTTGCTGTGGAATTTGTAATTGCATGCTTGCCCTAGATGTCGATTTCTGTGGGCTTCTTATGTAGGCAGAACGAACACGTTCAACGTTTTCTTCCGAAATTCTTGGTCTTCCCGAGCTCTTCCCTTTGCACAAACATCCCATTGTCTCGAATTTTCTATACCAGTCGTAGATTGACTGTCTAGTGGGTGTCGTTTTGTGGTAACGTGTTCTAAAATGTCATTGGACAACAGTTGCTGATTGCATTCTAGCAAATTCCAACACGCAATATGCCTTTTCCACAGGATTTTCCGCCATTTCAGCTTCTGCAACAACAAACAAAACACTACAGCGTTACCAATAGTAACAAACAAAACTTTTGAGAGTTTCTCAACATACCTCCAAAATAATTAGGTTGCTATCTCTAATAGTTTTTGTTTTACAGGCAGTTGAAGTTGTCTATTTCTTTTGTAGTAACCCTGTAGAATATCTGTCATAACGTTTACATTGTGAGTAAACTCATAAACTGGCGACTCATCAAAATATACTTAATTAACTTAAATTCTAATACGCACATGGTATACAAGATATTATTTGTAAAATATATTGAAAATTTGATTTGTCAATCTATGGTAAAACTAAAATAAGTGTTTAAATCTTGCAAATGTGCAAAGAAGTTTGTGACGGTGGTGTGATTAAATTAAAACAATAGAATTTGAGTCAGCTTTTGTAACACAAACATCACTTAGTAATTAACTTCCTGGGACCAGTTTTCAACCCTTAATTCCGACTAAATCTTGCTTCGCTGACGCCAAGATGCAAGATTTTGTTGGCGTCAACGAAGCAAGATTTAGTCAGAATTAAGGGTTGAAAATGGGAACAAGTGTTCCCAAAACTGGTCCCAGTAAGTTAATTACTAAGTGATGTTTGTGTTACAAAAACTAACTCAAATTCTTTTGTTTTACTAAGTGTGTTTGCTAAGTGTGTTTTGTGTGTTACTAAGTTAATTATTTGTGCCATGAAATATGCATACTTGAAATTTAAGTTACATTTTTTTTTATAAAGTTTACCATTCTTTAAGCTTGGAGGTTGCTTGGATGGTGAATGAAGAGGCTGAAATGACAATAGGGTCCAGAGAGCTTAAAGTTACCCAACATCTCAGGATAAGGGAAAGCCCCAGAAAAATTTTATTGCATTATTTGCATTAAAAAATTATTGAACTTAGTTTAAATTAAACGTAAAATTTTCATTGTAAAAATAAATTATAAGTTTTATAAATATATATTCAAGGTAATAAATTATCTTAAGGGCAACTCACCCTGGCTAAGATTCAAGGTTAGAATCTGAAACTTAACAATAGAGATGATGAAAACATTAAAGTGTTAATTATTTTGTATGACTTACTTTTTATTTGAAATTACCCATCAATGAGCATATTTTTATTTGTATTAAAATAATTTAACATAATTTTTACTTGGATTACAAGCATTTCAGAAACTAACAACACACATGAATGTTTATGCTTTCAGTGAAGATAATAGCACATCACTGAGTGATACACTCAAAATAGGAGCCTTTGCAGACACCTGTCGACAAACAGTGAAACCTCTGGAGCCAGATCTTGACATACCTAGTGTACCATTCAGCAGCTTGCTTACTCCCCAGCAGTCATCACCTCAGTCCAATACAGTTCAACCCTCTGAACCATCAGGCGATAGTTCCACAGGCAACGAGACAGAAGATGATGGAAATGGCAATGTTACACCTCGATGTCATTCGTCAGCAGATTCGCGGAGGTCCAGTTGCTCTATGGTGTCAACAAATGAGGATTTTATTATGGTAGACTTGGTAATAATTTATTAAGCAGCATCATGCTGTATCTTGGTACAATTCTTTGCACCAATCATTATTTTCTGCAACTTTTAACAAATTACCCAAGCTTCTGCACTTGCAAGTTTGATTGCAGTGTACAGTTTTGAAAATAAGTTCAAGGGGCATTTAACACAAAGTGCAGAAAAAATATTATTTGAGATAATGTATGTGTTGCAAAAATTAGCTGCCCTCTATTAGGGAACACGTTCCAAATTAGTCAACACAAGACATTCCGAGTACAAATTAAAAGTAAACATTGAGTTGATTAATGACACTAAACAACACTCACATTTAAACTTCTCAGAACATGTTTCGGAGGTTAGTTTCTTCCATTGTCAACCGGACATCGACTAATTGCTGGTGGTGATGCTGATCAATCCATCGCTTGCTCTGGTGGTAGTTCTATGAATTTGTACAATGAGTTGCCTTGGGGGATATCGAAGTTTATAATCCTATTTTTGTTTTTCCAAAGGAAAATTTGTTCCCAAGTTGCCAATTCCTGTTTTCCGGTTATGTGTTTCAATAGTTTCGGCTCTGGGTTTATATCAATGGCAGTCCAAAAATGGGTAGCTACTGCTGATTTCTCTAGATGTTTGTGCTTTATGCATCTGAAGTGTTTCTTGGTTCTTTTTTCCAGGTTCCTTTTGGTTTTCCCAATGTAAACTTTGTTGCAACTGTTGCATTCTATTTGGTGCATTCTGGATTTTTTTATTCGATGGGATGCTGTCTTTATTGTTGGATCCCAGTACATTTTTTTATGGTGTACTTATAACTGGTGCCAACTGTATGTTGTATTCTTTAAAAATCTTTTTGAATTTGTAAAATATGTTTGAATGAAATGTGAATTTTTTGAAACACTTTTCTCTTTTGTATGGAGCGTGGTTGTTTCTTTTAACAATTTTTCTGTTTTGCTGCATTTACTTTTTTGTCTACTAGTGACTTTTGAAAGCTATTTATTTCCGCAATTTTAACTATTTTTTTATATTCTGTTTCATATTCATGTTCTGTGAGTGGTATGTTCACCAGCCTATGTGTTAAACTATTGAAAGCTGCCTGTTTATGAGATCTTGGGTTGAAGCCATTTACTTTTATGTAATTGTCTATTTGTGATGGTTTTCTGTATATTCCAACATTATTCTGTGTGCATTTCTAGTGATTTTAATATCCAGAATGCAAGTTGTCCATCCTTTACAGTTTCTAGTGTGAATGTTATGTTTTAAATATAACAGCTTTAGTGCATCCTGATTATGCTTCTTTGAAACTATTGCGAAAATATTGTCCACGTATCTTTGTCAAATTTTAAAGCTCCACGGGAACCCTTTTGTTACTCTCGTTTCTAAGGAACTTGTATAAATATTACTGCCAAACATCAGGTTTAGCAATGGGCAACCCTTTTTCACCAATGCTTGCAGATCTATATGCTCGCTGTTTATGATGGCATGCTTTTGGTTTTTGGGGTTGAAATTGTTGGCTTTAATGTGGTTGTCTGTGTACGTGTCCTTTCTGTATATACCAATATCCAGTTTATTGTTGTTTCTGATGATTATCAGGTTTAAGAAAGGAATTGCTCCATCTGACTCCTCCATTGAGAATTTGATTTCTGATATCTGTAAGTTTAATAGCTTTAAGGTGTCATCGACTAATTTTCCATTCACTATTGCTAGGATATCATCCACATACCAGAACCAAGACTTGAAGATGTTAGGGAACAAAGTGGTGATTTGAATCTCAAAAAAACTTGTAAAAGGATAACCTAGGAATGAAGACAAGGGGCTACCCATCATTAAACCTGAATTCTGCTTGTAAATTTTCCCCTGGAAGGTGAATTCTGTTTGATTAGATTTGTGAGCTTGATGTATTCAATTCTTTCTTTTTCCATATCCAAGGATTCTAACCAGGTTCTGAAGAAAATCATTAATTTATTCTGTGGTATATTGGGGAAGAGTGAGTTTACATCAAAAGAAACTAAAATATCAGAGTGAGCCTGCTCTATTTGTTTAAGGTTCTGGATGAGCTCCAAAGAATTTTTTATGCCCGGCTGTCGTATTTTGAAAAGCTTTGAAGTTTTTTGTGAGCCATTTTGCTGCATTGTAAGATCGTGAGTTTGTATTGTTTACAATTAATCACATTTTGCTCCCTGGTTTATGAATTTTGGGTAGTCTATACAGATTCGGGATGGAAGGGTTGCCAGCTTTTAATTTAAATTGATCGCTTCTTGTGTTTATGCTGCTATTGTTTATGAATTCATTTACTGCATTGATTGATTTGTTCAAGGGATTGGGTTTTGATTTGATTTCTGTATAATCTCCATTTTAAGCATGCTGTCTGTTGTTTATGTAATCTGATTCTCCATTATTACTAATTTATTTCCCTTATCTACCTTTGTGTAGACTACATCTTTGTTATTTAAACTTTTAATTATGTTTCTGTGTGAATTTTTTCTATTTTTTTTCCGATTGTAACTCTGATAGAACTTTTTCACATTTTTTCCGAATTACGATTTTATCTAAAATGGCTTGATCTTCAGTGGCTACCTCTATATCTATGGTGAATTCCTCTATATCTTGAGACTATTGAATGCCCGTTTTTTGGCCTTTGTTTAAACATTTCTTTGTTGGTGAAGGTTTCTCCCGACATGTTAACCACATTATTTAGGTTGGATTTATCAAAGGGAACACCTATCTTCTAAAACATGTGACAAGACAAACTGAACTTGATACTTGGGAAAAGATTTTTATGAAAAATTATAAGTCAACATTGATGAATGTTGAAATTCCCGCTGAATTCAACTCACTCCATAAGTTCATCAGATGTCCAGTGGGCGATCCTCAAGATTCCGGAGGCATCGATTCAAATGAGTCTGGCAGTCAAAGGTAGTTGAGAATGCAGTCAAATACTGTGAAACATATGTACTATTATGTAAGTAAAAACAACTGAAGTTTTAAAAGTGTTAAGCTCGACACAATGTTAATTTCTAAAGTTAAAATGATGGATAAGTTTTATTTAGGCAACATACTTAATATAGGTAACTTAGAGCATTGTATATGCTTTAACTTTACCTAAAAATATTAGTAATGTTTTATAACCTACTATTAGTACAATTAATTGTACTGGATCATATTGACGTAAAAATGTGTATAGTAAATGCTGAACAGCAGGATTAAAGAAGAAAATTGGTAATCTTGGTCTACAAAGGCACCAGATTTGGCAACATGGTGAAATCAATTAGACAACCCTCACTCATGTATCCAGTCATCAAATAAAAGTGTGACTACTTCCACTCATGTATATTTGTCATCAAATAAAAATATTAATTGTTTGCATTTTATGTAAGAAAAGTAAACTAGAGTCCTAATTCTTAAATAGTGTATGCACAAATGTTTTGTATGGGATGAAAGTGATGGAGAAAGGATGGAAAGAAGGGCATTAGAGAAAATATGTGCTGTAATGTATGTCTTCACTATGATGAGTACCATATTTATCTGAATACAAGACAATGTTGTTGACATTACTGTTGAGAGCTGGGGGGTCGTCTTGCATTTGCAATATGTTTTTTGAATACCATGCAAGAAAAAAGTAAGTTTCAAACTTTGCGGGTATGGCAGAGACAAAGCCTGGTGATCGCGACGTATGTGACAGATTTAGTGCATTTCATTTCACGCCTAAAATTAGCTTTCAATAGCCCTATGAACATTCTCATTGGAAAAAATATCATTCTTTCAGACCACAATAAAATGAGGGCTTCCTTTCACATCAAACAGAAAGAGAGAGGCTAGTTGTGCATTTCCCCTCCTCCTGTACATTTCCGGTTTCTCCTCTGATTCTGTGCTGCTCACAATGTGAATTTATATGCAAATTCAAATTAAATGAAATGCTTTATGATATATTAACTATGTTTTCTTAATAGAAAATAGCATCTATAATTGTCATAAGCTACTCTCCTGCCATTCTACCATCTGTAGCTTAGCTACACTATCATTGCACACATTTCACACCATCTCTGCTCTCCCGCTCATAACATGAGCTTATGCATAAATTTGAATTGTGAAACGATTTACGTTATGTTTTCTTAATTGAAAATCCTCCATAATCTTCATTATAGCTAAGCTACCTCCATCACCACCGAACCCAGACATACTGGTAGTTTTTCTGTTCTAGCTTCTCAGTCACAGTAGAGCTGATGTGAATTTCTGCACAAATTAAAATTAGGTAAAAAAAATTTTGTTATAATAAAGTAGAATATAATAGAAAATCATATCATTGTCATTACTGCTATTCTACCACTACCACAACAGTTTATCATCGCACAAATACCGTACATTTCGATTCTGATGGAGAAGGCAGAATGGAATTCTCCATCTTTCCTGCTCACATTGTGAATTTCTGCACAAATTCAAATTCATTCACAATGTGTTATATTAAATATGTTGTCTTAACCTGATATATGGTGGACTTTGAGACAGTGATGTGTTTTAACAAGAGTCGACCAAAGGAATTGACAATGGAAGCACATGGCTTCTGAAACATGTTTTCCGAAATTAAAAAGTAAGTGATGTAGTGTTACAAAATCGACTCAACTAAATTTTAAATGTTGTCTTAATACAAAATCATATTATCGTTGTTACATTTACGCTGCCACCACTGCCAACATCACTTACCATTGCATCCATACTGTATGTTTCCATACGACCCTCTCCGACAGTCGCTCAAAACGTGAATTTCTGAGCATATTAAAACAAAATCAGTAACAATAATAATGGACTTAATTAGGTGAAGTATTCATTGTTTAATAGTTAAAAATGATTCGGAATAGTGACACCTCACTTAAAATGAAGTTTTTAAGACATATGTTTCAAGGGCATTTGCCCTCTTCTTCAGTTGAGGTCCGACTCAGACATGAAAACTTCATTTTAAGTGAGGTGAGTGTCAGTATCCTGACTCATTTTCAACAATTATACTTGAACTACCTCACTTGTCTCAAAATTCTGAGTTATTTGATTTTTTATTCATAGTTTGTTCAAAATTATAGCAAAACTTTAATTTCATTTAAACATAAAAGTATGTTTTATATGTATATATATATATATATATATATATATATATATATATATATATATATATATGCTAAATTCCAAAATTAAGTGCTGTAAAAGCCTTGCATTTGAGGTCGTCTTGTATTCAGATAAATAGGGTAATTAATATAGAAAGTAAACACAACTTCTACATTAACTATCATTTCTATTTCTACTTTCTCTGCACATACTATGTACATAGTGTATAGAGAAGATATTGTGTTGCACCCAAAAATTTGATACTGAGATTTCACCGAAAATGTATGTTTTGGGACCCCCTGAATCCAAAAAAAGAATTTCTAGAAACATGTTTGTCTGTGCGTGTCTGTGGTTACCATAGCTTGATTTCCTTAAAATGGCTCTTAACGATTTTGATTAAAATCTCTTATATTTAAGATATTTACATGACAAAATTATCTAGAATTTTCTGGAAATAGCCTCTAAAGACCTCTTTATTCGAGATGAATCTTTTTGAATTTTACATAACTAGTAAACCGTAAGAGATAGACAAAAACTTACTGCACAAAAAATGTAGAGCTCCTTAAAACATATAATTTATATCTTGTGTATATTTTTTTCTTGGAGTTGACTCTTTTCGAGATATGCCTTGTTATTAGTTTGTTTTCAAATACTTAAACTTTTCTCGTACTGGAAATTGTCAACTTCTGGTCCTGCAAAGAAACAAATTTCAATTCTATTGCAACTACATTTTAAAACAGTGACTGTTGATTTAGCCTAGTGTATTGCCTTAACTTATAAGGAACTAAGTAATAAAACCATTTCTGCTAGTGTTTATCTCGATTAATATGAAGTGGATAGAAGAATGAGCTTGTTAACAATAATTTGTTAGAAATGTAGAGCAAGTCAGTTAATGGAACACATATTTTTGTAGTAGTATTTAATAGCTGATCATTTCGTTATGTGTCATCGGTAATTGTTAATGAAAATTTGAGAAGGAAACATTTAGGGTACAGAGGGGTTTGAAAGGAGGTGCCAGGGATGCTGGGCTGAAGCATCAATATGCTTTCTGACTATTGCTGGATGTTTGGGTTGCAATACCTCAAGATCATTTAAAATCACTATTTAGGCAGCAATCACAGAGTAAATTTGCAGGCTAGTGTTATAAATTACTTTATTGATATAAGTTTTTTCTAACATTTTTGCACATGCACATGAATAGGGATCAGCTATTCAGTTTTGAGTCACTACCATTTCCAATAAGCATGAAGTGAAATGTCACAGCTTCATTAATTTTGCTACTCTTGAATTTTATCTAATATTTTGTTTCAAAATTTGAAAAACGATAACAAAAGTAAGTTATTTTAGTGCAGGCACAATATTTTTTATGTTATAATAGCTGTGCTGCCTACCTGCAACTATCAAATATATTTGGATGACACACCTGCTGTTGGTTAATGGCCATTAAAACATCTGGAAGGAGTCGAACAGATCCATGAACCATATCTTCACCACTAATGAGATGGCTCTACATGCCATGGCAGATGAGCATACTCCTATCAAATTAGAGCTGGTGCTAGAAACTGTTTTCAATTGATAAATCATGGGGTTATGGTTTTTCAAACTTTGATGGAGAAATTGAAGCTGTACATTCAGCTATTCAAAATCTATTGTATTACATTTTCCAATTTCAATGAGTGGTTATAAATTCACTGAAAGCACAAAAATCACAGTTTGCTGTAAAATGATGTATTAGTTCACCAAACTCAAGAAGAAAGAAGAGAATAGCTCTTCAGTGGGAGTTACCATATTGTGGGTTACTTAATAATAAATTGGCTGATCAACTTCTTAAGAAAGGAAGCAATACTGTGCAAATATCCAAGGCAAAGTTATCATTCATCACAATTGATGAATTGATTTAAATTCTGAATATAACTCATCATTTTCAAGTAATTGCAAACAATATCCATGGAAGAGTGCAAGGCACTTTACAGAATGATGACTGGATGTGATTGTCGAAATACTTGCACAAGATTGGAATTCTTATTCTTCAATTCTTTCTTCAAGAGGAAATGGAGCAGTATCATCTTCAGCAGTGCCCAGCTGTTTTCTTGAAACAGTTAATGGCTTCTTGCAATTAAAAAAACAAATTTGAAAGTAGTGAAAAAATGTTCAGTTTTAAAATCAGGAAAAATAAACTTTTGAGTTGAATGTTACTGTGGCTATTTTTTAATTAAGAAAAGAAAAATTTGTATCTTTGCATGTAAACAATGAAGTAGACCAGAACTAAAAGCTATCATACATCCCCTTGCATGTGTATATATATATATATTTATTTTTTATTATTATTATTTTTTTTTTTTTTTTTTTTTTTTTTTTTTCGTGCAGTGCTTTCTCCAGGCTCACCCTCTGTTTTCTATCCTCTCCACTAAGCTTAGTAGTTAAGCATCTATACCTAAGATAAAAGGGTTTGTCTCTTAGTAAGTTACTGTATACTTAAGGAATGTCTCAGTGTACTAATAGTTTTTTGTTATAATGGAGGATATTGTCACATTTTGGATAATTTCATGGGAGCTGATACTTCAAATGCTCAAATTAATTTCACTTGTATACCAAATTTCATTTTATGTTTTGTCTTAGGTATGGAGTAGTAGTATATTAAAGCAATGATATTTTATTTCAGAAAACACCATTTGCTGGAGGAAATACCAATGGTGACTTAGGAGCATTTTATTTGGAATGCCAAAGTGCCCCGCAGTTGAAGACTTTCTCAGAACAACCAACCTTGGCAGAGCAAGTGGGAGATATCACAAAAACATTAGAAGCATTTGAAACCAGCATGAGGGAATATGATGATATGTTAAATTCTCTGTGTATCGCAGATAACAATAATTAATTCCTTTTTACATTTTATTGTAAAGGAAGTGTAGCAAAAATTGACTGGACTTTTAAATTTAACACAGCCAGTTTATACTTAGACAAAATAACAGGAAAAGAGGTGACAAAGGTTTCTGATATTAAGCATGCTTTCATGACTTGGAATGAAAAGCAGCACAGATGCAGATTATGCACACAGTATGTTTCTTTTCTGGCCCTAACCAGAAAGTGTTGCTTATGAAATTGTATTACTTTGTTTTTAAGATTTTTAGGAAGAAAATATGTCAGTTAAGAGATTTAAAGAGTAATATATTTATTTATTATTTGCATATTTGAGATGAGGAATATTAATCTCATCAGTGTTTGTGTGTGCATATGAACACATGCATGTTCCTGATTATTGAAGCAGTAATTGTTGCTTCAGAGCATTTTGCGATTGTGTACCTGAAATATTTTACTTACTTCACCCATGTAATTCTAAACTTGAAGCTAGGATTATTTACCTTAGTAATACTCAGTAGTATAATGCGACCAAGGTGAGTGGTCGTGCATCAGAGATTATCATTTTGTACATGTAATGGTCTCCCCTCTCCCCCTCTGTACAGTCCAATTAGGAAAGTGCTAATGATTAGAATACTGCATACATCTTCATTTACAATACACATTCCCACCATTTCTCTGAGCGCACTTAAGCCTGAAGCTGATTATGCTATGCGCTGCATACATACACCAGCTTAAACAATATGTATTTGTGTGCCTTTTCCCCATTTTTGGTGTGTGTGAGTGTGTGTATGTGCATGCGTGCGTGCCTGTTTGCATCCTAAGTTTATATATGTATACATATATATATAACATTTAAAATGCAATAGTAAATTTGAAAATATCACTCTCTCTTTCTGATAGCCAAATGCGCTCTGCACTTGGAATCATTATTGAGGCAAAAATTTAAAATAAATCCCACCTCCCAAACAGTGCGAACAATAATAAGCTGTTAAGCACTGTATTTTGTCCTCTATGTTACTCCTGGAATATAATCATTCTGCCAACCATTGGAAACTGTGTAGTTGTGGTGAAACCAGATTGCATTATGTATAACAGTTTATTTTCACGCATTCATTTTTTCTAGTTTTAAGAAATGAATCTCTTTCAGCCACAATGTCAGAACATTCGTTTGGTAAAGTCTTTTTATTTTTACAACTTTTAAATCAAAATTTAATATATTTCACTTTTCTATTTCTGTGAAATCTTTCTTGCAAAATTTTAATAATTTTCCCAGTGTAGGTATTTATCTTTATTTTTTCTACCACATACATTATAAGAGTTCAGGGAAAATACATGATTTAAAGACCTCTGAGTAAAAGTAACGCATGTGTGACTATGTGTTTGTGAAAAGCATTACTAAAAAATCTGATGTGTTACACTCACATGACTTTCTCTAGCCATTCTACAAACTTCTTATATAAGATTATTATTCTTTCTGCACCTTGCTAACCGAGGTATTCAGCACAATGTTCTTATTACTTAGTTCCGTATAAGTAGGAAGAAAATAAGGGAATACACTAGGCTAAATCAATAGTCAAATGAAATTAAAAGCTGTCGTTATGCGATTGTCATTACAAATTGCTTCTTTTCTTGGCCAGGAGTAGAACAAAAGAAAAACGGACACTCCCGTCTGAGAAAAGTAAAAGTACTTCACAACTGAAACTAATAACAATGAATACCTCAAAAACAGTAAGCTCCACTAAAAAAATGTATATGACGTAGATTGTGTATTTTAACAAGGCCTACATTTTTTGTATAGTAAGTTTTTGTGTGTCTCTTATGGTTTATTAGTTATGCCAAATTAAACAAAATTCATCCAGAATAAACAGGTCTTTAGAAGTTATTCCCAGAAAATTCAAGATATACATTTTATTTGTCAGGTAAATATCTTTAATATACGATATTTTAATCAAAATCGTTAAGAGCCATTTTTAAGAAAAACAAAATTTTCGAAAAAAGTTCCACGTAAAGGGTAGTTTGGGGTTGGGGGATTTTTCTCAAAATCTTCGTGTCGCATCTCTGGAAGATACTGAACTTAAATACCAAGTTTGGTATTTTAGATACTTTTCGTTTTTGATTTATCGTGTACACGGACACACACACACACACACACACATGCAGACCTTTTTCTGGAAATGCTTTTTTTGGATTCATGGGGTCCTAAAACATGTATTTCTGGTGAAATCTCGACATCGAATTTTTGGGTAGAATGCAATACTTTTCTATCCCTATGTACATTGTACATAGGGGGCAAGAGAAAGTAAAAATGAAAAGTCTGTTAAATATTAGGCTTTATTTGTATGATACTTGAAGTTAATAACAGTGATGTGGAATTTAAATTTTAACATAAAGTTAAGTTAGGGTTGTAACACATACATCACTTACACTTTTTGTACCAGACCATTTTAAGAACTGTTGCTCTTATCTTCAGAGGAGTCCGACTGGTTGTTTGTGATATATGTGTTACAACCCCAACGTAACTTTTATGTTAAACCAAGCTTGATATTTACGTTCATCACAAAGATTTTCAAGAAAATCTTCCCACCCCAAACTTTACTTTACATGAAAAGTCGTATGAATGTAACATAAGTTTTTTTAACCTTATTTTCTTCTAATAATGTACTTACCCATATCATTCAATCTTGTGAGGCAATTTTAGTTTTGCTCACGGCATTTTCTTCAAGCTGATCTTCCTAATCTTAAACATCTTTTGTTGTCTTATTAAAGCCAGTAGAAGTAACACCATGTTCCGTGGTATTTGTAATAGGTATTTTCTAACCTCTTTTCTTTTCTTTGTCACAAATGTAATAAAATTATAAATGACACCTCCAGCTTGCTAGTGAACAACTTGTTGTTGTTGGTTTTTTTTGTTTCTTTTTTTAACGTTCCATCACTAACAATGTGAATACAAGGCCGAATGCTGAAGATTATATCATCAGACTGTACAGCATTTTCTGAAGTTATTATTGTGCCATCGCCATAATTCACTGACATTCTCCTCAGTGTAGGACTTCACTCACCTTGGTCAGATTATAGTAGATTATAGTTTTCATTAATAGAAAAAAGGTGTAATGTAATTTAAGTATATCTTCTTACAACTTAAATTCAAGCATGCAATTCACTTTTCTTGCTTAAGAAGAGTTTACTATTTGGTAAATTTTTAGCTTTTTATGGTACAATTAAATTGCCAAGGATTCATTAAAGCTGTGATTTTTTTTTTTCAACATTGATTTTCAGTTTGTTGGGAGTCTGTCATTAACTGATAATAGCAACTCTCAAATATAGATATTAAACAAGCTTTTACCCTCTTAATTGTCAGTAATCATTGAATCACTGTCTTATTTAGTAGTTATCTATGACTAAATTTAATTTATACTTTCCTTGAGCGATTTCTGGTTTTATTTTGGATATGGATGCAATTTTGATTTCAGTAAATACATAAGTTTATTCATTAACTTTCTAATAAATATGTTAGCTCTCATCATGACACTTAAGTTTCTATAATTGTAGAGGCAGGTTGCATACCACGTGATGGCAGTTAGTGGTGCATGGCCTTCTCAATCCCAGAAAGCAGTTGTAGTCAAGTCAGCATACAGCAGAGCCAATACTTATTGGCATGATACATGAGCAAAATAAGTGTGCGATTCTTAATCTTATTGAAAACTTTCAACATAAACCAAACACAGTCTAGTCAAAAGCAAGTGAGAAGTGTGTAACATTGCAATATCAGCCTAGAATAATCAGCATAACAAAAATGGTCAAATTTCATAAAATAATGCTGTTAATAGGCATTTCAGACATAATGTAGAAACCTTTTTTCCCATTACTTCATTAAACATTGTGATTAAGATGACAATGTAGTACTACAAATCTAGTTCTGAAAGTGAACAAATTCAGACCATAATAAACAGTAATAAAATATTACATTTTCAAAAACTTTAAAAGTATATTGTAGTTTCAAAATAATCTTCCACAGCTCTTATTTTATCATTAGTTTTCACAGAGCAAAGGGAATTTTGTACCAAAGAATTACATATAAAGTGGCTTATATGTGGTCAAACAATTAAGGATCTAGAACTTTATCTAATAAAGTTAACCACATACTGCTGTATAGTTTTTTGAGTGCGCTAGTTTTATGGGAAAGTGAGGAGCGAGGGGGAAAAGAGAGCTCATCTGCCTTCTTTCCATAGTGTTGTCAACTTAAGAAAGTTTGCTTCTTTGAGGCCTAGCCATGGTGAATAATTTATTTAATTTACCACAAACTAGTTGAAATATTATATGGAACACAGCACACAAGGAAGTGCTTAACTCTGGGATCTATAGACAGAATGAAATCTTTGAAACCATTAGATGTCAAGGTATATAGCTCAAGTATCTTGATGTTGTCACTCTGCTCAGCTTCCAAAATTCCAAGCTGCTGAATGAAGACTATGGAGCCAAGCACCCAAGAAAAGGTGTGTGCATAGTGTAGGACATAGTCAATGTTTGTGAACATCTTGTAAAGATCATTTGAATCTGATGTACCATATACATTCATTTTTAAATATCAGCTGATTGGTTATACAGTGTTGTTTAGATTCTTGGTGGCATGGATGAACCTTGGCTTTACGTGTATTTTTGTGGTTTTCATACCAAGAGGAAACGAGCATGTCAAAATTCATTCTGCAGATTTCAGCTAAAAAGAGTTTATTATAAGCAGTGCATGAGTGAGTAGCTTAACAGAATGAATCAAAATTTCCAAACACGGCTAAAGAGATAAAAATACTGTTTGGCTCCTAAAATATTTTTGTTTATGAACAATAATGTGAAGAATAGTTATTAGCACTGATGAATTCAAAATGGTAGTATGTACAATAAGAAAAAATAGTTTTGTTACTCCTTATATGATGACTATCACTAGCTAAAACTACATATTTAAAGGAATGTGCTCAAGTATTGTCATAAATACATGCAGGAATTTGCTATCTAATGTTTGGCAGATTCTGAGGCAGCTTTGAACATTTTCAATTTCCCATCTTATTTTTGTTAGAAGCAGTTTAATTTAGAAATGCCTATTGCAATTTTGATTATAAATATTTCCCCCCCCCCCCCCCCCCCTTCCTTCCTCAATATGCTTTTAGTTTGCTGCAGAATCAGAACCTGATATACAGCACAATAGAATTTGGCTCATGGTCATGCCTCTTGCCTCTGTTTATTTAGGACTCATATGAACCCATATGAATCTGCAGCTATTTGAAACTACTGGGAATGAGGAGGTAGATAGGTTACCCATAAGGCAAGATGAAGCAGCTTAAGTGCGTATCTGCATTATGCAGTACTCCAGTATATGTTGATGTAATTTAAAATGCATAACTTTGCTAGAGGCAGCAGTATGAGTTAAAAGTTAATGGGTTGTAAATATACTTTTTGTTCTCTCACTTGCCCTAGACAGACTACCAAATATGAATGCCTCAGATCACAATAATTAAAGTGGATGTAGAATTAATCTAATTAGCTCTCGTTTATACACATAAATACTGTATATTGCTGCAGATCAGAAGATAAATGAATCATAAAAAAGGCCTCCAAAATGTTGGGTCCTCTTAAAGGACACGCAAAAAACAAATTAGATTGAAATTTATATAAATTAAACCATAAAATAAAACACTCACCAATGTGTTTAAATCCTGCAAAATCCTCACTTTTGTGTCTTGCAGTAGCGTTGTTTGATTCTTTAGTCTGTTTTATGACTTTTAACTGGAAGCATGCTTCATATTTCCTTTTTGTTGGTTCCTTGATAAGGCCCACTCTTTAGAAATCTTATGCTGATTATGGTAGTTCAAGATGTTTGAACTCACAATCTACAACGAAACTTGTTTGAGTCATATGCAAGTTCACAATTTGGCAAATAGGCAAAAATGCTGAAGGAGGCTTTGCCTTTATGCATGAACTATTAAGAATAAACTATTGTACTTGATTATTTACAATATGTTTGTGATTGTGTAACAATTGCATAGTAGTACTGCCAGAAATGCAAGAAAATTTGTCCATTTGATAAATTACGAATAGGACATACTTTGTGTAATACACTGTTTCACTCAAGAATATTCCTGATGTCGATATATGGGAGGGAAGAAAGAGATAGTGGTACAGAATAGTCTTGGGTCCCTGGTTGGTGGACCAAAGTTTATGGGTGGTTTTTTTTTTTTTGTTGTTGTACAATAATCACCTCTAAGGAGTACAGCAGGGTAAATAGTTTTCAACACCTGCTCAGCATGAATGGTTTTAGGAAATGAAACCTATACAAATATTTTATATTCATCTCTCTGTATCCTGCACATACACCACAGATGTGTCTATGCTCGAGAATGGTGAAAGGAAAGTTTACAAGCCTAATAATACACATTAAACAGAAGACAGTGCAATAATACATTATTAACTTATGTACCATTGTTATTGTTTAATAATATGCAGCTTAGTTTTGTATTATTAAGGAAACGGTTATATAAGTTCTATTGCTCTAGCATATGGCCATTCTTGGAACAAAGTTGGTCTTGAGGTGAATGCTGATTCAGATGCTATTGTTTATTTTGCAGAGACGCATTTGATATTTAACCCTCCTTGCCTAGCATACCTCACAAGCTCAGAACACCTGCAAGCAATTTAAAAGCAGTCAGTGTATCATCCATCACAAAACAGTTTTATCAATCTGTCAAAATGAAACTAACCGATGCAAATCTTGAGAAATGACGAGCAGCAAATGAACATGCATTTGTTTTGTGATACTTAAGAAGGAAATGCCAAAGCATATCCTTATGCTACTGCATGATAACATTATGTAAGATTAATAAGTTGCTGGCAATATCTTGATTTATTGACGAGAAGTTCATCTTGTGAATTGAGTCTGCTCCTTGTTTATGTCAGGATCATTCTAGTACGAGTCAGTGTATAAAGGTTATATTCAGATGATCACAGAACTAGGTTTGGGAGTCATCTTATAGGACAGAGATGCTAAAGCTATAGAACTTTGATTAAAATTTATACCTCATCTTATCTGAGGGTGGTCTTATCTGCAGAAATATACAAAATCTGGGCTTCCAATGACAACTCCTAACAGCTGTGATGAAGTTATTAGCATGTGCTTTTGGTCTTTTATGTATAGTATTCAATATATCTTAGAATAAATTATTGTATATAATTCATTGTAAATTTGTAATAAAATAGATAATATATTTACATATTTTATGTATTATGGTTATTAATTATTTGCATTAAAGATGACAAACATTTTCTTTTTGTATAATGGTTCATTTAAAATGAAGACTATATACACTTTTCAAAATATTCATTTTACTAATTATTAATTGTATGTATGTTACAAATATGATATTTTAATAATTTGCAGCCAACTTCGAGAAAATATGAACAAACCTTTTTCCCCATAATGGATCGTGTGGGTTAAAGGAATTTTCTTGTAAGCATTTTGCCTGTCATACTTAAGCATCTGACTCAGATTGAAGTTTGGTGGTTCATAACCCCCCCCCCCCTCTAGTAACAAGAATGTGAATCATTAACCCCTATCAATGGATACGGGATGGATAACTGGAAAGTTGATTTTGTCACTGATATTTTATTGCCTGCTTCCAATTCAGCCAATGCCAAAATTCGAAAGAATAAATATTTGCTAAATGGAGACCCATTAATATTTTGGATTCCTCTGGTTGTACCAAGCTTAATTCTTAATATTTAATAGCACACATTAAAGTCATGTGTTGTTCTTTGTTAATTGCTACATATTTTTTATTTATTTAATTCTTTCTTCTAGTTTTATTTTCTAGCTAGAGACTAGAGAGAACTCTGGCAGTTGTTTCATGTCTTTGTCATCGTAAAAAAATTAGATTGTACATACATAATATGGATTTAATATGCTCTTTCCAAGAATGAAAATGAAAAAGTTAAAACTTTGTTTTCTTTTCCACTCCCAGAGCCAAGAAAAGTTCGCTTTTATTGTGAACATTCACACTATAATACAATATTTTAACTTTGTCATTCTCAATTTGGTTTCGCACCTATTGTGAATCAATCTTTATGAATTTATAAAATGGGCATGCACAGTGGTTTTTCTTTGTTCAGGGGAGAGAGTTTGGTGAACCTCAAATGTGTATTTCTGGTTAAATCTTGACCTCAAATTATAAATAGAAACCAAATTGAAGTCAAAAGTAAGTTGTGGATGAATGTTGTACAGTGGCATATAGCATAAAATGGATGATTCACTGTATTTTGCATTTGCATTTTTTAGGGGAGGGAAGAGAAACACAAATAAAACTGATAATTAAATATGGATTATAAAGAAATTTTTGATCTTTATAGGTTTCATGTAACTTCTTTGAAAGATGCCGGGATCAATCACTGAAATATTTAATTGTAATTGAATATCTGTAAATGCATAAAATTGGGAAATAATTCATTCATACAATTCATTATTAATAGTTGATGCAGTTACTCGTACTGATGCTAATATAAATATTTGTACTGTTCTAGTTAAAATTTGATTCTGCAAGTTTGCAGTTCTGCATCACAAGCAGATGCCACTCCTCACAACCTAAAAGAAACCTAAATTTCTCCTGAACTTGTCTGCTAAGGCAACTTTTGAAGTATTAACCCACTTTCATAAGGTTTCATTTTACTTAGAAAAGAACAAATGGATCTAATACTCAGCAGAAGGTTAAATGCATTGTTTTCTTAGTTACTACTTTACATGCTGTTCCAACCAAGTTTCATTTTTTTTTTTTTGGGCATATCTAATTTGGATATAACTGTGCATTAAGAAACTAGGTTTTGAAACTGTTTGAATCTTCAAAATGTGTTTAATACCTGTATTATAATTAATAATAATAATGGTACTGAAAGAATCCAATGCCTTGCCTGTAAATATTGCTTTAATAAAATTCTGACATGGAATATTATGTATGTACTTTGGGTGCTAGTTTTATGGGAAAGCAAGGGCTGTGGGGAAGAAGAGGGAGGTTGCCTACCTGTATTTCTGCAGTATTGTCAATTAAACTGTGCATGAACTTGGGGATATACAGATAGAAGAAATTTTAGCATTGAAGGGCACTTATAATGTACTTCATGTCTCAATGTTGCTGTGCTTATACAATTATGCAAAACCTACTGAATGAAGACAAGGGAGCCAAGAGCCCAAGAAAATGTGTGCATATTATACAGGGTGTAACATAATAAATAGTGCAAACCGAAACAGTTAAAAATGATGTCAATGTGTTATGAGCCACTGTGTCTGTACACTTGGAAATAATCTGCGATATGCTCAAAATGGAAATTTGCCACCAGGTCGAGTTGTAATCAAACTAGACACACCAGACAATGAGCACAATCAAAGCAGTCAGATCTTGTCAAAATAATCAGGTTCGCTGAACTCTATATAGTCAAGAACAACAAATAATAGTGATGATTATGTTAATTAAAATTTAGTTGAGTCGATTTTGTAACACTACATCACTTACTTTTTTATTTCGGAAAACATGTTTCAGAAGCCATGTGCTTCCATTGTCAATTTCTTTGGTCGACTGCTGGCATTGCTTGCTGTGGTGGTTGTCTCTGTCCCTGGTGGTGGTTTGATGAACCTCTGAATGAGTAGATCGCCTGGCGGGATTTCAATGTGAACTTACTAAAATATTGGACATAGCTACAGAGAATGGATTTCGGGCAGAACTGGGTACAAAAAAGTTAATAAAGCCAAAAATAGAAGGAGAATTAAAGAAGTCAGCACACTCACTCAAAACCAGAAAGAAAACAAGATCTACAAGAAGTTTACATACAACCCTACAACTTTCTACAAATTCCAGAGGATCTTCAAACGACATAACATCATTCTAGCCCCTAAAAACAATTACTCTATAAAAAACATTTTAAATTCTAAATTAAAAGATGATATCCCACAGGAAAACAAACCAGGAATATATCAGTTCAGCTGTAATGACTGTGAAAAAATCTACATCAGCCAAACAAAAAGAAATATAAAAACCAGGGCAAAAGAACACCACAGAATAATTAAACTCAAACAAGAAGACAAATCTGCAGTAGCTTGGCATTTTTGGAAAGAGAAACACATTATAAATAGAAGCCCAATAATCCTCAAAAACATCACAAGGAAGACAGAATTAAAAGTTTGGGAAAACATATATCTTTGGAAAAACAAGAACCGGGTTTTCAATTTTGAAATCCTGCCAGGCGATCTACTCATTCAGAGACAGCAAGCAATGCCGGCAGTCGACCAAAGGAATTGACAATGGAAGCACATGGCTTCTGAAACATGTTTTCCGAAATAAAAAAGTAAGTGATGTAGTGTTACAAAATCGACTCAACTAAATTTTAATTGTTAAAACACATCACTGTCTCAAAGTCCACCATATAGCAGGATGATTATGTTGTTTGCATTTTTGTGCTTTTTTATTTTGGACAAGTATAATAACAATATCTGTAATAACTTAATTAGTCCACAAGTTCCATGCTGAAATTCAAACAGGAAAACAATACAGTACATTTTTACCTTGCACCCACATAACCAATTATGCTAATTGTACACTTCTTTATTGAATGTTCGCTTGTAGACATGCCTATTAGATTTCGTCACTCTTTCAATCAACAGATTTGTTCTAGGAGGTTGCTGAGAGCAACTGCAATTGTGCCAGTTCAATTCTTCATAATCACAACTGTTAATGCAGCATTTCTGTTTCACATTTTGAGAGCTATGGGAATCATTGCATGAACATTAAAAAATATGATTTTCAAATTCATTTAAATTAGGACAATGTTTCTTAATGAAGTTAGTAGTGGCTCATAACTACACATTCACAATAATAAATCCTGTACATAACTTGTTTGCGGATTCATGTTACTGAAAGTTTTTTTTTTTTATTATTGGATACTTTTGTGTATTTATTCAGTTTCATTTATGCTATTAATTATGAAACTCGCTATGAGTGTGTTAAAAGTTGTAGTTGATTTTTATTGCATTAGATTATTTCTGTAAAACAGTAATGAACTAGTTCTGACTGGTGCTCTTTGTTTATTTCCAAGTATAAGCAGAAAAACATGTTAAGTAGGCTATTACTGTTATATTTTGTTAACATTATTATTTGTTCCCTACTGAATAGATACAAACTAGGAATTTGTAAATATACCAAAATTAGTAGCAAAGAGTCTGAAAAGTTTCCCATTCAAAGTTCTTCATGAGCATTCCTTGCAAAGTAGTTCAAAACTGAAAAATGTGTGACATAATTGTTTTTATTAATATGTAGAGTATAAAGCAAAGTACAACTACTTTGCAGCCTCTGTGGTAAGCAACCATTTGATATATTTAGTTTTGGAGTTGAGTTTACACAAGTTACTGTGCTCTCATTGTGTTGAGTTGTGATCATTTCTATATAAGCTCTGTATACACCTTACTGTTTGATTAAGGGGAGTTAGGTTACTGAAATAAGCAAGAGTATCATTTTAATAAAATATCAATTTCTCATAAGCTATTGCAGATGTGCTCACTAAATTTCATGAGCATGTACACTACTGTTACCTACATACACAAATAAATGTAATATGTGTGATAATTCTTATGAATCAGCTCTTTTTATCATGAAGATATTTTTTTTTTAACTAGAGCTTCACATATCTTTTTTGCAGAATTTATGAATAATACAATTTTGAAACTTAATACAGATGTTCATTATGAAATTAATAATTTAATTATGGTCTTCACAAAGCTTTATTATTTAAGATACTCAAATGATTTTAGTTCAAAATAAGCAGTGAATTAAAAGTGGAGGCATGACAGGCATTTCATTCTATTAAATAGCTATTCAAGGGCTAAATAATATCAGAATCTTGCAAATCCATATATAATTCTGTTCAGCTACAATTGCACAATTTAAAAAAAAATGTTTGGAGACCAGGCATTTGTCTTCTCTTTAATAAACATAAAGAAGAGAGCACTTCTTTAAAACTCAGAGGGCAATGAAACAATATGCTTTGTAACCCCAATGCTGATTCTTTGCACCTGACAATTCTATGTACTTTCAACAATATAGAACAAATAAATGCAAACTTGTTTTTTACAATAAGAGAAATGAAACAAATATAAGCATAGTATAACACAGTGCTTTTCATTCTGCGTTTAAATTGCAAAGGCTCAATTCCATCTAAATCTTAGTCGTCACCATTTTGGAAGCATAATCATCATTTCCTTCGCTCTCTTGATAACAGTTCTCTTGATTAGTGCAAGAGCTGCTGCAGTCCATTGCATAGTTTAACAGTAGGAATAGAGGAATGTCCATTAACCTTCGTGTACCCATCTCATTTTAAGACTTCCCAGGTCCTTAAAAATGTCAATGCCTGGCGATTGTGGCACACCTTTATGCAACAGATTTTTACTTTAAATCTTGTATAAATAATGGAATGAAAACAAGATAAATAGGTAATTAAATAGATAAACATGCATAAATAAATACCAGCAACACTATTGTCAATAACAAATATAAATAATATGTAGCTTGCAACATAGCCACTTCCATTTTGTGACCAACTGACCAGCATGCTGCCTTGTGATTGGTTCAGGAAGTCATAACGGGTCAAGCTTTTCAGCAAGTTTTTTTATGAGTTTGCCAACTCGGCTGCAAGTTGACAAGTGTAAAGATTCAGCAGTGGGGGTAAAGTCATGTGCATTGATCAAGAGGTAACGCCAAACTCAGGAATGATTGCTGGTGTGGAGATGCTTAACAAGATTCCTCCATAAATAAAATGAGAACACAGCAGTAACACAGTACCCTATGTTCTCAAATTTATTTTTTAAAGTAATTTCTAACTCAGATTAATTTTAAGTATATTAATAGCTTGTTGGCAGTGTTCTTTATCAACAAACTTGAATAAATAATGATTACCTAGAAGAATATTATAATTAATATGTTTAATATGCTTTTCTCTGAAGTGCAAGTAAATTACTGAAGTGTTTGATATATATACTGGAAGTATAACTTGGCTTATTTGTACATATGTCCTGCTCTCAAGACATCTATTAAATTGTTGGTTTGCTACTGTTTTGTTACATCTTTTCATTTTGTAGAATGTGACCACAGAATGACACAGTAATTTAAAAAAGAGATGCAGTTAATACAGAAAGTCTAAAAAGTAACACAAATATGCAAATGTTTTGGAAGAAATAACCAGTCAATTTCTGCTACCTTGCCTGCAAATAACCAAGCAAGAGGAGAGTTAGGCAGATACTGAAAGCAGCATTGCTTAATGTCAAATTTTCATCTAAGAACAAAAAGAGCATTAAACAGAATCTGACAGAAGTACAACATTCATGTCAAACATTAAATTGCCATTAAAGGTATGTGAACTATATGGTATGAAATAACACACCATAATTATAACTGAAAACTGAATCATATTGTTAATATCACCATTTGAAAAATAGTTACCATTCCAGAAAACCATAGATTAATGTTGGACTGAAATTACAATTATGAGAGATTAAGATAGACTGATGAAAATGGAAATATATTATTTTGCTTTGCTAGTGTGTGAAAATAGAAAACTGCTTATAAAATCTATGCAGATTTGTATCTTAGCACAATAGTATTAGATGTGTAATTGGCATATTATTAACCTACTTTTAAAGTGTTTTAAAACTAAACCATGTGATTGTGCAAGGTTATTTAGAAAGAATAAGCATGTTTCAGGATTTTATTTCAAAATGTGAAAATTAGAAAAGTGTACCACACATCACTGTACAGATTAAAGTTACTAGTTTTAAGAGGTCTTAGAACATCTATGCAGTGGCATAAATGGTTAAAGAAAAATGTTCAGCACAGAAAAATTACATTTTTTGTATACTAATGGATTTATGCAAAGAAAACTAAGGTTTTAAACTTTTCTCTGTTCTATCCTTTGAGAAGGATGCAAAATCTGCTATTTTTATGAGTAAAACTGCCACCTCTCCCAGAAGTTAAAAAGATTTAATGACCCAATTTATGTACTTAAAATCTAAATATATTTCTGAATATTGCCTCATTTTCTTCAAAGCCATAAAAGGAAGGTGCATTAATAGTCCTGTTTTCCGTAAAGAAAAAGACTGCAAATGTAATATACGCAAGTAAAATAATTTATTTAGTATTTTTACTTTACATGTGCAGAGGACATTTTGAAAGGGGGTAAAAAAAAAAATCTGATACAAATATTATTTTTATAACATTCATGTGTTTTTGCTAATGAGTTGTAGCAGTAGCTTCTCCTTCTGCTCTATCTCTTGAAGACCAGAATTCCAAGGTCCATAATGCATTTCCAAAATGGCTTTAGCTTTCTTCACACAATCTTCAGCTTTTTGATGCTTTTCTCTGCAATGAAAAGGTGTAGTATAAATTAATTTTATAACTGCATGGTGCAAGTTTAAAAAATGATGCCTATATTTATTTTCATCAAATCCCAATATGCTAAGCTAATGTTTATATGTACATTAAAGAAAAGATCAAAATAAAAGTATAATCATGATCTTGGACAAATGTGTTGTCCTTAAATGTAATGAAATCCAAAACAGTGTGTTAGAGAACAATATGATTACTGTATATTAATTGCAACAGGGCCACTAGACAAGGGCACCACCAATCTTCAACCCATAGGAGTTTATTTATTCTACAATACTTCAGAGCCACTTGTTAGTAAATGAATCAATTAGATGTATTTAAATCTGCATAAATATTACATACAAAACAATATAACAGTCTCATACACTGAAAGAAATAAACCTAAAATTTTGAGTGAATCCATTGCGAAATACCAGGCATTACTTTTGGTGACTCAATGTCGTTTCCCTCTTCTCAGCCCTTAACTTTGTACCTTGCATGTGTTATTGCTTTTCTGAAGAAACAATGAACTCAAGTTTTCTTTTAGTCTACATATGATGGTTTCATTTTCATAGTCAACCCTTTATCTGCAGGCTGCAACAGCATTCTAATGAATTTACGGAAAAGAAATAATGAACATTTATTAAATGAATAACTTTGTTTGCTGTTTCATTTAAGATTAAATGAATAACTTTGTTTGCTGTTTCATTTAAGATGTCT
Source organism: Hymenopus coronatus (assembly GCA_030762935.1). NCBI lineage: Eukaryota > Metazoa > Arthropoda > Insecta > Mantodea > Hymenopodidae > Hymenopus > Hymenopus coronatus. The sequence continues at coordinate 92,537,404 of CM060898.1, forward strand.
CAAGTTCAAATCTTGGTTAGGGTGAGTTACCCAGATAAGATTATTATTTTTTTTTTTTTTCCCCAGGGTTTTCTCTCATTCTGAGAAGACAAATGTTGAATAGCTATTTTAAGTTCTATGGACCCCAATCTCATTTGAGCACTATTTCATTCGTCTGATATGACCTACCAGGTTAGCTATAAAAGAGAAGAAGAAGAAGAAGAAGAAGAAACTTAATAAATGGCTTAATTTACTTTTAAAATATTAATGAGTTCACACATATGTCAAGTTATAAAATCTTGTAATATTTGTCATCATCATAAGCATAAACTTGATGTAAGGGAAGTTTAAGTCTGAACATTGACTCGTTAATATTTTAATAGTAAATTAGATGAAAATAACTAGAGGGAAGAAAGCTAGAGATGTGTTTACAAGAGGAGACTGGATTACCAATAAAAATACAGGATGAAAACAAACATTTTGAAGTTAGAAACTGAGTTAAAATTAAAGCTTAATTTAAATCATAAATTAATTCTTATAAAAAAAAAATAGAATTATAACAGCAAATGTTAAGAGTAAGTATTACTGGCTTTTCTTTTGAATATGTGTTAAAATATTTTTTTTAAGTGCATCATTAATAGATACTTTTTCAAAATACAGCTTTAGATTTTTTGGCTAATATGTATTTAAAATCAGTTTTAACTATAATTTCGTGCTAGAGAACATTTTTAAAACACAAGGTTTACAGTTACTTCTTTATCAACTTCCGTTTCAAAAGCAGGCCATTAATTGATACTTTGCTATTGCAAAAGTGTCTTATTTATTTTTGTATAAAATAAATATGTATATTCACATAGTAACGTGTTACAAAGCACTTCATAAATTATGTCATGATTCTTAAAAAATAAACATTTCCGTTTCCAAATTCTCAGTATATTGTTTCCCTCGAGTACAATAGAAGGTCTTGAAAAAAAGAAAGAGTTTCTTCTACTGATTACTGCCAACTAATTATACATGAAAATAAATTGTAACTTTTAGGTTAGTTTGTTCAACCATTAATAACACAAAATTCTAACATAAATTTATGGTAATCTGACAATTTTTAACATTGACTTAAGGAGTCATACCTCACATTCGGCCAACTCATTTATTCCACTGCTAACACCAGATTCTTCATAAATCTGATTACGTGTATCAATAGTATTACATTCAATAGGACCACTAAAAACAGACTATGCATAATTTGATAAAAATCGTCCATAATTTTGACATCCATTATAGAATGGAAATTTATTGATTTCAATTAACTACAATGGTTACCCTAACTATTAAGTTCCTCATGAATAGTAATAGAATTAAGAGTGTTCACTGATATAAGATTTAATATGCATATTATAATTATTTCCTGCATTAAAAACTTATTTCCTTAAATAAACATAATAACATATTGTATTCAACTTGGTGTAAAAGTAGCTTTATTAACTTGTGGGTCATAGATCACTCCCTGCAGTCGTGATCTGACTTGACCCACTCTATTAAAGCTTGACTTTTGCATCTAGTTAAGTAATATACTATTCTGCTCTTGTAGTCATACTGAAGAATGCAGTGCAGTCAAATTATCTATCTTGCATCACTTGATGCAATGCTGCCAACAGTCTTTTTCTGTCATTAAATTGCATTAACAGTATAACTATGTAACTGTCTCTAAATAACGATGAGTAGCTATGTACACTACATTAACTAAGCTTAGCCTAAACCTAATTGCTATGTCTTCCACAAATTCCTGGAAAGGATCTGCTGCACAATTTTTTATGACTATGCCGCAAGTATTCACAAATTATCAAATATTCCCATTGATTGCCACCACTCAAAGATTTTGCCATAGAATTTTTTTATTATTATTAGTTATTGTTGTTATTAGGAAGTTTAACGTCCTTTAACCTGGAAGGTCATATTAGACAATGAATGAAATGATGCTCAAATAAACTCGTACATGGACTTTAAAGTAACAAAAAATCTGTCTTCTCAGGATAATGGAAAACCCCCAAAAAATCTTTTGTGTGTAACTCACCCTAACCAAGATTTGAGCTTGGGACCCCTTGAATGTGAGGCAGACACTGTGGAAATAGGATATTATTATTTACTTCACCACCATAACTGAACCAGTCAATGCTATCTCATACATTGGTCCCCAACCGAACCTCATATGATTGCTTGTAAACAAAAGCAGTGGTTAAAGAAAATGTTCAGGCAATAACCTTGCCCATTCAGGCCTTTGCACACAGACTGAATGACTTTTTCACGTCCAGTTCTAAACAGAATAATAAATTTAGTTAATTATTAGATAATTATTCACAGAAAAAGTAATAAGGCTGGGATCTATTTTAACATTATGCTATCTGCAGCAAAACTCTGGAAATGTGCAGGCCCATCTCTTAATGGAATGCAGGACAGCACTACTTTCAGAGCATAACATTCTTGTTCTCGCCAAACTCTTGTCAATAATTGTTGAAGGCAGACTTCTGTATTATTGAGAAAAACTGACATCTGTCTAATCAGATAAGTCATTTCTAAAACTGTTATAATCTGTAAAAATATTGCCAAGAACATACAACCTTCACTTCTCGCACTACAATAAATTCTGCCTGATTGCAGCCTCATGTTTGTAAAGCAATAAAACCTGAGAGAAAGTGTGGTCAGGACTTTTCAAAAATGACTGGCTGTTAAGTTAATCCATATAATTTCTACGTAGATGTCTGGGGATTATTGCAAAGGTTGGCTTCGATTGTGACAAATGAAGCACATATTGGCTGCTGTGTGAGATGCAACAGGGCTCATAGTCATCTATTACTTGTGCATGTGCATTGGCGAACCTTTGGACTTAATAATATTGCTCACCTCCTCATGTCATATGTTGTAAAGTATTCCCATATTATTAATTAATGCAGTTCTGAGTACCATATTTTCACTCTATATGTTTGATCCTCATCAAATATTGGCAATGTTTGACAAATCCTAATTACCCTGAAAAAAGAAGGAACAGTTTTGATACCTGTATCAAAGATCACTTACCTGTTTCCTGTCTTAAGTAAATCTTGCATCATAACATCTGAAAGCTTCTGTAACTCGTTGCCCAGTTCTATACTATGAGATCCAAACCGCTCCTCAATGGCTGATAAGTTCTGCTCCAAATATACTACACTTTTCTCATAATCACCTAGAAAGAATGTAAGTTTTATTTTAAGATTTTTAAATTTAAAATAATTGTTTTTTATTCTTATGTGACACTGATGTATAGTTAACCATTAGTTATAACAAGTTTTCATGCTTTTGATGGAAAGCACTCAAAATATGGAGCAGTTTTTAATTTGAATCTGTTCTGTATTAAAATAATTATAAATAGATACCTTTTCTCTCAGTGATGCTTAATTGTTGTTTTACAAAGCTAAGATTTATTTGAGAGGGAGAATCAGACTGGGATGGCGCTGTGGCTTAATGGTTAAGACTGTTTGCCCTTCACCGAAGTATCCTAGGTTCAATCTTGTAGGATTTGTGGTGAGTAAAATGGCATCTGGAGGGTTTTCTCCACATTCTCTGGTTCCCCTGCCATTCATTCCACCAACTGCTAAATCATCACTTTCCTATCATCCATTTTGCCTCCATTTCATATAATCTACTGCCTCACTATAGGCCGATCCTTCATTCTGTGACTTTACAGGCTTCTGATCCTAAACCTTGTTTTCTATAACCTTACCCAGCATTAAAACACACCTAAATGTATCATCTGCATCACTTCTTATTGATTGCCTGAGGTTCCTGCTGCAAATGTCTTTTATAGCATGTGGAATGAACAGCTGATGTGGCTTATATGGAAACCTAAACAACATGCACGACTCATACAAATTAAGTGTTGAGAATATGCAACAAATGTTAAACTCAAAGTTATGGAAGACCCAGTAATGAAACAATCCCTTCCTAATCGGAATCTGATTTCGTGATGTCAGTTTTGTTGTCAGATGAACTTTTGGTAAGGTTTGACACCGCTCTAAATAATATTGTTCATATTGCCACCCAACCCACCAGTTTTTTTTTCTCTTTGACCACATGAGAATTGCTCCTTTCAAACTGATGTTGTTAACCTGCGACAATGCTGTACTAAGCAGTACCCTAACCTCTAGATTGAATGTTAATTGCAACAAAGCAGTTTTCACAAATTCATCACATCAACTTATCACAATTCTGAGTACAGGTTTTTCCGTCTTTTTCTCTTTTTGCCATTATACACAATTTGCGCACACTTTTCAACCTTTGTGATTAATGACCGTTAATAAGCTGAAGCTTCAACTCAGCTTGGTCAGTGAAGACGCTCTAACGACGCATGTGAGTATAAAAAGAGTGATAACATTCTCTCATTTCTTAGAATAATAATAATCTACAAATACATCACTGCTTGAAAGACAAGTAATTTGACTGAAATACTCTGAATGCAGAGAATAAATTATTATTTTAACTAGGGAACTAGTTTTTACAGTAATATATAGTTATAAGTCCAGCAACTAATAGGAGAGAAGTTCAGCATCTTAAACTGTTTACATGCACGGTAGGTAAGGAAAAACAGAGTTTACATGCCTGTGTGTTGTTCCTAGGCAGTGTTGCTGACTAAGTTAAGTTTTTTTAAGACTCAAAATGGAAAATTCAATGCCATAACAAAGATTTGAATCCTGGATCTTCCACTTTTTGTGTGATTGCTCTAAACACTAAGCTAATGACATTAAATTGACTTAGATATCTCAAATTTTGAGATAATGCTTTGAGCACATAGCCTAAAATGTTGTGCTTTTACTTGCAATAGATAATAGTATACAATAGGAATCTATTACCAATTTGATTCTAAAATAAATATATTACCCAATATTGCATAGCATTTTGCTATCTGATCACTGCAAATACAAAGTTGATGATTGTGCTTATATAAACACTTTTTTTGTAGTTTCCAGCAAGCTTTAAATTCCATTATTGCTTCTTTCAACTTTTCTTCTTTTAACTTTGCTAGACCTGAAACAATAATATATGTAAAATTTATATGAGAAGAACTATTATGTGATAGTGGAAAACAATTTCTGATGTAACTTTGAACTTTCCTCAATGGGAACTAAAGGTAGGGAAAAAGCTCGTGTAATTTTGGAAATGTTTCAAATAAAAATCATGAGCTTTAAGTATTTTATAACCAATTCCAAAACTAATGCTACGTCATAATGAGTACTTTGCATTGAAATTCAATGTTAATGTCAACAGTTATACCTATTAGGTCCTTTGGCCAATCATAATTAATTATATTGCTGATCTACTGTTACATGTGAAAGGCAATTACCATGAAATCACTATTGAACAGATATTAATTCTGAGAATGATGATAAGAGCTTGGCAAAATAGGACTAAAACTTAAATAGCCAGGCATATTGAAGGAGGCACATTCATTTATCATGACAGTATAGACCAGGCTTGCCATTCAACTCACTTGTATCCCTTCCATGCAACATAACATAAACCGAGGCAGATTGGGAACCATTGACTTGGGATTGTCTTCAGGGAGAGCATCGGTATACGTGCAGTGATAAACATTCAGGGGCATTTTGCAAACATGTCCAGTGCTCAGTTTAGAATTGAACGGGAGGGAGAATTCTTATTTGTGCTGTTAAGAACAGATTTAGATTATTTTATCTAATATGTATTTAAAATCACCTTTTACTATAATTTCATGCCAGAGAACATTTCTAACATGACTTAAGGTTTATAGTCCTTTATTTACTTTCTGCTTATGTAACTATAATGAAGAATACAGTGCAGCCAAATTATCGTGTATCATTTAATGCAATGCTGCCAACAGTCTTTTTCATCAATAAATTACACTAACTGCATAACGAAGTACACTAGAATGTTACCAATGCACTTCTCAAAAACAATAAATTTTGCTCCATTGCATCCACATGTTTGTAAACAATGAAACCCGAGGAAAAAGCATAGTCAGGCTGTTAATGACTTTCATACTATTTGCTGTGTAGATATCTGGGGAATATTTGCATAGGTTTGCTACAATTGTGACAAATGAAGCAAATGTTGGCTCATAGGGTTTGTCTACTTGTGCATACAGATTGGCAAAACTTTCGGACTTGAAAAGTTGCTCACTTCCTCACATTACTGTTCGAAAGTATCCACGATATTGTTTAATATGTTCTATAATGCTGAATGTACTATCAAGGTACAACATGGGCATTTCACAAATAGCTATTCTGAACAAAATGGTATTCCCTGTTTATATAGTTAATTATATTTATATACAGTGGAGCGCCATTATAATGGAATTTTTTAACAATGAGTCAAAATTTTGAACACTTTAAAATTCTCCACTTACATGTAAGATATTTTTAAGACTAGTTTCAAGGAGATTCCTCCCTATCTTCAGTTAATTTGTCAACTATAAGGTAAAACCTGTTGTCAGTTTTTAAGTAGCTTCTTTTCTTGAATACATTTTACATACCCACGCTGGTTTGTAATTATTGAGTCTGCTTTGTATTACTGTTAAACAGGTTATTGTTGCATTTGTAATGAAATAAGTCCATTGTGTTTTTGTCCAGGTGTGAAGTGGAAAATAGTAAAGTCATAATGAACAAAGTGACCTATTAGTACTAAAATTATAGTTTTCCCAATCTAATAGCTTTTTTTTAGTTCACCAGTTGCATTCTTTTCAGTCAGCAAAGAGGGAAAGACAGGTTTCCTTTCGTGGATCTTTTGCCATGGCAAAACACTGTCTCCATATTGTGCCAAAAGTCTATGAATTTTGGTTCCTGGTATACCTCCAGACCACAAAAAAACGGATCACTGCATGCTGTTCTTCCATGGTGCAGATGGAGAGTGCTGTGGCCATTTTGACAAGTCACAATACTAAGCTAAACTGGTGATGACACTCAGAAGTGCAAATACTTATTGAGTTACTCTTGTACATACATAGAAATGTAAGAAACTAAAAATTTAAAGACAAAGTATTGAATAGTCAATAGTGGATACCTTGGAAATGGCTTGTCTCAAAAAAGTTTTTTGGAGTAAATTGTATGTTTTAAAGAGATCTACAATTTTTTTTTTTCATGTCACATAATATATAACAGTTAACAAAGATTATGAAATTGCCTTCCAAATTAAGTGGACTTCACAGGCTCTTCTCAGAAATTTCAAGATATACATTTTATTTATCATGTAAGTAACTTATTTGGTACTTTAATCAAAATCATTTTTGATGAAATCAAACATTTTTGAAGGTTTTTTTGTCAATCTTTGGAAGACACTAAACATAAATACCAAGTTTCTTTTCGTTTCTGAGTTATGCTGTTCACACACACAGACTTTGTTCTAACAATGCCCTCTCCCCCTAAGTTTGATGGGTCCTCAAAAATATGTATTTCTGGTGAAAACTTAATATCAAATTTTCAGGTACATGTGATACCTTCCCTTTCTACTGCATACATGGTAGAGAAAGTAAAAATGCTATAATGTGTGGGAAATGTTAAGAGAAGACAAATACTAAACGTCAATTATTTTTATTTATTTAAACTACGTTATCATTGATATGCAGAACTTTTAGCCAATATATATTTTTGTTGTCTACAACAAAGAGTGAAGACCCTAGAATAATGCTTTCAATCACAAAAAAAAAATCTTGTGACCAACCTATCAATCAATCAATCCAAAACTCTAGTAATAATATTAAATGATTTCTCTATATTTTCTCTTTAAAAGATCTTGAATGAGAAAAACTGTCCAATTAAGGCTGTCTGCAACACACAGGAATATTTTGCTTCCTCAGAACATCTAAAGCTTCTGATAACATACCTTGTTCATATAATTTCTCTGCTTTGAGTGTCCATTCTATTAATTTTTGGCTCTTCTGAACATTGCCACAATTACTGCATGTGTAGACATTAAATGAAATGCCTGTTTCATTTGCTGATAAGTTACTGTCCTCTTTACATATAAGTGGTCCAGCACATTTAGAGCACAGTAGAGCAGAAAATCTTTCCTATAAAACACAAATTAGGTACATGTATTATACTGAGTATGTAACAGACTATATAATTTTTATAGGACATTTATAATGGTATTGTACTTGGATGTTCACAACCAAGTGGGAAACAAACATCAAAAAACAAACAAACAAAGATTGCAAGAATTCATATTATATGAATATGTGTAGAATGGATCAAGTAAATTAGTTAAATGAAAAATGAATACTGAAGGTGATCAGGAGGACAGATTTGGAATGCATGTTGAGAAGAGATAAATGAGAAACAAGTTGAACAGAAAACAATATTAAAACAAAGATTCAAATTGCATTCATTGGAGATGAAGCACAAAGTGGAACAGGAAGAGATGGGTCAATGTGGGTGAAATCTGTATTTTTGTTTTCTTTCTATTCTTTTATTATAATGGACTTCTTTTTTTCGTTCTTTTGAGTATCTCAAAACTTACGAAGAATGAATGCTCCTTTATAAGTGTTGCTAAACAACTTATAAAGTTAATAGAAGCTTTATCTTCTAATGGGTAACAAAACTCTAGCAGCCTAAAACTCATTTCCTGACATTTACAGAGGCTTAACGGAATAATTTGAATAAATGTATTTTTTAAATAACAGTATACTCACACCAATCTCTTATCAGTTGCACTGGTCTACAGACCATACATGCATTATAATACACAAAATAATAACCAAGAGTAGAAGAAATAAAATTAAAAAATATATACACAAAAAAGTCAAAAATTATTCACATACAACATCTTGAATACAGACAACACACAGAAAAGTAAACGATTCCAATGCATTATTGTGCCCTATTATGGTAAACAAAGAACACTTAAAGACTGCCTCCAAATGGTCTGCGAGCTGGCTTCTCATCCGGAGGTCCAAAGTTCGATTTCCAGCTGGGGCAGGGAATTTTTCTTTAACCAGAATTATTCCCTATCCCCCACAGAGTCTGGAAGTGTGAATGTGTGTATGTTTAATGATACAAAATGATAAACCTAATGTTCTAAACAATGTGAGAGTTGTTTCACAAGTCCCCCTGATATGACCATTGAAGTTAAAGAGGGCTATTCAAATGAAACAATTAAAAAACAGAAATAAATACAACACTCATAATAAACGAATAAAAGTATGACAGAAAATATATATAAAGCATTAACACACTCTTTAGTTCTTCTTACCTCTTCCCTACCATCAGCCTTCGAGATCTTAGCTGTCTTGTCTTGAGTAGAAATTTGCCTATCTCCTCTGCATCTCCCATGCCTTACAGTAGCATCTAACATGCCCCTAATTCTCCATCTAAGGTGCTAAAGAATCGGAGTAAATAATTTTCCTTCCATTCCCTGTACCCCTACATCTTGCCAAGTTATGCATCTTCCTCTTTACAAATAGAGCAGATTCTCATACCATTTTCATCACTGATTTTTATCATCTGCCATGCTCCTAGTCTAAGCCACGTGAGCCCCTGTATAATGAGTTTGGCACTTCTTTTGCTGTACTGTTTCACACCCCATTCTAATTTTAGCCCAGACAGCTTATGTACAAGTTATAAAGCAACAATCACTCCAAACATATATGCCATGAAGGTAAAACATGTAGTTATTGATCCTTAAGCATCTTTTTGTCTATTTCTCCCCAGTACTTTTTTTATTTTTAAAGATTAAAGGTTTACTTTTTTTAGTTATATTGGCTTTATCTTATGGGTTTGTCATACAATTCAATTATAATTTATGGCTAAGTTATTTACTATTTAAACAAAATTGATAGGAACATAGATCAGTCAGTTTTAAAATATTAATAATACATTATGCAATATTATTATTGCCATAAAAATGCATATAATTTTTTTACCTCGTTAGAATATTTCTGTGTAAGATGGCAGTGTGCTGCTAAAGCTTAAGAAAATTACATTACAGAATTACCAACAGTGTGATCAATTAACAAAACAAAACTGATGACACTGATCTGAAGAAAGAAATGTTTAAGATAAGATCCCTCCTTAATGCCTTCAAGGATTCCCCCCCCCCATCTATATGCCACCTTTAACATTTAAGTCATATTGGTCGGCTTTGCCTTTGGAACAATTACTAAACGGCCCGTGGCCGAGTGGTTATACCACTCAACTATCACCTAGATGGCCGGGGTTCGATCCCAAGCGACCACATGTGAGATTTGTGATGGACAAAACGGCATTGGGGCGGGTTTTCTCTGGGTACTCCAGTTTCCCCTGCCATCGCATTCCACCAGTGCTCCATCATCATTCATGTATCATCAGTGTCACCGCCTGTGGTGCCATAAGTAGTTAAAGCGGGCATTAAACACTACCAAAAAAAAATTGCTAATCAGCAATGATGTTCATTTGTAACAAATTTACACTTAAACCACTCATAGTTCCAGAACATAGGGAGGATGAGAAATAATCCTGTGCAAAGCAAAAGAGAAGCTTGTTATATTTGGAAGAACGAAAAAGTATTGTGTAAATAATAAATCAAAATAAATAAATAGAAAGTTTCAAAATACAGACCCTCCAACAAATGATAAAATTTCATTTCTTTTTCATTGCTGAGTGCAAAGTTAAGTTAAAAAATGGTTTTTACATTACACTGTAGGATGTCTTCTATAGTTAAGTTGCTATTCATTTGTATCTTGAGTGTTTCAATTGTGGATGTTTACATAATATTTTATGTATTTTCTATTGTTACTTTTTAACTTTAAAACAAAATAAAATAATTTAATTCATAAAAAAAAAGCATTGCTTTATACATCTCACACTTTAAATTTCTTTATACACAAAACTGAGCACCAAATACTTAAATTTTGAAGTCCATTTTTCTCAAATTTTTCAATAATAAAATCTCTGGGAAGGTTTTGAAAGAACAATGGTGGCATAGATAGTAACATCCAGATTCAAGAGAGCATGGGTTGAAATCCCATGGATTGACAAATCTGACAAGTTTTTACTTAGTTTTCCTCAATTGCCAAGGTAAATACCAGATTGGATATTTAATGCCACAATCCAAAGTTACACCTCAGTCTAAAACAATAGTAAAAATTGAAAATAGATGGTTATAGTAAATGTGCTGCTATCTATCCACAGTAATGAAAGCAAGCATGCATCTGCCAGGTGCATTTAGAAGCAGAGAAGTTCTCTGTAAGCTGGTACCGAAGCAGTCAAGATCATTATGTGCAGAAGCAGAGATAGAGCTGCCTACCACTATAGCCTCTATGGACACGTGACACAGAGTATGGTACCGGGATGAGACTTACAGGGCTAACTATACACCTCACACTGGTCCATGAGCTATTTCTTAACAGGTCCATCACTAAATGATCATATACTTTAAAGTGACATAAGAAAAATTTACAAAGAAAGAAAGAAAAAAAAACACATCAGTTCAACACTGTAGAATATAAACCCAATCAACCTGTATATGGTTTTCAAAGTAGCCAGTCAATACATTATATTCAAAATATACATTTTAATTTATAAAACATGATTAATGCATTTTCAAAAGGATTTCCACTTAATTAAGAGTAAAACCACAGCATCTCACAAACTGTTTTACATCAGTAAATGTCCACTGAAGATGGTGGTAATAATCACCAAAACATGTCCAAAGTAAATTACTTATTTCAACAGTGAAGGTTGAGTGTGATGCTCAAGTTGCTTGAGTGAGTTTTTACTCTTAACTGATAAGTTACTTCACTGTACATTTCCATTAATGTTTTAATTGATTTTTTTGTTATTTTTATAAATTGTTTATTATCAAAGATTGCCAGATCATTCCACACAGTATTCAGCAACTGAAGTGCAAGGTCAATGACAACTGTTAAAAGGTCATAATAAACCATGATACACCAGAGAAAGCTATCATTAAGAATATTGTGTTACTACTTATAGTATAGGAAGATCATAAAATTACAGATGCTGAAAGGGAAAGGGAGGATTAAACAGTTTCTCAAAACAAACTTCTTGGGCTTGATTTATCCAGAAAAAAATTTAATTCACAATTTTTATTTACAAGAGCAAGCTTCTTGTTCATTTAACTAACTTTATGAAAAGATTTAAACATGTTTTGTTTGACAAATCTGGAATCAAACTGTGACTTTCCCTTAAAGAAATCTGCCAATTTTGAGCTCTTTTTGCACTTTTTCATTCACATTAATTAATTAATTAATTAACTCTAATGCTTATTAACTATATAATCTGTATATGCGAAGTGCTTGCAATATTGCACATCCTCATTGAAGTATATAACATCTCTAATATTTGAGATTGCCTTAAAGGTCTACTAGGAGATTTATTATCCATATGGGTAGCTAAAGTAGTATGAGCATAAGCATGCTCAATTCCCAGCCATGACAAATTGTTCAAGTCTGATTCAGCTTTCTCACTAAACATTTTATTTTGTACATTTTAAGGTGTTTAGTTTAGAATATTTTTATAAGATCACAGTGTTTGAAGAGGCTTTTCCTATAGTACTCACCTGAAAATCATGATCAGGAGATGAACAGACATCACAATTACATGAGAAAAAATACTGGTTCTTCAGTACATCTTGCCTTGATTTAAATGACATATGCCTATAGTGTGGACCTATTGAAAAAGAGTTTATTATATTACAAAATCTGGAAACTACTCATAACATGACATTTTGGAAAGTTGGATCGGAAAATAAGTTCACCACTGATTAATTACAGTGTATTCATCATATACAATTATTAATATTTCCAATGTCTTTAACAATAACCCCATTTAGCGAGTAGAAAATAAAAAATTCTTGAGTTTCACAAAGTTTAAATTGGAAAATACACACTGAAAATATATGTAAAAGAATTGCCTCCTATTATATAATAATATTTTACTTAAAGACTGTTATCAATCTCCTGCTTAAGATCACTGTAGTAGAAAATACAAAATTCTTGAGTTTCACTAAGTTTAAATTGGAAAATACACACTGAAAATATATGTAAAAGAATTGCCTCCTATTATATGATAATATTTGACTTAAAGACTGTTATCAATGTCCTGCTTAAGATCACTGTATGTACTATTCTCTAAGACATTCTCATATAGATTTATGAAAAATCTAAAATATTACCTTTGGAATTAATAATTAAATATAATGCTGCTATTTATATATATTTAAAGCCACACATAAATTCATAGCAACCTTATATAGAATATAACAGAGAAATACTGCAACACAACACACACCAGATATTAAATATTTATAATTTTAATTATGGGAAGTGGTACACTGTGAAGCTAACAATTACTTTTAATATTGGAGTATTCACACAAGAACATTTCAGAAGCATTAGGTACAAGCACGTAGACAAGTCTGCAGTAGCACATAATTTTTGGTCTGAAAATCACAACATACAGGAAGAAATAGAATTGATTAATTGTGTAAAGAAACCTTTGGGACTGCAAATTTGGGAAAACATCTTTATTACCAAAGAAGATTCCCTTATGAATTTTGAAGTCCCCGCCATTGATGATGTCATCCTGTTGACTAGAGTAGACGGCAGCACACAACCACCTGTTCATTGTAGCATCAGTCAACCCCGGCACGGAAGATAGGGTTTAAGTACCCTGAAACCAGTTTTCCCAAACGAAGGCAAAGTTGGAGCAAAAAGTGTAAAAAAGGTTACTCAATTCATTTAAGCCAGCTTACTATTGAATATGTATCGCATTTATCCAAATACAAGATGATCTCAAATGCAAGACAACCCTCATTTTTCAGAACTAAGTTTTGGAAACAAGCATATCATCTATATAAAAAGAAGATAAATTAATTTTTAAGTGGAATTTAAAGTTTTGCCATATATTTTGAACAAACTAAGGAATACTTAAACTGATTTTTTTGTTTTTTTTACTTAATTTGAATTTGTGCAGAAATTCACCCTGGTGGGTAGGAGTAAAGAGAGGGGAGAATGGAAATTATATATCGGTGTCTATTATGAGATCAGGTGATTGCAATGGCAGTGGCAGCACAACTATTGTCAATGTAATGTATAAGATTTTCTATTTAGAAACATACGTAATATAACACACCATGGTAAAAAGAATTATCTAAGATAATAATTAGAATTTGCATGCAAACTCATGTTTTGGGCACAAGAAAGATGGAGAGGGGGATGCAGAAATGTATGGTATGCTGCAGTGTGAGAATGTGACAATAGCAGCAGCAGCAGCTGTTATGTTAAGGGATACAATGTTCTATTTAGTCAACATACTGAAAATAACACATTGTTGTAAACCATATCTAGTTTGAATTTGTGCAGAAACTCACACTGTGAGTGGAAGTGAGATGGAGAAGAATGGAAATGTACCACTATGTCTGCACACAGTGGTAGCTTAGCTGTAGTGACGGATACAATTTTCTATTTAAACATAACCAAAAATAACACACTGTTGTATAAATTTTACTATGGTTATACCTATTTTGAATTTGTGAGTAAATTCACGTTGTGGGTGGCAGAGAGAAACACAGCAACAAGCATATATGTATTAGTGTATATGCGATGGGAGGAGAGAAATGCGCAGCTAAACCTTTCTTATTGTGCATGACTGTTGGCTCCCAATCAACTTATGTGAAAGACCTCTGTTTTTATTTTAGTACCGGAGAGAAATCTTTTTCCTAATGAGAATGTTTATAGGGCCATTAACAGCAAACCTTTAGGTGCAAAATTAAGGCAGAAACTCTGCCACATTGCCCATTGGTTATGACCTTGGCAGTAAGCATTACCATTTACCCCAGAGTTCGCCACTGCCATACTCATGAAATTTGAAACTTACTTTTCACTGTTTGTTATTCAGAAAACATATATTGCAAATGCAAGATGACCCCAGATTTGGACATTAATATTTTGGAAAAAAACATTCTCTTGTATTCAGACAAATATGGTACTTATTCTGCCAGAAAGTATCAGCACCAAACCTGTATCCCTCACATTGGTTAACCAACCATAAGTCAAAATTTTCTCATTTTTTTACCTGGATAAAGCTCATATCATTAGAAAATTGTGCAAAGTACAGTTGCATAAAAACCCAATTTTCGCTTTATCGCCTTATTTAAAATTGGAAAATTCTGTCATTTTCAAACGTCCAAAATATATTCCAACTATGTTTTCATGATTTTAATGTTTTTTTTGGTCTTATTGTTGAAACAAAATTTTCCCAACCTTATTGAATGGTGGTTTCCCAACAGGAGATTCATCATTTGTTAACTTATAACTATATAAGCTGGTTTCATTTTATTAATCAAAATGTTAATTTGTTTGTCTGTGATGATGAGTAATATTTCTTAAATATGCTCAGCTCCCAGAATGGTTTTTCATAGGTTTCTCTAAATTAGTTTCATCTATCCCCACAGAGCCTGGAGTGCACTCAGCCTCCTAAGGACCCTGGGAAGCCAATTGAGGAGCTACTTGATGGAGAAGTAGCGGCTCCAGGTCATGAGGACCGCATTAACCAGCCGGGGGGGCTTGAGGCGCTGACCACGTCTCACCCTCCAATACTGCACCCATCCATAACGTCTGTAGTGGACCGAGATGGGGACGCAGCGGCCGGGCGGTAGGCCAAGGTCCCCTGTGAGCTGTCATGCCAGACATATTTGTTGAATTAAAATTTTGATGCACATTAAATTGGAGTATTCTTACTGTTTTCTGGAATTTGTTTATATACATTACAGGATTGTTTTTTTACTATGCAAGGGATTGGTTGAAAACTGTCCTGATGTTAGGCTCCATAAATTTTTCCAACAAAGAATGTGTTAGATTTATTTTTGGTAATCCCAGAAGAACTGCAAGCAATATTTCAGACAGTTACTTGTCTCATGCGCTCTAATCTTTCCATTGCACAGTTGGGTGAAACATGATAGGATACATAATTTGCTTCCACACATTTTGGCCAGAAATTGAAATAATACAGAACTGAAACTGGCTGCCTTGATCAGCAATAATCTTCAGTGGCACTGCAAATCTTGCTACCCTTTATCATCATAAAATGATGCTTCAGTAGGATGGACTATAATTAAAGTGATTTTTTTTTTGGGAGTGTTAAATCCCATTCTTACTACAATCAGCACCACAGATGCTGGATGCAGATAAGAAATTAAATGAAATGATAATTAGGAAAAGAAATTGAAAATGTTCAGTCAGGGTGGATAGTACTGGTAGGATTTGAACCACAGCCTTCCATTCATGAATTTGTGCCTAAACAACCTTGACTAGCTAAGTTGGTAATTGAGGTGAAAATAAGAAGCATTTGGTCATTGTAGCTGACAAGGTAAATGAAAAGCTTCCTTTTCTCTGGGTGAACAAAATTAAAATTAAATTGAGTTTTATTTATGGACCCTCTTTAACTGTTGCGCTTCTTAGCATCCCATTTACTGGGTGTAACCAGAGGCTACTGGTCAGAGCAGCTGAAGATATGGTTGACATAGGATGAAGTTTTGTTTACAGTTTTGAAACTCTGTTTATTGCTAGCTGAACAATTACACATTATTCTTGTTTTTTGTTTGCTTTGCTATTATACAATATCTCCCTTTCTTTTTTTGCTCCTTTATGTTTACAAGAAGCTGGATTTAGAAATTTTCCCACTACAAAAAACAGTAATATGAAAACTCCTTAATTACCAAATTTTCATGGGCTCCTATATGAAAATTGTTCACACCATTCACTTTATCATCTATTGAAGTCTGTAAAATTGTCACAGATGTATCATGTATATGTTAATGAGATATCAAAAATGGTTTCATATGCAAAAACATGCAAAAAGCAAACTCCTATTAGTGAGTATTGGTCAAGAGAATAGCATAATTATTTCAAATTATTGTTAGCAAGTTTCAAAAAGGAAGACTAGTCCTCTAATATGTAGATTGTACATCACCATGAGAATATTCTAAATGCTGCTACTCTATAACTTAAGGTGCAACTAAGGTGTGCAAAATTTTCTTATTACTTTCCTAGTAAGATAATAGAAAATGTATTAACAAATTACTAAAAAGCACCCTTACCGTAGCAGTTATATACTGCATTTCCTTTAAATATATCTCTTGATGCTCTTACGATCAAGTACTGATTGCAGAAACTGAAAAGCAATAATACTGCTGTCACTTTTCACAATCCAATTTACCAATATACAAAAACCTCCTTCAGAAATTTCAAAATATTGAATCTTACCTATTGATGATGTTTGGATCACAGGAATGATTCATCATACTAGCTGAAGGATATATTGCAGTAGCCACACGGACTTGTGTTTCTGTTAATATATCTGGATTCCTGGTTGAGTTTAAATCACATCTTTTATCAAGTTTAGTGATTGCATGTGCATTGCATACAAGCTGAGCAATGTGCCGCAGAATAAGACTTCCCACAAAGGAAATCATTTCATTCTTATTTCTCTCATAATTTTGCACATTTGAGTTTGAAGTGAAATAATCTGTATATTGATGAAGACAGTGAGTCAACATAACGGCAGTCTGAAACATTAAAAAATACCTTTGCTCTTAAAAATTGCTCTAAGAACTTGCAAATGGGCAGGATTTTAAGCTATTTACATTTCTGGACATCAATGCTTTCAAATTTACAACACATACATCTCTAATTTGCACTTCAAGCTACTGATAGTATCTAAAACTGTAAGAAATCTCTGACACAAAAGCATAGCAACATGCTGGAAAAACTAAATTTTGAAGGAAAAAAGTTTAATTTGTTTCTTTGTTTCCCTATATGTATCCTTAGGGATTTGTTATACCACATCACCAATCAATCTTATCCACATAAGATGGACTAAACATATTGAGGTCTAATGCATAAATAAAAGATAGATGAGACAATTTAAACACACTTTAAAATCAGCTGAAAATGCAACGAAGGATCAGCTCGTCACTCAAAGATGGCACTGTAGGACAAAATCACAATTTGTAAATGTGCAATGGCATGGAAGAATTTTGCCTAGAAACCTTCTGCTTCAAGGTATGGGGTTCTTTTATGTGCAAATAAACAATACACAGAATTGCTGGCTTTACTTCCTTTCCGAAAGAAGTTATGCTACAAATTTTTGCATCCAAAACAAAATCCATCACCTTCTGGCGGGTTTAAATCTGCAATTTTGAGTTTTAGTCATGGTAACAACTACACCACCGAGGCATAGAAATTGCCTAATTCATACCCATTTGTTTCTTAATTTACAAAACATGTTTTTCATGACTTGAACTAAGATGTGATAATCCAACAGCAAGGAAACAAGAACTCTGTCCCCCCCCCCCCAATTGTTCCATTTATACCCTGCCTTTATCTGCAATGGTCATATTAGCAGCATTTTATCTTTAAAACATATTGCCCATTGGTGTTAACTCGTGTACAATACTCAATTTTATAAGTCTGCTACCCAGCAGGCTTAGTAGAAAATATAGGAATCAGACAAGAAAATACCATTGCATGGTTGGGGTCAGGGCAATTGACACAAAGACCACCAGCACACAGAATGAATAAAGTATTCCAGCTGTAGCATTGAATTTTTCAAACTTTTTTACTGTTAGTCTGCTTTTAGTATTCAAAAATTTATTGTTAATGTTAAGAATCATACCATGGCATATTGAAATATATCTGCAGGTTCCATTTTTTCCAAGTGAGGTAACAAACAGTAAACACTTGAGTAATTTTCTTCTTTATCTCCATATTTTAACACATTCTTTTCTTCATGATTGCTTTCCATCCTCGTGAAGAAATCTTTGCTTCTTTTTAGTACATTTGCCTTCAAGACAACTCTGAGACCTAAATGTGCAATGCCAACTTTCTGACAGAGATCAAGACCAATGGGACATTCCCACTGATGGTATTCATTCCATGACTGTTGCCTGCACTGCTCACTGCAATACAGTCCTTGAGTACATTCCCTACAACTATACAAAAAAGTGTATTAGTATATTATTCGTAAGATTTTCTCTACTGACTATCATTTCTTTTCAAGTTCAGTATTTTAGAAATTACTGTTACTAAATCTTTGTTCCCTATTTCCACTAAATCGCAGTAAACATCTGCCAGCATTTTTGAATTAGGTAATGCCACAGAAATACATATTTTCAAAAATAAAAAGCTACATACACAATAAAGTCACAGTACTAACATAACACAGGTAAGTGCAGGTACAAGGGAAGACACCTCACAATGCATTCTCAAGTGTAACACAAGAAATTGGCATGGGTTTCTAGATCCATAAATTGCATAAGGAAATCTTCCAAGTTCAAGTTTCAAATTGAATAACATAATCAACAATATAGTTTAAGAAAATTCACTGAATCTTTTATAAATAAAAGAGTTATAAAAATTAACATGCACAATTACTAGCTCAGTAGTAGCGCAACCAGCTAGAGATCGGGAGATCTGTGGTTTAAATCCCAGCTATGCAATGAAATTTTCAGTCTGACTCTACCTATCCAACTCCTGTCCTACACACAGCTTGTGTGAAAAAAACAATTAATCCAACTCTTTACATTAAATTTAAAAAAAAAACTTAACTGCATGGCAAGAATCAAACCCATAACTTGCAGAACATCAACTTTTGCATTATGCATTAGGTCCAAGAGCAGTAATTTCATGTCTAGACCACATTCTAAACCAAGTCAACACCTTGACAGGCTTACAGGCAATTTGATGCCAAAATGTGTAACACCATACAACTACGCTAGGTGTTCTTGGCTTCAAGCCAAGAGGTGAGGTGATGTGGAGTCATTGATATTTCAGGAGCATACGTCTCTCCCATCATCAGGATGATGAATGACTAGTCTGGTAAAATGGCCTATATACAGGTTGTTTCAAAATGGCACCAAACGAAGACAGCAGTCGATTAGCTTACACTTTGACTTGTCCGAAACTTGATGTCGTAACTTTCAAACTTTTCTACTTAAAGTTTTATATGTGTTTAAAAATTGCACACATTTGAGATTAAGCAGCGAAGGAACAACAGTTGTCATATGCCACTCAAACAACCTCAGAACGTAACAAAACCCACATGCTACATTTTCCATTACTAAGTTGACCTGTGCTGCACCGGCATGTCTATCAAACCATGCCTACACCACACGGCTGGGACCTTCGCTACCAATCGGCATCTCTCTTGAGTGGGCTAGGCACATGCCATTTGGTTATGTACGACTGCCTAATTCATGGTGATTTTGTATGTGCCAAATTTAGAGCTGAAAATTATATTCATGTATCACGTAAGATCTGATAGAAAACTTGCCTACTATGGCTTCTGCTTGGATTGTGTATATCTGTGTTTTCTGAGCCTGTTAATTCCAATATTGATGGCCAGTTTCCATGCAGAACTAAACTGTAATCCAGCATCCCAGTTCCCTCAAAGCCTCCTTGACTCTGCCATTCCAGTAGCTGTCACATTTGGCTAAGATGGTAGTGCCACTGAAGTTGGGTCTATGGTCCTGTTCAAGACAATGTTCTGCCAATCCAGCTGTACACTCAGGGAATGTTACATGCTTCAGAAATGTTGATGACCCCCACATCACCTAATCTGGCTTGAAGTCCAAGAACAGTATGTTTCATCGCCAGGAAAGCTTCAGCTCTTATTTCACCATAAAACTAGATTATATTTAGTTGTAGAACATATATGCTGATCTCAAACTGCTTATATAACACATCTCTAAACTCTCTGAAATTATTTCAGTGTGGTTTAACTTTATGTGTTGTACATGTCTTATTTTAATGCAAAGTCAACAGCATAAGTCAGCATATCTCTTGCATATAAGAAAAAGATTAAACAGTGTCTGAGGGGAAAATGCAAACATACCAATATAATGAAAAAGTGTTAATATTTTGAAGCTTTAGAAATTAACAAGTGAGGTTTTAAAAGTGTTAAGTTCGACTCAATGTTAATTTCTAAAGTTATCATTTCACTTTACTGTGTACCACTTCCTATCAGGTTAGTTATCATATTTTGAAGCTTGATACATATTTATGTTCTTACCAGGTAACTGAATATTCCTGAATATTCCAAGTTCAGATAATACTTACGGTATTGGTGCTAAAAGTGCTGCACAGCAGCAGTGACAGTGTGATTTGTAATAATCAGGAAGAACTACAAGAATGTATGGTTTTTCTACAAATAAAATATCTCCCATTTCTAAATCCTCTTTTGTGATGACATGTCTTCCTTTTTCTTCACAGTACCTGCACAGAATTAAAAAAATGTTTATTTCTATGTACATTCTGTTTGTTTGTTTGTTTTTTTTTTTTTTTTCTTTCTTTTCTTTGGTCATCAAGCTGTCTATATTTCAAACAAGTACAACATATACCCAATTTTCTTTTACTTTATTTTGCTACTTGCATCCATTTTCAGCCAGCAGTAGTAGAGTATTGCCAGTACTAAAAAGATGGCCTTGACTCTTGGTATTGTATACTATAATTTTATTCATCTCAACAAAATGTGGTTACAAAATACCAAGTTGCAAGTAGTAACTAGTTAGTGGCTTTAACACATTGTTAAACTTTGACTGTTGACACAATATAAGTGTGATTGACTCATTTATACATTAACATCACATTATTCGAAATGTGTAGAACTTAGTTCTCATGTTTAAACTTGACTTGCACAGAAGAAGGTATGCTCACTTTGATTAGGTCATCACAGAGTGTTTAACTGGTTGGTGCCAGATTACAGATTAATACCTTAGTGTTGATGCTTATAAAAGCTAAAGTGCATCAACACTGAATTTGCCCACATTCACTGATAACTGAAAAGTATTTAGTATTTATTTGTTCAGTCATTAGGTACATAACATGGTACAAATAGTATATACAAGTAAGAGTCAGTCATATAAAAATTCTAGTATTAAGAAATTCATCCAAATTGTAAAATACATTGTCCATCAACCATTTTTTTACTTTAGCTTTAAACTGTAGTACATTTAGATCTCTCATGTGGTCAGGAAGCTTATTATAGGCTATAATGCTGGTTATCAAATAACTATCTTTTGTCAATATTTCTGGTATTATTCTGGTGTGTGAGTTTTCTATTTATTATACATAAATGCTGCATTATGGCAGAATCCATAGATAACTTTGAATTAAAATATAAGGAAAAGCTCTTATGGAATAATGAGAAAAAAAAAACTGTGTTACTACTGTTTTTTATTTTGTTTCATTCTACTAATACAACAAACTTGTTTCTAAATTTAGGGCTAAGTGTTAGCACTAAAGGGAAATTCCAAAAGTAAACCAAAACAATTGGAAAGTTCTTCTCCCAATAGTGAAACTGACATCACAGGATCATATTGCAACAGGGAAGAATACACCACTATTAGCACTCCATAACTGTTAGTTAAATATTACTTAAGAGGGTCATTTCATAAATAATGCACACTAATTTGTTTTACTTACACATTATTCTTTTTCAATATCTCTTTACAGTCCTTCAATATAATCTTCCTGCCTCTCTATGGCTGAATTCCAACATCTTGGGAGCTGTATTATTCCATCCAGGACACCACTTCTGTTCATCCATTGAATGACTTCGGTAACAGTGATAGAAAGCTCTTTCAGGGAAGGATAACGATGCCCATGCATAGATTCTTTCAACTTCAGGAACAAATCAAAGTCTGGTGGATTCATGTTCGAGATGTAGGGAGGATGCGACAAGACTTCCCATCCATATTTGCACAGTTTTTGGGCTGCAACATTGTTGATATGCGGGCAAGAATTGTCATTCATCTGTTGGCATTTTGGCCTTCCAGGTCTTGGATTATAGTGTATACCATTACGACTAACACAAAAACAATTAACCCAATGTGAAACTGTACTACAGTCCACTGCAAACTCATCATAAACTTCACTTAACACATTGTGGATTTATGTTGGGTTTTTGCCTGTAAAGTTTCAATCTTGATGTACGGTCTCTGGTCCACAATAGAAACCCCTGCAGGGTTCATTTCTACCTCTTACTAATTTTATATTAGAGTAGGCAGTGAAAAAACAAAAATGCATGCTTTTTCCTCAAAGTCCCAACTATCTTATAAAATTTTCATTGTTTTTGCATCATCCAGTAATATCAGTAATATCCTCCTGTGCATTATTTATGAAATGTCTCTCATAAATAATACTTTACAATTATACACTTCCACACGTCATATGTCTCCACATATTTGAAAATGTGTACTTTATGATGCAAATGGTATTAGCTAATTGGGTAAAGTGGACATAGAGTAACACAGTTTGGGATTTTAATTTATTTTATTTTTAAAATATTAAATGAGTCAATGCTCACACTTACATCAACTTATAAAATACTGTAACATTTTTTAAACACTCATCTCCATCCTCAGCACAGTGGCAACTGACAGTTATGTATTCTTCCTCTTTCCTCAGCATGAACATATAACTTCTGCTATCTATGGTAAACTTTTATAATTTTGCTGACTGGCAGTATTTTGAAATTTAACAAACTCCTGGAGTTTCTTAAAATATTCTTTTCCTAGTGGTGAGTTCCTTATGGTTGTTAGTGGGTTTTAATAATTTAATTTCTTTACCAATCTGTCTGTTCCAAAATGGTATGCTATTACTGATTTGTCAATGTGTTCAAATTTGATGTTTCTTTTATGCTCTTTCAGTTTCAAATTCAAATTCGTCTTGGCCATTCCTTTATAATAAGATTTATTACAATCATCATTTAAATTTGATAAATACCAGAATTCAAATCATATGGTATGGTGTTCTCCAGTGATTTATTTAATAATTTCTTCAAACTGAATTTATTTTATGAGTAAATCTTACATTGTAGTTTTTGAAAATTAAAAAGTATACACTGATTACCTCTGCAGTCAAGTAGTCAGCATTCTGGCTTCTCACTGAAAGGTTCCCAGTTTAATTCCCAGCTGGGGCAGGGAATTTTTCTTTAACTAGAATCATTCCTTATCCATAAATGTTTGGAAGTATGAATGTGGGAGTGAAAGCATGTGGGTTTAATAATATAATACTGAAGAAATCCGTTAAGAAACCCTACAGTTCAGCGAGAAAAACACCAGCAGTTGTTTCTAAAGCAAAGCTCCTGATATGACTATAGACATTAAAGGAGCTCAATAATAATAATAATAATAATAATGCTTATTTCCATAAGTTTCTCAAATTAGTATTATTTCATTACTCATCACTACAATGAGCTGCTGTGTACCCTGGGCCCAACAGACTCAAACCTTGAGGTTATCAAGCTACTGGGTCTTATTTATATCTTAAATCTAACACATACTACATACTATCATCTACTATTATTTAATTTTCATCTTCATTGCTTATTAATTTTCCTCAACCATTTGGCTCTTACTCCAACCAAAGGTTTCCAATTTTGATTAAATTTCTCTTAGATTTTACATTAATTATCACTTGAATTTCTTTTGGTAAAGAAATGCAAAGCCTTCTCTTGCTGCTTTATCATATATATCAATCTAGTTTTCCCTGTTCCAAACCACTTTCATCCCTCTATACATTGCCAATGAGCTTTTCAAATTGAAACTCACTATTATTTCTTGTCTTTCAATATTTTCCATTCTTAATCTAATTTCTTCCCATAACCCATTTTGTATTAGATTACCTAGCTTTTCCCATATCCCCAAAACCAATTTTCAACATAAGTTCCTTTATCTTATTTAGTTATGAATCTTTTTGATTTAGCCTTTTCTGAACTACCAAACACTGATTACAATATTCTGTTTATCTTATTTTCTAATTCTTGCCCAATATTTTATTACTTTTTCTACAATTTTCCCTTTAGTTCCTGATCTTCCTTCTGCTTATGCCACTCCAATTGGTGAAACATTTGGCAAACTCAGGATATGTTTGCAAAAGTTTCAAGTCATATCTATACTTCCGCCCCCTTCCTCCAAACCCTGTATCCCACTCCATAGAGCATTTTTGCCTCCACTAAGGCTGTGTTAACTCTCTCTAGCCATTTTATTTGCATCCCTGGTAAATTGTCTATACTTTGATAGCTTTTAGTGCAATTTTACCTTTTGCCAGTATCATTCTCTTTTGCTCACTCTAATTGTCTATAAATGAAAAGGTTTGTGGGGAAGAGAAAAATATATAGACACGACAAACAAAGAGGAATGGGAAGGCACTGCATTGGTGAGAACAGGAGTATGGAGGCTAAAAAGTCTAAGAAAGAGTATTCCACAAACTCAAATGTCCTATATGTAGTGGAAATGGATATATGGGACATATACTGTATTTATCTGAATATAAAACAAGTTTTTTCCCCAAAATATTAATATTCCGAATTGCATCTGCAATATGTTTTCCAAATACCATGCTGGGAAAAAGTAAGTTTCAAATACACAGGTATGGCAGTGGTAAAGCCTGGGGGAAATTGTAAAGATTACCACCAAGGTCGCAATGTATGTGGCAGATTTTGTGTGTTTCATTTAGCGCCAAAAATTAGCCATTTGAAAAATGAGTTCTCACCAAGACTAAAATAAAATTAGAGGACTTCCTTTCACATTGGTGGTTGCATGTAATGTATTGGAAGTAAAGCAGAGAGTAACCTGAATGTTTCCACTGCTCCCACTGCACATATATCGGTACATTTCCATTTTACCTTCTACTTCTTTGTGGCATCCTCAACATGAATTTATGATCAAATTCTAATTAAGTAAAACATTTTAAGATATATTAAGTATGTTGTCTTAATAGGAAATCACATCCATAATAATTGTCGTTACAACTATGCTGCTGCCACCACCACCTTCATGTGTCTAAATATACACATTCTGTACATCTCCATACTCCCCTCTCTTTCCCACTTAAACGTGAATTTATGCACAAATTCAAATTAGGTAAAACATTTCACGATATATCATATTAAATATGTTGTCTTAGTAGAAAATAGGATCCATAATTGTTGGTACACTAAGTTGCCTTTGTCCCCATCGAGCACAGACCTACCAGTATATTTCCATTCTTGCTTTTCTGTCTCTTCCGCCAACATGTGAATTTTTTTTTGTGCAAATTCAAATTAGATTAAAAATTTTACTATGAGTTATATTAAGTATATTATCTAAACAGAAAATCATATCCATTCTCATCGTTACAGCTACGTTCCTGCTGCTGCCACCACCGTCAGTATCACATTCTACCATCACATTTGCGCACTCCCCTCTCCATCTCTCTGCCACTCAAAACATGAATTTCTGCACAAATTCAAATTATTAATTTCAGTGAAACTTTTTACAACAGTATTTTATAAGATATTTTATCTAAATTGAAAAACTTATCAATTATCGTTATTTCAATTGCTCTGGTGTTGCCATATCTCCTTCTTTGGTCACACACATACTAGTACATCATTTCTGTTTTCCTCTTTCCCATGCTCTTACCCACATGAATTTCTGCAAAAATTCAAATTAAGTAAAAAAGAGGGGTATTTAATCTACTTAAATGTCACTTAGTTTGTTCAAAATATTTGGTAATACGGTAATATTTAAATGTAAAGGAGCTGAAATTTGGAGAAAAGAGTTTATCAAAAAGAAATGGTATTAGAATGGATAGAAATAATGCCATAATCAAAATGTTTCATAAAGATAGCAAGAAGCTAGGACAATTCTTAAACAAAGTGAAAAACAAATGAATTTGGGCAGTAAATAGAGTTAAAGAACAAAATACAAATGACAACCAACAAGTATTAAAGATCCATTGTAAAACATAAGTATGACTAATCACCAGTCAAACCCATCTGTACATAGCTTAGCATGAATAAAGTATTAATAATATAAATGAAATAAAAAAGTACATTTTTGAGGTTTAAGTTGGGGAAATTAATTTAATATTAATTGAAGC
Organism: Hymenopus coronatus; assembly: GCA_030762935.1. Taxonomy (NCBI): domain Eukaryota; kingdom Metazoa; phylum Arthropoda; class Insecta; order Mantodea; family Hymenopodidae; genus Hymenopus; species Hymenopus coronatus. The sequence continues at coordinate 92,564,306 of CM060898.1, forward strand.
TGAAATATATTTTACTACTGTATTATATTTGAACATTGAAAGTTTCAACATACTTTCAATTATACAAACCTTAAATTAAGTGCATCTGAAGCATATAGAAAGCTATCATTAAACCCATATACTGGTTGAGGTAATTTATCATTTTTCTCACTTATTAGTTCACCAAGCAATATCAAACATTCTTCTGCATTGGTTACTGGAAAGAAATAAAAATAATATAAATTTATAATAATTTATAATTAGCAAATTATATGACAACAAATCTCTATTGATGATGAAGACTCTTATTGTCAGAGTTGCGTTTGTAGAAAATATGCAACAAATACTTATACTCTACTGTAAAATATATTCTATAGAATCTTACTACTATTGCAAAAATCAGATAATTAATTATTTGCTTCCCTGTTGAAAGTTACAATGGTTTTAAATTAGCACTTTAATTTAGAAAAAGCATTTCCTCCAATTGAATTGTTGAATATACTCAGACCAAAAATCAATTCACAGAATATAGTTTAAACTTTCATTCTCCTCTTAGAATATTTAAATATTATTAAATTAATAAAAACTGTTTTAAAGCATAAAATAGAATGGTAACAATCTAGTATGCTATAGATATAAACTATAAATCATGTTACTCAAATAAAAAAGTAAACATTATTTACAATATTCTTACTGTGCATAAACTCAGTGTATACTTTGCTACATATTCTATATACACTACACTGTTTTTTATGTATAAGCAGAAAAAATGGCTAATATGGATAAAGCATGAATATTTACTCAAATATCTTCTTGCTAGCTACAAAGGAGAACTGTTTTTCTCATAATCTGTGAATGTAAAAGACATCTGCATAACAGGAGTTTGTTTTCAAAGATGCACATCTCTTGCCTCATGCACACACTGGGAAATAAACATGGGTTGGTATCCACATGCAGCAAACTGTTCATTATTCTTGGCTTCTTACATGTAATACAGATTTAGACATTAGTTTCAGTGGAGCAGTAAATTCACATATTTATTGGGGATCTGATATAACTAGCCATCTTAGGAAATTGAAATTAAATTGAATTTTATTTATATATGCTTTTTAACTCCTGCAGTCCTGAGCATCCTATTTTATACTGGGCATGAAAGACAGCTTAATTTTATTCAGAAGTCTCTTTTATCAGGCTTGAGGTTCTTTTAAATGCTGCATATCTATGACACGGGAACAACGGCTTTACTTCCCTTCCAAAGGAACATGCTAAGGATTTTAATGACTGAAAAAAATCCATCACCTCCACCAGATTTGAACCTATGACCTTGGGAACCAGGGGCTAGCATGTTACCCCTAGAGCATGGAGAACAACTATCATAGGAATTCTTATTAATCTTCCTGTCTGGTTTTCATTCACCTGATGTTACGGCAAAGAAACAGTACCAGAAAAGGTAATAGACCAAGGGAGGAAGGGAAGAGAAGGTGGGGAAAGAAAGGAAAAGCTTAAATGTAGAGGTGAAACAGGTTAAGTGATACTTAAATGAGCCCGAGGTCTATAAAGTTACTATTTTCATCCTAATTTTCAAAGAAAAATGTGTTGTTTAACTTAAAATATTCTTATAAAATGAGTCGAATTTACACTTGAATTGCCTACTAAGTAATAAATTACCTGTACGTTTCACAGGCATTCGTTCCCTACATCATCAACAGATTACACCTGCGAAACATGTCCAGATAATTTATTACTTAATGAAGCAATTCAAGTGTAAATTCAACTCATTTTATAACCAATGTGTAATTATGCTTTAATGTGCACCACTTCCAGTATTTTGATTCTTTTGATCATTAAAATATTCTATTGTAATCAGCAGTAATCTGGTTTATTCACAGAGAAGAAACAAGATGATGATATATTGACAGTTTATCTATGTAAATATCGATGACTAGCAAATGCTACATGCAACATGTTTGGGCTTCAGAAAACTACTTGCAAAAGTGCAAGCTGTGTACCAATTCATATGAACTGTTTGAAAATTACATCACTAAATTTTCCATAAGGATGATTTAGTGAAAATATAAAAAATGGATGTATTACTAACAATTAAAACAGAAGCTAAATTTGCCTTGCTTACGTTGAATGCATGCTCCTGTTTGAGACAAGTTTCAAGCCCCATAAGCATGAATGGAAACAGCATTTTTTCAATGGTAAATAACAATGGAAGTCAGCATACAGAAATGATTGTCGCAGCTGCAATAAGTGCCAACTGACTTGTGTTTGCAACTTGGAGCTAACTAAAGAACATTTCATTTAAGATTTTGATGATTATAAAAGTGGAGTAACAGAAGTACAATCACCAGAGAACTTTCAAGTAGTATTTACAGGTCCTTCAGGTTTGTAGAGTTACAGCACAGCACGATACTGCTGGATGATGGCTCAAATAAACCATCTTGTCACTGCTGCAACCAAAGGAAACACATCTTTGGAGAACATTCTTGGACACATCTACAAATGAAATATACTTAAGGTGGACTCTTATCATCACTTTTACATCAATGCTTACTGTAACAAGTCTTATTGGCTCAACAAATGTTTATAAATTCAGTTTTTAATTCACTGCTGCAAATAGTTCACTCGATGTTTCAACACTGCACACCATCAATGGCTTGCACACCACTGCATGTTAACACTCCAGTCACTCACAACTCAGTACAGTTATAGCTAGAACATGAGCTCACAAACTTTCTGGAAAATGGTCAAAGCTTATCAAATATTATCAGGAACAATAATGATATCATGAGAAGAGTTTTGCATTGCGCCATTGTTTACGCATCCAACTGCAATGTCTCACATTCCAATTCCACCGCTGCATACCAGAGCGAATATGAGAGCGACTACATGCCAGACGGTATTGACACAATACTATCACGACACCTTTTCTTTCTACTCGACTCCCTAGTCTTCATTCGGTAAGTTTCGCTTAATTTCGGAAGTAGAACAGAGTGACAACATTGAGACATAAAGTACACTATATATTCTGCCATCTAGAGGCTTCAACGTTAAAGTTTCATTCCGTCTGTAAATCCCAGAGTTCATGCATATGGATGTGCGCTGTGCTTCATTTAATAATTCAGCTAGTTCACAGTGATTTAGATAACCTATTCAAAATAATGATGATAATGATTAGGGTTTAAGAGCTCTCAATTACTTGGTCAACAGCACCCTTAGAAAACTAATTAGGAGAATATCACAGATGAACATTAATAGGTTAAAACAAAAGTAAATGTGAAAGATGAAAATGGAGAATGGAATCCTAGGCAAATATTATTCATTGCTAAAACCAAAGAGAGCATAAAACAGAAGCTACAGGTGACATAAAAGCTAGGTGAAATAAAACTATCCATGGCACAAAGCAGGTTTAAAACTAAAAACTGTTAAAAACAAAGAAACTTAAAATTTAAAACGAAAGCTAAATTATTTTAGCTAAAATTCACATGTGTTAAAAAGTTAAAAACACTAGCTGCTGCTTCATGCTGGTGACATAGAGGATAAAACTAAATCCTGAATGTAAAAGTCACTGCTGATAAAAATATAAAAACTTGTTCCACAACTCTGGTATCATCCACCAGGACCTCAAGACAGACCAGCAGCTGCAGGGAGTCTCGCTGCAGGGAGTCTCAAATAGCAACATACGGCAGAGGGACAGCTCTTATCTACACAGTGGACAGATGGGGGCTTGTTCCCCCTTAAGCAGGTAGCTGTGGGTAAAAACACAATGGCCAATATGCAAGCGAGCTAAAATCACCTCCTGCCAGCAGGAAATATTCAAAATAATTGCTGAGGGCCTTTAATAAAAGAAGCAACACTGCAGAAAGACAAGTAGATGAGTTCTCTCTTCTTCTCCCAGCCCTCACTTCCCCGTATAACCAGTACCCAAGAAAAGGTGCACACATTGTGCTAATCCTTCAATAACATCTCCAATAAGGAAAGTTTTACACACCTCAAATAGGAAGTTACACTAGTCAGAATGGTGAAATAACTTTTGAGAAGCTTGAGAACTAAAGTTGTGTGTTTTCATAAATTGGACGCTCTTCTCTGTGACTGATGTTGAAGATTTAGACACTACTGATGCAAATAGTTGAATAAAAGGTTTAAATATGTTCAATAGCTTTGAATTTGCATTATAAATTCCATTCTGAACTTTTGGCTATTGTGATCATGTAGAAACAGGAGACAGCATGTTTTTACAAGCATAAGTTTTATCTGTAATTTCATTTAGGTGGGGTGAAGAATCAACTGACCATTATGTCTGATCTTGGACACTATGGGCCATGTGACCAGAAGTTACCAATACCAATGTACTGAATAAACATGTGTCAATTTTAAAATATAATCTTTAAACATGGAATGAAATACAGTACTTTTGGCATTTTGTATGCTGATAATAGGGGATATGATTCTTATTTCTCAAGTACAGGAAATCCTGTATAATACGGACATATGGCAAGTCTAGTGACAATTATGCTACCAAATATATCAAACAATGTTCAGAAATATCTAATCAACAACAAAAATCATAAATTCTTACCCTTTTGATTAGTAATGCTATTGAAGCACTGCTCTATGGATTCCACTGCTTCCTTATTTAATCCTAATTTTGGCATGCAGTTTTTCCATCTTTCCAGCAGTTTGCCAAATAAATGCACAGGATGACCAATTTTAAAGACTCTGGCAATATCAAGCAAACACTCCTTCATGAAAACAAATGAAAAAATACATACATTATATATAGAAAGTATAAAAACCATTTTGATCACAAAAAACAATCAACATTATTATTATTATTATTATTATTATTATTATTATTATTATTATTTGTTTTTTACTTTCCCTACCCACTACTATGTACAATGCACTAAGCACTTAGAGAAGGTATTGTATCCACCCAAAACTTGGATACTGTGATGTCACCAGAAGTACATGTTTCCCTGAAATAGAAATGGAGTTTTATTTATGGACGCTCTTTAACTGCTGAGGTTCTCAGCGTCCCATTCTATACTGAGTGTGAAAGGCTGCTTAATTTTGCTCAGAGGTCTCTTATATAGGCTTGAGGGCCTTTTACGTACCATAAATCTACGACATGGGACTAACGGCTTTACTTCCCTTCCGAAAGAAGACATGCTAAGAATTTTTATGCCCAAAAAAAAATCCATCATTCTCTGCTGGGTTTGAACCTGTAACCTTGGGTATATGAAGTTAGCATGTTAACCTTTACACCATGGAGAGCGAGAGGACCCCGAAGGAAATGGTTCTAACAATTTTAATTAAAATATTAATATATCAAAGATATTTACATGGCAAATAAAACATATACCCTGAATTTCTTGGAATTAGCTCTGAAGCCCTCTTTATATTGGATGATTTTTGTGTAACTGGTACACTGTAAGAGACAAAAACTTACTATGACAAATTGTAGCTCTCATTAAAACACACAATTTATGCCACATACATTTTTTTTAAAGTTAACTATTTCCAAGTTATTCCTTGTTATTGGTTTCAATTTTGCAAAACTAATTTTTCTCAAACAAGAAATTGCCATTCTATTTCATTCATATCCATTTTTTCTGTTTTAATCTGGCCATATAAAGAGAACCAAATTTCAATTGTTTCAATAGTGACCAGCTTTGAAAGGATTTGACTACCACTTTAGCCAAGTGTATTCCCTTATTTCCACTTTACTTACCAGGAAGAAAATAATATGACCATTTCTGTTTATGTTTATCTTAATTAGCGTGATGTAGATAAAACAGTAATCCTTTTTAAGAATAGTTTGTTTGCAAAACAGAAAGAGAAAACCATGTGAATGGAACACATAAGATTTATTTTCATATTAAATCTCGCTGGAAAAGAGCACACTTACTCCAAAATATTTTCTCACTAAGTGAAAAACATTACCTTGTAATAGTGTAAATGGTAAAGTGCCGCTGATCTGTTAGAAAGTGCAAGGGCTTGTTCTTCGCTGCCATCTGGTGCATGTAACACACTTTCTGTATAAAGCAGCAAACTGCCCACATCTTCTTTTTTCCTAAATTTCACATTTCCCAGTTCTCTAAGTTTAGTAGCGTGATTTACACACTTCTTGTTGCTTGTAAGAGAATGCGTCTTATCCAGCCAATCCAAAAGTATTTTTCTGTAAAACAACAAAATGTATAAGAGATGAAGAAGACACAGGTCATGGAAGCCTACGCATCCAAAATGTATAATAGGTGAATACCAAAAATGAGTTTTCTTTTTGCTTTAAAATAAAGGTTTTCAATACTGGAATGGCTTTTCAATGAAGGAATTTAAGTTTAATTTTGAATTTTCAGTTGAGCTACATACTTTTCTACAACAGCCTTCTTAGAAAATATATTTGGCAAACATAGAACACCTATTATTAATATTCAAAGGCTTTCACGGCCGGTGTTAGAATCACTTATAGAAAACAAAACCGGGCTTGTTTGGCCGTGGTCCACTCCGTCGCTACTGAGAGGCCACAGAGATGTACACGCCATTGAAGATGCTTGCCGCAGATGCAGGCGAAACGTCTGGGGAACAAGAGGTAAAGCCCAGTGGACCACGGCCAAAAAGCCCGGTTTTGTTTTCTACAAGTGATAGAACATCTACATTCTGAGATTATGGCATGCCAAAAGTTGTACTCCTAGAAAGAAGAATTATTCCTACAGGTTGTGCAGTGTATTCAATGCCACAAAAAAGTTGCAGAATGTTTTAATTTCTATGGGGAATCAAATAAAGCAGATAATATAGGGTCATTAAATTATAAGGTAACCCCTCTGGCCTGTCTCCTTCACTCTCCCTTTGCCATCTATCAGGATTTCAGATATCTAATTCTTGCTTTAAGATGCATTGGCACCATGGGCATATCTGTGACTAGCTAGGCTTGTTGCAAGACCCATAAATTTGTGAAGAAAGAATTTATATTAAATTTATAAATAACATACTGCATCACAAGTCACAGGAGAAAATAACAAAGATGAGCATTTCCAACCTGTGTCATTGGAGTAAAAGATAAACCTGTGACCTGCTACAGCAACTGGACAACATAATTCTGGCTTCTAGCGGTAATCATTTAAGCTCTCCTAAACTTTTGGGGCTAATTTCTCATTTAATTCCTTTTAAGTATAATTTATCCTTATCAGTTACATTTTGATGGTATCCTTAAAGATTAAAACAAGTCAGCAATTTTTCTACATGATTATATAGATTATAAATACCCTTGGACAAAGCAATTAGTAATTTACAATTTTTAACCAAAACAAAAAGGATAAATCTGCATAACGGGTCTAATAATTTTTCCGTCTGCTAGGCGGAGTGCCAATATCGGAATACTGTATGAGCCCAAAGTTGAGGGCCCTAAGCTGCAAAGTGAGGGGTACTGTTAGGAGAGGAGTGGAACTTTGCGGCCTATAGTCGTAAATGTGGAATGATGACGAAAAGTAGGGCACTGACAAGAAAGCGGAAACTTCCTTATCAATATACATGAATAACTGTTGCAATTCTAAATTCTGAAAGGACATGTGTCAAAACAAGCGTTAGTTTTTTAAAAATAAACACAATGGATTCGAGGTTTGGTATACAACGTATTTTAGCATTTAAAAACTAGTGCATAATGCACTGAAGTTGCAATCTATTATAGATTGATAGCACAGATTGAAAAGTACGTACTCGTTTATCATATTAAATACCGACCCCAGAACAACTCGATCTCCAATACCTAACCTAAATAGCAGCAAGTGCTTACAAGTATGCAACTACCAATCAACCATCTTTTTTTTAATTTACTCATCATTTAAGACCTCTTTTTCACAACAAAGGAATAGAGCGATATCCCTTTTTTAATTTATTATGGTGTATAAAGCATATCTTGTTTACCTAAAGCATTCTTCTCCAAAAATTACATTTACAATATCACACTGTGAATCCTTAACATGTTTAATTTTATCTAATAGATTATTCTTCTCAGCTATCGCAGTAAAAGTGTCCAGAAGTTGCTGCCAGTTTTCCATTTAAGTAATTCAACAAATTAGATACAAGTATATCACTAGTAGGATAAAGTGGATTACAATTACACGTGTTCGGTGTTCACCGCTTTGTTTATTTTTGCAATCACGTGCACCAATTCAATAACAACATACATAAACAACTTAAAAACCAAAACGGACGGCGTGTAGAAGGTTGTGGTTGTTGCATTCATTGCTTTCGACAGTTGATTTCTATTTCTGTCGATTGTTTCAATTGTTGGTCATCCTCAACACCAATAATGAAACCCATTCTCTTACAATATTACTCGTGTTTAGAGAAATCGTGTTTGCACTTTGCAGCTTTACAGGAAAATACAATCATTAGCTAAGACGGCACATTTATCGTATGAAACTATGTAAAAATATTCTTTTACTTTTTTAATTCTAAAATCGAAGTTTTGATTCTGAGCCAATGCAACGCGTGAATAGACCAATGCTGTCAAACACCCTATTCTTTTAATTAAAGCACGGCAAAACTGATGTTAATGCTCTGACAAATAGACATAGCCGTCTATGGACGGTTCTGGTTCTAATAATGAGTAACAGAATTGTATGAATTTCGTCAGTTTTACTCAATAAAAATTGCTTTTAATGCCGTACTTCAAATTCATTCAGCGAATAAGCTAGGGGGGCAGAGAGTTGGGCGTCGGAATCCCCTCTCCTTAAGCAGAATAATTTTATAAATTGGTAGAAAAATCTAATTTTAATTCCAATTATTGGTTCTTAATCTGTAATTATAAAATCGATTTTAAAAAATAATTCACGTCGGGATTAAATCACATTTATTTTGATTTTATACAACTTTAAAAAATATGGATCCCTATAAATAAACCCATCTAACATTTTCCTAAGCTACGCTACTGAGCACGTCAACGACGTGCTTTTACTAATTGTGGCACCGCAGGCGATGACGCTGGTGATACATGGAATGGATCTAATGTGTTCCGTTTTCCTCTAGCTGTTCGGCAAACGAACCCTTTATTCTAAATATTAATCTGTTATCTACATCTTGCTAATCAAAATAAACATAGCAGCAATCTTATTATTAGCTCTTTGTAAGTAGAAAGAAAATAAGAAGATTACACAGGCTTATGCAATTGTCTCATCCTGTAAAAGCCGGTTGCGATGGGAAACAGTTGAAATTCCAATCTCCTTACTTTCCTGGAGTAAACAAACGAGAAGAAAGTTGTCTTTCCCTTTGAGACAAATTTAAGTGGCTAAAATTGAAGCTAATATTCCGGAATATTTGAAAACGGTTAACTCTACAAAATATAAGTATATAACATAAATTGTGTGTTTTAATGAGCTCCTTGTATTGTAAGTTTTTTTATATCTCTTACGGTTTGCCAGTTATGCAAAAGTCATCCAGAATGAAGAGGTCTTCAGAGGCTATTCCCAGAAAATCCAATATATACATTTCGTTTGTCAAAAAAATTCTTAAACATACGGTAGTTTAATAAAAATCGTTAGAGCCATTTTTGAGAAAATAGTAATCGTCGAAAAATGTTCCATTTAAGTGTAGTTTGGGATGGGGGATTTTCTTGAAAATCTTCGTGTTACATCCTTGGAAGATACCAAACTTAAATACCAAGTTTGGTATTTAACGGTCTCTTCGTTTTTTGAGCAATGCTGCCTCAGACCGCCTCAGTCACACACACGCGCGCGCGCGCGCGCGGACATTTTACTAAATATACTTTTTTTGGGGGTGGGGGGAATTCCGGGGTCTCAAAACACGTGTTTCCGTGAAATCTCGATCTCGAATTTTTTCTCTATACACTATGTACATTGTACGTGTAGACAAAGAAATAAGAAGTAAATGTATTCATTACTTTCTCTTATACGAAATAATTCATAATGGTCTGTATATAATAATAATAATAATAATAATAATAATAAGTATTATTATTATTAGTGGCAGTGGTAGTGGTGTTGTAGTAGTAGTAGTAGTAGTAGTAGTAGTAGTAGTAGTAGTAGTAGTAGTAGTAGTAGTAGTAGTAGTGGTGGTAGTGGTTGCGGTGTTGGTGGTGGTGGTGGTAGTAGTGGTAGAAGCAGCAGGAGCAGTTGCTGTGGCGGCGGCGGTGGTGGTAGCAATGTAGCAGCAGTAGTAGCTTTTTTTTTTTTTTTTTTTTTTATTTTTTTGTAAAGAGGAGAAAAACCCTCATGGGCATCAGGGAAGATAACCCTGATGTGCCAGACTCCTACCGACTAAAAAAAAAAAAAAAAAAAAAAAAAAAACCTGTTTTCCGTTGGGATCCTACTTGGAACTACCTAAAAATAGGCAACACGTCAATTAGGAAACTTGATACCTTATATTCTATTATATCTTTGTCTCTCATTTCTCTCTGCTTTCTTTATACTTATTATCTCAGTTACCATTGATTGTATTAGTTTCCAAATCTGCTGACTCTGAGACATAATATCAATCATATTATCAGTTTCTATCTCAATACCCAAACTCATGTAAGTGTGTTCTCTCTGCCTTTGCCATCTTTTGCAGGAAAATAGAGTATGTTCCACTGTATCCACATCATCACAGTGGTCACACTGATCATCTTCTCTTACTCCAATCCTCTTTAAATAGGTATTAAAAGAACAGTGTCCTGTAAGTACCTGTGTCATATAATAATTTATATTCCTATATTTACATGTTTTCCACTTGTCTATTTTTGGAATTAGTCTTTTAGTCCATTGGGCATTTTTTAACATTTTTCTCGCTCCTTTAATTTCGCCTCTTTTCTATCTCCTTCAACTCTAAATATATTTGTTCTTTCACGCATCTGTAGCTCAATAGGATGAAAACCAGTAATTACTTCTTTTTTGCTTATTTATTTATTTGTTTTTAAATTACAACTAAGCAAAAACTTATCTAGTAATATTTCCTTCATAAATAAGTTCGCAATGTATAGGCGAGTCTTCCACTGAAGGCCCCCAAAACTTACACTAATTCTTGCGGTCACACATTAAGTCATTTGGCTTGATTCTTTTCAATCTTCTAACTTCACACTTACTAAGCATATTTAACATCTCTTTATTTCCATGGTGCTGCATTCTTAAATGATGTTTCCTTGCTGTCTTTTTTATTTCTTCTGTAACTGTGTCGATCTTGAGATCTCTGTGTATTTGCTCATTGCGCACATACCAAGGTGCATTAACTATTGTTCTTAGAGCTTTATTTTGAAATGTCTGTATATGTTTTATATTAGTCAATTTAGAACAGCCCCAAAGCTGTATCCCATAGGTCCAGACTGACTTTAACACCTGCTTGTATATTAATAGCTTATTATATATGTCAAGTTCAGAATTTCTGCCAATAAGTCAATAAAGTTTCTTATATTTGATATTTAACTCTCTTCTTTTAGTTTCTAAATACTTTCTCCAATTTAGTTTTGAATCTAGTATCATTCCTAGGTACTTCACTGTTTGAGCTTGAGGAATAGTTTGATTATTTATTTTTATCGGTAATATCTTAGTTTTCTTATTCGTAAAGTTGATGTGTACGGATTTAGATTCATTTAATTTTACGCGCCATTTCTTGGTCCACTCGTTGACCCTATTGACAGCTTTCTGTAATTTCTGTGTAGATTCCTCTACTGTATGTCCTATGGCGATTATTCCTGTATCGTCAGTAATTACTTGTAACACCACAGTAGACACAGTCTTGTACGCACTTGCGAATCTTAAAAATATTTTTCTTTGTGACTTCTCCATTTTTTGTTTATATCTCTTGATTTCCAAAACTTCATGCCACACCGGATAGCCATACAATAATATTGAATGCAGAACTCCACTCAGAGTAATATTGAGGTCCACTTATATTTGGCATTATTCTAGATAGTACTTCAGTTTTTTCATCTGCCTTTTTGATCACTGTATTAATGTGTTGTCCAAACTTTAAGTGACTTTCCAAGACTATCCCCTAAATAGTTTAATGCATTAATTAGAGTTATTTTTATACCTTTTATTTCAAAAGTAATACTTTCCAAATTTTTCTTGCCTTTCAGGATAACAGTTTCTGTCTTTTCAGGGGCCAACTGTAAATCATTTAATGCAAGCCACCTTTCGATTCTATTCAGTGCCTCATTAGTTCTAAGAATCAGACACTCTACATCTTGTGCTGCAGCTATTATAGCTAAATCATCAGCATAAGCTAAATCTTTAATATTTTCTTCAACGTCTACATATAATATTTCGTCGTAGGCAACGTTCCATAACGTCGGTCCAAGCACTGATCCCTGAGGAACTCCCATTTTAATATCTTTCTCTATGACTGCAATATTGAGTTTCCTATTAGTAAAATAACTTTCAATAAAATTCACAAAGTATGAGATATTTCTCGTTCTTGAGTTTTTTAGTTCTTTAATAATAAGTCTCCAAGTCACAGTATTAAAAGCATTTCTTATATCCAATGACACAAGTGCACACCATTTACCTGTTGACTTTTTAACAATGTCGATCACTTTTTCCATAGCTTGTAATGTTGACAGTCCTCTTCTAAAACCGAAATGGTATTCCGAAAAACCTCTTTTATCTTCCAACTCCTTCTCCAGGTTTCTTTGAACAGAAATTCCAACAAATTAGACATAGTTTCTAAAAGGAAAATTCGCCTAAATGCATCATTGGCCTCCAAAGGTTTTCTATTTCTCCATAGTAAACATACTCGTGTAATTTTCCATCTTACTGGGAATTCTTGTGCCCGTAACAAATTGTTAAACTTGCTAATAAAAAATCAGGGACCATTTTGACAATTATTTTAACTGCCTCAGGTGGAATATTATTAGGCCCGGGTGCTTTTCCACATTTCATCCGTTCCGTATTAAGTTTCTCTTTAGTAAGAGATTTTGCAATTTTATCAATATTTCCCCTTTTCCAATAGTCCACTTTATTTGGAAAAAGGGTAGAGACTATTCGCTCTTTAGATAAGCTATAAGGCAGTCGGACTTTTTGGGTGTTTTAAGTGCAACTCTTACTGAAGCATACCTTCAATAAAAAAAATATTAATAATAATATAAAATATACCAATGAATTTAAAATTTCCGGAAATTTTATAACCGTTTCCCCATAAATTACCTTCCACTTCATTGCATAGGTCTTTCCAATTATTACTTTCTCTACACGTACTATGTACGTAGTGTATAGAGAAGGTATTGTATTGCACCCAAAAGTTTGATACCGAGATGTCACCAGAAATACATGTTTTGGGTGCCTATGAATAAAAAAAAATTTTTTGGAAAAAGGTCCGTGTATGTGCGTGTGTGTGTCTGTAGACAGCATAGCTCAAAAACGAAAAGACCGTTAAATACCAAACTTGGTAATTTAAGTTTGGTATCTTCCAGGGATGCGACACGAAGATTTTCAAGAAAATCCCCCCCGCCTCCAACTACCCTTTACATGGAACTTTTTTCGAAAATTTTGATTTTCTCAAAAATGGCTCTAACGATTTTGATTAAAATGTCAAATATCAAAGATATTTGCCTGACAAATAATATGTATATTTTTAATTTTATGGGAATAGCCTCAACCATCTTTTGATTATCAGTTTAGCCTATAGTACTCCCTTATTTCCACTGTTTACAAGGAAGCAAGTAACAAGACTATTTCTGCTATTTTTTTCTCGATTAAAATGAAGTAAATAGAAGCATAAGCTTTTTAACAATAATTTGTTGCAGAGATGTAGAGAAAGTCATGTGAATGGAACAACATCAGATTTGTTATTTTGGTTCGTATTCAAAACATTCTTTTCGATTTGTCTCGATTTCTTCATTCCACCAAAGAGGAACGTTCCGATTTTGATATCTTCCATGTACTAATGGATCTTTTCTATACGTCTGACTAAGAACTTCCGTACAGTGAGGTACACTGACTCTTTCTTTTCTTCTTACAGTACCACTTTTTTCTTCCAATTCTTGCTGAAAATTTTCCTTATCAAACACTATTTACTGACTTTCCTTGTCTCCCTTCTTCTTTTCCCCATCTCTCACCTCAAAATATTTGTGACTGTGATCACCAACTAATTGATCATCCAGCTCTTTCCAATTTAAAAATGTCCTGGCTATTTTTTATGTTGAGCAAGTAATATCGATGAATGATTCACTCATTCCTCTAATGAAGCTTGGTTTTCCCCCAGTATTATGTATTACCAAATAAATAGGAATCCATCTACTCAGCTAAAAATTCTCCCCTGGTATTCGATATGGGTGAACCCCATCTTGGCGACTTTACATTTAAATTACCTAAAATAAATACTTCATCTCTTTGCCTTTATACTTCTTCCATTAAAACATCAATATATTTTTTGAACTCTTCAAATGAAATATTTGGGGAACAATAGCAACAATAGATACTAAAATTATTTAATATGAGTCTAATAAAGCTTTCGCCCTTCTCAATAGTTTTATCCGTACATCCCTATTTTTAAAAATAAGCTGCCACATCCACATTTTTATGTGTCGTCCATCTAGCATCTGACATTAGTTTGCTAATTGGTTCACTAACAAGAATAATATCTATACTTTCTTTCTCTGATATTAGGTGCGCCATATCTTGCGCTATTCTCGGTCTATTAGGATTTGATTGCAGTATTTTCATTGTTGGTGGCTTTTTCTCTGGTCTCAGTCACATCTCTAAGATAGGAGATCTTCTTGGATCCAACCTGGTCCTTGCACATTTGATGCAATATGGTTGACTTGTGCATCCTATTGTCTTGTGTTTATTTTTGATCGCAGTTCATACAAAGGTCCGATCTATCTGGACCAGTGTACTTCACGCAGTATGTCCGGTCTCCAAACATCTAAAACATCTTCTGACTGGAATTCTTTCACGAATATGACAGTCTACCCATCCTATCCGTATTTTTCGTTTTTTTTTAAAGGTCCTCTGTCGGTGTACTTTCGAGGGTTGTGGTCACAGCCTGGTTTCCATCTCTCAATGGTCTCAATCCACCAACTATAATCTCGCCTTCTTTAGCCTCTGTTTCTAGAGACAGGGCCGATTCCACTTCCTCTCTTGTGATAGTTAATTCCATTCCGTACATGTGCAGTGTTTTGGTTTTCTTTGTTTCAAACACATTTACTCCCTCCAGTTTCTGTTTTGGTTCTTTATTTAATATCCCAGCCGTCTCTTTTCTTCCATGTACAGTAAGTCGCAGACTTCCAGTTGCAGTTCTCCCCAGTTTATTTATGCGAATTCCTATCTTTTCTATATCTTCCTTACTTTTTACCTCTTTTAGTACATGTGCATAGGTGTTCTCTTGAGATTTTATTATAATTTCCTCGTTACGTAATCCTGGGCTTTATATTTGATATTCTCTGCTTATCTAGCCGTTTTCTATCCTTTGGAATCATGTAGTTTACATTACATTTCACTTTAGACGTCAGGAACTCCAATATTTTTCCTACACAGTCCCTATTTAGACCTTCTGGTGTAATCAATACTAAATTACTTGTTTTCTCCTTTATAACTTGTTGTCTTAACGCTTCTATTAAGGAGTAAAAGTCCTTCATATCATTAACTTCTTGTTCTACAGTATAGGGTAACAAATACATCACCCTTTTTGGTGCTTTTATCCTTTCTCTACAACTTATCTTGGTTTCCTGGACAATATACTCAAGTTGTCCATCCTCCCACCCTTCTTCAAACATTTCCTTTATTGCTGGGTATAATTTAAATACCTTCTTAGCAAAACTTTGTCCCCTTTTTCTTCGGGATCCATAACGATGGCTATGTCACTTTCCACTATCGTCTTAAATGGGTTTACTGCTATTAAAATTACTACACGAAAACCTTTTACTGGTTATTCTACATCTAGGAGTAATGACAGATCCTCATAACTATGTCCCTCTTCCACCGCCCTTTCTATTCCGGATATATCTACATAGCCAGAATGAATCATTTCTGTCTGAGTGCCTGTAGTGACCCTATTTGTCCATTTACATTTCGATGTCTTTCCTCTATTTTGTTCTTTCCTACCCTGCTTGTCTAAACTTATCTTACTATAGCTTGGTTTTTGTCTTTCATTTTCCTTCAGAAAAAAGTGCCTGCAAAAAATCTTTTGTTCATAGTATCGACCTGGAAAAAGATCCTGTCTATCATTTTCTTTATATCAGTATTTGTATTAGGTATATTCTTATCAAATTCTTCTGTTCAATCGAAGTTTTTTCCAGCTTATCCATTCCGTTCTTAAAATCATGAAAATCTTTTGATAAGGTGTCTTCTTCTCTTTGCCTTTTATTAGATGAATCTATTTTTTCAATCTCTGCTTTCCAGTTTTCTTGATCAATCATATTATTCATGCATCCGGTAGAGCCACGTCACAAAAAGGGCGGTGACCGCCTAACTAAAGGTCGTTTCTCAATGGGATTCTATATAATATCCAAACCTTCGGGAACTAAGCCTTTTTCTTCTTTTCCATGTTCCATAGTTCCAGTAACTTTTTTATGCACTTCAGCCTGGTTCCCTACTGAAAGTGCTGTGCAGTCGCTTGCCAACGATCGCATGAGACCTACACGAACACCTTCAATACCGACCGGAACTGGGGTTCCGACTCCCTGCTCCGTAAACAATTCTGTCGTTTTCCCTTTATTCATAATTGTTGCTAATGATGGGGCTGCCACGATCCCAAGTGACCGCATGTGAGATTTGTGGTGGACAAAGCGGTACTGGGGCGGCTTTTCTCCGGGTACTCCGGTTTCCCTCGCCATCGCATTCCACCGGTGCTCCATCATAATTCATGTATCATCAGTGTCACCGCCTGCGGTGTCATAAGTAGTTAAAGTGGGCGTTAAACAAATGTAAATGATGTGATATTTATGGACGCTCTTTAACTGCTGTGGTTCTCAGCGTCCCATTCTAAATTGGGCGTGAAAGACCGCTTAATTTTACTCAGAGGCCTCTCTATCAGGCTTGAGGTTCTTTTACGTGCCGTAAATCTACGACACGGGACCAACAGCTTTACTTCCCTTCCGAAGGAAGCCATGCTAAGGATTTTTACACCCGAAGAAATTCATCGCCCTCCGCGACCTTGGGTATATGAAGTCAGCATGGTAACCATTACACCACGGAGGGCGACTGCCATCCTGAATTCCTTAGTTCTTTGAACACAGAAGACTTACCTAGTTTTGTATGGTAACCCGCCATATTCGGAAGGCTGACTGCAGTGGCAAACCCACTGGGCGATGGGGGCGCCACATTCCTACGCCAAAGTAGTAGTAGTAGTAGTAGTAGTAGTAGTAGTAGTAGTAGTAGTAGTAGTAGTAGTAGTAGTAGTAGTAGTAGTAGTAGTAGTAGTAGTAGTAGTTGTGATGGTGGTGGTACTGTTAGTGGTGTGGTCGGGTCGTGGTCGTCATGGTGATGGTGTGGTAGTGGTAGTGGTAGTTTTATTGAATTCTGTGAATCATATTGTTCACTGGTAATGTTGATATAAAGTGACATGTCAAGTGACATGTTACAATATATACAATAAGCATTTGATTTATACAGATAAGTTTTACATCATGAATTAAAGTTTTTGTACTTAGATTATGCATAACTACTAAGTGCCCACATTCACTGTTGAAGAAATTCCTCATTTGAGTAATAGCAGTGAGCAAGCAAATGTGCTAAAGATATTTTATATTTCTCTAATGACCATACTGAATGGGAGTTTGTTATTTAACTTGGTACCTGCATGAATTGTTCCATTTTGCAATAGCATTGTAGCGGTTCTCATTATGCGCATGTCTGATTTTTTTTCTAGTGTTATGGTCATGAGTTTCCTTGTTTGTTGGAAATAAATGTTCACATGAGAAGTGTTGTCTTGTGAACAGGATTAATTCGTAGAGATATATACGTGGGAGAGGTAAGATGTGAAATACCTTAAAGATGGATCTACGTGAGATTCCAAAAATAACTCCTACCATTCTTCTTAGCAATTTATTCGGGCTTTAAACAATATAGTACATTTTGGTGAGCTCTCCTAGAACACTATTCCATATCGCATGATTGAATGAGTACAATCAAAATAAACACTTCTCAATGATTCAAGATTTACATTATTTACCAACATTCGAAGAATGTAAAAAATAGTTCTTAATTTAAGTGATAAAGCATTGATGTGCCTATCCCATTTTGCATTATTCTGTAACCAAATACCAAGAAATGATATTGACTAACATTTTTTATTTCTGTGAGTCATGGTTTCTTTGAAAGTTTTATTTTGAGGAGTGTGAATCCATTACAACGTTTCCCCCTCTGAAGTTACTCTCAGCTGATTGCCTTAAACCAATTTGAGGCTTCTCTTGCTGTTTCTTTAGGAGTGTTTCTTGGTTTATTCCTTTTACAATTATACCTATTTGTATCATCTGGAAACTCTGTTGCTTTATTCGTTGGCAAGTTATATGACAAATCATTCGCAAATAACAAAAACATAACGGGGCCTAATTAGATCCTTATGGAGCACCCAATTTGATCTGCTTTGTCCCTTATTGACAGTTGTACATCTTTATTGTCTATAAATTCTACAAGTTATTTCCTATCCTTAAGATATGAGCTTATCCACTGCAATAAAATATCTCTAATATCCCAATTTATCTAGTTGGGCAAGAAGATTCAATACATCAAAAGCTTTAGACAAGTCATGGGAATTTCCTGATACATTCTCCTTCCTGTCTAAGGTTTCTATTACTATACTTATAACTTTCAGAGTGGCACTTTCTGTGAATCTGCTCTGTCGAAAGCCACGTTTAGCTTCTGATATCAATCTAATCTATTAAAAAAAAGTTTAATATTTTATAAAATATTTTTTCAATCATTTTTTAGAAACCTTACAGCAATTTAATAGATCTGTAGTTCTTTTCGTATGGATACCCTTCTTAAACAGAGGTTTTAATTTAGATAGTTTTAAAGAAGTTAGAAAGACTGCATGTTCAAAGGAGGTATTGTATATATCAACTATAGAATGTGCTATTAGCTGAGAAAATGTCTTTATTAGGAAATTCGATACATCATCATCTCCATGAGAATATTCAATAATTATAGACAGTACTATGGATCTGTGGTGTTTAAAAATATTATTGATTCAGTTTAAGTTGGTTCGTTATATTTTGACTTTGTATCTGTACATCAATGCATTTGATTTGATATTTTGGCTTAGACTTAATAGATTGATTTAAATTTTAATTTAGTCTATCAAGATCAATAGCATTACTATAAGCTAAATCGATTTCATTTAAGCCCACAAAAAACAGTAATAGGATAAAACGATTAACTATACCTACTAAATTAATTATTAAAGTTATATCGAAAAGAAAAGAAGGGAAATACACATTAAAATAATTAAATAAGGTACTCCTTTGTGACAATAAGCCTGATAAACCTAGGGCAGACCTCTGGTCTATTACACGTAAGCCCACTTTAGCAAGGGTTTAACCGCGTTGTGATAGGAATGTGGGCTTTTTGTTTTTGTTTGGTTTTTTGGTCCCATTTTCTAAAAAGACTCGGGGACATTGAACACACCATACAAGTAAACCAACTGTCATATAACCATTTTGACCATCACCACTAAATATTTAACTATTGCGAATACATGCATTTTTTTTTACTACACCGCCATATTATACAATTATTCATTTATCAATATTCCAGAAAAACAGTAAACAGTGCTTTTTAATATCAAGAAAAATAAAAAATAGTAGGATGAAAAAGCATACATGCTGGCCAAAAAACCAGACAAACATAAAAATAATTTAAGAAATTCCAACTAATGATATGTCCTATACATTAAAAAGCAGTACAATGACATTACCTTTCCCTTATGGCAGAGAATATTTTAATGATTGTCCATAAACTTTATTATTGAGTAATAAGCCTTGCTGCACAGATAGATCTTAAGAGCAGACTTGTACCTTTCCATTTTTTCCGAAAATAATAATTTTATGTTATTTGGAAGTGCATTGAATATTCTGCACATTCATAATTTATTCCTTTTTGGTAACAGGTTAAGCTAGCAATTAGTTTGTGTAAATCCATTCTTTGTCTAGTATTTATATTATGTTAATTTACATTTTTACTTTCTCTACACGTACTGTGCACATATAGAAGTCGTTATATTGCACCCAAAATATATTTTGGTATCCCGTAAATACAATATAGTGTGTATATATATGTCTTCGGGCAGCATAGCTCAAAAACGAAAAATCCGTTAAATATCAAACTTGATATTTTAGATCAGTATCTTCCAAGGTTGCGACAAGAAGATTTTCAAGGAAGTCCTTCACACCCAACTACCCTTTACGTGGAAAAAAATTCGAAAATTTTTATTTTCTCAAAAATGGCTCTAACGATTTTGATTAAAATCTATTTTATGTAAGATGTTTACATCGCAAATATAATGTTTATCTTGAATTTTGTGCGAATAATCTCTGAAGACCTATTTATTCTGTATGATTTTTATTGAATTATGCAAAACTGGTAAACTGTAAGAGAAATTGATTTCAATCCTTTATCAACCACATTTTAAAACATTTGACTATTGTTTTAGCCTAGTGTATTCCCTTATTTTCCTCCTACTTGTAAGGAACTAAGTAATGTGATCGTTTCTACTAATGTTTTTAACATGAATAGAAGAATAAGCTTATAAACAATATTTTGTTGCAGAGATGCAGAGAAAATTGTGTGAATGGATCACTTCAGATTTTTTCTACAAAGTATTCTTGATTTTTGATAAGTAAATACACGAGCAAGTAAATGTATTCATAAAGAAATGTCAAAATGTTCAGCCTTTGAAATAAATCCTTACAAGCTGTATCGTTGCTGTCTCACATTGTTCTGGTGGCTCTCTTTTGTAATATAAGCACCATTTACTTTCAACCGAATTGCAAAATGTAAATGGCGTGGTATTTATGGGCGCTCTTTAACAGCCGTGGTTCTCAGCG
Organism: Hymenopus coronatus; assembly: GCA_030762935.1. Lineage (NCBI taxonomy): Eukaryota > Metazoa > Arthropoda > Insecta > Mantodea > Hymenopodidae > Hymenopus > Hymenopus coronatus. The sequence continues at coordinate 92,585,268 of CM060898.1, forward strand.
TCCTATTCTATATTACCGAATTGCTCCAGAATATAAGACCACATTTCACTACCGAACAAAAATAGGCATAGGACACCTGCTTTAAAGAATACTTTAGGAAAAATCTGATGTGTTGGACTCACATGACTTTCTCTAGCCGTTCTACAAGCTTCTTACATAAGATTATTCTTCTTTCTGCACCTTGTTGATCGAGGTATTCAGCACAATGTTTTTATTACTTAGTTCCTTATAAGTAGGAAGAAATTAAGGGAATACACTAGGCTAAATCGATAGACAAATGTTTTAAAAGCTGTCATGTGCGATTGTCATTACAAATGGCTTCTTTTATTGGCCAGGAGTAGAACAAAAGAAAAACGGACACTCCCGCCTGAGAAAAGTATAAGTACTTCACAACTGAAACTATTAATAATGAATATCTCAAAAACGGTAAGCTCCACGAAAAAAATGTATGTTACGTAAATTGTGTATTTTAATAAGGCCAACATTTTTTGTATAGTAAGTTTTTGTCTATCTCTTACGGCTATTAGTTATGCCAAATTAAGCAAAATTCATCCAGAATAAACAGGTCTTTAGAAGCTATTCCCAGAAAATTCAAGATATACATTTTATTTGTCAGGTAAATATTTTTAATATACGATATTTTAATCAAAATCGTTAGAGCCATTTTTAAGAAAATCAGAAATTTCGAAAAAAGTTCCATGTAAAGGGTAGTTTGGGGTGGGGGGATTTTTCTCAAAATGTTCGTGTCACATCCCTGGAAGATACTGAACTTAAATACCAAGTTTGGTATTTTAGCTACTTTTCGTTTTTGAGTTATCGTGTTCACAGACACACGGACACACACACATATGCGGACCTTTTTCTGGAAATGCGTTTTTTGGATTCAGGGGGTCCTAAAAGATATATTTCCGGTGAAATCTCGACATCGAATTTTTGGGTGGAATGCAATACTTCTCTATCCATATGTACATTGTACATTAGGGGCAAGAGAAAGTAAAAATGAATTCAATGATCTAAGTGCAAATATCGCCGATCTTAGCTTAGGTATAATGTTATCTATATTAGCATTCTAATTCAGATGCATATCAAGCTGGAGCCCTAAGATGTTAATATCTGAGATTTGTCGAGTTAACTTTGTTAGTGCCTATCTGCAGAATAAGATTTTTTGAATTGTATATTGCAATTTTCAAGACTTAGTTTTATCAACGTGTAAAATGTTAATTTAATTTAAACCAATTGCATATAGTGCTGAATGCATTATTCAGTTTTGGTGCAAAATCTTTAAAGTTACCGGTGTAACAATAAATTATGCTAGTATTATATCAGCAAACGAGACAGTGGTTGCTATGATTCTTATTTCGTTGCAGGAAATCGGGTGAAAATGTAAATGCAGAGTGAAAGGAGGTAGCAAGATTGCTCCTCAACGGTTGCCAACAATGGTGCATCGGCCCTTATGCCCGCTGGAGAGTTTATTTCAAACTTTTTATTATTTTAGAGTCGATTATTTAAATTCTGTCGTCCAAGCAACTCTTAGAAGGACTGTATAGCAAAAGGCTTAGTTGCTGGTGGAATCGCTTCATTAACCTCTTTATAGATTCCAGAGAAATAAGCCCCGTGAGTTCATGCGCCTTAACGTCATCTAGGCTTCCTCGAACTCGTACACAATCGTACATAATAGTAAAGAGTTTCCGAGTAATATTTCACACACTTAATGATACCGCAGCCAACGGTGATTCAAAATTATGTGTTCATCACATGGCAACAGGGATATAGGGTCTAAAGTAGCACAGCCACAGATATAGAGAGAATAGATAGGAAATGCCTTATCCTAATACATTGTGGTTTTGAGGCACATTTTTGCCAAGCCACCATGATTAGAAACTACACTTTTGAGATTAGTACGCTTTGTGTGGGTTAAATGTCTACAAAATAAATATTTTTTGTGGTGTTTAATGTTGGATTAAACAGTAAATTTAGATTTTAAGTTTAAAACCAATGTAATAGTCAATGCGTGTGCGGTGTTTGGTTATAGTATCTCGAATAGCAGGGGAAAAAAAAAAACAATAAGGAAAGGGAAAAGTGTTTCAATGCATCGTTTAGGGTACTTATTTAAGTGGTTTTGTGGTGTTAAATGTTCAATTGAGCAGTAAATTAGGAGTGTAAGTTTTAAACAAATATAATGGTCAGTACGTTTGTAGTGTTTGGTTGTTGTTTCTCGAAATGCAGAAGCATAAACAAGGAAAGGGAAATGTGTTTCAATACATATTTTTTAGAGTACTTATTTAAGTGCTTTTTTGGTAGTATACTATGTTAAATATTCCAATACACAGGTTAATGTTCTTATTTAAGTTATTTATTTCGGTGGTATACTTTACTTAATGACATATGCTATACATTATCAACAGAACGATTCTGTATTGATTGTACATTTTAGATTTCCAAATCGGAAAGGCCGTTGAGAAGCACTAAAATTGTCAACCTACTGCGGTGTATAAGAAACCTTTTGCTAATTCGTCCGGTTAGTAGCTGATGTGCTTATGATACCAGTGACGTGAGAATAGTGGGCGTGTTCCTCGGACTCGGAATGCAATATAGTCATTATAACAATTTGAATATATTCCGATACTTATTGCCAGTCGCAATCTGTGGTGTAATGGTTACCATGCTAAGTTCATATAGCCAAGGTCACGGGTTCAAAACCGGTGGAGGGTGATGTATTTTTTCGGGTATAAACATCCTTAGCATGGCTTCCTTTGGAAGGGCAGTAGAGCCATTGGTCCCGTGTCGTAGATTTACGGCACGTAAAAGAATCTCATGCCTGATAGAGGCTTCTGAGCAAAATTAAGCGGTATTTCACGCCCAATTTAGAATAAAACACCGAAAACCACTGTAGTAAAAGAGTGTCCATAAATAACACACAATTTAATCCATTTCTGATACTTGCTACTCTGTTTTGGTGTGCACTTATTTTATTAGTTCATGTAGTGGAATTAATGGCTATAGGCATTAGAGACAAACTATAATATTTGGTCAAAATGTTATATTTTCCCCTCCTTCAGTTTTAGACCAAGAAATTAGAACTAAATCAAGTAATGACGCGATGTTTATAGTAATAATACTACAAGATGGCGGCTGACACAAATCGTGCTTCAGCAAAGCAACATGAGCACAGCCAACTAAAAGTTTTGGCTGAAGTCACAAAGTACATGTATGAAGTACGAATAATACGTGTCAACAAGAACAAGTATGAATATTATTTTACCCAAACTATTCCATTAATTTCGATCTCCGACAATTCCTCAAAATAATAGTTAACAGTAACTGTTAAATGATACGTATTTGATTAGTCTGTTTTCAATTAAAGTAAATTGTACTGCATTCGCTTTTATTTTGAATTTAATGCAGACATTTGGCAACATGGCACTGTAGAATAGGCTTATATAGAATTCTGGCTATGCGGAATGATACAAAATATGATATTATGGTTCAAAAATTATTTTTGTAGTAGCCGCCTGCGAACATCATAAGCTTAATTACATTTTATTTAAGTTATTATATATACTAGTGGCTGTCAAGGTTTTTATACTCATGTCTAAGAATTGGACATTTAATATTTAAATGATGTTGATTTCAAGTGCGGAAGTGCACTGCTGCAGCAGGAGGCAAAGCAACCAAAAAAATAATAATATTGTGATACGTAGTAAAGGTTTGGAGAATGGAGTGGGAGTGAAGTCCGGTATTAAATAACTTTGATAGCATTTGAAGTCTTTTCTGGAAAATATGTCAGGAAAAATGGAGCCAATTGGAATTTTATTTGAATTACAATGGAAGAAAAAGTCAGAGGACGTGGCTAATATAGGGATTTGGGATACTCCCGATGCTTCCTTGGATTGGATGACATTTAAATCTTACCTGGTAAGTAAAGTTGCAAATTTGCTGAAGTATGTATAAATGCAATTATTTGTGGTCAGAAGTTGTTATTATTTCACGGTGATATTCAATATTTCAACTTTAATATAATTGAGCTGTCATCATGTAATTAGTTTACTTTGTTGGGCCGCTAGTTCTCCAAGCCGCAATTTAGGCTAGTTTTGCGTACTAAAGGGACAGCCCTGAATATTGGGGGCTATGATGGGGAGATGGTTCAAAATTAAGTTGCCGATTTCTTCCCCTCTTACATACCCAGCTTTCTCTTTATCTTCTCATTTCCCTTTATCCGTTTTACTTATTATTGTATATATTATATAATTTCATAAATTACCTTTAGTAGACGGAGGTTGGATCGGCATACTCTTGGTTTCATGGCATATCATGCTACCCATTGCACAGATAGTTGGGAACTTTGGTAAAGAATATGAATCATTTTACTTAAGAGCCACCTAACGAAAATATACGGTTTAAATATAAATATTTTGCTCACATTGCATTAAGGATAGCAAGTGCTTAAATGACAATTTTATTTTCACGTGCATGAATGTCAATTTTTATTTTTGTCATGGTTTTCCAAGCATCCTGGCTATAGGTGACACAAGTGTATACGTCACGTCAAGGAGAGAGCATGCATGAGATTGATGATTACTTCCCCATGTGCAGTTGGGCATGTAAAATGACATGTGCATCAACACTTGCAATGGTTTTGTAGTTACTGCAACCAAATGTATCCAAACCATACATATGCAGACATTAAGAGAGTTTCTAATAAATTGTAGTGTTATGTCTAACATTCGCATTTGTCCTAACTGTGGTGCTACTCTTGTTGCACACTGAAACTCGGAAACATTCCTACATAGAAAAAAATATTAGTATGTCAAAAACAGAAACCTAAAAGTGCAGCTTTAAAGTTTCCATGCATGACAATACCTTTTCTCTTCCACATTCACTTGAAAGAGCACAGTGTGCTGGTTAATCAGGAATCCATAAAGACAAACTTTTCTGCAACATAAACTAGACATTTCTGTTCACATGTGAAGGATTAGTGTTCATTCCCTAGAAAACTGTTGTTTAGATTGGTGTTTCTGTAACAGAAAAAAAAAAAAAAAACTAGGTGGAAATGGTGTTGTTTGAGCTAGATGAAGAAAAGGTATGGAAAAAAAAAATATAACTGGGTGAGTAATTGGAGGGGTAAAGAGAAAGCATGTGCAGAACATTTTTATTATCCCTGTTGAAAAGCAGATTAGTATTTTTCTTCTACCAGCAGGGATTAAAATTGTGAGTAATTGCTGGAAAGCTTACAACTATCATTCTGAAAAAGGGTTTATCCCCTTTAAGGAGAACAGAAGCATAAATTTTGTGGGCGCAGATGTCACCGAACACACAAAATATGGAATGGTCTTGGAGAGAAGTGCACTGCAAAGTACCAAGGTAATAGCAGCACGTTACAGCGGATACCTGGCAGAATTTATGTTTAAAAGAGCATATCCAGAATATCTTGCTTTCTTCAAAGCTATTGTGCAGATGAATACTCCTCACTATGCATAAAAGATAAGTGTAGCATACATAGTTTCTTCAGTTAGCAAATTCCGTGCTTTATTACCCACAATATGCAAGCTTAACCACCATTTTTTCCCAAGGATTTACTCTATATACATATTCAATACAGTGCATAATACAGAACATCAGTTCATATGTACACACTAAACCTAAGGCTAACTTCAGGTTAAATAAACAAAATAGAGGACCCTTTAGTTTCGCTACAGCCTGTTCATCTCCCACTCGATCTAAAGCTATGGTTTCTTCATTTACATTGATTCTGTATTTTGTTACCTATGACATGCAAGTTTAACTGCCACTCTTATCAAGCAATTACTCTGTATATGTATTTAATGCACATAAATGAGTAATATAAATTCATATATAAATACTAAACCGAAGACTAACCTCAGGTTAATCCTAGAAATGGCAGGACCCCTTAATCTTCCTGCAGTTCAGTACAGCTGTCGGCCTGTGCTTGCCTCTCACTCTTTAAAGTAAAAAAAGTAAGATCTCAAACATGGTGCATATTGGTGCCAATAAGTTCCAAAACCTTAACAAAACCACTCAAAGAAGGTACATGTTGGACACATTACAACATCGAAAAAAAAAAAACAGCCATGGGGTCAAATTCATAGTGATTGCTTATTCGTATAAGGTAGCTCGATCTCCACTTAAGCAATAAGCAGAGCAGCTACCATCTTGCATCAAATATTTTGTTTGTTAACAATGATGTCAATTGCCAGGATCATATTAGCGCCACCAATGTGCCGGATTTTGTCCCACAGGAGTTCTTTAAAATGCCAGTAGATCTACTGACATGGGGCTGTTGCTTTTAGACACACTTAAATACCATCGGTCTAGGTCGGGTTTGAGCCCATGACCTTTAGTTCAGAAGGCTAGCACCTAACCAACTAAGCTACCCAGACTGGCAATTTGCATCAGTTGCATAAGTGGTGCAAAAATCATGAAAATGTTCTTTTTTTAATTTTTTTGTTAGATAAAAATATTGAAAATTTTATCTTCAAAATGGTGCAAAAATTACTTCAGTATGTCAATTCTAAGGATTTTAAAGCTCTTTTTAAAAGTATATTTCTTCAAGTTGTAGGTGTGCCAGATATGATTCTTAGCTGAATGTTATTTCTTATAAACTATTTTGAAAATCCTCTTTCTCAAAGAGTATAGTTATGTTTATGAGCTAGTTGGCTAACCAAGTGGCGAAGATGTTGAGAGCACTCATCAATAGCTGCATGAATTATGTCCAGTAGAATTTTCTGCATAGCTGATATGATTGATTTTATTAGCATCTCAATATTGTGGTGCTTCTTTTGAAATGCTATTGCCTCGAGCTTCTGCCACAGAGAATAATCTAATGGATTGAGGTTTGCACTTCTGCTAGATCAGTCAGCAGTGATGAATTAATGGTTGCCAACCACTGCTGCATGGTTTTTGCTGCCCCATATGTTGTTAACAAAGCCTGGAATCGAACTGGGTGTATCTCCTTTAATTTTTACTTTCTCTACACATACTATGTATATGGTGTATAGAGAAGGTATTGTTACTGAAATTTTGCAGTAAATACATGTTTTGAGACCCCTGAATCCAAGAAAGCGTTTTTAAAAAAATTACAAACTTGGCAAAACAGCTGAGAGATGATGCTTTAGAGGAAGTGTCAACATGGAAATGAAGAGGAATATAAAGGAGAAGGGAAAGATAGGAATGAAAATGAAGATTGGAGAGGACGTGGAATGCAAAGAAGAAACAAAATTTCACAGTTGTTGAACATGTTACAAATGATTAAATTACATGCATAGTTAGGTATTTTGTTTTTGGGATTTCGGATAATTTACATTTATTTGATTGTGTACCTTTTTCATTAGCGTTCTTACTGGAATTTATTGAAATTGTATCATTATTTGTAGATCGAGATTCAACTTCAACCTGCTCCATTGCATCATTTGGTAATGTTCTTCCAAACCTTTCCCCAGCCTCAGCACATCTACCTAAATAGTAAACAAAAAAACAAATAAACTAGCTGCAAGGGAGTCAAAAGTCAACTAGTATAGTTAGTGATATATACTTGTTTGAAGTTGATGATGCTGTATGTGTATCACATTACTATCCTGGAAATGCATTGTCATCCAACTGTGGCCTGATTATTGCTGACAAAGATGTGCTGCAAGTGTGTACTAGGTCGGTTTACAAGTTAAGCTGAGCCCTGTGTGACTAGTAATGACACTAGGCCTCTGCTTATTCTGAGGTGGTCCAGTGTGAAATTTTTTCAGTGGCAGAGGGAAAATGTCAATTCCCATTGTTCTTTCAATAATTTTATTAATATCTTATGTTTAATATTGAGATTATTTTTGCTTATAAATAACTTCAAATCTCATGAAAATGTGAAATTTCTTAAGAGAAATTAGTTATGAGCTGATAAAACTAGCATCAGCAAACAAGAATTTTGGAACTATTTGAACTAGAAGTGCCACAATAAAAAAGAAAAGTTTTCCAATAAAACTTATAAATGGCAAACTCACAACATCCAGTTGCAATCTTTATGATACTATTTGAACTAGAGGTGCCACAATAGAAAAGAACATTCTTCCAATAAAACTTATAAATGGTAAGCTCACAGCATCCAGTTGCAATCTTTATTCAGAAATAAAAGCAACTAAAGTCATCAAGTGTTATTTACAGGAAAGTCATGTAAACCCCCCTTGAAAAGCATCTTCAAGAACCTGATAAAATTTATAATGAAGCAAAAAATTCATTAGATACTGCCCTTTTTTTCCCCCCAAAGTAATATCATACTGTTATGTACTTTTTCCAAATATTTGATATGTAAGTTAATCATTCTGAACACATATTTGGTAATGTAAACTAAATTTATAATTCATTTATTAATTGACTTGCCAACAAACACTGTACATACTTACAGTAAGAGTTTGAGAGGTCATTGACACTTACAGTACAATCAGGATGTAACACTCAAGACATGTGCTACTTCAAGTAAAAAATCTATTGCAAAATTTATTAGCAAAAGAGTATATAAGAAGGCTTTGTCCATATAATTTAAATGTAGACTTTCATTTGTTCACATCGAGAATTCATTTTTTTCTTAATGTTCAATAAAATGTTGAAAAACAATTTTGATTTATTATTGTTTCTTTTACAGTTTTTTCAAAAAGTAATTTGCTAACCACAAATCGTAAGTTACTTATCAGGTCTTGAATGCTTGGGAAAACTTGGCCTTGTATTCCCAATGTGCTTTCTTGACCTGATAAGTATAACTTAGTTCTTAGTATACAATATTCTATATCATTCACTGTAATTTTCCAATATATTTTTTATATTTTTATAGCAGTTACATGTAACATCTATCACATTGAATACATTTTAAATTGCATTGATACTACCCCCCAAAAAGAATACAGAAATCTGTAAATTTGGCTTCTGAGCTCGACTTGTATTCTTACCTGGAATCCTACTAATGGTTATGTTGCTTTCTCCATCATGCAGCGGAAGAAATTCTTCTTCCCACCTTTTTAACTTCAGTTTTTCCTTTTTAGTTCAGTCTTCATATTCTGAATCTTTTCTGCCTAAGTTTCTTCCAACTTGATGCAGGTGGTTTGTAAAGTGTTCTTTTTTGATGCTTGGGATCTGAGATTTATTTAACAGTAGTGGAAAATGCTTAAGAATTGCTACAAAACATTGTATTCACAAAACTCTTCTGTACAGTACATATGAGTGGCAGTACTTGGCAAACAACAGCTGCGCACACAAGGTATTTCAAGCATTTGCTGGAAAAATGTCTAGCAAAAGCTTGGTAGATTAAATTCTTTTTATGCATGAGTTGAACAAGCCAAAGCTTAATCTTGTAGAGTAATCTTAAAGCGTTTGCTTTAACTTAAAGACTAATCTTCAAGATAAAGCTTGGATTTTATGCATTTGACCAAATATCTTCCAAGGATGCGACACAAAGATTTTGAGGAAAATCCCCCTACCTCCAACTACCCTTTACATGGAAAAATTTTCAAAAATTTTGATTTTCTCAAAAGTGGGTAATGATTTTGATTAAAATATTGTATTTTAAACATTTACATTAAAAATAAAATGTATATCTTGAATTTTCTGGGAATAGACTTTGAATACCTCTTTATTCTTGATGAATTTTGTGGAATTTTGCATAACTGATAAAGCGATGAGATAGAACAAACTTTATTACACAAAACATTTAGAACTCTTTAAAACACACATTTATATCAAATACATTTTTTCAAGGAGTTGACTGTTTTTGAGATATTCCTTGTTATTGGTTTCAGCTTTAAAATACTTAAACTTTTCTCATACAGGAATTTGTCAACTCCTGGCCATACAAACAGGAATTTTATCACCTAGCAACCAGCTTTTAAAAGATTTGACTATCGCTTAAGCATTGGTATTCCATAGTTCTCTTCTACGTACAAGGAAACAAGTAATAAGATCATTTTTTATATTTTTTGCTCGATCAGAATAAAGTGGATAGAAGAATACATTTTTTAACAATAACTTGTTACAGAAATGTAAAGAATAGAACACATAAGATTTTTCAGTTAGCAAATGACTTCTGTATCTTTTATATGCACTAACATATAAATCATCTTTAAAAGAAATATGTGACATTGTATGTCAAAAGATGTTCATTTCACGAGACAAAACTATTTGTTTATGCAGAGGATTGTGTCAAATCCTTGCACAAACAGCATTTACAACTTCTTTTGTGTGTACACACCTAGATGGCCAGATCTCATGCGATTAACATCTGCACCCATTTCTTTAAACCGTGCTATTGTCCAAAACACAAATCGTTCATTGATGCCAAGAGATTTCAGCAATACCAATACAGCAATAACATTTTCGTACACTCCCCACTCCATCTTTCTCTCTTGCCTGTTACTGGCATACTGCAAGCTGGTTACTCGCGGAGTAGTAAAGGTGACCTTGTGAATGACAATGTACAGTGTTGCCACATTTCTTCATTAAAAATTTCCATTCTACAGCATGTTTAAATTTTACTGATAGAACATTTGGCAGTACTGAGTACACTGTGTCACTTATTCTTGCTATGAGCTGCCAGGTCATGTTACTCAGAGCAGTGCTACTCTGCAATCTGTATGCACCTCACGCTGTGTGTTTCAGATTATAGTTACCCATTGTGTATAGAAAGTTGATGCATTCAAGTACTAGAGTCAGATGTAATACTTCAAGGAATTCCACTGCAATCTTTCCTCTTTAAAATGACAGATATTACAGAAATAGTGCAGTCAGACGAAATCCTTTTTTATGCAGATGTAGCTTAAGAAATAGACTTGTAATATGTTTTTCTTTGACAAATAGATTGGGCAGGTTGCTTTGATCTGCCTTAGTGAGAATTAAACAGTAACATGGCTCTTATTAGTGGGATTGAACCACCAATCTGTAGTGTCAGAGGAAAGACATTAAAAAGCATCTTCTTTGAAATATTAGCGCGTGACTTTCAATACCTTACGAGGTGATTTTGTCACATATGTAAATGCTGCATCAATGTCATGTCACTCAGTTGATACAGCTATGATAGGTTTTCCAACATAAAATAGTTTTATCACCAAGAATTTGACAGATTGTAATGATCATAAATAGTTAACATTATTGTAACTATTACATATAACTGTATAAACCAGCGTAACATTGAGTCTCGCCCATTGGTAATTGGCTCAATTGAATGAGCAATATGCAGACTTCAATTGAAGGAAAGAGGGGATGTCTATAAACCTTCACACACTCCTCCTGTTCAAAGAATTCCCGGGTCATTCCTAATAATTCCAATGTCTGGTCAGGTTATTGAGTGACAATTTGTTGCAAAGAATTTTTATTTTGCAAATAATCATTTGTAGATCAGCATTGTTTTTAAGACATCACACTTGAAATCTTGTATAAATATGTAATAAATATATATATATACACACACACACACACACGCACACACACACACACACACACACACACACACACACACACACACACACGTGCGCGTGCGCACGCACGCAGATAGGGTAGAAGTGAAATAATCCTACAAGTTTCAAGAGCAAATTCATATTATTGTGAATAATAATGAAAAGTTAAAAGTTTATAGTTTCAGGTACTTTTACCCATAAAATTTTACAATACTTGCTAGAATACTGCTGATTAAAGGTTCTTAATTTATAATTATATTCATAGAAAATTGAATAAACAACTATTTCCTTTGGTGTATTTGAAAAGAATGAACAGTTTTTGTGTAAATCAAATTTAAAATGTCCATAATTTGTTGCCTTCTTATTTCTGTTAGAACTGGCAACATTCCATCAGCTGCATTTACTTTCTTCCAGTATTGGTGTAGGTTGTGGGAATGTTTATTTAGTTACATGTAGTTGTTTTTGTCAAAGCCAGGGCAGTTAAAAGAGGCATGGATTAAAAAAAAGAAGAAGAAAAAAAACAACCCAAGAGCAGAAAATCTTGTTATAGAACAACATACACAGTGCTACGATTTTCAACTTCCAAATATTTGGAGATGATCTTAATTTATGGAAAAACATGGTGCAATTCTTGATCAGCTCAAAGACTCTGTACTGAAAGATTTCCTAACAGATCATACCAAGTGCAATTACATTTGTTGCCATTTGCCATTAGGACCATGATACGGATATTGTAATTCCAAATTGTTGTAATCAAAGGTGACACCAACCTTACAAAATTATCAATATGGAAGAGGAAATGTTTAATGTGTTTAATGAAAATGGTGATGGAAGCAGTCAGATATCGCTTGCACAGTCTCTCTCCCTCTCTCTCTCCCTCTCTCTCTCTCTCTCTCTCTCTCTCTCTCTCTCTCTCTCACACACGCACACAGGCACACACACGCATAGACACTTCTAGTATAATGGTTATTTTCTTCACTCCTTTTTTGAACTGAATACATTGTGAACTGGACAACACTTTAAATAAACATTGTATCTGAATTAATTGAAAGTACAACTGCGGAACTGACAGTTATCAAATTGAAAGTTGGCTGCTTGGATTGTTACCTTGTTACCAATAACCAAGACAGGAGATTAAACATATTATCATCAGGTGCAACAAGATTTCAAAGAAATGAACATCAACTGTGATAAGATTTTTTTTCGACAGTATCACTCCAGTCAGATGCCTAATCTCGGCAATTTCATTGGCCCATTGGAGCTGAATTGTCAATGAAATTTCAGTATCTTATCGAGTACTAAGTAGAGAAAGTAAAAAATACACCCATCTCAATTCCATGAATTTCTTCCTTCTTCATGCTCATCTGACAACATGACAATGCTTACAAGTAGCTAGCTATACAGCTGCAGCACTACAGCATGACCTTGTGATAAGTTAATGTACAGAATGGACATGTGCAGAATGGACATGTGCATATTTCAAAATGCAAACTTCAAGTATAGATTGAAAAATGGGATTGTGTACTATATGCGAGTAATAAGTACACAATTCTAATTCCTCAAATACAGGACATCTGACAAGGCTACGTTATCTTAAATTATAAGGCATTTGTGAATGGAAAACCTAACCTAAACTACTTTACAAGTATATTAAGCTTGCTGTAGGTTTGTCATTGTTTTCTAGACATGCATCAATTCTTGTTGGAGTTTTATTTGAATAGTGAAAACTCTTTCTTATTAGTTTTTGGAATTGGAGCAGAATATTGATTTGTGTTTATGTAAAACTTTGCATTTATATTCCACAAGTCATGCGCAATCTAGGGTAACTCCATGGTCTGCTTCCCAAGGTTACAGGTTCAAGCCTGGGTGGACAATGGATTTTTTCAGGCGTAAAAATCTTTAGCATGGCTTCCTTTGAGAGGGAAGTAGAGCCATTGTTCCTGTGTCAGATTTACAGCACATACAAAGAAGCCTGATAAAGAAGCCTCTGTGCAAAATTAAGCAGTCTTTCATGCCCAATATAGAATGGCATGTTGATAAACCACAGCAGTTAAAGAACATCCATAAATAACGCTCAATTTAATATCAACTTAATTTGATTATCTTCGAACATGCATTTCAAAATCATCTCAGTCCTATATTGAGCCATAAATAAATAAAATCCAAATATGTTACCCAGGCATCTGGGGCATATATTCAAACTTTAAATTTATTTCCAAAAAACAAGCATTACACATTGTATCTATTATATCATTTTTTCAGATAATTAATTAATCTATAAACCAACATTTCAAGTTAGGATCACTAAACAAGGATCTAAAATTTAAAAAGAAAAATTAATGTGTAAATAAATTGAAATATAATAATATAATAAAGCAAATTATTCTAAAACTAAAGTATTACTGGAAAACCTGCAACTTTACAACTGGTGTCCAGGCGCTTCCTATTCTATACTACACACTATATCACTGGTATCTAGCGAAAGGTGCTGATATCCAGCACCAACTAAGTTGTATATTTACTACAATGAGTTTGTTCTACCTACTAATAATGTAATTATTCATGTGCGATTATCAGTGCACCCCCACCCTCCTCTGAAGAAATTATTTTGTTTTAATGTCAACACACAGTTTTTCATTTCTCTGCGTTCTCTTTTGCAAATTTATTTTAACATGTTTCATTGACACTTGCTGATTAACTATTTGTTTTTAATTTACACAGAATAGACATTCTATAACAATAGAAATGGTACTCTGTTGTTCTGCAGTGATCATTTAAACAGTAGAAATGTCACTTATTATCATGCCGCAGGTCCTTTATTGCTGTTTCCTAAAGAAAAGCAACATGCACAGAAGTAGAATAAACTTTTAAACAAAGACTACAATCTGTTGAAAAAAAAGTTTTTATACAAGGTTAAAATTGGCATATATATGGAATGTAGCCATTTATTACATATGGTTCTTGAATGCAGATAATGTTTACATCCAGGTTCTCAAAACTTTTCCTTAACTCATACATAACCAATTTACTCTTTTGACCATTTATTTGTACAATTCTAAAAAATTCTGACATTTGTTAAAGCTTGATTTTAGAAAAAAACACTTCTTTTCTAGTTTTTAAGAAATTATCCCTATTTTCCTGGCCCCATACTGTTACATCTTTATCGAATTTGGCTACCTTCCTCTGTTTATTGTGCATTTGCTTTGTGTGATTGCTATTTTCTGATACAAAATTCTTGGAATCTGTACTTAAATGTTTTACTAGAGTAATTGCATTTTCTGACAATTCTATTTTTTTTACTGGTTTATAAGTATTTGTTTTGTATATAGCTTGTTTAGATTTAAATAGAGTAGAATTTGCATTAATTACAATTATTTCTTTCTTTTCTGATTTTATGGTTGGTATTCCTAATACATGCTATGTTGTCATATTTTACCTGCAGTAACAATGAGGGTGGCCAGCTCTGACTAGCATCAAAGACTATTCTACCATAACTCAAAACAAAATCTTTAAACATCTCTTCCAAATTTAAATTTTCACCTCTTCTTTCAAAGGCCTGATGTAACAATGAAAATAACTCTACTGGATTGGTTGGTAAATTTTTAGATTTAATTCAGTTATGTCATATGCATCTGGTACTAAGGATAAAATGGTATATTGATTCATATGTTTTTTCTTATTTAAACGTCAGAGTGTGGCAAGTAATGTTTGCAATTCCTCTTGACTACTAAGCTGCAATTTCAGCTCAAAAGTTCTGTACGTTTTGTCTTTGTTAGCAGTAAGCAAAGGCATCATACTGCAATGACCTACATACTGCGTGTGTATAGTATTTACAGCTGATTTTATTAATTTCAGGTTCCTTATTACATATTACTTTCTTTCCATTTCTTCTTCCTCTTCTTCATCATTCTTAAAATCTGTTTTATTAATTTTCACAATTTTCTTTTTAATCTTATCCATTTCTTTCCCATAATTTTTCAAAAATGATGCCGTACACAGATTTTTTTATTTCCTGCATATTTATTATTTATGCTTGCATCTTCCTCTGAACCATGTCTTCAATAGTTGTGTTGTAATCCTTATGTATTTTCTTTTTTATTTTTCATATCTATTTCTGTGTATTTTATTGATTATTAATTTAGGTGGTAAATTAGGTTTTTCTAGATCAGTTTGAACTTCCTTTTCTTGACTTATTTTATCATCCTCTTGGTGTGTTACTGTCTCAAGTTTTATTTCCAGGTATACTGACTCATCTGGTTGTGTTATAATGGCATATTTTTGATTTCCTTGGTTTAAGTTTGTTTTCTTAATTTATCCGCTTTCACTCTTTGAAGGTTTCATTTAATCCCTCTTGGTGTATTCCTCTTCTTTTTTCTTTGTTTCAATCCTATTGTATAAATTTTGCTCTCCATTGGTTCTGGCTAAAAATCCCTAACATTAGATCATATGTTGGACAATGCTTACCTCCACATTTCTTTTTTATTCTATCACATGGAATGCAATTAATCTGCTCCCAAACAAGCAGTATAACAAGTTAAAGATGTTCTCGCTCATTCACCTAAGCTCAGTAGCAGAAATCCCCGTGTAATCTACAGAAACTTATTGATAACAATCTTGCAAGAAATTACAAGTATTCCTGCTGCTAAGCTTAGACGAGTGAGCGAGAATATTTTCGCAAATTGTGCTGCCCATATGTAAGCAGAAGATCAACATTTCCATAATTTATCTTAAGATATGTATTTTAGTGCATTTTTGCTGGCACCACTTTACCAGTGACTCTCGGATCTCTCGCACACTGGT
Source organism: Hymenopus coronatus (assembly GCA_030762935.1). Lineage (NCBI taxonomy): Eukaryota > Metazoa > Arthropoda > Insecta > Mantodea > Hymenopodidae > Hymenopus > Hymenopus coronatus. Next base: position 92,601,506 of record CM060898.1, read on the forward strand.
GATACCAGTAATTTAATTGGAATGGATATGCAAGTAATGTCATTTTTGTTTAAATCTGCTGTTTAGGTGTGTGTGTGCACTTTCTAAAAGAATGAATAAAGAGCTCAAATGGAAAAACGTCTAGTAAAATCTTCACTTGGGCATCTCATTTCAAATTCCAAAATATGTGGTTTTCAAAACATGGATTTATACATTGATTTTAATTTACATTCTGTGCACTGCTTTGAGTACATAGGTTGTTTACAAAACAAATCCATGACTATCCTTGAACTCTCATACTGTCACTGACCATTGCCTGCCATGCTCATTAAGGTGCAACATTAAATGTTACTCTTTTAGAATTGGAATCTGATTCAAATCAGCTTACATCTACCTAATCCAAGATGCTGGTATTATTAAAGGTGTCTATCTTCAAGCATTTTAATTTACCAAGTACTTTGTTTTGCTAAGCTCGTGTTTTTTAAATGTTTCTATGCATCACACAATATAACATCACAGCATTGTAATGAAATAGTTGTTCATTATGTTACAACTTCTGTTTCAGTGTCAGAATCTTGGAACTATGGAGGACATACATGTTGCTTATGTGGACAGTGATGGAGATGAGGTAAGTTGTAGACATTATAATATGCTGTGAAGGCAGTAGCTATATATGATTAATATCTTGAATTGCATAATCAAAATCTTTCTTTGGTATCAATACATTTTGATGCATATATTTGAGATTTTTGCATGCTCCTGTATACAAGCAGTATTGTATGAATTCAATAGAACACTGTCAGGAAAGCTTCAGCTCATATTTTAACCTGTTAAAAACTCAACTAAAATCATAAGTATTGTGTTTTCTGTTTACTAGAAAGGCAACAAAAATGCCTTTTTCTCCTCAGCAAGTATTGTTTTAGTACATTTTATGTGTGCATATTGTAACAAAAACTCTTTTTCTCCAATAACTACTCTTTATTTCTTCCAAATTGGTTACCGTTGGAATCTGCTCACAAATATCTGTCTTTCTTCATTGTTTTCGTAACAATTCTGCTGCATAGTTTAAACTAAGCTCTGGGCATACTTTGTTCCCCCTTTTATACCTGTCATGTGGCAGCATGAAGCCATCATACGTGCAAAATACCACGGATGTCACAAGTGTAACAATACATTTGCATAAATATCCACCACTGGTGTTAGATAAGATTTTTATTCATTAAAATCATTACAGGAATTCAATGCCTTCATCATAATAAATAACATTTCTCTAGTATACAATTACAATTAATATGTACATTTTATGGGAACATAAACAAGATTGCAAGGTATTTATCCAAGGGTGGGTATAAGTTTAAGAAAATGGAGTAGTCATAAATTCATTACTACTGTAGAATATGTGAGTTAAGTGATGGTTTTTAACTTTGTTTGAAATGTGTCCGATTTAAGAGTTTCCAATTACTGGGTAGCTTGTTATAGAGAGAAAGTTCTCAATGTGGTATGCTCTGCAGATAGATTTTACTGCTTTGATGCTTGAGATGCAAGTTTGCTATCCCCTGCTATTGTAGGAATGGTAGAATTCATGCTAAAATATTATGTATTGCTAGGAATGAAAATAAGTCTCCAAAATGTAAACACAAAGTAATGGTAATATATGGAATTTTCTGAACACTGATTTTGTTGAAGAATTTTTGAGGACACTTCATGATTTTTACAATGCACTTTTATAGTATGAATATGTCTTTCATTTTGGTTGAGGATCCCCAGAAGGTTATACCATAAGAAAGTACAGAATGTACACAATCAAAATAAATTACTTTTAGGACTTCAAAAGATAATACATGACTAAGGATTCTCATTGCTTTGCTTAGCATACTGAGCTTTGTAATTATAAAATTAACTAGCTGCCCATCCCAGCTTTGCACGGGTGGTGTACCTAACGAAAAAAACTCAGATAAAATCTTCCGTTTACAGTATGACCATGCAATGAAATAAAAGTACAATTAAATAATTTGACAGCACTTTATTGTAATGCCTTGTAATGTACAATTTTCCTTCCGGAGAGAAAAAAAAATAGTGCTGATACTTTGCTGACTCTCGAGCACGCAATGTACAACATGCAAAAAACACAATTCAAGGTATATTACACACACTTGTAATGATTAGTCTTGGGATTTATTGTCATTGCGAATGCAAGGCGTGCTTAAATTCAAAACGAAAGTCGGTTGACATTACTGGTGTTCTTGGAATAAGTATATCCTCGCCTTAACTTTCCCATGTTATAGTAACTTAAATCAAATTTTTCATAATTTTTTAACAGTGAGTTTGTTCTGCTGCATATTTCGGCTGATTGATATTGAGTTCGTATAATTATCACCGAGTCAACCTTAGGCTGTAAATTGTGTGACAGGAATCCTGGCAAATCCCATACGGTAGTATGGAAAGGATGACATGTGGAGTTAACATCGTTGGCAACCAAGATGTCATTGACATAATAACATTAATGGCAGTGCATCCATAGTATAGTGGATATACGCTGGCATAGGTAATGAATTACATTAAGGAGAAAGTCACAAAGTAACATTCATGCTTCTTCCGAATCTCTTTCTTTCCTATACTCCTAATATTTTCCACCTCTTTCTTTATTTTCTTCTATGTCAAAACAGCAATTTCTAAGGCTAACAATGACGTAACTAAAGAGCAAGTAGATCTAGTTAGTCAATTGATAAGCTTTTATTTCATGATAGCTTTGTGTATTAAATTTCTCCATTTAACCCAAAATATTACTTGATCAAATGTATTAAGAACACCGCAATTGTAGTGTGATGGTGACGCAGGTATTTTCATGTTCTTTAGCTAGTTCATGTATCACATAACATCAAATAACCAACATCTACAATAGGAAGTTAATCCTAAAATGTCTCCTGTTATTTTCAGATTCTAAGAAGGGTGAATGGTTATGTGCACAGTTTATAACTTGTTCATTTTAAAGAATTACAACATAAATATACTTTTCTTTATTTAAACGATGTGACCAAGGGAACGATAGGTGATACATAAAAAATATATTTGATTTTCACAGTTAGCTTGCGCCATTTTCTCCATAACCAGGTGCATGCCCTTAGCAGTGAAGAAGAAAAATAGAGCAGTAGGTACTATGGCCTTCTGGTGGCAAATAATAAGTATGTATTTCAGGTGTTCGTCGCCAGGAAAGCTTCTTTATTTTAAACGATAGGAGTAAGTAAAGGGCCGTTAATACATAAAAGTGTATTTGAATTTCACTGCTGCATTGTGTCATCTCGATAAACTTTTGCGTTACCTTAACATTGGATGGGGAGGAAAAATACTACTATCGCTATCTATCGGAAAATAAATACCTAACTACTTACTCTACATGTTCAACTTCTTTGATTCTTTATTTTAAACGATAGGAGTAAGGAAAGGACAGTTAATATACAAAAATGTATTTGAATTTCACTGCTGCATTGCATCATTGTGTCGATAAACTGGTGCATTACCTTAACATTGAATGGGAAGGGAAATATATAGCAGTACTACAACCATTTAGCAACAAATAACTTGTACCACTGCCATCTGGTGGCCATTAACTGAAATGCGTTCACTTAGCACGGTTTTTATTCATATTATGAGATTTTAAATACTTTCCCGCACTATTTTGAAACATTTTCATCTCCACAAATCTTGTTGTGACAATAACAAACACAACAAAAAAAAGAGTTGTTCAATTTGATGCAGTCGTTGGGAAGTGATACGCATACATACATATCAGTGATTCATTTTTATATATATATATATATATATATATATATATATATATATATATATATATATAGATATGTGTCTTCCAGATTAGGTCAGAATCAATCCATTACTCCTAGAAACTTTGTGCTGTCAGTTTGCTTCATTTTTGAGTTTCCAATTGTAATATTTACATTTTTTTGTTGATTTACTTGAGGACTGAAGTGCATGCTTATAATTTCTTCAGCATTTAAAACAAATTTTTTCTTCAGCCATACATTCAAGTTTTTATTTGCCCTATTATTGCTGTCTTGAAGAGGCTGGATGCAAAATTTGTGTCATCAGCAAACAGAACCGTATTTGTATGTGCTAATTCAGTCAGGAGGTCACTGATATAAAGGTGAATCATATTGGCACCTGTGGAATGCCATGATTAACAGGTCTTTGGTTTGACCTGTATGTGTTTTATTTCTGTAAACTTCTTCCTTTACTTTAGATAGGATTGAAATCTTTGATTGGCTACTCCTCTTATACCATGTGAATTAAGTTTCTAAAGTAGTAACCTGTGATTTGCTATGCAAAACCTTTTGAAAGATTTAAAAATAAGCCAAGTGAATGGTTTTTAAGATTTTTGCTGTTCAGATCTGAGCAAGAAATGAAAATAAAAGCACTATTAATATTTTTATTTTTCTGAAAACCATGCTGAGAATTGGAAATAAGTGAATGTGATTCCAAGAAAGTCACTAATCAACTTCTCAATGATCTTTGAGAAAACCAATATCAAGGATAATGGTGTATAATTTTCAATATTTTCTTTTCTCCCCTCTTTAAATAGTGGTTTACCTTTGGATATTTTTTAGATTTTCAGGAAAATGGCCATTTGAAAATAATGTAATGCAGATGTCAGCAAGGGGTTTAGCAACTAATTATGCAATTGCTTTTACTATTGCATTTGGTATGTCATCAGTCCACATGAAAATTTGTTTGAAAGTTTTTAAGACTATTATAATCACAATTTCAGTTACAGTAATAGTAACAAGAAATAATGTGTTTCCTGTTAGAAGTGTCAATGAGGTTGCATTGGTTGTGGTTGCTGAAGTTGTTAGTTTGTCCACTATATTGGACAATAATTAAAGATGTTGGATATCTTGAATTTACCGTGTATAGCCTCTCGCTGGTAATTGATCTCAATTTTTGTTATTCCAGCATTGGTATTGGAATTAGTTTCTTTTTGAACGACTTCCTAGATTGCTTTATTCTTATTTTGAGCATTTAATATAATTCTATCATTATTTAGTTTCTTAGCTTAAAAATTACTTTCCTAAATATTTTAGTGTTGCTTACAATAGTTATGAAAAAGAGGAACATTGGAGGTTTTATAAACAGAGTGGAATATCTTCTTCCTTTTGCAAGAGGTTCTTATGCCTTTTGTGATCCAAACTAATTGCTTTCTTTTTTTAGTATTAGGATGAACAGTTAGTTTTTTTTTTTTTTTTTTTTTTTTTGTGGAAAGACTTAAAGTAGTAAGAAAAGTGTTGATAAAAATTTGCAATTTTTGGTAAGTTTTACACCAATCCTCCTTTACTAATAAGTAGGTGAACTGATGTACCTAGGTATATTCTCAGAATTGTAGAACCTTTTCTCATAAAACTGTTTCGCTTGATAAGGCTCTGTAGATGTTTTAATGGGCAAATTAAGATATAAAAATACTGCATTATGATCAGAGAAAAATACTACTACTAACTACTATTTTCAACGAAAATGTATCCTTTGAGGTCCTCTGAGTCCAAAATCAGCATTTTTAGAAAAGGTCTGTGTGTGTGTGTGTGTGTGCGCGCGCGCGCGTGCACAAACTACCCCTTACATGGATTTTAATAATGTTGTTTTTCTCAAAAATGCCTTTAACGATTTTGATTAAAATACCGTAAATTAAAGATTTTACATCACAAATAAAATTTGAATTTTATGGGAATAGCTTCTGAAAACTGGATGAGTTTTGCAGAATTTTGCATAACTTTTAAACTGTAAGAGATGACAAAAACTTACTACCCAAAAAGCGTGGATTTTGTTAAAACACATAATTTATGTCATATACATTTTTCTTGTATAGTTGATCATTTGTGTGATATTCCTTGTTATTGGTTTTAATTTTAAACTACCTAACTTTTCTTAAATGGTAATATGCAAAGCGAACCAAACCTCAATTGTTTCATATAGCAACCAGCTTTTAAAAGATTTGACTTGCTTTAGTATAATGTATTCCCTCATTTTCCTTCTACTTACAATGAAGCAAGTTATAAGACCAATGCTGTTAAAAGTTTATCTCGATTAGTATGATGCAGATAAAAGAATAATCTTTTGTAAGAATATTTTGTATTTGGAACAGCTAGAGAAAGTTATGTGAATGGAACATTAGATTTTTTAGAGTAGTTAAGATTAATTCATGCTCATGAAACCTGTGTTCAGTGATACAAATTACCTTGGGTCTCTTTTAATTCAGCGTTTAAAAGAATTTCCAGTTCATTTACTCTGTTTCTAAGCACTGTATGCTTTGTAACATGAAAGGTAATTTAAAAAAATTACCATTCCTATGGATACCATGAGAACTATTCAAGTCTGAAAGTGAGGAAACAGGAATGGGTAACTGGTGAGTAACTGGTAACTGATTCTAAATATCACCACAATACTCGAGTATTAGCTCCAACAGAGTTTATAGAGAGTTCTGTGTCCACTTTTCAAATTGTTGAACACGTTTGTCCTTTTGCTGTGTATCCACATACTGGCACTTAAGTTTTCTTTAAGCAATGAAGAAGTCACCTCATTTAACAGTATCCCAAATTTATATGATCCTGTACGATTTATATACTGGTATTTTAAATATTATTTACAACTTACAAACTTCAATAAATTTAATATAAGGATGCTCCTTCTGCAACTAAACCAGCTTTATTGTGTCACTATTTCTTTGTTATAGTAGTTCCATAGTTCAACAAGATAAAGTCTGTATTCCTTCTTAAGATATTTATAACTTATATCCGTTTTTGGGAGCGTTTTGAACCAATCCTGCATGCCACCATTTTGCAATCAATACCTTTATGGTGCTCTACAATGGTACAGTCTCTCCTGGAAATTACTCCCATCTTTTTTTCACAAAAGATTCAATGCAAATGAAGAGTTCAGCAATAACAATATGCTCGGGTATCAAATATGTCATCACACATTCATACCGGCTTCACACAACAATGTCTTTTCTCAATTGGTTTCGACAAGTTTCATTCACTGTGGCTGCAGCTGTGTGCACTTACAATCAAGTGTGTAGACAGCTGCCTGTACATGACAGTCATGTGTGTTGACATGCAATCTTCTGGTAGGAAGGTAGATCCCAACTATATAGACACTGGCTGACATTAATAAGGTGTTGATGGACTTTTGTTACCATTCAAAAGTGCAGTGGTTGAACAAGGAAAATATGCTCTAACTTTTCTTTATTCTGATAAATGAAGTGGCGTTTTTCATGAACATGAAAGAAAAATCTACAGTTAAGTTAGATGATGAAAATTCCTGTGTGACCTTGTATATTAGTCTTTTTTACTATTGAGGGGCATGAGTATGTAGATTTATTTGCTCATAATGAATGGGCATCAAAGCTGGCATATCTTTCCAGTATTTTTGTACACTTGAATGAACTAAACAGAAAAATGCAAGGTAGAAACAAAAATATTCTAAATATAGACAGGATTCAAAGATTTATTAATAAGTTCAATTTATGGATTCAGACAACTGAAAATGGATCATGTGAAATTTTCCTAACTGTAGGCCCTTTGCTGATGATAAGGTGTTGATGTACTTCATTATTAACGTTAACACTGTTGCAGCAGAATTTCTAAATATATTCCGCAAAAATTGTTGAAGATATTGGCTTTGTTTCTGAATCATTCATTATGGACTTGAAAGATTTTCTGAATAATTTAGGCTTACAAGAGGAACTGGCAGATTTGAAAGCAGACATATCATTAAAATTAAACTTTTTATAAGTGCTTTTAGAAATATTTCTTTATCAATAAGCAGTGAAAATCCAGCTATCTCTGAGGTGGCAGTAAATGTGCTATTACTATTTTCAACGATATATTTGTGTAAACTGGGCTTCTCGACATTGACTGAAATTAAAATATCAAAGAGAGACTCAAATATATTTATGCAAAAATGAGGCTTGCTTTATCAATAATTAAAATTTGTATTAAAATGTGTGCTTTCTACAGTAAATTAAAGTTAATAAATTTTTAATAAAGTTACATGTGTTCCTGTTTAATAATAATAATAATAATAATAATAATTAATAACTTGATTAATGCTGTAATATTTAATAATTATACTAAGATTCATATGTTTTTCATGGCATTTTGGTGTGCCATGTTGAGTCTAGGCCCATCCGGGGTGTGGCACGAGTAGAAAAAGGTTGTGGAACACTAATTTAATTGAACCATTTTTACAACTATCTTAAGTTATGCAAATTTGCACTATACATTAGAGTCACTGACTATTAACATACTGGTATACTTTGACATATTAATATTACCTGAATGTTTCATTTTATCACTTTATTTCATATAAGCCATAATCATACTTAGCCATAATCAATAGAGGAATGAAGAATATGTATTATTAATGTCTATAAAACATTTGTTTTTTGTTTGTAGCTGCCAATTGAAAGTGAATGTGAATTCCAGGAGGCTCTCAAAGTGAGTATCTTTCTTTGTGCTTAGATATTTTTAGATTATTATTTAAGATTTTTAAATATAAGTAATTTATACCATTTGTATTATTTATATACATAATATACCAGCAGCAATGGCATAATTAACTGCATAAAGGCCCTCTGCATGTTTAAGCATGACTACTTAAGTTCAGTAGATCATGTTAAAAATCACTTGATTACACATCATCCATTTCTTTGCTTGTTTATTTGTGTTAGATTACTACCACTATAATATGGCCTACTGAAATAATGCAAATTTATGGCATTTTAAAATTAATTTCATGATCTCTATACTTTTCTTAGCTTAACTTAATTCATAAATAATTTAACCTCTGTGCTTATTTCATTATTAAATGACCAAATATGATCTACTTCAACTGATGTATCATTTTGTAGTATTAATATTGTCGAAAGCCTGCTCAAAAATAGTGTTAATTCATTCTTATGACTAGGGGCAGAGAACTCACTTGGCTGCCAAGCAAAGAAAGCTTTATCCTAAGAGCACTGGAGGAAAGATAATTGCTATTGTGCAATTGCCAACATAATACAGGAAGTGAAACTTGCTAGATTGGCACCTGGATTGCATGAAAATCAATTTATTTACACACATGCTAACGTAAACCTAAAATAGAGTATACAAGCAGCTTTGGCAAAACATGTGGGCATTTTTGCAGTTGTGGTTAGCATAGCACAACAAAGCTGCCAAGTCAAACTGAGTCCTTTGGTGTGTTTGAATATAAATCACATGTTTTATTGAACTTTAATGATAAAAAATAGACGAGAAATTTCTAAAGCTTTGCAGCACAATTCTAGAAATAATAGATGAGAGGAGTAGTAATTTGCTTTTTAAATGCCTCTAAAGAAGTGCAAGGTTCTTGGGCAAGTACAAACTAAGGCTAAATGTTATAGGGATCAACCATTAAATCACGAGCAATGCCATGTTTTTCAGCTGGTATATTTGTGCCCCCCCCCCCCCAAATAATATTAGAAATTTTAAAATTAAATCTGTGTGTGTTTAGATACCATCTTTGTTTTTAAAAACTAATATAATGTTTTGAATTAGTTTGCCAGGCAAAGGGCTTCAAAAGGAAAGCAAGTGGTTCTGAAAGTGGAAAGAAATGGCATTCCTTTGCGAGGAAACCAAACTGCTGAAAACATAAAGAAGAGCTGTTCATTCTCCAAAATGATGACAGATTCTGAAAAGAATGCAAAACAGAAACAATGCAAAATTCACTTTAAATCCCCAGAGAGAACTGAATTTTGCACAGAGAAAGTTCGTAGCTGTTTCTCATTAGCTCCACAATTAATGCCATTATCTCGCCATGCTGAAGAAAAAAAAATGAAAGTTAAGAAGTCTTTGCTGTGTAGTGACTACAGTAAAGTGGTTTCAGGAACTGCTGAAGACAGCTTAAAAAAGGAGGATTTGAAAAAGAAAGCAAAGCTTGAAAAAGAAGAACGTCCTCCTGTTTGGTTTAAGAAATATATGCAGAAGGTATGTTTATTTGCAAAACTATGTAATATATTTAAGTATTAAGTTTGAAAACTTTTTGTAATTTTTGCTGAAAATGACTAATAATATTTACTTTACTATTACAAATAATTATTCATTTTCTTAGTATTGATCTAATAGAAGTATTTGTGTATTTTAGAACTAATCTACTTAGAGTTTGCTATTAATTGAACACTTGTTTCTTTTTTACTTGAAATTAAACCTAATCATGTGTACCCATCATCACTGGATTCAATACAAAATTATCAAGCTATGTAAGAATTTACTATGCTCTAAGACTAAATAGGTTTGCATTATGGAACATTTAAATCCAGGTATATTTAACATCATTTTATGACATTCTAATGAATGTAGCATGTAAGTAACTTCTAAATTTATTTACTAATGCATGCTTTGAAGATTGCATCAGTTGCACTTAAACTGCTTTCATTACAGTGTTTAATTGTGCTGTTTTAAACTTTTCATATGATAAACACTTAATGGAACAAGAGGCTAAGTGAACATTCAGGAATTTACAGAACATCTAATAGCATAGTAGGCATATTCACTTATTACTCCTATAGTTAATGATGTGGATAAAATCAAATTGTCCCTCCATAAATAAATACAATCCATCATAAATCATAATATTACCTCTTCTTGACAGAACTGCAAGCTAATAAGAATGAAATAGTTTTAGTATTGGCATTTATTTAAATTATTGTATGCTTGAATGTCATTAACATTTTAAATTACAGATGAAAAAAGAGATTGTAGCTGAAGTAACAACAGCAGTAACTTATAACACAAAACAAATATTGGAATTAGCAAAAGCTGGTAACAATAATGCAGGATGCTGCTCTTGTGGTGGAGCAAAGGGAGAAATTCACTTAGGAACCAAAAATAAGAAGAAAAGCTCTGATGAAGATTCCTCAGATGGCAATTTAAGTAATGATCAGAGGTAAATGGCTTGCAAGAAAATCCATTTTAATTTTTTTTAAAACTAAAGTATTTTTTATGGTGAAAAATTGGATACTTAAATAAATGTTCTCTTATAATTTAATGTGAATATATAAATTAATATCAATGCTTACTCTTTTTAAACACTTGACTGATTTCATGCATGCACACGCATTCTCTTTTAACAAATTCAGGTATTAGCACACTGTTAAGTGAACAATGTTGGCCATATCATGTAATGGAGATACAAACTTTTAATTCCAGATTTTTCAGCAAATATAAAATTGGTCAATCAGATATTGCTGAAGATATGAATCTTTGAGCATTATTAAGGGACAATTGAAGGGCTTGCTACCAAACTATCAAGATCTTTTCTGAAAGCTTATAAAAATTTAGTAAAGTTCAGCTGAGAAAGTTATTGCTTTTATCATAGGGCATACTCCTGTGAAAAAATACTTTATATAATAGGAGTGTACCAGCGTAACTAAGACTGCAGATTGTGCAGGAAAAAGACAAACAGCCCAATATGTTTTATGTTGAAGTTATGAGGATTTTGGGACTGTGATTATACTATAAGTAAAGTATTGATTTGAGTTGATTGTAATACATTTCCAAAACTTACATTCTATTATTAAGGACATGTTTCTGAAGTACTATTTTTAACTGCCAGTGTCGTGATTAGCTGTTGATGTAGTGGATGTCTCTGATGGTGGATTTAGGAACTCCTGGACAAGAATGTCTCCAGGCGGAATTTCAAAATTCATAAAAAATTTGGAGAGAACATCACAATAATATTATTAAAGGGCACAAGAAACAGTTGGGAGTTGGAAGCCTCGGAGAGCAACCACATATGGAAGAACAAGAAACAATTGATGAATTTTGAAATCCCACCTGGAGACGTCCTTGTGCAGGAGCTCTTAAATCTTTAATATAAAATGTAAGTGATGGAAATGTGTTACAGTCAAACTCAAATCAATACTTAACAAATGCTTGATGTTCCTGTGAGGCCTTAGCTCAAAGGAGATACAATTCTTATGGGGAAATGTTTATAGAACCAGAAGAAGTAGCACCTACACTCATTGGAATGTTATATACATTTTTAAAGGATTGGCTCTAATGACTCTATTGGATTGGTTCTAAACAATGCATATACAATAAGGCTCAGGCTGAAGTCCACCCAGAAAGATGGCAAAAATCTGGATTGAAACAGACAAGACAAGACCTAAATGTTTTTATTTATTTATTTATTGATATTCTCTTTGGATGAGATATGCACACTGAAGTGTCATTACTTGCAAAACTCTCAAAACTATGTTGAAATTAAGTTGAGAAATCTTATTTTCTTCCAAAGCCCACCAAGGCCATAAAAATTAAATTACATACACAAGGGACCTATTTGCAAAAACTGACCTCTGCATTTACATAAGTTTGCAAAAAAATGAACAAAACTGTTTATGACATTTGTAAAGTTTTAACGATGTAGGTTTTGTACATGAGAAGGTTGTAGAGGAACATGTCCTGGAGTTTTTTCACTGTACACCCACATAAAAAGGACCATGTTGTATTGTATTCTTGATTAATTAGGTCACTATAATTCTGCCCTCCATGATTTTATTTTTATAACTTTTTTTTTTTACCTTAATGATCTGCTTGATCATATTGGATGATGAATGAAATTGGTCAAATGATTCTCAGATAATCTTGGGGTTCATGGATCTTAAAGTAACTAAACATTTGTCTTCTCTGGATAAGGGAAAACCCTGAAAAAAATATGGATAACTCACCCTAAGCAAGATTAGAACTGTGACCTCTTGAATGTAAGTCAGACATGCTACCCCCACAATACCAAGGCAGGCATTAATAACTTATTTGCATGAATGATTTTTGAAGTGCAAGGACTCTTAACATTTTGAAAGCAGGAGGAAACCACTTATTCAATAATGCACAGGATAATTAACTAGTATTTTTGCTGTACCAAAATGTCCAAACATTTGGATTTAGTCTTCTTATATGCCAGTGGTGTCTTTCATTGTTCAGTTCTTATGAATGACACAAATCACAGAAAAAACATTTTCATTTCTTTAATATGTTGTGAGGAATCATTGCAAGCAAAATGAAACCATTCCAACCATTCCTTCTTTTTTATTCTAATCCGCTAAGGTGATGCATGTGTGAAATCAGAAAATCCACAGCATGTAATTACACAATAATAGTGATATTTTTGCCATATCAAAATTTTAGGTTGCACATTTATTTAAATGATAAGTTTTTGTTGCCTAAATTCATTGTTCTAATAAAAGTGAGCCTGTATTGAATTTTTAAAAATATTAACATAAAAATCCAATTTTATAGTAAATAAGTTTAAGAATAGGTCTACCATATTATATATATATTTATTTTATATTAGCCCCATGTAGGATAGGAAGATAATTATTTTTCATACTCTCCAACACTCTTGATATTCCACAATTAATAATTTATTTCTCAAATTTGGAGCATTATTTCAAAAAAATATATGAATATTTTCTTTAATGAACTTTTGAGAGGTACTAAAAGAATTTTGAAACGATTAATGAAAAGTTGTACCTATTGTTTGTGGAGCATTTCGAATATGGAAAAGCATTAGAAAAAAGTTTGCAAATATGTTTTTAAGTTGGGAGCGCTATTAATAGGCATATGCCTACCCATTTATAGCTTCAGTTAAAGTGCGTAAAATGAGATTTTTTTTGTATATGTTAGTAGCTTAACATCCTTTAACCATATTGGACAATGAATGAAATCATAAAATGATGCTCAAATGATCTCAGGGTCCATGGAGCTTAAAGTTACTTGACATTTGCCTTCTCAGGTTAAGGGAACCCCCTCCCCCCCCCAAAAAAAAAAAAAAAAAAAACTTTATCCCAATAACTTACCCTAAGCGATATTCGAACTTGCAACCTTTTGAATGTGACGGAGACATGCTACCCCTAAAACTACCAAGGCAGGTTATTTTCCTATAATGTTTAGAATTATATCATATTTTAATGAAAAAAAAAGAATTTTTCACAATTTTTTATCACATTTTGCAGATGCATCACCCTAAATATCAGATGCTAGGTAAAGTTCTGTTACAGCTCTCATAGACTGAAGATCCCATTTCATTAGAACCTTTGTAATGAAAAGACTCAAGTCATTTTAATCACACCTCTACTGCTTGTGGTATTTATGGAAATACTCAACCACCACTAAAGACAGTTTTTCAAAAGTTGGTAATACTTAATAATCTTTGAGTATCTTAGTAGTGAAAGAATTATCAAAATATACACTGCCAGCCTCACTTCTTTATTATCAGCGGAAAGTGTCATGCCTATTTTTAATAAAAAGACATATTAGAATATATTTTATTTTTAAAATGATTTTTGGATGGATGCTGAACTTTTTCTGCCTTATGCACAATCAAAACATTATTTTTCAGATAGAAATAAAATGGGTGTGTGCGTGTGTGTGTGTCATATATAATGTGAAAAAACTGAAGTGAAATATGTAAAAGAATTGAATATTTTGAATTTTTTGTGATGTTTTAAAACTGCAAATAATATAGTGTAAATCACATTTATAAATGCACCACTGAGGTTTTAACCTATAATTAAATATTTATAAATGCAAGAGAAGCAGAACTTGTCAACAGCTGAAGAAAGATTATAATCTACATTATAATAATTGTTTTTGTTATTAGTAACACAATTAATCAGAACTCTGCTCATTTAAAATTGAAGGTGCTTTACATGTTTATTTAGTTAATGTACATTGTTTCCTCAGCTAAATTTAAGCTACTTTGAATTGCTCTCCCACTCTGTTGTGATCAAAATGCTGACATTTACTGTTGCATCCGTTAGCTGTGTGTGCCCGCAGGGTTGTTTGATTTTCATTAAAAAAATATTGAATTATCAATCTTTTCTTACAGTCAAGCAAAATTTACTACATATGGTTTCTAAAGTTGCTGATTTGTAGCTGGAGCACATTGTTGGACTTTCTGATATCAGTTGCAGCCTTTCAGTGACAGAAGGGTATAGATAGTCTTACTGTAAGTAAGTTGGTAGTGGCTGTATAACACAGTTGAAGGGGGAAAAAAAACTGGCAAGGAAAAGGATAACCAGGATGACCTAGACTTGAGAGAATCAGTGACACAAGAAAACTCTCCCATCTCAAAGAAGCATTGGAACACATAATGGTATGTTTGTAGGATAATCCATAGAAATTTGAGCCTAGAACAATAGCATAAAGCATGCACATGTTGAAATACCAGCACATCAGAGAGCACTATACCAATGCAAGAAAATTTTATGAACATCATCTGACAGGTGAAAAGTGGCAATTTAATTGAAGCATGGGCTTATCTAGATAATGTAAACAAACCCTGTGTGATTTAGTATATCAACTAAGTTAAAAGACAGGCTACGACTTCATCTGGAAAAACCAAGGACAAGTTTTTCTAAGGGGTTATTCAGGATACTGCTCTCAGGGCAACTCAACTTTCATAAGGTTGCCAAAAGAGTAAAAATTAATCTACTAACAAAGTAATATCAAAAGGATGCAATTTTTATGAGATTTCCCAGTTGTATGGTGAGGATGCCCAAAATGTTTGGATCCACATGAATAAAGCATCCAGCCACACTTCTAGATCTTCCTGGTGTTACTACCACCAAAAAGCTACAGAAACAGGTGTAAATGTGATAACCATTTAAAAAAATCCCTGTGAAGTCACCCAGTGCCTCACCAATAGATTTTGCAGTTTTGGTCTGCTGAAACAGTACCTTGCTTCTCAACATCCCATTTTAATTGAGGGTGTTTGGAAAGTGTGCTGAGAGGAGTGGGACATCCTCCTTCCTATACTATGGTGCAGTCTTCACAATGGATATTGCTCTGCAGAGCCATATTAGAGCCTGTTAATATCAATTGAATACTACAGGTGATATCAAAAGGAAATGTCACCATAGAAAAAGTAAGTAAAAATATTTGAACATATGTGGAGAAAAACTCCACAATTCTACAGTAAAGAGTTAACACTAAGTAAAAATTTGTAATATGTCTTCTCCATTGGTCAGTGTGTCACTAGCACTTTTATTACCTTATGTGTCAGCATTGAAATCTTATGGCTAAAAATATTCACATAATTTCTTGTCTTGTTCAGCATCAAAGAAGCTTTATAATTAGCCATCATAAATTCAGTCTGCAGAATGTGAGGAATTTAGTGACTACCAAAGAAATCACAAATGGTGAAAAACCTTTAGCAACTAGACATTCCTTAAAAAAATCTGATGTGTTAACACTCACATGACTTTCTCTAGCTGTTCTACAAACTTCATACATACTCAAAAACGAAAAGTAGCTAAAATACCAAACTTGGTATTTAAGTTTAGTATCTTCCAGAGATGCGACACAAAGATTTTGAGAAAAATTCCCCCACCCCAAACTACCCTTTACATGGAATTTTTTTCGAAAATTTTGATTTTCTTAAAAATGGTTCTAACGATTTTGATTAAAATATCACATATTAAAGATATTTACCTAACAAATAAAATGTATATCTTGAATTATCTGGGAATAGCTTCTGAAGATCTGTTTATTCTGGATGAATTTTGCTTAAATTGACATAACTAGTAAACCGTTAAGAGATAGACAAAAACTTACTATACAAAAAATTTAGGTCTTGTTAAAATACACAAGTTATGTCATATACATTTTTCTCGTGGAGCTTACCGTTTTCGAGGTATTCATTGTTATTAGTTTCAGTTGTGAAATACTTATACTTTTCTCAGACGGGAGTGTCCATTTTTTTTTTTGTTCTACTCCTGACCAAGAAAAGAAGCGATTTGTAATGACAATCGCATAATGGCAGCTTTTAAAACTTTTGACTATTGGTTTAGCCTAGTGTACTCCCTTATTTTCTTCCTACTTATACGGAACTAAATAATAAGAACATTGTGCTAATGAGTACCTCGATTAGCTAGGTGCAGAAAGAAGAAGAATCTTATGTATGAAGTTTGTAGAACAGCTAGAGAAAGTAATATGAGTGTAACACATCAGATTTTTTTTTCTTTCTATCACAACAATTTGTAAGACTAAGCATTTAAATGCTGTTGTTCCACATGACTATAAGCACATCTTACCTATATAATTTGGGTAAGGAAGTTAGTGACTATGATATATTTGAATTAGAAGTTTGAGTTGGATCATAGTAACACTGTAACTTAGTGATGTTATAGTGTTACTATGATCCAACTCAATTAAACTTCTAACATCATACCTACTTTAATGCAGGAGTGACATAAATCTGAAGAACACCTTTAACAAGTACACTATAGTATATAATTGATATGAATGAATTTCTCATGGTTAGAGAATATTTTAATGGATATAAAAATGAGTTTTTGTTTGTTTTCAATCATTCTTGTTATTTTGTTATTACCTCTGTCAAGATTTTCCACTGAGCAACAATATGAGTCAGTTGAGAAATTTAATGCTATTCCAGCATGTTGTCATGGTAGCTCAGTGATAGAGCAACTGGCTAGAGACAGGGAGATCCCTGGTTCAAATCTATGACACTGAATTTTTCAGCCTGACTCTACTTATCCAGCTCCTGTCTTACACATAGCTTGTGTGAAAAAACCAATTAAATTAACAATAATTGACCATAACAGTGGCTATACTATGAAGCCTAGGACTTAAAGTACTTACGAAATTGTAAGTCACCATTGGGGTATGTCATCTCAAAATAATTTGAGATCACCTTGTGGTTTACTGGGAAATATGTAAGTCAGTTGAGAAATTTAATGCTTGCCAGCAATGGCTCAGTGGTAGAGCAACTGGCTAGAGATATGGAGATCCATGGTTCAAATCTCAGCTATGGCATTGAATTTTTCAGTCTGACTCCACTTATCCAGTTGAATGTTGTATTCCATCGAAAAGCATATCAAGTTTTCACCAGAAATATATTTTTTTAAGTGTGTGCATGAATGCTTGCTTGGTTTTTAAAACCTTAAGTTTTATGTACTGTGCAGATTATTATGAGAGTGTAGATTGTTGAGGATAATGTAATTATCATCTGTATTTTCTTAAAATATAATGACTTAGTGATTCCTATAAAAAATAATAGATTCACGGCATCACTTGATTTTAAAATTTAATTTGTTATACTTTACAAGTGTTATATCTATCAATAATGAAAATAGTATTAACAAATTATTTGTTTGTATAGGGATCACAAACTTCTAAAGAAAATAGAAAAGTTACAAAAGCGTGAAAAGAAACTGGAAAAGAAACTTGATTCAAAATTGGAGAAATTAGAAAATAAAACCAAGCGAAGGATGGAAAAGAAATCACAATCGAAAGCTCGAAGTGAACCTCTCTGTGAGAAGAAACAATGCAGTGGAAGTAAGAAAAGATCAGGTGATGGACCTGTAGGCACATACCTGATGGATGCTATCTTACTAAGCAATGGACCAAAGCCAACAAATGAGATGCATATCAAGCTTGGAGAAAAATTTACAAAGGTGTGGAATATAATGAATAATGGCACCTTGCCATGGACTGATAAGGTAAGTGATGCTTGTATGTTATTTTGAATTCTGGGTTTCAAATGGAAGAGAACACTCTTACTTTATGCTTTCCTTGTTTTTAGACTGAATTGCGCCTGGCATGGGGAACTTTAGGGTTGGAACCTGAAGAAACAGTAGTAAAGTGCCCAATATTAGAACCAGGCGAGAAAGGTCAAATTACTGTGAATTTCCGAGCTCCAGGTAAATATTGTGAAATAATTAGAATTCCATTTTTCTTTCCTATCTTGCTTTACTGAAATAAAATGTTGGTTGTTTAATTAAAGCATGACAATGACTGAAGTATAGATAATTAGATCTTAAGAAAATGTTGATTATATTTATAAATTTTCTTGCATACAAAACTGTATTCACTAGATATAGACTTTTTATTGATGAAATATGCAACTCTCATATTTATCTCTAATCAAAATTTAAAAGACATAAATTTTGGGGGGAAATTGGCTTTAAAAAGCTATGAACATCTTCCTTTGTAGTTTCTGGAACTAGTTAAGTATTAGATTGATTTTAGTACTAAAATAGTTTCAGGTCTTAAAATGCATAACCGTAGTTACTGAACTGTAGTGCTAAAAGTTTTTTTCGGTCTGGCACTTTCACACCTCTGTATAAAAATCTAATGATAAGAAGAAAAAGAAGCATTTGTGTAGTTAAAATAAAACCACCTCATAAAATTCAGTTCTTAAAACTGTTAGAGAAGAGCTTAAAAAAATTGAAGTTGATACTTAATTTGTAGCAATAAAATATATTATAAGGCCTGCCCGGCAGAAGATGATGGATTTTTTACACCTTGACTTCCTTTGGAAGGGAAGTAAAGCTATCGGTTCCCATGTCATAGATTTATGGCACATAAAAGAACCTTAAGCCTGATAAAGAGGCCTCTGAGCAAACTTAAATGTTTTTTCACACCTAGTATAGAAAGAAATGCTGAGGGCCATCGAAGTTAAAGAGTGTCCATAAATAAAACCCCATTTCCATCTCCATCATGTTTCCGCTGTGCTAACTTTAGTATTTGTTAACTTTATAGACAGTATTTTTTAACATAGTAAAGTTACAACTAAATAAAACTACAGATGATGACTTACTCCATTTGCAAGTTTTAAACATTCCTCCTTGCAAATAGGTAACTTAAAAAGCATGTAAGAAGTTAACATTTTGCAGAGATATAAATTTCATGGTGGTTAATGAGATAGGATGAAGTACATGAGAAATTAAAAATGCTCCATGCAAATCTTGGTAGTTAACACGCATACATTCAAGGGCAAAGCATGGCTTTTTTGTCAGGTAGGCTAATAATTATGAATTTCAAAAAAAGAAAAAAAATCTTAAAATAGAAACTTGTAAAACAGAAAGACTGCAGAATTAACTTAGTTACTTGTTTCTACTAAGACTTTATGAAAGCACTACAGAAATTATAAATACTTAAAAATATTAAATAACTACATGTTAATGTAAGTATAATGCATAGTAACTTTCCGTTACAACTTTTTATAAATTAGTGCTATCCTCTTATCCTTTTTCTGAGCATAGACTTGAGATATGAACTCCTACCTTTGGTAGAAGATCTCACAGTTCCCTTCTCTATAGCCAAAATCACCAAGTTTGACAATCTTGTCATTTGTCATTGTATTACAAAAGTAGGTTTTAACCATTTTAATGTACTCATACCTCTTTCACAAGCAGCAGTGGTCGCTGGAATTGCAAAAACCAATGACAGTAATTTCACAGTTTGGAAATACACTTTAATCCATTGTTTATAATGGATTTAAGTTGATCCTGAGGCTGTAGATCTTTATCTTCACTGCTGTAAATAAACGTAAGCTCTGCTTTCAGTTCTCACTTTCAAAAAAGGGGTGCATTTTAAGCAGTTTTCAAAGTCATGTGTTGGACAATTGTTTGGCTTACTATAATCTGGAAACTTTTTTCATTTACAAATTCAGTAATAACTATTTCTTGAAAGTCCTTGAATCTAGTTTCCATGTATACTACTACAGCTTTCACTCTTTCACCAGGAAGACAAAAAGAAGAATGTGGGGTTTTCAATTACAAAAATCAATGCGTCTTGTGAAGAGTTAAATGCATCCATGGCAGTTGGAATTTGTCAACACTAAATAAACCATGCAATAACATATACAAAAATATTAGATTAGGCTATTTACAGTTTTTTTTTTTTTTATATACATATTTTTGACAACTTAATGACATAAATGATTATGACCTCACACGTGACATGGCACACAAAATATACTTCACTTAACCCTATTCTCTAGAAATTAGGCACTTCAATTACAAATTCACATTTCAGGTTCCACCATAAGCAAGTGTATATGAATTGCTTTGTAACTACCGACATTTGAAATAAGTAAATTTTAATTTGAGAAACAAATAACAATAAAAATACATAGACTATCTTCTATCATACAACAGCATCCAATGATGCATTTAAATTTATTTTCTATGAATTATGAATGTTTTCTCATTCTTTATGTTTGAAATAAATTCTGTTTCTCACAGTGCCCAACTAGGCGATTCGAGTGGGTGCTCTCTGTTAGGGAACCGAAGGAGACTTATCGTTACTCATGATTCATGTATCCATCTGCTGGTAAAACGTAGAAACAGATCAAATGCCAGTTTTTATAACTCCTATCAGTCACTTGAGACCCTATCCTCCACACGAAAGAAACAGGCTTACTGTGCATGCCCCTAAGAGGCACAGATCCAAGCAGCTATTGGTTGCAGATGAGTCATGCATTATACAGGTGGGCTCATAATCAAAGTTCAAATGTAAAGTATGTAAAAACATTTATATTTTATGAGCGTATGTAATCAGATCTGATTAAAGTGAGTTTGATCGAGTTATTTTAGAATTTTTTTTGGATAAGTTGAGCCTTAGAGCCTTAATGCATGCTTTGCCACTGCATACATGATATTTTATTATCAAAATGTGGGGAAAACATACTAACACTTATTCTGTAATATATTTCATACTTTAATGCTTTTTCTCTTTTGTCACTTTTATGTCACTGTTTCTCAAACATAAGAGGAAAATGATGCATGTATCTTCTGAGGCATCAGAATTACTGCTTCTTCTGTCCATGTCTCTTTGCATGTTGCCAACATTCATAACCTGAATATAGCATATCCAAGGATTTGAAAGCCCTAAGCTGCAAAGTGTAGACTAGGGATTTAGGGCCCTAAACCACAAGGAATGTGAAGCTAAACCCCAATGAAACATGGCATAACCAAGGAATCTGAGAGACCTAAAGTGACCCAAATAACCACAAATAGCAGCTTTTCATTTTATTGACATTTTCATAGATTGGCAACATTGATTTACCACTATTTTTATTACTCTTAGCAGACAATGTAATTGATAATGTTATTTTGTTGTATATAAGTAAAGTGCAAATGACAGGTGGGTAAGCAACATGATGTTGCAGTAACATTTTTGTTTCATATACTCCTTACTCCTTAGGATTTTGCTGAATATAATAATTACTAAAGATACAACTATTTTGCAAATAAAACATTGTTACAGGGTTCGTGAGTGAAGTCATCCCTCTCAGCACCAACTCTTTTAGTGGCCCTCTTTCTTGCTTGCTGAAATTTTGTTCCTTTTGGTATGCTTTCAACCTAATTAATGCGTTGTGTTTTGAACTCTAACCAAATTTACAATCTACTATTTTAAACTCGGGTAAATTAACTAGTTAATAACTGTACTATTCAAAACTCTTAAACTTTTTGCAAGTGCCAGCAGTTGTAAACAAAATGTTGGCAAAATTGAGAATGTGGGCTGGCTACTTGCATGCTCCCTTACACATTTTTTTGCACATCCATGTGCTGTGAAACAGCTGAACCATGTTGCTACACATACTTTGGAAATAAGGAAGTGCTTAGCTTTGAACATACAAGTACCATTCTATGTATACCAAATGGTGATAAATATCTTTATAACAGGAAATACCCATTGCTTAAGCATCTCCCTACCATATAAATGATGACTATGAATTCAACCTTAATATCCTGCCATTGAACCTGATGTAAATAAAATCAGTGCAAAATGCTGATCTACAAGTTGTATTACTATGCCCTGGGCATGTGCTTCTGACCTGAACCACCTGGCTGGCATAAATGCACATCAACAGTGTTATTTCTGTGTGCTTACCATAAGTTTTTGTTCATATTAGGTTTCTTTCTAAGGCCAGAGGAAGTGTAATTTTCTTGGGATTTTGAATTTAATAATCTGTAACCACATAAAATTTAACCTTGATGTTTCAAATTAAAATCCTAGATTCAGTATCTTTATGGGAGTCAGAATTGGAAATTCTAACCTCAAAAATAAACTTACCCAGTCTGACACTGAACGGCATGACTTTTTTAAAAAGTTATATTGAAAGCAATCTATTTTAGTGATATTGGACAACTACCTAATATCATTTTTATTACATCCTGAAATAAAAGGTCGTTGTTAAATAACACAGAATTAGTAAGTATTTAAAGTTAGACACACACCATGAGTTTGCTGTGTTTGTTGTGTGATACATTGCCTCTGATGAGTACTTATATTCAGGAACCACAAGATACAAGAGACAGCCAGCTTGATTGTGTTACTCGGGGACATTCAATCTTATAAAAACTTGGTGAAAACCAAGAGTTGTAATTCTTAAAATTAAAACATGGTATTAGCAAACAAACGTTTATGTATTTATCCGAGAAGAAAAAATTCATCACATTTTTCATTATTTTAAAAAAATCTTACTTTAGAACATGTTTCAGAGGTTCTTGCCTAAATACTCAGTGGTTTTACTAGTGAATTTGTGTTAGTAGCCTTAGGTATCTCTTTGTAGTGCAGATAAATTTTGAGATGAAATCTTTTGCCTGTTGTTTATAAAAATTTATAACTTTTTTTTTGTATAAATAAATTTTCCCAATCTGTTAAATCAGTCACATTCTTGAGTGATTTTAATAACTTTGTTTCACTGTGAAAATCATGGTTTTGTATTTATGTCTCTGCCCTTACCCAGAGAGAGATGTCACTGTAAGTGAAGTATACCCCTTTTGTTATTATATGTTGACAATTTAAAGCAAATCTTTAATGTGTACTTCAGTCTTATAACAATGCATCTGCTGCTGCAGATTTAAACAGACTAATAAAATTTAATTTAGCTGACAAAATATTTGATAACATTCCAACATATGTGAGCTGGGAATGTAAAAACTATTGAGGTAAAACGCAGAACATTCAGGAAACACAAGACTGTTAATGCTATTACAGTACATAGTTCATCAAATAAGAGCTTTGGTGTGGAAAGTCTGTGCACCACAGAATTTTACCCAGAATCTCTTAATAATATAGTTGTAGTATTTTCATTTAAAATAGGCAGTTCAAGGCCACTTTGCATACACATCCTCCACACTGACTGCTGCTCCCTCTGTGTCTGCCTTCCCTCCAAGGCATAAACAAACCAATAAAATCAATAATGCTAAACCAATTCTTGCACTTGATTGTAGAACAACATAGTACAATAAACTAACAGAATAATTATAAACTTGATACTAAATTATCAGTTTGACACTGATATTTGCTGTAATATGACCCTTTCTACAATGACAGGCCGTTCACAGAATGTGCTGGCAGGGCGGAGGTAATGCATTTGCACTGCCTAAGAAGGGAATATGACCTTGAACTATCTATTCTAAATTAACATAGTATAGAATTATTGAACATAAACAATGGAGATTCTTTCACATAATTGTTATGATATAAATAGAAGGTAATATAATGAAAAGCAAGAGTATAAATTTCAGATTGACCATTCCTTTGAATTGCTATTGTTATAGCAACTAATTGGCCACATCTTTTCCAAAACCTTCTGAATATTTTTAAATGGCTATGAATCTCAATACATGGGATGTTTCTTGAACCATCTATTCTAAATGAACATAGTGTAGACTTGTTGAACATAAACAATGGGGATTCTTTCACATAATTGTGACTAAATAGAAGGTAATGCAATGAAAATCAAGAGTATAAATTTCAGGTTAGCCGTTCTTGTTAAGTGTTATTGTTACAACTAATTGGCCTCAGCTTTTCCAAAATCTTCTGAACATTTTTAAACATATATGAATCTCAATACACGGGCTGCTTCACTGCTAACTATTATTCTGAATTTCTGATGGAATGTGTATGGATACTTTACTTTCACAAATTAAATTTGAATTAAGAATAATGTAGGTGTTCTTGGGTTTCAGGCCAGGTAGGGAGATGTTGAGACATTTAATGTTTCAGGGGCATACATCTTTCCCATCTTCAGGATGCTAAATGATTTGATTGGGTGAAATGCTTGTATATGTACTGCATGTCATGTTGGCTAGCATGGAACTCATACAAAACATAAGGGGAATTCTAACTTCTTGTTGGATTTACTGGGGCAGACATTGCAGAAAACTTGCCTACTCTGGCTGCTGCTTAGGTTGTCAGTATGTGTTTCTTGAGTTGGTCAATTTCAGTTTTGACAGCTGTTTTCAAGAGGTACTGAACTGTAGCCCAGCATCATTACATTCAGCGTGCCCCTCATGGAGGAGATGTTACAGTTCAGTTCATCTAGGAAACTGGTCATCAAAATTTAAATTGACCGGCTCAGGAAACATAAAAACAGACAACCTAAGCAGCAGCCAGAATAGATCAATTTTCTACGAGGTCTACTCCAGCAAACCCAGTAGGAATGCCTCACAGTTTCTTGAGGTCCATGCTACCCAACACACACACACACACATATATATATATATATATATATATATATATATATATATATATATATATATATGCCATTCATCCATTCAAATCATTCAGCATCCTGAAGATGAGAGAGGTGATGTTAATGTCTCAACATCACCTTCCCTGACTTGAAGCCTCAGAACATCTAGAATAAGTTGTGGCTAGGAAAGCTTAGCTCTTATTTTGAACTAAGGAGTTATGAATAGTATTGAATAGATTCTAGTTATTTCTTTAACTAAGATGCTCTAATTTTTGCATAATGGATATTTATGGGAACAATGTGTCTCAGAAATTCCAGGTACATTTGAGTCATACTGGCACTTCTACCATATGGGCGATAGATTTGGTCATTGGCTTGGCTGTGCAGTAGTTGTTGATCCAAAAGAACCAGAACAGTCAAAGAGAAATGTTATGTTCGTAAACAGCCCTCCCACTACCTCAGCACTAATAGATGCTGCAGTTGGAGATGTCAGTAAGTAGTTTTCTGATTTTTGAGCCATTTGCATTCTTGTGGTCTTAAGAACTCCTTAAAACAAGTATCTATGATTTCAGGTGAAAGTGTTATTGCAGACAAAGAAAAGGCAGTTGACTTGACAGTTAAGGCAAAACCTGAAGTTCTTGAAACCATCCCTGTGCAGGATAAGAATGATAAACAAAGAGAAATTTCAAATGAGAATGGTGAAAATAAGAATGTTGATGTAAATGAATCTATATCATATGATATTCAGAAAGATCCAGAATATGACAGTGATTCAGATGATGACAATCTTAGTGTAATTTCTGGCACTATTTCTCTATCATCAAATTCTGAAGAAGAGGAAGAAAACTTTGTTATGGTTCCTTTGCCAGCCTGCTTTATCTGCGAAGTTCCCCTTGAATCAGCAGGTAATTCATACATTACATTTAATACTTCAGTTTGGAAAACATTTCCTGCTAAGGTGTCTATTGAGTGGTAACAGATGACCATAGTGGAGAATTAATATTGCATGCATGTTATTGACTTTTACCTTCTTCATAGCAATTTTATTTAAAAGGTTTAATAAAGCAGCATTTCTGAGCTCATAAAATTTTACTCAACTTGTCTGTGATCTATGAGAGGCAAAGAAAGTTATTTCTGTTATGTTTGAAGAAGTGTTTTTATTGCATATTATATTAAAATATAACATGGGTGTTGGGGATTGTTTTAGTGCTATGCTTCATTTAATGATGCAATTACTAATTCCAAGATTAAACTAACTGAAAGTAAACATTTAGCTGAAATTTTGGAAGCATTTACCCATGTAACATAATTGCTTTATCCACCTGTTTTTTCAAAATATGTGTGTTACTCGTGTTGAGGTTGATACTTCTACAAACCCAAGTCCCACTGCATATGCTGGTACATTATGCATGCTTCATCTTGTCAGTAGGTGTTTGGCAGTGATTCAAAATTGTATCTCATTACCACTCTTTATAATCCCTCCTCCCAAAGAAATAAAACCTTGATTTTTAAGAAGAATTTTAATGAAAGGGTGTTTTGGAACAGTGATATGTATGAATAGAATATTTTTGAGTTGAGTTTGTAACACTTAAGTATAATTTTTCAAGACCGGTTTCGATGCCATGTGGGCATCGTTGTCGATGGTTTCCAACTGAACTTCCACAGGGTGTTCTATGTTGAGGTGTGACAGTCCCTGGTGGGGGTGACGAACTTTCACAATATATTTTGTGGCAGCCATTCAGAGTTGAATACATTGTTGGTTTTTTACAAAGTGCATGGTAGACCAAAAGTGGTGTGCAATGGCTGATTTGTCAGTTTGTTTGTATTTTACTGCTCTCATGTGTTCTTTTAAGTCTTGTTTCAAGGTGTCTTTTTGTTTTATCAATGTAAAATTTGTTGCAATCTGTGCAATTTATTCTGTAGATTCCTACAGAAATGCCTGATTTTTTATATTCTGGGATTTGGTGTTTTTGGTTGTTGCAGAGTATTTTTTGTATGCTGAACTTATTCTGGGGGATAACTGTGATTTTATGTTTTTTGAATATTTTTTGAAACTTGTAGTATAGTTTTAGGTGACAAGTAAACTTTTTGAAGCAAGGCTTATCTATTTTGTAGTTTCTGTGATTAATTTCCATTGTTTGAATTTTTTTATCTATTAATTTTTGGTTGCACCCACTGTTTCTAGCAGTAGATATTATGTGTTTGTATTCTTTGTTGTATTCTTCATCTTTTAATGGTGTGAAGACAATCTATGGGGGAGGCTATTGAATACTGCATGTTTGTGAGCTATAGGATTGTGACCATAATTCTTTATTTAGTTGTCGGAGTGTGTAGGTTTGTGATAGATACCAAAGGACAGTTTGTTGCTTTCTCTAATTATTTTCATATCTAGAAATGGAAGGTAGTTATCTTTTTATATTTCTATTGTGAACTGTATTGTTTTCTGTTGTATGTTGAGTAATTTGAGAGAGTCCTGTATGAAATGTTTGGGGACTATGGCAAAGATGTCATCAACATATCTTTGCCAAGTGTTGAAGATGTGTGGGAATGCTGAGGTTGTTTCAAGATAGCTAATGTGAAGGTCTGCCAGAAGTGGTGAAATTGGGTTACCCATTGTAAGGCCTGTAGTTTGTTGGTATGTTCTGTTGTTGAAAGTGAAGTAATTATGATCTAGGCAACGTTTAGGTAGTCATCTAATTCTTCTTTTTCTATTTTATTGGGGTTAGCCAGCTTTCCAGAAGTTTTAACATCTGAGGAATGGGTATATTTGGGTACATTGCTGCGATGTCAAAGGATACCAAGATGTCTTCAGCTTTTATTTCCAGGGTGGAGATTTTGTTAATTAGATCCTGCGAGTTCTTTAAGCTTAAGCTGGGATATTTTGGTAATGATGTGGACTTCTGCACTAACTATTTTGAGAGACTATGTAGGAGAATCTATATTGTTGACAATTGGTCGCATGGCATTGCCAGTTTTATGGATTTTTGGAAGGGCATAAAGTCCGGGTAAAATTGGGTGGTTTGGTTTCAGTCTGTTTTTTGTGCTGTTTTGGATTGTTTTGGTTGCTTTTATGGTAAGGTTGTAGTCTTTAATAGATAAAAAAATAAAAAAATTTAAACAATGGAAATTAATCACAGAAACCACAAAATTGAGCCCAGCATAGATAAACCTCGCTTCAAAAAGTGTACTTATCACCCAAAACTACACAAGTTTCAAAAAACATAAAATCACACTTGCCCCCCAGAATAAGTTCAGCCTACAAAAAATGCTCTGCAACAACCAAAGACACCAAATCCTAGAACATAAAAAATCAGGAATCTACAGAATAAATTGCGCAGATTGCAACAAATTTTACATTGGTAAAACAAAAAGATACTTGAAACAAGACTTAAAGAACACATGAGAGCAGTAAAATACAAAAAAACTGACAAATCAGCTGTTGCACACCACTTTTGGTCTGCTAACCATGAAATAATACCTAACATACACTTTGCAAAACCCGCCAGATATGTGGCAGAGCTCAAAGTCTGGAAAAAATCCATATCATTAAAAACCAATATCATGTATTCAACTTTGAATTGCCGCCACAAAATATATTGTGGAAGTTCGTCACCCAGTCACCAGGGACTGTCACACCTCAACATAGGACACCCTTTGGAAATTCAGTTGGAAACCATTGACAATGATGCCCACATGGCGTCAAAACCGGTCTGAAAAAATTATACATAAGTGATACTTAAGTGTTACAAACCCAACTAAAAAGTATTCTAACTTGGTTTTTGCTGGAGTAAAACTGACATTCTGTGACAATATACATGATGATTGATGATGAAATGTGAATCAATTGAAGTAAGGCAGTATGTAGCCTAATATGATCCCAATATATGTAATTGTTTTAACACGTATTCAAAATAAATTGAAAAATATGTAACTCACATATTTTTTTGATATTTCACATGTTGCAGTAATTGTCTAAAGATTCAATACTTGTTTCAAACACAACTGAGTTTTAAATCATTACATTATATAAGATTTATATTTCATAATAATAAAACTCAAAATGTACCTGTTTTTCTTCCAGAAAATCCTTTCCTATAATTGAATGTATGTATTATTTAATGACATAGTGTATTTGCTTACATGATATAATAGTTCTTGATGTTTGTGCTTGTTTTAAAGTGGATTTTGCAAATGTGCGGTGCTACACAAAATATAACCTCTTTAATAGGTTTAAAAACCATTCTTTCTCCTCAGAGTTAACATTTTCACTGTCTCAATAGAAAAATGAAATTCCATATCTGTATGCAGAGTCATTAAATATTTTAATATATTTTGTTTTAGATGCACAAACAAATTCAGAAGAACCAAAGACTGAACTAGAAAGAAACAAAGGTTCAGATGCAAATCAGAATAGAGATAGTTCTCAGAGGGAACTTAATGCAGATTTGGAAGAAGCAGCTGCTACACCCATTGATGAGCAAGAGGCAGATGCAGAGCCAGAGGTTTGTTTTTCAACAGATGCCAATAAATCATTTCCACATTCCTCAGCAAATTTAGATATTGAACTTCATCAAAGGGCCGATATCTATGCAGTGGATATGAGAGGTCATTGTATTCCTGTTGAAGCAGCTACTAAACCAAAGCATCAACACCGTGAACATAGAAATAATACAGGAAATCATAATGAATCAAATTCATCTCTTCCCAAAGAGGATGAAAGAAACAGCTTCTGTTCTTGGCATAAATTAAGCCCAGAAGGTAATTCAGAATCATTCAGCACAGGCGAACCTAATGGCAGCAGGTTCCGCTTCTTCACTGCATCATCACCACCATTACAAAATAGAAATGGTGCACATTGTCACTATCATTTTACCACTAGTTCTGCCCATTCCTCCTCTACTTCTTCCTCTTCCTCTTCGTCGTCCTCGCAAAATGAGAATGCAGCATCTTCCCAGACTGGCAGCAGCGCACCTCCACAAGATAAAACAGATCAACATGTTGGTGCTTCAGTACACATTCTTCCAGAAGGTCTTGTCAGTGGAGTCATTGACGTAGCATCTCAAGCATACAGTACAGCAAAAACTGTTTTGAGCAACTTAAGACAACGTCCTGATGTGAGTAATATTAAAGACTGCACCTTAAATTTATGGATTACATTTGGTTAGTAGTGATTTGCTTTGAAAGCTTATCTCAAATATTTGCTTTTGCTATTGCTTTTGGCATGGATCTTCTCTTTTCTTTCTTGCTGTTATTGTTTTACTTCCCCTCTGATTCATTTCGTAACTCTTAAGGATCAAAGGAAATATCTTCATTGGGAATTTTCATCAAGGCTTGTTAATGGTTCATTATATTTTGTTAGTCCATTCCATGTGGAGTTAGTTTAGACCACATGTAACAAACAAACTTTAAAGATTTCTCTAAAATGGGAAATATTTTTTTTTTTTTTAATCATTTATTTTTCCACTTGTTCCATTACAATTTGTGATTCTATATGTTTTGTATGCTTTTATATGTACAGATCTTATCGTGCTTGTCTATTAAATGGATTTCATATTCTAAAACATTTTTTGATACTGCAGTTAAATTATTTTCAAACTGTTTCACTCTTTTATCAGAGTCTTCTTCCATATTTACTTTGCTGAATTCAGTTCAGTTTATTTTCATCCTTTTAAGTGCAGTTAAAGAAATGTCAGTGTAACCTATTTACATACTATATAAAAGTTTTATATAGTTTTCCATATTTAAATTCTTCTATACTATAAAAGTTATTTTGAGCTAAGTAATTTTTATGATTTTCATTATTTCTGTTGTTTAATTTAGTCTTTATTTTACTGGTAGTTTATTGAGTAATTTCCTTCTTACAATTTATATTAAACAATAATCCAACATTTCCCTTAGTTAACTACTAGTGTTGTTCTGAAGTAATCTTGATTATTTCTGAAAGCATAAGAATGTATATTACAATTCTTTTGATGTCTTATGTACAATAGTATTGATACATATTTTGTATATGAATAGAGTAATAATCAATTTTAGGTTCTTGAACATGCTTGTACACCTATGTTTATTACTTATTTTGCCAATTATTCTGATGACTTTCTTCTGCCATTTAAAAACTTTTTCCATTTCTCTTTGCGTAATTTTCTCCATAGCTTAATGCCATAGCTGATGTGCAAGTATATGTCTGCATATAAACTTGTGTTATAGTTTTGCTATCTTGCCTTTATTTTTTTGTTGGAGTGTGTGTGTGTGTGTGTGCGTGTGTGCTTGCTTGGGTGGGTGGGTGTTGTGCGTGTGTGTGTGTGTCGGTGCGTGTGTCGGTGCGTGCGTGTGCGAGAGAGAGAATTTTTGCTATATGGGTTTTCCAGTTTAAATTTTTGTTTTTGATCATTCCGAGAAAGTTGGTACTATTTATTTCACCTATGCTTTCACCATCTAGTGTTAATTTTATGTCATTTGGATTAACAAATCACAAATCCTAATATTTATCATATTAGGTTGGAGTAGTATCCCTCTATGATTATTAACATTAGGTTTGCCCTATTTTCAACCTATTGAGCTGTTTCATCCATAATTATGATTCACATCATCATCATCGTAATTGGTTACTATGCCTCCCTTTAATTCTATCTTTTCAAATATTTTGTTATTCATATTAAGAACAGTTCCTCTAAGTCTTCTAAATTGCTTTCTGTGTTTAGTAAATCTTGAAAAACTTCTGTTTTTTGTTTGTTTGGTACATTGTCAAATTCTGTTTCCATTAGTTCACTATATACATGGTCTATGATCAGAACAACTAAATTGTCTCATTAACACTTATTCAAGTGCATATCACTAATGTTACACACCTGATTTTATACAGATTTTCAAAAAATTCTCTTTATTGCTTGATTTATAAATGATTTATGCCTAAATATACATACTCATATAGTGTTGGTATTACGCATTTAAAGATTTATTCTAAAAAAACTTCCTGTGTATGATAAAATTTGAAATACTTATCTGGATGGAGATGGGCGTGTCACTGCATGTTTCACAGTAGTAAATTTCCTTCTCAATTTTTTGTGTATAGCAAGTACATGGCACATATACCACTACTTTTCAATGTGGTCCATAAAATGATGGTAACACGGGCTCCTGAGCTATGTTATTATGTTATGCTGCATAATGTTTAATGGTCCAGTACCCTCATAGTTATGACAGAAATAACAGCACCCGTTATGTACTTGTGAATCCAGACAGTTGTATCACTGGCATCACCTAATTCACAAGGGTAATTATTGCGGCGGAGTAACTTCTACTTCACTTTCTTCCTTTTCTGATTCAGATACTCAAAATAATTGTCTCTGAATTGATTTAATTGTTTTTTCACACAAGCCGTGTGTAGACAGGAGTTGGATAGGTAGAGTCAGTCTGAAAATAGCCGGATTTGAACCCCGGCTAGAGACTGGGAGATCCATGGTTCAAATCCCGGCTATGGTATTCAATTTTTCAGTCTGACTCTACCTATCCAACTCCTGTCTCTGAATTGTTATACATGGAGATTATATCACGTTTGTTTGAATGCCATTTTTGTAC
Source organism: Hymenopus coronatus (assembly GCA_030762935.1). NCBI lineage: Eukaryota > Metazoa > Arthropoda > Insecta > Mantodea > Hymenopodidae > Hymenopus > Hymenopus coronatus. The sequence continues at coordinate 92,634,377 of CM060898.1, forward strand.
AACAAGCAACAAATTTCAAAATTCCATAGCAACGAATGATATCTCTGCATACAGCAGACGTCTAACAACAATTTTGATAGTCGATAGCTAAGATGACCTAGCTTTTGTCATGCAGGTATATCCACATCCCGACTATAAAGAGTTAATGGTCCATTATATCACTTGTTCAGACCAACACTCATCTTTCATACAGAGGCATCAGAGGCTTAGAGATAGAAATTTCATTCACTAAAGTTCAATTGGTTATCAGTAACTGCCAGATGTCAGAATATTTTCCCATAGAATTCTTATTCCCAAAAATTAAAATATGATAAGCAATGACAATAAATACATTGCTCTACTTTATAGTAGAATGGTACATAATTCCAAAATAGTAATATTGTACTATTCAAAATTCTGAAAGAAATTAATAAGTTAATCAAGCTTTTTTGCAGTTAATGTTCTAGCTATGCTTGGAAATTATCTGGATGTTGCTGGATGATGTTACTATGTGGTTGGTTAAAGTTAAGCATTAATGTTGTATCTGTGTAATTTCATTGCTACAGTAACATTTTGAAACATTCTCAGAGAAGAACAAGAAAATGTGTTCTATAATCCAAATGTTAAAGCATACTTAGTGTTAGGTCAATTAGTGTTTTTTTTTTTTTTTTTTCTTTCTTTATTTTTTTTTTTCTTCATATAATGTGTGTGAAGGACGGGAGTTGAGTAGGGAGTTGGAATGAAAAATTCAGTGCCATAGTCAGGATTTGAACCATGGATATCCTGGTCTCTAGCCGGTTGCTCAAACTACTGAGCTACCATGGCAAAATGCAGACACAGATTTAAATTCCCCAATGTCTTGCATGTTTCCCGGTAAACCACAAGGTGATTGATTTCAAATGAAATATCTCAATGGTGACTTAACAATGCCATAAGTACTTTAAGTCCCGGGTTTCATAGTTTAACCAACCATTAGGTCAATTAGTGTTAATTAATTAGTGTCAATGCTCAGGTATGTCAAATTTAATATTTTGAATTGTGAATCTTGTAAATAAGAAACACAAATTTAAGTCACATACAGTCTTTGTTATTTAGATGCATGAACAATTTCTTTTTTTCAAACTAAAACTTTACTTGCCATGAGAACAGCTTAATTTTGGACTTGTTTAAACTTTTCTCCACAATTTATACAACTGTAACAAAATGAAGTTGTAATTATTTAATAAGATGTTCAAAACCCTCCCCATTTACAAATCTTTCAGTGGCTAAGTTGAAGGATGAATTCCTTTTTGACATTTCCAGTCACCACTGATGATACATATCTGCATTCTTTCTTGATCCTCGATTTTAGCTTTACCATATTAGCAGGCCTCATAACAAAGACTCTACATTTCAAATATCCCTATAAAAAGTATTAAAGTGGAAAAAGATGTTCAACAAATTATTATAGGATACATGCATCTGTGTTTTGTGCTCAGAAAAATGTGAAGAATACCATATACTCATGTGCAAAAAAATGATGTTAATCTATTGCTGCTTATAGCAAGGACTAAATTCATGTATTGCTAAACTGGTGTATTGTATATTTTGCACAGTTAGTGCACTCTTCTCCATTATTATTAATAAGTGCATTACTCTATTTTGGTTTGATTGCGTCATCAGTTGTGAGTATCCAAAACGCTGCCTAACACACATCACTTTCCATGATCCTTTTATGTGTCATTATACCAAACAATGACAGATTATATTTTCATTTATAAGGATTCTTATGATTTGTACGTTTTTGTCTTCAGGCTGGAGAAAATCCTAATGGTGGAGATACTTGGACCAGAGTGCCTGAAAGAACCACTTCAGAGAACTTAGAAGTTCTGCTGGAAATGGGTTTCACAAATAAAGTACTGAATGTATTGCTTCTTGAACGCTATCAGAATGATTTAGAAAAAGTTGTTGCTGAACTCCTTGCTTATGGTAAAAGTGGGCGTGGACGTTAAGCTGTGGCATGCTTTATATACACTGTTAAAAATTCTTAGTAGCTGCATACAATATTTATGTCTTGTGGTATAGGGCAATAGGGGATTAAGTTACACCCACAAAAAATTCCAACTGAAACCTAATATTCTATTTTTAATACCTTAGCACAAAAATAAATATGTATTTCTGCACCTTGCATTAAGTTTTGTAAATTACATATAGCTACATACTACTTTTGTTGCAAAGAATATTGCATATTATGCTGTTCCATTACATAATTTTAGTATGTATAATTTGCATTAAAACTCTTCTCCATTCTATTAATTGTACTTAATCACACCAGAAGGTAACTTTCTGTATCTCAGTTTTTGTCTTTGCAGTCCTGAGAAAAAATTAATGTGAAGCAGTTTTTATTGTTGATCCTGCTTTGTTAAACCAAGTATGCCACTGTCCCCATTTACTGTTTATGGTGTTTTATGTCCCTTTTATCCCTTTGCCTGAAGTATTATATGTGTATGTCAACAAATATCATTTAAAGCTGCTTAAAGTGGTAGAAAATGCACTTAGCACGATCGTTTTGAATATTATGAAAGTGTTAACAGTACCGTGCACATTCAACAAACGTAGTTATTATATACTGACTTTTCAGACTTGCACGCACTACATAGTTTGACCATATTTTTTTTGAGTTTGTGTGACTTTCTTTAGGGAAAAGGCAGATCACCATCGTTTTACAAACTGCAGTATTTATAAAAGTTAAATTGAATCAGTTATAAAATAGTATAAATACTGAAATAAAAAAAAAAAACTTAAAAGAAGGAAAATGCTAATAATTTCAAATTATAGATAATAAAATAGCATTATAGTAATTAAAAGCTGCTAAATGCGTATAAATGTGTTAATATTTAACTCGTCAGAAGTTCGCTTCTAAAGGGTTTTATTTGCTTTCTTTACCCCATCATACTTAAGAGAAACTGCCTTTGCATACTGCAACTTAGAGTTTGCAACCAATAAAAATAATTACAATATATTTGCTGAAGTCGAAAAAAATAAACTACTGTACACTTCTTAATAAATGTTATATTCTCTCATATGTCCATTTTGATAACAGTAAACTGTTACTATCACGACACTTGCATTATGTGCTGATATTGAAAATAAAATATTGATCTAAGAAATTCAGTGAACTGTTCATCACATTGACAAGGACTGAAGAAGTTACATAATTTGTATGTACCATAAGTTGATTCCAGAGGTCACTATTTCTTTATTTCTTTTTTCCTTTCTTTCCCCTCATAGCCATAATAATTTTCAACTCCTGGTCATTTTAATCTTTTTTAAGCATGATGAGGTAGAAAGAGGTAGTATATTCAAGTATCCAATAAGGTAATAAACTGGATGAACTGCTTATAAAGCTCTGTCGAATCTCTTCACTGATTAATCACCAATCCATCATAATACTCCACATATGAATTATACTCTTTTTCAAATTGCAGAATAGAATGTTGAAATACACTTTTGTGAACATACAAAAGGAAACAAACACTCATAGGATCATCAAAAATGGACTTAGGAAATACATTTTTAAACATTTTCAGTAATCTGGAGTGTATTCTAACCATAGTGTATCCTTTATTAATAGTCAATATAGAATGGGTAGTTACATCACTCAAGAGAAGGAAATATAGACAGGAAAAAAATAGAAGTAATCCTCTAGGCATTCTTTTAATAATCTATATGCACAGATTTCCAAACAAACCTCTAATATCTTGTTCAAGACACAGAACTGTCACTTCCAAACTTGAGAGAGAAAAAATGTTTGACTCTCCATTGAACTAAAATTTAGATGGGCTTTTAGAAAATAAAAACAAATTTGAAACCATTAAACTAAAATTTGGATGGACTTTCAAAAACACAAATTGGAGAGATTATAAAAGTGCATTAGAAACCAAAATTGAAGAATTTTTCATAATGCATTAGCACAAGCAGATGAAATAAACAAAGATGTATGTTAGAGAATTTCAACAACAGCAAAGAAATGTACCAAGAGGAACAGTTAAAAATTTCAATTTATTTTGGATGCCACATTTGTTTTGGAACTAAAAAGAGATAAGACAAAATAGAGACCTTTCCAGATAAACAGCTGTAAAGTCTTCAAAGATTTGAAAGAAATACAAAATTCAAGAAAACAGAGTTCCCAGCTCAAAAATAAGTTAACAGTTACAAAAGACATTCCTTTAGTAATTTTCTAAAAAAAAAAAAAAAAAAAAAAAAAGAAAGAAAGAAAAAAGTAAACAGTAGAAAAATGGTTTAAATGCATATAGATTCAACATATAAAATAAGATAATCAACAAATACTGTGCTAATATTTTTAGTGTCAGTAAATGCTAATTAAAATGATATTGAAGAAAAATAAAAGAGTATATAAAAGCAACAACCCAATTTACAAACATGAAATGCAACAATATCAGTAATTTAAGCTAAACGACAAACACTTTGCAAAAATCAGTTTCTAAATGAATTTTTAATTTTAAACAGCAACATTAAATATTAATATAAAAATAATAGTTGCAACAAATCTTCACGTATTTTTTATATTAATATTTGTGTTATTACTTCACTGTTACTAGCTTCTTTTTACATTAACAACATTAAATATTATAGGTGAATACAAAGTACAGAATAAATTTATTAGATAAAATTGTTGAAATAACAACAATTTTCTAATATAAAAAATTACATTATATGTAAAAAAAAAAATATATATATATATATATATATATATATATAGTCATCAAATAGGGGTAATTAAAAATGTCCCCATCACCTTGGAAGCATTTTCTCTCTGTATAGAAATCCCAGTTAGCTGCCTAAGATGTGCTCTTGATTGATGACCTGTAGCTTTTTGTCACAAATCAATGATTAATGCCTTAGCTTTTGTAAACCAAGGACCCATTGTTTCTACTGCAAAAGCAACAAAAAAGTAGCTGGTAATTTCAATGTTTATGTTTTTAAAAGAACTGAATGATGACAATGCAGCAGAGCTCATTTTGACAGTGGTTCTTGGCAAGAGAGAGGAAGCTAGTGTGTGTTCACAAATTGCAGAAATTTTCATTAAAGTAAGGCCATCATGCCTCTTTTCATCCATTCTGTTGATGCCAACAGGCTCAAAGATAATCAGAAAACTTGCAGAAACAAGCTCTTTTGAGCATATATATCATGGCAAGCCTAGAAAATCATCTTGCTTTCTTTTGAAAACTTAAATAATGAGAATCCCTTAATGATACATTCTTATTCCACATTCACAATCATGAGGATGACAAAATTTCAGAAACATTGAATATTATCTTCTGTTGGCATGAAAGCAATATTTAATAGCTGGTGAACATCATTTCAGAATGTGCTATCAACTGGGTCCTCGTAGTTACATGGTAAACCTCGTGATTGTACGTAGCAATAAACACTTTGCCCAAGAGGGGAAAAAACAGTCATGTTGTACCTTAAGAAAACACTGATTAATGAGCATTTATTATTTCCTTTTTAAAATTATTTATGACCAGAGGGAAGATTTTGTGTTGACAATTATTTTAAAACTTGACATTAATGGATTAGGAGTAAAACATAGATTACACTCAAACTTCACTCTTGAAATAAAGTAACTTACTTCGGACATGTTCGGTGGCTGTTGCCACCATTTTTAATGGAAATTCGCTAATGAACTCGTGGTAGCAACCTATGGAGGTCTCTCTTCTGGATAGATGAATTTTGAGAATGTTTAAATTGACATTAATAATTTTAATTAATGGTGTTTTGTGTTAAAAATTGTTTTAATATAAATTTGCATTAATGTCATGTTAATTTTTAGGAGATTTAATGAGAATGATGTGACTGAAATGAAAACAAATATATACGTATATAGAGGGCCACTAGTGCCTGAATCTGTTGCTTTTAAGCACACCTAAAACCATTGATCTGAATCATTGATTTGAAACTAACAAGTTACTAAAGTAATAATGTAAAAACCCATATCAGAATTAATACTAGTTTTAAATCCTGCCCTACATTATTTAAACCACTGATACTTGATTTAGTAAGTAGCTTTGAACACTCAAAACAAATGAGTTTTACTGTTATTAGATCACGAGTTTCTTTCTCAAATACTTCATACCTGGCTCTCAGCAAGTTAATTCAGGATAAAACAAGAACAAAACTTACACATATATGCATTATTGGCTTTGTTTAGTGTAGAACACACTTTTCTTTGCTTGGTACATTATATTAGTATCTTGTAAGTATTGTAACTAAAACTTCTTTTTGTTGAAATTCCAAATATTGTTTCATAATTATAGCTTCATCATGTGGGATGGCTCAGGTGATGGCCCGTATTTGTGAGGTCTTGGTTTCATGATAATTACAATCCACAGATAGTGTAAGCAGTAGACTGGACAGTACCCCTAACCCCATCTGTCGTGAAGTAGAAGGCTAGCTGCACATTACCATCTGACTTCAGTAATATTGCAGTAGTGGATGATATTCTTAATATTTGCTTGGCACTAAGTTAAGGTAATATGGAATGGAAATGAGAGTTTAAAAAAGGCTACTGTCTGCTACATACTGTAAATGAGGTACCTTACCAAACAATTCTGTCACAATATGCAACATAAAACAAAATAGAATTGAGGAAAAAACTTCTGGAATAATGAAGACATACATGTTAAGTTAGTTTTATGTTTTTCATTTGATATAAATGCACAAATTTTTTTGTAAGTAACATTAAAAAAAAAATGAAATTGCTCATTTATGAGTAAAGAAAAACAATATGGAAAATATGACAAATGCATACAAAACATTTTGTGTTTAATTCAACAACTTTTTCATTTATTGCTAAGCTCTTGTTTATGCTTATTACTGTTGTTGATCTCAATAGGGTACCATGTTGATTACAATGACACAATCTCTTCTAGAACCAGTGTGAAAGCAGCAGCTTCCTTTCTTCTTGTACCCACTTTTGTGTATCTGAGCTCATTGATAATAGCATCTTCACTTCCCTTGCTTACCGACTGCTTCAGTGCCAAATGCAGAGCTGTAATGTGTTGACCCTGTTGAATGGCAACATCAGCCTGCTGCAATATGTTAGGCGTGACAGTCTTCCTGCCCGCTCTGCAGCACCGCCCTCTGATGCTTTCACCCTCTGTGCCCAGCGATCAACGGTACTGCAGATGTTGCATTGACTTTGCACAAACATTTATGAATATTTAATCACAGCACATTGTTTATGACAGATGTCACAGATGCCATTTTAAAACATTCCTACACCAACACTTTCTGTCGGAAGAAACTGAAATTTTGCATACACGTGTGGTAAATTTCAAGTAAGTTGCACCTAAATTTGTACATTTCTCAGAAATATTTTTCAAAATATTTGGGGCATTACTTATAGGGTAACCCTCATATATGAAATTCATGTTTGCGAAGCACCTAGCACCAGTTTGAATGTGTGAAATAAAAATAGGCAAGAAGTCTGGTGTATGTAATCGGAGGTGTCAAAGTCAATTGTATAAGATGTAATGTGTCAAATGTCAGGGAACCCTGCACTCATGGTCCCCAGATCTCACATCATGTAATTTTTATTAATGGGAAAATGTAATAAAATGTAGTATGTAGATCACAGCCTAAAAACTTCAGAGAACTGCATGAAAATCTCATGTAAATCAACTCTGGAAGCTGAAAGGGTGCTTGAAAATGACCATCTCCTGTGATAAAGTATGCTCATATTTTCAGTGTAGTTATAACTGTAATTTAGTAAACCTAACTGGTTTTAGTTGCATATATTTTATCCCATTGTTCTGGAGTAGGAGCTCTGGCTACTGCAGATTTGCCATGTGATCAACCAACCTCTGTATAAGAGAAGCAGAATAGCATTGTATTATTGCCTTGTTTCATGTTTATTTCCCCAAATTTGTAAATAGTGTTCTCAGCATCAAATGCAACTTCTTTTTAAGTTTATATTCAATCTTTCATTATTTTACACATAATTGCAATCAGAGAGAGCTAACTATGCACTTGACAACCAGCTGATAGTCACCTGATTTTCCCATCTGTGGAGGAAGCTCGCCCTATCTCATCTAATTGTGATATATTACAAATACGTCTTGCAAAAGAGAGGTGTGGTGCTTTTTTTATAGTGTTAAACACCCGTTTTTACAATATGTGGCAATGCAGGACACTGATGATACATGAAATGAGTACTGGTGGAATGCGATGGCAGGGAAACTGGTGAACCCAAGAAAATCCACCCCTGCGCTGCTTTGTCCACCACAGAGCCAACATGCGGTTGCCTGGGATTTAACCTGGGTGAGAGACGAGTGGTTGAATGAGAGGTTGCAATATACTTATAATATTCCTCGGGTTATGCCAGGCTTCTGTTTGTAATGTAAATTGCTCCCAAGTATTTATGTATAACTGCAGTATTATGGTTTGTAGACAAAATACCTATAACAGCATGTATGAAGGGATTACACAAATTATTTTAATAAGTTTGCATGTGTCAGTGTTTATATATAGGCATTAGATTTTTAGTAGTTTTAGTAGTTTGGGAGAGAGGCCATTTGTTATACATGGACGAACAGTAGCAGTGTGAGATAGCAACCATGAGGCAAGCGCTAACAACAGGTGCATAGTTGATTCTCCCAGATTGTAGAAATTGATAGTCTTTCCATTTTCCATTTCGTCAACATCAAGTAATTCAATTTGTGATCCTCCTTCATTTATGAGAAATGCAGCGTAAATTTGCTTTAAAGTTCCATATTTTCCATATAAACGCGATTGCTTGGCTGCTCATTGATTGTGATAAGAACTTTTTCTTAAATTTTCTTGCAGCAAAGGTAAGTACTTACACATAAGTGTTGACCAACGTAAGAGTAAGCCATTTCATTAACTTGGTCTTGATTAATTGCAGTTGCTCTGAGTAGCTGAGTTGGTTAGGTGCTGGCCTTCTGATCTCAAGATCGCGGGTTCAACCCCAGCCCAGACCGATAGTTTTCAAGTGTGCATAAAAATGACAGGCCCATGTCAGTAGATTTACTGGCATGAAATTCTAGCACACTGGCAATGTTGATATCCTGGCAATTGATAGCATTGTTAACAAACACTTTCTCATTTTGACTAATTGCAACTCATTTGAATGTTTGAAAATAAGAGTTCATTCATTTATAGATCTGTTGGCAATTAAAATAATGATTAGCCTTAGCATACTAACGTTCATAGATACTTAACATTTAAAATGAAGTCGTCTAACTATTTTGAGTTCTTGACCAGCATTCTGAGTCATCACCAGTGTATTTCATGAGGTTAGTGAGTAAAACCTTGGATGAAGTATCCCTGTTATCTGCTAAAATGAAGATTTGTGTGTAACAGTGAATCTCAGAGTTATTGAAATAATAGTTCAGTGGATATACTCAGATTTGCATCAGGAGCTTGAACTGACATTCATCTGAACTGTGTGGCATTTAGGTTTAGTGATACAATTTAAAAAGTGCAACTTGAAGCTGGTGGGTGTAACTTATTCTTCTATTTGCTCTGATTTTAGTCAAAAGTCTGTGTTTATAAGTCTGAATACATAATAACAGATTTACTGATGCAAGTTGGGTGGATGTTTTAATATAAGAATTTATTAAATGCGTGAAGAACAGTAAATGTAGAGTGGTTCTTAAATTCTTCTGTTATTTACATGAGAATGTTAACTCCATGGCACGACAGCTCACGGGGAACCTTGGCCTACCGCCCGGCCGCTGCGTCCCCCATCTCGGTCCACTACAGACGTCATGGATAGGGTGCAGTATTGGAGGGTGAGACGTGGTCAGCGCCTCGCGTCCCTCCCGGCCGGTTAATGCGGTCCTCATGACCTGGAGCCGCTACTTCTCCATCAAATAGCTCCTCAATTGGCCCCCCAGGGACCTTACGAGGCTGAGTGCACCCCGGGCCCGGTCTCCCAGCGGGGGAAAAATCCCCACGCCGGTACTGGGGATCGAACCCAGGTCTCCCGCTTACATGAGAATGTTATGCTGTGAAATATTTGATCTCGTAAATGATCTTCAAGAAACAGTAAAATCATGAAATACAATTAAAAGGATAACATTTATTGGCTTTATGAGTAAGAAGAAAATGTATGTAAGTTCATGGGCGAGAAATTCCAAGTGCAAGCCAATGTAACTCTTATTTTTTTCTTAAAAATTTACCTAAATGGAATGAATAGAAAGAAGTTGATCAGGCAATGGATGAATTACCAATAATCTATCAGAGAAATCATAATTAGAAATATTGGATCCTCTGGTTTTTATTGGCTGAATTTGAATCTAAAGTTTTAGTAACATCATTGCCTTGGGGCTCTAAATGTTATAAATTACACTAAAGAGAACAGTGGCAGTAACAGGATTAAAAACATTGATAAAAATTAACTTTAATAAGCACTTAAAGTTCTTAGCTAAACATTGACATGATCTCTGTGCAGTTCACAGATATTATACCATTCTAAGTTTATAATTATAAACTAGATTTTAATCGGTGTCCAAATCAGATACATTGTAAAATGTTGGCCGATGTTATGTCAATTCATTGTAATCAAATCAGGCAGATGAAACATTTCTTTGTTTATCAAATGCTTAGGAACATATCTAATAAGAGCCAAAGTTTGAATGGCCTGCAGATAAAGTTCATTAAATAATCTGAAGACATAAGTGAAAACATTTACACTTTTTTTTTACTACAAAGTTAAAACTAATTACAAAAAATAGAGAAAGAAAAGTTAAGTATGTGATACAATATATCTCTTGTAGCCCAGTCAAAATATTCCTTTGACTGCACTTGTAATACAACTATCATGTCATTGAGTGAAATACCTAGAAATCTTTAAGCAGAAGAACATTTCTTAGAGAAATAAAAAACCAGAATACCGGAATTATCTAACTTTAATTTCTGATTTTAAATAAAATAAAAATGTTGCATGCAGGTGAGAGGATAAAATAAAATATAAAGACTGACCAGTTAGATAGCAAATTATAAATATCTCCTTCAAGCTCTGGAGGCAGATTTTTATATGATTTTCCTGGCAATTTTATTGTCCAGTAAAACTCTTTAATTACATGAATATAATGCAACTGTTTTCACAAGTGGTTTTTCAATCTGTTTTTCTACTTTTGAGTTTCATTCCATCCTTTGTAGAACCCACTTTTCATCTTTGTAATATTTTAAATTTATTCCTTAAGAGATATATCTTCTCTTTGACTGGAAAAAAAACCCACCATGGTTCTTAAAAGAATTATTTTAAATGCAGCATACAGAAGGAGCAAAGAGAAGAGAGGACATTTACTTTAAGATAGGGGTGACTAGAATTTCAGCTTTATTATTGCAGAACAGTTCAGTTGTGATATACAATGCTAGGTAAATATGCTCCAAATTTTGGAAATGCTCAGCTGGCCCAGGTTACCGTAAAATTGAGAAAGTGGAGGCAGCAGGCTGAAAAATTTGCAAACTAGGTGCTTGCATTTCACCCATCACTAAGGTAGAACACCCAATTACTATGGTGATCGGAAACAAATATTAATGAGACAGGCATGGCAATATACAATTTTTTAAATTAATGATCTTGTAAATACAATCTTTTATATTTAGAAAGGAAGAACATTGTCAACTGTGCTTGGATGCAAAGCATATGAATGCATGACTTATGTGGGGTAGTTACATAGGTGGTGCTATAGCCAGTTTACTCTCTCATTCATATGTTAACTGATTCATTACAGTTCAACTTTTTCTGCATGTGCAAAAATAAAAAATGAACCAAACTTAGTAATGAGTTTATTATGGCTATGAGCAGGGGTGTATACAGAGAGAGCACTTATAGGAGAGCAGGGGTTGAAACAGGAATACTGAAGGTGAGTCACGCCTTAATTTCATGTCACTATAAGGAATTTATCCATGTGAGGTGAATATCTACTGAATCATTAAAGTATGTTGGCTAAATAATGAATCTGAATTTTTAAGCATTTATGGGACCAAAAGGCAGACAGGAGTGCATAAAGACCAAACTCCAACCACATCGCATACTAGGATTAGGTTAACACCCACAGATATTGTAAAGAATTACTTTTAAGTCAGTCAGGTGTGTTAACCAGAGACCCACTCAGAAATCCACTTTCATTTCAGATTAGAAAGCATTCTGTAGGTCTGTTTAGGCCAGGAAGCCACTGAACATAGAACTTGTCAAGACATATACATGTATACACATGTTTATATACAAAGGGGAAAAAAAAAATGTATAAAGCTTGGGTTACAAAAACCAGAATAGACATATAATCACACCACTTGTATTTGAGGCCTCTACTATACTTAATGTGCTTTATAAAAGCACATGAACTACTACTACTTTTTTTTTTTTTTTTTTGCAATCACATAAAAACAAAGACTATAAAAAATTAGTGTTAAAATGTATAAATAAATATAATTTCATTATATGTAACACTAATGTAATGTCAGATGATAGCCTTCTAATTATCGACATAATAGTTACTACTAGTAATTATATAAAACTAAAATATGATTATTGTGTTATGTGCTCTTCATAAATGTCAATAAATTACAATACATATTTACAAATATGTTATAGAATTTCCAATGCAAAAATTTACAATTATGTGTATCAGGCTTTACAGACCTTGTGTCATTGCTAAATACTAAAAATTCATTTGACACATTCGTGCAAGTCAAAGTATACATCAGTTTAATTTGAATATAAAACACACACACTAATATACACAAAATGCAATACATAATAATACTTATAAATACAATGACTGTTTACGGTATTGTCAGACAGATTTGTCACTTAAATATTCATCTGCAGAGTAAAATGATTTATTGCAAAGGTACTCCTTAAGAGAGGCATTCTATAATCAGCTAGTAGGAAGTGTATATGATGACAAAGCATGTACAGATCGTAAAATGAGCAGAGCGAGCCAACTACCATATGGTTATCCAAAAGAATGGGTTAATTCCATCATTCCCTAATATTTAACATAGTTTTAAAGTATATAGTATTTTTTATTTACTTTACTGACAGAGACAATGTGATATACTAATTCTCTAAGAATTAAAGAGTATAGAGTTACAGAAAACAAAAATGAGACTGCACAGGTTTAGTATTAGGTGTAGAATATTAGACCTCTGAGCCTGCTCCCCCTGTCTATATCCTTGACATTGGGTATATGAAGAGGGATATGAAACCGGGGTTAACTGACAGCAGTGCTACCTTGTATTTCATTTTAAGGCTTACGCTACTCTCACAATTTCAGTAGTAAAAAAAAGAGCAGAGAGATTGGCAGGAAAAAGTTTGGTACTTCAAGGAATATATAAATTCAAAATTAAGACATTATAGTGCTACAAAAGTTTTCAAGTGTAGGTTGGGGCACCAAAGACAATGATTTTCATATCAGCAGGCTGTAGAAATTTTGGAATGCTATCATTTTAACATCATTATAGAAATGGACAGTTTATTAAATATAATGGCAATTATTTATCAATCTTAATAAGCCATATGTTTTGTGAGTAAACATAATGTATTTAAGTGCTTGGTAGCTGTAATTTATGACAAATGTGTTAATTTTAAACATTCAAAAAATGTAAATGAAAAGGAAATAATTCAATGGTAATGTTTATGCATTGGAGTGAATCATGTGAAAGAAAATTGATTGTACTTCTAGGAACAGCATTTTTTGAAATTTGCTTGACATTCAATTCTATCATTAAAAAAGGTGAGTCTCTAAATTATGCTTGCAAACTTTAAATATAAATGTTACACATAGAAGACTGTTATAACAGAATATGTAATAGGCAATTGAAAAAGTCAAATGACTTATTTGTGTCCCAGATGTACATGTATATTTCAGATCTAAGAAACCTTCAATGAAACTGACAACCAGATTAAAAATGAGTAATATAGCCCATAAATATAGTTGTACTACAGTGCATCATTAATGCAACTAATCAATTTGCTATCAATTTACAAATGTGCTGTTATTATGTATTGAAGAAAATCTCTTGTTTTTGCAGAATATATATACTTGCATATTGAGCACAAAAGTTAGTCACAGAAAATAATATCCAGAAGCTTGTGGTGGAAAGTGTTATAACATGTTGCTTTAATCATATATTTAGTGTGTAGTAAATGTGAGATGTAATTGATTGTGTTATGTACTTTAAGATCATTATATGGTTGTAAAAAGTGAAGTATGAATAAAAAGGTATTTAACTTTACAGTTGTTTTATAAAAGAAGTTGTAAATAAAAGTTTGATCAAACGAGCTGGGGAAGTAAACTAATTACTTCTTTTGTTCTAAAACAAGTATTTTGTGTCAGTACTATATAGCGAACATCATGTTTGTTTTAGTATTCATAGTGACCTAAAATTATAGTTGCCAAAATTTTCAGTATACCAAAATGTTACATCATTGGTACTCAACATAAATTCTGACTTGAACCATCAGTTAAATATGACGACACAATTGGTAAATGAAGGAAAAGAGGAACTATCCAGAGGATTTGTGAAAAACCAAAACTTAATGCCATTACTGTTTTATTCACCAAATAGGTGATATATGTATAGCCATTTTAAGAGATATAAACATTTCTTATGCAGAACACTGAATAATTGTAAATATTTCAAGATCATTTTAATTTTATTAAAAACTAGAAGCAGATGATGGCAACCTATACCAGAAACATATTCCATTATGAAATGTTGCACTGTACTTTATAGAGCTGAATTTTATTACTTTAACAGTTGTGAGTATGGTGCAAGACTTGTTAAATACCTGGGTTTTAGGCAGGTATTTAACTAGGAAATTTAAAAAATCCACAGTATCTAATAAGCAAATGTTCTGAAGGGGCAGAAAAAAAAAATTGTAATCATACTATTTGATGGTGTTCACTATTTAAAAATAAGTGCATCTGCAAATTTTGACCACTCGAACACAATCATTTTGTGAGAGAAGTGAATTCATAGTAAGACGTGTTTTCTTCCTGAATGTTAATGATAATATTAATAATCTAATAATAATAATAATTTCTGACCTTAATTTATGGTAAGATACATTGTTAGTCCTGAACAAATATACTGCAATAATGAAAGTCATTAAAAAAAAGTGTATGGATCATAACCTTTCTGTATACCAACCAGGTTTGATAACAACTGTTCTTTCACATTTATCAGAGTGTCCTTTCAAATGTTTGAAACAATAATCAGTTTTATTCTGAAAATGCTGACAATGTTTCTCAGTTAACCCTCCCCTATTGATGTGCTCGCTGGAATCTCAGAGAGAGGAACTGTTAATATGCCAAGGCCTGTAGTTTGACAATATTATCCTGCTGCTGCAACCTAACATATGAGTGATCAAATGCAATGCTATGAATGGTTCAAGAATCATATATTTGTACATCTGGAAGAAATATCGATCAAGAGGCTGCAATTTGTACTTTGTGTTGGCTGTTATTAGGTTCACCATCAGCTTTTCAGGATCATGATGTTCTTCTCCCAAGAGTTGCTGAATGTGTTTTATATCACTATGAAAACCGAATGTGTTCTATATTGCAATGAAATCCATACGAGTCCAAAAGTCAGAGGTTTCATGCGCTTAAATATGGAAGGAATGCTTCTTTCAAAAATAGATGGGACAACAGTCTTATCATTTTTCCTGAGGAATTCCATTTTACAATTAGATTGTCTGCCTTGAACATCTTTTCTTCATTTTCTTACCAATGTCAGATGATTCTCGAAGAATTGCAAATAACTTAAGCATTACTTTGCCTGATTGAGACACTGTAGGAATGTGCGATTGTCCTTTGATTGCACAGCACCCTGTACTTCTGTAGTGCCCTTTTCTCTAATGTTCCACCCATTGCATTTCCTTATTAAAGCCTGATTCATCAACATTATATATTTGATCTTCATTGAATGTGCTGGCGTGCAATTTATAGTGCTTTCTAAATGTTTCAATCTTTTAAGCAAGCTCAAGTTTCTCTTTACCATGCCTATTTGTCACAAAATACTTTATTTTACAACTCACTATTTTATACCATTTCTTGAAACGATGCAGGCATGATGGGCTGGCTTTAAACAAGTTATCACCAATTTGTAGTTCGGTTGCTTTCTTGTTGCAATGTTTTGCAAATCACATTTTTCACTATTGCTTTCATTGAATATCTATGCAGGAATTCTTGAAATGTATCATTCTGCAATTTTTTCATCTTTTCCTCGAAAGCAAATTGTCTTTCACTTGTTAACCACATAAATCTATGTTTCATTGCTGCCCATGATCTGGAAGCAGCCAATAAGAAACAACATTCTTCTTTTCTTTGACACTAATGTGGCTCATTTTTCTTTGGTGATGGTGCATACAGTGAACCTAATTCCACGGAACTATCGGTTTCTCCCTCGGAAGATTATTGTAATTGTTCTTCAGACACCAAATTGCCCATCTTGCTGGGTTCAGTACTCTTAATATCTAGTGTCATTCTTTACCTACATTTTGCGACACAAAAGTTTTTCAGCATCTTGCACACTTCTTTGGCTGTTTTCACATTCCATTTGTATAATAACTAAAGCTATATGGCCTTTCTCTTCTAACACCTTTACAACTTCTTTTGCAACATTTAAAATATTTATACTGCAGAGCTGTACGTCTCCAATTCAACTGAAGAACAGACAGTGGCGATTACTAAAGCAACTTACTCCTGAGGAGCTCTTCTCTAACTGCATGGTTGAACTTATCGTATGGAGCCTGCTATATTTGTATGCAACCTAAGTGATCATGCCTTACGAATATGATATTAAGTTTTCTCCTTTCCTAATAAGAGTTCGAGTTGTAAAATTCTGTGGATACGTTTAGATAACACACCAGAAAGTGACAATTTAGCAAAAATGGATATCCTATTCTGCTACATGAGTATGTTTGCTTGCAAGATATCCTATTGTAATAGTATCAGTTATTATACACAAAAATAATGATATTTTTGCCATTTATCAAAATTCTAGCTTTTATGGTTATTTAAATAATATTTTTTATTGTCAAATTCATTGTTCTAATAAAATTGAGCTATGTGATGCATTTTTAAAAATATTTGCATACAAAAATCTAATTTTACAGCAAATGAGTTCACAGATAGATCCATTGTATTATATTAGCCCTAACTAATGGAGAAAAATTGTTAGTTTTTGTACTCTCCAAAACTCATTATTTTTCAAAACTTTCAAATATTTTATTTGTTTAAAAACTGAAGCATTATTCAAAACAGTAATATGATCATTTTCTTTAGTATGCTTTTGGAAAGCAGCATACATAATGTCGAACATTTTTAGCATGGAAAAGTGTTAGAAAAAAGTTGGCGAGAGAACAAGGTTTAAAGTTGGGAGTGGCAGTTAATAAACATGCACCTACCCATCTGTAACGTTAGTTGACGGTTTGAGTGCACCAGTTGGGTAAGGTGATATATTTCCTTAGAATTTAGAATTCATTTCATTTTATTGCGAAACAAAATAATCTTTTTAATTTATCATGGTTTTTGATCAATGTATCCCGTGATTGAGCTGGTTATTCTGAAGGAAGGTTTAAGTAAGAAATAAAGGTTAGTCAGTGTGTGCATTTATTTTATTGTTGAATCTATTGTGTCTCATTTTGGTACATTGTTCATCATGTACAAATGGAAAAACAATTGCAATGCAGTTATAAACTTCAAGTTGCTATCAATAGAAATACTGAAACACTCTTTAAAGTAATGTTATTTAGTAACAATATTAAAGCCACAGACTTCAAATAAAGAAATAGTAACCATATCTCAAAAAGAAAACATTTAATAGCAGAATATCAAAGTTACAAAAAACTATCATTAAAATAAAAGAACTGTATTTTAGAAAAATGTTCATTAGCATTCTACAAATTACAATAATTAATTTTCAAATCTTGAAAACATTGTTTTCTCTAATGTTAATCTGATCTACCAACTACTTTGTGGGACTTGTAAAATACTTGGCGGTTTTGTCTGTGAATTTCATCAACAGAACTGTACTAAGCAGTGAGGGTTAAACATTTTGATAAACAAAATAATGGAATGAATTTTTAAGGAACTAAGCACAATTGATTAGGGTTAATCCTTTCTTCTTTTCTTTTTCTTCCACTCTCCTCCCACTATATCCCCAACCCATTCTATTCCACAAGAAGTCATTGGTAGCATGAGAAACTGAAGAAATGTTATAGCAACATTAAGGAATTTTGGAAGGCTGACTGATAGAAACTCAAGCTGTTATACATAGTGAAGTAAAACAGTTTAACAAAAAAATTTAGAAGTTGTAACAGTTTTATGAGAGAACATTGCTAGTGGTGCTGTCTACAGACATGGTTTGCTCTTGCAGAATAAATCATTTTCTACACATTTGAAGTTAGTGTAGTGAATTTATGCATGTTTAAAATTATTGATATATTGCATACAATATATGAATATATAAAGTAAATACAAACACAACTTATTATCAGCTATGTTGCACACAGAGTATATCTGTCTCTAATGACAGACACATTTATTTTTCAAGGAGTTTGAGCATCCTGTACGTCCAGCATTTAACGATTAATTTAGAACTACTCAAAGTTGTGTTTAAGTAAACAAAAGAAAAACAACAAAGTCTTGCTGTCTTATTTGCCATATTTATGTAACATTTGTAGGCCAATTTCCTTCCACTGTAGTGTATGATTGAAGTCTATAAGAATAGATTATAAATTTAGGAAAATGTATTGCTGTCCTTGTTCATAATTAACTTATTAATTTAGACAATAGGTTTGCTAGGTCTCCAGCTTTCCCAGATTTTTGTTTCAGTTTTCTCTAGTGTTATGGCTCAAATATTGATGAATATTTCTGTTGTAGTTTTCACCCTACATTTTACTACTTTGGTCTTGTGTAAATGAGGAGTTAATTTCAATAAGGGCACATACAGAAAATGGCAGGTGTTAGGAAATAAACTTGGATGATTAAATAACCACATTACTGCATATTTTGTCACAAAATAGATGTAGGTATCTGTTAACCCAACAAAGAAATAATATATTCTCTATACTAATAATGCACAGAATATGCTTAAAATTAAGTTTTAAATTCAAAGTTAAACTTATTCATATGCACAATATATGCCTTTTTTATGTAGAACAATCAAAACCGAAGATGTACAAATTATGAGTAAGCAATTTCATGACCTTATATGTACCTGTAATTATGAAGTGAGGACTATGGTCTAGAGGCTGTAACAGTACAACTTTATATCGGAAAGGAAGGAGCCACTCCAATGCCATTTCCAGACAACCCTGTCTAGAGGAATGCAGCCATTGCACTAAGGTTGAAGAGAAGGAGCATGCTGCAGTTGTCCATTGCATTCTGGAAGGAGTGGCAGCAGGGACTAGATTGAGCTGGCAGGACTTGAACCAACAGTAGTGTGTAAAAGTCCTACTTATTAGGCCATTGGGATTGGACTCATTGAAGATCAAGGAATGAATACTGGAGTATAGGCGTCCCTGACAGGAAGACCCAGCTAATTTTCTCTTGGAGTAAGGTCACAGAAGTCCTGGAGGAACTACGTGCAGGCAGCAGGCAATGTGGGGAAACGTTTGAGAGCCAACCAAACCATCAGCAAGCTGTTGAGACAATGGGCAGATACTGATGTCATGTATGCAGTAAGCCATGGCCCACAGACAGGAGCTGGGGTTGCATGCAGCAATATAATGTAGGAGCACCCTTTGAATGCATATCATTGATGTAGCTGGGCCATTCCTTGTGTCAGACAGGGGCAACAAACTGTTATTCGCCATGGATTACTTCACTATGTGATCAGAGGTGCATGCCATCCCTAACCGGAGACCAAGATCATTGTGGATTGTCATGTGTAAGAACTGTTTGTCACTATGGGGTACCAGTGGAGAGAGATAGTGAAATATTGGAGCAATTAGGAGTGCACAAGATGCACATAACATCTTTTCACCAACAGTCAGATGACATGGTGAAGCGGTACATCAAGACTTTAGAAGTATATTGAGGAGGATTGTGGCCAGTCATCAGAGAGACTGGGATGTCAGGGTGCTACCTTTCTTGCTGGCATACCACGCTTCAACCCACTGGGTTGACACCAGTCAATTTGATCTTTGGTAAAGAGCTGTCTGTGTTTACCATGCGAACTGATTTCAGGAGTCCTGCTGGTGCAGAACAGCCTGCAGCTGACTATGAGAACCACCTCAGGACATACATGAGATGGCCTATCAAAACATCCAGGTAGAGAACGATTAGATGAAGATCCATTACAACCGGCAGGTCAACAGGCAAGGTTTCCAGCAGGGTGATCTAAAGTGGCTATATTGCTCTATCCAGTCCAAGGGATGCTGCTTCAACAACCATGGCAAGGGCTATGCTTTGTGGTGAATGGAATAAATTATGTTGTCTGCTGCATGCAGAGGCTGCGCTAAGGAAAAGCTGGCAGTACATTTAGATCATCTAGTCTACTATGCTGATGCTGGTTGGGAGAACCAGTCCTGGGGAGGGGCCAGTGGGACAGTGCTGTGTGCGGCCATATTCATGTTTGCGTTGGTGTATGAATTCGCAGGGCTGGAGGTCTTGGAATGTAGAAAACACAGGAAGCTATGTGCCAGTAACTGGAAGCCTTGGAATGCAAAACTTCAAATGGCACATATCAAAATCTTCCTCTATTTTCGGCTAGCTTCTAAATTTCTGTGATGTCATTCACAGCTATATAAGCAAGAGTTGCAAGCCAGTTTAGTGACTCATTGGAAGTCAGTTTTCAATTAGATGTTAGTGGGCTGTGGGTGAGAGCACTGGCCTGAGAGAACTGCCAACTGTCTACATGTCAAAGCATCAAGTAAATTGTTGTGCAGTAGTGAATTAAAGAGTTATTTGTAACCAAGTTTTGTAAATAAAGATTTATTACAATATTATATGCATTGTAAAAATGTATCTGTAATTCTGCAGTAGAACTTTATACCAGTTTGCCAGATGTCAAAGCACTGCAGTTTGTAATACAGGGTTACTACAAAAGAAATAGACAACTTCAACTGCCTGTAAAACAAAAACTATTAGAGATAGCAACCTAATTATTTTGGAGGTATGTTGAGAAACTCTCAAAGTTTCGTTTGTTACTATTGGTAACGCTGTAGTGTTTTGTTTGTTGTTGCAGAAGCTGAAATGGCGGAAAATCCTGTGGAAAAGGCATATTGCGTGTTGGAATTTGCTAGAATGCAATCAGCAACTGTTGTCCAATGACATTTTAGAACACGTTACCACAAAAATGAAATGATGCGCTCACAAAAACCAGCATCGTCTTCATCAAGTCGCAACATGTCGATGCAAAAGTCACGCCGCATGACCTTATCTTCTTCACTCAGAAACGGCAACATCTGTAATCTGTAAGGCATCATGTGCAGTCGCTTCCGCAAGATTTTCCATACAGTTTGCTGTGGAATTTGTAATTGCATGCTTGCCCTAGATGTCGATTTCTGTGGGCTTCTTATGTAGGCAGAACGAACACGTTCAGCGTTTTCTTCCGAAACTCTTGGTCTTCCCGAGCTCTTCCCTTTGCACAAACATCCCGTTGTCTCGAATTTTCTATACCAGTCGTAGATTGACTATCTAGTCGGTGGCGTTTTGTGGTAACGTGTTCTAAAATGTCGTTGGACAACAGTTGCTGATTGCGTTCTAGCAAATTCCAACACGCAATATGCCTTTTCCACAGGATTATCTGCCATTTCAGCTTCTGCAACAACAAACAAAACACTACAGCGTTACCAATAGTAACAAACGAAACTTTGAGAGTTTCTCAACATACCTCCAAAATAATTAGGTTGCTATCTCTAATAGTTTTTGTTTTACAGGCAGTTGAAGTTGTCTATTTCTTTTGTAGTAACCCTGTATATTAATACTATTGGCAATCCAGTGCTATTATAAAATATTTGGAAAAACACCACCAAATAAGCACAGGTTTTAAACTTTAAAAAAGAAATGGTACACAGAGTTATTGAATATAAGCAGAAGGCCTAAACATCTAATGAATTTGAGTCTTTAATTGACCAACACAATAGACCCTCCATTGTTTCGTAAGTAAAGCAGAATACTGAAAATTATATCGGGTGAGTCATTTATTTGCGTTTTTATTTTCTTTACCACATAGAATGTACACAGTAGATAGAGAAGATGGATTCCACCCAAAAATTTGATGCTGAGATTTCACCAGAAATATATGTTTTGAGGCCTTTTGAACCAAAAACAAAAATTTTTTTTTAGAAACATGAAAAATTTCTAAGAATGTTTGGGTTGGGGAGATTTTCTTGAAAATGTTCATGTCACATCATTGGAAGATGCAGAATTTAAATATCAAGTTTGGTGCATATCCGACTTTTTGATTTTGAGTTATGCTGTTACAGATACATATACATGCACTAATACACACTTCAGGGGCTACTCCCAGAAAATTCAAGATATCTGTCATGCAAGTATTGTGACTGCTGTTTATATGTGTGTGTGGGTGAATCTCGAGTGTACCAGACTGCAGATTTTGTTACATTCTGAAGTCTGGTTATTGTCATGCTGCACTTCCTGTTTTGTAACGCATTCCAAGGATTCCAACTGCATCAACTTTCATATATAGGTGATAGTGAGAGCGCCTACACACACAGATGGTATTGTCAAAGTATCTAATATATGGCATTTTAATTGTCATTAGGAGCCATTTTTAAGAAAACAGAAAATTTAGAAAAACTTTCCATTTAAGGAATAGTGTGGGGTGGTGATGAAAATCTTGGTGTTGCATATCCTTGCAAGATACTGAATGTAAATACCAAATGTGGTACTTAATTGACTTTGCTTTTTTTTTTAATTCAGGGGTCCTCAAAACATTTATTTCTGGTGAAACCTAGGAATTGAATTTTTAGGTGGAGTGCAATATCTTCTGTACCTAGTATGTACTTTGTATGGGGCAGAAAAAGTAACTAAACTGAAGCAAATAGATAAATCTGCAGTGGCACACAAGTTTTGGACAGATAATCATAACATTAATCAGAATATAAAATTGTTTAAATCACTCACCCCACCAATAGATTTAAATATTAGGGCAAAAAAGCAAATCTAAATTGTTAAAAATAGGAAGGTCATAGGATTTGAAATCCTGCCCCTTAGTGATGAATTAAAACTGTGCCTTCCTAACATCATTTGCAACAGCATCGTATACAGCAGTAAGTGGAAGCAGAGGAAACAGGAAGGAGAGAACTTCAGTGATGCAGGTGCCAATGAGAAGAAATGCCCTACAAAATGTTTCAGAAGGTTTCAATATTTAAATAGTGATGGTTAATGCAAATAAACCATGACTCATTCCAACTTTGAATAATGAATACTTCACTGTTAATGTTTAGTCTGTAATATAACATTTATTTAGGACGAAGAGATCTTCACAGGCTATTTGCAGAAAATTCAAATTATACTTTTTTTTGTCTTGATACCTTAGTTACATGCAATTTTGATCATGCTTGAGCTATGCCTTGGAAGATGCTGAACTTAATACCAAGTTAGTTATTTAACCAATATTGATTACTTTCCATACTTACAATAGTAGATAGGTAAAGTAGGTATTGCATTCCATCCCAAAATTTGATACTGAAATTTCACTGGGAATACATATTTTAGGGTTCACTGAATTAAAAACATTTTATAAAAGGTGTGTGTGAATACAATAACTCAAAAATATAAACTTCAAAATCTTCCAAGGTTCAATACAAAGATTTTCAAGAAATTCCTCCCACCCTAAACTATCCTATACATGGAAGAAATTGTGAACATTTTTAATTTGCTAAGAGAAACAGCAACAATTTGTAAACAAATGTGTTTCTATTATATTTGTTACTTAAGAAACTTTGAAAGATAAATAAATCAGTTAAATAATTATAAATCATAATTGTTTTATTGTCCTCTGGAAACCTATGAGGAACAGCACATGTCTTGTTCACATCTATTACTTATCTTATTGCTTTCTCTACATGTACATGCTGTACCTATTACTTTACGTAGGTAGAGAAGGAATTATATTCCATCCAAAAATTCAATGTCAAGATTTCATCAGAAATATATGTTTTGAGATCCCTGAATAAAAAAGCATTTTTTGATATTTAAGTTCGGTATTTTCCAAGAATGCAACAAAGGTTTTCAAGATAATCCCCTATCCCAAACTAGCCTTTCCAAGGAGCATTTTTAAAAAAAAATTGATTTACTCAAAACTAGCTCTAATGGCTTTGAATAAAATGTCATATGTTAAAGATATTTTTATGCTAAATGAGATGTAAATCTTGAATTTTCTGGGAATGAAAATTTTGTTAAATACAAAAAAATGCAACAAAAAATTAAAAATGCAGGGTAATAGTTACAGCATTATCCTGCTGTTATCTGCATTACCCTGAAGTTCATTCTGAATAACTTTTGCATAACTGCTAAACCATAAGAGATAGAGAAAATGTGTGTGAACAGCATAATTCAAAAATGAAAAATTGGTTAAATACCAAATTTCAAGAAAATCCTTACCCCAAACTAACTCTGTACATGGTTCATTTTTCAAAGATCTTGATTTTCACAAAAATGGCTCCAACAACTTTTATTGGATTACCATATTATATTTCAGATATTTCCATATTAAATGAAATGTATATTTTGAATTCTATGACAATAGCCTGTGATGTCCTATTCATTCTGGATGAATTTGGCATAACTAGCAAATTGTAAGAGATAGATAAAAAACTTACTGCACAAAAAAAATGTAGAACTCGTTAAAAACCATTTATGTCAAATGCATTTTTTTTTTTGTGGAGTTAACCATTTCTGAGGTAGTCCTTGTTGGTTTAAATTTTCCTATATTTAGACTTTCCTTAAATGCAAAGTTTTATTCATTTATGTTATCTTGGTAAAGGAAAAAGAACAGAATTTCAATACTATCATGTAGGGACCAACTCATAAAAGATTTGTCTATCACTTTAGCCTAGTGTATTCCATTATTATCCTTGTGCCAACAAGGAAATATGTAATAAAGCAATTTCTGCTAATATTTATGTCTATCAGAAAGAATGAATTTTTGCAAGAATAGTTTGCTGCAGAATATATATATTGTAGTAGATCATTTAAATTTATATAGTCTTGGAGTGGCAGTGTTTTACACAGTCCATATGGTTTTCTTTACCTGCAGTTTGTTTCTATCTCTATTCTGCAAATTATTCATAAAAGAGCTTGTTATTCTAATTCATTTGAATCAAGATATACCTTTGTAAAAATGTTTTCATGACATGTTGTAAGGTATAAGATTCAGTAAGCTAAAGTGAGAGTCAAATTTTGACTTTCTCTTCCAAATACTATATTAATATATAGAAGGTAGAGAAGATATTGTATTCCACCCAAAATTTGACTTTGAGATTTCACCAGAAATATATGTTTTGAGGGCTACTGAATCATAAAATTGCATTTTTTGAAAAATGTCCATTTGTGTGTGTGAAAAGTCGGTTAAATACCAAATTTGACATTTAAGTTCAGTAACTTTCAAGGATGTAACATGATTTTCAGGAAAATCCTCCCACCCCAAACTACCCTTTACATGGAAGAATTTTTTAAATTTTGATTTTCCCAACAGTAACTCAATGATTTTGATGAAATACTTACTCTATACTATAGTTATTTACATGGAAAATATATATTGAATTTCTAAGAAATAGCCTCTGAAACTTCAATAATCATCCAGGAAAAGCCTTACTAAATCGAATTAATAAATAAACTCCTGCTGTAACTCCTGCTCTTCATTCTGAATGGTTCTATATATAAGATGGAGAGAAACTTACCACACAAAAAAATACAGATCTTCTTAAAACACAATGTTATATACTTTTTTTTAGTAAAGCAAACTATTTCTTATTACGGTTTTAATTTTTTTTTAATAGATTTTTCACTAAAGCTGTTATTCACTGGTTATGTAAAGAGAAGGGAATTAATTAAATTAAATAGTGATCAGCTTTTAAAAGATCCGACTTCCTTTAGCCTAGTGTATCCCTTATTCCCTTAAAGTTACTTAGAAAAAACTAAGTAATAATTTCTGCTAATGTTTATCTCGATTGGCATCAAGTAGAGAGAAAAATAAACTTTTGCAAGAATAATTTGTTGCAGAATACATAGACGAAGTCATGTGTAGGGCACATATCAGATTTTTAAAAGTTAATTTATTGTGTCCTGGCTCTGAAGTTCCATACATTTTACATGGTATTGTGAGAAACAAATGAAAATGACTCAATACTTTAAGTATTAAAAAATTCAACCCCGTAACAAATATCTTGGAAATGGGTTAACGCCACAATTTTATTTGATATAAAACTGCATGCTTTAATGAGATTTACATTTCTTGTATAGTAAGTTTTTTGTCTTATCTTTTATAGTGGTTCTTGTGTAGCAGGAACACTACTCAAACTGAAGAGGATCTTATAGACATTTACTGAATATTCATTATATATGTATATTTTATCATATAAATGGGATTTTATCAAAATTATTATTGCCATTTTTCAGCAAATTAAAAATAACACTACATTTTTCTCTCAAAGGGTAGTTTGGGGTGGGGAATCTTGAAAATCTTCTTGTCATATCCTTGTTTGTTATTCATCCAATTTTTGTACCTAATTTATATTTTTCATGATTACACAAATGTGTTATAAAATGCTTTTTACTTTCTTTTGCACTATGTATGATATTACACAGTGGATAGAGATTTCATCAGAAATATATATTTTGAGACTCCTGAACCCAAAAAAGCATTTTTAGAAACACGTCTGTGTGTGTGTGTGTGTGTGTGTGTGTGTGTGTGTGTGTGTGTGTGTGTGTGTGTGTGTGTGTGTGTGTGTGTGTGTGTGTGTGTGTGTGTGTGTGTGTGTGTGTGTGTGTGTGTGTGTGTGTGTGTGTGTGTGTGTGTGTGTGTGTGTGTGTGTGTGTGTGTGTGTGTGTGTGTGTGTGTGTGTGTGTGTGTGTGTGTGTGTGTGTGTGTGTGTGTGTGTGTGTGTGTGTGTGTGTGTGTGTGTGTGTGTGTGTGTGTGTGTGTGGGTGGGTGGGTGGGTGGGTGGGTGGGTGGGTGGGTGGGTGGGTGGGTGGGTGGGTGGGTGGGTGCGTGCGTGCGTGCGTGCGTGCGCGGGTGCGTGCGTGCGTGGGTGTCTCAAAAATGAAAAATCAGTTAAACACCAAACTTGGTATTTTTACATGGAATTTTTTGTTTTGAAAATTATGATTTTCTCAAAAACAAATTGTATTAAAATGCCATATGTTTAAGATATGTTCATGACAAAGTATATGTATATCTTGAATTTTGTGTGTGTGGCTCAAAAATGAAAAATCAGTTAAACACCAAACTTGGTATTTTTACATGGAATTTTTTGTTTTGAAAATTATGATTTTCTCAAAAACAAATTTTATTAAAATGCCATATGTTTAAGATATGTTCATGACAAAGTATATGTATATCTTGAATTTTGTGTGTGTGGCTCAAAAATGAAAAATCAGTTAAACACCAAACTTGGTATTTTTACATGGAATTTTTTGTTTTGAAAATTATGATTTTCTCAAAAACAAATTGTATTAAAATGCCATATGTTTAAGATATGTTCATGACAAAGTATATGTATATCTTGAATTTTGTGTGTGTGTGGCTCAAAAATGAAAAATCAGTTAAACACCAAACTTGGTATTTTTACATGGAATTTTTTGTTTTGAAAATTATGATTTTCTCAAAAACAAATTGTATTAAAATGCCATATGTTTAAGATATGTTCATGACAAAGTATATGTATATCTTGAATTTTTTGGGAATAGCCTCTGAAGATTTCTTCATTCTGGATGACTTTTGTACAACTGGTAAACCATAAGAGATAGACAAAAACTTGTAAGACTTGAAAAAACTTACTACACAAAAAATGTAGATCTTGTTAAAACACACAATTTATGTTAAATACATCTTTTTTTCTTAAGTTAACCGTTTTGAGATATTCCAAGTTATTGGTTTCACTGTTAAGCTGCTTAAGTTTTTCTCAAACAGAAAATCATCTTTATTTTTGTCTCTCTTTTGTTTACTCCTATCAAGCAAAGAGAATGGGAATTCCATTGTTTAACATAGCAAACAGCGTTAAGAAGATTTTACTATTGCTTTAGCTGGTTATTACCTCGTTTCCCCAGTTGCCCTCTGTGGTGTAATGGTTACCATGCTAACTTCATATACCCAAGGTTGTGGGTTCAAACCTGGCAGGGGACGATGGATTTTTTCGGGCATAAAAATCCTTAGTATGGCTTACTTCGTAAGGGAAGTAAAGCAATGGGTCCCATGTCGTAGAACCTCAAGCCTGATATGCCTCTTAGCAAAATCAAGCGGTCTTTCACGTCCAGTATAGAATGGGATGCTGAGAACCACAACAGTTAAAGAGCATCCATAAATAAAATGCCATTTCATTTTCCTTATTTACCTTCTACTTATAAGGAAGCAAGTAATAAGATAAATTTTGATAATGTTATCTTGGTTAGCATGACATAGATAAAAGAATAATTTTTCATAAGAAAAGTTGTTTGTGGAACAGTTAGAGAAAGCCGTGTAAATATAACACATCAGATTTTTTTATTCAGTGAACTTCAAAATGTATATTGTTGGTGACATTTTTATATAAAAAATTTAATGATATACAATATGTTATAGAAAGTAAAAAAAACTGATAAGCATTAGGTATGCATTTAAAAGTCACCTGTAAACATCAGTCTGGGTGCTTAGCTGGTTAGGTGCTGGCCTTCTGAACTCAAGGTTTGGGTTCTAACTCGACCTAGATGATAGTTTTTAAGTGTGCCTATAGGTGACAGCCCCATTACAGTAGATTTACTGGCATGTTAAAGAAATTTTGCAGGATGAAATTCTGGCACACCAGTGGTACTGATATGATCCTGGCAATTGGCAGTGTCATTAACAAATAAAATAATTTAATTTTCACCCACAAACAGGAAAGTAGTAATGTACTGGAGAGGAAAGCGGGTGTTAAACACTACAAAAAAAATGTATAGGAGAGAAATAAAATCTAGTGAAAATAAAAGTGAATATAAGTGTTGGGTAAGTATA
Source organism: Hymenopus coronatus (assembly GCA_030762935.1). Lineage (NCBI taxonomy): Eukaryota > Metazoa > Arthropoda > Insecta > Mantodea > Hymenopodidae > Hymenopus > Hymenopus coronatus. The sequence goes on from CM060898.1 coordinate 92,663,570, forward strand.
AATGATAATTTTGGTTGAATTCCTTTTCTTCCTCTTGCTGAGAGTTCCATCATTAAACTTCATGATGTTGCTAAGGAACTACACTACTTCAAAGAAATTGAAATTGATGAACATGAGATCAATATCTGTCCCCTTAGCAACCTACAAACATAACCATTATAATGTGGAAATGGCAGTGAAATGTCATGATGTTTCATATGCAGAATGTAAAAGTTGTAAAAATACATTAGTTAGTGTATGGTATATCCATTAATATTTGTAATTGTTCATCAGCACAGCTATATTTTGTTTATTTGTTCATGTGATGCAAGAGAAGAAACTAATTTGTAAACTATACAGCAAAGATTTCACAGAGTAAATCACAAAGGTAAGTAAATAGCTGTTTATTTTAGTATGTTGAACTCAATTCTGAATTGCAATGTTTGGATTGTTATTCTATACTCTGATACATTAAAATTAAGACAGAAACATTTTTTTTAATTTTATTCAGTTACATTTCATTATATAATTTCGAGTTTGAGATGTAAATTTTGGTGGGAACAACACATCATGTTTAGCACATTTGTTTTCCAAATCAATGGGGTTTTTTAAAACTAGCCTTGTAGTTATCTTCAAAACTGCACTATTATCTTTTCACAATTTTAATTTGAAAGCAGTTCCACTTTTGTTGACTCATAGAGACAAACTAATTATCCAAGCTATAATACTAACTTTAAGGCCACATAATAAATGCAAATGCAACATACAGGTGTTACAGTCTAATGTTTTCTGAACCACAATGCAAAGCCATATGAGTGTAGATTTTTAGATAGTGAAATTAAAGTGACTATTTCATAATACAGACATTAATATATCACATATGATTTATCTCCTGGTCTTTCTTGTGTTTTGTACCGTTTATCACTTGGTCATTCTTTTGTTTAGACAGTGTTGCCAGGTTATTTTTTTTATAGAATTCAACATTTTCCGGTCAAATCTTTGTGATATAGTATTTAAATTCATATTTTATTTATGAAATAGTCCAGATATATATTATTTCACGGACTGACTTTCCCACTCTCGTTCAGTTTGAGAATTGATTGGTTAGGTCATACATCTTATGATATTTCTTGTGATAAAATTCATCTTGAAGTAAAATTTCTTTTCAGAAAAACTTCCACAGTTGGAGCCCATTCTAAACTTTATCAAAGAGTGATAATAAGGCATTTCTTATTTGTGTAAATATTGTAGAATTTCAGAAGTAAATCTTGACAGTTTTAAAGCCTATAACCCACCCAGCTGCCCCAAATAGTGTTTTTTTAAAAAAAATGATGCCATACAAATAAAATTGGATATTTTGCCAGTGCACCAACTCATTGCCAGCCCAAATGAGGGATTCAGATCTGCAAGATACGGTAGGATTTAAACATCTATACAAATCCTTGGCTATGCCCTAATGGTGCTCCATAGTTGCAACAGGCCACAACTGCTCCACGCTTTCTAAAAATGCATTTCACTTGGTATGTGAAACCATTATAGATTACTTTTATCATTTGTATCTCGTTGCCAAATTGAAGGCCCAAATTGAACAGAGCATACAAATAACAAGCAACAATTCTGAGGCTGGCCCCATAGCCCATTCAGCAGAGCACCTGCCTGAGGTGCAAGTGAGCCTGGCTGGGGGGTAGGGATTTTACTCTAGCCCAAATTATTCCCTCCAGAGTATAGAAGTATGAATGTAACTGTGAATGTGTGTGTGCTCTAATGAGTAAAAAATTAAAGGTAAATAAATAAAGAAGCCAAAGACATTGGTACACAAGTTAACATCATTGCTGATAGGCAACATGTTCCAATGGGAGACCATGCAGTTAAAGGTAAAAATGGGATATGAAAAAAAAAATCTGCCTGAAATCATTTACAGATTTCTTGAGTGTTAATAGAGAATGAGTTGGTTGGAAGTTTAAAGATCTTCTTCCATGTAAGTATCGACATTTTAAAGAAAATAATTTTAAAATGCTCATAGAAACAGTCCTGAAACATTGTGGAATCAGAATCTAATTGCAATTTTGCCCCACCATTTATGTGAATGATGGGAGAAATTTTAAATCTTGTTTTCTTATGTTTTGCTACTTTAAGTATTTTTCTTGATATAAAGTGCAATTTTGGATTTAAATGTTAATAATTTAACACATGCTTGATTTTTTCAAAAATTAAAAGTGTGACATACTTTAAAAAGGAAAAGGAAAAGTTTTAATATTATACAAACTGTAATATTTGGTTGTAAAGAACTGTATTCAAGAGCTAATTTGAGATTAAATTTTCATTGGAAGATTAGGCAGATAAAATGAAAATCAATTTTATGTTGTAACTATGTTTAACAATAATTATTAAGAATTTCAAATACACTGGAATAAATTTATAGAAATTAGTAATTTCAGTAATAGAAAAAACGAATTGTTGCCACTATGTCTACACAATAATAAAGAGCCATTATCACATAGGGTAAGTGCTCTTGCAGCCTTTCTCCCCTCCACTCTTCGCTTGCCATCGAGCAGGACTTCGGGGCGTCAATTCTCACTCGAAGCATTGGCACCTCTCACATGCAATAAGCACTAGAAGAATAGAACCAATTGTCTTTAATGAAACAATGCAGAGCAATATTGGAGATTGGTTTGTTTTTTCAGACAAGCCATGTGAAGGACAGGAGTTGGATAGGTAGAGTCAGACTGAAAAATTCAGTGCCATAGCCTGAATTTGGACCAAGGACAGGAGTTGGATAGGTAGAGTCAGACTGAAAAATTCAGTGCCATAGCCAGGATTTGAACCATGGACAGGAATTGAGATTCCCTTGTGGTTTATCGGGAAACATGTGAGTCAGTTGAGAAATACAATGGTATGCCAGCATGTTGCCATGGTAGCTCAGTGGTAGAGCAACCGGCTAGAGACCAGGAGATCTGTGGTTCAAATCCTGGCTATGACATTGAATTTTTTCAGTCTGACTCTTATCTATCCAATACTGGAGTTCACTTGATGTAGGAGAAAAATATTATGGTTGGTTCCAACAAGAATTATAAGTGTTGATTTATGGCCCCCTCGTTCCCCCAACCATCGAGTTGTGATTTTTATTTATGGGGTTCTTTGAAAGATAGTGTATCATTCTAACCCTTGTATGCCATAGCAACTTAATGATAACAGCTTGCAAGGAATCATGAGGATTCCTGCTTGCAAGCTTCAGTGAGTGAGCAGCAACATCTTCATGAGATATGCAGTCAACAGACTGTCAACATTTCCAGCATCACTGTAATGTAAGAATTGTAGTGCACCTCTACCGGCACCTGGTTCTCTCGTGCAGTGGAGAGAGGCCATGAGAGTGCTTACCATGTATGAAAATGACCCTATAGTAATTAACAGTCAAGATAAAACATGGAAGAATTAAACAAATCTGGCAAATACTTAATTTCATAAATTAGAATAAAAAATAATACAAAGCAATATTTTAATGTTTGATATTTGATGAGTAAAGGCCATAATTATTAGATAAAAACTAGTATGGAATGCTCTGACATTCAGGTGTTATTCCATCAACATATTTTTTTCTTTTCAACAAAGCAGAAAATTAAACTACCAGATGATTCATATATAACTGTGTTATGGTCATTCAAGGAGAGCCAATAAGGAGTGTAATAGTCATAAAAATAAGGGTTAATTAGATTTTAAATTTAAAAAATCTGATGTGACCCATCCACAATTCTTTTTTGTATCTAATCTGCAATAAATTACCCTTACAAAAGTTTTTTCTTCTATCTACTACATTCTAATCAAGGTAAATATTAGCAAAAATATTGTTTTATTTATTTCCTTGTAGGCACATGAGAAATAAGGAAATATGCTAGGCTATTTCGCTATGTGGTCATTAGTGATGATATTGAAATTTTGTTCTCTTTGCATGGTCAGGAGTAAAATAAAAAGTAGATAGATAGATTTATTAAAACAGACAACTTCCCATTTAAGAAAAGTGAAGAAATGTAAACCAATAACAAGGATTACCTTCGAAATGGTTAATTTTACCAAAGAAACAAAGTATCTGATATAAATTGTGTGTAGTCCTTTTTTGTGTAGTAAGATTTTGTTTCTCTCTTACAGTTTACTGTTTATGTGGAAGTCCTCCAAAATGAAGAGTGATTCAGAGGCTATTCCATGACATTTCAAGATTTATATTTTATTTACCATGGCATTTTAATCAGGACCATTAGAGCCATTTTTGAGAAAATCAAAACTTACAAAAAATGTTCCATGTAAAGCAGGTGGTTTGGAGTGGGGCTTTTCCTGAAAATCTTCATTGCATTCTTGTAAAACCCTAAACTTAAATAACAAGTCTGGTACTTAACTGACTTTTGTTTTTGTGTTATGCTGTTTAACAGTGGCATAGTGTGATATATATGGAGTAGGGTATGCACTTCAAAGTCTAATGTTTAAAAATAAAAAGAGAGAAAAAGTACAAGTGAAAGAAAAAGAAAGCAACTGCTTTAATTCAAACAATCAAAACATTCAAAGCATGATGCAAAAGTGAATTATCTTTTTATCTGTGTTCTGCATAATTTAGTAAAATAATGAATGGTTCTTCAATAATTCCTTAGGTTGTTCATTGCATAAGGGAGGTTTGACAGTTGCAACTTCTGCCCTAAAGCAAAGAAACAAAATATGTTTCAGAAACCTCCTTTCTAATTTTGTTGGTCATCTCTGTGCTGGAGGTGGCACTGTGGTCAAGTAGTTAGACCACTCGCCTCCCACCTAGGTGACCCGGGTTCATTCCCAAGCACCCACATGTGGGATTTGTGGTGGATGAAGCAATGTCTGGGTGGGTTTTCTCTGGGTCCTCCGGTTTCCCCCACCACTCATTTGACCAATTGCTCCATCATCACCTTTCCTATCATCCATTTTGCTTTCATTTCAACTCATTCACTTCCTCACACTCATGCCTGGCTACAGGCTGACCACTCATTCCAGGCTCTCCATTCTGTGGTTCCATGCCAATAGCTCCTCAACGGGCTTCTGACCCTAGGTATTCTCTTGTAGGTGGGTGTCAGTCCTACATAAGGGGAGGAAAAACCGACTACGATATTGTGCTGATCTGGAAATTAATTCATTCTGTATATCAAGCAAGGTAGCTTGAGTGGGTTTTTCAGGTGATCTTTGAGAGACACACAAAATATTTCATTATTCAAAGAAATTCTCTCTTTTAGATGATTCAGCACTCTCAATGTGACCACAAAATGTAAGCCCTGTGTCTCCTCCCCCCCATTTAGACAGCTCTTGTGCAAGTGCCAGTATTGATTAGTTTTTTGTTTTTTTTTTATGTACATAGTGTATAGAGAAGGTATTGCACTTTTCCCAAAAATTTAATATCAAGATTTCAGCAGAAATATATGTTTTAGGGTCCCTTGTATCCAAATAAACAATTTTTAGAAAAAGGTTTGTGTGTGTATGTGTGTTTGCAAGTATCTGTGAACAGGATAACTCAAAAACAAAAATTTGTTAAAATACAAAACTTGTTTTTAAGTTTGATATCTTCCAAGGATTCAACACAAAGATTTTGAGGAACACCCCCCCCCCCATGCCAAATTACCCTTTACATGGAAAAAATGATGAAAATTTTTATTTTCTCAAAAAGTCTCTAGTGATTTTGATTAAAATATTGTATATTAAAGATATTTACATGAAAAATAAAATGTGTATCTTGAATTTTCTGGGAAAAGCCTCTGAAGATTTCTTTATTTTGGATGAATTTTAATGAATTTTGCATAACTGGTAAACCATAAGAGAGAGACAAAAACTTATTACACAATTTATAAAACACGCAGTTTATGTCATATACATTTTTTCTTGGAGTTGACCGTTTTTGAGATATTACTTGTTACTTGTTTTGATTTTAAAATACTTCAAGTTGTGGAGAAAGTCTTGGAAATGGAACACATCATATTTTTCTACCTTACTCCTTGCTATGCTGATCAATGGTTACTTTAATTGATGTTTTATATACAGAATTAAATTTTGCAGTTTTGTTAACATTTTAATTTTTTTTCATAAATGCAACTATAGGATTTTTTTTTTTTTTTTTTTTTTTTTTTTTTTTTTTATACTAGTTATTATACCTTTGAACTAACGTTACCGCTTGCAGTCCAAACCAACTTTCCCTTAGAAAACAAAATACCTATATATGATCACAATACAATATATTGTCCTACACACACAGAGCCACAATTCACTTTTGTAACTATGCTTTACCGTTAATGTCTCAGACATTTTTAATGTTATATTTAGAGAATGTTTTGGCTCATGCATTAACTATATTTTCTTTTGCAGTAAAACTAAAACTTCTCTTGTGTTGAGTTGAGTTTGTTGATTGCACAGGTTGAAATACATATTCAGTGCACTTGGATTATGGGAAATGGAACATTCTGTTTCCAACACATATTTCCTTAGTGGTGCCACAAGTAGATGTACATATTCTGCTCTCATTTACTTGGTGTATTTTTCCTTATGTGTTCCCTCAGAACTACTCTGCAAAATGCTACATATTGTAATATAAAACAATTCACTTTAAACCACCTTAATCAATCAAGCAAGATGTATTCTGTAATGTTACACTCACTGCTAGTGCACATAATTTGAACAGGCTTGTGTACACCATAAAGAAAATGCATTTACCTGATCCCTCTCCATGACTGGTGTGATACACTGAACAGCATTTTATGGAAGAACCATTGCTCAAAACATACTTTTAAATAAGAATTATATCAATAGGATTAATACAGTAGAAAATTGTAAACTAAGGGAAACTGCTAGATGTAATACATCACCCGCATCCATTGACTCCACATATCTGCTGTTCACACATAGACACATGGACCTTTTCTAAAAAGGCTTCTTATTTATTTAGGTGTTCTCAAAACGTTTATTTCCAGTTAAATGTTGATATTGAATCTTTGGGTGGAATGCAATATCTTCTCTACTCTCTGTGTTCATTGTGTTGAGGTGGTGCTACTGAATTACAGTTTAAATACATGTTTAATACAGTTACAGTGGGCAGCAAATGCTGAATGTACATTAAAGTCAACATGCTAAAGAAAAGTTGTATCTGTTCCAGGAATCATAATGGAATCAGAAGAGAGAAGAGATTCTGATTCCTCTGAAGAACCAGAATATATAATACACAGAGTAGTATACAGGCCACCATCAGAATATGTATGGTATGACTATGCAATCTAAAATTTTTAGAACTTCATCTTAGTTATTCAAGAAGAATGCATTGATTGTAGATTCTCTTAATTTACAGGCCACCAGATGCAGTCCCATTTCATATACCACACAAAAGCTTTCTAGAAAAGGCTGAAGCAAAGGAGGAAAGACTGGAGCCACTGGTATTGAGACTAGTTTAATAATATAAGCATATTATTTACCAACTTTTCTTTCTACCTTCTCTTCCTTTTTTCACTACTTTATTATATATACTTTATTATATATTATATTTCCCACCAAAACTTACTCAACTGTTGCATGCAGTGTATTTCCAGTGAAAAACTGAACTTTGGGCATGTTCCATTTCCCTTTTTATACCTCTCAGTCACATGACTCAAAACTCCTAGAAACAGTCACATGTGCAAAATCACCACTTAAGTGTGTCAATACTTACCCAGGTGTAACGATTCAGGCTTTGACGTCAAAGAAGATTCTGACAGAACATGTGTCCATTTGCACAGGTGTAACAATTACAGCTGCAATGTCAAAAGAACTTGCCACCAGCACACATGTCCATTAACAAAGGTGTAACATTGGATGCCAATAATCAGCTATGACTTACGAAGCAAGCTATTCACACATTCATGATTAGAGCCACAGGATGAAGTCAAAATATTTATTTCTCGTATTCAAAAATTAATTTGTTTTGCTCCTCTAAATATCCCACAACATAAATGTTGTTGGCAGTATACACAATTTAAATTAAAAATACTTGAAACTGTATCAAAAATAATATTAGATTATACTCACAGAGCAAAAAATGAAAACATAAATAGCATAGCTATTGGTTGCAAAGCAAATGTCAGTGCACTGCATTCTTTGAACCAATCTCAAGAGTACTGTGATAAGCATTATAACTGCAATAAGGAAAATGATTTAGATTTTCATTCTTAACATTTACCCAAGGTTAAGTATTTTTCTCCTCTCATCAAGTGATATTCCGTGCTCAAAATGAGAAATTCTTAATTCGTCAGGGATAATTTTCCCCCCTTAACCTGTAACAAACAATTCAGCTAAAAATGTAATATATCACTAATATGAAGCATGTCCATAAAATTTTGCGTAAATAAAATACAATTTAATGACTAGGTATATTCAAACAGATACAAGAAATGTTAATATATCCACAGGAATCTAGGCATTTTCATGCCATGGATCCAACTTCTATATCTGCTGTAGAAGTCTGCCACCTGTGATTGGAGCCACTGTGTGACAGCATCTCAGCATCTCTGTAATTCTGAAAATGCTGATGCTGACTGGATAGGAATTTTTTGAGATGTAAGAAAAGATGGAGATCCCTGGGAGCAAGGAATGGGCTATAGGGTAGATGGGCTTCCCAGCTGAACTTCTGTGGAAGATTGTTGGCTGAATGTTATTATGCAGCAAGGCAATACTGGCACTAAGCATCTTTCACCACTTGGTCTGAATGGCCCATTGCAATTTCTGCAGTGTTTTGCAGCAACATACTGCATTCACTGTCTCATTTCTAGTCAGGAATATGATGTGGAAAAGCCCAGAACACTGTACATAGCACTTTCCATGTCAACACATTCTGCTTGAACCTTGTTTTGCAGGGAGATCCACTTTGACACTAATGCATTGACTCCAGCTTGGTTCCTTGGGTACTATGTGCAACCCATGTTTCATCACCTATGATGTTCTGGTCAAGAAAGTCATTGTCTTCATCATGCAACAGAAATTTCAAATAGAGTGCATGCGCTTTGCTTTGCACTCTGGTGTCAGTTGCTTCAGCACCCACATGGCACACAATTTCATGAACAACATGCTCCATTACAGTTTCATACAAGGAGCAACAAATCTGTATAAAATGATTGCCGAGTTCCATAATTGTGAAGCAATGATTCTCCATAATGGCCCTCCAAATAAACTCCACAAGGTCCTCTGTGTTCCTCATCAAGCACATTTTGCTGACCTGTTGAAAATTATCTGCATCTATTAATAGTTCTTCATATTGTATCTGAACAACTTATTTTCTATCACGTAAATATGATTTGATACATTTGTGAATGTTTCCTCTGATTCCGTAATTATACAGCTTGGATAGTAAGATTTTGTGATCTAAAACTCATATGCTTCTGTCAGGTCCAAGAATAATCTTATAGTTACGCTTTTTCCAATTGCTTGCTGAATCTACACTAATAAATTATCTATTGCTGTTTCTGTGGTCTTTCTTTGAAACCATATTGGGTATCTTTTTTTCTTAAAAAGGTATAGATCTAACTTTTCAAAAATTTTGTGAAAACTGATATACACTTATAGATCTGTAGTTTTTGTTGTTTGCTTTTTCTCCCTTTTTGTGGAGAGGAGTAATTTTTAAGACTTTTAGCTTATCAGGGAATATCCCTAAGTAAGAGATGCATTATACATATTAGCTAAAGACCTATTGAATTTAATTTTATGAGACTGGTGTTATAAAAATTATTGCAAACTTTTATTGGATTTTTGCTGCGGGTTTAGGAAGATGATTTGCATTTATGTGTTTTATGTGCTATTTTTGAGAAGTAAGAATTGAAGCACTCAATGCTCTGTTGTAAAATTTTTATTCTTATGCTATCATTTGCTAGTTCAGTTATTAAGTTTTTGAGTATTTTGCCCTGTTTCTAGGTTTATTATTTTCCATAGTATATTTGTTTTGTTGTTTGAATTTTCTATGACTCTCTCATTTTCTTGACTTTTTGCTTCCTGCATTATCTTTCTATAAGTGCTTTTATGTTTACTTATATAATCTTTATCATCTTAGTTTATTGTCTATTTAACTTGTTCAAAATTTTAGATTTTTACTTAAGGTTTTTATTCATCCACTTTTGTATGAGTTTTTAGGTTTGCAGATTTTGAGGGATCATCTGCCTAAGTTTTTCTGCTTCAGTATGCTCTCAGGTACTTTCCTAAGAAATATTTCTTAATTAATATGGAGCAAAGGAAAAAAAAGATGCTGCTGAAATGCTAAATGCAATGGTATATGTCCTCAGAAAATGGTAGGGAATAGGAATTATAAGAATGGAATGCCTCTAATATCTATCAGCATCTCCAGGCATCTCTACCAATAATATGTAGTCAACTGAAGCAGGAGAGTCTGCATTAGAAAGACTTAATATCTCTATTGATACTTTGCCACCCATCAAAGGTAAGCAGATTTTGGAAATTCTAAAATTTCAGTCATCTCAAGATTGGTGCAGTTGCCACACAAAGGCAAAGGTGTACTCTATTTGCTGACTACCTGACACCAACACATAGAGCAGTAATAAGAAAAACCTCTCATCCTCTGAATAGCTTAATGCCATCAAAATGTTATGTAACTTGTTAGCAGTTATTACGTTTCAGACAGAACCCTCAGCACAACCTGTTGCTGTAACAAGAGACCTATCATGCAAGATTTGTGATCTCTCATTTCCTGTATTAGCAAGGTTCTGAAGCTTGTGAGCAGATTTCAGAGATTTTTCAGTAAGCCTCCAACAGACATTTGACATAAAAACATCTAAAGGGAATGGTTTTAGATTAAACAATTCATTTTAAAAGGGATTCCAACCAGACTACATAGTTGAATGAAGAAAAGATATATAATTGTGAACTATGTATACCTTCCCTGGCAGTCTATTACAATATTCCCATTACGAATTGGTCTGTTCATGGGATGCTCATGGTTCTCTGCCCAAATTTACACTTGATATCCAGAAATTTTAAACATACCACATTCTAGTATAGTATACTAAACCTGATACTAAAAGACAGTATACAAATGGTATAGTACCAATATGTCAATAATTCTTAAAGTTTTACTTGCCTTACTTAAAACTAATGGACATTTACTTGATATTTAAATTTTTAAAATTTTCTTTCTTGTTTTCTGGGTTGCTCTGGTCAAACACACTTGATGTCAGTTGATTACAATAACACTTTATATTGCAGTATCCTAATGTTTCCAATTCCATAAGACATAAGAGATTCTTAAATGTTATGGATCAGACTTTTGTTGTTGTGCAGAGATATGTAGCCAATGTGAAGTTTAGCATCGCCATACATTTTATTTCTGCTATTATCCAATTATTATTTATCTAAGAGTTTCAAAATTTGTTATTATATCTATATGCATTTAGATGAGCATGGTATTTACCTTCCTCTCATGAATTTATAGGTGTGATATACTGAATAAAATATGTCTTTATATTTAGGCTGGCTTTACTGAGAATCAGAATCGAAGGCGACATAAAATAGCAGGTGAAGAAGCAGTTGATCAGACTGTAGGTAAGAAACTATTTTAACCTTTTTAGGTTGTATAATAATTTGATACTTCTTAACATATGCATGATACCCATCAAGGGGCTGTTTAACATTAAGCAAATTCTGTTGAAAACTGATTATATTTGTGTGATAACTACATGATACTTTTCTTGCACATTTACACAGCACCTGCTTGACACTACCATCTCTGTCACTGCTCCATCATCATAAACATCATTGTCGTCTCTGTGGTCTGGAGGTAACATGTAGTTTCTGGTTCCCAAGGTCACAGGTTCAAACCTTCCAAAGGAAAATGGATTTTTTTCGGCATAAAAATCCTTATTATGACTTCCTTTGGAAGGGAAGTAAAGTTGTTGGCACCATGTCATAGATTTATGGTATCTAAAAGAACCTCAAGCCTGATAAAGAGGCCTCTGAGCAAAACTAAGCCATTTTTCATGCCCAATATAGAATGATATGCTGAGAACCCACAGTTAAGGAGCATTTATAAATAAAAGTCAGTTTAATTTTAATTATCATCACTACTAACCTCAGCACAATGCCATTGCTAACAATGTGTAAATGCAACAAAGTTTCTTGGACTTCATGTAGATGTAAACTTGAAATGGTATGAGCATATTGAGGTGTTATTAAAATTATTAAAATTGTTTTACCAACAATTTCTTAAATGTTACAAATCCAACTCAGAAATATTCTAAGAACAATTTGTTTTGCACTCAGATTAGTTTCAGAAGTATTAAGCATACAGATTCTCTATTATTCACACTTTAGTTCATTCATATCTTATGGAGTCATATTTTGGGGAAACTAAATACCTAATATGTAATGCAATATTCAAAATTTAAAACAGTTATTAGAATCATGACTAAATCACCTGAAAGAAGTAGCTGTTGTTATTTAGACAATTACACATTTTACTGCTACCTTTTTTATAAATATGAAGTCTTGGTATATATTAGGAAAAATTTAGAGAAATCTCAACTTAACTCTCAGGTTCATAATCACTATAATCAAAGCAATAGTCAACTATGAGCAATTTCACACAACACCATTCTGTTTGAGGGAAGCTTCACGTAAGTGGCAACATCTTATTTAATCATTTATCCAACAACAAAAAATATGAGCAATGTTAATATATTTAAAAGTAGACTGAAGGAGTTATCTACACTCATTGTTTTTATAGCAAAGGAGAATATTTTAACATGTGTAAAAATTATTCTTAGTAGTATTTACAAATCAAAACATCTGGTCTATCTGATTATTGTATATAATAACTACTTGTAACTTCTACTACTCCTTTTCTAATTTTGTAAATTTATATGTGTGCATCTGATGTGTCCCATAACATTTACTTCTTCAGTTGGATGAAATAAATAAGTAAATCGCTCTCATGATGGCTGCTGCCATCCTAACAATCATCTATAGATTTTATGTCAATAAATAAAACAGAAGACAGTTTTGAAATCCTACTGGAATAAATTGGTTAGCATTTGAATCTTTGGCACAAGGTATCGCTGAAATAGTGCAACAATGGATTTAACAAGATACCAACATGATGGCTTTTTACCCCAAGAGTATCAGGTTCAGTTCCCACTAGGGGGTAAAACTGTTCATTTAATTAGATAATTTCATACCATCCACAGGGCCTGAAAGTGTGAATGTATAAAATACATCTAATTTTCAAAACCCAGTGTGAATAAGTCAGCGTTACCAATACTCTAAATGCAAAACTATATGACCAGAGTGATTGACGTATATAACTATGCAAATAAAACAACTTCAAAATAACAAATTAACTTTTTAAACTAATAAATAAGTGGATTTTTTGATCCAGTTGACACATTCATCATAAAGTGTTTGTGACTGAATGCAGACACCAGTATCCAAAAATGATGTAGTATTTAAAATCATATTGGCTGAGTTGCAGAACCACTTGGCAATTTCATAAACATACTTTACTATTAATTTTAATCACAATAATCATTTTCTGCATGCTTAAATGCAATAATTTGGATATATTGCTCGTTTTGAGACTCCCTAAATTATAAAACAATAATTTTAAAAAGGTGTGTGTAAATGTGTATATCTGTGCATGCGTGTACCTCACTCATAACTCAAGAAAAAAAAAAGTCATTTAAATAGCAAGCTTGGTTTAAGTTTAAGTTCAAGATCTTTCAAAACAAAATTAAAAAAAAAAATCCTCTCACCTGAAACTACTTTTTTACATGAAAATGTTTTGTATACTTTTGATTCTCTCAAAAATTAATAACAGTTTTACTTAAAATACCATTAGTTTAAGATATTTGCATGAGAAACAAGATGTACATCTTGATTTTTCTGAGGATAGCTCTTTTTTCTCAATGACTTGTATAACTTAGAAACCTTAGAGATATACAACATTATTCCACAAATAATGTAGATCCTTAAGTAAAAGCTGAAGCTTTTCTGATGATGTATTAATTCTAAACTTTCGTGGGCTTCTAGCCAGGGAAGTACTATCTGGCTAGAAGCCCGAGAAAATATAGTTAATGTAGATCTTGTTAAAGCATGCAATTTATGTCAAATTAAGTTTATTGTGCCATTAACCATTTCTGAGGGTTATTTTTGTTTTAGTTTCAAGTTTTAAATGCTTATAATGTTTTAGTGGTAAATCACTTATAGAATGTGGAATTTGAAAGCCAATCACATAGTAATTGACTTTTCAAAAATCTGGCTCACTTTAGCCTACTGTACTCTTATATTTAGAAATAAATGTGTGAATGTGTACTGAAAGTTTCCATATATTAACAAGAAATAGATAGAATAATATGTTTTGTAAGAATAGTTAATAGAACAGGAGAGAAATTCATATAAATATAACACATCCATTTTTTTTTAATGAACTTCCTGTTAAATGCTTCTTTATCAAAACTTCATTCTGTTTCTCTATCCATCTTATTAACATTTCTTTTACTAGTTATCCTTTATACCTTCAAAATCAAACAAACTTTAATTCAATTTGTACTACTCTTTTGTTGCTCTCTGTTGCATCCGTTCACTAGCCTAGTTGATTAAAACTATGTATTTAATGTTTTACATAATTTAATTCCCTAAATAAGAAATGTGGTCGTCTCCTTAGCGCGGTGGTAGCGCAGCTGCCTACCAAGCGGGAGACCTGGGTTCGATCCCCAGTACCGGCGTGGGGATTTTTCCCCCGCTGGGAGACCTGGACCGGGGTGCACTCAGCCTCGTGAGGTCCCTGGGGGGCCAATTGAGGAGCTACTTGATGGAGAAGTAGCGGCTCCAGGTCGTGAGGACCGCATTAACCGGCCGGGAGGGGCTCGAGGCGCTGACCACGTCTCACCCTCCAATACTGCACCCCATCCATGACGTCTGTAGTGGACCGAGATGGGGGACGCAGCGGCCGGGCGGTAGGCCAAGGCTCCCCGTGAGCTGTCGTGCCATGGAGTTAAATAAGAAATGTAATTTTTACATTGGAAAATTTTTCCAGTATTAGATTCAAGAACATTTATGAGTTTCTTTCTCTTCTGCTCATCTCTTATATCTCATAAATTCTACTTTATGTGCACTTATATTCATAATAATTAATTTTTGCTGATATTTTCCATCACTTCCATGTCAATAATTAAAGGAAAATAAGTAATACTTGAACTTTAATTTGCAAGCCTAAAATTATTAATCACACAATATAAATCAGTTGATCATGAACATAACCTATTAATAGTTACATTATTTAATTGATCTGAACAAAAAACCCACTATTGGTAATTCACAGATTGACTAAATGTTTATTAATAATCACTAACATTTTTATAATGTGTCTATAATATTCACAAAAAGCCAGAAACCATCTTTTGCGATACAGCTGGACAAGGGTGTATGCATGGAGGAGGAACCTTGGCTCATTTTGCTTATTTTACTATCTGAAGTCATGGGTACTTCTGCATTTCCTGTAGTTGTAGGGAAGTGAATGTTGAACTTCAACCTAATGGATAACACACTTGACTAGGTGTAATTCAAGCTAGGAGTTTAATTTCTATGCAGTGCAGTTTACCTTCTGGTTCTATAAGTACTTTAAAATTTGTTTGTTGATCATGTTGATCTGTGAAATCCATTATATAGATAGTATATGCTGTACAGTGATCCAGTTGATATCAGCTTCACATGAATAAATCTATGACCATGACCAAGGAATGAAAGTATGGCTGATTTTGTGTACTTCAGTTATTTTGGGTCGATCTCTCCCTCAACCTCAAATCCTCTCTCTGTATATGGCCCCTGCACCTGGGACTATAATACCTAAAACTCAAAATAGTCTGAAGTATCTATGGCAACTCATGGCTAAAGCTTTTTTAGCCTTTCTCATGGCTCTGTCAATGATTTACAAAGCTTGCAATCTGATCTTCAGCATCCTGCACTTGTTTGCATGCACAGACTTGTGCTGTTGAAGAACCAGAAAACATCATGATCAGCTGGTGGCTATGCGCATAACAATAATATTCTGCAGTGCTGCCAATTAGTCATAGATTAAAATTTTATTATTCACATAGCCCAGCACTATACTGACTTGTTTTTGCATTTCACTCATTAGCCTTCACTACTGAGATTCAGCTTTTGGCCTCTCCATACGTGATCATAATAATTATTGAGTGAACAGACATGGATAATTCTGAAATTCTACATTATAATATATTTATTAATGTTGCTTTTTTGTGTTAATATGTAATTTTCAGGGTTTCCTTCACCTGTATTCAAAAAGAGAAAATGTATGTAACCATTTTTTATGCAGAAGCAAAGCCTGCAAAAAGAAGAAGATTTTCTCTTTCAAGACGTTCTTTACCATTATCAAAGGAAGCAGCAGCAGCAAAAATAGAGGCAAAAGCAAGAGCAGCAAAAAAAGTAAATTTAGCAGATCAGAAGGAATTAATCAGTCTATTACAAAATGATGCTTCAATTGGATTTCTTTACATGATTTATGCTGCAACAAGAGATTCAGAGATTTATACTCCTTATTGCTTAAAGTAAGGACATTTTTATTATTTATTTAATGCTTTGTAAATTACTTAACAGAATCTACAGCTTGATCAACAGAACCAACAGATCTTGTTGTTCTGGCTATGTCAGATGACACCTATGCTGCAGATATGTATCTGTACCAACAATTTATACAAAAAAAAGCTTAATTGTGTTAATTACGTAAGTGTAATTATTTACTATGCCATTTTTTAATTGAGTTTCAGACTTGTTGAATGTATCTACATCAAAATAGTGATTACTTATATAAATATAAGATTCTGTTTAGTGGTAAATTTTTATGGATTTCTGTATTTGCTCTTTTATACCCCATTTCCAACCATTTACATAATAAGTACCTGCTGCTTTTATTTCCTAACTATTTTTATTTCCTTTTGAAGTTCTGTAAAAACTCTCCTTTCTCAGCTGGGTTTGACCATTAATCCCTTCAGTGATATGGATATGGTATGGCATCCTGTGAATGATTGCTAAATAACCCATTTTACCATTGGATAACATCAAATAACTCCATGAAATAATACAAACCTCGACTTCTGGATTTATGGTCATGTGGTCTAAGGCACGATAGAAGTAGCTAATCTATCAAACCAAGGATTGTGGGGTCGAACCCAGTCAAAATGTACATTCTACATTCAAGGGAAACTGTGGAAAAGGACAGGGAGGTCCCAACTAAAGCAATCGGTGTGATGACATGGTTGGATGCTGAGAGGTTTTGATTCAATGCAGATACATATATTTTACCATTTTTTTTTATAAAAGAAATAATTCTCTCACACCATTGCACAGGATTATAAGATCATATAATATTGCAGCTATCATGTGTCCAAATGGCCATGAGGTGTAAGGCATCATATGTGAGAGTTGACCAAATGTAAGGTTGGAGATTCGCGCCACAAGTATTAAATTTTTTTTTAAACACCTCATCTTCATAAGAGAATTTAATAAATCCAATTATTGCAATTATAATTCTTTTTGTTATTGTAACTGCTCACCCGTTCAGTATAATTTTCTTTATAGTTATACCTATGTATAATTGGAGAATTTGGTAATTGATTAGTACCTTTAGTGTAACCTTGAATGGGATAAACATTTTCTTTATAACTATTATTTCAATTGCACCTGTTGTATTTTTTCTAACTTTTCGTTCATGCATCAGTTCCTTTATCAGCAGTCAAAATATGACATCTTCACTATTCCCATAAATTGGACATGTAGGGAAATATTACTCCTAAAATATTTTCATTTCTACACCTTGGTTGCAACCAAGCAAGGCCCTTTCTCACTTTTCTTTCTGTTGCAAATGTCTAAATACATTTCTCTATTTGAATTAACTTATTTTTAACTCTTCTCATTCATCACAAAGTATAATATCTTCAATCTTCACAACAAGGTTATTTTCCTTCAAAGTGTTCAGTTCACTACCATTCACATTCATTAACAAAAAAGTCACCAATCAAAATTGAGTACTGTTGCTTGAATAATTGGAAACCTTAAAATTACGTAATTACCACCTTTAAGCAGTTATCTTCTATAGCAATATTCAAAAGGAAATTAAAGAGATTCTTAATTCTAAAATGCTTTTATTCAGTGAACGAATATCTGGAAATGGCTTAGTTTACTAGTTTTATTTCAAGTTTGTACTTGAATTTTAATATTGTAAATATCTGTAAGTAGTAACTAGTATAAGTATATTTTGTGATTATTATGTAATTCCTATTGACAAAACTGATATTTCTGTAATGAAATCATATGGTGAATAAAATTGATTTGATTTGAATGATGATAAATTTTCAAAGAAAAAATGATTTAAATCCTTACTGCATAAAGCGCACATTTTAGCCAGCTCCAATAACAGGAGAATTCTTCCATTTGTATCTTTATCCCAATAGCCATTTAGATGACTCAATTAGTTTGTACATAACTCAGTCAATGTAAAACCTTTTCTATTTATTACCTTATCTTTACTGTTTCTTTAATTACCATTTGATCGTCTCATCTTAACCTACATGTAGAACACAGCTCTTAACATGCTTTTCTCCACATCTTGCATTTAAATACCCACTAACAGAAATTCAGTAAATGGATTTTGCTCTCAGTTTCCTCCACTTCATGATCAATCGGTTTGCTCAGTTGGTTAGGTATTAGTCTTCTTTTCCAAGGTTACGAGTTCAAACCTGGGCTAGAACAACATGCTTAAAAACAACATCCCCATGTCAGCAGACTATTAGCAAGTAATAGAATTCCTGCAGGACGAAATTTCAACACACCAGTGATGCTGATATGATCTTGGCACTTGACAGCATCATTAACAAACAAAATATTTATTTTATTCCATTTCATGTTACATGTCATGATTATGAAGCTTTGCGAAATCCTAAGATATCTCCACACTTAATATCTCCTCTTGAAGTATGAACTCATTATTCCATCTATTGAACTCCATCTCCTTAACTGCGTGGCATATCATTGTTGGTAAATACCTCCAAATCACCATACTATACTTTTTGTACTGTTTATGTTTGATTCTTTATCAATGAATATTAAACCGTTTTCTTCAGTTTTTTTTTTTTTTTTTTTTTTTTCACCATTCAATTAAAGTTAAGATCTGGACCTCTTTTGACATAGCCCAAACTCATTCTCCTTGTAAACATTCAAGACTTTTAGAAACAATTAAAGTTTAAGTTTTTATTGGTATTGTCTTCATATTACCACTCTCCATTTTATTTCTTCAAATATTTCAGGCTTGTCTACTCTACTGTTTTCATTTATGGCAATCCACTGAAGTAATTTTTCTCAACTTTGCAACTCAGATCCCCTCTTCCGTAGCAGCAATAAACTCCCGTCCGCTTAGAAGCACACTTTTGTATGAGTATTTCCAAGAACAGCTCCATGCACATGTCTGCTGTGAATGTTCTCATTAGTTTGAGCACTCAATTTCAGGATAAAAAAAATTAGATCTATCTTTTTAGAGAAAAAACTATCTTTACTTAATATTATTGCTTGCAAAATATGGTAATTGATAAGTTTAATTGTAGCATTACAATGCACTGTATTTATTTAGCTCTTTGGAAGAGCTTCTTTCACAAGAAATAAGTGGTTACATTGGTGAGAGAAAAGCAAAAAAATGTCAATTAGGATTATGTGGCAAGCTTGTGACTAGTGCTAAAAATGAGTGATCACGGATATAAAAGGCACCCTAAGGGTAAACTGTTAAACAGTGGTGAGAAGCAGATTGATTTAACTGTGTTTCTTAAGTTAAAGGAGTACAATTCAGATATTTTAGTAAATGAACTGGTGAAAATAATGGCAGAGTACACTTCCATATCAGAAGCAAGCATTGTTCACGTTCATAAACAATGAAAAAACTGATAGTGTTGAAACACCTTGTAAAAAGAGAGTCAGAGCTAAAGCAGTTTTTGGGCAAGTGAATGACTTTGTTAAGAGTGCAATTCATTCTAAAGTGCATAAGTTTTTTTTAATAATGAGCCACCACAATAAACATAGTGTTAAGTTCTGTCAATGGTGACCCGGACTTGGCAGATTTTAAATGTACAAGCTTCCGTACATTACTTTTAAAACTGGGTTTTAGCTTGTGAAATGAAACAATGTCAACATAATTGTAGATGGGGATGATATTGCGCTTTGCAAACAAAACTTTCAAACTGAAAGAAGTGCGCCATCTTTTAGACGAAGCTCAGGTGATGATGGAAATGTGGCAGGCTGACATCACTCATGTTAACAAAGAAGAAGAAGAAAAGCTGTGGCAATTGGACTGTCTCACTGATACTGTCGTTGATAGTTTAGCAATAAACTTAGATAATGAAAGTTCAGGGTCATCCTCAAATTCTGACTTGGGAATTACAGCATTACCTGCTAGCGATGATGGCTCTGACTCTAACGTAAGTACTTGAAAATCACATCTTCATTTGAATGTATTCCCTTTAATATTATGTTTTTGATATATTTATCAACATTATTTAATAGGACAAGTTTGTTTATTGAAGCAAAGCCTACTAGTAAGCAATTCTTGTTCATACAACTTGTTTTGAATGTAATATGACATAACATATTGTTGAAGGTGACACTACCGTCTGTCACATATGCTTGTGCATGTGGGCGTGGAGTGATACAAAGTGTGCTTCTAAGAATGAATGCAGAATAGTGTCTTATTGTAATTCTAGTTTGAGGGCTAGTAGAAAGAGAGGAGTGAGAGTGGGGCTTACCATATGTGACCTTTGGTGGACTGCTGGAGTGAAGTCATATACATTGTAATTGTCTGAGACTGCCTCACATATATCTGAATTATAACACAGATCTGTCTTATTTTCCAGAGTTGTTCCTTTTGAGAAAATAGACAGGCATAACTTTTTTACTATTAGTGCTAATGGTGTCACACATTACAGTACAGAAGACATGATATTCACTCCTCTGGATGTATGGGAGAGGGAATATGATTTATATTGCAGAATAGTAGAGGTAAGTAAAAAATGTAACAGTTAAATGCTTTTTAACAGGCAGACTTCCAGTTACAAAAGTACTTTTGTTTATATCATGTAATAATTTAGAGTATTCTGTTTCTTCTAAAAGCAAAATCATTCCCAATTACAGTAGTTCAATGTTTACCATGGATATGTAAGGCAAAGAAGTTGCTCTGCTATTGTAATGCTATTTAGTGAATTCCTCTGTATGTAGAAAGGATATGTCTTTTGATGAATGCATTTAATGAGAGAGAGGAAAGAAAAATAAGCTGCAAAACTTTCTTCAGGAATTGCAATATGATGATAAACATCTTTAAAATATCTTGTTTTTATGCCTTTCATTTTTATTTTAATTATGTAAGAAGCAAATAGACTCTCTTTTTCTGTAGAAAACATTTTGAGCATTTTTTTTAAATTACTTATTACACTGATTAATGATAACTCCAAAGCTTATGACTGCATCTGTCATCAATATTACTAAAAAAAGTTTAATTCTAAGAAACACCACATTAAGGTGGTTTGAAAATGAACTATCTTACAGATAGAAGATAGAATATAATTGTAAATAACCAAAAGTATACTGCCCAATCAAACTGGAAATAAATAAAAACAAATATAATGTATACTAATGACCTTTCTAACTGCTTAAAGAGGAAAGCAATTATGTATGCAGATGACATGTCCATAATGGGCATAACTTCAAGAAGTTATAAAGTAACATGAAAAAAACTATTACTCAGTTAAAGAATTGGTTTATCATTAATAGCTTAAAACTAAATAACTTCGAAACATCCATTATGCAGTTTGGCATGCAAGAAAAAAATTGCAAGAACAATATCCTAAACAATATAGAAACTGCTAAAATGCTCAATATTTTTTTACTTTCTCTATACGTACTATGTACATAGCATACAGAGAAGGTATTGTATTCCATCCAAAATTCCATACCGAGATTTCACTGGAAATACATGTTTTAGGGTCCCCTGCATCCAAAAATAATTTTTAGAAAAAGGTCCATGTGTGTGTGAGTGTGTGAGTGTGAGAGTGTGAGAGAGTGTGAAAGAGTGAGTGAGAGTGAGTGAGAGAGAGTGTGAGAGAGTGTGTGAATGTGAGGGTGTATGAGTGTGTGTGTGTGTGTGTGTGTGTGTGTGCATGCGTGTGTGCATGTGTGCGTGCGTGTGAGAACATGATAACTCAAAAATGAAAAGTTGGTAAAATACCAAACTTGATATTTAAGTTTAATATCTTCCAGGGATGTGACACAAAGATTTTGAGAAAAATTCCCTATCCCAAACTACCCTTTACATGCAAAAAATTTTGAAAACTTTGATTTTCTCAAACATGGCTCTAACGATTTTGATTAAAATATGGTATGCTAAAGATATTTATATGGCAAATAAAATGTATATCTTGAACTTTCTGGGAATAGTCTCTAAGGAATTCTTTGTTCTGGATGAATTTTGCATAACTGCTAAACTGTAAGAGATAGACAAAAACTTACTACATAAAACATGTAGATCTTGTTAAAACACAGAATTTATGTCATATATAGTTTTTTATGGAATTTACCATATCT
The DNA here is from genome assembly GCA_030762935.1 of Hymenopus coronatus. NCBI lineage: Eukaryota > Metazoa > Arthropoda > Insecta > Mantodea > Hymenopodidae > Hymenopus > Hymenopus coronatus. The sequence goes on from CM060898.1 coordinate 92,686,196, forward strand.
GTTATATTTCAAGTTATTTGTTTCAGATTTAAAATATTTGTACTTTTCTCACACAGAAAGTTGTAAACTCCTGGCCATGCATAAAAGCAGATTTCATATGGAAACTAGCTTTTAAAAGATTTGGCTATCATTTTAGCCTAGTGTGTTCCCTTATTTTCCTTCTATTTACAAGGAAGCAAGTAATTGAGACAATTTCTGCTAATGTTTATCTTGATTATCATATAGTAGATAGAAGTATATGGTTTTTAACAATAATGTGTTACAGTGATGTAGAGAGTCATGTGAATGGATCACATCAGATTTTTAACAAATTATTTAAAATGGGACATTCATATCAATTATTGGTATAAAAAATTAAATTGTGTATCAAATAAAATTGAAAGGGATTTATTCAATTAATTATCTAATTATAAATTTATAAGTCACATACACTCTTATGCTTCATACAATAAATTTTACCCAAAACATGTTTCGCATGTCCATTACTGCATCTTCAGTTAAGCGACTGCATATTTCCCATTGTTGCAGATGCTGGTGGCTCCTCTCTTGGTGATTTGACGAATTTTAGATTTAGGTTTTCATCCAAAGGTGTATCAAAGTTCATTAATTTATCACTAAATTTGTTAATGTATAAAAATGTCATTATTGAAAAGATTTTTGATAATTTTCATTCTTAATTACTGTCACATATAATGAATTTTGAACTTCCTCATACATGTTTATCCAGCCTCATTGCCTATCCACCAGATGTCATCACAATTAACTCATCAACAGTAATGGAATCCCTGATAGTAGTGGTTTAAGAGCTGAAGATGCAGGCAACAAGTGTGTGTAAAAGTTAACCACATTAATCAATTACACAGTAATTATAAATTATACAAAATTGTCACCTCTGAATAATTCAGTACCATATCTTTAAAATAACTATCAAGAGTAATCTATAAATATAATATAACTTGTGACATGATCTACATCCTAGAGTTAGACTACTGAATCTAATCTCAAAATAGGATCCACAGATTGCAATGTTATGTATGTATGCATGCATGCCCCACATTCCAAATAGATGTAGTGCCTTTCTATGTATAATGTTAACAGTGGATCTATTTATGGACATTTACTGGAGCTATAATATTGCTCAAGTCACTGTAACTTCCCATCATTTCAGACTCTTTTTACTTTCTCTACATAATACATGACGTATAGGTAGAGAAAGTATTGTACTTTACCCCAAAAATTGATATTGAGACCACTGGAAGTACACCAGATTTTAGGGTCTCCTATATAAAAAAAAAAGTGTTTTTAGAAAAAGTTTTATGTGTGTGTGTGTGTGTGTGTGTGGTACGTGCATGCATGCGTGGGTGTGTGCATGCATGCATGGGTGTGTGCCCCTGTGTCTTTGTGTCTGTGAACACGATAACTCAAAAACGACAACTTGGTAAAATAATGGTTTAGTATCTTCCAAGGATGTGACACAAAAATTTTGAGGAAAATCTCCCCATCCCAAACTATCCTTTACTTGGAAAAAATTTCAAACATTTTAATTTTCTCAAAAATGGCTCCAACGATTTTGATTAAAATACTGTATATTAAATATATTTACATGACAAATAAATTACATATCTTGAATTTTCTAGGAATAGCCTTTGAAGACCTCTTCTTTCTGGATGGATTTTGCTGAATTTTGTATTACTGGTAAACCATAAGAGATAGAGAAGAACTTAATACAGAAAAAATGTAGATCTAGTTAAAACACACACTCTATGTCATATATATTTTTATTTTTTTTTCGTTGAGTTGACTATTTCCAAGATGTTCCTTGTTATTGGTTTCAGTTTCATTTACAGGAATTTGTCAACTCCTGGCCATGAAAAGAAATGGATTTCAACCACATAGCAACCAGTTTTTAAAAGATTTGGCTATTGCTTTAGCCTTATTTCCTTCTACTTTCAAGGAAACAAGTAATAAGACCATTTCTGTTAATGTTTATATCGAATAGCATGAGTGATGTAGAGGAAGTCATGTGAATGGAGCACATCAAATTTTTTTTGTGATAAAACAATAAATAAGGGCAACAGAAAAGTTTATTTAATATTTCACATCATAAATCCAAAGGCCTTTTCAAAAATATTTTTACTAGAATGACAAAGAGACAACTTCAATTGTATAGTTACATTCAAAGCCTGCCCTGATTGTCCATCACTAATAATTTTATTCCTTTCTGTGAGAGAAAATTTACTAAACAACTGCCTTAAGAAGTGGCCCATTGCACAGTGGTAAAAATTTACTTTGAAATTGACAACTGAAATGCATGCTCTTATATCCATTAAGCCCCGATGATGATGATGATGATGATGATGATGATGATGATGATGGTGTTGATGATGATGATGATGATGATGATGATGCCTGAGTGGTCTTTCTCGAGGCCCTGCATGTAGATTCTTATAGCCCTTTGTGCTTTTAAGCTGGGCTTCACTCAAGTGTAATGGTCCCAATAAATCAGACCATATGTCTGGTATCTGTCCTTCTTATATTCCTGGGCTCCAAAAGCAAGGAGCTCAGGGTTACATACCTGTGAATAGCAAATGCCGCATTTCATAAATGTGCTGGGAGATCTCAAAGTCCATCCTGCATCTTCTGAATCATAGGTCCTCAGTGAGCCCTTATGCATAAACGTCTCCTCAGAGGTTGTATCCAGTGAGATAGCCCACAACCCCTCTGAATCTATTTCTGGTGAGGTTCAAAGGAACCTTACTCAGCAGCCTGGACTAAAATAAAGTTATGGTCCGATCCGACAGTAGTTTGATTTTTTAAAATCTCAAAGAGAGTCCTTGTAGTAAGGTAGTTCTGGTTGACACACTGCAAAAGGGCTTGGGTACTGTTTATTTCCATAGAATTTTCTTGTGCCCATGCCCCGAAGATCTCCATGGCAGTTTGCAGATCTTCTTGGTTCTTGGAGAGGATGACTATGTCACCTGTGTACAAAGGCAATGAATTTAGAAGGGGAGAAAAGATATCTAAGAGAGACCACCTCACTAGTGGAGAACAAATGTTAGAGTTCATACCCAATTTCAATATTTGGGTGTTGTGCTTCAAACAACTGGTACTACCTTCTCCTTACATATATAGGAGCACGCATCTGCTGAATGAAAGAATAGAATGGAATAATAGAATAGAATAATTTTATTTATCACAAACATTTACAAAGTGAGCAAGAGCTCAGTAAACAGGTGACACGTCAAGCGAAATACAATGAGAAATATATACAGTTGAAGTTATAATATTTAGGGCAATAAGCCCTTATAGAATTGAATTAATACAATTTTTTAACTTTTATAAACTATCCTCCATAAATTCTCTTACCGAATAGTATGACTTTTTTACAAATATGCTTTTGATGGTTTTGGCAAATGATTTTATATCTTTTATTTGTCTTATTTTAGTGGGTAATTTATTATACATTTTTATTCCTGCATAGAGTGGGCTTTTTTCAAATAATGCTAGTCTATGTTCTAGTGGTTTTAAATTGCCTTTAGTTCTAGTTTGATAGCCATGTTGATTTTGAGTATTATATAGAGTATCGAAATTTACATGTATATATTTGCAGAGTTCCAGTATATATTGAGATGGGAAGGTTAATATCTATAGATTTTTAAACAGTGGTCTACAAAATTTTTTTGGCCCTGTATGTGTTATTGTACGGATTATTTTCTTCTGAGTTTTGAAGATTGATTCCCAACCTGTTGCCTGACCCCAGAGAATTATTCCATATGTCATAACCGAATGAAAGTAGCTAAAATATACTATTTTCCTAGTCTCTAAGTTTGTAATTTGGGAAAGGCAGGACATATTAAAACAGGAAAGCCCATATGACATTCCTAAAGTCCAAATGCTATCCATGTCAACTGCTATAAAGCTCTTGTGGCATCCAATGAATATGGTCCTACCCAATAGTGGACAACCTTCAAGAAACTAGAGAACATCAAAGCAAGATTCTTAAAAAGAGCTCTCTCAATCTCAATAAAATAGTGCAGGAGCCTTTCTTCATTGAAGACATAAGACACATCTTTGAATTATCAGAAACACAAGCATATAAACTTGTCTTCGATCGAAGAGAGACAGAAAAAGGCTGGTGAGAAACCATAAAGAAATATGAAATCTGGAAGGGAACCAAACTTTGAATTTTGGCACGTGTATACACAATTTGCTGCCCATGGGTTTCACAGGAGGATTTGTCAGAACAAGTCCATGAACCCAAGGAGGAATGTGTCTGCAAGAATTGTATCAAATCATGCCCTAAGCTCCATCTAACAAAGTGTGAAAGCAGATTTCAATCACTAACCATAATAATTAAAGACTGGTAAAAGTTTAAAAATTCATTTGTACACATTGCATTTAATAAATAAATAATAAAAGGGCTTGGATCCTGCAAACGTAAGACCTGCCTCTTGCTCAGCAAGACACCTATCTGACATCTCAATACCTATGGTGCCCATATGCCTTAGAATCCAGACATGGTAGTCTGTCTGCAGACACAAAGTCTATCCAATATCCTTCAGTACTCCCACACCAATCTGCATATTGTTTTCACCATTGTTTCAACATTAAGCCCTTCTCAATTATCTTATTTTATAAACATTTATTTTCTAGCATGTGCTTAAGTATTTTGTTAAATAATTATTAAGTACCAAACAGGAACAATGATCAACATTACTAAAGCCATCCACTTCCATATTAACACAGCTGCAACACACCTTTCTGCATTGCTAACATATGAAAATGTTCCACAACACACACATTTGTTTAAGCAAGAGGAGGCCCTAGTAACTCAAACCAAGGTTGCTAGATGGCAGCATTGTAACATACTAAACCTAGCTGTCATCCAGCTACCTTTACTCAAATGTGCTGCCATTGCCATCTTAAGTATGGAAATTATCAGAAATTAGCACTTAGTATGCAAGCGGAAATGACAAATTTCAATAGTGGTGACGGTTTGAACTGACAGCTATAAAAACTAATACTACTTATATAAAAAAAAAGCTAGTGACGAAAAATACGATGAACAATACTATTAATAATTATTATAAGGGATACAACATATCAATTGCAGTGTTGCCACTATTTACTCTTGTGTATGTGTGCGTGCATGCATGTGTGAATGAGCTTGCGCACATGCACATGCACACACTTAATTAGATCCTGCAGTCCATAAAACAAAAATAAATAATTAATAGAATCATTGCTATTTAATAAATACAATTATTATATACAACACATAAGACATTTCAAAGGGAACAATAGAGTTTAAGGAATATGGTAACAGCATTTTCCAGAGACATAATGTGAAAACTACAGAAAAGTTTATTATATATTTAACAATGGTTAATGAAATATATTGTGTTTCTCTCTCTCTTCTTATCAGATTAAAACATTTAAGCAGTTTCGCATGTGGAAAGCATACTATGTATGGAGAAAATCGTTAGTATGGAAAAAGTACACAATGGCAAGGAATCATATTGAGAAAAAATTGCTGATTTTAAACATAGATTTCCAAACAGCTTTACTTGCTATTCAGAAAAAATACTTTGAACTTGAGGATACTACCTTTACAGATATGAGAATAAAAGAAGAAAATGCTCTATTCTACTTCTGGGAAAATCAGGTATTATATCTGTGCATCAAGATGAATTATTTAGTTAATGTTTCAGGCAGCATTCAGGCAATGAAATTTGTTATTGTTTAGTTTTAAAGTTTTGAAAGTTAATGGTAAAGACATAACTTGCCTTGTCATATTTTCTATATTTGTATTATTTTAAGCAGAAATGTTGATAAGTTAATACCTTCTTTTTAGATGGCAAAGCTGGAAATTATACAACAGTATTTGAAAGACCTCCATATTAATGTAAAACAACTGATGTATGACTGTTGCATTGGAGCATTATGGAATCAGGGTTTCTTAATAGATGATGCTAATTTCACAATAGGTGCAGCAGCAAAGGCTAGAAGAATAAGAAGTGATAGGCCAAAGATGACATATGTGGATCAGGCAAATAAAAGACGTTTCTGTGAACGTATATCATGGTGAGAACAAAAAAAAAAAAAAATATATATATATATATAGTGTTGTTTCCATTGGCCAATCATAGTTATAACAGATATTAAATAATTTAAATGTGGTAATAACTAGTATTAGAATCATTTTAAAGATGGTAATAGAGTATATTAATTAAAGAGTTGAAAATGTTTACTAATAGACAAAAAATATTTTCTTTTGTTTTCCATAATAGAAGAAGTTATAATAACAAAATATATATTTTAACAACTAACAAGTAATGAATTATGATATAACATTAAGTTTGTTGAACAGTTTTTGGAGTTATAGTGCACAACATACTTTTCTAAATATCCATTGGAAATCTCTACTGATTGTCATGGAGCATTATTGGTATCAAGAGAATGATCCTTTTATATCACTTGAAGTCACTCTTGCATATTTCATAAGTGGCATATCATAAGCACTTACATTCTCACTGTCTACTTAATGGACTTACTTTAAATATCTGCCAAAACAAAACAGCTGCATAAACCACTAGTAAAATCCTAAATGTGAGCTGGAGGATCCTGTCACCTAAAAACAGCTGCTTCATAGCAAAATTGGCTGCAAAGATATTTTTATTGCTGGATAAATGCTGTTTTACTTGAGAATATTGATTGGATTTTATAGACCTTCCACAAGGCTGACAATATAAAATTGTTCCATCTGTGCTAAATGTATTTGAGAATTCTTAAATTAAATTCAACCAAAAACTTTCAGCACATTTTCCTTAAGCATAAGTCTTCCTAAGTATAGTTTATAGAAGCTGTATACAAATAAATAGTAGTGGTTAGAGACATTCATGTGAATGTGTTAACTTTTAATTTTAAAGAAAGAAAACTAAACAAAACTTGAACTTAACTTATTTGCAATATTTTCATAATAAGTATTAATATTTTCATGATATAATTTAAGTCTTATTGGCCTTAGAGATCTAATGGACTTGATTAATTAATTTATTTAATGTAAGAGTATCAGTCTCCTCCCTCTTTGAAAATTATATACATTTTAAAAGAGATTTATCAAGCAATCCCATGCTTCTTGTAACCTATTGATAATAGAATATTCATGCTTATGAATGTAAATGTTTATCTAAGTTAATAATCTGTTTTTTATTATAGTTTCATTTGCTTAGTGGACTACATGATGTCAAACATGCTTCAAACACTATTAATGAATACATTAGAAGAATTATGTTTTGAATTAAAAACACATTATAGCTTTCTGCCATCCGAAGAGGTATTAAGCGCTAGTGAAACAGATACACAGTTGGAAGAACCAAGACCTAATGGTGCTCCACAGGCAAGTTTATTGCTACATTTCCCTTTTCACTTGTGCATTTGAAAAATTATCTAACCACAAGTAACTATTAATTGCGTGTATCAATAGTGCAGCAAGACCAGTTCAATCCATTTGACAATTGCTAGGTGATTAGAAGTTTTTAAGAAGTGAATGTTTTTTCAGGCAGAATCAGAGGTGAGAAAGTAGGCGCTTTAATCCTTACCTGATAATTTAATATGAAATATGATCATTACCACTCTGGTTTATAAGTCAATTAGTTCTAGTAAAATACCCTTAAATATTACAACCAGAGGTAAAATTGTTTGTAGACATTAAACACTATTGCCTATTATCAAAATAGTTCATTATCAGAAATACCTGAATTTTTAAGCACCAATATCATAAAATGTCCATGGAAATTTATAACACATATGTAATTACAGATTTCATAACAAAGAATTGGCTAAATTTACAATCCTTTTTCTTTTTTCTTTCCTTTCTTTCTTTTTTGTAGCTTTCTTCTGGACCAGATTCTGTAAATCATCTATGCAGATGTGGTTTTGTATACTATTGTTATGCTGGCATTCACTACGGTGTCACACTTTCTCTTCAGTTTGCTTTTGATTTGTAATTTACTGTTATTTATGGAGTGTCTTACATTTATGTAGCCGTTTTTACTTTCTCTTCCAATTACTATGTACATACATGTAGATGGAGAAGGTATTGTATTGCCTGCAGTGCCAGAGCAGTAAAAGCGGGCGTTAAACACTACCCCTCCCCAAAAAAGAAGGTATTGTATTTCAGCAAAATAATTGATACAGAAATTTCACCAGAAATACATGTTTTGAGGACCTCTAAATAAAAAAAAATCATTTTAGAAAAAAATCCTTGTGTGCACGAGGGTGAGTGTGCGTGTGTGTGTGTGCGTGTGTGCGTGTGTGTGTGTGCGTGTGTGCGTGCGTGCGTGCGTGCATGCATGCATGCATGCATGCCTTTTTTTTTTTTTTCTGTGAACAGCATATCTCAAAAACGAAAAGTCCATTAAATCTCAAACTTGGTATTTAAGTTTAGTATTTTCCAAGGATGACAAAGATTTTCAGGTAAATCTCCCCATCCTAAACTACCCTTTACATGCAAACATTTTCACAATGTTTGATTTTCTCAAAAATGGCAGTAACGATTTTGATTAAAATACTATATATTAAAGATATTTACGTGTCAAATAAATGCATATTTTGAATTTTTTGGGAATAGACTGAACTCTTGCTCATTCTGAATAACTTTTGCATAACTGGAACTGTAAAAGATAGATAAAAAGTTACTACGCACAATTTATATCTTATTACTTTCTGTATACATACTAAGTACAGTGTATAAAGAAGGTATTGTATTGCACCCAAAAATTTGATACCGAGATTTCTTTGGAAATATCTGTTTTGAGACCCCCTGAATCCAAAAAAGTATTTTTAAAAATGTCCATGTGAGTGTGCGTGTGTATATCTGTGTGTGGGAGGGGGCAGCATAGCTCAAAAACAAAAAGTCTGTTAAATACCAAACTTGGCATTTAAATTCAGTATCTTCCATTTTTAAGAAAATCCCCCCCACCCCCAACTACCTATTACATGGAAAAATGTTCGAAAATGTTGATTTTCTCAAAAATGGCTCTTAACGATTATGATTAAAGTATTGTACATTAAAGATATTTACATGACAAATTAAATATATATCTTCAATTCTGGGAATAGCCTCTGAAGATATCTTCATTCTGGGTGGATTTTGCAGAATTTTGCATACCTGGTAAACCATAAGAGATAACAAAAACTTACATTAAAGAAAATGTAGAGCTCTTTAAAACTCAGAATTTATATCATATTCATTATTTTCGTGGGGGTGATTTTTTTTTAGATATTCCTTGTTATTGGTTTCAGCTATGAAATATACTTTTCTCATACAGGAATTTGTCAACTCCTGCCCATATAAAGGAAGTTCAATCACAGAGCAACCAGCTTTTGGCATCACTTTAGCCTATGGTACTCCCTTAATTCCCTTCTACTTACAAGAAAGCAAGCAATAAGATAATTTCTGTTAATGTTTTATCAATTAGCATGAAGTAAATAGAAGAAAAAGCTTTTTAACAATAATTTTTTGCAAAGATGTAGAGAAAGACATGTGAATGGATCACATCAGTTTTTTTTATAGAATTAATGATTTCTGAGATATTCCCTGTTATTAGTTTCAATTTTAAAATACTTAATCTTTTCTCACACAGGGAGCCCTTATCAATTTCATATCTCTTTTGTTGTACTCCTAACCATGGAAAGAAAAGCAGGTTTCAATGTTGAACACATAGCAATAGCTTTAACAGAGTTGACAGTCGAGTGCATTCCATATTTCCCTCCTACTTATAAACAACTAAGTACTAGAATCATTCATTTCAATTAGCATGATGCAGATAAAACAATAATCTTTTGTAAGAATAATTGTTTTGAGGAGCAGATAGAGAAAGTCATGTGAATGGAACATGTCAGATTTTTAATTTTGGGATGTTGTCTGTCTTGCTTTATCCTTGCATGATGTTTTCTAATTTATTATGAATGTCCAAACACTTGCATGTTGCCCAGAAACCACTCTTTGCAATTTAGAGTGGAAGCTTCAACTAATTTGCTGCTTCTATAACTGCATCTCAGTTTGTTTCCTAAGAAATCCACAACTATGATGTGAATCTGTAATGCCCTTGTGGTCAATGACCAAGAGCATACATATTCCGCCAAGTCCATTTTAAATTCTCATGAATCTTATCGTATAGATATTGCAAACTATTCTAATGTCATTTAATAGAATGAATAGCAAATTTAAAAACTTTTGAATTTGGTCCTTATGTGATGTTCATGTATATTCAAATAAATCTCTATTAATTTTCAACTAATAATCTTTTCTATTTGGATTGATACCAGTAAAATGAAAATTTCTGAATTTGCTCATGGGGAAATTATGTCATGTCTCTGTGTGAGTGTGGTTTTTTTTGGGAGGTAGTGTTTAATGCCCGCTTTTACTGCTCTGGCACAGCAGGCGATGACACTAATGATACATGAAGATGGAGCCCCGGTGGAATGAGATGGCAGGGGAAACTGGAGAACCCAGAGAAAATCCGCCCCTGCGCTGCTTTGTCCACCACAAATCTCACATACAGTCGCTTGGAATCGAACCTGGGCCATGTAGGCGAATGGTCTGACCACTCGGCCACAGCGCGGCCATGTGTGTGTGTGTGCATGCATGTATCTGTGTGTAATTCAAAAATGAAAGGTCTGTTAAATACCAAACTTGGTATTTAAGTTTAGTATCTTCCAAAGATGTGACATGAAGATTTTCAAGAAAATCTATACTCTCCTTTCCAGTGCAAAATTTTCAAAATATTTGGTTTTCTCAAAAATGATTCAAACAATTTTGACTAAAATACCATATATTAAAGATATTTACATGGCAAATTTTATCTTGTATTTCCTGAGAATAGCCTCTGAAGTACTCTTCATTCAGAATGACTTTGGCATAACTGTTAAACTGTAAGAGATAAAAAATAAACTTACTGCACAAAAAATGTAGATCTTGTTAAAACACAGTTTATGTCATATACATCTCTTTCATAGAGTTGACCATTTCTGAGCTATTCTTTGTGATGGGTTTCGCTTTTAACACACTTAAACTTTTCTTACAGTAATTTGTTAACTCCTGGCCTGCAAGCTGCAAGCTGTCACTTAAGCCTGTGTATTCCCTTATTTCCCTTCTACGTACAAGGATGCAAGTAATAAGACTATTTCTGCTAATGTTTGTCTTGATTAGCATGATGTAGGTAGGATAAGCTTAACAATTATATGTTTCAGAGATGTAGAGAAAATCATGTGAACATCATATTTTTACTTTGTCTACACATACTATGCACATATAGGTAGGTAAGGTATTATTTCCACCCAAAAATTCAATGAAAGATTTCACCAGAAATTGTTTTTGGGTCCCCTGAATTCAAAAAAGCATTTTAAGAAATCTGCATGTATGTGTGTACGTTTTTTTTTTGTTAGTGTTTAATGCCCATTATTACTACTTAGGCACCACAGACAATGACACTGATGATACATGGAATGAAGATGGAGCACCTGTGGAAAGCAATGGAGGGGAAAACTGAAGAATGAGGGGAAAACCCACCCCTGTATTGCTGTGTTCATCACAAATTCCATATGCAGTTGTCTGGAATTGAACCCGGGCTGCATTGGATGGTATGAGTGTGTGTGTGTGTGTGTGGGGGGGTGTGGGTGTGGGGTGTGTGTGCGTGCGTGCGTGTTTTTTTTTTTTTGTTATAGTGTATAATGCCCGCTTTTATTAAATTGGCACCGCACACAATTACACTGATGATACATGGAATGAAGATGGAGCACTGGTGGAATGCGATGGCGGGGGAAACTGGAGAACCTGGAGAAAACCTGCCCCCATATGCAGCTTTGTCCACCACAAATCCCACATGCGGTCACTTGGGATCGAACCCAGGCTGTCTGTGTGTGTGCGTGTGCGTGAATAGCATAGCTCAGAAAGAAATGACTGTTAATACCAAATTTGATATCTATTTAAGTTTAGTATCTTCCAAGGATACAACATAAAAAGAAAAGCCCCCACCTTTTACTTGAAACATTTTTCAAAAATTTTGTTTCTGTTAAAAATGGCTCTAATAATTTTGATTAAAATATTATATATTAAATATATTTACATGACAAATAAAATGTATATCTTGAATTTTCTCAGAATAGCCTTTCCACTCTGGGTGAATTTTGCATAACCATAAGAGATAGACAAGAGCTTACTACACAAAAAAATATAGATCTCATTAAAACGCACAATTTATGTCATACATTTTTTCAGAGTTGATAATTTCTGAAATATTCCTTCATATGGGATTCAGTTTTAAAATAAATATTTAAAACTTTTCTCATACAGTGATTTGTGAACTCCTGGCCATGCAAGGAAATAAATTTCAATCACAAGGCAACCAGCTTTTAAAAGATTTGACTATCACTTTAACCTATGTGGACTGTCCCAGAAGTACCCTACCTGACGTATAGATAGCAGTTGTTATTTCAAACAACAACAATGGTAAAAGGTACCAACCTTAGAAAGCTTAAGCTTTAAGTTTGTCGATTTTACATAGTTTTTTAGCATTTGTTTGGCAGCCATCATTAGTGAATACTGTCAGCAAATTTGTAAACATGGATAAAACTGGTCATTGTTATGTAATACAATACTTTTATTTGAAAGGTCTTAGTCCAACTATTATTAAAGCTGAGCTATTCTACTTTGGGCGAGTCTATTACTTTGTTTACAACAGTGAAACATTGGGTGGTAAAGTTTAAACACAGCCGTATGAGCTGCCAACCTGAACATCGCAGTGGTTGATCAAATGAGGTTATCAGTCCATAAATTGTAAATAAAATCCACAAAATGATTGGATGACCATGAGTGAAAGTGCACGAGCTAGCAGACATTGCAGGTATTTCAAAAAATTCTGTACATCGCATACTGAATGAAAATTTGGATATGAGAAATTTGTGTGCAAGATGGATGCCGTATTTGCTCACAATAGAACAAAATCAGTGTCGTGAGGATGTTTCAGTTGAGTGTTTGGCAATGATTCACTGCAATAAAACCAAGCTTTTTTATTGATTCATAACAATGAATGAAACCTGGGTCCATCACTTCACACCTGAGACGAAGGAACAATCAAAACAGTGGATTGGAAAGGGAGAATTGGCTCCAAAGAAGCCGAAGACAGTTCCATCTGCAGGCAAGTTCATGGCATCAGTTTTCTGGGAGACATGTGAGATTATTTTCATTGCTTATCTCAAAAAAGGTAAAGTAATCAATGGCGAATATTATGCGAACTTGTTACAGCATTTGAGTATGAAGTTGAGCAAAACAGCCTCATTTAGCAAACAAGAGAGTTTTGTTTCATCAAGATAATGCACCAGTTCACATGCCCATTATCGCCATGGCCAAAATCAAAGAGTTAAAGTTTGAATTGCTTCCTCATGCACCCTATTCACCAGATTTAGCCCCCTCTGATTATTTGCTATTTCCAAACTTGAAGAATAAGCTTGGTGGTAGAATATTTTCCAACAATGAAGAGGTGGAGTCTGCAGTTGATGACTATTTTGCAGATCTCAATAGTTCTCACTATCAACAGGGTATCAAAGCTATTGAACATCGCTGGAAAAAGTGTATCAAGCTGGAAGGAGACTACGCAGAGAAATAAATATGTTTTTCCCAAAAATTGTTGTTAGGTCGGATGTTTCTGGGACAACCCTCATAGTATATTCCCTTATTTCTCTTTTACTTATAAAGAACTAAGTAATACGACAATTTTGCTAATGTTTATCTTGATTAGCATGAAACGGATAGAAGAATAAGCTTTTAAACAATAATCTGTTAGAGATGTAGAGGAAGTCATATGAATGGAACACATCAGATTTCTTATCTTTCCATTATTAATACTTTGCTCTTCTTTTGTACTCTTTACAGTTGCCACTGTTTGTTGTGGATGTGTTGATAACTACAAAAGAAATATGCTTTGAACCATCTGAACAGATTTTTATGGAAGTGCTTTCACAACTAATAGAACTTTGGCATGAGACTGTATTGAGCATTTCCAGTTATTTACCAGATGTTTATTTCACTGTGTTCACAGAGTAAGTTGTAGTTTTAGTTATAATTACTATTTCCATCATATACATATAGCTAGAGAATGTACTACATTCCACCAAAAATTCGATACAAAATCTTTTAAAAAGAGTGGTTTTGAGGACTTCTGGATAGGATTTTTAGAAAAACCATAACTCAAAAATGAAAATTTGTATAAATACCAAACTGTTTAGTACCTTCCAAAGATGCACAATTTTCAAGAAAATCCGCAATCCACAGCTATCCTTTATATAGAATATTTTCAAATTCTTTGATTTTCTAAAATATGGCTCCAACAATTTTGATTAAAATACTATTTGAGATATAAACTGTGTATCTTGAATTTTATGGAAATAGTTCGTGAAGTCTTTTTCATTCAGAACGTATTTTGTGTAATCTTGTATAACTAATAAATATTGAATGATAGTCGAGAATGTACTACACGAAAAATATAGATCTCTTTAAAACAAATAATGTATTCCAAATAAACTTTTCTATGGCATCTGAGGAATGATAAAAAACAAATCAAACCGTAGTGGATACATTATTAATGGTTTGATTTGTTCTTTATCACTCTTTTAAGACCTGTCAACTTTCAATAGTTTCTCTTGATTGTAAGGAAAAAGTATGAAATTTAAGGACAGCATATAGTGTTTGGTTCTTAAACATTCAGCTTTGGCTAATGAAGTCCATAATATGGCTATTTCTGCATCGATTTATATCCAATGAAGTGAAGTAGATAAAGAAAAGAATTGCCAGTAATAAACAGTAGAGGGTGATTGTAACAAATCATTTTTTTTTTACTTTCTCTGCAGTGTATAATATATAGTCAGAGAAGGTATTGCATTCCACCTAAAAATTAGATACCAGAATTTCATTGGTAATACATGTTTTAGGGTCCCCTATGTGAAATAAAAGCAATTTTAGAAATAGGTCTGTCTGTGTGCATGTTCATGTATATGAACAACATAACACAAAAATGAAAGTCAGTTATTTAAAAAACGTGATAATTAAGTTCAATATCTTCTAAGAATGCAACACAGCTTATCAAGAAAATTCTGCATCCCAAACTACCCTTTTTAAAAAATTTTAATTTTCTTAAAAATGGATTTAAATTTTTGTTAAAACAATACATATTAAAGATGTTTACATGCCAGCATAAATTTACTGGGGATACTTCTGACTTTTGCATAACTGGTAAATCGTAAGAGTCAAAAACTTACTCAACAAAATATGTAGAACTTGTTGAAACATATTATTTAAATCATACACATTATTAGTGGAGTTAACCATTTTTGAGTTATTCCTTGTTATTGGTTTCAATTTTAAAATACTTATACTTTTCTCAAACAGCAAATTCTTATTCCCATTTCTGTTGTTTTACTTTTAGCTATACAAAGAGAACCAGATTTCAATCATAATGCAACCAGCTTTTCTTAAAGATTTGACTATCACCTTTGTTTGGGTATTCCCATATTTCCCTCTCTGTCTCTGAAGATTATTCTTGATGAATCTTACTAAATTTTGTAAACCTAACTGGTAAACCGTAAGAGATAGACAAAAACTTACCACATCAAAAATTTAGAACTCGTTAAAACAAATAATTTATGCTGTATACATATTTTTCTAGGTTTGATTGTTTCTCTAATATTCCTTGTTATTGGTTTCAGTTGTAAACTACATAACTTTTCTCAAATGGGAAGTTACCTTTTGTTTCATCTCTCTCTTGTTTTACTTCACTTGTTCATACATTCACTAGCTTTTAATAGATTTAACTATTATTTTAGCCTAGTGTATCCCCTTATTTTCCCTCTGCTTACAGGAAAGGAAATAAGATATTTACTGCTAATTCGATTAGCATGATGTGGACAAATGAATAATCATGAGTAGGAATAAATTGTTTGCAGAACAGATAGAGGAAGTCATGTGAATGGAGCACATCAGATATTTTTTTTCTCTAAAAATTGAATATGCCTGGTGTGTGTGTGTGTGTGTGTGTGTGTGTGTGTGTGTGTGTGTGTGTGCGCGCACACGTGCATAGGTGTACAAAGGCATACATATACATACATGTACAAAGAACAGACACAAAAACATATCAGAACAGTTTTAAGTATATGGCAGTTATATTTGTCAATAAAATATCAGAAAATATTAAAAAACAGACAAAACTGAAAATATTTAAATCAGAAGTAATGTCATACTGTTGGATCATCAGTTCTACACAATAGGTGAATTTATGATGGTTTAAGTACTTTTTATCTTATTTAATTTTTATTTAATTTTAGTTTGTACTTTAGTGTTGGGTATCTGGGCAGGTTTTCTCTGGGTCCTCTGGTTTTCCTCACCACTCATTCTACCAATTGCTCCATCCCGTTTCCTATCATCCATTTTGCTGGCATTTCATATCATCCACTTCCTCATGCTCATGCCTGGCTACCAGCTGACCACTTGTTCCAGGTTCTCCATTCTGTAGTTTTATGCCATTGACTCCCCAACAGGCTTTTGACCCCTAAGCATTCACTTGTAAGTCCTAGGGGAGTGTTGGTCCTAGTGTTGGTCCTAGCAAGCTATGAAAACTTTAGTTTTAAGACCTTTGATGCATCATCTGTTTATGAACATTTCTCATTACTATAAATGTATGTGATGATGAATAAATAAATAAATAAAGCAATAGCCAACTCTTTTAGAAGCTGCTTCTTTGTGAAACAATTGAAATTCGGTTCTCTTTGTAAGACCAGGAGAAAACAAAGAGAGATGAAATGAAAATGAGTTCCTGTTTTAGGAACGTTTTAAGTAGTTTAAAATTGAAACCAATAACAAGGAATATCTTGGAAACAGTTAACTCTGTAAAAAATTGTGCACATCATATTCATAAATTATATATTTTAACAAGATCTACATTTTTTGTGTAATGTGTTCTATCTCTCATGGCTTACCAGTTATACAAAAGTCATTCTGAATGAAGAGGTTTTCAGCGGCTGTTCCCAGAAAATTCAAGATATACATTTTGTTTCTCATGAAAATATGTTTTAATAAAAATTGATAGATTCACTTTTGAGAAAATAAGCATTTTCAAATAATATTCCATGTAAAGGGTAGTTTGGGGCGGAGAGATTTCCCTGAAAATCTTTGTGTTGCATCCTTGGAAGATACTGAATTTAAATACCAAGTTTGGTATTTAACTGACTTTTCATTTTTGAGTAATACTGTCCACAGACACAGCCATACACATATCCACACTTGCATCATTTTCTAAAAAGGCCTGGTTCAGGGGACCTCAAAACATGTATTTCCAGTGAAATCTTAACCTCAAACTTTTGGTTGGAACAATATCTTCTCTATCTGCTATATACATAGTGTGTGTAGAGAAAGTAAAAATTGGTTTGTTTCACCCACATAATAAACCTTTTTCTTCTATTTGCATACCCAAACTGAAATGAATGTAGCCTCATTCACATTCTAGATAACACACGGATGTACAATAGTTGGTAGACTGTAGAAGCTTGTACATAATACAGTGCATCATCACTGAGTAAAAGTTTAAGGCCTACTACTATAATTGTGCTCAGTGACACTTATACTGTCTGCGAAATGTGTGTGTCAATCATATGCTGTTGCATATTCAAGCAGTTTCAGACACAGTGCTTTTGAAAATCTAGGATACTAAACTTTCTCTGTACCTGTCCTTAAAAATAGCATATAGCATTACAGCATTAAACGATCTTGAGTGTATTCCAGCAACTGCATTTTCCTTCCTTCTCAATAATATGATATGATTGGATATATACAACCATTTTATCTTTGACTATAAGAAATTTTAATACTGTGTGGTATGCTTTCCTTATATCTTTAGTAGCATTATCCTCTGCTCAAGAATTTGATACCTTGGGCTCATGAAAGCAATGACTGACTTTACTGATTTTTATCATTCTTATCAGAATAATAAAATAAGTGTGGTATCAGGTTTTTTTTTTTTTAGCTCTGTAGAAGTTCAGAGCTTTATTGCAATAATTCAGATTAATTCTCATTATGCTTTCTTGTGTTAAATAGGCCAATGATAAATGCAAAACTGGAAGAGAGGCTTATTGGCTATGGTCCAAAACTAAAAGACATTATTGAAGAAAATCCTAAACGAAAGGAAGTGAGGAAAGAGATCTCTTTTTATATCAACGACAGCTTTGAAGCATCAACAAAATATTTACAGAGATTAAATTTTGTTCTGGTATTTTTTCAAGAAAATCATAAGAAAGAACATTCATCTATAAAGAGAGAGAGAGGTAAATTTGTAATTTTGAATACTGGAAGTGGTACACTGTGAAGCTAGCAATTAGTTTTTAATTGGTAGTCGAATATACACACATGTGCTTCACAAAAACTTACTTTTACGCAGAACTAGTTTCGCATGCGTGTTACATGCATGCGAAACTAGTTCTGCGTAAAAGTAGGTAAATTTGTGTTGTATATTTTAATTTCATGTTGTATATTTATAATACAGAGCTTTCATTTCACAACGGTGGGTATAGTGGGAATTTTCTTGACACTGAAGTGTGCTGTTTGCCAGCAAAGTCAAATCTTCATAGCGTAGCATCATTCAAGCATATACATTTCTCATATAAATTGTAATTATAATAACCATATACCTTGAGCATTGAGTATGTTGGTATTTAATTAACACTCATAATTTATTTAATACCAAATTGCTTCTATCTTTTATTCACATTATTGCATGGTTGCAATTCCTGAACTAAATTATCTTATAAGGTTTTTATTTTAATAGTGAGTAACATTCCAAGCCAAGGTTTGCAAAATTTTTTATTCCTGTACAAACTTTCTCAGAGATTTGTTTATAGTTCTTTCTAAGTTTTCTCTGATGTCATTAAGGTTTCCCCTCTAAATTTATTGACAAAATTATAAACTGTTTCTCTGTAAGGCGTATGAGCAGCAGGGGAACTGTTTATGTCTCTACCAGAATTTGTCACTTAGGAAGCATGCCTAAAGATTCTGTGTGATCAAGTATACAGACATTTTCCATTATATCAGCTGTATCTAACAATAAAACATATGATCTCACAGCATATCAGTCTCTGTATACAGACCTCCATCAATTATTTGGTCACAACATGAAGAGGAATAAAATTGTATACGTGTCATAATGAGGGCTCTGTGGATGTTTTCAAATTATTGTGTAAGAATAGAACAGTTTAACTATATTATGATGCAGATTTTATAATTGAAGTAACCTGATTATGACTAAAAGTCAGCTGCCACTCAGGTCCCACATTGATTCATAGTGAGGTCCTTGCTGTTGCTCCAATTTAATGGAATTGAACTAAACTACTATGCACACACCTTTTCTTGGGTGATGATTTAATAGGAAAGTGAGAGCAGGCGGGAAGAAGAGTGAGCCTGCCTGCCTGTCTTTGACAGTGTGTCAACCAAAGAAGGTTTCTTTCTTTGAGATCTCAATCAATATAGTGAATAGGTTGCATTACATTACAATCCAATATGTGGATCCTGTTTTCAGATTAGACACAAAGTCCAACACTAGGATGTAGATCAATTCAGAAATAACATTTTTTGATTGCTGTTGATAATTATTAATACATTTGTTTACAAAGATTAACTCTGACATTGAATTTTCAGAGGTGTCAATTTTGCATAATATATAATTACATTTCTGTTTCCAAAAACCAATTTGTACAGTATGCATTCTTAGATTTATCTAATTTGCTGCAAACTAGCTGAAATATTAAACAAACACAGCACACGTACATGTGTATGAAATCTGAGAACTACAGACAGAATGAGACCTTAGCACTGGTGTTGCCAACTTACTCTTTTTCCAAAATTATGCAAAATTTGCCAAATGAAGATCAGGAAGCTGAGCGCCCAAGATAATGTGTGTGCATAGTACACAAAACTAAAGACACTAGAATTGGGTTACTTAGCTAATGCAACTAAGCTAAGGTATTAGAAATATTGAATGGTAACAGAAAGAAAGAAAACATAATACATAGTTTATATTTTTTATGCTGTTTACTTAAGATAGGCGAAGTATTCAGCTCAACTAAAAATTTCAGTATTGTGATATTGGAAATTCATGTTTTGGGTTGGCTAAATCCTATGTCCATTTAAATGAATAATTAATTTTGTACTAACCATGTTGGTGTGCATTAGTAAAAAAAGGAAGAAAACTCACACGTATACCATGATTATACTTCAATTGAGCATCTTTTAAGTATGCAAGGCAAAAACTTGCATTAAATTAACTTTTACAAGGAAAACTTTTCATTGCTGCTTTCTCTATGACATACTATTGAAAGAGGGAGGGCAGGAAGATGGCGATGGATGGGCATGGGGCACAGAGAGGAGGGAGAGAGAGAGATATATGCAAATTTGCTATTGGTATTGCAAAAAATATCTATGTTTCAATAGGATTGTAATTCTTTTACCTAAGTTACTGTATTGCAGATATTGAAAAATTCAGAGGATTATTGGCATGCTATCATAAGGAAATGGATGACATATCTAAGATGGTTGAACAACAAGCACTAGGTGTGCTCCATCTTTGGTTCAAAAGGTTTAAGGAAATTGTTATGCCATCTCCACAGTCACTTTTATTTGTTGTAGAAAAAGTACTTCCATGGTATGTATCCACTTGCTTAGTCACTAGAGTATATTGCACATATGAGGTATTGTGTATGTTAAGGAGACAAAAGTTGCTTCATTTACGCTTGATGTTTGTTGAATAAATGAATTTGAATTCCATAAGTTTCAGTCATTTTTCTAAATTTTTGAAACTTAATTTTTTTCAATTTTACATTATGTTATTAAATAGAAGGATTAGTTTTTTTTTTGCAACAGAAGTATCATATATACATATATCATTTAACATACACAGAACTCCATAGACAAATTAATTCTCACCCAAATGTTAGTTACTCACAAGTGGAAATGAAAGTTTATGGAAAAATTTACAAATGGAAAATTTTATGATGATCTCAGTTGCTCATAGATGTTTTTTGCTCACATTTTAAGCATTGTCAACTTTTATACATGAATGTATACAATTTTATTTATAATTCATTCATTAAATACATATATTTTTTAATTAAATACATTTTTAGTTCCTTATTGAAGGTTAGTCAATTTAAAAGTTTGTTTTTTAATGGCATTTTGTTATACAATGTAGTGCCCATAAAATACACATAATTTTCAGTATTTATAATAATCTTATTTATTTCTAATGTTGTATGTTCATGTTTTTGTTTGGTATAAGATCTCTTTCACTTATAAGTAGTACTATTTTATGTATGTATAAGTAAGTACAGCAAAAGTATTTTATTGTTTATAAAAGTATTTATACAGGATTCTGTAGGATGCATAGTGTTAGTAATTCTAATATGCTTATTTTGCAAAATAAGTATTTTAACCATATATATATAAATATTTGCTGCTCTCCACATTTTTACACCATATAATACATTTGCATAGTTTGGTCATAGTATAACAACAGAAGAATATGCTTATTTGTATTTTAAAATATCTTAAGAATAGCTTACTAATTTTGTTACATAAATAATTAATATGTTCCCCCAGGTTAAGTTAGAGAGGAGATATAGAAATACAAGGGGAGCTGCAAAATGATGTGAAAAATAAAATAAACTAAGCCAAGGTCCACTGTGCATATACAACTGCAGTGATAAAATATATGTTGGACCAACAGATAAACACAGCAACTCAAAATAATGTATTGAGTAAACTTGTAAAATTTAATGTACAGATTAGGGAAATAAATCACTCATTCATTTGGGTGGTTTTGAAATTGCTTTTGCCATTATATGAACACAAGAGATAAAAAAAAAAAAAAAAAAAAAAGAAGAAGAAGAAGAAGAAGAAGAATAAGAAAGAGAAAAAGAGAAATAAAGGTAGAGAAAAAAAGATAGAAAGAAAGTAAGAATGAAAGAAAGAGAGAAAGAGGGAAAAAAAGTGAAGCAAGCATGCAAGTGTGTGTGTGTGTGTGTGCATGTGTGCGTGCGTGCGTGCGTGCGTGCGTGTGTGTCACTCATCTATTCATTCACTCACTTTCTCTCCCCCTCCAGAATACTTTGTTAGGTTCGTAAAAACCATGAGCTTTACAGATATTGAATAATTAAAAGCATATCAATTTCAACCTATCTGTATATATTATCCTTATGTTAAATATATTAAAAAGTTAAGTATAATTAGAATATCAAATACAGTAATATTAGTAATTAGCACCTACATTGTAAATGTTTAATAGGACATTCTCACTTATGTACATATATTGTAAAAATTATTTGTAAACTGTATGTATGTAATAAAATCCATCTACGAAATGAAGCTTGCAAGAGAAAAACAAATTCCTTATTTGAGTTCAGGGGATAAGGTAGTCTGAGCATAAGGAAATTACACCTTATGTGAGTTTTTATGAATTATTTTACAAATCATGCAAATTATTTCAAATGGTTGTTTGCAATAATAACTTATGTGGTTGAGTCTGTAAAAAGCATTTCTGTCAGCAGAAAAATAATAAAATTTACTCTTAAAACATGTAAACTTATGTAGCCTTTTCTCTGATATTACTTGCAATGTAGAATCACACATTTGCATGCTTATTTTTAGTATACTCTATCTTCTGAACCTCAAATATCTAATTATGTATATCATTTCACTAGAAATTGAAAAAACAATTATTGGCAAGGTCAAAAAAGTAAAAATGTGGAACATTTGCAATGTTATTCTTTTTTTAATATCACTAATATATATTATAAAATTATGATTGTGGCTCACAAAGTTCAACTATATGTTGTATACACGAACTGAAAACTTCAGCTCTCTATTACTTATACTTTCTGAGAAAAAGGTACATAAGTATCCAAAAATATTGTTTTGAGAAAACTGAATTTAAAGATTAAAATATTCTACAAAGGATCATTGCAGTACCACTTTAAAGGAATGCATTTAAATGCTATTTAAATGCCTTAAAATCCTCTTAACCCCCAAAAGTATATGTTTTCTGAAACTAGAAATAATAGAGATTTTATTAGGTCTAAAACAAAAAAACTTGATTTTTGAACATTTCAGAGTACCTTGTCCCCTTCAGGGAGAATCAAAACAAATTTTTGGTGAAATTTTGACATCAGATTTTTAAATTAAATGCAATGCTTCCCTACTTATTACATGCAGAAAAGAATGCAAACTCTTAAATATATATTCACTTCATGCCCTTGTACCAACATGGAAACATGTAATAAATCCATTTCTGGAAATGGGTATCCCAATTAATATAAAATGGTTAGAAAAGTAAGTTTGAGGATGAATAGTGAAGGATGGGTAGAAAAGCCCTGTGGATGTAAGACATCAAACATTTTCATTTCTTTAGCACCCACAGTTAAAGAAGTATTGCATTGCACCCAAAAAAAAAAAAAAAAAAAAAAAAAAAAAATGATATACCATTGTGTTTGGAAATACCTACACATTTTAAGATACCCTGAATCTTACATAAAGATCTGTGTTTGCATGTGCATTTGTGTGTTCAGGGTCTTTCAAAGATATGACATGAACACTTTCAAGAAAATCCCCCACCACAAACTATTCTTTATGTATATAGAATGGAGTTTGTTCAGCTTAAGAAATACAGTGAATTCATGCCTTCATCAAATGAAATAATGCATACTTTAACAAAGTTGTATATACATTATATTTTACAATAGTGATCAAAATAAGAGATCTACATTGAGTACAATCTCTGTCTAAAGGTAGTCATTAAGTTTTCTCTTAAATTGAAGTGAATCCCCCAGATGAACAGGATCCATGAAACAAAGTTCACAAAGGCTGTATCTTCAAAAAAGTAATTATAGTTCATTGCTAATAAAATCAACTTACAGTTGCTGTATTAAGCACTTCTATGGCACTGTCAGAATACAATTAATTGTATTTTATATACATGTAAATTATAAATATGTGCAAAATAAAATTTTATATTCATATAAATTCATTTAAGAATTGACAGAGAATGGTAAATTACAGTGGAAAATTCTCCTATTCACCGCCGGTGTACTAAACTTGAGGGGGCTCAAAACGACTCTCAATAAACATGCAAAATAATCAGAATTTTTTGTATGTCACTTCAACTAAATACAAAATGATTGCAAGTTTGTACGGTAAATGTACATCTACCTCACCGCAAGTTAAAATGATAATCATTCTCTGCGCTAGGCAAGGTCAGTACTGGTGTACATCTACTCCATCACAAGTTGAAGCGATAGCCATGCGCTCCCAATTCGCCACTAGAGAGGCGAGGGGAAAGGGAATTTAATTGCCAGCCGTTAGCTGTCGAAATGCACTGCTAAATTTTGCAATTGACAATCGTTTTTAGTCTGTATTAGTGTTGTTTTGCTTGTAAGTTTTTGTGAAAATGACCGATGTAAGTGTTACTGAAGCTAGTGGTTCTTGTGACTGTGTAGTAGAACGTGTATTAAAGACTGGATTTCGTTTTGAATTTTCTGAAAAACTTAAAATAAAAAACAACGGCAGGCCCACTCTGAGCTACTAGGTCTGATTTCAAAATGCCAAGACAGAAAACGAAAGTATAACAGACATTTCAGTAATTATTCTAGGTACAAATGGTTAACTGGTTGCCCCAAATTAAATAAACTCTATTGTTGGCCATGTCTTCTTTTTAGTAACAACAGAAGCAGTACCACATGGTCTCAAGAAGGATTCGACAATGTAGTTTCTCTATCTGGTTCATTAAGTAAGCATGAAAAAACAAAAAATCACATATTTTGTGCACTCACTGTTTGTAATTTTGGCAATACGCAAGTAGACCTGCAGCTAAATGCTCAGAAATCATTACAAATTTCAAAGTATAATGAATGGTAAAAAAGAATAGAGAAGTATTGAATAGACTCATTGATGTTGTTTGTCACTTAGGAAAGCAGGAATTAGCTTTTAGAGGACATGAAGAGTCAGAAAATTCCTTTAATGGAGGATTTACTCAGTATGTATGATCAACTTTTAAACGATCATTTAAAAATGCTACAATTTTCCGGGGCACTTCCTCATCCATTCAGAATGATTTAATCAAAGCTGTTAGGAGTGTTTTGGTTAACTGTGTAACAAAAGAAGTTGCATCCGCTAATTATATGGCTATTCTTCTAGACGAGTGCTCAGACATAGTGAACAAATCCCAACTCTCTACCATTTTACGCTATGTGGACAAATCGGGGAAGTTCAAGAAAGGTTCATGCGCTTTACAGACAGTACAGACAGATCTGCGGAGGCACTTTACAACCATGTACTTTAATATTTGTAAGAAACTTGTAGCTCAGACATATGATGGTGCAGTCGTAATGTCTGGTCAATTAGGTGGTCTGCAATCTGAAGTAAAAGAGGCATTTCTACAAGCATTATTTGTCCACTGCTACTGTCACATTCTGAATTTGGTTCTGCAACAGGCAGCTATGTGTATTGATAAGTGCATAATTTTTTTTCAAACTCCATCAGGGCTCTCTAATTGCTTTAATCATTCCACTAAAAAAACAGAAACTTTGCGTGCTTATATGAATAAAAAGTTACCAACATGCTGGAACTTCAATTCATGCTTTGTGCATACTGTACAAAAGCAACAGGATGACCTGATTTTATTTTTTGAATTCATGACAGCACCAGAAAACAATGTTGAATGGAAACCTGATATATTGGTTAAAGCACAAGGTTTTCTTTATTTTTTGACTCGGTTGGATACTGTCTTCCTCCTCAAAACATTTTCAGCAATATTTACTCATACCGATGCTCTCTTCTACATATTACAAGACAAATCTATGGATATAGCATATTGCCATTCAAAAATAATGCAGACTAAAAACTCTTTAGAAGAGCTAAGAAGAGAAGGGTTCCAAAATATTTGGCAAAGCATTTCTACTGAATGATTAATGAACATGCACAAAAAAAAAAAAAAAAAAAAAAAAAAGGAAGAATAATGAACCAAGTGAAGTTACTGAAGGTACGTTCAAGAGGATATTCTATAAAATTTTGGATAATGTGCTCTATCAAATTCAAAATGGGTTTTCCGACTACAAAAGTTTTCATTTCTTTGCTCTCCTTGATTCCTCAAAATCCAAGAATTACAGAAACCTCTTTTCCTGATAACCATTGCTCAAAATTGTTGGACATCTATGGCTCAAATTTTAATTCAGTACGTCTGAAAAATGAACTTAGTGTTGTGTACTCTTCTGCAGATAAAGATTTTGAAGGAAAGTCGGTTGGTGAAAATTAAAGAGATCTGGTGTGGGCTATGCCTGAAGTTTACAATTTAGCTTGTCTAATTCTAACTATACCAGCAACTACAGCTTCTGTTGAATGGTCATTTTTCACTTTAAATCGAGTAAAATCTCAATATAGGTCTACAATGGGCCAAGAAAGATTATCCTCTATGTCAATGATGTCCATAGAAAAGCAGTTACTTTGTATGCTTTGGAAGGATGTACATGAGAATTTCACGCAAGCTGTAATGAAACTATTTCTGAAGAAATCTTGTCGATTGAAGCAAATATTCCAGTAAACTGGAAAGTACTACTACTACTACTAAAATTAACAATAATTTACGAATACAGGTATCCCTTGCATTATGCAGGTAATTGGTTCTTTTGAATTATCATGTAACACAAAAAACGCTTAAAGTGAATGTGAGTATGATATGGGCTATTTCAAGGTAAACATGAAAAAAATGTGTTTTAATCAGATGCATATATTTATGTCATTTGTACAGTGTTGAAAACTATAGTTGAAAACTATGGTTGAAAACTATCTTACTATCTCAACATACCGGTGCAGGTTTTATTATTTTTTTATACTTTTTTTGTAGTTTGAGCAGCTGCATACTTTTAGAAGACCCTCCAGGTTATAATGCTGTAAGAAAGCAGTGAAAGGATATAACCAAAATACAATGTCTTTATGCCATCCAAGGGCAATATTTTTCTATTATTTTGATTCTCTCAAAATTTTGCTCTAAAATTTTGACCACATTACCATACCTGAAGACCTTTACATGGCAACTAATATGTATATGTGAATTTTCTGTGGGTGTCCTTAAGAAGTCCTCTTCATTCTTAACAATTTATGACTTCCGTTTAACTGGAAAACCATAAGAAATATACAAAAACTTTTTATATTAAAAATGTAGATCTCATTATGCACACAATTTATGTCAATAAACTTTTTTTTTTTTTTTTTTTTTGCCATTAACCATTTCAAGAAATTCTTAGTTATGGTGTGAATTTTCAAATATTTCCATATCTCTCAATTTCTAAGTTACTTTTTGTTTTTACTTTCTCTGTGCCTTACTGCAGTAGATAAAAGAAAGTATTGTAATCAACCCAAAATGTTGGTGTTCAGTTTCCTTGTAAATACATGTTTTAAGGTCCTCTGAATCAAAGAAAAGCATTTTACTGTTTGTATATATAGGTCTGTGAACAGCATAAACCAAAAATGAAATGTACAATAGATTACTGACATTTAGGTTGAGCATCTTATATAGATAATGCATGAAGATTTTCAATCCGTCCCAAACTTTCCTTTACTTGGAACTTTTACCCAAATTTTGGGTTTTTTCAAAAATGACTTGAATGATTTAGATTACTGGCTATGGGCCGACCCATCGCAACAGGTTCTTCAATCTGTGGGTTCGTTCGTTGGCTCT
Organism: Hymenopus coronatus; assembly: GCA_030762935.1. Classification (NCBI taxonomy): domain Eukaryota; kingdom Metazoa; phylum Arthropoda; class Insecta; order Mantodea; family Hymenopodidae; genus Hymenopus; species Hymenopus coronatus. The sequence continues at coordinate 92,714,017 of CM060898.1, forward strand.
GCGGCAGGGTTCTGACCCCTAAGCATTGGCTTGTAAGCCCTAGGAGGGTGTCAGTCCTACAAATACAGGGAGGGTAAGCCGATTATAAAAGGAATGATTTAGATTAACATACTGCATGTTTAGGATTTCATCACAAATAAAATTTTGAATTTTCTAGAAATAATGTGTGAGTGCTCTTCTTTTGGAAGGAATTTTGTATAATGTTATATAACTGTAAAGAATAAGAGATAGACAAAGTCATAGTTTACAAAATACATAGATTTTTACTTTCTCCACACATACTATATAAATAGTGTATAGAGAAGGTATTGCATTCTGCCCAAAAATTTGATACCAAGTTTTCACCGGAAATACTCATTTTAGGGTCTCCTGTAAACAAAAAAAGCATTTTTGGAAAAAGGTGTGTGTGTGTGTGTGTGTGTGAATGCGTGATGCATGCGTGCATGTGTGTGTATGTGTGTGCATGCGTGATGCATGCATGTTTGTGTGTGTGTGTGTGTGTGTGAGAGAGAACTCTAAAACGAAAAGTCAGTAAAATATCAAATTTGGTATTTAAATGTGACGCGAAGATTTTGAGAAAAATCCTCCCCCACCCTAAACTACCCTTTACATGAAAAAAAAATTCAAAAATTTTGATTTTCTCAACAATAGCTCTAATGATTTTGATTAAAATACTGTATATTAAAGATATTTATATGGAAATAAAACTGAATATCTTGAATTTTCTGGAATAGACTCTAAAGACCTCTTTATTCTGAATGAATTTTACTGAATTTTGCATGAGAGATAGAAACTTACTGCACAAAAAATCTAGATAATGTTAAAACACACAATTTATGTCATATACGTCAAGTTGTAAACTCCTGGCCCTATATAGAAACAGATTTCAACCATATGGCAGCCAGCTTTTAATACATTTGACATTCATTTTAGCCTAGAGTATTCCCTTATTTTCCTTCTACTTACAAGGAACAGTAATTAAGAAAATGTCTGCTGATGTTTATCTGGATTATCATAAAGTAGATAGAAGAATATATTTTTTAACAATAATTTGTTACAGCAATGTAGAGAAAGTCATGTGAATGGATCACATCCGATTTTTTAAAGATCAAATTTGTTTCAAATTACCTTTTTAGTTGCATCAGCCATTTTCGAAAATGTCTCTTTTTAATTGTTTGAGTTCAATAATTCAATACTTTTGACATTTTTTAAAGTGCTGTCGCTATTCAGCTGTTTTTAGGTTATAAAAATAGTGTGGAGTTTCTAGGTCAGCATATAGCAACCCTGTTTTTAAACCTATGTCAATTTGATATCTTCTACCTGCCCCTGTACAAAATTTGTAATGACCGCTTTTGCAAAGGATGATTGTACTGAGGTAGAAAGAAAACTAAATTTTTGAAAGAGAAGTATGTTGAAGTTATATAAAAAAAGAGGGTTAGTCGGCAGAGAAAATCATGTGAATGTAACACCAGATATTTTTTTCAGCTTTCTGTCTTCCTCCATTATATGCTACAAAATATGTAAGGAAAGCATTTCTACTAACATCCATCATAATTAACATGAAGCAGATAGTAAATAGGATTTGTAAGAAAAGATTATTGAAAAATGGTTGAGAAAGACTTGTTAATGTAATATATCAGGTCTTTAAATGTGATTGTGGTTTCATTTTTTATTTTTTGCATTTTTATTATACTTATTATGTACTTTGATACTACTCAATTAAAAAAAAAGAGCAAGGTTCTGTGTGTGTGCATGAACATGTTCATGTGCATGCAACAGAGCTCAAAAATGAAAAAAATCAGTTAAATACCAAACTTGGTAGATAAGTTTAGCAACTTCCAAAGATGTGACACAAAGATTTTCAAGAAAATCTCCCCATCCTAACCTATCCTTTATGTGGAACATTTTTCTGAAAATTTAGATTTTCTCAAAAATGACTCTAATGATTTTGATTAAAATTCCATATATTCTAGATATTTTCATGACAAATAAAATGTATATCTTGAATTTTCTTGGAAAAGCTTCTGAAGTCTTATTCATTATGGATAACTTTTGCATAACTGATAAACTGTAAGATATAGATAATTACTTCTTAGTCAATCCTCTTGTACCACTAGATGTCAAGGTTTTTTCCATTTCACAGAGTCTCTTGCAAGCTTTTCTCTCCATTCATATCCAGTCTTTTTCCCTTCAAAAGTTCTTCAATCCAATCTTCCCAGGATCTGCTTCCCTTCACTCTTATTTGTCAAGCCTGTTTTTGGATCCTCTCTTCACACATGCATTGAACATCTTGAACCATCTCAGTTGATTATTTTCTATTTGTTGTTGTAAAGGTTAAATTTTCAGATTTGTTTTTATTATCTGATTTCTAATTCTATCTTGTTTAGTTTTACCTTCTACTCTTCTCAAGTATTTCATTTCATTTGTTTTTAGTTTAGTAACCAACTTAGATGTGAATGACCAAGATTCTCATCGCACCCGTAAATTAATGTTAGCATATAAGTTGTTTTGTATACTGTTAATTTAGTCTTCAAGATCTCCTTTATTTTCTTTAGTTCTTCATTCTATACATTTAAATATTTGTCAGTGCTACCAAATCATTTACCTAAATTAATTGAGATATCTTTACAGGTTTCATTAGCCAATTTCCTACTTGTAGCAGTTTAATCTTCTTTGAACATGTTTTAACATCATCCAATAAAATAGTAAACAGCAGAGGACTCAAAATACATCCTTGTCTGACTACCTTAGTTATATAAAATTCTTTTGACCTTGTATTGCTTTGTGGACATACTTTGTATAGTCATAGTAAAATCTTTGTAGGCCAACTATTAGACATTCTTTGATTTTCTGTTTTTGTAATACCTTCCATGGGTTGATCCAGGATACTCTATCAAAAGCCTTTTCCAAATAAATGAAACAAAGATGTGTGACTTTGTTATATTCTAAAGTTTCCTCTGATATTTGTCTTTATGTGAATATTAAATCCTGAATACTTCTATTGGGTCTGATACCATATTGGCTCTCATCTACTTGGGGTTCAATTTCTCATCTAAGCCTATTTTCCAAAATTCTTGTGTAAATTTTTACTGGTGTACTCAATAGAGATATACCTCTGTGGTTCTGGCAGATTCTATTATCTTTCTTTGAAAATTGAGAAAAAAAATTTACTACACAAAAAAAGTAGATCTCGTTTAAACACACAATTTATATAATATACATTTTTTCTATAAGGTTGGCCATTTCCAAAATATTCCTTTTATTGGTATCAATTTTAAATTAAACTTTTCTCAAGTAGGAATTTGTCATTCCTGATTCTTTAGTTTTATTACTGGCCATTAAAGTAGAACCAAATTTCAATTGCAGTAACCAGCTTTTAAAAGATTTGACTATCACTTTTGCCTAGCGTATTCTCTTATTTCCTTTATAGTTATAAGGAACTAAGTAATAAGACTATTTCTGCTAATGTTAATCTCAATTAGCATGAAGTAGATGGAATAATGTTTGTAAGAATAATTTGTTACAGAATAAGCAGAGAAAGTCATGTGAAAGAAACACATCAGATTTTTATCTTTCTTTCAGCACTTTTCACTTTTCAGAATGCTCCTTGAATCACAGTTTATTACTCGTAGTTGAAAGTTTCATAAGAGCTTTAGAAACTATGGATTTAAAAATTGTTAAAAAATGTGATGTATTCAGGCTTGAAGCTCTTTTACATGCTGTAAATCTATGTCATGGGACCACCAGCTTTACTTCCCTTCTGAAGGAAGCCATGCTGACTTTTGCACCCAAACAAATCCATCACCTTCCACTGGGTTTGAACCTATGATTTGGGACCCAGAGTTAGCATGTTACCCATAGAAGACAACAAAGCAATAGATGCTAAGCTCCTCTTTCAATATTAATTTTGTCCTTGTAGCTTTTGATTCATATTAACTCTTTTAAATTTTTTTGCCTAGAAAAACTGAATGACAGAATGCTATCCTTTATCTATGCCCCATTCTCTTATAAGTAGTAACATTACAGGGCACCTGTAGTGTGGCTACATTAGACCACATGAATCATTGCAGACAGAACTTTGTTTTAAGTTCATTCCAGTATGTTTATGGTTAGTATAAAAAGTAATAAAGATATGCTGCAAAAGGAACAGTATGAATTTTCAAACAATTGTAATGTATGTACTATTCTTGAATTTAATTAATTTATGTTCATTTATCATGGATAAAACATTATTCTCTTCCACAGGATTGGAAAGCATAAAATTGATTCTTTAGTACAAACTGCACATCATGCTACAAAGAATTTGAGTGTAGATCCGAAGACAACAGTTGAATATGTTAATTATCTTGAATTCTTAGAAAGTGTACAACCTTTGGTAAGTTATTGAAACTTACAGAATAAAACTGTATTAGTTAAAGTTTATTTAGGCTTATTAGTAACATTAAACCCAGAATTGTATTATTTTTTTAGATAAAGATATAGAGAGGTTAAGAAACAAATACCTAAATATAGAAATTATAATTACAGGAGATTTTAATATAAGAATAGGGAAAAATCATATAAATTCAATGAATAGTTGGGAAAATAACAATGTAACAGGAAAAAATTAGAATATTAGACATAGCAAGGACAAGGTTATAGGGAGAAGAAGCGACAAATTTGTGGATTTTTATGAATTCAATGCTCTTGAGATACTTAATGAGAAATATGGTGAGGATGAACATGGAAAATGGAAATGGCGTGTTATTTATGGACGCTCTTTAACTGCTTTGGTTCTCAGCGTCCCATTCTATATTGGGCGTGAAAGATCGCTTTATTTTGCTCAGAGGCCTCTCTATCAGGCTTGAGGTTCTTTTATGTGCCGTAAATCTACGACACGGGACCCACGGCTTTACTTCCCTTCCGAAGGAAACCATGCTAAGGATTTTTACGCCCGAAAAAATCCATCGTCCTCCGCTGGGTTTGAACTTGCGACCTTGGATATATGAAGTCAGCATGGTAACCATTATACCACGGAGGGCAACTATGAACATGGAGAATTTATTGGCCAGAGTGTAATTGATTTTGTATCATGGGCTAGTAATATTAGCTACATGTAAACAATTTTAAAATATCAAATAGAAGTACTAGTAGTGGGCATTTTCCACTAATAATTGACATAAAAATTAAGTCACAAAATGTAACAACTGTTCAAAAAGGAGGGAATAACACAGGTAAAAGAGAATATGTTAAATTCAAATAGAAGGAAGAATGTAATATCCAATCTAAAGAAGAATATCTGAAAAATAAATATAATATAATGAGTTACTAGAAATTAAAAAAATATCTATGGAGAATAAAAAATACTAAAAAACTGATTAATTTTTTTCAGAAAATAATGTAACTAAAATATGAAAGAGCATAAAAGCATTATATAAAAAAGACACGCTCAAACCTGACATACATCAAGATGAATGGGTAGGTTATTTTTCAACTTTATATGCATATGAAAATTTTAAGGATGCAAAGGTAATTCCAGAAATAGAAAATAACTACATTGAGATTTTGGATAGAGCTATAAGAGAATGAAGTAATAAATCAGATCAAAAAAATTAAAAGAAATAAGGCACCTGAAATAGATGGTATACCTGGGGAGTTTATTTAGGAATGGGGTAAACATCTGAACTGGTTTAATGTATTAACATATTTATTTAATATAAAGGGAACAAAAGAACATACACCCAAAAGCTGAGAAAATCTATTATACAGGCAAAGGATATATGGACAAACTGAATAATTACACCGACCTATGAAAAAAAAAAAAAATTCTCCAGCAAAAGGTTGAAGAGGTGATTTACCCTAATTTAGGTGTGCTGATTTCAAATATGTAAATCATTTTTGCCTATCATGTACAGTTGTTTTGCTATTTGAAATCAAAATTTTACACATTGTTGTAATTTCGATAGAAAACACCATAATAGACAATCTATATAATTTTAATGGAACATGATCAAAATGCAATGAATATACAGAAAAGTAACATGTTTATTGCTAGAATGTATGCATGTCGCTACAAGAACACTATTGTTAGCTGCACTGTGATGTGAATGAACACTGTGTTGATTTGTGTTTTGTGTTCCTCAATAATGTTATCCCGCACTAGACATCAATTGTAATCTGACATCATGGGGACGTTCCATCGCCCCTAATATCTTTTTTCCATATCTTTTATATACTGATGGAACTGCTCGCCATGTTCCTTGATGAATGCTCCTAAATTTGCAAGAAAATAATCCAAATTACTGTGCAGGAAATGTAATTTTAAGCTCACGTTGCAACCCAATTTCTGGAAGTTGTACAGCATGGTTTTGACAATCTGTTGGTAGTTGACATGTTTAACATTGCCCAGGAATTTTCCACAAACATCCTTGAATGATTTGTATGCCTGAAGCTGTGTTTCGTTTATTGTCATACTGAATGTCGGATCCTTCATAAACTTCCAAATTTGGGTTGTCAAAAACACCTTCCTTAATTTTGGCATCCAACAGTCCTGGAAATTTCTGACAGAGGTACTGAACCTCTATCCAAACTCTTCATGTACTGCCTCATAATTCACAATTTAATATGTAAAGGGGGCAATAACACACTTTTAGGATCAATTAATGAACGATTTACAATGTTTTTTTTCTCCAGACACGAACTGTTTCCTCTTGGGCCACTCAGACACTAACCAGTGATGATCCCTGTCCCAAGAGTCCCACTCACACAAAAAACACAGGAACTTCATATATCCTCCTTGCTGCCCTAATATGATACTGCATACTTCTAAATCACAGCACAGTAATCATCTGTGTTCATTGTAGTTCAGTTTCTGCAACGCCATAGATAAATTATGATAGTTTTCACAAAGAGATGTGCGAATGGCACTGAAACAAGTTTATTTCCATTGTGCAGAAGAACACCTTTGAGACTTGTTTTAGAATCAATAAATAGATGCCAGTCCTTTGCTTGGTAAATAGTTCCAAGTCGACGAATCAAGCCAGGGATATCACAGCAAAATACAAGTTCATCTTTGTGAACAAAAAATGCCACAATTCTTCCTCCTGATTTCTGTAACAATATGAATTTGTCCAGGAAGTAAAATATTTCTCTTTTAATCTTGATCCTAAAAGTTTACTCTTTTCTTTAGTGAGGCCTAGGTCACACACCAAATCTTTAAGTCACACTGGTTACAAAGATGTGGAGTTTTATCCTCAACATCCGGTATAAAGGCATCATCATCACCATCCTCTGCACTTGTGTTTTTTGTTTTTCGTGTTGACCCGGACACTTTACATACACAAAAATAACAGTCGTCAAAATGATTTCCTTGTTCCTGCCAACCCATTGGGATTCTGAATGGCATTGATGGCAACAATCCTTTGTTACCACAGGTTTTACACATATGTTTTACACACTATATGGGGTGCAAAATTCTTATCCTGATTACCTAACTTCATTTTAAAATATGTCAAGTACAGGCTTTTTATAAATGGTGTAATATTTGGCTTCTGGCCTTAATTGTATACTGGCCACATATATAACAAAGAGTTGCGATTGTTCACACATTTTCGCCTCAGAACATCACTGCCACTTACCATTTTAACTCAAACTAACTCACTTATTCACTCAATAGACTTCAAGTGTACATTGTAACTTGTAGACAAAGGTGTGACACACGTTCTCACACTCTCCTCTCAAACTGTGGAGGAATGCGATCTTGGCATTTTAACCTGTCTGACACTGCACATGCATGACCTGCAGCTGTGCTATTTGTTATTCTGGTGTTCCTGTATGATTACCTACTCCCCTCCAAAACAGAGCGCATGCAATATTTTCTCTCAGACATGCCCATACCTGCATTCCATACAACCAATCCAAACCTCATTTACAACAATGAATTAGCATAAACATGAGATGACTTGTGACAAATCTGTACATGATACAAAACAACTGGTATTATTTTTTACATAAGGACATTAAATGTAACGTATATCACGTACAATTATTTTTGCAGGAAAATCTTTGCAGGCCAGTATTATCAGTGCATAACCCTACTATCAAATGTGGGAAAAGTTTATGCAGGAATTCTGGCAGACTTATTGCAAGCATGGGTAGAAAAGTACAACATCCCCTCAGAATTTCAAATGGCCTTTGTGAAAGAGAGAAGAACTGTTGAGGTTTTTGTTATAAAAACACTAACAGATAAATATTTAAGAAATAAAAAAGGAAAAATATATATGGCTTATATTGATTTAGAGAAAGCATTTGACTAACTAGAACTAAAACCATTATGTTTAGACTATTAAAGAAAGGGGTTAGTAATCATATGGTGACTATTTTGAAAGGATTATATAAAGATAACACTTTCTGCATAAAATATGATAAAGGGGCAATAACTAGAGAAATGTCACAGAAAAAGGGCTATGCAAGGGATGCAAGTTAAGTCCAATTTCATTCAATCTGTTTATTGATAACATATTATAGAACATAAGTAATAGTAATAAGCTTTTGCCTGCAACAAATAATGTAGAAATCTCTGGTCTCCTTTTTACAGATGATTTGGTAGTGGGTTCCTTTACTGTAAATGGTCTAAAATTGTCTTTACAAGAACTATATAATTACTGCATAGAATGGGGACTAAATGTAAACATAGAAAAAAACCCAAATTGTAGTGTTCAAGAGAGGATTTAAATTGGGTAAATATGAGAAATGAAATAAAGGAAGTAAACAACATATAACAATTTGTGATTACACTTATTTAGGAATAAAAACAGATGCAGGAGATAAATGGGAGAGACAAAAGAAAGCAGCATTAGCAAAAGGAAAAGCGGCACAGATGGCAGAGAGAGGATGTTGATATAAAACCCAGAGATGGAAGTGAAATGGTTAGAAAGACCATATAATTCAGTGGTTGATGCTAGGATGCTATGTGTTGAAATATGGGGTCTTGAAAATGGATGGGAAGTTGCAGATTTTGTCCACAGGATGTTATGCAAGGAAGTTTTGTGGTTGCCAAGAGCAACAGTAAATGAAGTAGCCCAAATTGAAATGGGGAGAGTGGAAGAAGGGATTAGTTGTGGAGAGGACTTTAAAATATTGGTATAGGATCCTAAATTTAGAAGACTGTAATTTGCTTAAACAATGTTTGAAATACCCAGAAACTAGTTTAAAAAGTACAAGCTGTGTAAGTAATTTAAGAAATAAGTTAGAAAATAATGGTTTAGGTGATATTTGGAGGAAAAGAGAAACAAATTATAAAGGTTTTTGGAAGGGAGTAAGAAAAAGATTTGAAGATACAGAAATTCAAAAAATGCTTAGCCCTCAGAGAAGAGAGCACTTGTATTTTAATTAGCCATTAAAATAGCTGGGAAAGAGAAAGATATATAGATAAGACTAACCAGGAAGAAAGGAGGATAAAAGGACAACAAAGCAGGCACCCACAAGATGAATGTTCATTATGTGGGAGAAAGGAAGATGTTCAACATATAATTTTTGATTGTAAGAAAACTGAGAAATGGAGAAAAGAAAATATATGATCAAAAATGAATAGGAAATCTAATATAAATAACATTATAGATAAAAACTGTAAGACATTCGGACAATATTTAGAAAAAGTAAAAAATAAATGGAAATTGACTATTAAAAGAGAAGAATAGTATGTCTCACCCTCCAATACTGCACCCCAACCATGACGTCTGTAGTGGACCGAGATGGGGGACGCAGCGGCCAGGCGGTAGGCCAAGGTTCCCCGTGAGCCGTCGTGCCATGGAGTTATAATAGTTCATGAGCACTTAGTAGAAGTGGTAGCTTCTGTAATGTGGCCTGGCCCAAATTCTAGTGTGCAGTACAAGATATGTATGGTACAATATATGTATTTCTTATTGCTTCTATAAACTTAAACTCTAGCATTAAGTAATTATATCTGTGATAGAAGTTTCTTGCAGCATTCATATAATGTATAAAATGAGTCATCCAGGTTAAAAATTTACCAGTTTCAAGTAGATATCATATTTGGTTTTTATAGTGTTATTTCTTGCAATAAAAATTACTGTGCTGAAATTTAAATGCAAAATAATTCTGTATAGTAACTGAATTTAGTATTAATGACTGAAAGATCTTATTACGGTATCCATATTGCCAAATAATAAAATGTGCTTCATATTTCAAAATTTCAAATACATCATAACTAAGATGATTGTTTTCTTCAGCATTTTGTTAGTCATGTCAGAAGTATTGATTCTACCATCCTGTAAGTCTTTCTCGGATGTTATCTGAAAACTGCCATAGAATGATGAAAAAAATTCTTTGTGCTTTCTCTAGCACATATATAAAATGTACATAGTAGGCAGAGAAGGTATTGTATTCTGCCCAAAAATTCAATACTGAGATTTCGCCTGAAATACACGTTTTGGGGACCCCTGAATATAAAACAAGCCTTTTTTGAAAAAAGTTAATGTGTGTATGTGCACACATGCGTGCATGCATGTATCTGCAAATGTGTACTTTTGGTTTTCCAGTATTTTCCAAGGATGCAACACAAAGCTTTTCAGGAAAATTTCTCCACCCTAGGCTACTCTTTAAGTGAATGAAATTTAGAAATTTGATTATCTAGAATTTGGCTCTAAAGATTTTCATTAAAATGTTGTATATTTTCATGGCAAATAAAATGTACATCCTGAATTTCTTGGAAATAGTCCCTGAAGTCCTCTTCATTCTGAATGGCTTTCACATAACTAATAAAAGTAAGAGATAAACGAAAACTTACTACATAAAAAATCTGATGTGTTCCATTCACATGACTTTCTCTATATCTCTGTAACAAATTATTGTTAATAAGCTTATTCTTTTATTTATTTTATGCTAATCGAGAAAAATTAACAGAAATAGTCTTATTTCTTGCTTTATTGTAAGTAGAAGCGAAATAAGGGAGTACCATAGGTTAAAGTGAAAGCCAAAAGCTGGTTGCTATGTGACTGAAGTTCCTTTGTTTGTATGGACATGAGTTGGCAAATTCCTGTATGAGAAAAGTATAAGATTTTCAAAGCTGAAACCAAAAACAAGGAATGTCTCAAAAACGGTCAATTCCACGAAAAAAAATGTATATAACATAAATTGTGTGTTTTAACATGCTCTACATTTCTTGTGTGTTAAGTTTTTGTCCATTACTTACGGTTTAGTAGTTATGCAAAATTCATCCAGAATAAAGTAGTCTTCGGAGGCTATTCCCAGAAAATTCAAGATGTACATTTTATTTGTCAGGAAAATATATTTTAATCAGAATCGTTAAGAGCCATTTTTTAGAAAATCAAAATTTTTGAAAAAAGTTCCATGTAAAGGGTAGTTGGTGAATGGGGGGAATTTTCTTGAAAATCTTTGTGTCACATCCTTGGAAGATACCAAACCTAAATACCAAGTTTGGTTTTTAATGGACTTTTCGTTTTTGAGCTATGCTGCCCACAGACACACACACAGACAGACTGACAGACAGACACACACATGGACATTTTTCTAAAAATACCTTTTTTGGATTCAGGAGGTCCTAAAACATGTATTTCCGGTGAAATCTGCGTATCAAATTTTTGGGTGCATTAGGGGAAGGGGAGCAGGACCGGGTAGTGAGGCTCAACCAGGTAGATGGGTTTTTTAAACTGGAAAGTGCTACTATCTACCACTTCTTGACTGAACTGCATTCTCATATCGGCAACAGTCAGAAGCAGGAGTTCAAAGAATATAGTCACATTATTGTGTCTGTAATCTTTATGATTAGAAATTTCCGCGTTTTGAAGTAATTTAACTGAAATTTGAAGTCGGAGTTTAAGAGGTACATATTTCACTTTTATTACATTAAATTGCAAAGATTTAAGTATTGTTTTCAATGTCGTTACAAGGGAAGCAAGTCGTTATTGTGGTATGCCTTAAGAAGGATAAAATGGCATGTAGGGGCAGAAGAGGGGCCATAACCGGGTCTCATCAATCCTGTGTCCTAACAAGTTTAGTGATGTTGACTTCATGCCAGCTGAAACCACAGAACAACATACTCCTCAGCCATCAGTATCAACATCTGAGGGTCTACACTACATACCCAGCCTTGTGAGACAGTCTCTCTTTTTCCCTCCAAAATTGCAGAGAAAATAGCAATATCGGCTGAACCACAATCATTTGCAGTTTCACCAAAAGATGTGTTGCCAGTTCCCTGTGCTAAAAGACTTCCCTCGTCGTCAGGAAGATGCCGAGGGAAAACAGCTGTCCTTACAGAGTCACCATATAAGGTTGAGCTTCAAAAAAAGGCAAATACTCAACCTAAGTCACCAGCAATTTGCAGAAAGTCTCTTCAGTCTAAGTATGGTGAAACAACAAGAGCAAAGAAAGCCAAATATAATGAAGAAAATTCTAGCGATAGCCAGTGCTCTTATTGCAAGGAGAAATATAGTGAGACAAAACGAAATGATGACTGAATTCAGTGTGTGAAGTCCAACAGATGGGCCCATGAACTTTGCACAGGTTGGCCCCAAAAGGCATTGAAATATTTTGAATGTAATGACTGTTAAGCACAGAAAAACTGTAGTACCCGATTGTACCCCGCCGTTTTACCCTAGGGGCAAAACCGTATTTTGCAGACAAAAACGTTTTAATTTATACTATGTATGTGATAAAAGATTGCAACAAAGCACATGTTTTAAAATGTTCATAATTCATGATACAATAATTTACAATAAAGTGCATATCTTAAAACATTATATGTTATGATCAATTATAATTTATTGTTAGACACCCACCCGATCCTGCCCCCCCTTCCCCTACAATACCTTCTCTATACACTATGTACATAGTACGAATAGAGAAAGTAAAAATCCAGATCTTGTTAGAACACACAATTTATTTTGCATAATTTTTTTTTTTTTTATTATGTAGAACTAACCGTTTCTGAGATATCCTTGTTTTTGGTTTTAGTTTTAAAATATGTATGCTTTTCTCAAATGGGAAGCCCGCATCTGTTACATCTCTCTTTTTACTCCTGACCGTGGAAAGAGAAACATATTTCAATGACAATACATTGCAACAGCTTTTAAAAGATTTGACTGTCCCTTTTGCCTAGTGTATTCTCTTATTTCCCTCCTATTTATAAGGAACTATGTCATACGATTATTTCTGGTAATGTTAATCTTGATTAGCATGATGTAGATAAAAGAACAATCTTTTGTAAGAATAGTTTGTTTGTAGAACAGATGGAAAAAGTCATGTGAATGGAATATATCAGATTTTTTTAAACTTACATCCTTTTAAAAACAGTGATATTTCTTTTTCATAATTCCAGGTTGATAAAATGGAAGTGCAAATGGAGTATACAAAAGAACTGTATGATCTTATATCAGAATACAAAGTCCCTTGTCCCCCAGAGGATATAGCCAACTATTTGGTAAGATCATGTTTTTTATTTAATTTAAGATAGTCTTGAGTATGTACATGCACTATAGATATTTTCAGAAATGAATACAATACTTTTTCAAATTACTGGTATCTTGTGGTTCTATAAGTACACTATGTCATAAAAAGGATTGTTTATGAGCCAACAAGAGATACTTTTGTTGAAATGAAACTTAATCCTCTAAAATAAATCTGATATCCTATTTCAATCTTGATAGCCATGCATTTAAAAGTATGCATTGATTTTCATTAATTTGTTATAGAAAAGGTGTATGTTCCGTGTTATTTCTTGTATCATATTGATGCATGTTACTCCTATTTATAAATGTGCTCATATTATTTCTAATATATGTCAGAAATCTCATTACATGCAGCCATGTGGGGGTTATTTAAAACAAATTTATAACTATCTGTATGAGTTTCTTTTACATTGCAACTCTTTATTTGTATGTATTCTATTTCCCCATAATAGTACATCATAATTCAAGATACTCTGAAAATATGCAAAGCAGACAGTGATAATATTGTATCATTTAAAATTTGTACTGCTAATATTTTGGAAAAGGAAAGTGCATTTTATGTGCGGTTTTCCCAGCATGATTGGTAGTCAGGGGCTCGTTCTTTTAGCCTACAAACAGATTTTAACAATACTTAGAAAGTGTATTTTGTGAGCAAACATACAATTTTTTAAATGGAACAATGCCTATTTATACCAACAAAATAAATGTAGAGTAAATTAGAATGTCAGTGGTGTTTGTCTCAGGATCGTAGTGCAAGTAATTTAAAGAAACTGATTTTGAAAAGTTTCCACACTGGCAGTTGTTTGTTCCATTCAACCTGCTTAGTTGCTACGTACAATGTTGTTATGTTTGTTTACATGTGTTTTCTGTTCATTGATTGTATTGTGACTCTCATATAGTTTGTGATAGTTGAAGCAGTAGGTTGTGAGTAAAACATGAGATTTGCCAATGCAGAAAAAGTCAACATGCTCATAGTGTATGGAGAGTGTAGAAAGAATGCAGTTCTTCTTGTATTATGTATACAGAAACATCCCAATAGACATCAACCATCTGAGCAATTTTTTATCAACCTCTTCAACCAGTTACACCAAAATGGTAAAGTAACACCTAGAAGAGGGAGCAATGAATGTTTTTGCTGCTGTTACAATAGATCTGTAAATTAGTTCAAGTGCAATTGCACATGGAAATAGCATTAGTCAGGCAAGTGTACTTCCCATTGTCCATTGCCATAGGTTCCATCCCTATCAAATTCTCTCCATCAAGAGCTCTATAGAAACAATTTAATCAGGTGGAACATCAGCGTCCATGGAGTTTAAATGTGTGATGGGAGATAGTGAACCATCAGCTGATAGGCCTTTTTTTTTTTTTCATAGAAGGAACACTGAATTCACACAGGTATCACAGCCTCCTAACAGATCATCTTCCACAGATGTTAGAAGCGTTCCTCTGCAGACTAGGAGGAGCCTGTGGAATCAACATTATGGCTATCCAGCCCATAGTGCATGAATTACTACAGCTGATCTTCATGGATTGTTTCCAAATTGTTGAATTGGATGAAGAGGACCTATATCAGATTGGACTCCTTTAGACTTTTTTCTGTGAGGAAAGCTGAAAGACATTGACTATAAGACATATCAACTACACCAGATATGAAATGATGTATTATGCTGCCTGCTCTGAAATTTCTGCTGAAATCCTAGAACATGTGCAGCAGTCTTGCCATAGCAGACTGGAAGCATATATTGAAGCTGCCGGTAGTCATTTTTAACATAAAGTCAATTTTCTCATTACTTATCAGTATCCACAGAAGTAGTGTATTCCCTTTTGTTTTCTTTAGTTTGTGCTACCACAAGTTGTACAAGCGTCAGTGGGTAAAAGTTTCAAAATAAGATTTCTCATTAACTATTTGCACTAGAATCCTGCAACAAACACCATTCATTATCCAATATACTCTACATTCATTATGTAGATGAATATAGAATATTCATCTACATAAACAGAACAATACCTATTCACAGATAGGTATTGTTCTGTTTAAAATAATTTTGTATTTGCTCAAAAAATACACTTTCTAAGTATTATTAAAATCTGAAAATTAGCAAATATGTAAAAAGCTTGTGACAGTGATGTGAATAATATTAAATGGAAAGAATTTGAGTCAGTTTTTGTAACGCAAAACATCACTTGGCAACTCAGCAGTTGCCCTTAATTTCTGGTCATCAGGACATGAAATCATACCTAAACCAGTTTATAAACATGCAGAATTGGATGTCAGGGAGAAAAATCTACATCATGAATAAAATGAACCACACTGTGAATTTTGATTTACCTTCATACAGCAACCTTTAGAAGTTCATAGATCCAGCATAGATGTCTCCAAAAGTGCACTCCACCCTCATCATTGATGCTAATGAACTGAGATTCAGTTGGAATTAAGAGTTGAAAACAGGAACCAGTCCCAGTAAGTAATTACCAATTGATGTTTTGTGTTATGAATACCAACTTAAATTCTTTACATTTATTATTAAAATGTGTTAATCGGCTAAAAGTACAAGCCCCTGACTACCAATCAATACTGTGAAAACTGCACATCAACAGCACTTTCTATTTCCGAAATATTTGCAGTGCAAATTTTAGGTGATTCAGCCTATATATAAATTATCCTTATTATCTATAGATTCTTGCACAATTAACAGAATTGCATGGATTGCGGATTCTGTGGATTTTTTTTTTCTAAAACCTTGTTGTTCATTTGCTAATATATTGTTTTTCAAAGAAGGAGACAAGCTTCTGAAGAATCATTCAAAAATTTATATTAGGGATATTGGTCTGTAATTATTTAAATCATTTCTATCCCCTTTTTGTGCGGTGATATAACTTTCATCACTTTGAGCTTATTTGAAAACATCCCACTGCCTATTGATGAATTAAAATTGTAAATTAGTGGTTGTATAATGAGATCAATGCATTCCTTTATTAGGTAATCTGAAATTTTGTCAATACCAGTGCACCAATTATTTTTTATATCTATAATTATACTTTTTAGTTCCAAATTATTTATTGGTTTTATGAATAGCGGTTTACCACAGTAAAGTATTTAAATTGCTATTTGATTGTCACCTATGTCATATTGTTCATTTAAGCATTTCACTGCAACTTCTATAAAAGGTGTGTTGAATAATTCACCAATTAAAGATGGGTTAATGACTAAGTTAACCTCAATATTTTGATCATAACACTTCCCATTTCCTGTTTCATTTTTAATTGCCATATTACCCTAGGTTTCCCATTTGGCTTATCAAAATTTGATGTCGAGATTTCACCAAAAATATGTGTTTTGAGGTCCCCTTAGTATGAGAAAAGCATTTTTAGAAAAAGATTTGTGTGTGTTTCTGTGGACAGCATAGCTCAAAAACGAAAAGACCGTTAAAAAACAAACTTGGTATTTATGTTAGTATCTTCTAACAATGCGACACAAAGATTTTCAAGAAAATCCCCCACCACAAACTACCCTTTACATGGAAAAATGTTTGAAATTTCTGTTTTTCTCAAAAATGGCTATAATGATTTTAATTAAAATACTGCATATAAAGATACTTTCATCACAAATAAACTGTATATTATGAATTTTATGGGAATAACCTCTGAAGATCTATTTGTTTTGGATGAGTTTTGCAGAACTTTGCATAACGGCTAAACAGTAAGAGAAAGACAAAAACTTACCACACAAAAAAATGTAGATCTTGTGAAAACATAATTTATGTCAAATGTGTATTTTATTTAGAACTGGCTGCTTCTGAGATATTCATTGTTATTGGTTTCAATTTTAAACTAGCTTTTTTCAAACGGGAAGTAACATTTCTTGTTTTACTGCAGGACAAGCAAAGCGAACCAAACTTCAATTGTTTCACATACGACCAGCTTTTAAAAGATTTGACTATCGATTTTGCCTAGTGTATTCCCTTATGTCCCTTCTGCTTTCAATGAAGCAAATAATAAGCCCATTTCTGCTAATGTTTATCCTGATTAGCATATTGTAGATAAAAGAATAATCTTTTGTTAGGAAAGTTGTTTATGTAACAACTAGAGAATGTAACACATCAGATTTTCATATACTTTATTGTTTTAATATCATTTCTAGTCTTCTATGAGATAACAGTAGTTGTTTATTTATCTGCATACTTTTGTTTTCTTTTTCTGTCATAAAATAAATAAAAAACACATGCTGAGCTGAAGATTTACAAGGCAAAGGAGGTTACTATTTGTTATCCAATGTTCCTAGCCATATAACAAAGCTTTAAAACCAGATATCCAACAGATATTGGTTTAGAGTGTGTTGGATCTAAATACCTCCTTTTTTTTGAATATTGATTTTACCTTGCAAACATTAAATATTTTAGGGAAAGTTCCCATTTGAAAACATGCATGTTAACAAGCTGCAAGTGTATGAATTGCTGCATCAGTTAAATGCTTTAAGAAATTATTAGACTATGTATACATCCTTAGTTTTTTAAAATATGATACCAAGAATTCACTAGAAGTCCATGAATCCTATAAAAGCCCTTCTAGAAAAAAAACCCATGTGTATGTTAGTCTGTCTGTCTGCATGTGTGTCTATGAGTAGGATAACTCAAAAACAAAACCAAAGATGACACATGAAGATTCTTTACATAAAACATTCTTCAACATTTTTAATTTCTCAAAAATGTGTCTAACAATTTTGATTAAAATATCGTTAATATTAAAGATATTTGCATGACAAATAAAATGTATATTTTGAATTTTTTGGGAATAGCCTTGAAGTCCACTTCATTCAGTGCCTATTTTATGAATAATTCTGATTAAATGGCAACATTTAATTGATAGTTGAAAACAAATTATACAAATAACGTAGATATCTTTAAAACACACACTTTATTCCAAGCAGCCTTTTGTTTTGGCATAAGGCATTTCCAAAATATCTATTATAAATAGTTTGAGTATATCAATATTTCTTTTTAAAGTCTATCAATTTTCAGTTGTCTCTCATGGTTACATTGAAAAACTATGGAATTTAAAACCCCATATAGCACCTAGTTCTTAAACATTTGTCTACTGCTATTGACTGTTACTTTCATAACTATGGTGAAATGTGTAATGTAGCTATTTCTGTAAAGATTTATTTTGATTAAATTGAGACAATACCACATCATGTAAGTATGATAATACTGTTGCAGTAAATGAATATGAAAATTAGTACGAGTTAGATAGAAAAATAAGATTACTAAGAATAGTTAGCTTGGGATTAATAAATAATAAAGGGTATAGAAAATCTTGTGAATGTAACACTTCAGATATTTACTTTCTCTAGCATGTATTTATAAAACACTAAGTAGATAGAGGTGTGGTATTTCTCCCAAAAATTTGATACTGAAATTTCACCACAAATACATGTATTGAGAACCCTGAAACCAAAAAAGTATTATAATACTGTGTGTGTGGGTGTGGGTGTGTGTGTGTGTGTGTGTGTGTGTGTGAGTGTGTGTGTGGTGTGGTGTGTGTTGTGTGCGTGCATGCATGTGCGTGCGTGAGCGTGCGTGCGTGCTCAATATAACTCAAAGACGAAAGGTTGGATAAACACCAAACTGGGCATTTAAGTTTAATATCTTCCAAGGATATGACTTAAGATTTTCAGAAAAATATCCCCAGTCCAAACTACCCTTTACATGGAACATTATTCAAAATGTTCTATTTTTTCAAAAATGGCTCTAACAATTTTAATTAAAATGTTGTATATTAAATATGTTTATATGGCAAATAAAATGTGTATCCTGAAGTTTTTGATAATAACTCCTGAGTCTTCTTCATTCTGAATAACTTTTGTACAACTGATAAACTGTAAGTGATAGACAAAATTTTATCTTGTTAAAATATATAATTTATGTCATATACATTCTTTAGACAAAACTTATCTTGTTAAAACATTTAATTTATGCCATATACATTCTTTTTCTTTCTTTTGTAGAGCTAACCATTTCACAGGTATTCCTTGTTATTAGTTTCAATTTTAAAATGCTTAAACTTTTCTTAAATGGGAAACCCTCATCCAATTCATATCCCTTTTGTTTTGCTCCTGGGCATGGAAAAAAATGAATTTTAATGATAAACACATAGTGGCAATTTTTAAGAGATCTGACTATCCCTTTAGCCTAGTGTATTCCCTTATTCCCTTCTAATTATAAGGAACTATGTAATAAGACTATTTATATTTTTTATCTTGATTAGTATTATGTCGTCAAACATCTTTTGTAAGAATAGTTTGTTTGAAAAAACATAGAGAAAATCATGTGAATGGAATACATAATACACTTTTTTTATAATTGCCATCATTGTTATTTTCCTATACAGTTTACAATTAAAATAATAATTAATTCCAATTTTTATTTTTAGGGTTTCTCTGTCACTGCAACTTCTCTCAGAAACACAGTAGAAAAAAAAGTAGCCGAAACAGGAAAAATGGTAGGAAAATTTACAGAACAAATAAACAAGGATTTCAGTGCTCTGATAAGTGAAGTTGGAGACATCAAGGATGAAGCTAGTGTAAGTGTTTTAGAACAAGGAAATTGAGTGAGAATGAGAAAGAATATTTTTGCCACAATCAACAATTTTTACTTTCTCTATTGTATATATAGTACATAGGTAGAGAAGGTATTACATTCTACCCAGAAATTTGATACCGAGATCTCGCTGAAAATATATGTTTTAGGATCCTCTGCATTCAAAAAAGCATTTTTAGAAAAAGGTCCATTTGGCATTTAAGTTTAGTATCTTCCAAGGATGTGACAGAATATTTTCAAGAAAATACCCTACATAACAGACTATCTTTTGCATGGAAACATTTTTGAAAATTTTGATTTATCAAAAATGACTCTAACAAATAATAAGTGGTTCAAACCTCAGTTATGGCATTGAATTTTTCAGTCTGACTCTCCAACTATTGTCCTACACACAGCTTGTGTGAAAAAGCAATAAAATCAATACTAATTGACCATAATAATTGGCTATACTATGAATCCTGGGATTTAAAGTACCTACAACGTAAGTCGCCATTGGGGTATGTCATCTCAAACAAAATTTGAGATCACCTTGTGGCTTGCCAGCAAACATGCAAGTCAGTTGAGAAATTCAATGGTATGCCTGCATGTTGCCATGGTAGCTCAGTGGTGGAGCAACTGGCTAGAGACTGGGAGATCCGTGGTTCAAATCTCGGCTATGGAATTGAATTTTTCAGTCTGACTCTACACATCCATAATATCAGTGAATTCAATGTTTTTAAGTTGAATCCTGAATATATTGTTATTCCTAATGAAATCATATATAACATATGGTTACCTAGGTTGAAGTTTCAATGCAATGATATTCTCCCTCATATCCCTCTCTACCTATAGTCTGGCAGGATGAAAGGCAGAAGAAGGTAAACCATATGACCTGTTACATAAACAATCATCAAATGTCTGATAGGCTGTAATAGCCATACTAAAAGCATAGTGAAATTTTCCACCCTTCCTTTAACACTTATACAAATACTTCCACTTAACCCTCTACATTTTTGTTGTGGAGTTAAACATTTCTAGATATTTCTTGTTTTTGATTTTGATTTTAAAATACTCAAAACTATTTTCAAATGGGACTTTGTCATTTCTATTTCTTTTATTTTTCTCCTGGCCATGCAAAGAGAGCCAAATTTCAAAGTTAATTACATAGCGACAGCTGCTAAAAGATTTGACTGTCACTTTAATCTAGAGTATTCCCATATTTCCCTTCTGCTTATAAGGATCTAAGAAATAAGACCATTTCTGCTGATGTTTAACTGATTAGAACAAAGTAGATAGAAGCATAAGCTTTTGTAAGAATAGTTTGTTACAGAATACATAGATAGTCATATGAATGAAAGACTCACATGCTTTATTTGCTCTCCCAACTCCTAGATATTGAAATGCTTATAATAATCTATATCTTCTTTATTATAATATTACTTTTTAAAAGCAATTTATTTTACATTTATCAATTAAAGAGTTTAGAATATATTAAGGAAAATATAAAACAGTAAGAATTTGACTTATTAAAATATACAGATCTTCAACAACTCTTAACCTAAGAATGTAAGTGGAAATATTTAATTTGACTCAATAAGTTAATGATACAGAGCTTTTGTAGGAAATAAGTAAATATCTTATCTTTTGACAAAATGAGTACTAAGTATACGAACACTACAGGGAAACT
Organism: Hymenopus coronatus; assembly: GCA_030762935.1. Lineage (NCBI taxonomy): Eukaryota > Metazoa > Arthropoda > Insecta > Mantodea > Hymenopodidae > Hymenopus > Hymenopus coronatus. The sequence goes on from CM060898.1 coordinate 92,735,745, forward strand.
TCAACTAGGAGTATATTATTTTTATTTTCAGCAACCATGGTTGATTGATATAAAGTCAAATCCAGAAGAGGCAAAAGTAACACTTGATGCACTTTATGATCAGTTGATGGAAACCCAGAAAACTGCTAATTTGTACAAAAGTTATCAAAAAAAATTTAGGGTAAGTAAGAATTCCATTAGGAACTGATATTGAGGAGTTGGAAAAAGATGTATGGGATTAAATATAGAGCACTGCTTACAGATTAAGTCCTTTCATTAGACTGAGATATTAAACTGGTATCTCATTATGATATCCTACAGAAAAATTAATGTTACAGTCTTTAATAATGTTATATAAGGGAGCCTTATTTTTTTCTCCTAGATTAACCAGCAGAGTCTAGAAATGTCTAATGCAGAGAACGTTTGAGGTTTTGAGTGGAGTTGGACATTTAAATAGGATATGATGTTGATGATGAATATTATAATGATGATGACATATTAAAACAATGTTATAGCCTTAATGTAAAAAAATCTCTACTTCACCTTTAGGAACTAAACATTATTAAGTAAATAAATCACAAGGATATATTCCCTTCATGGGTCTTGAAGGGACACTAACGAGTTTTGAATAACATAGTTTTTATACAATTATTTTAATAGTTTAACTGCTAACAATAAGTAATGCATAAATTTTGAATTTTGATCTGACCACTCAAATAGTTTCTGAATTACATGTTATTTTGGAATTTAACGTGAAAATTTACAACAAAATTAAAATGTTCAGTTGTATGGTATTAAAAATCTCTTGCTTATATAGATATTATTGTCTATTCATCACCCAATTATGAATATTCGTGATAAACTGTTTAGGGTAGTTATAATAAAAATGTTACATTAACATGCTTTAAATTTTCAAAATTTATGGTTTGGAATGTTCAATAATATGCTTTTAACATCAACTCATATGGTCATGGAAAATGCATTTTCAAACATGAAAGATTTTTTTCATTTAATTTGATGAAAACATAATGCGACTACAACATTTTTGCATGTGAAAATTACATTTATATGAAATACCATGCTACCCTGAATAGTTAAGCTATTTGAAAATTACTCCTGAGCAAATTAAGAGCTTCTGAGTAATGAAACAGAGAAACAACTGCCACCTAACATTTGTAGGAATATCATTATTCAGATATAAAAACAAAAATTAATTTTTTGATTATTTTTCTCCAGAAACTCAGTCTCTTAAGTCTTCATTAAATAGTTCTACTTCCTAGGGTAATTAGAACAGAATATAATTGAATGCTGAAGTTATCTTGGATATTTTCCTGCAAAAAGTTCTGTAACTTCATCTGGATAAACCTCAATATTAACTTGTGATGATAGTTGAGGGAAGGTGAAGTCATCTGGGATATTTTCTCATGAAAATGTCTATGACTTCTTCCAAATTAACCTCAATGTTTTGATGAATGTTGATCAATATCAAGCCATTCAATGTGTTCTGATTCATGGTTTAGATCAGAATTAAGCCTTCACAAATCTTAAAGTTGAGAATGTTCTCTGCTGCAAACTGTTTCTGGCACAACACATAGTATGGTGAGCAGCTCTCTTATAATATAGTGAACAGTTGTTTTATATTGAAATAAAAAATGTATTATTCCTTGTATGCAGAAAAGTTCCTGTTGCTGTGCTTGGGTTATTTTACTGATCCTTACAAAATTTAAACCATAAATGTTGTTCACTTTTAAGCTCACCTTTATTTTCAATGATGGTACTTTTTTTTTATAAACAAAGAGTTCTGGGAGTATTTTTAATATGATTTTCACTTCTCAAAAGTATCATTCACACTATCATTGATGTGTTCTCTCTATAGAATATTTTGTGAGCAAACAACATGATTATTTTTATTATTAGAAATAGCTTAATTCTGTTTTCTCGCATTATTTGAATCACATCATTGTTCAGTTGATCCTCAACGTTTTTCATTTTACCTTCATACACTAGTTAAAAGTTCTTGCAGTTTAGAACAGTTTTGTGATAATTGTTTTCAGAATGCCCCTTGATTATTTCAAGGGCTTTTTTAAAATGTTCTCAGAGGCATTGTAATAATTCTATAATATGACCTCACTTCACCCACCCTCTTTAGGTCTGATTAAAACACAAATGCAACAGTACATATCTTCATCAATCTTTTTATAAAACAACTACTGGAATTTGTTAAACCTCAAATACTGAGGTTGTCTAGATTGCTCCAATTCTATTATCTTTGTAAATTTGTATTCTTTTTTCAGGAATTTCTGGATCTGTCAATTACATTCTTTTATATTTTGAACTCATACATAACTATAATTATCAGTTGATTGATGTTTGGAGGAATTTAGTAACAGTGACTGTCAAATTATATGTGTATTAATTATCAGTCATTAAATAAATATATAAAATTACAATAGACTTTGTTCTAATTTTAAATACAGCTTAATATTATTTATTTTCATACTACGTACAAGATATGCCATTCCTATAGACTTGGCATTCTAATGGTCATTTATATGTTGTGCATTTAAATTTGTTTAAACCATATTTTTTATTTCAAGAGGCAAGCTGTTGTGTAATTGAATTCCTATGATTCTATAATATTTGGCAATTTTATAGAATCTCTGAAATGGCATTTCTGTTTTATTCCTGTTTCTTGTTTGATACACTTATGTCATATTTTTTGTATTCATGTATACATATTTTTCTTCTGCTAAGCAGGTATATAGGTATCTAGTAACTCAAGAACTGCAGAACTAGTGTCTATGTTTTTTATGTACATAACTCATTCTATTCTTAGATTATTAGTATGCTTTTCTTTATCTAAATATCATAATAAGGCTTGTCTTTTGCTTCACCACATGTCTTTTGAGTAGGTACTGCAGTTAGTTTAGAATGCACATTTAGATACACTAAAACACTGCACTTAAGTCTAAAATGTATTGAGGTACTGAGAAGTTGCCTTCCACATTTGTATCATTAAACAAGAACTCTTAAGTATTTGCCGGTTGTTTTATTCAATGCAAATGAAGTTATTGTCATTGTGCATCATTATCCGAACTGCACAATCACTGATCTCCAAAGGCAGAGAAAATCTGCCTTGATTCTTTTTAAACATCATATACATGTAATTAACCTTCTGTACTCACTTTGTCAATTCATTCCTATGCTTTTGTTAGTAGCATTTTGATTGGCTACTAGAATCTGTCATGTGCTTAGTATTTTTAGGGGATTCCCTGAGTTTCATAACTTTTGTGTACCTTGGCATTATAACCTTTCTCCAAACAATGAGTGAGTTTGTAAATACAGCTTCTGTTGCCACATTCTCTACACGTATGCTTTCTTTCCACATTCTGAGCAAATTTCTATTTGTTCTTCATATTCTGCCAAATGCATGAACTACATAAATATATCTGTTAAAAATTCCTTTGAAATCTAACATATTTACATTGTATACAATTTTAAATATTTTTATTAGCCTTGGGTTATATTGCAATATCTATAAAAGCATAACTGACTATTTTGCCATCTTAATAATTTTTTCATTAATTTGATATTTAAAATAATTTTAATATACAATATGTCTCACTTCTACAATATGTAAGTACTTCTACAAAAATGAAATAAAATGGCCTGTTATTTATGGACGCTCTTTAACTGCTTTGGTTCTCAGCATCCCATTCTATATTGGGCGTGAAAGATCGCTTAATTTTGCTCAGAGGCCTCTCTTATCAGGCTTGAGGTTCTTTTATGTGCCGTAAATCTACGACACGGGACCCACAGCTTTACTTCCCTTCTGAAGGAAGCCATGCTAAGGATTTTTATGCCCGAAAAAATCCCTCATCCTCTGCCGGGTTTGAACCTGCGACCTTGGTATATGAAGTTAGCATGGTAACCATTACACCATGGAGGGTGACGTACTTCTACAAAATGACAATATTGAAAGTAATATTAAAATAATAAAAATGATAAAAGTGCACCACCACCACCCCCATCACTGCCGCTACCACCACCACCACCACAATATTATTATCATCATCATCATCATCATCATCATCATCATCACCATCATCATTATATAAGTTGTGGAGAACAGAGGATCTGTAAGAAAGGTATGAATTATTTTGCAAAACTCACTAATTTTTAAACTTTTTATGCAAGTCATTTATCTAAATTCTTCATGCTTAAGAGAGGAATTATTATTTAATAAGGCAAGACCTTCACAAATGCTATCCCTATGGTGAGAACATTGCTGTCTATAGAATAGGAGACCCATTTTGATTTCATGGTACTGACTTGGGATTTTTCTTCTGTTATAGTCTAGAATGAAGGGCGATCAGGTTATAAGATCACTGCATTCCAAATGGATATCCTCTTGCTTCAGAAGTAGCAACCTCCAGCTTGAAAAACCTTATATATATATAGGTGGCTGAGAGAAGCTCAAACCCAGTAATGGGTGTAAGGGAAATAAAGTGTGTGGTAGATTTATGGCACATAAAGAATCTCAATGCTGATAAAGATGCCTCTGAGCAAAAGTAAGCTATTTTTCATGCCCAGTATAAAACGGGATGCTGAGAACCACAGCAGTTAAAGAGCCTTCATAAATAAAAACTCAATTTAATTTATTCATCATTCTGAATCACATTGCTACTCCCAATAGTGTTCTGTGTCCTTGGTATGGTGTGTGGACAAAGGCAAAGTATGAAAAATCATGTGGTAAAAACTTGGCCTGCCTTGGAATTGTCATGCCATTTAAGAAAGATCTCCATATTTAGCATAATTTGCAAGAGTAACTAAGCTGTTAAAAGAATTTGGCTCAAAATCAATGCAGTAGGCAATTAGTTTCAACAAATTTTAAGAGAAATCAGTTAAACCATACAAATATTTGTATGATTGAATACAATACAATAGTAATCATAAACTCATTTTTTATTATATCCACTTCATGTAATTTATGGTTGTAGTGTTTAAGGCTAATTTTTCAGGAAGAAAATTTTCTATTAATTGCAGTAAGTGCAAAAACGCTTTATATGACTTTATTTTCCAGCTTGAAGTAACCAGATTTGAAATGTTAGATGATGTAATAAACGGTGTAAGATTGCGCAGACTGCTGTGGGAAAGTTTGGAAGACTGGGATAAAGTGGTTGAAGGATATACAAAGAGAGATTTTAGCACTCTTGACCCAGATGAAATTAATTTATTTGTAGCAAAAAATACTAAAAACATAAACACCTTTGAGAAATACATTCCACCAAATGAAATTGTTCCAATATTAAAAGGCAAAGTGCAGATTTTGAAAGACAAGGTAAGACTATATTATTGTGTATTGTATTTTTGTGCAATGACATTTTCTTGTAAAAGTACACTATATTCTAAATTGTATGTGCCTATTTTTTAAATCATTATAAGAGAATATGTTCATATGCTAAAGTTAACAATTAAGATAATAATACATAGCTATCTAAAGTGGTTAATCATTTGTTTGTAACCAAAATTGTTCTGTGTAAAAAGCTGACAATGATTAACAAATTAATTGCACAGAGATGTCACAACATACAGTATTTTTCAGAACCTGCCCCACTCTTCTTCCAAAGTTTGTGGTTAGGGAGTTTGTAGTTGGAAACCAATCCTCGCTGTTTCCAAGTCTTCCTGGTCTGTTAACTGAGATGCGATTCTCAACTTGCAAGCAGTATCTCAAAGAAACAGATTTTACTATGTTGCCTCTTGCCCCTTAGTACAGGTTCGTCTTTTGTTTGCTAATGGTTGTTGCCCAGTGGAAGGGGGGAGTAGTTTCATTTGAGGGCCATCATGTTTTGGAGAAAACTGTACAGTAAGCTTTGATTAACATTTGAGAATTACAGAAAACCTATATATCTTTAAAAATAAATTACATAAATATCTTATGGATTCATATATAAACAGATATTAACAACTATAGTCCTTAAAATCACTTTAATACTACTGTACACATATAAGCATGTATAAATATATTTCATTTTGGTCAAAATTGTAAACAAATTAATTGTATTTTTATTTTATATTTTTGACATCATATAAGTATTCTTAAACACAAATGTTGTTAAAGATTCAATTACTATTTGTCTATTGTAAATGGCATTCCCTTCCATCTTTAAAGCTAGTAGCTCATTGGGGTATTGTAAGACAATAACAAACAACAAATATAAAAATACAAATAAAGCATATAGTAAAATCTAACATAATAAAATGTAAAATATCCTGAGACATAGTGAAGTATACAGTATGCAAAGCAAGGACAATGAAAAAGTAAATGAAGATTGTCAGGAGCAGTGAAATTAATAAATCAGTGGATAAAGTAAATGTGAATTACTGCTGAGGCATGTAGGACAGGAAGTACCACAGGGATTAGTATTAGGACTATTTCTCTTTTTACAGTATGTTAATGACCTGCCATTAAATGTTCCAAAACAGAAGTTTTACTGTTCACTGACGACACAAATGCCTTAGTAAAATCAAAAAATGAAACAGAATTTAAGAAAAACACAGGGGTTAATTCAAGAGAATTAGTGTCTTGGTTCAAGAACAACAGAAACCATAGCTAGAGTTTCCTCACAAGCCAAAATAGAAACAGTACAAATCCACTTATAAATTTAGATGGGCAGATTATAGAATATCATAGACAGAAAAAAAAAAAAAAAAAAATTTTGGGAGTATTACTAAGAGAAAATCTAAAATGGAGGCACATATTAATATAACTAAAAAGCTTAGTGTGGACTGTTTCATTTTAAAGATTTTTAAAACAAATAAAAAGTGCACAGGTCCTTAGGAGCACATATTTTGAAAAATTTATAGTCATATTTGTTATGGAATAAAATTCTGAGGGGCTGCAAGCAAAAATGAAAAAGTGCTCAAAATGCAAAAGTGAGCAATTAGAATAATGATAGGCAAAACAAATTCGGACATCTTGCAGAGATTTATTCAAATTATTATGCTTCTTTCCTATGCCCTGTATATACATGCTGGAATAATGCATCATATGCGATAAACACATGTTTTTGGAAAATATACATGTTCATAATCACTATACAAGGCAGAAAGGGCACCTACATACTCAATACCACAGAACTGATCTTGCAAAGAAAACATCTTATCACACAGGTATTAAACTATATAACAAATTTCTTTCTCACATTAAAAACATAGAAGATGCTAAACTATTTAAAAAGAAAGTGCGGTAATTCCTGTTATCAAATTGTTTTTACTCTGTTATTGAATTTCTAGACATGAAATAAAGCTGCTGTAAATAAATGTGTATATTTATTTGTACAAATATGTACTTTTTACTTGTGTTTCTCAAATTTAATATGTAATGACTTAAATACTATTTGACAAAGCTATGAATTTGTGCATACTTCTGAAATAGTTTGTATAATTTTCTTACTTCTAACTCTTATTGTGTATATCCATTAATTTGAGTCCTAGTTGTAAGTTTCTGACATGCCCTACATAATGTAATATGATCAAATGGATGACTAAAATTCCAATTTATTCTATTCTATAGTTTTAGTTGTTATTTCAGATTTACAATATTCTAACTAAAATATACAAATATTAAATTAAAAGTAAAAAAGGAAATATATTTTAAGAATTATTAAGTTTGATATATTCAAACATGATAGTCAAAATTCTGGTTGGGATGTCTAATAAATTCAAATTCACTAGAATAAAATATTTTTGTTTGAAACAAGCATATTGATCTTGAAGTGATAAAATCTCTTAGGTTTTATTCTTTTGGAAAGGTGATTTTCCTAACTAAACATCTTATTATATGTATAAGATATCTCCATTAGAAATGGAGTGAATGTATTGATTGTTAAGAAGGTGTATGATTTGCTTATATATTTGTTCTTACAGCTTCCAGTAATAACAAATCTAAGAAATCCATCCTTGAAAAATCGTCATTGGATGAGAATAGAAAATTTGTTAAAATATCATTTCAAAACAGATGCAGTAATAACACTTGAACTTCTAGAAAAACTGGATGTATTTAAATATGAAGATGAAATACAAGACATTTCCAAACAAGCTAGTTCAGAAGCAAGTCTTGAAGCTCTGCTGAAAGAGGTATACTGGGCATTTTATTATTTATTCTCTATGCCAAGCAGGTTACATATTTTACACATAGTTATAAAATACATAAGGTAGACAACTGTTTTCTATACAAAAGTACATTTATTGATTTTGACAATCTAACAACAATTACTTAATTTCTTTTAAGTTCAGTGCTTCAACATACAAAAAGTATATTCAGCCATGTTCCCAATGCTTTGAAGCTTAGTCATTTACCACAAATTTCAGAAAATGATTACATTAAATCAGTTATTAATAAGCATAATGTAGAAAGTCTGTATAATATGTTTTGTAAATGGTTATACTGTAAAAATACCTTTAACACTTATATTTGTTCTAAATGAAATCACTTATGTACATCACTTTATTCTTTGCAGCAAATTATTATTATTTTCTGTGATTTATTTCTAATAACAAAGAATTTTCTCTTTATACAAAACATTTACATATGAATTTCATCCCCATTGGCTTTAAAAACAGATTCTTTTGTATGTCAGATGAAATCATGCATTCTATAGCACTAAATATAAATATTGAACAGAACACTTTACATTAGCTAGCTTCTTTGGTTTCTCAAATGAAAGATGAGTTCTGTTAGCATTACGAACCAAAGACTATTTGGAAAATAGTTTTCCAGTTGTGCAAAACTAAAATGTTCAGTATTTATTAGTAATATCTGCTAGTTTCGGATGGTCTCTCATGGGGGATGTAACACTCTTCCCCAAAAGTTCAGAAAATATGCATACTTTCTCTAGCAAGTATGTACAATGTATATAGTAGGTAGAAAAGGTATCGCATCCCATACAACAATTTGATACCAAGATTTTACCGAAAATACACATTTTAGGGTGCTCTCTCTCTCTCTGTCTCTCTCTCTCTCTCTCTCTCTCTCTCTATAAAAAAAAATGTTTAGAAAAGGTCCACATGTGTATGTATATGTGTCTGTGAACATAATAACTGAAAAATTAAAAGTCAGTAAAATCCAAACTTTGGTATAACATAAAGATTTTCATGAATTTCTTCTACCTCAAACTACCCTTAAATTAACAAATTTGCATAATATTTTCTTAAACAAAATTGTAACAATTTTGGTTAACATTTATATTTGAGATACTGACACAAAGAATCTAATTCCTCTTCAGGATGACTGAATTTTCTGTAATTTATGTGGGTACCTGGGAAACTATAGCAAAAGTATAGCCAATTAAAATACACAAGTGTGTTAAATAATTATTTTTATAGATTTAGCTTTTTTGAAACATTCTATGTTGTTGTTGTTTTATGTAGCTTAACATCCTTAGATCTGGTTGGTCATGTTGGAGCATGAACAACATCAGTGAAACGATGCTCAAATGATATTGAGGCTTAGTTATTTGACATTCGTCTTCTCAAGATAAGGGAAAAGCTTATCCGGGTAACTCACCCTATGTAGATTTGAACTTGCAACCTCTATGTTATTGCCCTCTGTGGTGTAATGGTTACCATGCTAACTTCATATATCCCAGGTCACAGGTTCAAACCTGGCAGAGGACGTAAACCCTTAGCATGGCTAAGGAAGAGAAGGGAAGTAAAGCCGTGGGTGTCGTGTCGTAGATTTACCTCAAGCCTGATAGAGAGGCCTCTGAGCAAAATCAAGCAGTCTTTCATGCCCAATATAGAATGGGATGCTGAGAACCACAGCAATTAAAGAGCATCCATAAATAAAAAACTTTATTCTAACCTCTATGTTGTTCTTTCTGGTATAAGTCCATCATGTGTTGAAAGTTCTGGAATTCTTCTTTATTATTTTCCTCATTTTAGCGCATTACTGCAATTTATAAATTAATTCTCCATGGCCTTAACATGAACATTTGAATTTGATTTCCATAAGTTGTATGTAGCTAAGTGCTAATTGTTTAGTATGAAATTATTTCTTGACAAAAATGTATAATGAATAACCAATATGTAATTTAACAAATATTTTAATGTACAAGATTTTTTAATACTTACCTAGGTAACAAAATTTAATCTAATTTAGCTTATGGCTGCGCCATGCCTGAGTGACTAGACCACTCACCTCTCACCTAAACAGCCTGGGTTCGTCCCAAGCGACTGTATGTGAGGTTTGTGGTTGACAAAGTGGCGCAGGGGCAGGTTTTCTCCGGGTTCTCCAATTTTTCCCGCCATCGCATTCCGCCGATGCTCCACCTTCATTCCATGTATCATTGGTGACAACACCTACAGTGTCATTTGTAGTAAAAACAGACGTTACACACTATCAAAAAGAAAAAGCTTAGCCTATTGTTATTATTAATATAATCAATATTCTTCTTACTGTCACCCTTCTCTCTCTCTCTCTCTCTCTCTCTCTCTCTCTCTCTCTCTCTCTCTCTCTCTCATGCATACATGCAAAGATTACTGAGGAGCATCACAAGGCATATGAATTATATTGGAATGCTCAAGAACATACATACGAGGGCTGTTCAGAAAGTAGCCTCCGGTTGATTGCAAGAAATTCACCAAGTTAAATAAAAATATTTTAATATATACATCTTACAACTACATCTTTGCACTATTTTTCTACATAGTTTCCATAACGATTGAGGCACTTATCGTATCTGTTCACAAGCTTTGAAATTCCTTCTGCATAAAAATCACCCGCTTGTACCTGGAGCCAGCCTGTGACCGCATCTTTGAGCTCTTCGTCGTCATCAAACCGCTGGGACCCGAGCCATTTCTTCATATGCATGAAGAGGTGATAATCGCTTGGCGCCAGATCTGGGCTGTAAGGTGGATGGTTGACAACGTCCCACTTGAAGGACTCAAGAAGGGCTGTTGTTCTGCGAGCAGAGTGAGGACAGGTGTTATCGTGCAAAAAAACGATACCGGAAGTCAGCATACCACGGCGTTTGTTCTGTATAGCCCGTCGTAATTGTTTTAGTGTTTCACAGTACACGTCTTGATTAATGGTCGTCCCACGTTCCATGAATTCAACCAACAACACCCCTTTTGCATCCCAAAACACCATTGCCATCAATTTTCGGGCAGAAAAATCTTGCCGGGCTTTTATTGGTTTGGTAGGCGAATTTGAATGTGCCCACATCTTTGATTGTTCTTTTGCCTCAGGGTTCACGTACTTAATCCAGGTTTCGTCCCCGGTCACGATTCTGTTTAACAATGGTTCACCTTCGGCCTCAAAACGTGACAGAAAGTCTAATGCAGAGGCCATTCTTTGAGTTTTGTGGTGGTCGGTAAGAATTTTGGGCACCCATCGTGCACAGAACTTACGGTAACCCAATCTTGCTGTCACTATCTCATACAAGAGAGTCTTAGAAATCTGTGGAAAATCAGTAGACAACTCCGACATTGTGAAACGTCGGTTTTCACGAACTTTTGCATCAACTGTCTGAACGAGTTCGTCCGTGACCAATGATGGTCTACCACTCCTCTCTTCATCATGAACGTTTTCTCGTCCACTTTTAAATAAACGTACCCATTCACGGCACTCCTTCACTCATAACTCTTGGTCCGTACACGGCACAAAGCTCACGATGAATAGCTGCTGCAGAATATCCTTTGGCTGTAAAAAACCTTATAACAGCACGCACTTCACATTTGGCGGGGTTTTCTAATGCAGTACACAGTTCAAACGGCCACAAACACTAAACTAGCGCAGGTACGACTTTCACTCGACCACGGCTTGATGCCGACTGACCTGCTGAGTGCGTGAATGCACAGATGGCGTCGCTGCTCCCCCCACTACCCGCACTGTGACCGATCGGAGGTTACTTTCTGAACGGCCCTCGTAGAATGAACATCATTTCTATTGCAAAATCAATACAATAGGTGAAGTTTTTTGCTCTTATTCATAACAGGTGGAAGAAAACTGGGAGCAGCTTGAATTTATTATACTACCTTATCATGATATGAAGGATGTTTACATCATTGGAGGCACAGATGATGTTCAGCAAATACTTGATGATAGCTTCATTAAGGTCAACACTATTTCAAGTTCAAAGAATGTTGGGCCAATAAAACAACGTGTGGATGAATGGTCTAGATTACTGGATGTATTTAGTAGCACTTTGGTAAGTTTAATACAAGAAAGAGAAATAAAAAACCTTAAAATATCTGCTGAAAAACACTGTTTTTCAACTTCACAAAATTGGAAGGAAAATAAGAAATCATTCTAGATAATAAAACATTCCTCTGTCCTGCCAAGAATCAAACCAGAACCTCTGGATTTAGAAACAGGTGTGCTACCACAGACAGCAGAAGCAGTTGTATGTATCTTGGGTAGAAGGTATACTGATATTTTTTATATAAATAACAGAACTGGTATTTTGTTTTTTAAATTCAAAAATATTTTAAAACAAAACTTATGTTCTAGAATTATAATGTTTCAAATGCAAGATTTATAAATGGACCCACTGAAGCTTGGCCTAAAGTTTCAGTTTTAAGAGAGTTACATTTTACTTCCTTTGAGTTTCTGCTTTCATATTGATTTAAGTGCATTGTCATTGTAATACTATTAGTACTTCATTTACAGAAAAATGATTAGTTTATAGCATACTGATAAACTTGTTTAAGATTTTGTTATTTTTAGGAAACCAAGGGAATAACAAATGAAGATTTTATGTTTTAGGCCAACAAACTCCCTTAAGCGCTGTATATTATATTTTTATGTATATTTAAGTGCTGTACATACCAATGAACTTATACATTATAGAGTCTATGTTTATACTGAGACACTTGAAGTCAATATGAGAGTCCCATTTGTGTAAAAAATTGAACATCAACAGAATATTTCCAAACCTTTAGGTTACATTAAGAGTTTTTCTGTCTTTATCACTGTCTAACCATAGAGGAGAAAGCGAGTTTCTGTCCTCAATCATGTAAAAATATGAATAGGGCACTTCTTAGTGGGAAAAATTTAAGTGTGTAAGTGATGTGTCTCAAAGGGTATTACACCATTTTGAAGCTAGATTTTTCTGTCATAGAAGCATTTACTGGGATGGGGGGGGGGGGAAGTCTTTGATCTAAAGTATTTGAATTACCTAATAGCATTTATCCATTGCTAAGTCACAAGTTTATTGATAGAATTTTCACTTAAAATTGAAAAAAAATTGAACCTAACAAATGTTAGTAAACAAAACAAAATCACTTATTAATTCCTCTTTAATTCTATAGAACTTAATCTTCTTTTTTTTAATATCAAAAGTTTTTCTCTAGGAATTCTTGTAAATAAAGAATTACATTAAAGAAACAAGTTTTTCATTAGGAGACAATACTGTGTTGTTGAGCTTTTTGGCTAGCTCAAACATTTTTTAATACCTAAACTCTCAAATTTTTCAAAAGTAGTGAATTTTATTTAACCATTTAGCTACATTGTAAGTAATTGAATTTATGCAAATTACAATGACTCTCATTTTATTTTTAGGCATATGAATTTTAGGAAATGTAAAATTCTGGGTAAAACTGGATTACTGACTTTTGCAATTTGCTTTTCTTTATTTGGTATAATTTTCACTTCATTAAGAGCTTAATTAAAAGTTGAAATGCATGATTTAAATGGATCATTATCAGTTCTTATGTAAACTTCACCTTTAAATAGGAGTTCCACTCTATTAATGTAATCAGTTTTATCTAAAATTATATCCTATTACCTTTATGAGCTTTAGCATAGATTACATCTTCTTCAGTTAATAGTTTGATTAATAATTTGTTTATTGTGGTTTACTCTAGGGTGGTTTTTATTCAAATTCTGTAAGATTTTACTGCAATTTGCTTTAGCCAATAGTTTTGTTATTTTCATTTAAATCCAACTGGCAGTTTTTATTTCTGCCACATAATCATCCACATTTTTTGAAAAATCTACAGGTTTTCAAGCCTTTATTCCTTCTCACTGAAATTATAATTTGAAAGATTAACTACATTATCTTTTTGGATTATTCTATTTAATCAATTTCAATTTATTTTATTTTGAGCATAATTGATTTAATTTATTTTTTAACTTGTCTATTTCTCACACTGAAACTTAGAGTTTTAAACAATTTAGATACCAAATCAAGCCAAATTTAATCCCTTAAAATATTAATTAACTGAATATACAAAAATACAATATCATTCAAGTTTCTAAAATGCAAATTTCTTTCAACTTCAATTGCTTTTTTTCTGCTGTTTTTGATGAGCATTATTATTGTCAAATTTAACCATTTTCCTAACAAAAATAGGAGTTACTTTTTGTTTTAAGCAACCGTTTAAGGAATGAATATTTGTAAGAATGTGTCTTCCTTTCTCTTGTAATTTTAAATATATTTAATTTTAGATTTAATGCCATTTAAATTGAGATTAAACATGTAATTATTATGTTATATTAATTTGTGGTTTTTTAGCACTATGTCACTTACATTCTTGCAAACGCAACCAGTTACAGCAGTTGGACCCGTGAGGTTGAAAATGGAAGCATAGGCTTCCGAAACTAGTCCCTCATAATAAGAATGTGACATAGTGTTAAAAAACCAACTCAACAAATTAATATAACATATAATTTGACCGTCACTGTTACTAAATTCTTCCAAACATCAATGTAATTATTATATCCTATACTCCTACCAAAGTAAGAAACACATTTTAGGTAAATAAAGGCAAGATGCAGGATCAAGCATGTGACCTCAGGGAATGCTCACATTGGCCCCTGACTGCATCACTCAGCCTAAGAGTAGAAAATAGATCTCAATTTGTCTTTGTGTTATAACTTTTAAAATCACTAATGGATGTCTTTAATGATTTCATTCCAAAATGCTACATTTTCACTGTTATTAGGAGATAGAAACCAATCAGTTTACTCAAACTGAGCCACTGAGCCATTGTTGCACATCAATGACATATGCTGTGCAGTGTTGCATGGAGTAACATTAAAGTACATATGTTTCCTACAGAGGTTCAGTATAGAACATCCATCATAAGCCATAACCTCAAATTCAGTATAACCAAAAAGGCAATACTTCAAATTTAAGTGATAGTATGTAAAATTGAATCTAATAACAGTGAAGCAGCACAACTATTAATATAGGTAATATTTTTGTGACAAAACTTCACTTATCTTTTAAATAAGTCCACATGAAGAACATGTTTCATAACCCATTGATTGCATGTCAGCTGGTATGGCTTGTTTAATTATGATATTATGGTTATTGCCATTAGGTGATGGGTTGCTTGCTACAATCTTGGCATTTACTGGAAGTAAAGCAAATTTGGTGACAGAATCAATTGGCATGCATAACAATTCATGAGGCAATCTTTATTCTTCAAAACAAATATTTTCTCCCATACTATTAAATATATTTAAATGCTTTAACAATTTAACTTTTGAGTTTATTTAATTTTTCTGTTGACTCATTGTTATTAGCTTTAGTTCTTATCTTCAATTTCATAATATTACTGCTGCTCAACAGCTGTGCAGCAGTCCTCCTAGTTTGCTACATTGATTTGATAACATTTTGATAATGCTTTAGGTTTATGATCTTCAAATGCTATCAAGGAATAGAAGCAGTCATACATTTTATTTGTTACTAGGATGAAGTGTTGTCTTGTCAGCAAAGCTGGTTATATCTTGAACCCATATTTTGTGCTCCAGATATACAGAGGCAGTTGCCAAATGAGGCAAAAATGTTTACAGTGGTGGATAAATCATTTAAGGAAACTATGCGCAAAATAGCAAAGGTAAGATTAGAAGTTTAATTGATAATTATCTTTAGTGATGTTATAGTGTTACTATGATCCAACTCAATTAAATTTCTAATTCAAATACACCACAGTTACTAACTTCCCAAATTATACAGCAAAGGCAAGTTTAATTGTTTCAAAATTGGTGCTTTGAATTTTAAATTTTTATTTAATTTATATATTTTAAAGTGGATTTTCTATTGATAATGCAACTCTTAATTAATTTTTTTACATTTCACTTATACATTTAGTGTAACAAAAGAGAGGACGTTATTTTTATTACTTCTCATATGCAAGAGTGAATTCTAATCTCAATTAGAATTATAACTTTTATTCAGGATATTACTTTACTCTTTCAGATGAATTTCATATAGGTAGGTTTAGTGGTTTACGTTTTCCTTGATATTCATTCGTTGACATCCACTTTCTGACTGGAAACATTTTAATGAAAGATTGGATTTATTCCTCATTAGTTTAATATATAATTTATTGATTTTGTTCCATTAAAAGTAAATTTATGTGCTTTTTGGTTCTTTTGCCACATACTTTAAGATTTAGGTTCTCTTCTGCATTTCTTCATGCATTCTTCAAATTATGTACTATAGAAGGCTCTGGTTTGGTTTAAAATTTAGAGCAAGCCCATTGTAAACAATGGGTACCTACATCTTCTGTATAATTAAGAATCCTAATTCCTCTTCCTTGATCTTGTTTGTTACTGAAGCTTTCTGTTAGATATTTGCAGTTGCTTTTTAAGTCATAATTTCTAAATTATTAGTTTATTATAAAAAAAAAAATGACAACTTTCTCAGGAACCAACCACCCTAGAACTACGTCATGGGCTCAAACATGGTCCAATTTGATTTTTTAAGTATGCTTAAAAGTGACAGCCCCATGTTAGTAGATTAAAGAATTTCTGTGGACAAAATTCTGTCACACTGGCACTTATATAATACTGGCAAATGACAGTATCGTTAACAACAAAATATTATTAAATTTTAACACTTATTTATGAGAGCAAATCAACAAAAACTGACGGATTTTTTCTTCCCTGTGGCATCCTTGATAGTTATCTGACTATTCTTGAATATTTTGAAAGAGTGGGTTTCATGTATAAAGTCCATAGGAGGCAGCTCTCTTGCATCAGAGGATAGTGTAATGCTATTTGTTATAAATCTCCTAGAATTTTGGTTTAATCAAAACTGAGGTGATGCGAAAGCAGCAATATGGTATAATTACATTTTGTTTTTGCTTAAAGCATACAGTCTCTGAAACTTATAAAAAGCTGCAGCAACTTACAGTGAAAATGCATAAGTCAAGAAGAACAAGTTTTATATTGAGCAAGGGGATCCTGGCATTTTGGTCTCTGCTGTGATGGAAGTCCATTGAAGTACAATCCTGTCTCAGTCTTTGTTGATATTCACTCATAGTTCTGGAGATGCAGTAATTGAATAGTCATTATGTTAATGTTTGTAAAACATTTCTATGTGACCAAAAATTAAAAGTAATATTAAAAATAATATAAATAATAATTACATGTTAATTTCTAAAAGAAGCACACTAATGAAGCTAGATCAAGATCAATGCCTGCCGAGAGCATCATTGTAGTATATCCAAAGAAAAGCCTCAATTTAAATTCAAAGAAGGCTTCATTGCCATTCATTATTGATTTGACTTAAACAAAATGCGTCATGAAATTGGTAAACTAACATTTAAAAGAAAGTTCTTAAATTTATGTGAAATGAAGCTTTAGCTCAATTCTTATAAGGATTTGTTGCTTTTAATACATGGGGGGAAAGAAAATTTCCAATTTCTCATGTGAGCTAATTTTTATGAAGACTTTTGCCGTAACAATTTGTTATAACTTGAGAGGTTCATGAGGTTTCAGACAAATGAATTGACTGGTCAGTTGGTGACTGACTGACTGACTGACTGATTGATTAATTTATCAAATAATTGACTGATTGACTGACAAAGGAACATTTTTCATGATAAAAGCTGAAATGTTGTAACCCAAAAGTGAAAATTCTTTCATTTTTACATAAAGATAATGCTTGTAAGCTCGTCTCAAAATCTGAAACACTTTGGAAGTAGGTATTTTGGGTTAGCTATACAAAAAAGGCACTATGTGTAAAAACAAGGCTATAATAGTGGTTAGGAATAACTAAGCATATAATATATTTTATGTTTAAAATTGATTTAAAGCTATTTGCTTTTTGATTAATCAGTAAACAGAGTTACATGTATTTATTTTTCACCTCTTTTTTTTCCATTCTTTCTTTTCTCCTTCTCTCCCCTAGATGCCACTGGCTCTTCAGGCTTGCACTCGACCTGGTCTTTTGGAGGAATTTCAAAATAATAATTATTTGCTGGAGCAGATTATGAAGTGTTTGGAAGCTTATTTGGAGTCCAAAAGAGTTATATTTCCAAGATTCTATTTCCTGTCTAATGATGAGCTGCTGGAAATTTTGGCACAGGTACAGTTATCTAATTATTCTTTTACTTAGAAAAAACACCATAATTGATCCCTTCTCATATCTATGGGTAAGAGTTAGCATTATATAATCAAATGAGAAGGCTCTACAGTAACTTCCCACGCTGATCCTGTTTTTTTTTTTTTGTAGTTTTTCCTGGTTGGTAAGCAAATGCTGGGATGATTTCTTATTTACTAATTTCCTTTCCATAATTTCTTTCTCATTTTTCAGATGTCCTTCTAGATTTTGAGGTGTATGGCAAAGCCAGACAAATGTTGCCGATATTAGCTTAAAAAAAGGAGTATTCCCCATAGACACTAGAAGCCTGGGTTACTTATCACCCTTTCTAGACAGCCCTAGTATTGAGACATCTTTGAGCCTGGAAATGTTAAGGACTTTTGAACATATCTGTGGCCTGTGGTTGCTTCACGTCATCCCTTCTTCTAGAGTGGTGTTAGCTCCAACAGATCTTTGTAGGTCACACTTCATGAGATCTCCCTCTCCATTTTATGACCTATATGTATGTAGCATCATATAGGGCTGAAAGCCTGAGCCTAATTATTCAAAAACCTACTTTATTTCATTATCTTCTATGTTATTCATAAAGTATTCATTTCTAAATGAATAACTGATCTCCTTCCTGTAGAATCATAGCATCACTTTGCCTATATTATACCCTTAGTATGACCATGACAGGATGGCAACATTCTCGGTTTGGGTTGCTCAGTTGGTTAGGCACTGGCCTTCTGATCCCAAAGCCATGGATTCAAACCTGTCTTAGACAATTTTTTTTAAATGTGTTTAAAAGTGTAGGTTTAATGGCATGTAAAAGATCTCCTGCAGATGAAATCTGGCAGCATTAGTTTGATTCTGACAATTGACACTGTCATTAACAAACAAACTATTTTTTTAATAGTTTTGTTGACTTCTGGTTGATGCTGCATCATCTTTTCTTACTTATACCAATGCTTCTGCCTCTTGTTGGGGCCGTCTTCAGGGCTGCTGTGTGATGTATCCTCCTAGTTGCCATTCTTTTTGTATTAGAAAGCCCAAGGGATTTCTTACTGTGATTTGCCTGCTGACACCACCAATCAAAGGCATGAGAACTGACCAGTATTTTACATATTCTTGCAGGTCCTTGCCATGGAGTTAGACGGTCTTCCTGGAGCAGAGCTCTTGGCTGCTGATTGGTATCCAGTATCGCCAATGAGGGAGCTGCTGCATTACTGGTCCTTCTGTGTCTGTCCAAATTACTTTCTTTTGTGCTTTCCTCACTTTTTGCAAAGTTACATCAGATGCTATTCATATGTGCACCGTTGTTAAGATTCATATTTTGAGGATGCCTTGCTATTTCTAGGGCCTCCTTAATTGTCCTTATTTGCCATCTGTGCTCCTTAGCCAGTATCCTTGTTCATCAAATAAAGTTGAGTGATTGATGTTCTCTGCATGTAAGGCAAGAACTGACTTTTCAATGTTTTGTTTGCAGTGGTGAATATGCTGTCTTCTGCGTTCCTCCATGATATGGCCCATTTCACCTATGTAAGTCTTCCCACAGCTACAGGGAACTTCATATAAGAAATAAAAGATGATGTGGCATCAGCCAGAAGTCAGCAAAACTGGCCATAGAAGTCTATGAGAAAAATTATTTTTTATTTTTTAGGGGCAATACTACCCTGCATTGCAACTGTTGCAGATCTATTGCATGTCCCTAGTCTTATTTTCTTTAATTCGGAATTCACATACATAATGAACTGAATCAGACTCTGGATTGTGTTGAAAGCATCTCCAATTTTGGACATTGGTTCCCAAAAATACTGATTGAGGTGGCGCTATGAAAACATGTGAGACTCACATTCAGGAGGTCTTGGGTTCAAACCTCTGAGACAAACCAACATGATTGAAGGTGTTTTCATGGTTTTCCTTGGTCACTAGGCAAATGCTAGGTTATGTACTTTGCTTCACACAAATTTTCCTGTCTTTCATCATCACTGCATTTAATTTCCCTTTTCTTCACTGCCATACGAAGCATTTGGCTGATCCTTCATCCTAGATATGCTATGATCCAAAGTTTACCTGCTTCTTGACAGACTACTGTCCCAAGGTATTGGTTTGTAAGTCCTTAGGGATGCAAATCTCCTGTTTAGTGTAATCTGTTGAAGGAGGAGCAGAAGACTATTTTAAAAACTGAGGCCTTATGGTGAGCAAGTGCTGAGCACCTGTACAGTAGATGGGCGTCTGTCTCATTTGTCAACAGGTAGGATTCACTTGCTGTTCCCAACTGTATAGGTGTCTTGTAAAGAGGCCTATTGCTCATGCTAAATTTTCTCTGATTAATTTAGCTGTTCTTGTGACCTACTTCTTCTGAGAGCTTTGTAATACCTAAACCCTGCATATGAGTTCCAATATGTCTTGTATTCTCTGAGGAAAAGTGGTTGTGTAGAAAAGTGAGGTATGATTGTTATTTGTTCAAAAGTTAATTAAAAAGATTTGTTTATATTAGGTTTTCACTCATAATTCAGTATAATAATTTAGATATTGTATAATTTGTTTCATTGTTGCATGCTTATTTATTTATGTTTATACTTTTGTTCATTTATTTAAGAGATGAAAGACACAAAGTGTTCCACAAACATTATTCTTGATAAAATATATCATCCCATAATGCAGGAGATTTTTCTTTTATGCAGACCAGAAATCCATTTGCTGTTCAACCATACCTCAGAAAGTGTTTTGATGCCATTGCAAAACTTGAATTTGGTAGTTGGGCAATGGAGGAAGTTACTGAAGAAGCAGAAGAGGAACAAGATGAAGAAGAAGGTGAAAGTGCACAAGCTGCTCTGAAAGCATCCACAGACATACTTTCAATGATTTCACCTGAGGGAGAAACAGTTGGATTAACCAGAGTAAGTTTTATGTTATTTTGTTTCTTCACATAAGCAGTCTTAATGGGTCACCACAAGTTAATCATTCTGTTGTTGTAGACATTCTATCTACTTTCTTTACTACTGACAGTAGGTAAGGGAAGTATTGTATTCCATCCAAAACTTTGATACTGAGATTTTACCAGAAATATTTGTTTTGAGTCTCTCTGAATCCAAAAAGAAAACAAACCTTTTTAGAAAAAGATCCATGTGCATGTGGTTTTGTATATGTGTGGGTGTGTGGGTGTGTGTATGTGTGTGTGTATGCGTGTGTGTGTGTGTGTGTGTGTGTGTGTGTGTGTGTGTGTGTGTGTGTGTATGTTTGTGTGTCTGTCAGTCTGTGTGTTGTGAACAAAAATGAAAAATCGGTTAAATGCCTAATTTGATATTTATGTTCAGTATCTTCTAAGAATGTGATATAACAATTTCCAAAAAAAAAAAATCCTTTAACCCCAAATTACCTTTTGGCCATTTTTTTGAAAATGTTGATCTTTTCCATATCAGTGTAATGATTTTGACTAAAATACCATATGTTTAAAATATTTTCATAATAAATGAAGTATATATCTTGAATTTTCTGGGAATAATCTCTGAAATCCTCTCCATTTAGAAGGAATTTTGAATATTCTTGTATAACTAGTACATTTTAAGTGATAGACAAAAGTATACTATATACACATAACTGTAGTTCTTTTAAACACACAGTTTATTTTAGATAAATTTTTTTGTGCCTTAAACCGTTTCCAGGATATCCATTATTAATGGGTTGAGTCATTTAAAAATAAGTCATTCTTTTCAAAGTCATTTCGATATATTCAGGTGTTTCTCTTGATAGCTTGTAAAGAGTATGGAATTATAAGGCCAGTATAAAATGGTAGCATTCAGTTTTAAATAAATATAAACGTTCTTAAGATTAGTTTGTCTACCCATTATTAAACAATAGAGGGGCAGCACATTAAATTTTTACTTCTATCACTAATAGCAAGTAGAGAAAACATTTTATAACCTTACCAACTTAATGTGTGCCTAGTATGAAAAGGTAATTATATGAATTGTGGCCAGCTTTTAATAGATTTGACTATTGCTTTAGCATAGTGTATTCCCTTATGCTAAAGCATGAAGGCTATCCAGAAAGTAATAGATGATTTGGCATAACTAAATAATAATAAAAGTTATCAACATAAAACTTTATTTACAAAGTTACAGTTCCTTACTCTATTTTTCAACGTAATCGTCATTGCTATCAAGGTATTTATTATCAAGTGGTACCAGTTTTTCAAGGCAGATGCTGTACTCTTTCACCACTAAAGATCTGAGCCAAAATGTGACTCACTTTGACGTTTTCATGGCTGGGAATCTTTTCCATCCAAAAAGTCATGTATGGTGTCCAAAGTGAAACACTCTTTTTTGTATATACTGGTTCATTCGTGATTATTTGTAAATTGTGAGCCATTTCCTCACCGAAGACTTGTTCATTGCACTATCACTATACACCTGTGTCATTTGCCTATAAAATTTGATGGGCCAAACATTTGTGCAATCAAAAACATGAATAAGTTCTTTGGCAGTAGAAAAGTATAACATCGGCATTGAAAATCTGATACCTCGTGACAGTAAATATCTTGACAGAATAGAGATTGCATTGACAAATAGAGTTAGTCACTGTAACTTTGTAAATAAAGTTTCATGTTGATATCTTTTGTTATTATTTAGTTATGCCAATTTGTCTGTCATTTTCTGGATGGCCCTCGTATAAATATATTGAAAGCAAATAAAGGGAAAAAAATTATTAGCATGATGTAGGTAAAATAATATTTTGTAAGAATAATTTGAAAACAAGTATAAAAGTCATGACAATGTGACACATCAGGTTTTTAATTTTGGTTTTTCACCACGTGCAGAATCTATGGATAAGTGTTGTAAACTTATTTGTAGCTTTTATCAAAAAAACATGCTGCTATTGTTGAATTGTTGATTTGTTTTTGTGTTATCTTTTAAAACTGCTTCATGATCTCAGATTATTATATTTATTTTGATCTCCCAAAAGCCAGCACAGGTGATTCAGTTTAAAGTGATTTTATTTCACACTGGATCTACTCTTAGAAGCACAACATTATGTGCAACATGTGTAAATGCAAGTTTATGCAATTAATATACAATAGCTGCACAGTTTTAGTAAGGTAATTGGCTTCTATTTCCAAATTAGAATAAAATGTAGAACAGTGCAATAAAATAATTAAAAGTATCATTAGCACATTTCAAAGTGATAATATAAACAAAAAAAAATGAGATCTATTTTCTCCTCTTATATTGAGTGCTGTGGTCAGGGGCCAATGAGAGCATTCAGACACATGCTTTGGGCTCTGTTTTGCCTTTGTTTATCTCAAGTGTGTTTCTTACTTTGGAAGGAGTATAGAATCTTAGTTGAATCTTAAAAGAGACTGCAGTGAAATTGATTTAGTAGCATCAGTTTTGTTGGAATAGTATTTATTCCCTCATAATAGCAGCTACAATTACATTTTTTGTACTCTGTGAATATGATGTATGTATATATAAGCAACAACTATCTTGTATTCTACAATTACATTTAAAGTAATAATCGATGTAAACAATGATAATTTGATTCTTTCATAGTTTAAAACACAATTTTTGGCATTGAAAACTGAAGACTATTAGCCTAATTTTTTATTTTTAAAGAAAAGGAAAACCAGTTTATAGAATGATTTTACTGTAAATTAAGATTTCCATTTCTTATAAAAAGTTGTTCTAATATAAAGTGTATCCTTTAGGGTTTGAAAGTGCGAGGTAATATTGAAGACTGGCTAGGAAAGGTGGAAGAGTCTATGTTTAATTCTATAAGAAAAAGAATGATAGGATCATTGAAAGATTATGTCCAGAGGCCTCTTCAAAAATGGATTGTATCACATCCATCACAGGTAAGTATTTCCCTTTAATCCAGGATAAGGCTTATTGAAATTTCTTATTTGACATAAAACTAAGCTCTTTATTTACTAGAAGATAAATTTTTTTGTAATTTGTACTTTTTCTAACCATACCGATAGGTAGAGGAAGTATTGTATATCACCCAAAAAATTGATGAGGTTCATTGAAAAAAAAAAAAGGTTTTAAAGCTCTCTGAAATAAAAAAAAAAACAATCATTTTAAAACAAAATGTTTATGTCTATGTGTGTTTGCATGTAAATGTGTGTGGGTGTTGGATGTGGTGCATGCATCTGTGTGAGAGAGCTACAGAGATGTAGAGAAATAGAGAGGTAGAGAGAGATGGAAAGCAATACAGAGAGATAAAGAGAGATAGATATAGAGTTTAAGAGAGAGAGGGAGGGAGGGAGGGAGGAGGAAGAAAGAGAGAGGGGGAGGTATAGAGAGAGAGAAAGGGAGAGGGGAAGATGAGAGAGAGAAAGGTAGAGGGGGATATAGAGAGAGAGAAAGGGAAAGGGGCAGATAGAGAGAGAAAGGGAGAGGAGGAGGGGGAGAGATGAGAGTGAGAAAGAGGAGAGGGAGAGGGAGAGAGGGGAAGGGATAGAGGGGGAGGAAGAGTGAGAGAGGGGAGGTAGAGAGAGAGGGAAGGGAGAGTGAAAGAGAGAGAGAGAGAGAGAGAGAGAGAGAGAGAGAGAGAGAGAGAGAGAGAGAGAGAGAGAGAGAGAGAGAGAGAGAGAGAGAGAGAGAGAGTTTTTAAATAAATCCCCTGCATCCCCCCAACCAAATTACCCTTTATGGGCAAAATTTTTCACATTTTTTATTATTTAAAAATGGTTGTTATTTTGATGTTACTTAAGATGACAAGTATTCAACCCAAAGGTTGGTTGCAAGGATAGAATTGTGGGAGAGACCTCAACTCAACTTTCAGATAAGAATGATATGAGGTTGACATTGCCATTTCCTTCCATTGGATACTGATGATGAAAGGGCACACAGCCAGTCAGTCCTTCCAGCAGGGGAGAAAATCCCCATATCAGTACTGGAAATCGAACCAATCCAGAGGCAGACATGCTACCAGTGCACTAACAGGATGGACAGATTTAATATATTTACAAAAAGTTAAATATAGATCTTGTATTTTCTGGGAAGAAGTTGGCTTCACTCAGAAGGAATTTGGTTTAATTTTGTATAACTTATACACTTAATGAGAGACAAACATTTACTCCTCAAAAAACAAAGTATTTAAAATATCCATTTTATTTCAAATAATATTTTTGTGGTATCAACCATTTTTGAGAAATCTGTTATAATTATTTTGAAGTTTTTGTTGTTATTTTAAAAGTGTCAAATACAGATTCAGTGAATTTAGCATATACATTTCCAATGTAGAGGAAGAAAATATTCAAAGTTATAGGAGTAAAATTTGGGCTCCATAGATCCTAAGCTCCTCTGATTGGGGCATATGATAACGTTATCAAGCCCATAATAATGTTAAATTGTAAAGAAAATGAGTGTGATTGTGATAATGTATGCATGCTTTATAAAATAGTTGTCCTACTAATGAAAATAGTGATTTTTATATCTATGCAGCTTTTTTGCTCTACTGGTGAGCTTTTGGTGTTGAAAGTTGTGTTTCACTTATAGAATTCATGTTTATGACCATAGCTTGGAGCTTTTATATTTACACTAGCGGAACAATCTTTATTTTCTTTGTTATCACCATCTTGGCATCCAGAAGTGACAGTAATAGATAGAAAAGCAAGTAAATGGGAAATCACCATGAAATGCAAGAAAATAACATATAAGTAATGTGATTTTGGTAATAGCCTCTGAAAAATTGTGGAAAGATTTATTTTTGCAGACCCATGTTATTAGGCCTGCAAAATGTTAGCCAATTAGGATTAAGTAAAGTTTTGATTTCAAAGAAAAGAATTGCGCACCTATGAAATGTGGGGGTAGCGTGTCTGCCTCACAGTCAAGAGTTTGACAAATAAAATGTATATCTTGAATTTTCTGGGAGTAACATCTGAAGTCCTGTTCATTCTGAATGACTTTTGCATACAAAAAGCTACTATATAAAAATTATAGATATCATTAAAACACACAATTTATGACGTATATCCTTTTACTATGGAGTTGAGAACTTCCAAGATATTCCATGTTATTGGTTTTAGTTTTAAAATACTTAACGAATTTCTGTATAAGAAAAGTTAAGTCCTGGCAAAGAAACAAATTAATACCAACCAGCTTTTAAAACATTTGACTATCATTTTAGCGAGATGTACTCTCTTATTTCCCTTCTGCATAAAAGGAAGCAAGTAATAAGAACATTTCTGGTACTGTTTATCTCAATTAGCTTGAAGTAGATAAGAATCAATTTTTAACAATAACTTGTTTTAGAAATTTAAAGAAAGTCATGTGAATGTAACATATCAGAATTTTTATTTTATCAAAACTGGTCTTAATAATTTTGATAAAAACAAAATTATTTAAGATTTTTACATGAAAACTAAAGTTGCTGGCTTTGGCCTGTAAAATCCTCTTCATTTGGAAGGAATTTCATATAATTTACACTATTGTTTATGAAAATTGCAACACCAAGAAGGAAACTCATGAATGTAATGAATTTAATACCCTAGATTAGGTACAAGACAAGTAACAAATGATAAACTTTTCAAATCTATACATGACCTTTGAGCGCTCATATTCAGTATTTGGTGTGGCCTCCAAGCACTGCAATTAGAGCTGATGTACACTGTGGCATTGAAACAAAGAGGTTCTGAATAAGTTCCTGAGTGATTTCCCTCCATGCAGTTTGTATTTGAGCACAAAAATCCGTCACACTGGTTACTGTGATGCACCAGGTGCCGATGAACCACATCCCAGATATGTTTGTTGGGTGGCATGTCAGGCCAATGGCCAAGGAAGCAATGGTACCTATCGTTCTTCAAAGAAGGCTTTGTACATTCCTCGCAATATGAGGCTGAGCATTGTCCTGCTGAAATGTGACCTGTGCAGATGCCTGAAGCAGGGGGAGTACCTCGGGCTCTACAAGCCGTTCAAAGTGCCCTCAATTCGTTGGAGGCGAGATTGGTTGTTGTAACCAATGGCGCCCCAAACCTTCACACCTGGTGTTTGTCCGCTATGCCACTCAACAGTGCAGCCCTCCAGGTTGTGCTCACCATGGTACTGCTGGCACATATGTGGCCATCACTGCAGGACACATTGAAGCGGGAATCATCTGAAAAGATTGCATTTTGCCACACAGACCCCAGTAACAGTGTTCACGTGCCCATTGCAGTCAAAAGAGCTTGTGGTTCCTGGACAATGGAAGCCAATATATTAGCATGTGTGCAACCAGTCCAACCTGCAGTAGACGGAGACGAACCATTGATGCAGACAAGTTCACACCTGTTGTAGTGCTCCACTATGGATGTAGCTGTACGGTCCATTATGGCTATGTGAACAATATGTCGGTTATCTTCCATGGTCCATACTAGCTCTTCGCCGCATACAACCTTCATCTATCCACTGCTTCCACGCACGCATCACTGTCATAGCAGCATGCCTTGTACAAGCCGAAATGTCACAGTATAACACACCCGCTTCACGGAGAGCGATCAGTCTGCCCCATTTAAACTCACTCACCTGCTGATATAGCTCCCTTTGATGTTGACGAGGCATTCTGGCACTCACTTTATTGTTTCCACCTTGTTTGACAGCTGTGCCTGACTACACTTGGTACAACACTGACCTTGTTGGACCCACACGACAGGGCTCAGCTTGGCCTGTGTGTACCCCATATCTCTGCAAACCTAATCACTTATTGCTTGCATATTCTTCTACACTTCCACCAAGTGTTTGGAGTTATTCGGGAAATGCTTCCTTGGTGTTGCAATTTTCAAAGCGACAGTGTATACTTCTGGTAAATGCTGGGCAATAGGAAAACTTGCTACACAAAAAATGTAGATCTCTTTAAAACACGTTATATTTTTATTTCAAATAATATTTTGTATGGCTCATTTAAGAGAAATTTATAGCAAGCATATAGCATCCAGTTTTAAGCATTTGAATATCACTATTCTCATGGTACATATAACAAATTATGTAATGTAGCTGTTTCTGCAAAGTTTTTTTTTATTAAAATACAGTAGATAGAAAAATAAGCTTTCATAATAATAGTATACCCACTAAAAATAATAGAGGGTAGAGAAAATAATGTGAATGTAACACAGCTAAGAAGTATGCTGTATGAATTAACATATTAAGTAAGGAAGTATGCTAAGAGTGCAAGCAGACTTTGTGAATGAAAGCAATATGAGTGTTGGGGTGAAATGGAAGTTAAAGAGAGCTGCTACATATACATATGATTAATTCCAGTTTCAAATAACATGATGAAAGAGTTTATATGCCATGATTGATAAATGTAATACAACTATTATTAATCTATTATTATACATTTAAAAAAAATACACACACACACATACACATGCACACACGGAGGCACGCATGTACGTGCACACACACATGCGCACACACTCTCTCTCTCTCTCTCTCTCCCTCTCTCTGTCTCTCTCTGTCTCTCTGTCTCTTCTCAGTTTGATGTGTTTCCAAAAGGAGTGTTGCAGCTATCACTCAGTTAAAATGTTGAACATTTTGCATAAGATATCAAAATATTCTATATTTTCTTTGTTGGTTTTTTATTTAAGCAGCCGTAAATATTGTTAATAATAAATTACTAGATGATGATGTAATTGTTTCCCAAAACATATTAAAATTGAGTAAAATAAGTGATCTTACTTCAGTAAACTGTTAGTAAATATATACCACCATTTCAATTTTTATTAGTGAATTTTGTTTGTGGTTCTTTAAGCATTGCTTCTTTGGATACATTGTATAGAAGGAAAGAAAAAATCTAGAATTACAAGTGGAAGGAAAATATTATTTAAGTACACAAAAGTTTTCTTTGTCTGTGTATATGTGTGCACATGTGTGCAAGGGGCTTAGCATTCTCTTGGCTCATGGTTCCCAAAACTCATATATCCAGATATAGAACTCTAAGGTACAATTTAATTCTTACTTTCTCTATCACATGTAAACAACAAAGAAAGCAAAAAATAAGCATTTTGCATTTTATATCGAGCTATCTGTAGCAGCATGCCAAACCTTCTCCAGCATTAAAAATCAGTATACAATAATTTTTGCAAAAGGCAATATAGTTTTATAACTCAGTATTTATATGTACATGGAGGGATATTTTAAACCCTCACCAACATGGATTCCAAAACAGTAGATCAACTATAACAGAGCTGCTGAATTTGTGCATGAAGTAGTAACTCGGCTAGATGAAAAGAGTGAAATTGCAGGATTATTCTTGGATATATCTAAAGTTTTTGACTGTTTTCAGCACTATATACTGATGTAAAAGTTTGAGATTATGGAGTATGTGTGATAGCCAATAACCTTATAGCTTCCTATCTTTCTAATAGAAGGCAATATACAGGAATATTTCATAATATATAATATAGTGAAGTTGAAAGAATCAAATTAGAACAGGGAATATTCAATGTGGAGTACCACAAGGTTCAGTACTAGGCCTATTTCTATTTTTGATCTATATAAATGATGTTAGTGAATGAATAAATAGTAACATTATCACTTATATGAATGATAGCAGTGTTATTATGTTGAGACTAATCAGATTATGAACTGAGTGGCAATGTTAAGGCAACTGCCAACCATGTGTTTGATTGCCCTAACCTCATAAACTTATCAACAAACATAAAGAAAACCACAGTAATCATATTTGAATTATAATACCAGAATAAATTTCAACAATTCTAGCTAACATTAAATGCATATAAACTTAGAGAGTCCAATAATCATCTATTTCTTGGCTTTTGTAGAAGAGGTGTATAAGAATAATGCACTACTTAGCAAGAAAAGAAAGTTGTAAGGAAATCTTTAAAGAAAATAGTTCACTGTTTACTTATTACATTTATATAGGATCACACTACTTGCTTACTCAAGATTCAAATCATATTCCAGCACAGTATTAAGGAAATGCACCAGCATGACACTAGACAGAAGCAAGTTCTCCATATGATTAACCATAGCACAAACTCGATAAAAAAAAAAAAGATCTATATGTTTCTGATGGTCTATTATTACAACAAACTACCTAAACATCTAAAAATGTGTAAAAGGTATTGTATTTAAAAATGAATTTAGAGTAGGTGTATTTAATAAATAAATTTTTGTACTCTATAAATGAATTGTAAATAACATTTTAATAACTTTGTAAATAAGTGTAACCTTTGTGAACTGACTTGATATATGGACTATGTAATCTGATACATGGACTTAATAAACTATTACTACTATTACTATTACAGTAGTGATTACCTCCTGTTTCAGATTGTATTAACAGTTTCACAAATAATGTGGGCCCAAAATGTACACAAGGTATTTTCTGCATCTTCAAATGTAGAGCAAGGGATGAAAAATTTTGAACAAACATGTAATGAAGTAAGTAGGCTTTCTATTTAATGGCATTATATTCTAAAGCTTTAAAAGTATTTCTTTTATAATGTCCTACTTTGGTATAGTGCATGCAATAAGTTGTACCTGAAGTTTTAGTCATCATAAGATGTAGTTATGATTGATTATATTGTGCTTTCTGTTGTCCTGAATGTTACACATTTCTGAGATTTGCTCCTAATAGAATTATTTCTGAAACTGACATTTGCCCACTGTATAATGATTCTAGTAACAACTATTAATAACTGCATTAAACCATATGCATCATATAACAACCTGTACATACATAAGTTAGTAACAGAATTTATGTTGCATGACAAGCCAGCTTGCAAATGTGTGCTGGTCAATAAAACTGTATGTTATATTTGCACTTTTAACTAATGGTGGCATTCAAAGAAATGAATTCTATCTTAGAAGATTAATATAAGAAAAACTAATACTGTTGGTACCATGAAAGGAAATAAGGATATTGCACCTGACATGGCATGCATAAATCAGGTCTGCAATGAATGTACAATATATGAAATAAAAATATAACAAATATGTTTATTTCCTATCAATCAAACAGGAAACTACTAACATTATATCATCAGGCAAGCTGAAAAGGACACAGAGGAGGAAAATAAATCAAATGTGTCCTTGAGTTCCAGAAGAGATGTCACTTTGTAAGATCATCAGCTGTTTCAAGTTGTAACACCTCCAGAGATACCTTCAGCTGAAGAGGTCTTATTGAGTTTGCAAGCTTGCAGTTTAAAACATGCACATTCCATCCACAGAGAAGAAAGAAAAAATGTAACAAAATAGGTGTATGCTATAGTTGGGGGAAAATAGCCAAAATGGTTGGAAATGCAAAAAGTATTGTGTTGTTCTTCACTTGGTGAACTGTTTTGAGATCTCCTGCAACCAAAAATTGTATTAAGCCAAAAAATGATTGAGTTTATGCTTTAAGTAGCTTGCATGCAAAATTTCAGAAAAGAAGTAGTATTGTTAGTAAATTAGAACCAGTTGAAAAATTCAATGCCACAGCCAGGAATTGAACACGATTCTCTTGCTCTCCCTGCAGTTGCTCTGACCATTGTGACAATTGCCGGTATGGCATTCAATCTACCAACTAATTATGTGTGTTAAGGAGCATTACCATTACAATAGAAGTGATATTGGTTGATTTTATATGAAATTTTAAACTTTAACACACTCCAGCAGCTGTACAGGGATTCAAATCAGATTTCTGAGTAACTATGAGTATTTAAATATGATACCAAAGAGTTAGTTCTGTCACACTCAGGTGTATATCAAAACAGAGGCTGTTATAAATAGGAATTAGATTTAAAATTATACATACTACAAAGTAAATATAAAGTATGTCAGGTATGTAAGTTTATGAAGTTAGAACTGCAATGCTGCTCCTAGAAATAAAATTATGCTGATTCAGACACATCAGCCCCACTTAGGCTTTTCCATATGGTCTCTCAATTCAACTGGGGTATCCTTCGAAATTTCAGTGGCTATGAGATACATTAGTATCTGCAGGTCACAATTACAGCTCATATTTGTATGATGGTAAATGGGATTGGCTTTTGTGAAAGAATCTGTGGGGAGAGGAGTTGTGTTGATGGCCAGAGGATACATCAGCTATGTTAGCACATGTATAATAGAACATAGAAGTTATTTTGGGTTAGAGTAAGTTAAGTTGGCTGTTGAAAAATATGTCTCAGAGATCATAATATGGTATTTGGAGATACTCAACTAATTTGAATGTAAGTGTGTCAGTAAAGCAAAGTTAACCTGCATTACGTGTGTTGGCAAACTTGAAAAGTACAATTACTTAATATAGTATAAACTGTACTTCAGTTGAGATAAATGTGTAGCTCCAACCTTCTTAAATATATTTAAATGTAATGACAAGAGCAAGGTTAGTTTTCCTTTCATGCACTGATCAACCAATACTTAGGTTTGCTACATTTAACTCCTCAAGACTATCTAATGAAATGTCAGGCTAGAATCTAATCAAACTGGATTCATTAAGCGATCACCCATGGAAAGCCTTGAACATAATGGTGAGCATTAGTCATACACAAACACATCAAAAGAAAAATAAAAGAATGGACACACTAGGAGCAAAGCAATCAGATTGGTGTGCTTGCCTCTTTTATTTAATTTAGAAAAAATTAGTCAAAGGATATGTTCACTCACCCCTACAGGAGAAGCTAGAGAGCCCCTGAAGTCTTTCACTTACACTAGCTGACTGTCCAGCTCATGCCAAGAGCTTCTCCAGTTACCCAGCCAAATACAAAAGATCACTCCATACAATAGGCAGCCAACCACTAACATGTCAGGTTACACAGATATTAGTCCAGCTACTGCAGTTTCCAAGAGGGTGACCATTGCAATGTTTACAATAAATTAAGGTAGTTATAATATGAGAATAACAGTGTTGCAAATTAAGAAAATGAATACAACCAACAAGTAATGTAAATTATGAAGCTACTTACAGTGAAGGCATAATCAAATTAATAGGTACCGATGAATATCAAAAAGAGTATGAGAATATTTTAAACACAACAGTAACCAATGGTTTTGCTACTTCCACATCATGAAGATAAGCAAGAAATACAAGAAGCAAAAATACATTAAAGACATAACTACCCTGGAAACAAAGGAAGAACCAAAGAAATATTACAAATTTACTTACAATTCATAACTTCACAACAAACTTTGCAAAATTTGTAATAAATTTAACATAAAACTAGCTTCAGCCAATAAATATAGTATAAAAATCTCTTAGGATCCTCATTTAAGGATAAAATACCTCTTATCAAAAAATCAGGAAAATATTCTATTGATTGTTTGGAGTCCAATTCCAAATATATTGGTAAAACCAAAAGAAATTTGGAAAACGCATAACAATGCTTAAACAGTCTGACAAATCTACAGTTGCACACCATTTTTGGCACCACAACCATAAAACTAATCCAGAAATAAAATTATTAAAAGAATTATCCAATCCATTCGAGTTAACAACATGGGAAAAGATTTTTATCCTAAAACACTGCCACACAGCCATGAATTTTGAGCTTCCCCCCATGGATTGCTTATTCAATCTCATTGCCTTCCACCAGATCACAGTATAAACAGTATGACAGCACCAACAGCAGCAGGTTCTGGCAGTAGTGGTCTAACTGCTGAGGATACAGGCAAAGGCTCCACAAAACATTGTTGCACCCAATAAATAAGTAAATGAAGTATGTGTAAATTTAACTCTTTTATTCATTTAATTTAATACAACCAACATTGCACTTCATCATGAGAAGAAACATTCTCTGCAGAAATAAATGCTTTCATTGCTTAAATCCTGTACAAAACTGAGTATTTGTGCATCTACATCAGAAGAGAAAGTTAATCAACAACATGGGAAGAGAAATTACTTAGGTTATATGAATATGAAACACAGAGTGGAGTAGATCACATTCATGACTGAATGAGTGCTCTTGCATCTTCTAGGAGCTGAATAAACTTGCTGCTATAGTTCGTGGAGACCTTGAGCCTCTGCAAAGGAGTATTGTTTGCTGTTTGATAACAATTGAAGTACATGCCAGGGACAATATCACTCTATTGGTTGAGGCAAAGGTCACACAAAGGTAAGCATTAGTATATGTTTCATTATTTAAATGGAACTTCACTTTTGAACTATTCTGTGTATAAAGAATTGAGGTTTAAAGTTGCAGAAAAATGTGACATACTAAATTGTAATAGGTATGATTTTATTAAAGTTAAACTTTGATGGAGTTTTGATGAGTCACACTTATTTACATTCATCTTCAAATTTTAATTGTTGAAAAACATTGAAATGATATCAGGGATATTTGTCCTCATCTTCAGCAGCTGGATGATTGAAGCTCCCTGTTTCTTGCTTCTTTTTCTGCCTCTTACTGCCATATTGAACTTGAGCCATCTGGTGTTAAGGGCACAAGATGAGGACAAATTGTTTTCCAACAATTAAAAAGTAAAGGTGTAAACAAATGTAACTCATCAGAACTTCATCATGAATAATGCTTCACTATTAATAGTACTTCTGTTTTTAATGTTTAGAGTTAAACCAATTTATAATTGTATACCTCTTCAAGTTGTTTTAATCTACAATTTACTCCTAATTAATGTTTTCACATTCTTTTCATATCATCACTGCTGTTAAACTGTTTAATGTAGGCCAAAATATTTCATATAAAACATGATAGCTAAAATTCAGAAGGTTTTACAGCTGCAGCCAAATGGAACCAAAATGTCAAGTTTACCTTATGTTAATAAGTATTTCATATGTACATTTTTCTAAATGACAAAAGTATTGTCAGAAAGGCAGCCCATTTAGGTTATATCATACCTTTTTTATAATGTAGGTATATATTTAATTATAAGTTCATATTTCACAGCAACTCAAAGTTTTTACAGAGTTTGGTTGAAATGAATTTGTCCTCTGCAAATTTAGGAAGTTAATTTAAATAGTTCATAAAATCATGCAATAGCCCTCAGATCTAATACATAATTTATGATGATAATGATGATCACAATAACAATGAAAACGATGATGCTCATGATGATAACAATGATGATGATGATGATGCACATTGGCTACAATGGGGAGTGATCAATAATGGCAACAACCATTTACAGTGACTGATGAAAATGCAAAGATCTAGTAGCCTAGCTGGACTTTATTCAGAGATACTTATTCATCAAGATGATTATTATCTGTTTTAAACTCCAATCTGTGGAAAGTATAATATGTAGAAGCAGTATTACATCTGGCATAATGGATGGAAGATGCAATACAAAAAAATGGTAGTTAATGTATTTCATTGAAGAAAAAATAACATGCTATTATGTCCGCTACAAAATTTGCCTTACATTTGAATTTATAAGTAAAATAGCTGAAACAATTAGAGGGTTCTCTCCTGATGTCAGCTAGCTTGAAAGACCATCTTGAGAGATATTATTAATGCATAGCACAATATCCTTTTTTTTTTCTTTTCTTTCTTTCTTTTTTTTTTTTATTTGCCGCAAAGAGGAAAACAAGTACCTAATGAACCAGAAACTTACTGTACTTTTTATATTATTCCTATAAACTAAACTTACTTAAGTATTTGTTTTCCAGCACCAGTTTTGAGTGGTTAAAGCAGCTGCGATATTATTGGGATACAAGCGTGGAGAACTGTATTGCCCGAATGTCAAATTCAACTTACACATATGGTTATGAATACCTTGGTGCATCTCCGAGATTAGTAATCACACCTTTAACAGATAAATGCTATTTATGCCTGTTAGGAGCTTTGCAGCTGGACCTAGGTTTGTATTAACATGGTGACTGATATTTTCTAATTATAATTATAAAGACCATGCTGGGTAATCTGTTTCACCTTCTCCTAATCATTGTTTCTCCTTTGTCTGAACTTGCACTTCACATGCTATAGTATCACAACTAATACTATGTGCACACCTTTTATTGGGTGTTAGTTTTACGTGGAAGCGAGGGCTGGGTGCAAGAAGAGAGAGCTTACCTGCCTGTCTTTCACAGTGAGTTGCAAAGATTGTTTCTTTGAGGCTCTCAGCTATTATGGTGAATAGGTTATGTAATTAAGTGCAAACTAGCTGAATTATTAAATGACACACAGCACACATGAATGTGTGTAAACTCTGGGCTCTATAGACAGAATGAAACCTTAGCATTGAAACCACTAGATATAAGGATATAAAGCATACTTCATGTATCAATGTTGATTCTCTGTTCTGCTTCCAAAATTGCACGAACCTACCAGATGAGGACTAGGTAGCTAAAGAGCAAGTAATATAAAGAAGCACATATTCTGCCATTTATAACCAATTTTTACAGTTTCTAAAGGCTAAATTGTATCATTAATGAAAAATAAATGTCTTAATTTGGACCACTTAATACTGTTGTTTAAGTTTTAATTTGAACAACACAAATTAAAGCAAACTTACATTAGGAGGAGTAAGAAACTGTTCAAAAAATGTATTTACTGTTTTCTTATTTAATCATGTGAGAAATTTCAATGTATTTCTTGAGAGCGAGCAGAACAGAAGACATGCAGCCAAGTTAGGGAAAAAACCACACATCAAAATGCCAAGTAAGATAGTTAAATATAGAGCAATGGTTAGATTGCTTAAAAGTCTACTGATGAATATATGATCTCCTCTAATTGGTTGGCTGGTTTGATTAAATTTATTATAATGGTAAATCCACTCTGCACTTGAAGAACAAATTGATGTGTTCCATTCACATGACTTTCTCTACATCTCTGCATCAAATTATTCTATTTACTTCATCTAATCGAGAAAAAATTAACAGAAATAGTCTTATTACTTGCTAAGTAGAAGCGAAATATGGGAGTACCATAGATTAAAGTGATAGTCAAACTCTGGTTGCTATGTGACTGAAGTTCCTTTGTTTGTATGGACAGGAGTTGACAAATTCCTGTATGAGAAAAGTATGTTTTTCAAAGCTGAAACCAAAAACAAGGAATATCTAAAAAATGATGAACTCCACGAAAAAAATTTACATAACATAAATTGTGGAAATTTTAATCAAAATCGATAAAGCCATTTTTAAGAAAATCAAAATTTTCGAAATTTTTTCTATGTAAAGGGTAGTTTGGGGTGGGGGGATTTTCTTGAAAATCTTCGTGTCGTATCCTTGGAAGATACCAAACTTAAATACTGTGTTTCATTTCTAACGGTCTTTTGGTTTTTGGGATATGCTGCCCACAGATACGCGCTCCCACACACACACACACACACACAAATACACACACACACACACACACACACACACACACACACACACGCACGCATGCATGCACACATACGAGCACACACACAGACATTTTTCTAAAAATGCTTTTTTTGGATTCAGGAGCCTCAAAACATATTTCCATTTAAATCTCGGTATCAATTTTTTGGGTGCAATACAATAACTTCTCCATACACTATGTACTTAGTACGTATAAAGAAAGTAAAAAAAAACAATTGTTAGTGATCAGATGCTGCAATTTAAAATAAATAGTTAAATATTTTTAAGTATGGTAGGAAAACAATTGCTTTCATACATAACCGTAAATACAGGCTTTTCAAAAGCTTCTCTTGAAGAATGGAAGAACTATCTCTTTCTTTTTACTTTCTCTACACGTATTATGTACATAGTGTATAGAGGAGGTATTGCACTCCACCCAAAAATTCGATACCGAGATTTCACCGGAAATATATATTTTAGGGACCCCTGTAACCAAAAGAGCATTTTCAGAAAAAGTATGTGTGTGTGTGTTTTTTTTTTTTTTTTGGTAGTGTTTTAACACCCGCTTTAACTACTTATGGCACCGCAGGTGGTGACATTGATGATACATGAATGATGATGGAGCACCAGTGGAATGCTATGGTGGGGGAAACTGGAGTACCCAGAGAAAACCCGTCCCAGCGCCGCTTTGTCCACCTCAAAAGTCACATGCGGTCGCTTGGGATCGAACCCCGGCCATCTAGGTGAGAGGCAAGTGGTCTAATTATTCGGCAACGGCGCGGCTGTGTGTGTGTGTGTGTGTGTGTCCGTCCATGCATCAGTGTGTCCATGTGTCTGTGAACACGATAACTCAAAAACGAAAAGTTGGTAAAATACCAAACTTGGTATTTAAGTTTAGTATCTTCCAGCGATGCGACATGAAGACTCTGAGAAAAATTCCCCCACCCCAAACCACCCTTTACATGGGACTTTTTTAAAAAATTTTGATTTTGTTAAATGGCTCTAATGATCTTGATTAAAACATTGTTTATTAAAGATATTTACCTGAAAAATAAAATGTATATCTTGAATTTTCTGGGAATAGCCTCTGAAGACTACTTTATTCTGGATGAATTTTACGGAATTTTGCATAACTGCTAAACCATAAGAGATGGACAAAAACTTACAGCACATTAAAACACACAATTTAAGTTATATGCATTTTTTTCGTGGAATTGATCGTTTTTGAGTTATTCCTTGTTTTTGATTTCACCTTTAAAAACATACTTTACTCATACAGAAATTTGCCAACTCCTGTCCATAAAAACAAAGGAACTTCAGTCACATGGCAAATAGCTTTTGACTATCACTTTAA
Organism: Hymenopus coronatus; assembly: GCA_030762935.1. NCBI lineage: Eukaryota > Metazoa > Arthropoda > Insecta > Mantodea > Hymenopodidae > Hymenopus > Hymenopus coronatus. Next base: position 92,774,604 of record CM060898.1, read on the forward strand.
CCTATGGTACTCCCTTATTTTGCTTCTACTAACAAGGAAGCAAGTAATAAGACTATTTCTGCTAATTTTTTCTCAATTATATGAAGTAAATAGACTCATTTGTTGCAGAGATGTAGAGAAAGTCATATGAATGGAACACATCAGATTTTTTTATTATATTTATTTTGGATCTTTTTAATACCATGGTTCATTTTGAAACCTTTCAAACTTTGCACAATAGAAACGGTAATGTTTACTTTACAGTAATTTCAAAAGTTTGCCATTTCTTATTAACTTTAGAGTCTTTTTTGTTGTGTGGTAGTTATCTACAGCACTTGGTACATCAGTGAAGCCAACCTGGTCTTCATATGGTTTATTTTCGATATTGCCATAGGATGTGTTACTGGTTTCACATTTCAGTAGTGGTTCTTTATATGAGTGTGTCAATTTGAAAATGACCAATTCATAGGCAGGTAACAATTACTATTTGTTTTCAATATTCAATTGTTTGGAGAGGTTCAAAGGTGGATTCAGCAAGGACATCTACCAATTTGCATGGGATATTAATCATATTTCCACTCATTTTTCCATAAGTAGTTGTTTCAGGTAGCTAGTGCTATTTGTGTGTGATGAGGTTATTCTACAGTCAATTATCGCCCTTCGTAGTGTAATGGTTACCATGCTAGCTTCATATATCCAAGGTCGCGGGTTTAAACCCGGCAGAGGACGATGGATTTTTTCGGAAGGGAAGTAAAGCCGTTGGTCCCGTGTCGTAGATTTACGGCACGTAAAAGAACCTCAAGCCTGATAAGAGAGGCCTCTGAGCAAAATTAAGTGGTCTTTCATGCCCAATATAGAATGGGACGCTGAGAACCACAGCAGTTAAAGAGCGTCCATAAATAACATGCCATTTCCATTTCTACAGTCAATTAAAGAGTGTTTGGTGGCTTCCTTTGCACCTTTATCAGTTTTTTCATTTCCTTCAATATCTGCATGTTAGAATACCCAAATGAGATTACTTGTTTATCAGAGCGATAAATGATAAGATATAAGCAAATACATCACTTATTAAAGGCTGTTTATGACTTAGATTCTGGGTGGAGAATTATGCATAATGAATCAGTGTAAATTGTTAATATCATGATTATGTTAAGGCATTTTATGGAATCATTTAATAAATGCTTTAGGTATGGTGCCCATGAAAGTTTCCTGTTGACTATTGGTCCAAGAATTTTGATATTTTAACATTCTTGAGCATATTTGTATTTATGAACAGATCTAATTCTGTCATTTTCCTTGGGAAAGTAATACAGTTTGTTTTAGATATGCAGAACTTAAGGTCAGTGTCTAATGACCTTTGCTGAAGTTGTTGAAGAGCAGTTTTGAACAATACTTATGTACAAGTTATATTGTTACTTTTGCAGAAAATTCTTATATCATCGGTGTATTGGGCAAAACTTTAAACGTTCATATAGATATTTAATACAATTTTTAATTCCACTGCCTCTGCAGTCAGTGGTCAGTGTTCTGGCTTCTCAATCGAGCAGTCTCAGATTTGATTCCTGGCTATGGTAGGGAATAGGGAATCTATTCTATATCCCCCATAGAGCCTGGAAGTTTGACTGTGGGAGCCAATGTGAGTATTTTTAATGTTAAAAAATGATAAAACCAACATTAAGAAACTCCACCATTCAGAGAGTAATACACATCAGTTGTTTCTTAAGTTAAAGTTCCCGACATGACTAATGAAGTTAAAGGGGAGTTTTGCAAAAACTTAAAAAAGATACAAAGCATAAAGTTGCATTTGATACTGATCTTTGTGGGATTCCATTATCAATCTTAGCTTATTTGAATTGTCCAGTGATTATGATTTGGGGGAAATCATATGTAGTAAGGGCATAGAGTAGATAAATATCTTAGAAATACAAGAGAGATTATATTTTTTGTTTTTGGCTTTAGAAAAAGACTTTGATACAATTTGTAGAGAGGCATTGTGGATTAAACTGAGGAGAAATAAGGAAGTAAGTGAGAACATTGTTAAGGTTATAACACCAGCAGAATATTTTGTACATCTTAGGCAGGAATGTAAACTAAACTCAATCTTGTTTCATTTGTTTTAATAATAAATCAAAACTACTACACATTTACCAATGATAAATACTATAGAGATACTAGGATAGCTTTTTGTGGATGATCTAGTAACAAGTTGTATAACAAATGTAGGATTAAAAATCTGATGTGTTCCATTCACATGACTTTCTCTATATCTCTGTAAATTATTATTGTTAATAAGCTTATCTTTTATTTATTTCATGCTAATCGAGAAAAATTAGCAGAAATAGTCTTATTTCTTGTTGTATTGTAAGCAGAAGCGAAATAAGGGAGTACCATAGGTTAAAGTGAAAGCCAAAAGCTGGTTGCTATGTGACTGATGTTCCTTTGTTTATATTGAGAGGAGTTGACAAATTCCTGTATGAGAAAAGTATAAGTTTTTCAAAGCTGAAACCAAGTAAAAGGAATATCTCAAAAACGATCAACTCCACGAAAAAATGTATGTAACATAAATTGTGTGTTTTAATGTGCTCTACATTTTTTGTGGGTTAAGTTTTTGCCCATCTCTTACGGTTTAGTAGTTATGAAAAATTCATCCAGAATAAAGTAGTCTTCAGGTCGTCTCCTTAGCACGGTGGTAGCGCAGCTGCTTACCAAGCAGGAGACCTGGGTTCGATCCCCAGTACCGGCATGGGGATTTTTCCCCTGCTGGGAGACCTGGCCCGGGGTGCACTCAGCCTCGTAAGGTCCCTGGGGGGCCAATTGAGGAGCTACTTGATGGAGAAGTAGCGGCTCCAGGTCATGAGGACCGCATTAACCGGCCAGGAGGGACTCAAGGCGCTGACTACGTCTCACCCTCCAATACTGCACCCCATCCATGACGTCTGTAGTGGACTGAGATGGGGGACGCAGCAGCCGGGCGGTAGGCCAAGGTTCCCCGTGAGCTGTCGTGCCAAGGAGCTATAAAGTAGTCTTCAGAGGCTATTCCCAGAAAATTCAAAATATACATTTTATTTGTCAGGTAAATAAGTTTAATATACAATATTTTAATCAAAATCGTTAGAGCCATTTTTTAGAAAATCAAAATTTTCGAAAAAAGTTCCATGTAAAGGGTAGTTTGGGGTGGGGGGATTTTTCTCAAAATCTTTGTGTCGCATCCCTGGAAGATACTAAACTTAAATACCAAGTTTGGTATTTTACCGACTTTTTGTTTTTGAGTTATTGTGTTCAAAGGCACATGGACACACGGACACACACACACACACACACACACACACACACACACACACACACACACACACACACGGACCTTTTTTTGGATACAGGGGACCCTAAAACATATATTTCCGGTGAAATCTCGGTATCAAATTTTTTGGTGGAGTGCAATACATTCTCTATACACTATGTACATAGTGAGTATAGAGAAAGTAAAAACTATTAGGCATGTTCTGCAAAGAATGGAATCTAAAGATAAATGTAATTAAATCTAAGATTATGGTGGTGAAGAAACATTTCAATCTAAAAAAACCAGGAGAAATGGTGGTGGGAAGTTTCATAAATTGAGGTAGTCAAACAAATAGATTTTCTTAAAGTTAGATTATTTAATAATGGAAAATAAATTGATCAAAAAAGAAAAGCATTAATAGAAGGAAAAATGGCTATGAATCTAATTAAATCTTGTTAAATAAAATATAAAATATGTAATTAAAATGGCTGATAAAAGTATGTAGTTCAGCAGAAGAGAGTAGTATTATATGGAATAAAATTTGGAAACCAGATGAATGATGGAAAGCAATAAATGTAATAAATAGATTATTTGAAGATTTGTCCTGGGCTTGCCTGGAACTTTGCCTAATGAGGCTACTGTTCTGAAACTAGGAAAATTAGGTTATAAAAGCAAGGTGATGTTACAAATGTTATAGAAAATGGAAGCTAAATGAGAAGAATACCATCCAATAATTATTGGTAACATAAGCAAAACTAAGGGGAAAGAGACTGAAAAATTGAAATATTTACAGGAAATGTGTATGGGGTTCAACATGGCTAGATAGAGAATGAATAAGAGAGGAATGGAAAGAGATAAAAGCAAGAATAGAGAACTTTGGAAAACAGGAATCATGGGCTAAACTCAATGATAATAGCTCTCTGAAATTATATAGAACATTGGAAACTGACTGTGGAAGAGTAAAATATATTGAAGGTTGCAATAATGTAGGAAGAGAAGGATTGGCATAGCTTAGAACAGGAGTATTGTACTTAAGTGGGATAAGAATTGGATGTGTTAAGTAAAGTTGGTTTGGAGGTTCAGTTTCGGCACTGGCTTACTGATCCTAAAATCTTGGGATCCTTATTGATGGCTTTTAGGTGTGCTTAAAAGCCAGAGCCCCATTCAGTTTATTTACTAACATGTAAACAGGACTCCTGCAGAATGAAATTCTGGCTGATATGATGCTGGCAATTGACGGCATCATTAAAAACCAAAATATTTAAACACATTAAGGGAAAAATGTGTAATGTGTAAAGTGTAAAGAAGCAGATAGCATTTGGTATTGCATTCTGGAAATAACATTTAAAGGTACAAATTCCTTCTACTAAAATGGGAAAAGTTACTAAATGAAATAAAAGAGTAGAATTCCCAGTTTAAGATAAAAGGAAAGCATAAAAAGCATGGAAAAGTTGTTGGTAGGGTAAGACAAATAGATGCTATGGAAAGTAGTTAAATAAATGAGAATGACAATGTCAATAATATTGTATAAAGTTAGTATAAGATATATAAAAATATTCTAGAATTCAATATGACTGCTTCATTATATATACAACCACGTATTAATTATAATGGGTTATAAAATAAATATAACTCCTTAAGTTGAGGTAAATATATTGGGAAATAAAGGATATTATTAGTTAGTAATAAGCAGCACTTTTTTGTATAATCGGTATTCAGAAGTTGGTAACTATGATGTATATTTGAATTAAATTCTGTTCTAGTGTTACTAATTACAACTCAGAACAATTTTGAACTTATTTTGCAATTAAAAACATGTATAGAAAAGTTGGTGTATAAATTCATTCATAAATAATTGACTAAGCAGCCTGTAGAATATAATACTCGAGAATTTGAAAAACAAATTGAATTATATTAGTTATACTGTTGTACATTGTTTATGATTTTTATAGTATAGATTTTGAAGTTTTCTTTTTCCTTTCTTTTCTTTCTTTCTTCCTCCAGCTGAACCCTATTGCAGTTATTGTAATTACCAAGTGGCAAATCAACTATCATCATATTAATTTTCTTTATCTTCTTAAAGAATAGAAATATTCAGTTTTGATTATTATATTTCTAATAAGTTCTTTGCCTGTTTTCTTGTGTTAGATTCCCTACAAGTTCCTAAAATATCACTTTATACCTATTTTCTAGGAGGAGCACCAGCTGGCCCAGCAGGGACTGGTAAAACAGAAACAACCAAAGATCTGGCTAAATCTATGGCAATAATGTGTGTTGTCTTTAATTGTTCAGATGGCTTGGATTACAAGGTATTCACTTTAATATATTTATAACATACTTAAGATATTAAAATATTAACTACACAAAAACGTATAGTCAATAGAAATTTGCTCAGAGGCCTCTCTATCAAAATTAAGCAGTCTTTCACACCCTATTTAGAATGGGACGCTGAGAACCACAGCAGTTAAAGAGCATCTGTAAATAACACGCCATTTAACCAGCTTTTGACTATTATTTTAACCCGTGCTCCCTTATTTCGGTTCTATTTACAAGGAGCCATGCAATACAACTATTTCTGTTAATTTTCTCTTGATTTGCATGAAGTAAATAGAAGTATAAGCTTTTTTAAAATTATTTGTTGCAGAGAAGTAGAGAAAGTTATGTGAATGGAACACATCAGATTTTTTTGTAAGCACTGTCAATAAATTGTTGTTGCCTTTTCAGATGTCAAATAGGATAAATGTAGTCTGTGCAAATGAGCTAGGTATTATTAAAACCAAAACTACCTTCATGCATATAATGTACTAAAAACTCAAAACAATTACTTCATGGAAGCAAATAAATATCCTCAGCCAAGTGTTTTAAAGATTTATCACAAGTCCAGCAGAGTACAAGTAGAGGAGACTTCAGCTAATTATATTTTCAGATTCCTCATATGCTCACATCTATTTATGTGATCTGACCTTTTCTAACAAATAAATCTAAATTTGACATTTACAGCTAATGGGTCGATTTTTTTCTGGGTTGGCTCAATCTGGAGGCTGGTGTTGCTTTGATGAGTTCAACAGAATTGATATTGAAGTTCTCTCAGTAATAGCACAGCAACTCATCACCATAAGAAATGCTAAGGCTGCAAAACTACCACGGTATGTATTTTCTTTCTCTACATGTACTATATACATAGTGTATAGAGAAAGTATTGTAATGCACCCAAATATTTGATACTGAGATTTCACCGGAAATACATGTTTTAGGTCCCCCTGAATCCAAAAAAAGTATTTTTGGAGAAAGGTCAATGTGTGTGTGTGTCTGTGGACAGCATAACTCAAAAACGAAAAGACTGTTAAATACCAAACTCTGTATTTAAGTTTGGTGTCTTCTAAGGATGCGACACAAAGATTTTCAAGAAAATCCCCCCACCCCCAACTACCTTTTACATGAAACATTTTTCAAAAATGTTGATTTTTCTCAAAAAATGGCTGTAACAATTTGGATTAAAATATTTTATATGAAATATATTTACCTGACAACTAAAATGTATATTTTGAATTTTCTGGGAATAGCCTCTGAAGACTACTTTATTCTGGATGAATTATTTTACAGAATTTTGCATAATTGCTAAGATGGATGTAAGAGATGGACAAAAACACAAAAAAATGTAGAACACATTAAAACACAATTTACATTATATAGGTTTTTCTCGTGGAGTGGATCGTTTTTGAGATATTCCTCGTTATTACTTTCAGCTTTGAAAAACTTATACTTTTCTCATGCAGGAATTCGTCAAATCCTATCCATACAAACAAAGGAATTTCAGTCACATAGCAACCAGCTTTTGACTATCACTTTAACCTACGCTACTCCCTTATTTCCCTTCTACTTACAAGGAAGCAAGTAATAAGACTATTTCTGGTAAGTTTTTCTTGATTAACATGAAGTAAATAGAAACAAGCTTTTTAACAATAATTTGTTACAGAGATGCAGAGAAAGTCATATGAATGGAACACATAAGATTTTTTTATGCAAATGTCTGTTTTAAGAAGGTCACAAAGTAGCACATATGAGATAAAATTGCCTAATGGTGGAGCTCCTGCTGTGCTATGGATTCCAGGTGGATTCCCAGCTAAGGGATAGGGAATTTTTCTCTAGCCCAGATTATTCCCTGTCCTCCTGGAAGTATGAAAGAGAGTGTGAATGTGTGTGTGAGATGAACAAAATTTAAAAAGAAAAGGAAGAAGAAGAAAATAGTGACGCAATGACAACAAACGGTATTCAAATTAACACTATTGCAAAATTCCACTGATAGGACCATGCAGAAAAAGAAAATTGCCTAGCAAGCATTGGGGTAATGGATAGAGAGTTTGGATAGTTATTTATCTCTTCAGGGGTCAACATAAATATATAGGACTTGATTTTTATTATGCGGTTATAGTGGTAGGACAGTATCAAAGAACGTTGGAGCCTTGGTGAATTATTTTCTTATGAGTTCAAGGTAGTTCCTAAAAAAACATTGTAAAAGGTTTCTTTCTTGTATTTATTTATGCATGGAATTTGCTTACAGAAGTGTTTGTTTATGTTTTGATGAGAGCATTGCCCGATATCAAGAAACTGGCTCAGTTAGTCAAAAGAAACAGGGGACACATCAAAATTAACCATAAAAACCCTCAAAGTAATTCAAAATTCATGATGCATCACTCATGGATGTCATTGCATCAGCTGGGGAGGTTAACCAATTTACCCATTGGTTTTTGTTACATAGCTGTCAGACAATACAAACTCATAGTACATCATAAACTAAAAGAACTAGATCTGTCTCTCAACATAAATTTTTGTAGATTTTCTTTTCACAATTTTGAGGCAGATGAGGAGTTTGATATATTGTTTACATCCAACAAAATCTGGCTCCAGCACAATTCCATGTCAACATGCAAAATCAAAGGAAATGGAGCTCAGACCCATCTTAAAAATTCATATAGCTGAATCTCTGCCCTGAACATGAGGCATACCTGAAAATGGAGGTTGTTTTTACCAGTATAACATTGTGGAAACAGGGATGAAAAATGAAGTTATAAGTGTTTTTACTTAGTTTTGTGAAGAATAGTTAAAAAATATTTTATCATACATCAGTTCTTCAAAAAGATAATGAATGTAAGTACAGCTGATTCATGATTATCAATAATTGGGATTGAGAATACCTCAGATGTGAAAACATACATGGTGATTATGTGCTAATAGATTGGGAATGACTCCCCCCTCCTCCAAAAAATGCTTTAAAATTTAAATTGAATTCTTTATTAGTTTTATTCAAAGATAAATGGATAACAATATTAAATGAAAAGATGATTGCTTTAGAAATCTGCTTAATTTTGCTCAGAGGCCTCTCTATCAGGCTTGAGGTTCTTTTACGTGCCGTAAATCTACGACACAGGACCAACAGCTTTATTTCCCTTCCGAAGGAAGCCATGCTAAGAATTTTTACGCCCGAAAAAATCCATCGTCCTCCGCTGGGTTTGAACACACGACCTTGGATATATGAAGTTAGCATGGTAACCATTACACCACAGAAGTTTTCCACACCCAGTATAGAATAGGACGCTGAGAACCACAGCAGTTAGATAACACTACTAACTTCTGCCTCTCTCGGGCGCTGACACTGTAGTGATACAAAAATAATATGCATTTTATTTTTCAACAACTCATTTGTTTAGCCTGGAATCTTGATTAACTATGAGCCACTATTTTTTAATGCAAAAAAAAAAAAAAAAAAAAAAAAAAAAAAAAAAAAAATGAAAATCTGAATATACTGAAAACTGACCAAGATAGAAAAACCTTTTAAACCACTACTTTTATATCAAATATTTTTCATGTTATTCATGTTCATTATCCCAGAAAATGTTATAACTATATTTATAATTAATATTATTTCAGCTTCATGTTTGAAGGAAGAGAAATTAAACTGAATCCTACATGTGCTGCCTTTATCACCATGAATCCTGGATATGCAGGTAGAACAGAGCTTCCTGATAATCTAAAAGCTTTGTTCCGACCAGTGTCAATGATGGTCCCAGATTATGGTAAGGCTATTAAGTATTTTTATAATGCTATATCTATTAGAGTTTTATTGCTTTTAATATTTTGTGTGTGGTTGACTTAATAAAAATGTTACTTTATTTATTTCTAGGGCTAATTGCAGAAGTTATTTTGTATTCAGAAGGTTTTGAATCTTCCCATGTTTTGGCTAATAAGATGGTCCAGATGTATAAGTTATGCAGTGAACAATTATCTCAACAGGATCATTATGACTTTGGAATGAGGTATAGCACTCAAAGATTAATGCATTTGATTTTGTGAAACGTTAAAAAATATGGCAATATTATTAATTTAAAGTGTGTCTCATGTTTAAAAGGCAGTGCATGTTAAGTGGAGCACATTATCTTAAAATTTGGCACTCAGCTGCAATAGGTCTACTAATTCAGTGTCATTTTGTAAATTATACATCACCAAATAGTGAAATATGCTCTACTATATAAGCCTATTGTAAGACATTTATTTCTCACATTACTTTATCTCTATTTATATTTTTAGTAGTTTGAATACATTTTACAGTCATAATAATATAAAATATGCAAATATAAAATGCTAAAAGCTTTAATTTTGTCTGTCATGGCATTTTTAATCCTGACAAAACTGCATTCAGATGTTTGAAAACAGCAAAGACTGAATGATGTGTCTCATTATGTTTTGAGCTATTCCTTTGTATTGCATTAACCTAATGTGTTTTTGTTTCACTCACCCTATTTCCTTTCTATTTTAATGACATTATCACAGGTCCTTTCATTTGTATCTTTTTTATCCTATACATTACTGTTGCTAAACACCCAGTAGCATTAGCTGTTCAATTATTCCCTACTAACACTCATTTTACTTGAATAATCTAACACATAAATTATTAAAATAAGAACTGAAGTTTTCCTGGCGACGTGTTAATTCAAAATCTTCTCGGGCTTCTAGCCAGGTAAAAACTTGGCTTGACACCAACGTTTCGAAGAAGTGCATCTTCCTCATCTTCAGGGTGAACTGATGGTTTGAGCTTGCGGAGACTGGTATTTATAAGAGCTGGGATGAAGCTAACAGGACGCACTATTGCCACACGCGTTTCTGAACACCAAAGATCAATAAGGCTTATGCAACCTGAAAAATCTGGACTGGCTGAACACTGTATAGAACAGAGCCACAGAGCTAACTTTACTAACACCAAGATAGTGGCAAAGTGTTCGAACTACTGGGAAAGGAGAGTAAAAGAAGCTTTAGCCATCTCATCTGAAACAAATAATCTAAATCGCGATTCTGGCCTACAATTAAGTTCAGCATGGACACCGATGTTAAAGAGCCTTAACACCTAATCCTGTACCTGCAGTCTTCCAAGACTTATTTTCTAGCAGGTGCGTGCTCAAACACAAAACATTAGCCGAATAACTGCTATAAATAGTTTTCTACGAAGTCCGTGCCCATGTCTCAGTCATCTTAAATACCAGGCCATAATATCTCGTGAACCAATCAGATGTTAGCTTCATCCCAGCTCTTATAAATGCCAGTCTCCGCAAGCTCAAACCATCAGTTCACCCTGAAGACGAGGAAGATGTACTTCTTCGAAACGTTGGTGTCAAGCCAAGTTTTTACCTGGCTAGAAGCCCGAGAAGATTTTGAATTAACATAAATTATTATTTTTCATTTCTTTCTACCAATCATTTGCACACGATTCTTCCAAACTTCTCCTTCCATAACTATAAATATTCATTCACATACAAAATAAATAGCTTACATTAACACTCCAAATGCCCCATGCGCTATAAACACTTCCTTACAAACTTCTTTTAACTTTTGGCTGCCTTACGACTGTGAGCTGAATGAATAGATGACAATGAGTGCCAGAAGTTACAGGATTCTGGCTTGTTTTAAAAACGTTTTCCAATCTATGCCAACTTTTTCTCTTATTTGGTCCCTGTTGTAAACCCAATAACTACTTACTACTTTTCTATGGCTAGGTATAGAATTTTCTGTAAATCTTTAATTTTAAAAATCATAACACTCATTTTATTAAAGATAGAGGATTCAAACTAGGCAGGTATGAACATTCTAATTTACTCTAGCTAGGAAAAAATATTGTTATATTCTGATCTTTAGTTTTTATTACTGCATGATAGCACAGAAACAGCAAATATCAGACTTTTATTGAAAAATAAATTTTGCATAGAAATTTTGGGCCACAGAAATCTAAGACTATGGAAGTGATGTAATTTGACAAAGATAATTGAAATATTTTTCTTTTTCTTTGTAACTGTGTACGGCAATTTCAATACCAACATTAGCTTTCTTTCAGATGTGTTAGATACCTTGTAAATATAAGATTAAATCAGGATTAGATTCACTATCCAATTAGTTTTAGTAGTCTGCTTTGTAGATGCAATTGAATATAAACTAAACTTGTTATTGCTGTATTTGTTAGAGAGTGTTCTTTTTAATAGCTTTGTAGTGCTTGTATTATGAGCTACCATCTTATTTTTCAGGGCTGTAAAAAGTGTGTTGGTAATGGCAGGTAGCCTTAAACGTGCCAATCCAGATCAGACTGAAGATATTGTGCTTATTAATGCACTTTGTGACAGTAACTTACCAAAATTCTTAGCAAACGATGCTGAATTGTTTCAGGTAAGCACAACTTGCATACTTTATAATATGTGAAAACTGAAGCTAGTAACAGTGAAATAACACAAATATTAATATACAAATTAATCATTTGTAACATAACTTCACTTATATTTATGAATAAAATCCAATCAAGGAGTAGTTTTGCAATCCAATTGATTGCATCTTCAGCTCAGCTTCTTTCTTGTTGTTTATTTATGTCATTATGGTTACTGCTATTAGGTGATTGAGTGTTTTCTATGGTATTGCAAACTACTGGAATTAAAACACATTTGGTGAGTGAATCAATTGGCAGTAAATCAAAATTCATTGCATGATCTCTATACTTTAAATAAATATTTTCTCCCAAACCATTAAATCTAGTGTTTATTTAAGTGTTTTAATCATTCAACTTCTGGATTGATTTCATGGTTAAATGTCCAAAAATGATCTGTCATAGCTGTTTTATTAGTTTATTTGTAATTAATATTTCTAATATGCTCCTTAACTCTGGTTTCCAAATGGTGTTTTGCTCTTATCAGATGCTTACCAGATTTTTATTTTTTGAAATTTTGCCTTTTTCAAAAAGACTAAAACATTTGTTATTGTATGTTTTTTGAGGAACCAATGTTCCTTAAAAATGTTTGTGCATTTTGTTTTTGCTCAAGGGTGATAAGTAAATTTTTACTTTCTCCATATGCACTATGTACACAGTGTATAGAGAAAGTATTGCACTCCACCAAAAATTTGATACCTAGATTTCACCGGAAATATATGTTTTAGGGTCCCCAATATCCAAAAACAGCATTTTCACAAAAAGGTCCGTGTGCGTGTGTGTGTGCGTGTGTGTGTGTGTGTGTGTGTGTGTCCGTGTGTCCATGTGTCTGTGTGTCCGTGTGTCTTTGAACATGATAACTCAAAAACGAAAAGTCGGTAAAATACCAAACATGGTATTTAAGTTTAGTATCTTCCAGGGATGCGACACGAAGATTTTGAGAAAAATACCCCCACCCCCAACTACCCTTTACCCTTTTTTGAAAATTTTGATTTTCTCAAAAATGGCTCTAACGATTTTGATTAAAATTTTGTATATTAAACATATTTACCTGACAAATAAGATGTATATCTTGAATTTTCTGGGAATAGCCTCTGAAGAGTAGTTTATTCTGGATGAATTTTACTAAATTTTGAATAACTGCTAAACCGTAAGAGATGGACAAAAACTTACTACACAAAAAATGTAGAGCACATTAAAACACAATTTATGTTCTATACATTTTTTTGTGGAGTTTGTCGTTTTTGTGACATTCCTTATTTTTGGTTTCTGCTATGAAAAACATATACTTTTCTCATACAGGAACTTGTCAACTCCTATCCATATAGACAAAGGAACTTCATTGACATAGCAACCAGCTTTTGACTATCAGTTTAACCTACAGTTGTCCCTTATTTCACTTCTACTGACAAGGAAGCGAGTAATTAGACTATTTCTGCTATTTTTTTCTGATTAGCATAAAGTAAATAGAAGTATAAGCTTTTTAAGAATTATTTGTTGCAGGGATATGGAGAAAGTCATGTGAGTGGTACACATCAGATTTTTTAAAAATGTAATTATCTTTTCTCAAGAGTAGAGACTTCCTTATCAGCTTTCTGATATTTCAACTTCTCAATTTTTTTATTTATAAAATCAATATTAAAACCATTAATTAAAGCAGTGCTGATAATATGTTTATTTATTGAATTCATCTTTATAAATTAAACCATTAAAACAGCAAATTTATGAAAAAGGGTAAAAGCTTTTATTTTTTGTACAATCATTAGTATGAGTTGATTTTCTAGGCAACTAATCAAGATAAACATTAGCAGAATGTTCTTGCTACTGAGTTTGTTATAAGTAGAAGGGAGCTAAGGAATACACTATTCTAAAGATAGTCAAAAGTTTTAAAGCTGTCGCTATGCAATTGTTATTGAAATTCACTTATTTACATGGCCTGGAGTAAAACAAAAGAAATGCAGACAATGTCCTATTTGATAAAAATATATTTTAAAATTGAAACCATTAACAAGGTATATCTCAGAAAATAAAATTGTAAAGGACCTAAATTGTGTGTTTTGGCAAGATCTACATTTTTTGTGTAGTAAGGTTTTGTCTATCTCTTACAGTTTACCAATTATGCGAAAGTCATTCAAAATGAAGAAGACTTCATGAGCTATTATCAGGAAATTTAAGATTACATTTTATTTGTCATGTAAATATCTTTAATATGTGTTTTAATCAAAATCATTAAGAGCCATTTTTGAGAAAACCAACATTTTTGAAAAATTTTCCAAGTAAAGGATAGTTTAGGGTGGGAGGATTTTCTTGAAAAATCTTCATCTCACATCTTTTGGAGACACTAAACTTAAGTAACAAGTTTGGTGCTTAATGGATTTTTGAGTTATGCTGTCTACAGGCATGTGCGCACACCCACATACATGCACGCATGCACACACGCATACACACACACACACTCACACTCACACACACACACACATACATGCACACACTCAGACATATAGACAGACACATATAGTAACCTTTTTGGATTCAGGGGGTCTCAAAACATATATTTCTGGTGAAATCTCGGAATCAAATTTTTGGGTGGAATACAATACCTTTTCTATCTACTGTGTACATTGTACGTATACAACTTTTATATTTATAATTATGTTAGTTTAAGTTTATCTGTAAATGATGATGTATGTATAAATGTGAAGTTTAATAAATATGAAAAATCTGGCAGATTAGCCCTGGTTTAAGTAATTAGGTACCAGGGTAATTATATAGATTTTTATTTATTTAATTTTTGTACATATATGCTAGAGAAAGTAAAACATCTTGATGAAATCTGTTGCCAGCTTAAGTAATTACCTCAAAAATCACTAAACATATTAGCCACATAAAAAGGTGTGTCTGTCTTTTGTGAGAAATGCTGCACAGCTGTCAAACTGTAGCCCTATTAGTAAACACGATAGCAATATGATTACCAGATATGTTGCCTGTTTGGGAGCAGAAGCTCAACATTTCCAGCATTTATTGATAGGTAGGGATTTTAGTGTAACTTTGCCAGCACCACTTTCTGGGCAACTCTGGGTTCTCCCATGCAGTGGAGAGAGGCAGTGAAACGGGCTAATTTATGATTTAATTAACCTGTATTTAGAAAGTACTAAAGAATTAACAGAGCAAATTTAGTACATAATATCATCATAATTTCTTGGAGTTTGGTGAATTATCCTTGTCTTAAAAGCGTACCTAAAAAAAAAAAAAAGAAAGAAAAAGAAAAAAAAAATAACATACAAATTCATTAAGCAAAGCATATTTATTATATTATATTAGATAGTAATCATGCCACAGAAGTTTTTCTTGAGTGATAGATATTATTGTTCATTTCTTTTGTAACTGGTAGTTATTAACATCTATGATATTTTGCAGAATATTGTAAATGATCTTTTCCCTGGGGTCACAATCCCTGAGAAACAACATGGAGATCTAATGAAAGCTATAATTACAGTCATGGAGGAACACAATTTACAGAGAGAGAAGACCATAATTCGTAAAGTAATTCAGTTTAATGAGACAATGTTAGTTAGGCATGGAGTGATGCTGTGTGGGCCAACTGGAGGTGGAAAAACAACTATTATTAATGTAAGTACATCTGTGTTATCAAATAGATAAATTCCTTCATTTTAAACAGGGTGTAGAAGTTAGTAGTAGTTTTATTCGTTCTGTAGATCACAATAAATGATGTAGAACATGTCCAAACTTAATTTACTTTAAAAATATTACAGTATTTGCAATATATTTACATTTATACATATGTGATATACCTCTGAGATTATATTAATCTGTTGCATGGAATGAATATGAATATTATGTAGAATTTAATGATAAGTTGACAAGTTGTTACTTTTGAAAGTGTTCATAGAACTGTCACACTGTAGAAACAATGCTGTAAAAAAAACTTTTTAACATGACTTCTGAATTGATGCAGAGTAGGTATTTGCTTCAGGTTAATAGGTAGTCTATTGTAAGTTTATACATGACTTCTTTAAAATAGACTTGTGTTGTATATAATTATATGGAGTTTTGTGTCATAAGAATGTAACTCTGAGTTTGTGGTGTACACACCAAAATTATTTTTTATATAGCATAATGTTTCAAAATAAAAATGCAAGGCAGAGGTAATATATTCAAGTCCTTAAATAGTGGTCTACAGCTGGTTTTCTTACTAATATGTAGCATTATCCGAACTGCCCTTTTTGCATTTTGAAAATTGATTTTACTCCTGTTGAGTTCCCCCAAAATATTATTCCAAAAGAAAGAACAGATTGAAAGTATGCATGATACAATGAAAGAACTGATTTTAGAACCATACTTTTTTAAATGAGAGTGATTGCACAATTTATTTTGCTGAGTTTTTGTGATAACTTTTGAATGTGTACAGTCCATTTTAGATTTCATATACCCAAATTCCCAGAAATTTTGTGCTACCTGTGTATGTAACATCTTTGTCCTTGAACCTTATATAGGAGTAGCTTGTCTGTGTATGTGTTTTGTTTATGATGAAATGATATCACTACTGTTTTCTCTGTATTTATTAGTAATCTATTTGCATTAAACCAGTTTAGCAATTCACATGTTGCCTGTTGCACTTTACATTGAAGTTATCTGCAGCATACTCTTATATAAAGCTTAATGTTGACAGATTGTGAATAAAGAGGTTTAAAAATAAGTTTTAGCATGAGGAAATGTAGAACAATAAGAAGATATATTGTTAAAATACCTGTACAAAAATGTAAAAGTTTTTATTGAAAACAGAGAATGCCTCAGCACCTGATATCCAAAAGAACAATATCAAAGCACTCCAGTCTCATTTTTACTTTTTCTACTGCTTATATAAGTAGTGGAAGTCCTCTTTTAGCAACATAAACATACTAAAATTAGCTTAATTTGTGTACTTTCACTTAATCATGAAGTATGGTATAATTTTATGGGGGAATTCTATGGATTCAAAGAGAATCTTTAGTTTTCAGAAAAAGGCTCTCAGAATCATATCAGGCTCACACTGAAGAATATCATGTAGTAATATTTTAAAGAATCAAGAGATCTTAACACTCATTGGAGAATACATATACACATTAATGACTTACACATAAGATTAGGAAAATGGACATAAGATTCACATAATTTTTCTGTGTCCATTATTATTCATTTCATTTTTCTATCAACTTCATATTAATTAGGATAAACATTTGCAAAAAAGGTTCATTACACATTTTGTTGTGGTGCAAAGAGAATACAGAGGCTGAAATAATAGTCAGATCTTTTTTACAAAGGCTTCAAAATGCATATTCTTTGACAATCAGAAACAATCAAAGTAATAACCAAGCACTTGAAAAATATGAAGTATTGGAAACTCAAGGTTAATGAATATTTCAGAAATTACTAATGGTACAAAAAATTTGATATTGCCCGTATTGTTTAATGTACTCTACATTTTTCATAAAGTATGCTTTTATCTCTCAGTTATGGGCTACAAATTGCACAAAATTGCACAGTTGTTTTGAATGAAATGAACTTCATGCTATGGACAGAATTCTATACATCCAATTAGACAGACAAATACCATAAACATTATAATTTTAACCAAAATCATTAGAACCATTCTTGAGAAAACAAAACATAATGTACATACAGTTTTCCATACAAAATTAATAGCTTGGAGTGAGAAGGATCACTTCCCCCCTCCCCCTCCCCCTCCCCCTCTCTCTCTCTCTCGTTTCTCTGAGGTCTTTTTACTTTCTCTACACATACTATGTACATAGTGTATAGAGAAGGTATTGTATTGTACCCAAAAATTTGATACCGAAATTTCACCAGAAATACATGTTTTGAGACCTTCTGAATCCAAAAAAAAAAGCATTTTTAGAAAAATGTCTGTCTGTGTGTATGTGTGTGTGTGTATGTGGCAGCATAGCTCAAAAACGAAAAGACCGTTAAATACCAAACTTGGTATTTAAGTTCAGTATCTTCCAAGGATGCGACATGAAGATTTTCAAGAAAAACCCCCCATCCCCAACTACCCTTCACATGGAAAAATTTTCGAAAATTTTGATTTTCTAAAAAATGGCTCTAATGATTTGATTAAAATATTGTATATTAAAGATATAACCTGACAAATAATATGTATATCTTGAATTTTCTGGGAATAGCCTCTGAAGACTACTTTATTCTGGATGAATTTTACGGAATTTTGTGTAACTGTTAAACCGTAAGAGATAGACAAAAACTTACCAAACAAAAAATGCAGAGGACATTAAAACACACATTTATGTTATATACATTTTTTTCGTGGAGTTAATCGTTTTTTAGATATTTCTTGTTTTTGGTTTCAGCCTTGAAAGACATACTTTTCTCATACAGGAATTTGTCAACTCCTGTCCATACAAACAAAGGAACTTCAGTCACATAGCAACCAGCTTTGACTTTCATTTTAACCTATGGTACTCCCTTATTTTGCTTCCATTTACAAGGAAGCAAGTAAAAAGAATATTTTTGCTAATTTTTTCTTGATTAGCATGAAGTAAATAGAAGTATAAGCTTTTTAACAATAATAATTTGTTGCAGAGATGTAGAGAAAGTCATGTGAATGGAACACATCAGATTTTTTCTAAAAATACCTTTTTTTTTGCTTTCTCTACACTTATGAATATAGTAGGTAGAGAAGATATTGTATTTTACCCAAAAATTTGATGTCAAGATTTCACCAGAAAAATATGTTGAAGTGCCCCGAGTCCAAGATAACATTTTTAGAAAAAGTTTTCTGTATATGCTTGTGTGCGTGCATGCATGTGTGTGTTTGTGGGGGGGAGGGAGGGCAGTATAGCTCAAAAACTAAAAGATTATTAAATACCAAACTTAGTAATTAAGTTTAATATCTTCTAAGGATGCAACACATAGATTTATATGGAATTTTTTTTCAAAAATTGTGATTTTTTAAAAAATGGCCTAATGATTTGATTAAAATATTGTATATTAAAGGTATTTACATGACAAATACATTGTACATATATCTTGAATTTTCTAGGAATAACCTCTGAAGACCACTTTATTCTGGATGAATTTAGATTAACTGAGATAGACAAAAGCTTACTCCATGGAAAATGTTAATCTTAATGATGCACATAATATATGTCAAATACATAGACATTTTGCAGACCTGACTGTTTCTGAGACATTCCTTGTTGTTGGTTTCAGCTTTATAATGCAGAAACTTGTTAACTCCTGGTCATACAAACAAAGGAATTTCAATCACATAGCAATCAGCTGAATTCCCTTCTACTTGTAAGGAAGCAAGTAATAAGGCAATTTCTGCTAATTTTATCTTGATTAGCATGAAGTGGATAGAAAGCTATTTAACAATAATTTGTTATAGAGATGTAGAGGAAGTCATGTGAATAGATCACATCAGATTCTTTATGTTACATCAAACTCAGACATTCACACTCACATCCATACTTCCAAGACTCTGGAGAGGGGAGAGAATAATCTTGGCTGGGGAAAAATTTCCAATTTGAGCCAAAAATTGAACCCAGAACCCTAACATAGCAATCAGCTTTTCTACCAACTGAGCTATGAGGCAAGCCACAATTATTATTGTTTAGTTTGCACAACATCTATCATTCTAATAGCTAATGATACATAATAAAGTGTTTCATCAGTTTTATCTTGTTTATGACTTTGTGACTTTTTTATATATAATGCTTATACCTTTTAGTGATTATTTTTAGGTGTTGAAGTATACCCTTACAAAGCTGTTTGAAGAGAAGATACCTGGGCCATATTACAGACCAGTTACTACCTACACTTTAAATCCTAAATCTGTGTCTCTTGGTGAACTATATGGAGAGGTAAATCCACAAACTTTGGAATGGAGAGATGGATTACTGGGGATTACAGTGCGTACTGCAGTTAAGGTAAATACTGATTTTAGTGCAACCGCATAAACAGCTGCTGTTATTCTATTCCTTATATGATGAAGCATATTTTTACATGTATAGAGAAAAAGATATTTGATTTCAAGTGTGTACAGTGTTTCTAGCATTGCCAATTGCTTTTGCAAGTTTTGCAATCCTCTGTTTGTCTTGAAATGTCTTCTTTCTATTGATGAAATATTTTACACAGATATGCTGTCACTGTATTATAAATCTCAGTACATGATACTGATCCTCATTTTTTACTTTCTCCACACACCGTGTAAGGTATTGTATTGCACCCAAAAATTTGAGACCCCTGAATTTAAAAAATGTGTGCGCATGCATGTGCGTGCATATGTGTGGGTATGGGGGGGGGGGGGACAGCAGAGCTCAAAAACAAAAGTCTGTTTAATACCAAACTTGGTATTTAAGTTTAGTATCTCTCAAGGATGCGACACGAAGATTGTCAAGAAAATCCTACCAAATCCTTTACATGGAAAATGTTTTGAAAATTTTGAATTTCTCATATATGACTGATGATTTTGATTAAAATATCATATATCTTGAATTTTCTGGGAACAGCCTCTGAAGACCTCTTTATTCTGGATGAATAGAGATCTATCTCTTACAGTTTACCAGTAATGCAAAATTCATCAAAGTTCTGATATAAACTTACTACAAAAAAAAATTTAGATCTTGTCAAAACACACATTTATGTCATATATTTTGGGGGGGGGGGGATTTGACCATTTCTGGGATATTCCTTGTTATTGATACCAATTTTAAAATATTTAAAACTTTTGTCATACAGGAATTTGTCAACTCCTAGCCATGCAAAGAAATGGATTTCAATCACATAGCAACCAGCTTTTAAAAGATTTGACTGTGTCTTTGACCTAGTGAGAAATTCAGTGCTATGCCAGCATGTTGCCATGGTAGCTTAGTGGCAGAGCAACTGGCTAGAGATCAGGAGATCCGTGGTTCAAATACCAGCTATGGCATTAAATTTTTCAGTCTAACTCTACCTATCCAACTCCTTGTGTGAAAAATACAATTATTCCATACAAATTGACCGTAATAGTTGGTCATAATATGAATCCTGGGTCTAAAGTACTTACAGCATTGTGAGTCGCCATTGGAGTTGTCATCTAAAAATGATTTGAGATCACCTTGTGGTTTACTGGGAAACATGTGAGTCAGTTGAGAAATTCAGTACTATGCCAGCATGTTGCCATGGTAGCTCAATGACAGAGCAACCGGCTAGAGATCAGGAGATCCATGGTTCAATTCCTGGCTATGGCATTGAAGTTTTCAGTCTGACTCTACCTATGCAACTCCTGTCCTACACATGGCTTGCATGGAAAAAAACAATTATTCCATAATTCAATTTATCTTGATGATTAATACAACAGTAAATGCGTGAGTACCTATCATTATGCCGATGAGCAACTGTTCAAGCCTTAACTAGAAGAGACACCAATGTGTTATAATCTCTGTTAACAACTGTTTTTATTATAAAGTTAAGTACCGCATAACATTTCAACTTATATCTGAGGTATAACAGTTTAATAGCAATTGCTCTTTAAGTATTACATTATAATTTTATATTCTTTAACTTTGGATATGTTTATGGCTACTAGTGCATTTAAAAATATACAACTTTATGCTGAAAGCACCGGTTTGAATTGTTATTAATATCAAAATACTCTGAGCATTTTCATTAGACTTTATGCCGCTCATCTACTGAGAGCAACTGGTCTGTACATAACAACAGATAGGCGAATAGGAGATGTTTAAGTGTAGTTTTTTATGCCTCATCTGGTATATTTTTATTTGTTTGTTTATTTATTAAAGTTGTACATTCACAGTTAGAATTGACCTTAACCCTAGTTAGTTGGCCAGGCTATAACTATATCATTATACAACATTTTATAGTACTATATAGTCATCATTTTGTCATCTAAAATCTGATTTGGATACCATGTGTTTCAACAGACCATTTCCATTTCCTCTTTATCTTCCTCAAAAACTCTCCTAATTTAGGTATCTGCTTCTGATCTTCAAAAATCTTCCTGAGTATAATTTCTTTGTTTCTCAGAAATCATTTATTATATATTAGACTTTCTCTTCAATCCTTTGTGGGCTTATGGTGAAATAAAATATGAATTTCATGGGGGCACATATGGGGCACATTCTTTATCTTCCACAAAACTCCCCTAATCCTTTATGGCCTTATATTGAAATAAAATGTGGATTATGTTGTCCTCCATAGATGGGGCACATTCTTGGGATAACATACCCCCTCATTCCCCTTAGTTCCTAAACACCCAATATAAACCAGGCTAACCCTTTTCTTTCATGGTTTTTTACAAATTCAAATGTACTTGTGCTTCCTTTAGTTCCTTGTATAATGACACTGAGGTTTTCTCCATGACCTCACCAAATAAGAACTGCCTATCTATATTCATCTATATACAGGGTTACTACAAAAGAAATAGACAACTTCAACTGCCTGTAAAACAAAAACTATTAGAGATAGCAACCTAATTATTTTGGAGGTATGTTGAGAAACTCTCAAAGTTTATGAAATGATGCACTCACAAAAACCAGCATCGTCTTCATCATGTCGCAACATGTCGATGCAAAAGTCACGCCGTATGACCTTATCTTCTTCACTTAGAAACTGCAACATCTGTAATCTGTAAGGCATCATGTGCAGTCACTTCCGCAAGATTTTCCATACAGTTTGCTGTGGAATTTGTAATTGCATGCTTGCCCTAGATGTCGATTTCTGTGGGCTTCTTATGTAGGCAGAACGAACACGTTCAGCGTTTTCTTCCGAAACTCTTGGTCTTCCCGAGCTCTTCCCTTTGCACAAACATCCCGTTGTCTCGAATTTTCTATACCAGTCGTAGATTGACTGTCTAGTCAGTGGCGTTTTGTGGTAACGTGTTCTAAAATGTCGTTGGACAAAAGTTGCTGATTGCGTTCTAGCAAATTTCAACACGCAATATGCCTTTTCCACAGGATTTTCCGCCATTTCAGCTTCTGCAACAACAAACAAAACACTACAGCGTTACCAATAGTAACAAATGAAACTTTGAGAGTTTCTCAACATACCTCCAAAATAATTAGGTTGCTATCTCTAATAGTTTTTGTTTTACAGGCAGTTGAAGTTGTCTATTTCCTTTGTAGTAACCCTGTATATAAAAATGAATCACTGAAATGTATGTATGCATATCACTTCCCAATGACTGCATCAAATTGAATAGTTCTTTTTTTGTTGTGTTTGTTATTGTCACAACAAGGTTTGTGGAGATGAAAATGATTAAAAATAGTATGGGAAAGTATTTAAAATCTCATAATATGAATAAAAACTGTGCTAATGAACATATTTCAGTTAATGGCTGCCAGATGGCAGTGGTACAAATTATTTGTTGCTAAATGGTCATGGTACTGCTATATATTTCCCTTCCCATTCAATGTAAAGGCAACTCACCAGTTTATCAAGACATTGACACAATGCAGTAGTGAAATTCTAATACATTTTTATGTATTAACTATCCTTTCTTTACTCCTATCGTTTAAAATAAAGAAGCAAAGAAGCTTTTCTGACGGTGAGCACCTAGAGTAAGTACTTGTTTTATTTGCCACTAGATGGCTTTAGTAATATTTTTCCTCCCTATCCAATGTTAAAGTAATGCAACAGTTTATCGAGATGAGATAATGCAGCAGTGGAATTCAAATATATTTTTAATTATTAACTGTCCTTTCCTTACTCCTATTGTTTAAAATAAAGAAGCTTTCTTAGCATCGAGTACCTAAAATATGTACTTATTATTTGCCACCAGATGGCCGTAGCTCCTACTGCTCTATTTTTCGCCTTCAATGTTAAGGGAATGCACCCAGTTATAGAGACAACGACGCAAGCTAATTGTGAAAATCAAATATATTTCTTTTGTATTAACTATCGTTCCCTTGGTCACATCGTTTAAATAAAGAAATAAGTATATTTATGTTGTAATTCTTTAAAATGAACAAGTTATAAACTATGCACATAACCGTTTACCCTTCTTAGAATATGAAAATAACGTGATCCGTTTTAGGATTAACTTCCTATTGCAGATGTTGGTTATTTGACATTATGTGATACATGAGCTAGTTAAAGAACATGAAAATCCTGCGTCACCTTACACTACAATTGCGGTGTTCTTAATACTTTTGATCAAGTAATATTTTGGGTTAAATGGAGAAATTTAATACACAAAGCTATGATGAAATAAAAGCTTATCAATTGACTAACTGGATCTACTTGCT
Source organism: Hymenopus coronatus (assembly GCA_030762935.1). Lineage (NCBI taxonomy): Eukaryota > Metazoa > Arthropoda > Insecta > Mantodea > Hymenopodidae > Hymenopus > Hymenopus coronatus. The sequence goes on from CM060898.1 coordinate 92,798,875, forward strand.
CTTTAGTTACATCATTGTTAGCCTTAGAAATTGCTGTTTTGACATAGAAGAAAATAAAGAAAGAGGTGGAAAATATTAAGAGTATAGGAAAGAAAGAGATTCGGAAGAAGCATGAATGTTACTCTGTGACTTTCTCCTTAGTGTAATTCATTACCTATGCCAGCATATACCCACCACACTATGGATGGGCTGCTATTACTGTTATTATGCCAACGACATCTTGGTTGCCAACACTGTTAACTCCATATGTCATCCTTTCCACACTCACTTATGGGATTTGCCAGGATTCCCGCCACACAATTTACAGTCTAAGGTTGACTTGGTGATAATTATACAACGCAATATCAATCAGCCGAAATATGCAGCAGAACAAACTCACTGTTAAAAAAATTATGAAAAATTTTATTTAAGTTACTATAACATGGGAAAGTTAAAGGCAAGGATATACTTATTCCAAGAACACCACTAATGTCAACCGACTTTTGTTTTGAATTTAAGCGTGCCTTGCATTCGCAATGACAATAAATCCCAAGATCAATCATTACAAGTGTGTGTAATATACCTTGAATTGTGCTTTTTGCATGTTGTACTTTGTGCGCTGGAGAGTTGGCAAAGTATTGGCGCTATTTTTTTCTCTCTAGAAGGAAAAGTGTACAATAAAATGCTGTCAAATTATTTAATTGTACTTTTATTTCATTGCATGGTCGTACTGTAAATGGAAGATTTTGTCAGAGTTTTTTTCGTTAGGTACACCACCCGTGCGAAGCCAGGTTTGGTATAAATATTCCATACTTCTATGTTTATAGGTGGAAGCTGAGGAACACCAATGGATTATATGTGATGGCCCAGTGGATGCTGTATGGATTGAGAATCTAAATACTGCTCTTGATGATAACAAAATGTTATGTCTGGCAAATTCTGAACGGATCAAATTTACTCCATGGGTACACATGGTGTTTGAGACAGAAGACTTATCTCATGCTTCACCAGCTACAGTTAGCCGTGTTGGCATGGTTTATGTTGATCCAGAAGATCTTAAATGGCTGCCATTTGTTAGAACATGGATCAGTACATTAACTATTTCTGACAGCCTCAAGGAATATGTTGAAGGGCTGTTTACGGCTTATGTTGAAAATGGTCTTGACTTTATAAAGAAAAGTTGTGATTATGCTATTAATCAGGTATGTATTTAATGAAATGGCATTCATATATTCTTTTATATGTATGTATTAGATTTATTAAACTAAATGCTTTAGTAATAGAATATAATAGAATTACAACAATGCTTATGCCTAATATTTTGTCACATTTACTATTATTCATGTTTAAGTGAGTTGTTGACATATTTGACTCAAAAAAAATTCTAAACTATTAAAGCTTCACTATTACTAACTTCTTCATTTTTGAAATTAACATGCCTTGCCTTGAAACTACAGAGCAGAAAAATGTGATAAAAATTCTGTCAAAAATTTTGAAAACAGCATGACATTCTCTAAAAAATATTGATGTGGCACATTAACCCATATTCCTCTACCCATTACTATTTAACAAGTAGCCTTTATCATGTTTACTATCTGTTTAAAAATGTACTTATACTTTCTCTAGCATATATGTACAATATACAGTAGGTAGAGAAAATATTGTACTCCACCTAAAAATTTGACACTGAAATTTCACTGGGAATATATATTTTCAGACCCCCTGAATCCAAAAAGGCCATTTTTAGAAAATGGTTAATGTATGTGTCTATGAGTGTATGTGTGGACAACATAACTCAAAAACGAAAAGTTCATTAAATACCAAACTTGAAATTTAAGTTTAGTATCTCCCAAGACTGCAACACAAAAATGTTCAAGAAAATTCCTCTAACCCAAACTACGCTTTATGTTGAAAACTTTTTGAAAATTTTAATTTTCTCAAAAATGACTCTAACAATTTGAATTAAAATATTATATGTATGTAGGCATATATTAAATGAATATTAAAGATTATAAATAAATAAAATGAATATTAAAGATTATAAATAAATAAAATAAATAATATAAAAGATTATAAATATATAAAATGTATATCTTGAGTTTCCTGGGAATAACCTCTAAAGCCCTCTGCATTCTGAATAACTTTCGCATAACTGGTAAACTGTAATAGATAGATAAAAACTTATTACACAAAACATGCAGATTCTTTTAAAACACACATTTTATGTTCTTCATGATATTGTTGTGCAACTAACCATTTCTGAGATATTCCTTATTATTGGTTTCAACTTTAAAATACTTATATTTTTCTCAAACAAGAAGTTGTTCGTGTGACAATCACATAAAATCACTTTTAAAACATTTGACCATTGCTTTAGCATAGTGTATCCCCTTAGTTCCCTTCTACTTATAAGGAACTCAGTATTAATGATTATCAAATTAGCATGAAGAAGAAATTCATAATATTCATTCATAATAACATGGTTTTGCACAACATAAGAACTATCGTTCATACAGCACCAGGATAAGCTTACAGACACTCTCAGAACATGAATAGGAATTGCACAAAGGAGTAACTCTGTACAACATATTATCTAAATCATTCAAAATATTATAAAAAAAAAATCTGATGTTCCATTCACATGACTTTCTCTACATCTCTGCAACAAACTATTGTTAAAATGTTTATACTTCTATTTACTTCATGCTAAATGAGAAAAAATTAGCAGAAATAGTCTTATTACTTGCTTCCTTGTAAGCAGAAGCGAAATAAGGGAGTACCATAGATTAAAGTGATAGTCAAAAGCTGGTTGCTATGTGACAGAAGTTCCTTTTTTGTATCGACAGGAGTAGACAAATTCCTGTATGAGAAATAAATTTTTCAAAGCTGAAACCAAAAACAAGGAATATCTAAAAAATGATCAACTCCACAAAAAAAAAATGTATATAATATAAATTGTGTGTTTTAATGTGCTCTACATTTTTTATGTTATAAGTTTTTGTCCCTCTCTTATGGTTTAGCAGTTATGCAAAATTCCATAAAATTCATTCAGAATAAAGTAGTCTTTAGAGGCTATTTCCAGAAAATTCAAAATATACATTTTATTTATCAGGTAAATATCATCAATATACAATATTTTATTTAAAATTGTTATAGCCATTTTTGAGAAAATCAAAATTTTCGAGAAAAAAAAGTTCCATGTAAAGGGTAGTTGGGATGGGGGGGATTTTCTTGAAAATCTTCATGTTGCATCCTTGGAAGATACCAAACTTTATTACCAGGTTTGGTATTTACACACACACATGCACACGCACACACAGACCTTTTTCCACCTTCTCTATACACTATGTACATAGTACGTACAGAGAAAGTAAAAAAAGTTGTTAGCAAAATGTGCATAAATTACTATAACACAAAAGTTGTACAATGTTAATGAATTTATAAAATCAAGATTATAACTCTCTGTTATTAGTGTGATTTTTTGTTGTCTTATTCTTGTTTGTTTATATCTTTTGTATTACAATATTATGTGATTAATAACTCTCTGTTATGTATTCCTTTGCTTCTACTTTTATGATGACGGTGATAATCATTATCATCATTATTATACTTGTATAAGTTTCAAATATTGTTAAAATTAAATATGTATTTTCAAAATATTTATAATTCATCCTGTCTATATAAGCACTTATTTATTAAGAATGTTCTTAGTTGTCTTTTGAACATATTATCTTTTAGAGTTTTTAATTAATTTGGCAGTTTATTGTAAAGGATTTTGCCCATTGTAAGGGGATCCTTTTTTCTAGTTTTTTATTTACTTTTCCTCTATAGTAGTTATTTTGCATTCTGGTGTTATATTTATGGTTATCCTTTATTTGTACCGTATTCTTATTCTGAAACATATTATACAATATTTTTGCCTTTACAAAGATATTTTTTCTACATGATTCCCTGAAGGATTAACACTCTGTTCATATTGGTTATACATGTGCTGCCTCGATTTATGAATGTATATTAATTTTACGTCAAAAAATGTTGAACCACCACCATCACCACTGCCACAAACACTGCAATCCATACTATCTCTGCCAGATTTGTGTTTGCATTCATCTTACTAGCCAGCTTTAGGAGATTAGGACATGAATAATGATAGTGTCTACAAAATGTCTATTACATATTTGAAATGCAAAAATGGAAAAAAAACCTAAAACATGCAATAAAATAGAGCTTTGACCAAAATAACTGGCAATAATGCTTCTTGGTAAGTTAATATTTCTAATGTTTGGGAAAACGAACACATTTTAGAAATCTGTAAGGAACTAGCACTTATACAGTAAATGCTGTGTTGTTATATGTAACCATTCTTAAGAATTCCAGCTGTATGTAATTAATGCACAGCTTTTTTTGTCTTTAACATATTTCAGGTTGATATCAGCAAAGCCAGTATGATGTGCAAGCTCATGGAGAGCTTAATACAAACACCAGGTGCTGTAGATCCCAAAGCAGATGAATTACGAAATAAAAATTTTCTGTGTCAGTCATTTATCTTTTCATTTCTTTGGTCAATTGGTGGAAACATTGTTGATCACTCCCGGGAGATATTTGAGGTTTATGTCAGAAGTCAATTTGATGAACATCCTGATGCACGGTACTGCCTTCATTTTTTCTGATTTTGTTTCTGTGTCAGCCCATAGGCAAATGTGCAAATCAGTTTTATGTTTATTAATTCTGTTCCAGGATACCATCATCTGGTGATCTTTGGAGCTTATATCTGAATATAAAGCAGAAGAAGATGGATGTGTGGGATAAAATAAAGCCAGAATTTCATTATTCCAAAATTCCATTTTTTGACATAGTAGTTCCAACTAATGACACAACTAAATTTGGTTATATTATGGAATTGCTTCTTTCTGTAGACTCACCAGTGCTTTTTACTGGACTCACTGGTAGGTAAAATATAAAACAAACAAATAAATGTATGTTTATGTAACCCTTCTTGCAAAGGCATATACATTGTAAAAAGTGACAAAAGTTTTACCTAATAAAAGTAGCAAAATTATTATTGGAGGTTATTGAGACATTTAATTTTCATTTCATCTCAAGCAAATCTTCAGGTTCCTTGATTATATCACAGCAGGTAGCGCTATAACTAGCTCTAGGAAATGATACTACTTTGCTAATTTTAAACACTCACCATCACTGATAATAATGCAGGGAAATTTTAATGTGTCTGCCTGGGTAGTGTATTGGTAGTATGTCTGCCTCATATTCAACAGGTCATGAGTTCAAATCTTGCATAGGGTGAGTTACCAGATAAGATTTTTTTGGGGGTTTTCCCTTATCCTGAGTAGACTAATGTCAAGTAACTTTAAGCTCCATGGACCCCAATATCATTTGAGCATAATTTCACCAATTTCATTCATCATCCGATCTGACCAACCAACTTAAAGGATGTTAAGCTTAAAAAAGAAAAAGTAATGCTTTCAGTTCTTTCAAGATACTGTCAACATATCAAATTTGATATTTGCCATAGTTGTACACATTTGAACCCATATGGTTAAACTGAATCATTATATAAATACAGTCAAGGTAATTATGCATGTAAAGCCTGCAGAAAATATGGATAAAACAAATAACCAAATATGTGGCCATTAAACAAGGAGAAACACAAAATTTCATAGAAATTCTCACACACTGAAACTGTGAACAGCAAACTATCAGTTGCAGCATATACAAATTGCCACAGCCCATAAAATATATGAGATGTAAAACTAGTTTTAAAAAAACTGGTGTGTTCCATTCACATAACTTTCTCTATATCCCAGTAACAAATTATTGTTAAAAAGATTATTCTTCTATCTGTATCATACTAATCAAGATAAACATTAGCAGAAATTGTCTTATTACTTGCTTTCTGTAGGTAGATAGAAAGTATTTTAAAACTGAAACTAATATCAAGGAATATTTAAAAAAATGGTCAATTCATCGAAAAAAAATATTAGATAAATTGTGTGTTTTAATGAGATTTATATTTTTTTTGTAGGAACTTTTTGTGTATCTCTTACGGTTTACTAGTTATGCAATTTTAAACAAAATTCATCCATTCATGAAGAGGACTTCAGAGGCTATTCCCAGAAAAGTCAAGTTAATCACTTTATTTCTCACGTGAATATTTCTAATATACTGCATTTTGATCAACATTTTTAGAGCCATTTTTGAGAAAATCAGAATTTTCAAAAGTTTTTCATGTAAAGGATAGTTTGAGGTGAGGGTATTTTCTTCAAAATATTTGTGTTGCATCCTTGGAAGATGCTAAACTTAAATGCCAAGTTTGGTGTTTAACGACTTTTCATTTTGAGTTATTGCGTTCACAGACATATGGATACATTCACAAGTATGCATGCACACTTATGTACACACACGTGCGTGTGCACACGCACTGACCTTTTTTTAAAAATGCTTTTTTTGGATACAGGGAACCCTAAAAGTGTATTTCCATGAAATCTCGGTATCAAATTTTTGGGTGGAGTCCAATACCTTCTCTACCTTTGTACTATGCAGAGAAAGTAAAAATGAACTAATAAGATATGCTATTCGATTATGCTTGTGTTCTCTAGGATAATTTATAATAGGTGAAAGTAAGAGTAACATGCAGCTTTTATGGTAATAAAGTAGTTAATTGTGTACATATAGTATTCAGCATGGTAAACTATAAAAAAAATTATATAATTTTAAAACATATTCTATATATTGAAATCAGCTTATACATGTCTTTAAATTCATATTATATAAAATATTGCCATAGTTAACCTATATATATATAATCTAATTCCTGATGTTGCTATTAATTACATCACAATTTTTACAGCTGATAAATAAATTAAATAAATGAGTAAGATTAGATTATACTGGAGAGCTCAAATTAAACTTTCAGAGGGAGGAGGTCCAACCTTTCTCTGTTCATTAACACATGCATAAAATGGTATTAAAAAAAACTATATATCTTCTATATATCAAGTATACTGTGCAAACGAGTATCAAATGCTTGGGGTAGAGTTTTTACTGACACTAGTAGGTACATATTTCCTTACCTACTTGTTCATAGTCCTTGCTGTAATATTCCCAGTGAGATTTTCTTTCTTTGGCAGTATAAAATTGATACTCCTCTGCCCGGAAAATGTATGATAAGAGTGTCTGCAAGAGTACAAAGGTTAGACCAGGAGACTTTAAACAACTGTCGTACTAATATACAATAATTGTAACAAAACTTCATTTATCTTGTTTAAATTCCAATGACTAGTTTCAATAAATTAAGATCAGTGTAGTTTTGTTACAATTATTAATTGTTATATTAATATTTGTGTTGCTTCACTGTTATTAGCTTCATTTTTACTTTCATTATATTATAAACTATGGTATTAATGCAGCTCTTAGGAAATGAAAAGTTTACTGCTGATGTTCAATAATGAAATATGTACCTGTAACACAAGGTTCTAAGAATTGGACTAAAACATTAGATTCTATTCTCTTATTAAGACTTGCCCCTTCTTCTCATTGTTCCCTTCCATTTTCTCTAGAATTGATTATATTTTCACCTCGCCCTGGATGTTAATGTATGGCTCCTAGTTAATATGAGGTGCAATCATTAAATTCTGGTTCAGTGTCTGCTGTGACCAAACAATCACAAGATTGACATGCATGCACAACCCAGATGAGTAACAGCCTTGAAGACAAGCTACTTGCCACTGATACCTGAGTTACACAAGTTTGTAATAGAATGTGCAAGCTCAACAATGCCAAAATCATGATGGACCCAAAACTGAAACAGAGAGCAAACATCAAATACTATATGAAACGGGAAATCGTCAACCAAAACCCATGGAATGTTGTAACAGCCTATGGGTATGAAGCAATGAGTCAGACAAGATGATTTAGGTTTCAAGTTTCAAAAATGGCAGAACATTGCTGGAAGACGATGAGAGGCCAGAGTACAACACTCTGAAAACATTGAAACAATTGCAACAACTGTACATGAAGATCAGTGCATCACCATCCAACACATTTACTGACATGATCAATAGCTTACAAGAAAAAATTTACATCTTGAAACAACAATGGTACAGACATATTGAAAGAATGGATCATGATAGAATAAGAAAACGAGTGTTACTTTGTATCACACGAAGCAGAAGATCAATAGGAAGGCCAAGATTGCGATGGGAAGATAGTCTTTGAGACGGAACAGAGTTTAAAAAGTCTATGCTTGAAGAAGAAGATCAGTGTCATTTGGGGAGGTTCAAATAATCCTCAAATCAATTTTGAACATGACCTCATTGCTGCCAAATTCATGCCTAAGCTTCTGTGATAAGAACAAAAGGACCACCGTCTTCAAATCTGTCAAGATCTATGTCAGTGGTTTGTAGATGACCCTGAATTCTTGTCAAGGATCATTACTGGTAATGAGAGTTGGATCTATGTGTATGATCCTGAGACCAAGTAGAGTCTTTACAGTGGAAGAGCCTGCTATCTCCAAGATTGAAAAAGGCGAAACAGACCAGAGTGCAACCAAGAGCATGGTCATTGTTTTTTCAGTATTGTGCACAATGAATTTGATCCTGTGCATCAAACAGTGACTGCTGTTTTCTTTACTATGACATTTTGAGACATCTCAAGGAGGACATTCATTGGAAAAGACCATAAATGTGGGCTGAGAAAAATTGGATGCTCCAAGACAACAACACACCAGCTCATAGAGCTATCGCAACATACCAGTTTTGTGCTCGTAACAACATAGTTGCCCCTTCTCACTCCCTTTGTTCACCAGATTTGGCCCCCTATGATTTTCTTTGTTTCCCAAGATGAAACTGAAGCTGAAGGGCTGCTGTTTTGGCACAGTGGAGGAGATCCAACATGAACTGTAGCAGGTGCTTAACGTGCTTCAAGAACGAGATTTCCAGAGTGCATCCCAAAAAATGGGAGAAGCACTGGAATTGGAGCATAGCTGCCTAAGGAAACTGCTCTGAAAGGGATGGCAGTAAATCATGTGGATGATGATGTGTTGTGCTCACCTTGTGTATTCCAAGTCACTCTAGTGTTTCTCTCATCTGGTTGACTCCAAGTTTGTGCCCTGATGCTGTTTATCTCAAATGGTATTCCATAGAGACAAAATAGTTCTTCCATGAGGCAGTTTGTGATGGTCTTGACCTCCTGGTTAGGGATGGCATACACCTCTAGCCACTTGGTGAAGTAATCTATGGCAACCAACAAATATTTGTTGACCCTGTCTGACACAGAGAATGGCCCAGCTACATCAATGGCTATGCATTCAAATGGGCTCCCATGTTATACTGTTGCATGCAACCCCGGCTCCTGGTCTGTGGGCCGCAATTTACCACACACACACACATACACGACATTGGCAGCACCATCTCTCTATGGCATCTGCCTGTAGCCTCAGCCACCAGTACTATTGTTGGAGCATGACAATGGTCAGTTGGGTTCCAATACCCTCCCAAAGTCCCCACATGTACTTCCTCCAGGACTTTTGTGACCTTACTTCGAGAGAGAATCAGCTGCTCTCTCTGAGTCTGTCCATCAGGTGGCTCCCATAGTCTGAACAGTACTTGTTTCTTGGTCTTCATCAAGTACCACATTGTACGCACTACTCCTGGGAGCGATGTCCTCCCAGCTCTGGATAGTCCCTGCCCCTCACTTCTCTGCAAGTCAATGTCCACCAGCTGCTAACTCCTCAGACCTACAATATCCCATCCAGTTGCAGGCACTGTCAAAATGATATGGACAGCTGCAGCACACTGTTTCTCCTCAACCTTGGTGCAGTGGCTGCACCCCTCTGGACAGGGCCGTTGTGACATGGCGTTCACATTTGTGTGGCTCCTTCCTTTCCAAATTCTGATGTGAAGTTGTACTCTTGGAGCCTCTGGCCCTTCAGGTTCTTGAAGCTCAGCAGACAAATGAGGGCAGAGTGATCAGTCCTCAGGTGGAATGGCTGACTATATAGCACTACTGACAGGAACTCTTGCCAGTTATGCAGTAGTTCTTTTCTGCCTTGGAGAGCATAAGCAAAATTGCTAAATTCCCTGTTGAGAATGCTTCTTCTCTTTGTCTCAAGGAACTAAAGCCACCTGCCAGTATCCCAATTTCAAGTCCAAAGTCGAGCACCACTTGAGCACCTGCAAGTGTCCAGGGTGTTGCAATCCAGGGTAAAGGGAAACAGTCCTTTCTGACGACGGCATTCAGCTTCCTGTAGTCCATGCAGAAGTGCATTTCACCATTCTTCTTCTGCACCTGACTACAGGGGAGCACCAAGGGCTGTCGGATACCTTAATAATTCCCCTAGATCTCATATCTTTCCAGCTTGTCCCATACCTCTGCCTGTTTTGTCAGAGGAACATGTCTTTGTGGTTGCCGGATAGGTCGGGTATCTCCGATGTTGATATTATGGAGTACTCGGTCAGTGCAGCCATAATTGCTGTTCCCTTTGCTGTAACTAAAGACAGAGTGGTATTGGCTAAATAGATTGCAGACTCTCTTCAATAGTGAAGCGCTCAGATGGTTGGCTGCCTTCTTCAGAAAGTCTTTCAGTCAGGGCCATTGGTCCTGCAACGTTGCCTGCTGGTCGATTCTGTTGCAGTACACTCACTGCTGTCTTGCGCTTCCCTAACTCCTTCCCGGCTTGCATATCCTGATCAGTAACCATGGCTTTGGTAGCCTCACAGCCCCTTCTGCCGAAAAGGTAACAATCCCCAGGCAGCTAAAATTTATCCAAAATTCAATTTAAAGAATCTTTTACAACATTGGTTTGTTTAATAATACTTCTAGTATTAATTTATAACTATATAGGGTCCATTTTTACTTTCTCTATACATGCTATGCACATAGTGAATAGTAAATGTAAATGGCGTGTTATTTATGGACGCTCTTTAACTACTCTAGTTCTCAGCGTCCCATTCTAAATTGGGCATGAAAGACTGCTTAATTTTGCTCAGAGGCCTCTCTGTCAGGCCTGAGGTTCTTTTACATGCCATAACTCTATGACACAGGACCAACGGCTTTACATCCCTTCTGAAGGATTTTTACATCATCCTCCACCGGGTTTGAACCTGCAACTTTGGATATATGAAGTTAGCATGGTAACCATTACACCACGGAGGGCAACTCAGCATAAATGATACTATTGCAAGATTCGATATCATGATTTCACTGGAAATACATGTTTTGAGAGCCCCTGAATCCCAAAAAATGCATTTTTAGAAAAATGTCCATGTGTGTGTGTGTGTGTGTCTGCAGGCAGTATAGCTCAAAAATGAAAAGACCGTTAAACACCAAACTTGGTATTTAAGTTTGGTATCTTCCAAGGATGCGACACAAAGATTTTCAAAAAAAATCTCCCCCCACCCAACTACCCTTTTCTTGGAACATTTTTCGAAAATTTTAATTTTCTTAAAAATGGCTCTAATGATTTTGATTAAAATCTCTTATATTTAAGATATTTATGTGACAAATAAAGTGTTTATCTCAAAATTCTGGGAATAGCCTCTGAAGACATGTTTATTCTAAATGAATTTTGTGGAATTTTTAATAACTGGTAAACCGTTAGAGATAGACATACATGTAACACACAAAAAATGTAGAGCTCATTAAAACACACAATTTATGTCATACACATTTTTTACATGGAGTTGACCCTTTTTGAGATATTCCTTGTTATTAGTTTCAATTGTAAAGTACTTATACTTTTCTCAGACAGGAAGTGCCCGTTTTTCTTTTGTTCTACTCCTGGCCAAACAAAGAAGCAATTTCTAGTGTTTTCTAGAATTTTTTTGTAGAGCAACTAGAGAAAGTCATATGAGTGGAACACATTAGCTGTTTTTCCTTCTTAAATCAACCTGTTCAGTAATGTTTTTCAGTCCAACATACCCATCCATCCACACACACACACACACACACACACACACACACACACACACACATACACATACACACACACACACACACTCACACACACTCACACACTCACACACACACACTCACACTCACACTCACACTCATACTCATACTCACACTCTCACTCTCACACACACACACACACACACACACACACACACACACACACACACATACAGAGCAAATACTCCTCATCCTCGAGGTCGATGTAGTTATTACTTTGTCCCTCTCCATACTTTGTATTGCTGTTAACATGGATTGTCTTGTAATCATTAAGAATTAGGCACTATCCTATTTCGGTGTCGCACACCCAATTGACAAAAGAGTAGGCAGCTACCTGGGACATGTAACTAGATGATAGGTTAACAGGACTTTGTTCATCAACTATTTAATTGCCAGGCAAACTCCAGTATTGTTGCTGCCTTGATTTAAGCTGACTACAGTAGGCCGCAGTCAAGTGATAGTTCCCAAACCAGTTTTCAAGGGTCTCCCACATGTCTCCAGACACTGCCGATGTCAGGATTTAATTCAGTACATCTGCCACTCATCCCTGGAGGCTTGTGTTCAGCTGTGCAGCTTCCGCTTCTACTGACCATTGGTTATAGGTAGCGACAGAGGTGAACTCTCGGCATAAGACTTCGAAGATGGAGGTTCTATCAAATTTGAGTGGCTTGCCACTTTAAGACCTGTCATCTCAACCTTCAAGTCTTGCAATCTTCCTTCGATCATTTTTTGCTCCATGGAGTTCAATTCCTTGGAGCTGCCATCAGCTCTTCCTTTCAGGGCATTAAAGCATTGCTTGCAGTTTTTCACTGTTCTACTAAGCTCTTCTATCTTTTCCCCAAGATTTTCCACTTTCTCCTATGTCCTTCTCCAAGCCAGTCATTCGTCATTGATTTTGTTCACTATCTTCATCTTCATGTTCTTCATTGGAGAATGTATTTTCTTCTCCATTTTCTCCATTCCTGATTTAATTTTCTCTTCCATCTTTCCCATGTCAGATTCCATCTTTTATATTCTGAATTCCATTTCATCCATTTTAGATTTTATTTTCTCTCCATCTTGTCTATACCAGATTCCATCTTCTCCATCGCACAGTATTTTGTTTGTAGAGCATTTATTTGATTTGTCTTATTCTCCATGCCGGATTTTATTTTTGTGTCTAACTTCTTAATTTTGGCTAGTAGTGACGTCAACTTCTTGATATCGGCATTAAATCCAACTCCTCACCAATGTAACAAAACTTTGCTCTGTATTACTCAAACAACAGCTTTTTATTTCTCCCAACTGATATATTAAAAATCTGTTTTCAAATAATCATCTTTATTCAGTGCTTTCAAAACAATTCTGCCATACAGTTTTCTGTCAACACTCGGTGATGACTATGACTGCACACTCAAAACTTCCTGTCAAAATTGACCCAACTGCTGAATGCATTGAAACTGACTCACGTCAGGGCTCGTTGTTTCTTTTTTTATACCTGTCAATGATGTGATAAGAATCTTCCAGAAGCACTTGCATGTGCAAATCTCTGCAGGTTAAAATACTTGCCGACGACACATATATCTACTCACGCAGGTGTAACAATGTAAGGCAACAATCAGCTATGATTTCTGAAGCTTTTTTTTTTTTTTTTTTTTTTTTTGTATAGCCCCCTTTAACATCAATGGTCATATCGGGGGCTTTCACTTGTGAAACTGTAGAGTATATGCTGTTATATTACTAAATACATGCACATTCACTCTCACATTCATACTTCCAGACTCTATGGGGGATAGGGAATAATTCTGGTTAAAGAAAAATTCCCTGCCCCAGCCGGGAATCGAACCCGCGACCTCCGGGTGAGAAGTCAGCTCGCTGACCACTTGACTACGGAGGCAGTCAGGTGCTATTTTAAAGGCTAGTATTAAATACAATTTAAATATAAAGCCCACTGTTCTGTATTTTACAGGTGTTGGCAAAACTATAGTTGCAAAAACTGTGCTGAATACCTTAGCAAAGCAGGGAGATATCATACAAGTTCCACTGAATTTTTCTGCTCAAACTAGCAGCGCAAGCGTTCAGGAAGCAATAGAAGAAAGATTAATAAAAAAGAAAAAAGGGCTTTTAGCTGCACCAGCAGGCAAAAAGATAGTTATTTTTGCAGATGATGTTAATATGCCCAAATTGGAAACATATGGGGCACAGCCTCCAATAGAACTTTTAAGGTCAGTACCACTGTTACAGATATAAAAGAAAATGGAGTTTTCATGTTGTAATATACTGTTTTTAAGTGTATTTTATTTCCATTGCAAATTATAAGACACTGTACTAATTATTTGTCACTCCTTTGTATTTTCTTTACTTACTGTTATGATAAATAGAGGACGTACTGCATTCCACTCAAAAATTTGCGACTGAGTTGCCGCTTAAAATACAAACTTTGATGGCTTTTAAACAAAATCATTTTTAGAAAAAGATCCATTTATGTGGTGTTTTCTTTTTTTTTTCTTTCTTTTTTAAAAAAAATGTTATGTGCATTATTAAAAGGTGAAAAGTTGGTTTAAACACCAAACTGGGGGATGCACACACACACACACACACACATGCACGCACACACACACAGATGCTTTTGGAAATTTGAGAACTGGAGGAGGACTGGAAAAATGTAAATATGATTCACAGGAATTTTTGTTAACAAATCAAGTATGAATCAAGTATTGGTAGAGAGCAGACATATGCAGAGGCAGCTCCTGTAGGTGAGAGGAAGGAGTTCAGAAGAACTAAAGTCATGACCAGCATGAAAGAGTTGGAAGGAATATTAGAGCAAAATAGTGGAATGGAAAAGGACAACAAAGAAGAAGAAGAAAAAAAAAAGCAAGAGTTTGGAAGAAATCAAGGAGTAGATGCAGAATATAAGAAGAGTGGAGAAATTGGAGGACAAGAATATAAGATATCTAACCTGGTAATCATGGGCACTGAAGAGAGGATAAAAAAAATATGTGAAACAGGAGGTTTGGGAACTATTAAGTAGGGTCTAGGGATAGAGGTGAGAAACTATGAAATCCACAAAGCATTCAGATTTTTGGAAAAGAAGAGGGAAAAGAAATATATTTTTAAAATGCATAAACACCCAAATAATAAATGATAATTGTCAAAGAAATTGAAAGGAATGGGTATTTATCAACAAAAATCTTTTTTTCTTTTTTTTCTTTTTTTAATTTTATTTATGACCGATCAGCATTACATACTTTACAGATCTCTGAGAATCTTAGAATATAAATACATAATTAATAATAACATTTAAGGAAAACCTAAGATGTTCCTTTTAACTATTAAACATGGATAAAGAACTGTATAGTGATAAAAGTGATATTGTGAGAGTAAAGTGCAGTTAGTGATCGGAATCATCGGAGTTACTGAGTCGCAGATCCTGTGGTAATCGTCTCTTCAGGCGTGTGGGCTAGCGGGTGCATTCGCCAATGTATGTCACAGCTCCTGAAACGTCCAGCAAATGTAAGAAGAAGTGATAGGCGATCTTGCGTATAAACTTGTGAACTGGAAGGAAACCGAATTCTTGATGTAGCTGCTGGTTCCTGACAAACCAAGGAGCATTGGTAGCGATTCTCAGGAATCTATTTTGGAGTACCTGTAAACAGCATATGTGAGTGTTTTTAGCAGTGCCCCAGACTTGAGAAGCATATGTAAAGATGGTTCAAACAAGAGATTTATAAAGAAGAAGGGAGCATTCAAGACCAAGAGTTGTGTGTTTATGAAATAGTGGATAGAGTTTAGAAAGTCTTCCGGATGTTAATGAAATAAGGAGAACGATATGGGCACGCCAAGTGAGTTTAGTGTCCAGCATTACTCCAAGATACTTGACAGGCATGGTAGAAAGTAACCAGATGATTTGTTTATCATAAATATTCAGGGTGGTGGGTTAGTGATACATCGCAATGAAAAAATTTTAGCTTCAATTTTTTCTGTGTTAAGAAGTATTCGCCAAGCACAAAATCACTCTGCAAGACAATTAAAATAAGATTGAAGTGTATGGAGCTTCAGATGGATAGCTTCAGAGAGATCTTTGTGAGTAGAATAATACAGTGTCGTCAGCGTATAAAGCTATGGAAGTCGGGGCCATGTCAGAAAGATCGTAGGTGTAGATATTGAAGAAGATTGGAGCTAGTATTGAGCCCTGTAGAACTCCTGCTTTAACAGAGTGCCAATATGACTGAGTACTGCCAATACAAACGACAAAGGTGCGTTCTGATAGAAAACTGCAAATTGTAGTGATCAGATATTGGGGAACGCCAATGCGATAGAGTTTGAGTACTAAGCCATCATGCCATACTTTATCGAAGGCCTGTGCTACATCTAGGAACAGGGCTGTTGTGTGTGCCAACAAATTTTGAATCCATTAACAATTGCTTGTGTTAATGTAACAGTTGATGTGAAGTAGAGAGCTTAGATTGAAGCCCAAACTGGAAATCTGGAATTATGTTGCTTTGAGACACATGTTTAAGGAGATGTCGAAGTATTACCTTTTCAAGGATTTTGGATAACATCGGTAATAGACTAATTGGACAGTAGCTACCCGGAAGACTTTTAGGTTTGTTTGATTTGTGGAACGCTATGATGTGAGCAAACTTCCAATTCTCATGAAAGTAACCGCATTGGAGACAGGCATTCAAGATGGATGATAAGTAAACAAGTGCTTTACTTGTCAGGTTTTTAGTGCTACATTAGGTAGCAGATCGTGTCCTGGAGATTTTTTAAGAGGAAGACATCTAATCAAATATCAAAGTTCACTGGGAGTCGTGAAGGAGATTCTCTGAGGCGCAGTGGGTTGATGTCGCAGAGCATGGAGTTCTTTGTCAGCATCTCAGATAGTAGCATTACATAATGATGGATTTGGAGTGAATGTCTGTCCGTAGTGGGAAGCAAGAATGTCACATTTATCTTTAACTTCTGTGACAAGACCGTCACCGGTAGAAAGAGCTGGAATGAGAGTTGGTTCATGAAGAAGTTGTCTCATAGCATTCCATAAAGTGTGATCATGAGGTAAAATACTTGCTAGTTGACGTTGATAGGTGTCAAGGCGATGTCATTCGAGTTCAGCTTTTGCAAGACGTGTTAATCCATTAAGTTTTTGATGCAGCCAAGGGCGTCTTTCCTGTTGCCATTACCGATGAAAACTGTTCTTTCGCAAATAAAATGTAGGATGGCAGCCGGTAAGGAAGGGGCTAACTTATGCCGCTTTGAATAGCTAGTGGAAATGCGCACACAGTAACTTACAGTGTCGGTGAAGTGCTGAACTGCAGCATCGATATCGGCTGTAGCGGCAAAAGAATAAGCTGTATGTAATGTTGAATCTAAATAAGTATGAAATAGATTCCAGTTTACATAACCATTAATAAGTCATGGAGTTGTGGGTAGTATATTGGGGGTGAGTTGAAAAGTAATCATGACTGGACAATGATCCGAATCAAGTTCTGCTAAGGCTGTTACAAATGCTGGAATGTGTAAATTTCTGTGAATCCCAATATCAAGAATGTCGGGTGCAGACAGTGGATTGCTGGGAAAAGAAGTAGGTTCTGTAGGAGTTAAAATGGATAATCCGCTTGTATTCAATATACTGTAGAGACGTCGGCCATTGGGATTAGTAGAGCAGCAACCCCATGAGGAGTGCTTACAGTTAAGATCTCCAAGTAGAAGGGTGCTGCTATCGGCCAGAAAAAGTAGTGAAAGATAGTCACTGTTAAGCTGTTGGAGACTTGTAGTTGCTGATAATAGTGAGACCGATACCATTTGATGTAGGTAGTTTGATTCCCACCACTTCAAGGTCGGGGACGCCTGGTTAAAATATGGCATAATGAATAGGATTACGCCAGATTAGAATAGCCACACCTCCAGATGCTTTTGTGGTTGCTCGATCTTGGCGATAAATATTGTAGCTAGGAACGGTAAAAGTTTCATTTGGAAGCAGATGGCTTTGAGAAAGCTAATAAAAGAAGCGCACTTAGCGCGTATGCCATTAGCATTCCAGTTAAGGATAGTGACTTTTTTAAGAGTGAGAAGATTATGTGCTGCCATTATGAAGCACTGAAGAAAGAAGAGAACGAATGAACAGTGTTATTTGTGGCAGAAATGGAGATAAAATGGGATGGAGAAATGAAAACAACTGTGCAAATAGATCAGCAAAAGAGCCCCAAGAAGAGGTTGAGGTAGTATCGGCGAGCGTTTCATTCTGTGGAGATGATGGAGGAGAAGGTGAAGAAGAGGCTGAAGATCTCAGTGTATGAGAGTAGAGATGCTGGGTTGTGGTGCGAGATGTATTCTGTTATGATGATTGTTGTTGACAGTCTTTAGTGAAGGTGGTTGTGTTGCCGCTGCTGTGGTTGTTGTGGTTACAGTAGCTGAATGGAGTTGTGGATGTATGTCGCCGCTGAGATTGCTGTGAGATGTGTACTTTGAGTTCTACATAATGAGAACAGCCCCGTAAATTTGCGGGATGATCTTGTCCACAGTTTACACATTGAGCTGGTGTAGTGGATGGTTTTTTGCACTTGGAGAAGTGGTGATCGCCAAGACATCGCACACAGCGGGGGTCCAGCTGGCAATAATTCTTAGTGTGTCCATAATGCTGACAACAAGTGCACTGTGGTAGTTCTGAATTATGGCGTCGATGTTCAACTTTTACAACACTATACAATTGTGTGAGATTAAGAATAGCTCTACCTTCATCATTGTTGGCAAGCTCAATAGCACATATAGGAATGGGTTGCTTGTTTCTGCCTAGAAGGCGTGTAACCTTTTTAACTGGATATTTTAAAGAAAATAGTTCTTCAAATATTTCTTGGTTGCTGAGAGAGCATGGGAGGCTGCGAATGATAGCGGAGAAAAGTTTATCAGCAGGGATTCTGTAGGTATAGTACTCTTGGTTTATGGAGTTAAAGTAGGCTGTAAGGCAGCAAAAGTCAGCTGACATGGAGGGATGAACTTTTATAAGCACCCCATGGAGCTCTGTATGGAAGTCAGAAGTGACACACTTTTTAATGTCCTGCAGAAACAACTGATAGTTGCTCTAGATGTTCTCAGGCTTCAAACCAGGTGAGGTGATGTGAAGACATTGACTTTTCGGGAGCATTCATCTAGAGCATATTCGTCACCAGGAAAGCTTCAACTCTTATTTAACTGATAGTTTTCTACATTGTGTATGCAAATGGGTGGGATTTTCTCTTTAGATGTGGTAGCAGAATCAAATGTATCGTGTTCAAAATCACTGTTATTAAAAAGTGGATGGAAACGGTTAGTTGTCGGAATAGAGTACACATAACGCAAACCATTGGGTTGTTGTGAAGTGGTGCTGTGCAAAAACGTTTGTTTTGACTCCCAGATTGATAGGTCGGAAAACGCTGTTCTCATACATTATGGCTTTTAGCGCAGACAAAATCTGCCATGTTGTCATCATCTTCCTAAATACTATTGTCAAATGAATTAGATGGCTGTGTTAACTGTAATGGAGCAGGTCTGAGTATTTGTTTACTTTATTAGTATCAGCAGTTGTACCAGAGGTAGAGTTGTGTGAAGAAGCTTGCTGCAAAGTATACGATGGCCGTTGAGGTATGTAGTATTGAGCTGATGACACTGTTTTGTGTGAGTTAGAATTATTTCCTGAAGCAGTGTCATTATACAGCACATTAAGTGCAGTATGTATGATGTGGCCAGTATCTTCAGATATAGAGAGTATTTTAACCCCAACTAGAAGCTAACCATGGCCTCCTCTACTCTGAAGAAAAAAACAAAGAAAAACAGAAATTCAGGAAATGCAAAATTGATGATGGGGACAAAATTCAAAGATGGGGCAATGACTTTGAAGGTGAACAAACAGGAAAAACAGAGACAGTGAAGAGTGAACAGTACAACAATGCAGAAAGAGATGAATAGCAGAGAGAAGACGTAGGAGAAATATTACAGAAGAGTACATCAGAGATAGGGAAAAGATGGAGGAAAGGAAAGCAGCTGGTGGTCCAGTAGGGAGGGAAAATGAAAAAGGGGTCAGTGGGACAATGGACAAGGAGTGGAAAGGAACCCAAAAGGCAAGTGAATACAAAGAGGGAAATGAGTGAGAGTTAGAATATCGGTGGTTAGAAGGGAAATATAAAATCAAAAGTGGGGAATATTGATGCATTGTAACAAGAAAGAAGGAAGAACAGGTCAATAAGCTAGGAGTGTAGAAGAAAGTTGAGACAGGTAAATGGTGCATGAACAAAGAAAGAGATGTCAGTGTTACAAAACCGAGAAACAGAGAAGAAACAGGAATGATACAATGGAAGATTAGGAAAAGAATAGCCTGATTTTCTCAAAAATGTTCTAAAGATTTTGATTAAAATACCATATGTTTAGAACTCTTTCAACTTCACCTTCACCTTTAATACGTGAACCCAACATTAGTTGACAACACAAATTCACTATAATTATTAGAAGTTCCTTTGATTTCTTTCCATAATTTTGGAGAATTCAAAATAAAATTCAGAACAGTCCCTCAATGTGAAGATGTGTAGTGAAGAAGATTGACTCTGTATTCCTTTACAAACATACAGTTAATCAAGATGTGTTCTAGGGTATCATCTTCCATATCATAAAGAGGACATACAAGAGAAATTGTTAAATGAAATATGTGCAATATGCAAACATCTGAGAATATTTCTAGCAGTATATTGTGTATTGTGCATTTGTTTTATATTATTTGGATTTTATGCAGATGATTTGGAGTTTGTCCAGTCTCTGAAGTCGGCCACATATTAATGCAGTAGTTGTAACTGAAGTATAAATTATGGATTTGCTCTTTGGAAAGATGTTATTTTAACAATGGTTTGGGGTGTAGTATTGTAGTCTTTTAGTAATGGCTTGTAAGGGATAGTAAATAACATTTTATAACCTCTCTTATCCAAATCCCATCCGCAGCCTGCTTTTTCTGGAGACCGAAAATTGGTGGTATAACCACAACATCAGAAATAGAGGAAATGCTTTTTCATCATTTATATACCTCTTGTGTGCTCATCTTTATACTTAGAGTATACTTATACTGTTAATATAACAGGTTTAAGCAGTCAAGCATCCACAATGGTGAAACAATATTGGTGCAGTCCCACTGTTCTAATTAATAACATTATGGAGGCGTGTACTGTAAAACTTTTATCTGAGGGTAAAATAGTGTAGGATATTTTCATCATAAAAAATATAATATATATCTTGAATTTTCTGGGAAAAGTCTCTGAAGTCCTCTTTATTCTAGAGACTTCTGTGTAACTGGTAAACTGTAAGAGAGACAAAATCTTACCACACAAAAAATGTAAATCTCGTTAAAGCACACAAAGCACATATTACATACATTCCTGTGTGTGTGTGTGTGTGTGTGTGTCTGTGTGTGTGTGTGTGTGTGTGTGGTGTGTGGTGTGTGTGGTGTGTGTGTGTGTGTGGTAACAGAAACTTCTGGAAGCTGAAGCTTGGAGAAACATCTTGAATGTCTTGCATTTGGAAGATTTCTGTTGCTGACTGCTGCTCTTCCTGTTGTTTATGCATCCAACTATGATGACCCACATAGCAAGGTGAACATGAGAACCATTGCATAAGACAGCATGTCACAGTGTCTGTGTGTGCAAGATATTCTTGTTATTCGTTTATATGCCTTTTCTCAAATGGGAAATCATCATTTGCTTTTTTTTTTTTACCATCCTGATCACGCAAATAGAATACAATGTCAAGGCCTTCACATAATGACTAATTATTAAAGGATATCATTTTATCCTACTGTGTTCCCCTATTTCTCTTATACCTACAAGAAAATAAGTAAAATTTCTGTTAATGCTTATGTTCATTAGCATGAAGTATATAGATAGAGAAATAGAATAGGCAGAGAAAGTAATGTGAATGGAATAAATCAGATTTTTTAATTTTCTAGTGTTTAGAATTGAAAAAATGTAATTTTGTAAGATTCATGATTTGTTTGCTCTTAAAACAATTTCCTTTAACGATAAACTGACCATTCCAAACTTTCTATTGGGCAGTTTATTGTGAAAAACGTTTAGAAGAATCTGATGTGTTCCATTCACATGACTTTCTCTACATTTCTGTAACAAATTGTTGTTAAAAAGCTTATGCTTCTATTTACTTCATACAATCTAGATAAACTTTAGCAGAAATTGTCTTAATTACTTATTTACTTGCAAGTAGAAGGGAAATTAGGAAATATACTAAGCTAAAATGAAAGTCAAATCTGTTTCTGTGCAGGATTAGAAGTTTACAACTTTCTGTGTGGGAAAAGTTTAACAAATAACAAGGAATATCTCAGAAGTGGTCAATCGCACGAAAAAAATGTATATTGTATGTTTTAACGTGTTCTACATTTTTTGTGTAGTAAGTTTTTGTCTATCTCGTACAGTTTACCAGTAATCCAAGATTCAGTTAAATTTATTCAGAATAAAGAGCTCTTTAGAGGCTATTTCCAGAAAATTCAAGAAATATTTTATTTTCCATATAAATATCTTTAATATAAGGTATTTTAATCAAAATTGTTTGTCATTTTTGAGAAAATCAAAATGTTTGAAATTTTTTCCATGTAAAGGGTAGTGGGGTGGGGGAGATTTTTCTCAAAATCTTTGTGTTGCATCCCTGGAAGATACAAAACTTAAATAACAAGTTTGGTATTTTACCGACTTTTCCTTCTTGAGTTATCATGTTCACAGACACACACACACAGACCACTTTTTTGGATACAGGAGACCCTAAAACATATTTCTGGAGAAATGTCAGTATCGGCATCAAATTTCTCTATACACTATGTACATAGTCTGTGTAGAGAAAGTAGAAATCAAGCCACACTATCGCCCTCCATGGTGTAGTGGTTACCATGTTAGTTTCATATACCCAAGGTCGCGGGTTCAAACCTGGTGGAGGATGATGGATTTTTTCGGGTGTAAACATCTTTAGCATGGCTTCCTTCGGAAGGGAAGTAAAGCCGTTGGTCCCATGTCATAGATTTACGGCACGTAAAAGAACCTCAAGCCTGATAAGAGAGGCCTCTGAGCAAAATTAAGCGGTCTTTCATGCCCAGTATAGAATGGGACGCTGAGAACCACAGCAGTTAAAGAGCGTCCATAAATAACACGCCATTTTTTTTTTCAAGCCACACTTTCTAACAAGTAGACTGCATAAGTCATAGAAAAATTTGCCCCACCTTTTCAAAAACGTCAAGTACACTTGAGAAAATGCCTCAATTCCATTTATGTCATATTTGAAATTAAATGTCTTCTGTTTTTGAAGTTTTATTTTAAAGAAACTATACTTTTAGTGACATATAGTAAATGTTATTAAGCAAGGATATGACAACCAATAACTTCTTCCCCCCCCCCTCTCCATAAGAGCTTTACAATGGTTAAACTCTATGAACTCCATGTGGTTTGTTGTATTTCATTTGATACTTTATTCTAAAATATTTTTAAAAAGAATCTGATGTGTTCCATTCACATGACTTTCTCAAGCTGTTCCACAAACAAGCCTTTTATTCAAAAGATTAATCTTTTATGTACATCATGCTATTAAGATAAACATAAGCAGAATTATTCTTATTATTTGCTTCCTTGTAAGTAGAAGGGAAAAAAGAAAATGCAGAGGCTAAAGCGATAGTCAAGCCCTTTAAAAGGCAGTCGCTATGTGAAACAATTGAAATTCCAACTCTTTGATTGCCAGGAGTAAACAAGTGAGAAACAAGAAGAAAGATGTCTTCCCATTCAAGAAAGGTTTAAGTGGCTTAAAATTGAAACCAATAATCTGGAATATTTCGAAAACAGTTAACTCTATAAAAAAGATGCATATAATATTACTTGTGTGTTTTAATAAGATCAACATTTTCTGTGTAGTATGTTTTTATCTATCTCTTATGCTTTGCTAGTTATACAAAAATTCATCCAGAACGAAAAGGTCTTCAGAGGCTATTCCCAGAAAATTTAAGACATACATTTTGTTTGACATAAAATATCTTAAACATAAGGTATTTTAATCAAAATTGTTGAGCCAGTTTTAAGAAAATGAACATTTTTGAAAATGTTCTATAAAAAGGGTAGTTGGGGGAGGGGAGATTTTCTTGAAAATCTTTGTGTCGCATCCTTGGAAGATACTAAACTTAAATATTAGGTTTGGTATTTAACCGATTTTTTGCTTTTGAGCTATGCTTCCACAGACAGACAGACACACACACACACACACACACACACACACACACACACACACACACACACACACACACACACACACACATACCTTTTTCTAAAAATGCTTTTATTGGACTCGGGGCACCTCAAAGCATATATTTCCGTTGAAATCTTGGTATCAAATTTTTGGGTAGAATACAATAGCTTCTCTATCCACTATATACATTGTATATTCAGGCTAAAGAAAGTAAAAATGTATATTAAATATAGAGAGTTTATTTCTTTAAACCAATAAAGTGAACTGCTCCTACCTCTCAAAGTATAACAAGTATTTGGTTTTAATATGTATATTTCATAATGTTTTAGGATTTTTTCTTCATGTTTTCATATTATGGTAAATTTCTTCATATTTTGCGTGTCTCTAATAGTCATCAAGAGCAAGCTGCTTCTAAAGCATTTGGTCATTCACCTATTGTCCTGTATACTTCCATGTAGCTGCAAAATATGTTGTTTGTAAGTTTATAATTAATAAATAGTTTTATATTGAATTAAAATTCAGTTGCAATAGTTTTATATTTAGTTAAAATTCAATTGCAATTAAATGAAAATCAGTTTCCAGTAGAATAACTCTCCAAAAATATGATCTTAATTAAAATGTATTTATTCATTCTTTAAAAGGCACAAATTTTTCAATTGAGATTTTTTATGAGAATTAAAAAGTTAAAATGTAATATAATTATAAAATTAATATTTATAATGAATTAAAATATTTGTAGTTAATGCTAAAATAATTAATGAAGACGAGTAGAGTAGAGCCCAAAGAATGCTTAATTTTAGAATGAATATTATAATGAATAATACTAGGTAGAAAAAGCTGTGTGATAACACATCATAATTTTTAAAAAATTCAGCCAGTGTACATTATTTTATTACAGAATAAAATAGGAATGGAAAATGTGGGATAGAAGCATGGGCTGAAGGATTTCTGGAGAGAAATGAAAACAGGTATTGAGGTTATTGAAAAATAAGATTTGATTAATAGCTTAAAAGATAAACATTTGTTGGAACTACAGAGAAATTAAAAATCATATTGGGACAGAAAGATGTGTGAACCTATGTGATAAAACAAGGAGAGAAGGATTGGGTAAGAACAAGTGTGTTAAAACTACGGAGGCTCAGATGGAATTATGGCAGTAATATATCCCATTGTGCGGGTAAAATGAGGAAGCACTGCATTTTGTTCTTAGTGCAAGAAAGAGTTATGGAAAAGCATACTGAGATTTGATAAATGGGATAAGCTAGAGGTAGAGGGATTGGCAAAAAGAGTATTTAACAATAACAGAACATAATTTATTATAGCTTGAGAAAATATTCAGGTAAGTTGCATGTGATATGGTATAGAATTGTGAGGTAGTACAAGGAGGAGGAAATGAGAAGAGGAGAGAATGGGATTATCCAATTATCTAGTACTAGTTAAACAGGAATCATATAAGCCAAAAACTAGGGTGTTAGTGTGCATAAGGTCCAAAGGAACAAACAACTCTCAAGGATAAAAACTTACCTGAATGCACTTAATTAAAATGAAAAGAGGATATGATTGCATGAAGTGTGACAAAAATAATATAGTCCATAGTGGTACTCAGATAATAATAAGCTATATATTCATTTTGAATACGAATAATTTTGTAACTTTTATATAACTTTTACATATGAAAATACGAGGGCCGTTTCTTTTTTTTTTTTTTCAACCTCCAATAGACTATAAATAAAAGACAAGTTCATAGAAAACTATTATTTTATTACTAAAAGTAATGTACACTTATGGTTACTTTTTAATATAATCACCGAAAAGATTGAGACATTTATCATACATGTGCACAAACTTTGCAATACCCGCTTCAAAAAATTTTGCCGCCAATGATTTCAAATGAGCATTGACGTTGTTTTGAAGATCTTCATACTTTACAACGTTTGCGAAGAGTCCTTCAAAACAAACAAAGAGGAATGCTGACTTCAGGAATTGTGTTGATCCATGACAATGTTCATCCACACACACAACCCATCGACCCCTTGAACAATTTCAATGGGACATTTTTTATCATCCACCGTACAGTCCTGACCTGGCACCCAGCGACTTTCACCTTTTCCCTGAACTGAAGACGTGGCTAGGAGGGCAGTACTTTCAAACCAACGAGGATCTTCAAAACAATGTCAATGCTCATTTGAAACCATCGGCAGCAACATTTTTTGAAGTGAATATTGCAAAGCTTGTGCACAGGTACGATAATTGTCTCAATCTTTTCGGTGATTATGTTGAAAAGTAACCATAAGTGTAAAAAACTTTTAGTAATACAATAATTTTTTCTATGAACTTGTCTTTTATTTATAGCCTATCGGAGGTTGAAAAAAAAAACAGCCCTCGTAGCAAGCTAATTGTAATTATATATTATAGTATGTATTTGTTTTCCTTTCACAATAGACAATACCTGGATTTTGATGGGTTGTATGATCGTGGAAAATTATTCTGGAAGAATATAGAGGGTGTAATAATCACAGCAGCTTGTGCTCCACCAGGAGGTGGAAGAAACCCTCTTACACCCCGCTTTGTTAGACATTTTGCAATGCTATTAATACCAACACCTGATGACACTGCTCTTAAGACCATTTTTAAGGTATGTGTAGGAGCAGTAGTAGTGGTAGTGATACATAAATGAGAAATACATCAATAACCATCAGTAATCAGTAATCATCTTTATTCACCTTCAAGCAAAACCAATAGTTTTTTTGTAATTGTTTCATTTGTATAGCCTGCTTTAATTTCAATGGTCATATCAGGGGCTTTGATTTGTGAAACAGCTTGTATTACTGTAGGTTTAGAACAATAGATTTATCATTTTTGTATCATTAAACAGATGCACATTCACTCTCAGATTCATACTTCCGGACTCTGTGGGGGGGATATGGAATAATTCTAGTAAAAGAAAAATTCTCCACCCAAGCCAGGAATCGAACCTGGGACCTCTGGATGAGAAGTCAGGTCACTGACCAATCGACCACGGAGGCAGTTCAATAAGTTTTGTTAATAATACATAATTACAAACATATTTACAAGAATCATATATTTACAATAGGTATTTCTAAGATATCTAAATATAGTAGGTTCAACAATCATTTGTATATTTATGAAAGAGATATTTACAGATAATATGTTCTTAAGATCTAAAACATATGTACAGTATAATTTATTGTTATAATCTCCAATTATAACTTCTTTTTATGTACATTACATAAATTCAGTAGCTGAAAGTCAGGCTCTGAACTATTCTTGTACAGAGCAAAAAGCTTTTTGTTTAAACCAGATATTCAAATGGCTGACAAACCTGTTGTGGCATATTTCTTTTATTTCTAAGGGAAATTTATTGAATAATTTTAACTGCTGGTGACAATGACTATTTATGGTCTTGCTCAATCAGTTATGACTGAGGGGTACAGTTCATGTTTGCACATAGTATTATAATTGTGTACTGAGGAGTGTTTTACAAATAGAGGTTAATTTTCTTTAACATGGATAATAATAGTATAGATACACAATGAGGTTCATGTCTATATTTTTACTTTCTCTATACACACTATGTACATAGTGTATAGAGAAGGTATTGCACTCCACCCAAAAATTTGATACTGAGATTTCACCGGAAATATATGTTTTAGGGTCCCCTGTATCCAAAAAAAGCATTTTCAGATAAAGATCCATGTGTGTGTGTGTGTGTGCGCGTGCACGTGGGCATGGGGGTGTGGTGTGTGTGTGTGAGTGCGCGTGGGTGCGGGTGTGGGTGCGGGTGGGGATGGGTGGGGGTGTGTGTGGTGAGGGTGTGTGGGGGTGTGTGTGGTGAGGGTGTGTGGGGGTGTGTGTGGTGAGGGTGTGTGGGGGTGTGTGTGGTGAGGGTGTGTGGGGGTGTGTGTGGTGGGGTGGGGGTGGGTGTGTGGGTGTGTGTGTGTGAACACGATAACTCAAAGACGAAAAGTTGGCAAAGTACCAAACTTGGTATTTAAGTTTAGTATCTTCCAGGGATGTGACACGAAGATTTTGAGAAAAATCCTCCCGCACCAAACTACCCCTTATATGGAAGGAACTTTTTTTCGAAAATCTTGACTTTCTCAAAAATGGCTCTAACGATTTTGATTAAATTGTTATATATTAAAGATATTTAAGTGACAAATAAAATGTATATCTTGAATTTTCTGGGAATAGCCTCTGAAGACTACTTTATTCTGGATGAATTTTACGGAATTTTGCATAACTGCTAAACCGTAAGAGATGAACAAAAACTTACCACACAGAAAATGTAGAACACATTAAAACACACAATTTATGTTATATACATTTTTTTCATGCAGTTGATCATTTTTAAGATATTCCTTGTTTAGTTTCAGCTTTGAAAAACTTATATTGTTCTCATACAGGAATTTGTCAAATACATACAAACAAAGGAACTTCAGTCACATAGTAACCAGCTTTTGACTATCACTTTAACCTATGGCAGTCCGTTATTTCGTTTCTACTTACAAGAAAGCAAGCTATTTCTGATAATTTTTCTCATTTAGGATGAAGTAAATAGAAGCAGCTTTTTTAACAATAATTTGATACAGAGATGTAGAGAAAGTCATGTGAATGGAACACATCAGAGTTTTATAGTTACAAAGCTAGGCTTACAGGAGTTGACCTAATCATAACATGATTTTTGGCACAATTCCCCCAGAGCCTAATTCCATACAATAAATGTGGATGAAAAAAGGCATAGTACAAAGTGACTAACATTTCTTGTCTTACACATTTCAACTTTCTTAAAAGAAAACAAATTCTGGCAAGCTTTATACACAGGTGAAATGTATTTACCTAAGTAAGCTTGGTGTCCAGATATATTCTTAGTAGCTTTACTTAATTGTGAATATCACTGTCGCAGTGTGAATATTATATTCTCAGTGATTGTGGGATTTAAAGTTAATTTATATAAGGGAAACCAGATTTTTGCACTATGAACAGATTTATTCATTGGTTGCCATGATGTTATTGCTACTGTAAGGCAGTATCATCAGCCTACAACATTTTGTTACACTCTAAATACTTAATGCAAACTAGAAAAAGAAAACCCCAGCACAGATCCTTGTGTCTACTGTTTATGTGCTGTTGCATAAGTTGACAGAGTTACCTTGAAATGTAAATGCTGTGCAATAGTTGCTGGACACATTTCATCACTTCCTGCTAATCTCAGAGCGAATATATGAATAACTATGAATTAAACAATTCAGAAAACGTTTTAATAGTGTTCCTTAATGTGGCCTCTTCTGAAATACAGAATTACTTTCTTGATTTGTATATTATTTCATCCTCGGAAACTTGGAAACACATATATCTTATGGTATGGTCACAATAATTACACAAAAATAGCTTTTCCCATTGATGGTAACATAAAAATGACATATCAACTATGTGTGTATTCAATCATAAAGATAACTTATCAGCTATGTACACATAGCCTACCTGGATAATTTGATGGTAGTATGTCTGCCTTACATTCAACAGGTCGTGAGTTCGAATCTCATGTAGGTGAGTTACCCAGATAAGGCTTTTTTCAGGGTTTTCCTTTATCCTGAGAAAATGAATGTTGAGCAATTTTAAGCTCCATAATCATTTGAGCATCATTTCACCAATTTCATTCATTGTCCAATATGACCAATACATTAAAAGGATGTTAAGCTAAAAATCTGAAGTGTTCCATTCATGTGACTTCCTCTACATCTCTGCTACAAATCTTTGTTGAAAAGCTTATGCTTCTATTTACTTCATTCTAATCAAGAAAAAATTAGCAGAAATAGTCTTATTACTTGCTTCCCTTTAAATAGAAGGAAAATAAGGGAATACCATAGTTAGTGATAGTTAAAAGCTGGTTGCTATGTGACTCAAGTTCTTTTGTTTGTATGGACAGGAGTAGACAAATTGCTGTATGAGAAAAGTGTAAGTATTTTAAAGCTGAAACCAAAAACAAGGAATATCTCAAAAAGGATCAACTCCACGAAAAAATGTATGTGACATAAATTGTGTGTTTTAACATGCTCTACATTTTTTGTGTGGTAAGTTTTTGTCCATTTGTTACAGTTTAGCAGATATGCAAAATTCTGTAAAATATATCTAGAATAAAGTAGTCTTCAGAGGCTATTCCCAGAAAATTAAAGATATACATTTTATTTGTCACGTAAATATCTTTAATATACAATATTTCAATCAAAGTCATTGGAGCCATTTTGAGAAAATAAAAATTTTCAAAAAAAGTTCTATGTAAAGGCTAGTTGGGGGTGTGGAGATTTTTTGAAAATCTTTTTGTGGCATCCTTGGAAGATATTGAACTTAAATACCAAGTTTGGTATTTAATGGACCTTTCGTTTTTGAGCTATGCTGCCCACAGACACACACACACAAACACACACACACAGACACACAGACACACACACACGTGCACACGCACACATGCACCCACGCGTCCACACCCACACACAAACATTTTTTTAAAAATGCTTTTTTTGGATTCGGGGGTCTCAAAATATATATTTATGATGAAAGCTCGGTACAAAATTTTGGGTGCAAGTCAATACCTTCTCTATCTATGTACATAGTACGTGTAGAGAAAGTAAAGATTCAAGCCAAATTTATAAGCATAGCACTCAAAATATGAATGACAGCTCACAGCATCAAAAATAATCAACAGTAATGTAGGTTGTGATGATAAAAGTGCTATGAACAAATGCATATACCTACCTAACATATTATCAATAACACTAAGTAAGCATTTATTTGGAAAAAAAAATCCTAATTATTCTTTTCTTCATTTCAGCCAATTGTTGCAGGATTCCTGCAAGAATTTCCGAGACCTGTAGCTGATATTGGTGGCTCAATAGTGAATTGTGCCATAGAAATTTATGACCGCATAGCAACAGACTTACTCCCAACACCAGAGAAACATCACTATGTATTTAACCTAAGAGATCTTTCGAAATGTATACAAGGTCTGTTACAGGCAGACCCAGCAGTCTTCGCAGATCCTGGCTCCATTCTCAGGTAACCGAAATAAATATAGACCCAAACTAGACGAGCAGAGTTCCAGTTGCATTTCCGTAGCTTCAGTTGAGGTAGATCTCTATGCCCCTATAATTGTGAAAAACACTCATTGCAACTTGTTACGTTTAATTTTTACTCTGTTAATTTAACTCTTGATCACCAATAAAATGGAGCATAATAAAAATGGGGACTAACCTTATAAATGGTGTAGTATATATCTTTTGGACTTAATAGTGTAGTATATCCAATATCACCTTGGGTTTTAGTCCCTATGTGTTCCAACTAGGTATTTACAGGTCCAAAATATTCTGTAAGCTTTGGCAATTAAATGACCTAAATGATCTTTCCAAGTAAAGTTCTTGTCTAATATACTCCAAGATGTGATAATTTTAATTGTTTTCTCACAGAAACCCTGTGTAGGATAGGAGTTGGATAGGTAGAGTCAGACTGAAAAATTCAATGCCATAGCCGGGATTTGAACCACAGATCTCCCAGTCTCTAGCCAGTTGTTCTACCACTGAGTTACCATGACAACATACCAGCATAGCATTGATCTAAATGATCTTTCCAAGTAAAGTTCTTGTCTAACATACTCCAAGATGTGATAATTTTAATTGTTTTCTCACAGAAACCCTGTGTAGGATAGGAGTTGGATAGGTAGAGTCAGACTGAAAAATTCAATGCCATAGCCGGGATTTGAACCACAGATCTCCCAGTCTCTAGCCAGTTGTTCTACCACTGAGTTACCATGACAACATACCAGCATAGCATTGAATTGTCCATAATAGTTGCCTATATTATGAATCCTGGGATTTGAAGTACTTACAATATTGCTATTATAATAACTTAAGAAAACCGAACACGGCAAAACACATTTTGTACAAAACAATATACTTACCCTACCTTGTTTGTTTATATTAGAAACAGTTTGCTTCATAAATAACAACATCCATCTCTTTAATTCAAATGATACTGTACGTGAGCATGCCACTAGAAATGAGAATAATTTCCACTTGCAACCTGCCAGAACAACAAAAAAGATTAACTCTATACTACATATAGGAATCCTGATATATAATTTAATCTCAAAAAAGATAAATGACAAGCTTCCACTGAAGTACAGGAAGCATGTTAAGAAGTTTTTAATTGAACAATTCCTACAATGTACAAGAGTTTTACGAGTTCTTTAGCCACAATTCATGAACAATGTAAATAGGATCATTATGTTGTACATAATTGTTAATATAATCATGATTACTGTGTATAGGATTAGATAAATTTCAGATAATTGTAATTTGTACTTGACGAAGCCTTAAAATTATAATTAATTTCTAATTGGTGAATAAAACATATATATATATATACATAATCATTTGAGATTGCCTCGTAGTTTACCAGGAAGCATGCGAGTCAGTTGAGAAATTCATCCACCCACAGACATTGACACCATACACACGTGCAGGCGCATATGCACACACACAATCTATAGATCCTATTTTGAGATTACTATGCTCAAACTCTAGGATGTAGATCATGTCAAGAATTACATTTATTGATAATTATAATACATTTATTTACAAATAATAACTCTGACAATGAATTTACATAGGTGTCAATTTTGCATAATTTATTATTACATGTCTGTTTCCAAAAAACTACTCGTATGCATGATTCTTAGAATATTCATGTTTATTATATTTGCAATGGTATATTAACACCAGTATTTTTGATTGAATGAAATCCCTCTCTGTATAGAAGGTGTGAGTAATAAGGTATCTTTTTAATTCTGATTTAAACTTGTTTTTGTTCATGTGCAATTATTTTATAGGGGAGGGAAGTCCTATTCCTTTGTAGTAAACCTCTGTTTGGAATGACTGCAAATTATCTGTTGGTCTATGTAAGTCCTGTCTGTTTGGTCTCTCTGTTATGAATATCTGCATTTTTTGTAAACTTTCTGGGTTATTTATTACAAATGACAATATGGCTAGAATATAATTAAAACTAATGGTAAAATTCCAAACATTTTGAAAAGTGGTTTGCAGTGAGTTAATCGTCTTGCCTATGCCATTATTCTTATTACCTTTTTTTGAATAACGAACATTTTTTGGCATCTACTACATTTCCCCAAAATAGGGGATCACCAATGAATAAAAATATGCATAATAAGCTGTTTTTAGTATGCTTTATGTATAAGCTGCATTAAAGACTGGATTGCAAAGCATGTAGAGCTCAGTTTGGGTAAGATCTAATCATTATGTTGTTTCCAATTCATGTTACAGTTGATAATAAGACCCAGGCATTTTGTATTACAGGCTTCTGCAATCAATTCACTATTGCAGAGAGCCAGAAGAGATTAAATGAGATACCATCAGCTGCCAAAATAAATGGTCAAATGGATTGTTAGTCCATCTGATTTTAATTATGATCACTCCCAGGTTTCAGTCCTCTCTGCCATGACACGTGCAACACAGATTGATTTGCCCAGATCAAATGGTTGATCACTAAATTATCTTTGAATCTATATGTATGCTAACTAAATCCAATAGCATTCCAGTCCATCTTGTTGATTACATCATCATCGTCGTCATGATGATGATCATGACGATGCTGATGATGATGATGAAGAAGAAGAAGAAGAAGAAGAAGAAGGTTTATTGAAGCACTAAGAAATACATATATTGTACAACACATATCTTGTGCTGCCCACCAGAATTTGGCCCAGGTCACTTTTTCAGTGGACAGTCCAATTTAAGGTATACAAAGAAAGAACATATTAGTGTAACTATCATTACTACTAAATGCTCATGAACTATAGTTACTAAGTATAACTGCCATCAGAAAGTTAAATGGTGCTGATTATTTTATTAGCCATTTTAATGAATTTCATTACTCTTAAGCTAGTAGGGATATCTTCTATCCCCTGGCAGTATGGCATCCATGAATGTCTTGTGGCCTCAGGATGGCTTTGTTGTAACTGGTTAATGCTTTCTGGTAAGGGATCCATGTGCCAGCTGTTCTTGCAAGTTGGAAAGATCTTCTTGCTTTCTAAGTTCACTAAGCTGTTTAATCCATAAAGGAGCCAACTTTGGTGAGCCTGATAATTTTGGTTGTAGGATTGAAGAATATACTGCTACAGCTGGTCAGTGGCCAACTCTGCATCCAGCACCAAATTAAAAATGCTTGGGTATTCCCGATATTATTATCTGAAGGGTCCTTTTGGTACCTGTCCCAATCTGTAGTTATTGGCTTCCTAAATGCCTCACAGTTAATGACCTGAGAACTAATCTTGAAACAAATGTGTCTATAAACAAATGCCAAAACGTCAGAAGATATATGCCAGTTAGAGAGTAGGTCTTCAATGATTGCCCTTCTTTGGGAAGTGATAATGGCAAGTTTCATGTTTTTGTTCAGAATATTTAGCTTTGTGCTTATCTACCAAATATTCTGCCTCTTGAATTGATCTCAGTATGACCCCCTGGTGTGAGCATTGGCATTAGTCCCTATGATGAGTTTCTTATCAATGTGGTCACAGTGAATCACCAAGTTCCTTTCCACTTCTGACACCGAATTAGGTTCATCATAAGGGAGGTTCACTGATGAGAACATTACAGCTCTCTTCTTGAGCCCTGGCATCAAGAATACTTCAACTATGGTCATACCCCTAGAACAGTACTTTACATATAGCAGTACATTTAACCTCTTAGCTTAGATGTAAGTTCTTGTATTATCAATGTTGCGGGTAAACAGCTGTACCCCCAGTATATCTTACTCCCCTTACAGTGCCCTTGTACAGACAAGATACCAATGTGAATTCTGTATCAATATTTCTTTCTGCCAGATTTCTACATGAAACAACAGAAGCTGTTTTGCAATGTTGTACATTAATCTGAACTACTTTAATAGCAAGGTTAATCAGTATAAGTAGAGGGTCCTGGAGAGTGGATCACCTCCAGTTCTCATTTCCCTTTCTTTCCTTTTTATTCTTTTTGTCACACTAGACCAATTTTTGTCCAGGTGTAGTCTACTACTCATATGTGATGAAGTTTTGTTCATCTCTTTATGTGATGAATGGTTTTCTTCAACTGGGGTCCCTAATTATTCATTCCTTTTTGGTTTTTTCATAAAGCCCCACAAGTAACAGGGAAATAAAGGTCACCTAGCACATAGCCCTGATTGTGCAAGACTTAATACAACAGGATGTCGCTTAGTACCCTGTGAAGATCATTTATAACACTGTTTTCAACTCCCCCTACACCGTACCTCCCTCAGGATACATTTCCACATTAGATTGGGTAGACCAAAACCCATACACATTAAGGATCTCAACTAGAAGCCTCCGGGAGGTAGAGTCAGACCAAAAAATTCATTGCCATTGCCAGTAATTTGAATTTTTCAGTCTGACTCTACCTGTCCAACTCTTGTCCTACGCACGGCCTGTGGGGAAAAAGTAATTATTGACCTAGATAATAAGTTCCTTCTCTGTTTGATATCTCTCTTATAGCCTGCCTGACATTAAAAACGCTCTCTACTAGTGATATTAACTCCAGTGCAATCTACAGGTACACAAAAACTAACTCCTACCAAACTATAAGGTCCTATATCATATTCATTGAGATAAATATTTTTAAAAATGGTTGCATTACTCATTTTGTTGAAGGTACAAGGGGGATACAAAATGCTGTAGCAATGTTTGTTATTAAAAATGTATGGAAATAGACCTATACAATTATTATCTAAAATGATTGACAAAATGGAAATGAAAGCAATTGAAGAATGAAATGGAATGTAAAGAATTGGTTTAAAGTCACATTATCAACAGCAAAACTTGTATTTTGAGAGCTTTGCATTTTCTGTATCCTAAGTTTCTGTCTTATCTTTATGGTTTACCAGTTATGTAAAATAATACACAATCCATTCAAAATGAAGAGGACTTTATAGGCTGTTCATAGAAAATTCAATGTATAGACTTTATTTTTCTTGTCAAAATGTCAAACAAGATACTTTAAAAGACATTTGTAAGGAAGTGTTCAAGTGTCTTTTATGAACTGCTTCACTGTATTTGATTCCATCAACAATTTGTTTATATATGATATTTTATCAAAATCTTAGTCATTCATTTAAAACACCATATGTTTAAAATATTTAGATAACTAATAAAATGTATATCTTAAAATATTGTAAGTAGATGGTAAAGTCATCTCCATTTAAAACAAATATTGATTAATATAGTAGTTTTAATAAACCATACTGCAGAAAAATAAAATTCTCTGTAAAACACACAATTTATTTAAAATAACAGTTTTGTGGTATAACCATTTCCTAGATATTCATTTTTATTATATTGGGCTTTTCAATACTTCATCATTTTTCAAAATCCTCTTTCTCACAATGTCATGAAAAGTATATAGAATTTCAAAGCCAGAATAGAGCAACCTACTGTTTAAAGATTTAACTTTTACTTTCACCTCTGATATCCCCTTTGAACCTATGTTGAACCTAGTGAAATGTGTAATAAAATTATTTCTGCAAATGTTTATCTGAATTTGCATGAAATGGATAGAAAAATATTCATGTGAAAGAATAGTTTATAGAAACTGCATAGAAATAAATGGTAGTGATAGAATAAAGGCATGTAAATGTAACATGCAGAATCTTGATATTAATTGTTTCAGATGAAATAAATAGTTTTACTGTCAACTATATATGCAGGTTATATAGAAAGTCAAAATCACACACATATGGAAAATCTACAATGATTTTTTTCCTCTCCAAATTGAATGCTAACATCAACTATTTATCAAAATTCAGAAGTTACCAGAAATATTCATATTAGTTTCATATATCCACAGATGACTTTTTAATTTGTCTTGTCTATTACCTGAGGCATAGGTGTGCCTGGTCAGGAAATTGGGAGGGGGTTGTGTTGAGACCCTCTCAATTCATAGCTGGAAGTTATTGCCACCTTACTTTGGATTTATATTTTTGATTCTACGTCTCTATTGGAAAGGTGCACTTTATGATAAAATTATTGGCTACACTGAAAAGAGGCCATTGTCGTATTGTCATAGCAGATTGAGTTGAGATTTTTTTTTTATAGAAAAAACAAAACAACCCATGTTTTGGCATTCTTTTTTATAGGGTCCTTAACTGATAGAAAAAATAATACATTTTTACATTGTAATGGCTACCTTTGAGTCTGTCTTCTGCCTTGTACAGAGAGTACGTGTCACACTTCAGCCAAAAAATGGGAAGGATGAGAATAGAAGGTTACAAGGTAAAAGCAGCATTATAGATGCGTAATTTCCCAAGTATTCTGCTTGTAAACTTTCATTATTTAAGGTGTGCACATAATCATTGTTTTATTTCATCCATATGATTAGGAAATAATTCTAATTGTGTTCTTCACCTTCCTGCCAGGGAATCTGTACTGTAAGTTTTCTGCATACTTGTCAATATGGATCTGTTTTGATGTATCGTACATTAATATTTGTTGTTGAAGAGTAAATTTTTCAGCTGCCATTTCAATTATCAAAATAATTAATTTAACGCTCACACAATAAGCTTTAAAAGAGTACACAATAAAACATGTTTTTTAAAACTTCAAACTCTACAAAGCAACAACCATTAACTATAACCCAACAAATACATATTTTGTGCTAATAACCTAACTTTAAGAATTCACTGGAAACACATGGCATGAAGGAGAATTACAACAATTGGAATGCCACCATTTACCTCACTTACTGGCTTTCTCCTGCCCACTTTCTTGGTTTAACCATTACTTGGTCACTCTGTAGTATGAGAGGCATTGATAATGAACTTCATCTGCTCCAAGGCTACCAGTGTCTGTGCACAAGAGCTTACTGAATATAACTTAAAAACAAGATTTCACTTCGTGAAGACAAAATCAGCCACAATTACACTTCATTTTTTTCCCAGTAATGGGTGCTTCCAAGAAACACTAAAGAGATAAAAATCGCACATTTATGTAAGTTAATAATTATTTTAATACCAATATAGGAATTAGATATTAGTAGATCATTCTAATGTGTAAGACAAATTTGTAAATAATTTTTTATTTGTTAAACTTGAGTGTTGGTAGAGAAATCCAAGACATAGGTATTTTTTTTTTATCTAATTTCACTATAAAAATTCCAGCTTAATATGAAACATGAATGTGACAAAGGCCTCTTGTGAGTCATGCTTTTTTTTTCTATCCTTTTCATTGTGACAGTATTGGTAACGCTTTATTTATTGTCCTATGTAAGTAAAGTTTAATATTATAAATATATCAATGAGGCATTATGCCTTTTTCTTCCCAATTTATTAAAATGGAGACATCGTATTGTATTAAACATACTCCTGCATTCTATTAATATTTCTACTTTTCATATTAACATTTTATTTAAGTGCTTTATCAACACTCAGGTTACGCTTGTTCCCAGGCTATTTTACCATGAAAGTCTGAGGGTGTTCCATGATCGTCTAATAAATAAGGAGGATAAAACCTACTTTTTCCGCCTTATGAATGAGCTCTGTCTTAGACATTTCAACAACAGTGTTCTTACTTTACCAGAAGGAGATATAATAGAAAAGCCACCAGCTCTTATTTTTGGAGATTTCATGAATA
Source organism: Hymenopus coronatus (assembly GCA_030762935.1). Classification (NCBI taxonomy): domain Eukaryota; kingdom Metazoa; phylum Arthropoda; class Insecta; order Mantodea; family Hymenopodidae; genus Hymenopus; species Hymenopus coronatus. The sequence continues at coordinate 92,837,753 of CM060898.1, forward strand.
TAGGAGCATCAAAAGAAAACAAAGTGTATGAAGAAATACAAGACTTTGAAAAATTACAAAATGTTTTGCAGGTAAAAATAAATCTGTTTGCATTTAGTTGGCTTTATATATGTGTATACCTGTAGAGCAGTGTTTCCCAACCTTTTGAAGTTCACGGCATCCTTGGGAATAACATTAAACACCAGGGGCACCCTTCCTTGAATTAAAAGAAAATTAAGCTTAATATGATAATTTATTGAAATATTATATAATAATAACGTACACCATAACATAATACAGTTAACTTTATTACAATCACTGAGTAAAAATACATCAATAAATTTTGTTCGATTAATGATTAATGTGAAACTTGTGATTGATGCTTAGAGCACAGATATGTGATGTCGAGTCTTACAGTTGACAGTGAAACACACAAATCATCCTCAAGGTTATTCAGTCTATTTCTTGCTTTGCATTTTAATGTCACCATAGCAGAGAAGGCTTGCTCGCATAGATAGGATGTTGAAAAGGGCAAAAGTGCGTTAATTGCTTTCTTCATTAGGTAGGGTACTCCTCTCTCCGTTGAAGCCAAAAACTAGCCACCGACGCCTCACTCTTGGTGAACTTACCTTTGAGTGTGGAATCAGCGCAAAGATCAATAAACTCATCTCGTTCGCAAGCAGTGAAATCTATTTCCTCTGCACTACCTACGAAATCAAATGGTGAGACAACCCAGTCGAGATTCGTAGTGAAAATAGTTGGAAAGTACGCATCTATTGCATCTTGCAATCTTGATAAGTGATCACAAATGCAGTCTTTCAGTTTACCTAGATCTTTATCTCCTGCCACATTAAGAAGAGATGGAAAGTTCGACAAATCTCCTTTTTGAACTGCAGACTTCCAAGAACTAAGTTTTCTTTTAAAACCTTTCATTTTATTGGTTGAGAAGATTATTGTTTCATGTTTACCCTGCATCGAAACATTCAGTTCATTCAGCTTATGAAAAATATCTGCCAGATACGACAGTTCAAAACACCAAGAATCACTTAGTAAGAGCTCATGAAATGTGTCTTGATTTTCATCCTTAAAAAAAGTTTTTAGCTGTTCTTTAAGTACGAGAAACCGGTTCAATACACGACCCCGCGACAACCAACTTACTTCTGTGTGAAGTAACAAAGAGGTATGAGCTGCATCCGTTGCGCGACATAACTGTTCAAAAATTCTGCACTTTAAAGGTCAAGACTTCATGTAGTTCACCATTTTCACAACTTGGTTAAACACTTCAGCAAAATCTTCATTACACGCTTTCACAACAAATGCCTCTCTATGCAGAAAACAGTGAGTTATAATAATGGATGGATTTTTATTGAGAGCTCTGGCAGTAAAACCTTTAATTTTCCCAGACATAGATGGTGCACCATCTGTACATATACCACAACAGTCTTTCCATGAAAGATCATGGTCATTGAGATAGGAATTAATAGAAACGAAAATATCATGGCCTGTGGTTGTAGTCCCCAGCGGTCTACAGAACAGAAACTGTTCACTAATATCTTTTTCATCAATATATCTGATAAAACCAAGGAGTTGCGGTTTGTCACCAATATCGACACTCTCATCTACTTGCAAAGCAAATGTTCTATAAGTTTTTATTTTCTCCGTGACTTGTTCGTTGATATTGCATGATATTTCAGATATCCTGCGGCTGATTGTGTTGTTGGACAGAGGAACTTTCGAAATTTGATTAGCTGCTCCTTCGCCAAGTATTGTTGAAACTATAACTTGACATGCAGGGCCAATGATTTCCTCTCCAAGAGTATGAGGTTTCTTTTTTTTAGCTATCAGTTCTGCTACTTTAAATGAGGCTTCAAGACCAGTATCACCTATGGTCATTCTCTTTACCATTCGCACAGCTGTTTTCTTCTCCCCTTCTAACATATGTGAAAAATACATTACACTTTTCTGTGACACACTAGGATGCTTTGTTGTAAGATGCCACTTCAGTTTCCTAGGTACCATGGCCTCGTTGCTAAGTGTTTCGCCACAAACTAAACACACAGGGATAGGGTTTTCCTCGTTGTTATGCCACTTAAATCCATATGCTAAGTAACTGTCCTGGTATGTTCTTTTCTTTCGTTTGTCTTCTTTATGTGGTGAATTCGACGGTCTGGGAGAAACTTGTAGATTTGGCTTCTTAAAGCAAGCAGTAGGAGCCGACTGTTCACTTTCAGTGTCCTGGCATTTACGTTTAACAATGAACTTATCCATAGCTAAACACTGTGAATCAACGTGAGGAAGACAACCGAAAGCGCCAAGCGGCGTACACTTTTATATATTCATCTGTCGAAGTCTCGGGAATGTTCGTGAGGAAGCGAGTAGTCTCGGGAATGTTCGGCAGGGTATAGCTGTAATGCCATCTGTGGGATACTAGTATAACTGAATTATTGAAATGAATCGACCACTATCACCATCTGCCGTGATTGAGAGTAATTGATTTGACTTATTTTATTTCAAGACCTTACAAGACTTAAGGCTTCAGTAGAAGGTATTTTTTTTTTTTTTATCTTAATATCTCGCGGCATCACACGGCACCCTGGGGTGCCGGGGCACACCGGTTGAGAACCGTTGCTGTAGAGTAAGAGAGAGAGAGAGAGAGATTGTGGGTAAGTATGTGCACATGTTTCTGTCGGGGAGGGGGGGGGCTCAAAACTCCAAAAGTAGATGAAGTGTTAACTGAAAAGTTAATTTTTCTGAATCTGAAAGTTTACATTGTTACAGATACCTAGGCAATTATAAAGCTTAACTTATTCAAAAAACAAAACAAAAATCTGCATCATCTTACACTAGAATATGATTGAAGATGATATGAAATGGGAAATAATAATGCTTGACTTCAAAACAAAACATGAATGAAATGTCATACTTTGAAAAAACATTGCTTGTTATAATTTGGAAAGTCATGAAAATGGAAAAAGGTTCACCTCTGTAGTATGAGGGTAGTATCTCTACCTCACATTCAAGAGGTGCCAAGTTCGAACCTTGGTGAGTTTCATAAATAACATTTTTTTCAGGGATTTTCCCCTATCCTGAGAAGACAAATGTTGACTAACTTTAAGCCCATAGACCCCAGCATCCTTTCATCCATTTCATTCATTGTCCGATATGACTATCAGGTTAAGGGACTTTAAACTTACAAAAATAAAATTTAATAAACAAATAAGTTTTAGCTTATTTTTTGTAAACTATTAAATATTAACAGCTTCCTTTATATGCCTCCCACCAACATGATAGTGATATCTCTAATACACTGCAAACCAGATCAGTTTTTGAATTCATTGATAACAATCACTATACACATTGGTTTAACGAAATGGAATTCATTTAATGAAATATTAAGAATGGCTTAAATTAATATTTTCCTCTGACAAAGCCTAACAATATCAAATTAGCTCCAAACAACTAAATAGCATAATAGCGTATGTATTGTACTCACCAATGGAGAATTAAAATTGTCTTAAACTCTGAAAGAAAGTTCTGTAGCAGGTATATAAAATAACTACACAAAGTGATCCTCAATGGTAATTGTAAGGATTGCATTACCACGGCAACAGCATCAAGAAATATCTGAAGAATAGCAGATATAGGAGCTTTCTACCCGGAGATTTTACTCTTCGTGGCTGTTGTTTAAGGTAGTCAAAGGGAGAGAGAAGGAGGGCAGTCAGGGAATGACAGAAGAAGCAGTGCATGATTCTGCCACTTCACAAGAGAATCCAGTTAGGGTATTGTGTTTTTTAATTAATTATTTTGTTTGTTAATGACACTGTCAATTGCCAGCATTATATCAGTGCTGGTGGTGTGCCAGAATTTTGTCCTGCAGAAGTTTTTTAACATGCCAGTAAATCTACTGATATGGGGCTGTTGCCCCAACCTTGAGTTCAGAAGGGCAGCATCTAACCATCTGAACTATCCAGACCAACAGGGTATTGTGTGAATTAGTAGCTTCATTTTGTAATCGGCTTACCCTCCCCATATTTGCAGGACTGAACACCCCCCCAAGACTTACAAGCCAATGCCTAGGGGTCAGGGAGCCAACGGCTCGAAATCACAGAATAGAGAACCTGGTATGAGAGGTTGACCCATAGGAACATAAGGAAGTGGATAATATAAAATGTATGTGTAATTGATAATTGGAAAGGTGATGATGAAGCAATTGGTGGAATGAGTGGCGGGGGAAACTGGAGGGCCTGGAGAAATCCCACCCAGATGCTACTACATCCACCACGAATCCCAAATGCAGACACTTGGGATCGAGCCTGGGCCACCTGGATGGGAGGAAAGTGGTCTAACCACTCACCCATGGCACCGCCCATGAATTAGTAGTACAAGATACAAATATTTAATTTTTAATTTTGATTACAAATTTAGGTGAAGAGCTACTTCAGTCACTTCACTGATGTGTTGCCCTTGGTTTCTGGGTTTCTGAAAGTGTACAATGACTACTTTTAGCTCTCAGAATGAATGGGCATTAAGTTTTCATCCATATATGTAATTGTATAAGAGAATCTTAGTTATTATGAGTATTAAATATATTTTACACTGATGTATGTCCACATTTAGGGGGTGATTCTTTGCTCAGAGATTAAAACTAATACCATTTTATTCAACATAAAAAATAAGTATGGCAAACCTTTAATGGCATCATTATTTACTTTTGGAATCATTTAGGCAATGTATCTGTTAAATTTGGTTAAAATTTGTACCTAACAATTTTACTTTCTCTACTATAGAACATACATAGCAAGTAGAGAAGGTATTGCATTCCACCTAAAATTTCAGTACAAAAATTTTACCAGAAATTCATGCTCAGAAGACTCCTGAATACACACACACACAAAAAAGAAAAAAAAAAGAAAAAGAAAAAGACATTTTTAGAAAAAGGTCTTTGTTACAAAATAGTTAAAAACCAATTGGAATTAACACTGTGAAACACTGTAATAATTTATAAAATAATACAGAATGAGTCGACCAAGTATGAGTGTCTGGTTGACTCAATCTGTATTATTTTATAAAAAAAAAGTCTTTGTGTGTACCTGTGAACAGCATGATCCAAAAATGAAAAGTTGTTTAAATACCAAACTTGGTATTTCCAAGGATGCTACACAAAGATTTTCGGCAAATTTACCCCACCCCAAACCAGCCTTTACCAGGAAGGTTTTCAAAATTTTCTGTTTTCTCAAAAATGGCTCTAACAATTTTAATAAAAATGCTATAAATTAAAGATATTTTCATGACATGATGGGCAAGTTTATGTTCTCTGTGCTATGAAATGTATTTAAAGTAATGAAGAAGCTCCTGGAACTAGCTGTTTACTGCCCTACCAATCTACATAATAGACCATCACCGGCCCGCGCTATATATGCAGCTTTTTTGGGCCAGTTACCAACTTCAAGGACAGTGCTGCAAGCCCCGCTGTATAATTGATGCCAAGTGTGGTGCAATTTGCACCACCCAGTTCTCACTATTCTACAATGCAGCATATGGTATCAAGTAGTGACCAATACCATCCTCACCAATGAACAGTAGTACCATATAAGTCTGAAGTCTACACTGGACTGTGATCTCTGTGGGTGACCATATATCCTGTTGCATCGCTTCAAAACCTGTCCGTCCTCTACTCCTTGAATCCATGTGCAGGATGACATCCTTTGGATTTTCAACTTCCCTAGGGCTTATTTTGGAGTTCATTATTTGATGGTGCCTGTATTTCAGTATTCATTCTCAGCATTGCAGAGAAAAGTGATTCACTGTATTGGGCAACTCATGCTCGATTTATTTGCATAATTTGGACTCTTCTAGTGACATACCTATGAAGAAGGACGCCCTGCTGAAGTTGACATTGGGAGCACTATAAGCCTGTGGGTATTTGTCACGAGGATGGCCAAGGATGTGGTATGGAAGTGGATGCCCAGGAGCCATAAGGCGATGATCAACATTAGACAAAAGATCTTGCAACTTGGCCAAAATGAGGTACTGCTCTGGAGCCCCCACAAATATCCGGGGATCTGCAGAGTGATTCTGAAGGATGATTAGTTGTTCCTGCAAGAAATGAGGTGTTGGTGGCGGTGCACCTGGAGGACCAACAATCAAGGAATGCTTAATTGGACCAGAAGAGGGCACCAACCATCTGACCGCTTCACAACTAGAGAGGGTCTGGTGTTTACTTATCCGATACCATTCCATCTTCAGCAAAGGAACAGCAATTATGGCTGCACTAACCGAATGAACCTTAGCATCAACACTGGAGACACCTGACCTATCTGGTAACCACCAAGATGTGTTTCTCTGGTAAAACAGGTGGAGGTATGGCACACGCTGGAGGCCATGTGATCTAGTTGAATCATTGAAGAGTCCAACAGCCCTTGGTGCTCCCCCGTATTGTTGGTGAAGAAGAACAGTGAGCTACGTTTCTGTGTGGACTACAGGAAGCTGAATCCCATCACCAGAAAGGACTGTTTCCCCTTAATAGGATTGATGACACCCCAGATACTGGTGACCATTGATTCTTAACTTTGGACTTGAAATCAGGATACTGGCAAGTGGCCTAGACCTCAGAGATAAGGAGAACACCACATTCTCACCTGGCCAAGACTATGGCAATTTATGACTATGTCCTTTAGCCTTTGCAATGCACCAGCCATCTTTCAACACCTCATGGAATCAGTAATGAGAAGGTTGATTTATGACATCTGCCTGCTATATCTTGGTGACATCATCTTTCATAAGCTGTAACTTTAAAGCCATCTGGAGAACCTGCCCAAGCTACTGCAAAAGCTGCAGGCAGCTAATGCATAGAAGTGCCAACTCTTTTACAAGTAGGTGAACTATTTGGGCTACATAGTCTCACCATCTGGAGAGTAGGAAAGTTAAAAATGATAGCTGCAAAGTTTCCTGGGCCTATTCAGTTGTTAGAGCCAGTTCAGTAGAAATTTCTCTGTCACAAAACTCCTCACTTGTCTGATGGAGACAATTGGTAGTCAAAAGAGCCAGATAGCACATTCCATTACTGAAGTTTGCCTATTTTAGGATTACCACAACCTAGAAGTGACTTTATTTGGATGCCAATGCCAGCAACACCAGCATTGGAGGCATTCTCTCTCAGGTTCAAGATGACCAGGAGTGAGTTGTGGCCTACTATAGCAAGATGCTCTCCAAGACAAACACTGAGTTCCCTGCTGGCATATGTGTCCACTAACCCATAATCACTGCACGTGTGTGAATGGCTTGCTTTGGAAGTCATAGCTGATTGTTGCGTGCATTGTTACACCTGCATTAGTGATCACATGTGCTGTCAGTGAGTTCTTTTAATACCAAAGCTAAGCATTGTTACACCTGAGTGAATTTGTGACATTTGCAGTGGTTTGCATATATGACTGCTTCTGAAAATTTCCTGTCACATGATTGACAGGTATAAAAAGGAGAACAAGCCCTGCGGAGAATTCAGTTTCAACTGGAAATAGCAAGCAGCAGTTGAATCAGTTTTGATAGGAAATTTGTAGCAAGCAGTAGTAGCTGCTGCAGCAGCGAATGTCGAAAGGAAACTAAATGGCAGAAATGTTGCAGAAGCATCAACGAAAGACATTTATTTGTGAACAGATTTTAATTTGTAATTAATGGAAAAAATAAAGGGTTGTTTATTGGAGTAATAAAGAGAGCTTTTGTTACAATATAAATAATTCTGTATTATTTTAAGTTTTATTAGCAACTTAATTAAAATGTTACTAATTTAATAATTGTTAACTAAACTATTTACAATGAATTATTGCATAGATATTATCTTAGAAAAATAATAAAAGACGTGTATATCATATCTTTCAGGAATACTTAGATGATTACAACATAACGTATCAAAAGGATGTACAGCTGGTTTTCTTCATGGATGCAATGGAACATATAACAAGAACTGCTAGAATTTTACGTGTGCAGCGAGGTAATGCTCTCTTGGTAGGCACGGCAGGAATGGGGAAGAAGAGTGTAACTCGACTTGCTTCCCATTGCTGTGATTACAAGTAAGTGATATACAGGTTTTGTTTAACTATAAGTTAGATATTCAAACAGTTTTTGTGCATTTATGTACAGTTTCTGAGGTTTATCATTCCTGATACAACAGAGTGCTATAGCAAAATAAAGGCAGAATGAAAATCATAGGGTTATGGTACCTATGTGTGAAAAGTACTGATATTTTTTTTTTTTTTTGGTAGTGTTTAATGCCTGCTTTTACTTCTTGCAGCAGCGCGGGCGATAAGTACGGAGTTAAGCTCACAATTGCAATTATGGGTTTTGCAGTCAATGTATAGAATCAGTGTCTATTCAGCATTGTAATGAATTTTAGGAGCTACAACAGCTGTAGGTCACAGAAACTAATATTTCAGCTGCAGGAAAGTGCTGATCATATCATCTTCCCATTTGAGCTGGATGACCATTCATCTCAGCTATGTCTTGTGGGCATGAGATTGGCTTAGGCCAACAAGGGCTGTTGTACCACAGATAAAAAAAGCAATTATGTGAAGATTATGGTATGAATGAAACATGCAATTAATTAATTATTACAATTATTTACTTATTTATTATACTTGTTTTTAATTTAATCTTACAGTGAATAACCTTATAAAAGAAAAAAGCTTAGAAAGCATTCCAAGTTTTAAATATAGAATTTAAACCTTATTAGCCTAAAAAGAAAGGATAAATTTAAACATTTAAGAAATATTGTTAGTAAAAGAAAATATAAAGAGACTTAACCTCTATTTCAGAACTATATTACTAAATTATTGAGAACTCAATGAGTTTTAAATTAATTTACTTATGATGCTAATCCTCATTAATGATTCTCTTAAAGGAACTCAGCATTCACCAACCTTTGTTCATTTGTTTATAGGTTCAATATGGGAATCATTTTCCCTATATATGAAGTCATGAAAGTTTATAACCCTTCCAGAATCAAGTAGTACAGCATCCTTCAGTTTAAATGGTCTGAGTAACATAAAACTATGCATTTATTAGACACAGCTGTTGCCATAGATAATTTTTAATTTAAGGAATTAAAGGAATATAAGAAATTTTGGCATTTGTGGAGTCCAAGATATTTAAATGAGACTTACAATTGGTATAATTAATGTTCTAGATGCAGAAAGACTGCTCATCTCATTAATATATGTGTAAATTTAAAAAAAAATATGTGTTTTTGAGAATTTGTTGTACCTACATTTTAAATTCTGTGTGCTTGTTTTGGTCGCTTTTTCTTTTTGTAGCGATGATAAATGATCTAGATAAAAATGTCCCACTACTTTCTGTTTTGTATGCTCATGATACATCCTTTTTAATACCTCACCCTGATTTGGTACTTGAAAAAAGTGTGGAAAACATCATGGAATATACTGAAACATCTAAAATTAGTTTTTAGTTTACACAATATGAATACCAATTCTGTCATAAAATTTCATGGATTTATGTCAGATATTAAACCTTTGTGCAATGAATATATAATAAATATTTGTAATGTATTGTCAAGGCTTCTATTTTTCCTTTGTACACAAATAATAATAATAATAATAATAATAATAATAATAATAATAATAATAATAATAATAATAATAATAATAATAATAATGATAACGATAACAACAATAATAATAATAAGAAGAAGAAGAAGAAGAATAAGAACAACAACAATAATAATAACATTGTTGTTGTTTTCATTATCATCTCTATACTTGGTTCAGCATTTGAAGACCATATAAGGAGAAATGTCATTCACATCATGAAATGAAAATAATTTGAAATTAGTTCAGCAAAGTTAGTTTTAAAAATGAGAAAAAAAGAAACAATATATAAGTAATACTTCTAAATGTATATAATTTTATTTTTTAAAGATGCTTTCAGATAGAACTTGCTTGCAATTATGACACTGATAGCTTTCATGACGACTTGAGAAAACTTTATTATATTGCTGGAGTGGATAATCTCAACACTGCCTTCCTGATGACAGATACAGAAATTGTGGAGGAAGTGTTCCTTGAGGATATAAATAATATATTGAATTCAGGTGCATATGCAAAATATATATCTATACATGTATTAATAAATTTAATGATATCCAGTAAGGATATTAAACAATGAGATGCCAAACAATTTTAGAAACCTATTGTGCACATTTACAGCTTTATAGAAAACAACTGAAACAAATTACCTTTGAAACAAATGAAGATTTTGTTTAAAAAAACTATAATAAAAAAAAAAAACTCATTTAAATCAAATACCTTATTTAATTTTGATATCTTTTGTGTTTAGAATCTGAGATAACTGCTCTACAAAAAAAATTTTGATAAGAAGTGTTGCTCCCTGGGTTTCTGAAATAAACAATACAATTACACATCTACTAAATCAGCATGTGTTTGACATATTGACTTTCCAAATTCCAGGTCCTAATGTGGAATATAATGTAAATAGGGGTGATTTGATACTGAAGAACACTGTCTGAAATTATTGGTAGCTTTAGTTAATTCATGGCCATAGAGTTGAGGTAAAGACATTATAGTAAGGAGTGGCATGTTAAGTTTCTTGTGACATTGTGGCTATTTATTTCAAGAATAGACAAAAGAATCTAAAGAATAAATGCACCAAAATAATGGAAAACTCACCAAGTTTTGTTCCTATTTAGGGCAGTTCAATGTGGTTTCCATTTATTGCCCTACATACATCCACATATATAAGGATGTATGATATAATAGAATGAATAACAGCTGTTATTCTCTGTTTCAAATGATAAATGTTGATATGATCACTGTGCACATGTTACTTCACATAACCCCACAAGTAAAAGTCTAAGGTCATCAGATCTGGGGATCATGGTGACCATTGCTTGACATACCCCTGTCTATCCTCCGCTGGGGGAATGTTGTATCCAGAAACTCATGAACAATGCTGGCGTAGTGTGGAGGAGCACTGTCTTTTGAAAGATGACATCTTCTGATAATTGTGGCACTGCATACAATTCCAACAATATTTTTTTTCCATCACAGTCTGCTCTGTTAAGAAAAAAGGGCCTATCACTGTAGCATACATCAGAGCTGCACCACACATTCATTTTAGGGGTATTGCATTTGTACTCAACATACGCATGAGGAATTTCAGCAGTCCATATATGGACATTATAGCAATGAGCATGTCTATAGACATTGAATGTCATCTCACCGTAAACACAATCTTCTGCAGAAACTGTTCATCATTGTCGATCTCATTAAGAATATCTGAAGCTTACGTGAATCATTTGGGTCTATCCACCAGTTTTATAGTGCCTAAAAGCTACAACTTATAAGAGTATTTTTGAGTTGGATTTGTGACACTTTAAGTATCACTTATGTATTGTTTTGCCAGACTAGTTTTAAAGCTTTCATTTGGCTTCATTGTTGATGGTTTCCAACTGTAGAACATCCTGTAGAAATTCAGTTCGAAACCATCGACAATGTTTTCATGAAAATTGTTGGTACAGCTTGTAACTTGAAAAATGTAGACGTTTTAACCGTAGTCTTGCAATGTCAAGAAAATGCATGCACACAGATTTTTATGGCTCCTTATGTAGCCCTCCTATGTAGTTTTTACAGACTTATCACCTAATGATGGCCTACCAGAACAAGGTTTGTCCAACAAACTGCCAGTATCCTTCAACTGCTTATCCCACGAAGTAATGCTATTCCTATGTGGTGGTGCTTCATTGTACACGCACCAATATCCACAGAATACATTGAACTTTCCTCTATACTATCCACATCTCAACTGGCCTAGTGTGAGCTGATCTGCTGCTGCACAGTTCATGGTGTTATGTCATTGCATTCACACATGTTTGCACATCATACTACAAGAACTTGGAAAGTTTCCTTTTAATTTGGTGCTGATTTCACATGTCTATCTTGTTCCATTGATTCGTGACCAGTTAAAAGTGCACCAGACTTTACGGATGCACTGTATAAAGTAGATAGAGGAATAAGATTTTGTAAGAAAAGTTTGTTGAATGGGCAGAAAAAGTTGTGTGAATGTAACATATTAGTTGTTTATTTTTTCAAATGGTAAGCCATTAGTTGTTTTTCTAAAAAGTTATGGAATTCATCGCTAGCTTCTTTTTTTTTTTTAATCTGATATTCATATACCTACAATAAAATGCTTAAATGTGAAAAGAAAATTTATCTTGATTAACAAGAATTAGATAGAAGAAGAATTTTTTTAAGAATAGTTTGTCATATGAATCCAACCATCACATTTTTATTTTAAGTTTTCATAACATTTCATAAAGTCATGTTTTCCAGTAATCATAGTCTAAAGTTTAAGATATGCATATACAATATAAAATCTAAATCTTATAGGTGAAGTCCCAAATCTCTTTGATGATGCAGAAGATATGGAAACTGTAATGTCTGGTATGAGACCTCAAGCAAAGAGTGTTGGCTTAACTGAGAGCGATCAAGAGGGTTTGTTTGCTGTTTTTATCAGTCGTGTCAAAAGTAATTTACACCTTGTCCTTTGTATGAGTCCTGTAGGAGATGCTTTTAGGTAAATATGACTATGATTGCTGATATGTAGGATAAGTAATTATTAAGAATATCTATAAATCTCCGAAGTATATTTTAATGCTGACAAATATTTTCATTGATAATCTCCTCTCCTTTTTTTTTTTTTTCTGTCTCCTTTTTCGGAAGTTTATTTTAATAAAGAACATAAATACTAATAGAACATATAAAATAGCAATATGTATGATTTGATTGCTGAATATTAATGCATAGTGGATTAAGGCGACCAATGTGTAGATGTTAAAATTTTAATGTAATTTCTTCCATTTTTACTTGAAATCAGCGTAATTTGATTACTATGATTTGAATTTTAAAATTGTCTATTAATAAAATAAGTAATCACATAAATTTGTTGCAAAAAATTCATTTGCAGAAGAATACAGAACAATACCACCATTGCCACTGCCACTGCCACCACCACCACCACTGCCACCATCACAACCATCACAGCCACTGCCACCACCAACACCACCATCATCATCCATATTTTGAATGCCAAAAGATGCATTAGATTTCTTCATATGTCTCAGATATAGAAATGAATCACATCACAGGCCATTGTGTACCTATATACAGAATTCTTCATTTAAAGCCTAACAGACACATGGCATTGCACCTTGCACAGTTGGGTGTGCCACAGCCTGCTTAGCTCCTACATAAATTCTGTATTAAAGCATGAATAACACTCTGCATTTGCAATCTGCTCATAAAATATTGGACCGATTATGCATCTAGCACTAGCAGTACACCGAACTCCAACTCTCCGATCATAATGAGGTATTTCTTCAATGGGATGTGGATTTTCAGAGGCCCAGTACCCTGTTATGAGTATTGGGTGGAACCATGCCTCAGAAAAGAACAGAAGCTGTAGATCAATTAAACCATCATTCACTGATTAAAGAAACCATTAACAATAAATCATTCATGATACTGGGTCACCTTGTTTTAAAGAATGGGCACTTGTATACTTATAAGGTTTTAGTTTTAATAATTTAGTTGCTCTATGTGCAGAAGGCTATGAAATTCCCACCTATTGTGGTAATTTTGGGATGGATTTTGTTGGTGAAAGTTCAAGACTTGCACCTATGTCGTCTAACCTTTCCTCGGTTAAAACTGAATGTTTACACTTTCGTTCTTTGTTTACCACAGAACCAGTAGTTTAAAATTTCTTTACAATCTTGTGAATTGTAAATCTGGGAAGAGTTACTTCAACAGGGAACTTTTGAATATACTCTGTGCAAACATGGCTTGGTGATTCCTATTTTTAATAACTTTTATACACAAAAATGCGTTGCTAGAGTCAATTGCCTGTTCATGTTGATGGCCGGTACAATACTGCCCATGCTAGTCTGCAAGCATAAAGGCAGCCAGTAGTGGGGGAATCCACCAAGGTCTTGGGAGAGGTGAAATTCCGTGTTCTCCATTAGGTTTTAAATGAAGAACTCTGTATAAGCAAAATCATGCATGTGCACATTTACATTCGCACACAAAACAGCATGATTAATGATTACATAAAATTATGATTGAAGTATTCATTGATATACATGCTTTATTTTCTAGGAGGAGATGTCGAATGTTTCCATCATTAATAAATTGTTGCACAATAGACTGGTTTTCAGATTGGCCACAAGATGCTCTTATGTCAGTAGCACAGACTACTTTGAAAGATATTGGGGATGAGAACACTGTGGCAAATCTGGGACAAATATGTGTGGTAATGCACCAGGTAAATTTGTGCTGTTGAGTTTAAATTATCAGTAAAAATCTATAGAGAGTAAGGCAATTCCAAGAAATAACATTAAGTGCTTAATAGTTAAGCAATTAATATACTATAACAGAAAGATGTTTTCATTTGTTAATTTTTCCATAAGAAATTTGAAAACAGTCAACCAAGAGAGCAATCCATGGCAATATGTAAGTTATACTGTTAAACTTGATAGGATAACTAATTACATCAATTGATTGTAGAGTGTGACGAAAGCTGCCACAAAATTTTATGATCAAATGCGCAGAAGATACTATATAACCCCCAGCAACTATCTGGCACTCATAAAGCTTTATCTCATAATGCTAAAAGCAAAGCAAGGTGAAATAGTAGGAAGGAGAGAGCGCATTGGTAATGGACTCAAGGTAAGTATACTTTTTTCTCCTAAACCTGAAAAACTGATAAGAGAATCTGTGAATATTAAATGACTTCATAAGTTTTCAGGATTTGATGTTTGGAATTGATGAAAAGATCAATTTTGATTCGTATTAGCAGCCTCAGGTTGTAGTGGGAAGCCTTATAAGAAGAAAATGCTGTTAATATTGTTGAATGCACTTGTTTCTTTCCTTTTTTACTGTGTTTTCAGTCAATAAGTTTTACTACAACTTGAAAGATAAATGTGCTAAACCCTGATAATTTTATAAGTGCTGTAATATAGTCTCCTCAAATGGTGCAGAAAATTGTAAGTTACATAAATGTATAATTTTGAAGCTGCTTAAGTGAAGGTATAATCAAATTGGTACTGTTAACATACACTTCACTTACTTTTACTGAGCAGGAAAATTGTTTCGCGGACCGTTGCCCGCATCCTCAGCTGTTGAACCACTACTTGGGTTTGGATTCCAAGTTGTGATTGTGGATGTGTGGTTGTGGTGACATCTGTTGGGTAGGTGATGAGACTTATTAAGCAATCCTTAGGGGGGAACTCCATGTTCAACAATGTGTAGCGGTATTTATGAATGTAGATTTTTTCCCATGCTGATAATTGAAATGAATTCGAAAGTTCTTTCAGTAGTTTGATGTCCGGATTGATTTTGTGGTGTGCTTCCCAGAAGTGGTGTGCTACTGCAGATTTGTCCGGCTTTTTGACTTGATGTGTCTTCTGTGTTCTTTATTGCGTGTTTCAAGGTTTCTTATTGTCTTTCCAAAGTATTTCCTGTTGCAGTCTTGACATTACATGGTATATATTCCTGATTTTTTCTCCATGGGTATTTTGTCCTTCAGACAGGAGCCCAGGAGGTTTTTTAAACTGTATTTGTTAATCGGTGCTAGTTTGATGTTGAATTTCTTGAATACTTTTTTGAACTTGTTGTGAAGTTGTGGGCTGTATATGATTTTGTGAAATTTGGGAGGTTTTTCTTTATGGGTTAAGGTGGTAATTTCTTTGATGTGTTTCTGTTTTTTGTATTTATTGATCTTTTTGATGATGGTGGAGGTATTGAAACCATTATCTACTGCTGTGCTCAGAATGTGTTTATATTCTTTTTTATATTCAGAGGAATTGAGTGGGACATTAACTAGTCTGAAGCTAGACTATTGAACACTGCAAATTGGTGTGGAATGGGGTTGAAGCTATTTCTTTTTATGTACTTGTTGGTGTGTGTAGTTTTCCTGTGTGTTTCAAATTCTGTTTTGTTATTCTTGAGGTCATCGGTGTATGTTTTTAGTGGATTCTTCTGTAAAGGTGAATACTCTGGGCAGTTTAACATGGTTTCTACTCTTTGTGTGTGGTCGTTTTTGTCCAATATGGCTATGGTATTACCTTTATCCTTTACACCTTTAGACGACGTTTTAGCCATAATCCCAGGAAAACTAGCACAAGACGCCTTAAAACTCAACCTACAGGAACCCGAAATAAAATTTACCATAGAAAGAGAAAATGACTGCATCCCATTTCTAGATCTAAACATATTCAAAAAGAATAACAAAATAGAATTTGGAATACACAGGAAAACTACACACACCAACAACTACATAAAAAGAAATAGCTTCAACCCTATTCCACACCAATTTGCTGTGTTCAATAGTCTAGCTTTCAGACTAGTTAATGTCCCACTCAATCCCTCTGAATATAAAAAAGAATATAAACACATTCTGAGCACAGCAGTAGACAATGGTTTCAATACCTCCACCATCATCAAAAAGATCAATAAATACAAAAGACAGAAACACATCAAAGAAATTGCCACCTTAACCCAACAGATGTCACCACAACCAACACATCCACCACAACTTGGAATCCAAACCCAAGCAGTAGTGGTTCAACAGCTGAGGATGCGGGCAACGGTCTGCGAAACAATTGTCCTGCTCAATAAAAGTAAGTGAAGTGTGTGTTAACAGTACCACTTTAATTAATTCAATTTCTAAGTTACATGCCTACACAGGAAGGAATTTAAGTTTCAGTACTGATAAAGTATCTGTTACACACTTTTATTGCAGTTGTAAATGCCTGCACAAAGTAACATCCTCATATGACTTTCTTTGAAAAATTATACATTTAGCTTGCAACTAAATTTGGTTATATTATTCTCTTTAGCTGTAAAAAATTGGCTTAAATATTAACATTAATTAAGATCATAATATAACTATAATCACTTATCTTTCACATATCTTTCTTTATACAAAATAATTCACAAATAAAAACCTTTAATATAGCTGTACTGCCCAATTTAATTATGCTGTTTTTTGCTTTTATTTTTATCCTGCTTAGCAAAGTTTATACAAAAGTGAAATTCAGAATATTTCACTTTTCTTTTTATGGAAGTCTGTAAATAGTGTTGTTATAATCGTTTATTTGATGAGTCAATTAATTACACTAAACAACACTTAGGATTTTTGCCAGAACATGTTTTGAAGGACTACTTTCCTTCATTTTCAAATGAATTTAATACTTGCAAAAATGTTTCTATGAATTTAATTTTTTGCAAATATTAAACTCATAAAGCTATGTTTTTGTAATAAAGTGATTCCCAAATTTGTTAGGAAATTCATCAAATGCAATGGGCAACAGGCAACAAAAAGCTGCAAAGAAACAAGTTTTACAGTTAGAAATTAATGAACATTACAAAAATTTGGATGAAATTGAAATGAAACTTTATAAACTACATTCAGATTTAACAGGGAATGGGATCTGGGTAAACTTGGAAAATAAATACTTAGAGATATGAGTAAAAAAATGAAAACAAAAACTGTAAAATTCAGAATATTTACTCACCAAAATTAGTTGATATGAATTTGAATAGGAAAAAATGTTTACCTGCTTCTTGATTATTATCTACTGATGGTCTATAAGAGGAGCATTTTTACTATCTCTACAAGTGCTATGTACATAGTGTATAGAGAAGTATTGTATTGCACCCAAAAATTTGATACCAAGATTTCCCCAGAAATACATGTTTTGGAACCCGCAGAATCCAAAAAAGCATTTTTAGAAAAATGTTCATGTGTGTGCATGTGAGTGTGGTGCATGCATGCATGCATGCGTGTGTGCGTGCGTGCATGCGTGCGTGCGACATAGCTCAAAAAGCCCATTAAATATCAAACTTGATATTTAAGTTCAGTATCTTCCAAGAATGCGATATGAAGATTTTCAAAAAAATCCCCCCACCTCAACTACCCTTTACATGGTAAAAATTTCGAACATTTTGGTTTTCTCAAAAATGGCTCTAACGATTTTGATTAAATCCTCTTATATTTAAGATATTCACATGACAAATAAAATGTATATCTTGAGTTTTCTGGGAATAGCCTAATGATTTTTTCTGAATTTTGAATAACTGTAAACTGTAAGAGCTATCTCTGGCAAAAACTTACTACACAAAACATGTGGATCTCCTTAAAACACACAATTTATGTCATATGCTTTTTTTTGTTGACCATTTTCGAAATATTCCTTCTTGTTGGCTTCAGTTTTAAAATACACTTTCTCATACAGGAACTTGTCAATTCCTGGCCATGCAAAGAAACACATTCAATCTCATAGCAACCTTGTTTTTTAAAATGCTTGACTGTCAGTTTAGTCTAGTGTATTCCCTTTTTTCTCTTCTACTTATAAGGAATTAAGTAATAAGACCATTTCTGCTATTGTGTAGCTCAATTAGCATGAAGTAGATAGAAGAATAAACTTACTAACAATAATGTGTTACAGAGATGTAGAGAGAGTCATGTGAATGGAACACATCAGCTTTTTTTTAATACAATGAAATAGAAAACCAATACCGGGTGTTCGGAAATTCATATTACAAACTTCTAGGGTTAGTAGAGGGGACTTAGTAGACAATATTTTGAATAGGAACCCATGTCTGTAAACATACCCTTTCTGCGCTACAGCCATTACAGTGTGTTGGATTTGCCAGTGTTGTTATGCAACCACAGAGACAATACATGTCAGAGGATCACCTGATGGCATGTGACATTTACCCTTATGACGTCAGAAGGTCAGAGGACATATTGGCCCTGTTGTTGAATGGCATTTTATTGCATGTTCATAAGGAATTCTGGTTTTAGCACAATTGCGCACTGCTGCACTTTACACATGACATCGAGAGACATCTGAACCAAAGATTTGGATAAAGATGAATTGGCCAGGATGGTCCTATTGCATGGTCTCCACGATCACTAGAATTAATGCCATTGGACTATTTCTTTTTTGTTCGTATAAAAAGTATGGTGTATGAGATTCCTGTAGAGAGCAAGGAAGAACTGCTGGTGAGTTATGGTCATTGCACAACAGATGAACAGCACACCAGGTGCCATGGACAGAGTGTACCAGAACATGATTTGTAGGACAAGTGTGCAACAATGTTGGTGGTCATCTAGTGATAGTGGGACACATTCAGTGCAGAATACAGAAAAAAAAAAAAAATTCCATTGTTGACACAAATGTTATTGTGATCAATGAAACCTTTTTTGTTACTTTGGTATTGTTACCAAATAAATTTGACTTACTTTTGCAATGACTTTCTACCTTATGTCACACCTCAGTTTACATGGTACTCTTCTGATGTCATGCACTATGGTTGCAAAACAACATCAGCAAATCCAACACATTCTAATGGTTGTAGCATAGAAACAATATGTTTCCGGACATGGGTTCCTATTCAAAATATTGTCTACCAAGTCCCTTCTACTAGTCTTAGAAGTTTGTAATATGAATTTCTGAACAACCTGTATAATAGTATCAATTTCAGTGTCCTGAGAATACATTATTATTCTGTATCAAATGTGTCACTATACCTCCTTAAAGTAATCACACTACTTGAACATCAAATATATTTTTCTACTGGTCTGAACATTATCTTGTTCAATCTTCTAAGTATAGGTTTGGGATTTCAGAAATGGTAAAAGCAGAGTGGAACAGAACAATATGCACATGCACTAGTACAACCATACAAGAAGTGGGCTGCAGTATATTGTAAAAGGTAGTTTATGGTATTGATATGTTTGCATCATGTTTGAAAACATGTGACCTTTAATGAAAGTGAAAATATAGCTTTATGAGATATGCATTTTAATCTTATCGTTTTATTAAAGAAAATATGAACATGTTAGAGAGATTTTGTATGAAAGTATACAAATCCTTATTTGAAATCAAATTTCTCATTTTGGGAATAGTGTTTCATTGTACTCTAGTATCTAGTTATACATAAATGATTTCATATATTTATACCATCTGTCCTATCAGGCATTAAGCTCATGAGCTTATTTTGTTTCAAAAGAGTACATACAGACACTCTCCACCCCCTCCCAGGGGCCTACTAGGTGAATGAAACACAAAATAATAACTCACCTGATTCAAACTATTTTATTTTTCAATGTGGTCTCCCTGTACTCTAATGCACTTTCGATTGATGTTCCAATACTTTTATTCATTTTGAAAATGAGATTCCTCCAGGGCTGCAAAATGCTCTTCAACTTCAGCTATCAGTTCCTCACTTAAAGAGAATCTCCATCCACTGAGGAAACTTTTGAACTTGGGGAAAAGATGGAAGTCTGACAGACTTTAAGCTTGTTGTGCGCAGGGCGATACTTTCGTGCTGGCACGAAGAGTGGTCAGCTCTCTGTGGAAACAAGCTTAGAGTAGTGAAGGACCTTCCAACAAACTGGGTAACTTCTTCTCGTCATTCTCGACGGGAGGAAGTGATTTTGGCTCGTTTGTGTATTGGTCACTGCAATTTTACACATAGTTTCCTTTTTAAGAGTGAATCTCCTCCATTGTGTCCACTTTGTGGAGAAGATTTGTCTGTCCGTCATGTGTTGCTAGATTGTTTTAATCTAGCACATATTCGGGAATCACTGCAACTGCCGGTTAGTCTTGCAGAAGTCCTGGCAGACGATAGTCGAGCGGTAGCTAAGATTTTTAAATTTTTATCAAAGATACCCTTCAAATTTAGGATTTAGTTGCTTTTATCCTTGTTTTTGTATTAGTTTTTTTTTCTCTTCTTTTCTCAAATCACCAATCTGTGGCTTTTTCTATGATACCTTTTTACATTAATTTTTAGATTAATCTTTCGTTTTTATTTATATAATTTCTTATTGAGCTTTATCTCTGGCTTTTGCCATGATTTGTTTAATAAGGGTGCTGATGACCTTGTAGTTGAGCGCCCATAAACACTAACCATCAATCAATGGCAGACTCATATCAGGTGAATAAGGTGGGTGGAGCAACAAATTGCACCTCAGCTCTTGAATTTTTGCCTTGTCAGTGACACGTGTGTAGGTGCGCATTGCGCTGATGGAAGATGATCTTCTTTAATAAGCCTGGCCTTTTTTTGGGAAGCATTTTACTGTAGTTGGTCCAAGAAGTTAGTATAGTATTTTCCCGTAATTGTTTGACCATTAAGAAGATAATTGATCAACAGAATCCCATTTGCATACCAGAAAACTGATGCTATAACCTTTCCACCTGACTGCACTGCTTTTGCTTTCTTTGGAGTTGGAGAATCAGCATGCTTCCTCTGTTTCAATTGTTGTTTTGTTTCTGAAGTATAGTAGTGGACTCATACTTCATCTGTGGTCACAAACCAGCACAAAAAATCTTGTGGTTTTTCTGAAAATGGACCAAACATTGATCAGAAATTTGCACTCTGATGCAGTTTTGATCTTGTGCTAATAGTTGCACACCCATCCGGAAGATAATTTTTTTATACCCAATTCCTTAGTAAAAATTGATGTGCCCTTTCACATGAATCGCTACAGCTTCAGCAATTTAGTCAGCATTCCTCCGAGACCAGTTCGAGGACTTTTAAACATTTCCGGATTGGTTTTACATACATCTTGGCTGATTGCTATAGTTGTCTTTTATGCTATCCCAACCAAATTAAAATTTGTTGGTCCTTTTAGCAACAGTTGAATATGATGGAGCAGAATCTCCCAATGTGTTCAATGGTCAGCATGAATTTCATTTGCTTTTATACCTTGTTTTACAAAGTATTTTATCGTGGCTCAAATCTTGTTTTTTTTCCTACTTCAAAATTTTAACAAGGGAACAATAATAAGCCATCTGCAACACAGCTCTCCACCCAGAGCACTGAAAAACCACCTGTTTGCTCATAAAGAATGGCTAATTATTGCATCAGAACCATGTTGCTCTAATGATGATCATTGTTGGCAATTCTGAGAACTTATCAAATAACATTCATACTTAGGTATGGGATTGGGGACTCGAGAGCTACGCTATTAATTGGGTTCTTCTAAGAGGTAAGAGGGCTTATGCCAAATGCTCAAGCAGCTAAAAACGTAATTTAACTAACAACCAGATACCTGCTTTAACTCAGTCTGGGGATACCGTTGCATGGGGCAGCAGAGGCCAGTCACAGAGATGCTAGGCAATTTGTAATTCCCAACCCCCAAGTATCATGTAGAGTTCTGGATCCACTGATAAAGGTCAGACCAGGGGAGGGATCTTTGCTTGAACTGTAACTCTCTTGAAAGTGATTGGGTCTCTCTCTGTCTAAGCAGTAAGAGATGAGACTAAGGTGAGCAAGGGTTTTCACCTATGCCAGGAGAATGTTCAGGATGAGAGAATGCCATCAGAGGCTTTGTAATGGTGGAAAATTCAATTGTCATGAGAAAAACAAAAACTTCAATAAAAACAAATATAGAAAATGGAAAAGAAGATGGTCTTCGCTATTTAGTTGTTACTTGAAAAGAGGAAGGAGGAAAACTTACTTCAGTAAGAACCATTTAGTATCCAGAAGGGCTTAATAAAATTGCCAATAAAGTCATGCATTAGAGCCCACAGTGACACACTCTTGGTTGAAGCATATTGCAATTCAGACAACAAGGATTCTGAGAATAGACATAATAGACAATAGCCAGCTACCCAGCAATGTTGCTCTAGGAATGTTGCTCTTTTTTTTTTTTAGAGTAAATTAGACAAATAGAACAGTAAATGTTTCAGAAATAAAACAACAACCAGATAATCATTGTTCCAAGTCATTAAAATAAGAGAAATCATTCACAGTATTTCACCAAAACATTCACAGTTTAAGATATAAAGTAAAGAATTATTAATTAGTTTCAAATCAGAAAAGTTAAGTTCAGATATTTTATGTATCATAGAACATCATTTAGAAAAACAGGAAATATTACATTTTTCAATAGATGGTTATAAAACAGCAGCTTGGTACTGTAGGCAAAAACTCTGTAAAGGAGGTGTGAGTTTATTTGTTAAGAATAATATAAGCTTCAACGTAATTGAGAAGTACTGTTTGCAACAAACCTTTGAATGTTGCTCTGTTCGTATTAATACAGTAAACCAACTAATTATATTAATGGTATGTAGAGCTCTCACAGGAAATCTTGACAATTTTCTACATAACCTAGATATTATTCTAAAACTGCTCTTCAAACTAAAGATTCAATTTATTTTGTGTGGCAACTTGAACATAAATTTTCTTGATACACAGCAATCAAAAGCTGCAAATTTGTTCACTATGAAGATCATACAATCTTATGCATACAGCCAATTTTGCAATTGTAATTCAAAATAATTCCAAAACAGCTATTGACAATATTTTCATATATATTGCCCTCCGCGGTGTAATGGTTACCATGCTAACTTCATATACCCAAGGTTGCAGGTTCAAACCTGGCAGAGGACGATGGATTATTTTTGGGCATAAAAATCCTTAGCAGGGCTTCCTTTGGAAGAGAAGTAAAGCTGTTGGTCCTATGTCGTAGATTTATGGCACATAAAAGAACCTCAAGCCTGATAGAGAATTTGTTAATGATGTACAACTAATCAAAATTGATTATTATACTCTCAATTCCAAAAAAAGCAAACCATGCAACCAGCTTTAGAATTATAAATAAAGAAAGCATAGAGTGTTTTAAAGTCAAACTATCCAAGGAATTGTGGGAACAATAATATAAATGATAAGTTTAACTCCTTCTTAAACACTTTTGTAAGAATCCATAGCTCCAGTTTTCCACACCATGTAAAGATAATTAAAGCTATTCTAAAAATTACTGGCTAATAAAAGGTATAAGAATGTCATGTAGGTATAGAAGATAAGTTTATTTAGCAACCAGAGAAAGTAAGTGTAGTAGATGTAAAAACAGTATAAAATGTACTGCAGAATTCTAAAAAGTGTTATAAATGCAGCTAAAAAACTTTGTTATGAAAAACAAATACAGTCCTCTCACAATAAGCCTAGCTTTATATGGAACATTATTAAAAAAAACAGACTGGTAAATGTCACTCAAAAGTGATATTAAAAAAATTAAAATAAACTAAGTGACCACAAATGATCCCCAGCATATGGCAAATGTATTTAATGAATATTTCATTAGAAAATTTATTGACAAAGAAACAGCCTAAGAGAGACCCAATTAGGAATCCTGTATGGAAAATTTTACATCCTTATAGTACCCACAAGTGTAACTGAAATAAAAGAAAGTAATGCAATCCCTCAAAAGCAAGAATTCATCCGGAATCAATGAAATAAGCACATAAACATTAAAGGTATGTGCTGATATTATTTGCAAACCTTTAAGTCATATATGTAAATATCCTTCTTAACAGGGATATTCCCAGACAGATTCAAATATTTAGTTGTTATGCCATTATACAAGGAAAAGCAAATATTACAAATGTCAAACTATAGACCAGTATCTTTACTTACAGCTTTTTCAAAAATATTTTAAAAAATTATGTTTAAAAGAATTTATCACCATCTAGATAAATATCAGTATAATATTTTAGCAAAAGAGCAGTTTGGATTCAGGAAGAGCAAATCAACCAGTGATGCCATTTTCAAGTTAACTAATGAAGTTCTTAAGTCCTTGGATGGCAGATTTAATTCACTAGGAATATTCTGTGATCTATCAAAGTCATTTGACTGTGTTAATCATGAAATACTTCTATCAAAATTATCACACTATGATATTAGGGGCAAAGGGTATCAATGGATTACATCTTACTTATCAAACAGAAAAGCAAAAGGTTATAATAAATACTTCAAAAATAGCAATGCATATTCTGAATGGTCTGAAATAAAACAAAGTGTCCCACAAGGTTCCATTTTGGGTCTCTTATTATTTTTGGTGTATATAAATGATCTACCTGCAGTAATAAACAACAATACTTATCCAGTTCTTTTTGTAGATGCCACAAGTAAAGAACACAATGTCACTCAGCTCCCAGGTGCATCTAATACAATCTTCAACACATTAAATAATTGGTTTGAAAGTAACAAAATTCACATAAACTTTGAAAAAACTAACTACATTAATTTTTGCACAAAACATAAAACATGGCAGACCTAAGGACAGAATATGAAAATAATCAGATTGCAGAAGCCTGTAATACAAAATTTCTGGGTCTTATGACCAATCGTAACATGAATTGGAAACACCATATTGATTATATCTTACCCAAACTAAGCTCCACATGTTTTGCAATCTGGTCTATAATTCAGCTTATAAATAAGAGCATATTAAAAACAACTTATAATGCATATTTTCATTCATTGATGACCTATGGAATAATATTTTGGAGAAATTCAGTAAATGCTAAAAAAGGTGTTCATTATGCAAACAAAGGTAATAAGAATTATGGCAAAGGTAAGACGATCAACTCATGCAATGTTTGGAATTTTACCATTAGCATGTGAATATATTTTATCCATATTATCATTTGTAATAAATAACCCAGGAAAGTTTACAAAAACTGCAGATATTTATAGCAAAGAGACCACACATAGGCAGGACTTACATAGACCAATAAATAATTTGCAGTCATTCCAAAAAGGGGTTTACTAAAAAGGAATAATTTTGTTTAATTCTCTTCACTCTCCTATAAAAGAATTGCAAATGAAATGAATTGCAAAAACAAGTTTAGATCAGAATTAAAAAGATACCTTATTACTCACATGATACCTTCCACATAGAGGATGATTTCACTTAATCAAAAATACTGCTAATAATGCAAAATTGTAAATACAATAAACAGGAATATTCTAGGAATGTATGTATACAAGTAGATTTTTGGAAGCAGGCATGTAATTGTAAATTATACAAAACTGACACCTCTGAAAATTCATTGTCAGAGTTATTATTTGTAAATAAACATATTAATAAGTATGAATAAATGTAATTCTTGACATGATCTACATCCTAGGGCATAGAATCTAATCTCAAAATAGGATCCCCAGATTGCAATGTTATGTATGTATGTAAATCCAGCACACTAGTGGCGCTGATATGATCCTGGCATTTGACAGCGTTGTTAAAAACAACTTCACCCAGTAAAGGTCAAGATGCATGAGACCATGAACTCTTTGCATGGTGTGGTAAACATCTGTGCATTGGGCAGTTTGACCAACTAGGGTATATCAAGAAAATCTTGTAGATAAGATCTTTGTATTGGGTTCAGTAGAAAGAAAGGCATCATTTTATAACTAACCATACTCTGTTTCTTACCTTTGATTGGGTAGATTCCCTACAAAGGATTAAGTTGGGACATGAATCCAGCAAGGTTAGGCCATAAATTCTGAAACCGGTCAGAAATTGAATGACAGCACTTTAGAATTGCTGTGATTTCTGATATGGCAGGTCTACCTGCATCAACTGTGAGGATGTCTTGCACAATGCAGTATGTAAAACAGATCCAGTGTGCATTAACTGCAGCGGGAAAAGTCCATCAAATTCCTAAGAATGTCCCTGTTTTTTTTTTTTTGTTTTTTTATAGGAAAGAGTTATCTAGGGAATCCAGATTAAGAGAGGTTTCATTCTCAGAAGCTTGGAAACTCCTGCACATCTGCTAACCCTCTGTCCAAAAATCTGCTTCCTATAGTTCAGTTGCAGCAAAACTGGTACCAAGTTAGGAAATCGTAATTCAGACCAATGATAACAATGGTGCCACATTGCAGAAAATATCCTCATAGGTAAACCACTTCTAAAGCCTTCAACATCAACTTCTTTATCTGCATCAACATCTATAAAGTCTGTTACTGCAAAGATCACTCCAGTAATATCATGACCAAAACCTTTAACCTCAACCAATAAGACTGGCAAAATTATAATATAGAATGCACCATAGATAAACTTAAAGAATAGCTATGACAGAACCAACTTCCTGAGAGTAAGTGAAAATTCTGCTCCCAGAACATCAAAGGGGAAGAAAAGAACACAAGCATCTCTTTGGACTAGAAAAGTAAAGGATATTTGAAAAGAGAAACAGTAAAATTAGAGGGGAGGAAATTATACAGAAGGAACAGAGGTCTATGCATAGAGCTTAAAGGCCTGGGCCCATGCCAACAAAGGTAGCACATAAAAAATAACCAGACAATTTGTATATTATTTTAGTTAGCTATATAGGAAATAATTTTGTATAAAAGTAACTGAGATGTGAAAATCAATTAAATTCATATGAATTGTGTATTTAAAATTGTCTTCAAACTATCCAGAATACGGCAACATTATGTTGTAAGCATGCTGTTTTATATTTTACTTAGCACCTTTTTATTACAATTAAGAAAATATTTAGAAATAGATTTTATTAAATAAAACTAAAATGTGACATCTTTTGAACTGTTTAATATGATCATTATGTGGCATAGCAAAACCTAGCATAGATTAATCTGTGAGGTCATTTTTGAATAATACATGTGTAGAACATATTTGTTGCACAGTGTCAAAACTTAATTTCAATATTGTAGTTGTTTTCAACTGCCTACAAGGAGTAAACTGAATGTCTCTTTGTTTTTTAAAGAAACTGCTGGAAACAAATTCTCTTGTGGCCACAATGAAAGTACAGCTTGTGGCATTTGAACCAGAACTAAAGAAGAAATCAGCTGATACAGAGGTACTAATGAAACATGTAGCTAAAGAACAATCCCAGGCAGACAAAGTAAGACAAAATGTGATGGCTGATGAATCCGTAGCAAAGGTAATACTTTAGAATAGTGACCAAAAACAATATTGTAATTTAGGTATTCACAGCAAGTAGTAAACTGTAAAACAAGGGATAAAGGAATGTTAGGATCACAGGATATGTATATGAAGCAATTTATACAATGAAACTTTTAAATTATTACAAAGGTAATTTGAGTAAATTATGGACACTACAGTTTCACTTACTTTTTTTCAAGAAAAACAACTTCAAACCTAAAATAGAATCACAATGCAATTTTCCACAGCCTGATGCATGAACACACCACTAGAAAAAGAGAATATGAACAAGAATATCAACACATACAAAAGGTTGCAACACAAAATGGTTTTGAAACAGAATTAGTGAACAAACTAATGCAAAAATACAAGAAACAAAAAAAGGTTAAAGATATCAATCACCGCACTAAGCTAAATTACAGTAAATTCATGTTCCACCCTCAGATGCACAACAAATCCAAAAAAACTGTTTCTAGATCCTAATACAGAACTAGCATCTCAAAACAAATACAACTTCAGGAAGCTATTAAACCTATTAAAAAACACCATATCAAACAAATCAAAATCTGATATTTACCATATAAACTGTAAAGACTACCACAAAATTTACATTGAACACACTAAGAGAAACCTTCAAACAAGATTAAAAGAACACTTCAGGAACAAGCAGACAAATCTGCAATATCACATCACTTCTGGACATTACAACACATCAAACCAGACACTGAACTTATAAAACATGTGAAAACTACAGTGGAACTAGCAATTTGGGAAAAGATTCATATTAGGAAAAATGCACACATAGTTATGAATTTTGAAATACTATTGACATATGACATCTTAAGATTACCCCCAAGGAAACCAGAGGCACTACAGATGTAATTACAACAGACACTTCCTCTTCTATAGTCAGTCAAACATCCACCAATGATAAAGATGAACACGTTTGAAAAGTATCAAGAACAAAATTAAAGTGAAACCATACTGTCCATAATTCACTAAAATTACCTTTGTAAGAATGTTAGAATGTTCAAAATATAGTCTGTATAATTGGTTCTTTAAGGCATTTACGGCAAGTAGGTGATACATCTTGTTGAAAAGATGTAGATACTAGATTTTGATAAAGTCTTATTTGGCTTTAACCCAGGTTTATAAACATACTTCCCAGTGACAAATTTTTTAAACCTTTTTTTATTTGCTTTTATTTTATTTGTTATTTTTTAGTTTTATTGTCCTTTGACCTACTAGATCATATCCAATGATGAATGAATGAAATGTATGAAATTATGTTAAATGAGCCCAGGTCCCCAGGGCTTCAAGTTAGTTGACAGTCATCTTCTCAGGATAAGGGAAAACCCAGCAGAACCCTTATCCAAAAAATTCACCCTAACTGAAATTCAAACTTGGGATCTCTTGAATGTGAAGTACTCTAATGGACATGCAAGGAGCAGCAGCTGTGTGTTCATTTCATCTGGTTAACTTTGGTAAATTTGATAACCTCAAGCTCATCACTATAATCCAGGTAAATACTCATCATGGTTGCATGACTGGTAATATTACACTCCCAAGTTAATCTTCAGTCACCCAGTCTACAGATTAATTAAGGATGGATTATTTTTTCAAAGTACTTTTCAGCGCTCTGTATCATCAGGTGTTCGATTAGTAGGGCATATAAAAACTAAACCAGGCATAATCATAGATGTATGCCTCTGTGGTTGAAATATGGACTAAATATCACAAAGCAAGTTGCAATTCTGCTGCAATGATACTCAACATTGAAGAATATGAAAGAAAACGTAAAAACATGTGGAATTATTATTTTAATAGAACCAACCTCTGTGTTGAATATAACGCAAGCACACCATCTGCTATCATAGCTCAATGTGAAAATTCTCATTGTTTCAAGTGTGGCAAGGGTTATGGTTTGAACCCCTGCATATGACATTACTTTTTATTACAAATCTTTTACTTGGTAAGATGCAGTAACAAGCCAATTTACAGTTATCTTGCAGCTAAGCTATTACTAAATGTTTTTGAAGAGAATTCCAGGAGCTTGAATAATAATTTTAATGTAACCAATCTCTAAATGTTGCATACATTTGTATACAACATTTTATACATCTCAGTTGTATCCATCTGGCCATAACAATATGCTAATACATAAAATAACAAGAAGCTGATAAATTTCATCTTGAGAAAAACAAGCAGCTGCAAATATAACGGTGTATAACGCAGTGGATTATATTATAATATTATAGTTACTCTATGTATTAGAAATAACAAACAGAAGACAACAACTCTTTAAGCAACATGTTGTTGGCCGCACCATGGCCAAGTGGTTAGACCATTTGCCTCTCACCAAGGCAGCCCAGGTTCGATCCCAGGTGATTGCTTGTGGGATTTGTGGTGGACAAAGTAGAGCAGGGGGGATTTTCTCCAGATTATCTGGTTTCCACATCGCATTCCACTGGTGCTCCATCTTCTTTCCATATATCATTAGTATCATCACCTGTTATGCCATATAGTAGAAGTAGGCATTAAATACTACCAAAAAAAAAGAAAAAAGAACATAATGTTGCTTAAAGAGCAAGCTGAACAACTGCTATTTTGTAGCTGAAGCCATGACTTATTAAGAAATAAATTAATTTATCAATATTTCAGATTTACAGAAAATGTATTTCTCCTCCAATAAGTAACTTGTAAAAACAAAGAATTGAAAAGAAAAATGAAATCTTGTGTTTTAAAACCTGATATAATCATCCCTAACTATAATTAAATCCCAAATTTTCTCGGGCTTCTAGCTAGAAGCCCGAGAAAATTTGGAATTAACACGTCGCCAGGAAAGCTTCAGTTCTTATTTTATAATTAAATCATTTATTCTTTTGTCGATTCTAGCTGAAAATTCGGGAAACATCGTGTGACCAAGTTCTAGGTAAATATTTCCTTAACCAAGCATAAGAGTGTAAAGTTTGACTCATTTTCTAGTTTAATTTTTAAGTTTGATGTTTGGATTCCCTTCTTAATTTGGTTATATACCATATGTTGAACTACCATGAAAGCTGGTACATTCACATTTCTCATAGCAAGTATATATTCACATCGTAATCTAAAATTACATGACTCTTTTCACAGGCAAAAGCTGAAGAGACACAACTTCTAGCTGATGATGCTCAGAAAGATCTTGCAGAAGCATTGCCTGCTATGGAAGCAGCTATGAAAGCTTTGGATGCTCTCAATAAAAATGACATAAATGAAATAAAAGTATTCAATAAACCGCCTACTCTTGTAAAATTTGTAATGGAGGCAGTAAATTTACTCCTTGGTCAAAAGTAAGTTCAAGTGATTATAATATGTAAAAACCGAAGCTAGTAAGTGAAGCAACACAAATATTAATATAAAAATTAATAATTTGCAATAAACTTCACTTTATGTGTGTTTACTCATAATTTTTGAAACTGAATTAGGGACTCCCTTGATTTGAGTTTAATCATAGAGATAAGTGAAGTTTTGTTGCAAATTATTGTTATATTAATTTAAGTGGTTATGCTATATTATTAGTGTTATTTAAAGCCAAGGAGATTGTTCAGAATTACATGTATGTTCTCTTACACATCTTTTTAGCTATTATTCATATGAGGCCTTACATTATGTGGAACTATGCCCACCAATAAGTGAAATGAATATATGGATATCCTTAGATTTTTGAAGCATTTTCTCGTTTTTTTATATAGTGAGAGTATAATAGTATATTAAATTTTAATAAGAATTCACATATGAAGTAAATATTTTAGCTCTAAAAATAACTTCTAATTCTCCTTCTGAGTTTGCTCCTCCTGCTCCTCCTGCTCCTCCTCCTCCTCCTCCTCCTCCTCCTCCTCCTCCTCCTCCTCCTCCTCCTCCTCCTATCCTCCTTTATCTAAAACAAAGATTGCCTATTCAAGTTCCTCATTCTGAACCATTGACATTACTGGTGATCTTGGTGATCTTTGTTGGTGATTTTTTATACATCTCTTTCCTATAACTTTTATCTGTATGCCATTATAGTATCTAAATAATCTTTTCTTTTTCTCTTTTTTAATTATTTTGGCACTTACTATTTCATTCCACTCAAAACTTTGGAGTCAAGATTTCACTAGATTACATGGGGGGAAAAAAATTAGAAAAAAATTGTGTGTGAACAGCATTACTCAAAAACAAATTTTATAAATACCAAACTTTAAATTAAATTTAAAAATATCTTCCAATGTTTTGATATAAAATTTTTCAAGAAACCCCATCATAAACTAACTTTTACATATAAAACTGTTCAATATATTTATTTTCGCAAAACTGGATTGACTTGTGACTTATTAATATTTAGCATATTTACATGTCATAAAAATATTTCCCCAATTTTCTGGGAATAGCTGGTTAGTCCTCTTCATTTAGAAGGAATTTTGTATGATTTTGTATGACATGTAAATTGTAAGAAACAGATAAAGGCATATTATACATAACAAGTAGATCTCCTAAGAACACAGTTTATTTCAAATAACTTTTTTCCAAAAATATTCATTATTACTGGTTTGAATTTTTAAATGCGTTGTCATTTAAGTACTATCATTATAGTTATTTCTTGCAATGTCATGCATAAGGTATAACCTTTCAAGATCAGTATCTAGCAACTATTTATACTTTCTCTACACGTACAATGTACATAGTGTATAGAGAAGGTATTGCGCTCCACCCAAATATTTGATACCGAGATTTCACCTGAAATATATGTTTTAGGGTCCCCTGTATCCAAAAAAAGCATTTTCAGAAAAAGGTCTGTGTGTGTGTGTGTATCTGTGAACACGATAACTCAAAAACGAAAAGTCGGTAAAATACCAAACTTGGTATTTAGGTTCAGTATCTTCCAGGGATGCAACATAAAGATTTTGAGAAAAATCTCTCCACCCCCAACTACCCTTTACATGGAACTTTTTTCGAAAATTATGATTTTCTCAAAAGTTGTTCTAATTATTTTGATTAAAATATTGTATATATTAATCTGACAAATAAAATGCATATCTTGAATTTTCTGGGAATAGCCTCTGAAGACTACTTTATTCTGGATGAATTTTACAGATTTTTGCATGACTGCCAAACCGTAAGAGATGGACAAAACTTACCACACAGAAAATGTAGAGCATGTTAAAACACACAATTTATGTTGTATGCATTTTTTTTTTTTTTTTTTTTTGTGGAGTTGATTGTTTTTAAGATATTCCTTGGTTTTAGTTTCAGCTTTGAAAAACATACTTTTTTCATACAGGAATTTATCAACTCCTGTCCATACAAACAAAGAAGCTTCAGTCACATAGCAACCAGCTTTTGACTATAATTTTAACCTATGCTACTCCCTTATTTTGCTTCTACTTACAAGGAAGCAAGTAATAAGACTATTTCTGCTAAAGTTTTCACAATTAGCATGAAGTAAATAGAAACCTAAGCTTTTTAATAATAATGTGTTGCAGAGATGTAGAGAAAGTCATGTGAATGGAACACATCAGAGTTTTTATTACTGTTTTGCTCACAATAAACTAATTCCCAACTTTCTTGTTTTAGACTTTCTAAAGCCACTTTAAATTATTTTCATTAGATAATCGTTTTGTTATGTATCTATTTATTTCAAGGTTTATTGATAAAATTTGAGCACAATGATCAGAGATACAAAACTCCTCCACCCTTACTTGATAGCTGTCATACTCTAAATTACTTATTACATAATCGATAGCGGTAGATAAAGTAGGCTCGATTCTTGTGGGTTGCTTGATGGCATCATTCAAATTAAAGCTACTTTATATGTCATTTAGACTTTTATAGTTCACTGTATGTGCACAAGCATTGATATTTAAGTAACCCATAATGATTGGTTTTTTTATATATATTTGCTGCATTTAAGAAATTATGCAGGCTCTTTAAAAACTCACTAACCTTAGTACTCAGCAACCTATATAATCCAATAATAAGATGCAATTCATCTCACCTCAAAGACCATTTCTATTTGGAAATCCTTAACCCAATCAAGTAGTATGAAATCTAACCCATTCCTTATGTAGATGGCTACTCCACCACCTTTATGATATTGCCTATTGAAACTTGCTGTTAACTCATAGTTTGTTAACATAAAGTATTTAATTTGGCTTTTTTCCAACCCATGTTCAGTCAACACCAAAATATTAGGTTTACAGTCATCCAACATAATATCAATTCCCCTTATTTTGTTTGATGCATATTGAATGTTCTGATGCATTATGCAACATTTAGAATTAATACATGATTTGTTATTTTCACTAGTTAAATTGTATGATCTAGCTGCATCTGACACTGTTTGTATACTCTCGCAATTTATTGCATTCACCACTTCATTGAAGGTACTGAATTTCCAGAGAGTCATATGGCAAGATAAAGTTAAATTCTGAACTTCTCTTTTTAACGCCCCCAAAAAATAAATTATGAAATCATGCAAGTAGCTTTAACTTGTTCACCATCCATCAGCCATTTAAAGCATGCCTGGCTGCTATTCATCAGCCAATATTTTAAAACCCAGCCACCAATTTAACTGTTTATGAGTTGGTTAAAATATAAATTATTCTATTATTTTTAAAGATATTTGAGTCAAACCACAAATATATATTTGCTGAAATTGTAAACAATAAGTATAAATCCACTAAAGGTAAGCATCAATTGCAGGTATATTTGATAATGATGGACATTTTTAATTTCTTTTTGAAGATAAGGTAACTAATTCAGGCTTAATTTGCAGAGGAGCTTGTTGGAAACAAAGTCAGCAGTATAGTCTAGTGACTACAACAAAGTACCAAGGATTTTCTGATGTGGCATCATTCGTCCTGTTTACTGATAGAGATATACCTTCTTGCATTAACCTCCATAAATCATAAATAGTGTTGTGTTACAAATTTAAGTAAAAAAAGACATGATGCATAACTAAATCAAATTCTTTTGATTTAATTTTAATCACATTGCTGTTACAAGCTTCTTTGCATATTTCCAAAATTTCAAAATGATGAATAATTATCATAACCTTAATGTTCAATAGAAATGAAATGGAGTTTTATTTATGGACACTTTAACACTGTGGTTCTCAGCATCCCATTCTATACTGGATATGAAATAATTTTGATCAGGCCTCACTGATTCAGGAATGAACAACAGCAGACTGCCATGTCGTATAAAACCTATATGACGTCAATAAGACAAAAATTTAAAAAGTACCACTTTCCTTACTTTTAATAATTCTTCTTGTTGTGATGTATTTCAAAACAAGGTTACAAACACAACAAGATATGACACAGTGCATACATAACTCAAACTTCTGATGGATTTTGCTCTGTTGAAGTTTGTAGCTGTTGCAGGAGCAAAATATATCCATGCATACATGAGTTGTAAAACTACCTGGAACACTATGCTAACTGATGTAAGACTCCATCACAGCATGCATCAGCTGTTACACTGAGTGTATAAAAAGGAATTATTCATAAATTAACCACAAAACAAAGTTTTGCTTAAATTAATTTAGCTCTAATCTGTAGCTAAGTTGAATGAAATATAAGGGCATGTGAGTGTGGTCTAACTGTTCTGTCCTTAATGGAAAAGGGAATTAAAATGTACCTGCTTATTCTTGCACTAACTTGATAACCAAACTCAACAGTCTAGGGGTACTATGCTATCCTCTAGCTCCTAAGTTTGCAGGTTCAAATCCAATGGAAAGCTATGATTTTTTTTTATGTATTGTACATAAAAGAGGCCTCTGCAAAATTGCTGCTCTTTCATGCTCAATATAAAATGGGTTACTAAGAACCATAGTTAAAAGAGCACTCATAAATAAAACTAAATTTGAGAAGTCATACTATTTTTTTCATAATCTGTTTTTCACTGTAGCTAATTATTATTATCATCATCATCATCGTCGTCGTCATCATCATCATCATTATCATCATCACCATCATTATCATTATTATTATGATGATCATCATCATTACTACTAATACTACTACTACTTTTCTTAAAAAATGTTAAATGTTTATTGCTTATGCAACTGCCCTTCAAATGATGATCATAAATTTAACCTACTTTTGTTTTATAAAAGGTTGGACTGGAAAAGTGCTAAGATTGTACTCGGTGACATGGATTTCTTAAAAAAGCTGCAAGAATATGACAAGGATAGTATATCAGATGCACTACTGAGAAAACTAAAACATTATGTGGATAATCCTGATTTTGTACCCGAGAAAGTTGCTGCACAGTCAAAAGCCTGCAAATCTTTATGTATGTGGGTTATTGCAATTAATAAGTATGCTGTAGTGTTTAGGATTGTGGAACCCAAGAAGAAAAAGTAAGTAGGTTTTACTGTTTATATATAAGCATATAAATTTGTTTGATTATCACAGTATGTAAATTTTAGATTCATCTAAATACTTGAAAATATTTTCATGTGTTTACTTCTAAAGATATTTTCATAAAGAAGTTAATGGGAATCCATATTCCAATCTTATGCCAAAGAACAACATTAGCAGTGAAGATTCCAAACAAGCTTTTGCACCTTGCCAGATATGTGTTAGGTCAGAGGCAGGATTTTGTGTTGACTATTTCATACATAGAGGCGATAATTTATCATATACAATTTACTACCTGGTTACTAACTTTAGCAGGTGATTTTCATGTCAAATTGAAATAAAAGCTGAAGCTTTACTGGTGACCAACATACTCTAAGTGTTCTCGGGCTTCAAGCCAGGTGAAGTGACGTGGACATTTCATGAGCATGCATCTTCCCCATGACTTGATTTTTTTTTTTTTTTATATGGAGAGGAAAATGCATTACTGCACTTGACCCCATACAAAGTGCAATGGCTAGGAGGATATGTGGGGCTCTCTGCTCGGCTACAGCATACCCACTAAAACATCCCTCCACATAATAACATATATATTGTTACATTCAATCATGCTGTTAAGTGTTGCACAGTCCCGCTTAGCACCCATGTTAGTACCTGAAAGATGGGATGCTGACGCACATTTGCGCTGGAGTGGTCGATATGTTGTGTCTAGGCTACAGCCATGGAACCTGACTGCAGCCTAGGGATTGGAGGGGACAATGGAAGGATTTAAAAGGTGGAAATATGGAAAGTGTTGGATGAGGAATTCTTATTGAATGTTCCTGTTGCTGTAGTGGCCTGCAAACTTCCGGGTCATCTTCCAACAGGTTGACTCCTGTAGAGGCATAGTCTGGGCACTGGGTGTACTCCTCAGCCTGTGCAGAAAGAGGAGTGGTGTTGTGCTGCTGGCTCTTAGAATGAAAGAGCTCAGCAAAGTAGCCTGTTTGCTGGAGGAGAACCTGCTTCAGCTGCATGGTGATGCTATCCATCCGGGTGAATATATCAGCTGCTGTGGACTCCACGTGGAGGTCCTGAATGGCGTCCTGCATCGCTGTGTCTATTGAGGGTGCAGGTGGAGTGGCGTCAGTGTTGGCAGTCCGCGGTGGTGTAATCCAATCTGGTGGCAGTGAGAAACGCCCATCCCTCAGTTAGAGGGGGTACTGGGCCTGACCTGTGGCATGACATGTAGCACAGAACTGGCGGAAGCATCCAAGATCATGCCCAGTCGCACTTGGATGTGGCAGGTTCAGAACCACAGTAGTGGCACTACGGCGGCAAGGAGCAGGCATCTGCTGTGTGCCTGAAGGCAGAGCAGTGTCAACTGGGCCAGTGATGCTCCTGTTTGCTGACCTTGACGTGCAGTAATCACCCTAATAAGGGCAACCCTGATGCTAAGGCGTCGTCCAGATCTGCTCGATTCTGAAGCTCCACTCTGACTAGAGATAACCTTAGTAACTCTCAAATGGTGAGTTCACCAAGACTGCTTAGGCAGCTGTTGCAGAAGAGGTGCCGGTTGCTGCCAAAGCAGCAGCAGCTCTGCGTTGTCTCTTCCTTCCTTACAGGAAGGCATGCCGCCCTCCGTCGTATCCCAGATCAGGGCTAGGCCCTCTACAGGAGGTGTAGTATTTTAGTTTGGGGACAAAAATGGCATTAATGAGGGAAAGGGAGTTTAGGAATATGATCTTACCATCTCCAAATGGCCTGTACTGTGTACTGTGTTGGCACATATCTCATAGAAAACTCGCCTGGTTGCTGCTTTGATTGTCTGTATCTGTATTTTCTGAGCCAGTTAATTTTAATTTTGATGGTCAGTTTCCAAGTGAACTGAACTGT
Source organism: Hymenopus coronatus (assembly GCA_030762935.1). Classification (NCBI taxonomy): domain Eukaryota; kingdom Metazoa; phylum Arthropoda; class Insecta; order Mantodea; family Hymenopodidae; genus Hymenopus; species Hymenopus coronatus. Next base: position 92,875,759 of record CM060898.1, read on the forward strand.
AACCCAGCATTCTGGTTCAGTGTGCCCAACTTGGAGGAGTGGCTGTCACATTTGGTTACGATAGTAGTGTCACAGAAGTTAGGTCTATGGTCCTGTTCAAAGCAATTTTCTGCCAATCTAGACTTACTGCTCATGTTCTTTGGTGGTTATGGTCCTGCTGGTTTGTCCTATGTAAGGGGCTCTGCACTCACATGAAATGCGATATACATCCATATATTGAGATTAGCTAGTCTTTCACCAGTTTCACTAGGTTCTTTATCTTCAGAAGTGATTTGTAAATGGTCCTGATGTGTTTTGCTAGTATTTTGCTGGATAAATTGCTGGTATATAGAATGCAGGCTATGGCTATAGCTTTTCTGATGATTCTGGTATGAGAAGTTCCTTTTTTGGCTCTAGTGAGTGCTACTATGGTATCCATAGTTGGAGTAGCCGTTTTGGCAGAAGGTGTATTTTAAGTGTTGCAGTTTTTTGTCAGGTAGCTTGGATCAGAGATAGAGACCACTCTGTGAGCCAGAGTATTGAGTACACCAATTTGTTGAGATTTATGGTGGAAGCTTTGCACGATCAAATAGAGATTCCGTACGTGTTAGTTTTCCGTAAACTGCATACCCAAGTTGATGACTCCACATCACCTTAATGGATTGAAGCCCAAGAACACTAAGATTTTTATGCCTTCAAGCACCTACCAAAATAAAATATTATTGAAAACTGTAAATAAAAAGTGATTCGGTGTTAGCACCCATATTTTAAAGTTAGAAGTCACTGTGCATTGTATCTTCCTCTATCATAGTTGCACCAGCTAATGTGCAGAACATTATGGCTTTTTCTTCAGGTAGAACCTGGCTAGAAGCCCGAGAAGATTTTGAATTAACACGTCGCCAGGAAAGCTTTAGTTCTTATTATGGCTTTTCTTAATAGCACGATGCATAGTGGCCTGCCTCTAAATTCTGGAGGTAATGTGTCGGCCCCACATTCAAGAGATCCCAAGTTTGAATCTTGGTCAGGGTGAGCTATCCAAATAAGGTTGTTTCCAGGGTTTTCCTTATCCTGAGAAGAAGAATGTCGAGTAACTCTAAACTCCATGGATCTTGGGCTCATTTGTGCATCATTTCATTGATTTCATTCATCATCCAATATGACCTATCAGGTTAAAGGACATTAAACTACATATTAAACTAAACATATGTGTAGTGTTCAAATACTAGGACAGCCACAACATGAGTTGTATATTTCGGTCTTTTTGGGTTAATCAAACTGCATAATGACTGTTTTTAAAAATGCCACAACACAATTAGTATGTTTTGGATGATTTAAAGAGATCAAAATGCATTATGGACTTTTCTGTTTGTTTATTCAATGAGCTCTCTCATTCTTTGACCTTAACATATACATAAATGCAAACACTGTAAAAATTGCTTTTATTTAAAAATATTTGATGAATTCAGCAAATAGAAGGCATAGTGCTACATCTAATGGCATCACTTTGACAGGTTGGACAATGCAGTCACAAAATAGTTATATTGCTTCTTTATTTTTATTTAAGTAAATAAAAGAAAAGAAACAAAACAAATAAGTAGAAAAAACATATATTATGCATAATAACATTTCATATACCCACTGTGTTTTCTTACTTATCTGTAAAATATGTGTTCTTGTATGTAATAATATATCGCCCTTCGTGGTGTAATGGTTACCATGCTGACTTCATAAACCCAAGGTCGTGAGTTCAAACCCGGCGGAGGACGATGGATTTTTTCGGGTGTAAAAATTCTTAGCATGGCTTCCTTCGGAAGGGAAGTAAAGTCGTTGGTCCCGTGTTGTAGATTTACAGCACGTAAAAGAACCTCAAGCCTGATAGAGAGGCCTCTGAGCAAAATTAAGCGGTCTTTCACGCCCATTATAGAATGGGACGCTGAAAACCACAGCAGTTAAAGAGCGTCCATAAATAACACACCATTTTTATTTTTTTGTATGTAATAAGAGTAAAAGTATGTGAATAAGAACAGTTTTTTCTCTACATATTATTTTGTGCTATAATCAGCTGAATTCACATTTTACACTTCTGTATTGCATATGAATCTTAGTCATATATGAGCATGGTTACTTGTCATTGGAAAATGTATGCTGCCCATGTTCTTAAATTAGTACTTATTAGTTTAATTGATGCATTACAAATTTTCATGTAAAAATATTAATTATGTGTAAACATTATCTTAGAGTTGCACAAGCTGAGAAAGAACTTAACCAAATTATGAGTGTTCTGCGAGAAAAACAACAAAAGCTAGCTGATGTAGAAGCTCAGATTGCAGCCCTTGAGGCGCAATATGATGCCAGCATAGCTGAAAAAAAGAATTTAGAAGATACCATTGAGTTAACAGCAAACAGGCTTGTAAGAGCTGGTAGACTCACTTCAGCTTTAGGTGATGAGCAGGTTCGATGGGAACAATCAGTAAAGGTAGGTTGCAATTTATTTATTACTGTTACTCTATAGCATATAGAATGTAAATCTGGAAAGTTCTAAGCCCATCTATAAAATTTCATTAAGGGCAAGGAACTAAACTGTGATCCTTGGAAATTCTGTATTTCTTAAGCAATCATTTTGATTTTGTGGCCATATGTTTATGATATGTTCTTTAGTAAACTTCCAAAACTACAGATAAATTTCTTAGTATATTCTTGGAAAAATAATGTATTTTCTGCTTTTTAAATGAACTACATGAAATGTAAATTTGTAGGCTTCCACAGCTGTTGTCTAGTACCTTGATGGCTGCTTCCAGTATTGGCCACATCTTGTAGCTCATGTTTTTGCTGAAGTTGTGCGAAATGTCAGCAAAAGTATGAGCTACAAGACAACACGGCCAATACCAGGAGCAGCCATTAATGTATTGAACTACATGAGAATCTTCTAGTGAGAGCAATTACCAACATGTGAGATACTATCAATATATAACAGCTTCATCTCTTGGGATCATGCAAATTAATGCCTTTATTGTCAAACTCTGAGCATTACACACAAATACATGCACACACGCACACACACACAAATCATATTCCGTGGTATAGGAGTAACATTCAAACCGTTGGTCCTATGTCATAGATTTATGGCATATAAAAGAACCTCAATCCTGATAAAGAGGCCCCTGAGAAAAATTAAGCAGTCTTTCATGCCCAAATAGAATGGGACACTGAGAACCACAGCAATTAAAACTAAATTTAACTAAAACTCAATTTAAATTTCAACACATGGTCTGGGTGACTCAGTTAGTTAAACACTGGCCTACTGATCCAAAGGTCATGGGTTTACACTTGGCCCAGACCAATGGTTTTTAAGTGTGCTTAAAATCAACAGCCCCATGTCAGTAGATTTATTGACATGGCAGTGCTGATCTGATCCTGGCAATTAACAGCTTTGCAGCAAACAAATATTTTTTAGCACACACACACACACATGCACATGCACAAGCGCACACACACTCTTCTATGCATTTTATACACATGATTCGGAATTGCCAAGAAATGCACAAGGAAGGCAGGGGGAGAGAAAGATAAACAGGCGGGTAGGTGGGCAGGTATAAAAAACTTGGTCATTTGATCTTCAGTTGTAGTTGGCATGAGATTATACATACAAATGAAGAGACTCACTTCGGAGACATCTTTTAGAAGTCACAAGTTAGGAATCTGGAGCACTGATGTTGCCAGTGACCACATTATGATTGCTTTTCCTTTTAACTACTATGCTGGCACAACCGATGGTCAGCTCTCTGCAGAAACAAGCTTAGAGTAGTGAATAACATTTCAATAAACTGGGTAACTTTGTCATGTTTAGCTTGTCATGAGGAGGTGATTTTGGCTCAATTGCGTATTGACCACTGCAACTTTATGCATAGTTACCCCTGCTCCTGCTTGTCTACTATGTAGAGAAAATTTGTTATTGATTTGTTGCTAGAGTGTATTCTTCAGAAATCTCTGCAACTGCTGGTCTCTCTCACAGAGGTTCTGGCTGCAGAAACCGAGCAGTCAAGAAGGATCTTAAGTTTTTATCAAAGGTATTTTTCAAATGAAGGTTTAGTTGTATTGACATACATTTTTTGTACATTTCAATATAGTTCTGTAAATCTTTCTATCTCTGGCTTTTGCATCTTTATTTTCTATATACTGAATTTATATCTGACTTTTGCAATAATTTATATTTATAATTTTTTTTATTTTCACATTTTTTAAACTTTACAGGATCTCAATGCTAGTTTGACTACTGTTATTGGGGATGTATTAATTGCTGCAGGATTTGTTGCATATCTGGGAGCATTCACAAATGAATATAGAGTTGATCTGGTGTCTTTGTGGACTGATTGCTGCAAAAGTCTTAAAATACCAGCTTCTAAAACATTCAGGTATGCTCATAGTCGGACTTCAACTGAAGAAGAGGGCAATTGCCCTTGAAACATATATTTTGAACATAATTACATATAAGTGAGGTGAGTGTTACTATTCCGACTCATTTTCAACTATCACAATGCTCATAGCATGTTGAATATTATAATTCAATATTTAAGTGACTTAGTTAAACCATTTTTAAATGAATTGAAACTGAAATAGTTATGAAACAAAGTTATTATTTTATAGAGTGCTTAGTATAAATTTGAAAAAATAGTATTCTATAAAATGAATTAGTATATCTGAGTAGATATTATTACCTTCATGAAGTTGAAAATTGAAGAGTATACATTTTTTATATTTAGTATTGGTCATGAAAGCTTAATATTATTTTATTCCCATCAGAAAACAAAACAGAAGGAGATAACCATCACTATTAACTTTTTGCTCTTCATTACTTCATGCTCTTCATATACAGAGTGGAAGGGAACTTATTACATTCCTATTACTAGCAAAAAAGTATAATAACATTTTGTTCTATAAGCAGCCATTTTTTAAAAAAAATAAAAATGTTTTTTAAAAATGGTTTTTCCTAAGCACGGATAACTATCAACCTGAGTTCCTAACAGTTGAGCCTCAGGTGGAGTGGAATCTCACTTACAGTTGTCTTTTCACCATGACAGAATTGGATCTTGCTCATTTTTCTTCACAAACGTCAGCACCAAGAGCAGATGGTATCCATGTGCAAATGTTGCAACATTTCACTCCTGAAGGTAAAGGTTTTTATCCTTGAGGTCTATAATAATATTTTGGTCAATGTCACTTTCCCAGAAAAGTGCTGGTGGCCCATTTTGAAAGCTGGAAAGGGCCATTATCTTCTGTACAGCTTCCATCCTATTTCCCTTACTAGTTGTGTTTGTAAGGCGATGGCACACATGATCAATGAACAGTTGGGATGCTGGTTGGAAATTCACAATCTACTGACCAACACTGCAAAGTTTTTGACATTGCCATTTAACTGATGCTTGCTTAGTGAAATTTCAAGCTTCACTATTATGGAACTTTTGACATTGTAAGGTACCATTGGGGCAAAATAATTTAAGATCTCCTCGTGATTTAATTTTAGAAACCTGTTAGTTAGTTGGGGAATTTAATGCCATGTTGGCATGCCATGGTAGATTAATGGTAAGAACATTTGGTTGGAGATCAGGAGATTCATTTTCTTACAGTGTTTAATACCCGCTTTCACTGCTATGGCCCCACAGATGATGACACTGATGGTACATGGAATGAAGATGGAGCATCAATGGAATGGGATAGCAGGGGAAGCCAAAGAATCCAGAGAAAACCTGCCCCTCTGCCGGTTTGTCCACCACAAATTTCACATGCGGTCACTTGGGATCAAATATGGGTCGCCTTGATGAGAGGCAAGTGGTCTAACCACTCGGCCATGGTGTAGCCCAGGAGATTCATGGTTCAAATCTTGGCTGTGGCATTGAATTTTTAAATCTGACTCTACATTCCTAACTCTTGTCCTAAACACAGCTTGTACAGAAGAGACCATTACTTTCTAAGATAACAGTTTATTACTTGTAAAATGAATAGAGTTACCTATTTCTTTTGGTCGATTTTGGTAGTAACTATGTGACATCATGCAGTGTCTCGAAATAATTAATAATTTTTCAAATGCTGTCTTGCAGACATAATGTATTTGGGGTCATAGATAATTATGCTAGATCAAAAGGTCAATGTTAAAACTAGTTCCTGGATGTAACAAATCAGCATACCAGAACTGGGAGATGGGGGGGGTCTACCAGTTTTGTTTTCCACATGACCCTTCTTCTTCTCTTCTGGCTCTACAGCCCTTGGTGAGCTTTGGCCTCCTGCACAATCCTCCTCCACATATCTCTATCTTCTGCTTTACTTTTCCACCCTCTGATTCCAATTTTTCTTAGGTCTTCCATTACATCATCTAACCGTCTTGTTTTTGGTCTTCCTTTTTTTCTTCTAGCGTACAGTCTTCCTTTCAATATTCTTTTTGGCATTCTATCTTCTGTCATTCTCTCTATGTGTCCTAGCCATCTTATTCTTTGTGCCTTTATAAATTTCACAATATTTTGCTGCTTAATTAGTTCTTCTATCTCATAATTATATCTTATTCTCCATTGGTCTTTATCCTTTACAGGTCCAAAGATTCGTCTAAGTATTTTCCGTTCAAATCTTCGTAGTATTTCTTCATCTACATTGTTTAGGGTCCAGGTTTCTGCAGAATACGTTACTATTGGTCTTATTAGTGTTTTATAGATATTGTATTTTGTCCCTGTACTAATAAGCCTATTTTTTAATAGATTTAAATTTGCATAATAGGCTGCATTTCCACCTTGAATTCTTTCTTTTATGCACTCGTTTAAATTGTTATCATTATTTACAAGCGCTCCTAAATATCTAAATTTGGATACCCCTTCAAATGTTTTGTCTCCAACTACTAGATTTTCAATTATTCTTTTGCTTTTGTCTGCTGTCATTTTCAGGTATTTAGTTTTTTTTTCATTTACTTCTAATCCTATTTTTTTTTACCTTCTTTCTAATTCTTCATAAACTTCAACTAACATTTTCCTATCTCTTGCCACAATCAATATGTCATCTGCATATGTACATATCTGACTAGACTTAAAAAATATTGTTCCTTTAGTATTTATTTTTTCTACTGCTCTGTGCAGGGCTAGGTTGAATAGAGTCGTCGATAGTCCATCACCTTGTCTTACTCCTGTGTTATAATCAAAATCCGGACTTAATTTATTCATTACTTTCACTTTGGCTTTTGTATTTTCCATTGTCATTTTTATTAGTCTTATTATTTTCGGTTGCACTTTAAAACATTGTAAGGTGTTATAGAGAACTTCTCTGTCAATTGAGTCAAATGCAAACTTAAAGTCAATAAACAGAAAGCATAAATCTATGCCATGCTCATAGAATTTTTCCATTATTTGTCGTATTACAAATATCTGGTCTATCGTACTCTTGTCACTTCTAAATCCACATTGATACTCGCCTAATACATTTTCCGCATATTTTTTCACTCTATTATTTAAAATACTTGAAAATATTTTATATGCTACATTTAGCAATGTAATTCCCCTATAATTATGGCATTGATATTTATTACCCTTTTTATATATTGGGCATATTATGCCTGTCTTCCAGCTTTCAGGCATCTGTTCCTTCCTCCATATTTCTAATATTAACTTATGTATTGCTTTCATAATTTCATTCCCACCATATTTAATTAGCTCAGCGATTATGTCATCTTCTCCTAGTGCTTTATTATTCTTTAGGCTCTGTATTGCTATTTTAACATCCCAAATATCCGGTTCTTCTTCTTCTTCTTCTTCTTCTTCTTCTTCTTCCATTTTTTGTTCATTTCCATTTTCATTCTCTCCTTGTTCCTGATTATTTATTGATTGTCGTTTATTTAACAATTCCTTGTAGTACTCAGCCCATCTTTCCAGTATATCTTTATCTTCTCCAAGAACATTACCTTCCTTGCTTAGACATTCTTTCATTTTATTCTGTTTCCCTTGTTTCATTTGCTTTAATGCCATATAGAATTTCTTTATCTCACTCTGTTGAATCAGCGTTTCTATTTCTTGGGTTTGCATTTTCCAATATTCTCTTTTCTTTTTCTTACATATGTTATTAGCGTCTCTTCTTCTTTGACGGTATTCTTCATAGTTATTTCTAGTTTCTTTCTGGAGCATTTTTTTCTATAGCTTGCTCACACTCTTTATCATACCATTCTATGTTTCTTTCCATTTTCTTTTCACCTATACTTATTTTTGCTACCTCTTTTACTGTCTCCTTTATTACCTCCCATTGTTCTTCTACACCTTCTTCTGTTCCTTTTTCATTTAATTTGCTGCTCATTAACTTTTGATATTTCTTTTTTTCTTCTTTATCTTTTATTTTTTCTCTATCCCATCGTATATGTTTGTTCTCTTGAACCCTCTCCATCTTCTTTATTTTTATTCTCATTCTCACTTTAACCAAAAAGTGATCTGAATCACAATTTGGGCCTCTACAACTTCTTACATCTATAATTGATGATGTATGTCTTGCTTTAATTAGCACATGATCAATTTGATTTACTATATCTGAGCCTGGCATTTTCCACGTTCCTTTATGTATTTCTTTGTGAGGGAAGCAGGTACTTTTAATAATCATATTATTTCTAACTGCGAATTGTCCAAGTAGATTACCATTTTCATTACTTATTTGATGTAGTGAATGTTTCCCTGCCACTCCATTTAAACAGTCTTCTTTCCCCACTTGGGCATTAAAATCTCCTAGTATCACCAATGTATCATAAGTTCCTACTGAATTACATGTATTTTCTAAGCTTTCGTAAAACTCTTCCTTGTTTATCTCATCTTTCTCTTCTGTAGGTGCATATATAGATAATATAGTTATATTTCTGAATTTACCTTTAAGGCGTATTTTACAGATTCGTTCACTAATTGATTTAAATTCTATTAGGCTCTTTTTGATTTCCTTTGGGATAATAAATCCTGTACCATTAAGTCCAGCTTTTTTAGGTCCACTATATAATACCGTGTATTCTTTCTTATCTATTCTACCTTCCCCTGCCCATCTTATTTCTTGGAGCGCTACCACATCTAATTTATATTTTAATACTTCATTTGCTATTTCTTTCATTTTCCCAGGTTTCAGCATTGTCCTTACGTTCCAGGTCGCCAACATTAAATCATTCCGAGGCTTTTTTGCAGGTTTCGTAACAATAGCTTTTTTACAAGATTAGGTTGTTAACCTAATGCTTAACCCCCAACCTGGAGGACCAGGCTTCCTTATTTATGTCCCCAGGAAGCAGGGTGGTCCGGTTATACCCCCGAACACTGGGTAGCTCAGGCACCTCGGGGGCGCTACTCCCCGTACTCACCAAGGTGAGCCCCTGAGGGGCCACATGACCCTTAATCCACTAAATGTGAATAAACAGTGGTGTAATGTTTTGACAAAATGAAAAGTATGATTTGATAGCTATTGGCCTATACTAACAATATAAAAGTAATGTCTTCACTATCCAGTAGGCATTTTGCAGTTGCTGACTGAAAAGCACATGTCAGCTATGAATTATTGGATATATTTTTTATTTTTATAATGTAGCTTAGCGTCCTTTAACCTGGTTATTAAAGGTTTGGTTGCCCATCTCAGAATGAAAATGATGAAATGATGTTCAATAGTAAAGAAAATGTGACAGTTTTTTTTTTTTTGGTTCAGTGCAAAACATCAGTTTTTTCTCTCTCTCTCTCTCTCTCTCTCTCTCTCTCTCTCTCTCTCTCTCTCTCTCTCTCTCTCTCTCTCTCTCTCCAGGGGAGTACTACGGTAGGTACAGGTTTCGTGCACCCGGGGTCCTGAGCCAACCTTGACTCTCTCAGTGGGCAACCTCTGAGTGGTGAGAGAGTCACTTGGTCAAAATTCCCACCCACGTGTAGGCCGTGCATGGAGATCCGTGTCGGTGGAAAGGAATTTCCTGGTTGGTTGAGGGTTGTGTATCTGAGCCTGGGCCTTCTGTCTTTTCAGTGACTAGGGAGGGTACGCAACTTAATACACCACTTTGGTTTCTGCTTCACCTAAACGGGAGGCTAGGTACTAGCCCACCCCTAGTCAATCGGCCAGGACTAGGTATTATACCAAACTCCAGGGTGAGCAGGACGGCAAGCCTGCTATAGCCCCTGTGTAGCCCTGTCATCCCAGTGGGGTGACCCCTTGTTGGACTCCGTGGTGGGTGGGGAGAATCAGGGGACGAAAAGAAAATTTTACTTTCATGGCAAAATCAAAAAAATTCATTAAGTATGGTACTGAGTTCGGAAAAGAAGTAGTTGAGTGTTGTGGTCCTCGCTACTTGATTGTCAATAGAACAGAGAAAGGAAGAAAGTTCTCTAGCGTAAGCCCTTTTATTATTCAAAAGGGTCTTCATAACATTGCTGGTCCTGTAAAATCTTGTATAAGAGCTCGTAATGGCACGCTCCCGGTAGAAGCAGAATCAGCATCCCAGGCAGCAAAAATACTAAAGGCCAAAATGTTAGCTAGCTATCCAGTAAAGGTCAATGTACACAAAAGCTTGAATTCTTCACGCGGTGTGGTAAACACACGCGCATTGGATGGTTTGACCTGTGAGGAAATTCAAGAAAATCTTGCTCCCCAAGGCCTAACATCTGTGTATCGGGTTCAAAGAAAAGTAAATGGAGAATTCGTGCCTACCCGTACCCTGTTTATTACCTTTGATCGGGTAGATCTCCCACAAAGGATAATGGCAGGGTATGAATCCATTGAGGTAAGACCGTATATACCGAACCCGCTCAGATGTTATAAATGTCAGCGCTTTGGCCACACCAGTGAATTCTGCAACGGCGAGTCTACCTGTGTGAACTGTGGCAAAATCTCGCATGACGGAGAATGCACGTCAGCTCCAACGTGTGTTAACTGTAACAGTGAACATCCATCAAGTTCCCGTAGTTGTCCCCGTTTTGCAGAGGAAAAGACGGTCCAGGAGATACGGGTTAAAGAGAAGGTGTCCTTCTTGTTGGAAGCCCGGAAACTCTTGCAAATCCGCCAACCCTCAGTCCCGATGTATGATACCTATAGCTCAGTTGTAGCTAAATCGGTACAAAGTCGGGAAATCGCAACTCAAACGTGCGATATAAACAGGGTCACAATTGCAAAAAAGATTCTCACAGCCAGCTCACTTCCTAGGCCTTCGACTTCAACATCTAAGTCAGTAGTAACACCTGAAACTGTAAAAAGCACCAAAATTAAATCGCCGCCAAAGCAATCGACCTCGACCAACAAGTCTGGCAAGCTAATAATATATAAAGAACCAGAAAGAACGTTTAAGAACACCTATGAGAGAACTGACTTCCTCAAACAAAGTGTAAAGCCTATTCCCAAAGCAACAAAGGGAAACAAGAGTCCACGGAGGTCCTCTTCTGAGGATTCGACTGGGAAGGACTCAGGTCGGCGACTATCATCTTCGCCGGTCTCTATTTCCAATCGGTTCGAGGTACTCGAACCGAAATGTTCAATTGGAAAGGGGTCCTCCCAAGTGCAGGAGATGGAGGAAGGTGTTACTGCCCTCACTGCCAGAAGGACAGTGACAAAGAGGCAGGACCATCCTCCCGTAGAAGGTGTCTTCCCGACACCTAAAAAGAATAAACTCAACCGACCTCCGCAGCCTTCAAAATAAAAACAACCACAATGTACAACTTATCCCATTATAAAGAACATGGCTATTCTACAATGGAACTTACGTGGAATAAGAACACATCGACCTGAGCTTGAACTGCTGCTTAACCAGAACGATCCTTTGGTCGTACGTTTGCAAGAGACTAAGCTCCGTCCACAAGACAGCTTCAAAATCAAACGGTACACCTCTGTGTGATCTATCATCGGAAGAGGGTGTACCTGCGCACGGAGGCACTATGATGCTCATCAGAGATGATATATTCGCGCAATCAGTATCATTACAGTCTGACATCCAGTCAGTAGCTGTAAGGATTAAACTGTCACATACCAGATTCACCATTTGTAATATATACCTTCCTCCGAGTGACGACCTCTCGCTCACTGATTTAGGGGATCTAGTTTCTCAATTACCAACACCGTTTCTATTGGTAGGCGATGTAAATGCCCACCATCCACTTTGGGGCTCACCTCGGGCTTGTGCTAGAGGTAAGTTAATTGCTGATTTCCTGAATAATTCTAATCCAATTCTCCTGAACACCGGAGAACCTACATTTCTTTCTGATGCTTTCAACAGTTTTTCACACTTGGATTTAGCAGTTTGTTCACCACCATTAGCATCTTCCCTACAGTGGAATATCATCTCTGATCTACATTCTAGTGACCACTTTCCATGTCTTATCAGTCTCTTGCCACAAGATACATGTTCCACACGTTTACGTAGATGGCGCATAGATCAAGCCAACTGGAACCTTTACTCCCGGCTGGCTGTCTTTTATTACAACGAGCACGACTCTGTGAATGTTTTAGTGGGGCAGCTCACAAAAAATATTCTTGATGCTGCCGAGCAGTCTATTCCACGTTCGACGACCCAAACCAGTCGTCGATTTCCGGTACCTTGGTGGACTGATGAATGCCGGAATGCCATTCGTGCTCTCAGGCGTGCTCTCAGGATTTTCCAACGTCGCCCAACACTAGATGACCTGTTTGAGTATAAAAAGATGCGTGCCAAATCTAGGCAGGTTGTTAAGGATAGCAAAAAGACATCATGGAGCAAGTTTGTAGCATCATTCAATCGGCATACACCTTCCTCTATCGTATGGAAAAGTTAAGGCGCGTGGACGGAAAAATGACTCATACGCCAATCGCCGGTCTTAAAACATCTGTAGGAGATGTTGTTGATAAGTTTGACGTGGCCAACTCTTTTGGCAGTGCTTTCGCTCAAGTGTCTAGCTCAGAGAATTTTTCGCCTGATTTTCTTCCCTTTAAGGCTCAGATGGAATCGCAAAGTTTCAACTTTCGTTCTAAAAACCTTGAAGATTACAATCGACTCTTCACTATGAGGGAGTTAGACCATGCACTATCATCTTCGCGAAACTCTGCACCAGGTCCTGATGGAATACACGTCCAAATGTTGCAACATCTCTCTCCTGAAGGTAAGGCCTTCCTATTTGAGGTCTATAATCGCGTTTGGCCACCATCGTACCTATTTTAAAAGCTGGAAAGGATCGTTTTCTTCCATCCAGCTACCGTCCAATTTCCCTCACCAGTTGCGTTTGCAAGGTGATGGGACGCATGATCAATGGGCGGTTGATATGGTGGCTGGAAACTCATAACCTACTGACCAACACCCAGTGCGGTTTTCAACGACGTCGTTCAGCAGCTGACCATCTTGTCTCGATTTCGAAGCAGATAATGAATGGATTCATGAAGAACTGTCAAACCGTTGGGGTGTTCTTTGACCTCGAAAAGGCTTATGATACGTGTTGGCGGGAAGGAATAACAGGTTCCCTATACAACTGGAACATACGCGGACGCCTTCCGTTATTCATTCAGGAGTTTATGAGGGACCGCGTTTTCCGAGTAAGGGTCAGCTCGGTTTTATCAAATATTTTTGTTCAAGAGAACGGCGTGCCACAGGGATCGGTACTAAGCGTCACGCTGTTGGCTATAGCAATTAATTCTATCTCGAAATGTGTTCTCCCAGGAATATCGTCCTGCTTATTCGTAGACGACTTTGCCATCTATTGTACTTCTCAGCGCACACCTTTTTTGGAACGCCGTCTGCAGCGGTGTTTAGACAACCTCTCAGAGTGGAGCTCTAAAAATGGTTTTCGCTTCTCTGCTGAGAAATCACTCTGCGTGAACTTCTGGCGCCGCAGAAGGCGATTACCACCTTCGCTGCGGTTTGGCACAGTTTTACTACCATTCGCGGATGAGACGAGATTCCTTGGGTTGATATTCGATAGAAAACTATGTTGGGCACCACATATAGCACAGCTGAAAGCACGCTGTAACCGTTCTCTGAATATTCTACGGATACTAAGTGGCAAATCTTGGGGAGCGGACCGGACAGTCTTGCTGCGACTTTATCGCTCACTGATCCGAGCCAACTTAGATTACGGATGCATAGTTTATTCTTCGGCAAGATCATCTGTGTTTAGAAGATTAGACACTGTCCATAATCAGGGTATACGTGTGGCTGTTTGAGCTTTTCCAACCAGTCCAGTAGCCAGCCTTTATGCTGAATCGGCGGAACCCCCTCTGCAGTGTAGACGAGATATTCTATTAACAAATTATGGCTGTGGGCTAAAGTGCATGCCTTCGCATCCAACGTTCACTTCTTTTTTTAACACCGTGCTGGACGAACGTTATAGAAATATCTCAATTTGTCTACGACCCCCAGGTGTTCGCTTCCGAATGCTCCTTCATAAGCACGATTTCGTAATGCCTAGAATGTTTCCCAAGGGGGAAAGGGTGCACCCACCTTGGTTACTTACAATATCCCACGTAAACCTCGGGATAACGGCATACCGAAAGTCTACAATGCCTTTTTCTAGTATCCGTAGATGTTTTTTTAGAATTTTTGTCAAACTACAATGACCGAACTTGTATATATACTGACGGAAGTAAGTGTACCGTTGGTGTTGGGTGCGCCTTTGTTTATGATACCGAACAATATACATTCGGTTTTCATAGTGCCACATCTATTTATAGTGCGGAGCTATACGCAATATATCGAGCCATTCTGCACGTTGGCCGTCGAAATTTAAGTGACTGCCTTATATTGAGTGATTCCCTGAGGGATTCAGAGCCTTGGTGATCTCTACGACTATCATCCTATCGTGCAGCGTGTCCAGGATGCCCTCCACGTTTTATATACTTCCGGTTTTAATTTGGAGTGTGCATGGATTCCTAGTCACATTGGCTTGCCAGGAATGAACTGTCAGATGTTGCAGCAAAGACGGCAGCCACCGAGCCCAGTACAAAAATTTCTTGTATAACATCGGAAGACTTTAGGCTTGTTGTGCGGAGGACGATACTTTCGTGCTGGCACGAAGAGTGGTCAGCTCTCTGCAGAAACAAGCTTAGAGTAGTGAAGGACCTTCCAACAAACTGGGTAACTTCTTCTCGTCATTCTCGACGGGAGGAAGTAATTTTGGCTCGTTTGCGTATTGGCCACTGCAATTTTACACATAGTTTCCTTTTTAAGAGTGAATCTGCTCCATTGCGTCCGCTTTGTGGAGAAGATTTGTCTGTCCGTCATGTGTTGCTAGATTGTGTTAATCTAGCACATATTCGGGAATCACTGCAACTGCCGGTCAGTCTTGCAAAAGTCCTGGCGGACGATAGTCGAGCGGTTACTAAGATTTTTGAATTCTTATCGAAGATACCCTTCAAATTTTGTATTTAGTTGTTTTATTCTTGTTTTTGTATTAGTTTTGATTTTTTTTTTTCTTTCTTTTCTCTGATCACCAATCTGTGGCTTTTTCTATGATAACCTTTTTACAGTAATTATTAGACTAATCTTTCGTTCTTATTAATAATATTTCTTATTGAGCTTTATCTCTGGCTTTTGCCATGATTTGTTTAATAAGGGCGCTGATGACCTTGTAGTTGAGCGCCCATAAACACTAACCATCATCATCATCATCATCTCTCTCTCTCACTCTCTCTCTCTCCCCCCTCTCTCTCTCACACATATTTTCATTTATATGTTAATTTAGTATCCCCCTATCAAAAAATATATAATTGAGATAATTCCTTATTTCCTAGTTAAAGAATGTTTACTTTTTCTATAAATGTAAAGTTTTAATAGTTGAATCAAGAATTTTGAAAGCAGTGAATCCTTATGTAAATGCATGAGCAAAAAGCCTCTTGATTTATACAATTGAATTACACATTGTTATTGGTTTGAAATTTCTTATAGTAATGCAAAGAGAACAGAATTTCAAAGCCATCTATTGCGACTCTTTCTTAAATGATTTTGCCAGCACTTAAGCTTACCGTGTTCCTTTATTTCCCTTACACCTACAAGGGAAAATGTAACAAAACCATTTCTCCTAATGTTTATATCTATTAGCATGAAGTACATAGAAGAATAAGTTTTTGTAAAAAAGTATTTGAAGAAAGGTTAGAGAAAGTTAAATGAATGTAATATATCATATATAATATATAATTTTTTGTTAAAATAAGATAGTATAAAATTTCAGTATTTATGAACAAAGATTGTAGACAAAAAATCTGATGTGTTCCATTCACATGACTTTCTCTACATTTCTAAAACAAATTATTGTTAAAAAGCTTATGCTTCTATTTACTTCATGCTAATCGAGAACAAATTAGCAGAAATAGTCTTATTACTTGCTTCTTTGTAAGTAGAAGCAAAATAAGCGAGTACCATAGGTTAAAGTGATAGTCAAAAGCTGGTTGCTATGTGACTGAAGTTCCTTTGTTTATATTGACAAATTCCTGTATAAAAAAAGGTTAAGTTTTTCAAAGCTGAAATGAAAACCAAGGAATATCTAAAAAACGATCAATTCCACGAAAAAATGTATATTACATAAATTGTGTGTTTTAACAGTCTTTTTGTTTTTGAGCTATGCTGTCCACAGACACACACACACACACATACACACACACACATGGACCTTTTTCTGAAAATGCTTTTTTTGGATTCAGGGGGACCCAAAACATGTATTTCTGGTGAAATCTTGGTATCAACTTTTTGGGAGCATTACAATGCCTTCTCTATACACTATGTACATAGTATGTGTAGAGAAAGTAAAAAGGTAAGTGCATCTATGATACACAAATATCACAGTGCTATATGCCAAACAGATCAAGTAGAGTAGAATATATTATATTGCAAAATGTCATGTAATATGCATTTGAAAAATAAAACCATTAGTTTATTCTGTAGTAACTTCTATCAGCAATAAAAAAACTACCAGCTGTCCATCCCAACAACCTAAAACAAAAACTATTCATCCTGTCACCTCATTTCTTCCCCATATCCTGTGGTTAAAACCTTTTGGGTATCCTGTAAAATCATTCAGACTGACCCTCAGAAGTGCTTGGGAGGGATGGAGGAGGATTATGGTCTTGCCTGGACTTAGTAGGGATATTTTTACATTTTGAAATCTGAACAAATGTTCAGATAACTTATTCTAACCTTAAGATAATGCCATGATATAGAACATATAATCTTTTTTTAGCTTAAATACTAGAGTCGGCTAATAAGTACCGGGCCTCACACAGATATGGCGCCATTAGGCCAGTTAGATGGTGGCATCATAATCTAGACTAGCTTGTAACCATAGTTATAGGTCAATAGCTTGTTTAGTTTTCGATTGGCAGCTCTTTAAACAAGACAACTTTAGAGTTTTCACAAAAATGGAGGGTTTGAAAAAGTGAGCAGTGATTAAATACTTCCATTTGAAAGGCTTAATGCCTAAAGAAATCAAGGAGGAAATGGACTGTACATTGAAATACTCTGCCCCTTCATATTCAATGAATAAAAGGTGGGTTGCAGAGTTTAATATGGGACGTACGAGTACCAGTAATGAGCCTTGCTCTGGACACCCTTTAGAAGTGACAACTCCAAAGATCATTGAAGAAATTCATCGCTTAGTACTGGAAGACCGCAGATTAAAGTTGTATGAGATAGCAGAAGCTGTAATGAATGTGCAGGTAATATTTAAGTAATGTTTTAGGCTTTTACAAGGTCTGTGCAAGATGGGTGCCATGTTTGTTCACACCTGATCAAAAGTTGCAAAGAAAAACTGCTTCTGTTAAGACTGTAAAAATCCCAGTGAATTTTTGAGGCAGCTTATTACTATGGATGAAACTTGGATACATCACTACACTCCAGAAATTAAATCACAGTCAAAACAGTGGATTGTGCCAGGTGAACCAAACCAAAAAAGGCAAAGTCAATTTTGTCAGCTAATAGGGTTATGGCAAGTGTTTTCTGGGATTATTTTTATTGATTACTTCGAAAAGGATAAAAGTATCACTGGTGACTACTAAGCAAGCTTACTGCAATGTTTGGGTGATAAGGTGAAAAGAAAAGACCTAATTTGGCACAATAAAATAAAAAATAAAAAAAAAGTTTCATTATGACAATGCTGCGGCCCATCGTTCAGTCATTGCAATGGGAAAAATCTGATGTGTTCCATTCACATGACTTTCTCTATATCACTGCAACAAATTATTCTATTTACTTCATCTAATGGAACAAAAATTAGCAGAAATAGTCTTATTACTTGCTTCCTTGTTAGTAGAAGTGAAATAAGGGGGTACCATAGGTTAAAGTGATAGTCAAAAGCTGTTTGCTCTGCGACTGAAGTTCCTTTGTTTGTATGGACGCGAGTTCACAAAGTCCTGTATGAGAAAGTATAAGTATTTATAGCTGAAAAAAAAAACAAGGAATGTCTCAAAACCAATCAACTCCATGAAAAAAATGTATATAACATAAATTGTGTGTTTTAAGGTGCTCTACATTTGTTGTGTGGTAAGTTTTTGTCCATCTCTTATGGTTTAGCAGTTATATAAATTCTGTAAAATTGACCAAGAATAAAGTAGTCATCAGAGGCTATTCCCAGAAAATTCAAAATATACATTTTATTTGTCATGTAAATATCTTTAATATACAATATTTTAATCAAATCATTAGAGCCATTTTTTAGAAAATCAAAATTTTCAAAAAAAGTTCCATGTAAAGGGTAGTTTGGGGTGGGGGAATTTTTCTCAAAATCTTTGTGTCGCATCCCTGGAAGATACTAAACTTAAATACCAAGTTTGATATTTTACTGACTTTTCGTTTTTGAGTTATCGTGTTCACAGACACACGGGGACACACACACACACACACACACACACACACACACACACACTCACACAGACCTTTTTCTGAAAATACTTTTTTTTTTATACAGGGGACCCTAAAACATATATTTCCGGTGAAATCTTGGTATCGATTTTTTTGATGGAGTGCAATACCTTCTCTATACACTATATACATAGCACGTATAGAGAAAATAAAAATAAGCGAATTAAATTTGGAACATTCACCCTATTCACCAGATGTAGCACCCAGTGACTACCTCCTGTTCCTAAACCTCAAAAAATTTCTTGGAGGACGAAGATTTCACAGCAGTGAGGAGGACATTGATGTAGTAAATAGCTATTTTTAGGACCTTGATATATCGCACTACAGAGCTGGTTTAATTAAATTAGAACACTGATATGACAAATGTATTAGCCTTTCTGGAGATCATGTTGAGAAATAAAGCAACAAAAAAATTTTTTTTAAATGCTGTTTTCATTGAGAGGCCCAGGACTTATCAGCTGACCCTCGTATAGTAATTTGTCTCAAATTTCATGTTTATAAATAATCATGTTCACTTTTAATTCATCTTCATTTAGCTTTGGAACTCAAATGCATTATCTAAAATCCATTAATCCAAAAATAAAAATGTATGCATCTAATTTGTTCTAGCTTGATAGCTGTTCTCACTGATCAGTTTGAAATAAGAAAATGGAATATGTTTGGACTGCCAAGAGATACAGTATCAACAGAGAATGCTATTATAGTAACAAAAGCAGAAAGGTGGCCTTTAATGATTGATCCACAAGAGCAGGTACTTAAGTTTAATGCATTTCAATTTAGAATGTGACACTCTGAGAAATTAAAAGGTGCATTTAGAGGAACAGACTAAGAATTGCTCTGATCCAGTATTGCAATAAATTCATTGTTTTAACTGGATCTCAACAAAAAAATTATCCACAGAGTTAAAATATGAAGAAAAAAAAAAAAAAAAAAGGAAATGAGGGAGTGGGGAAGGAGAAAGGAAACTTAGAAGGGAAGGGGAAAAATGTGGGTGGTTCACTGTGAAAAAATTCAGCTAATCAGATTATTAAATTGCCTCTCCTCCTGCAAAAGTGTCCCATACCCATATGGAGCTATAAGTTAATTTAACACAAAATTAGTATAATGTGTAGCAATATATTTTTCATAGATAGAGAAATGAAAATATGAGACCTGAGCAGAAAGTAAGTACTGCTTTGGTAAAAGGGCATAAAATATTTGTTTTCACAACAATATTTATTTGTACCTGAAATAGCATTCCTTAACCTATTTTTTGACATAGCTGTCATTATTGTTCAGGCATTTCTCATAGCAGGGAATTAACTTTTGTATGCCATCTTCAAAAAAAGCTGCCGGCAGTGAAAACAGCCACTGCTGAAAACCATGTTTTGTGGAAACAAATCATAAAGCATTCTTACTGTGAACCGTCTGTTTTCATGAATTGTCTCATTCACTTGTTCAACCAAACTCTCAGTGACAACAGAAGGCCACCAACTCTGTGCTTCGTCATAAACAATGGATCATCCAACATTGATTTGTCTAGCCCACTTTTTCACCATTCCATCTGTCATTACGTTTTCACCATAAATTTCTACAAGTTGATAAAGTTTCAGCGGGCCATAAAAACCATGTTATGGAAAGCACCTCACAGTTGTGAGATCAGAAATTGTCTTAAACATTTTGAACAATCACTAACAATTGGAAACACAACATGATCCAGCTGTAATGGTATCAGTGGACAGACAATGAGCCAGCGAATTTATGCACATGCATGGAACTGCAACTCTAGCATTACAGTGGCATTAGAATGAAATGGTACTTACTTTCCAGACATGCCTTGTAAGTAAATAAAGACATATCAAGGGTTATTTATGTTGATATCTATTGTATAACAGCAACAAATTTAAATGTAAAAATTAATTCAGTTTTATTCAAGTACTTCACAGTGATGATTTATTTCTAATTAATTCTAATTCTAATACCAAGTTCTTGGCTCCATTTACGCAACTTATTTTGAAGTCACTTTTCCTTTTGTGGAAGTTTGTAAACAGTGCTGTTATATTCATTTATTTGACAAGGAGTCGATTAATTACACTACAACAGCACTTACTTGGGATTTTTGCCGGAACATGTTTCAAAGGACTAGTTTTCTTCATTTTCAACCAGACATCGACTCAATTTGTAAACAGTGTTGTTATATTCATTTATTTGACAAGGAGTTGATTAATTACACTAAAACAACACTTACTTAGGATGTTTGCTAGAACATGTTTCAAAGGACTAGTTTCCTTCATTTTCAACCAGACATCAATGATGAAAATGAAGGAAACTAGTCCTTTGAAACATGTTCTGGCAAAAATCCCAAGTAAATGTTGTTTTAGAGTAATTAATTGACTCCTTGTCAAATAAATTATTTTGGAGTGTTTTACTTTCACACTTTATATTTATTGGTTGCAAATTGTTATGAATTTTATCATGTAAACATTATTCTCAAAGTAGTATGTATCATTAGTATCCATGAATAGGACAATTTCTATTAGTAGAAACAAATTGTGCAAGAAAATGAAAAAGATATGCAAAAATAAATTACATAAAACTGATTTAGTGTGCAAAATGCCTGCATACAAGTACTGTGGTAGTGCCATGCAACACTATTCAAAATAACACATTAAATAAACAAATTATTTGTTTGTTAATGATTCTGTCAATTACCAGGATCATATCACTATTTAGAATAGTATTGTCATTTCAGTTTTCAAATTTCAATATGGGTTCTTACCCTAACACAGTATGGCAGCAGTAACACTTAATGTAGTTAACCTATTGCAAAAAGATTTAGATAACAAACAAATTGCAGGTGGACTTTTATCAACCTAAATAAAGTACTTGATACTGTCAATCAAGAACTCCTAAACAAAATAGCACAGTCAGGAATAAGAGGAATTGCCTCCAGCTGGTTTTGAAGCTATCTCCTTAGAGCCTAATATGTCAGTTTAAACATGATATATTACTGATTATGTAATGGAAATGCTGAAAATAGTTACTAAAACAAAAATCTGATGTGTTCCATTCACATAACTTTCTCTACATTTCAGCAAAAAATTATTGTTAAAAGGCTTATGCTTCTATTTACTTCATGCTAATCAAGAAAATATTAGCAGAAATAGTCTTATTACTTGCTTTCTTTTAAATAGAAGCGAAATAAACGAGCACCATAGGTTAAAGTGATAGTCAAAAGCTGGATGCTATGTGACTGAAGTTCCTTTGTTTGTTTGGACAGGAGTTGACAAATTCCTGTATGAGAAAAGTATAAGTTTTTTAAAGCTGAAACCAATAACAAGAAATATCTCAAAAATGATAAACTCTATGAAAAAAATGTATATAGCATAAATTGTGTGTTTTAATGTGCTCTATAACTTTGTGTCTAAGCTTTTGTCCATCTCTTACGGTTTACCAGTTATGAAAAATTCCATAAAATTCATCCAGAGTAAAGTAGTCTTCAAAGGCTATTCCCAGAAATTTCAAAATATAGATTTTATTTGTCAGGAAAATATCTTTAATATACAATATTTTAATCAAAATCGTTAGAGCTATTTTTGAGAAAATCAAAATTTTCAAAATTTTTTCCATGTGAAGGAAAATCTTTGTGTCGTATCCTTGGAAGATACCAAACTATTACCAAGTTTGGTATTCAATGGTCTTATCGTTTTTGAGCTATGCTGTCCACAGACTCTCACACACACACACACACACACACACACACACACACACACACACACACACACACACACACACACACACCCACACACACACACACACATATTCACACGCATACCTTTTCTAAAAAAGCTTTTTTTGGATTCAGGGGGACCCAAAATATGTATTTCCGATGAAATCTCGGTATTAAATTTTTGGGTGGAATGCAATACCTTCTGTATAGACTATGTACATAGTACGTGTAGAGGAAGTAAAAAATCATATGCACACACACACACACACTCCCACTCACATGCATGCATGTTCACGTGTGCACACACACATACCATATGTGTTTACATTAATTGTATTGTAATCATTATTTTCCTTTTTTTTAAGAAGTATAATATTGTATGTATATACCCTGTAGGCAAATCAGTGGATTCGTCACATGGAGAATGAAAATGGTTTGAGTATAATAAAACTGACAGATCCTAACTTCATGCGTATTGTGGAGAATGCAATTCGTTTAGGCTTGCCCATTCTATTGGAGGAAGTTGGTGAATCTCTGGATCCAGCTTTGAATCCAGTGTTACTCAAAGCTACTTACACTCAGGTAATAATATGCTCCATAACTATTTACATCCAAACAGATAATTTCAGCTTCTAAGCCATACAGTTGTATGATACACAAATTATGGGAATTCCTTATGCAGTGAAATCTTTCAAGATGGAAATGACACAATCTGATATTACTCAGATATTCTAGAATTTTTTTCTATGTATAGTTTTAAGTTGAATTGCAAATACCTTGTCACTAGTTTCAATATCCTGCACTGTAGTACATATGTACTATATATGTACATATATTCACTGCATAATTATCCAGTATATAATATTAATGTTAAATACGCTATTTCATTCTCTCTGTACCTTCACCAATGTATTCATCACTAATAAATCAATTTTGCAGCAGTGCTGTCCAAATTTCTCATGTACTCAGGCACTATCACCAACACAACCACTATTTTTTTACTACTATAAACATGTATCAGTGTGTAAAAGTATTTCAAAGAACTACAATTAAAATTGCTTAGGTTTACAGCTTCATAATTAATGTGTGGTTTGCAATGCATATTTGCTGTAAATGCCGAAAAATCTTATGTGTAGCCAGAACAAGCTGCTCGTAAGGCATCATCTAGATGCGAGTCTGTCAAACTGGATTGGTACTTATTCTTGATACTGATTGTAGACGAAAATGTGACCTCACAAAGATATGTGAAGCCAAAAAACGAATATGTTTTCAAAACAAACACTACCAATGATGGAATATTTATTTCTGCCCACCAGAGCCCAGAAATTGCTTGAACTTTATAAATATGATTTCAAAGGTACATCTTCTTGAATATTTAAAATTTCCATTTCTAATTCTTCAAGATTACAATTTCCAAAAATCTCACACATCCTACCCCAGTCAGTAATGTCTGAATGGGTTATTATTAAACCCCAATGAAGCAAATAGGTTATTGATAACATAATCAAATCAAATTTATTCACCATAGGATTTCTTATTACAGAAATATTGGCTTCCTCAGTCACAATATTACAGATACAAATAAGTTATAGACTAGTAAGTACAATTCATGAAAAATATGTGAGAAACTAAAAGTGTAAGATATTTCTATTTATAATAAATTATAAAATCAAAGCATGGTTTTTAGGAGTTCAAAATATAACACAAATGCATAACAAAATTAAATAACTAGACAGCTTCCAGGTATTCATTTACAGAGTAATAACAACCCTGTATTAAAAATTTCTTTAATTCCTTCCTAAACACAGTCATGCTTGATAAGTTCTTAAAGGATGGGGGAAGTTTATTATACAATTCAATGCCATTGTAGTGTGGACTTTTTTCATATAGGGTTCTTTTATGCCCTGTTATGTGTTGCTTTGATTTACCCCTAGTATTATGATTATGAATTTCATCATTTGTAGCAAAACTCTTTAATTGATCATGTGTAAACACCAGCATTTCATAAAGGTAAACAGATGGAACTGTTAGAATATTTAAGTATTTAAAATAAGTTCTACAGCTTGTATTGCTGGAAAGGTTAAGCATTAATCATGTTGCCCTTTTTTGAATTATAAAAATTCTATTACAGTTTGATTTTCCCCAGAACATTATACCATACGATAGATGAGAGTGAAAGTAAGCAAAGTAGGCTATTTTGATCCTGTCAAGATTAACCCCAATCAAGATTTTATCAACCCAGACTCCAAGAAATTTAATTTTATTAGAAAAGGTTACTAATTCATTCTCCACGTAAACATCAGGAAAACTTATAGTTTTGTTAATTTTATGATGAAAGCTTACAGCAATGCTTTTGTTTTTATTGATAATAAGTCTGTTTTCATTAAACCAATTAACTACATAATCAATTATCCCTTCTGTGTTAGTTTCAAGTTCTTGTTTATTACTACCAGAAACTAGAATACTTGTGTCATCAGCAAAAAGAGTAAATTTAGAATTAGCGCAGTCGTTTTCAGCCAAATCATTAATATAAAGTATAAACAACAAGGGACCCAATATTCAACCCTGAGGAACTCCATATTTAATACTTTCTATATTTGAGCAAGTAGCTTTAATCTCCTTTGGACAGCTTTTTATATACTGAATTTCAGTTAGTTGCTTTCTGTTTCTTAGATACGATGCAAACCATTGCAATGGTATCCCCCTTATACCATAATTATAAAGCTTGTGTAATAATATACGAGGGGCATACTGAAAGTCACGAGCAACCCATTGTAAAAATTTAAATTTCAACAATGTAACGAAACGAATTGCAGGAGCGTAATCTACAGACTTTAAGCCATATGTTGATATATTGTGACATCATTAGCTTCTATCACGTGACCACAGACGGTGTTTGAAAAATGGCTGACATTGATGTTTCGTTTCGACAGCGTGCTGTCATTGAATTCCTTGTGAAAGAAGGAAAATCTGCTCCTGAAATTCATCTCAGACTTCAACGTGCGTATAGAGGTGTCTGAATGGGTGCCAGCAGTGTTAGAAGATGGGTGAAACATTTCAAAGATGGAAACACGAGTCTGCAAAATGTGCCTCGTAGAGGGCGTCCTCGAACTGCCTCTACAGAATGCAATAAGGAAAAAGTTGATGAGCTCATTACAGGAGATAGGTGTTTCACTGTGAATGAAATTGCTGCGCAGTTGGAATAGGACATAGTGCAGTGCAAGAAATGATCCACAGCTTGGGTTATCGAAAGGTCTGTGCCCATTGGGTCTCCCGTTTATTGACTGAAGACCACAAACTTCAGAGAAGAACCATTGCACAAAACCTTCAGAGATTTCATAATGAATGTGATGAATTTTTGATGTGTATTGTGACTGGAGATGAGAGCTGGTTCCATCACTATGAGACAGAAACGAAACGTCAGAGTATGGAATGGCACCACTTGAACTCACCATCGAAGAAGAAAGCGAAAACAGTGCAGTCTGTAGGAAAAGTTATGGGAAGTGTCTTTTGGGATGCACAAGGTTGCATTCTGGTTGACTTTCTTGAACCTGGACAAACCATAAATTCTGCCCGCTACATCAAGACACTTCTGAAGCTCCGTCGGGCTTTGCGTGATAAACGCCCTGGAAAGAGGATCATCCTTCAACAGGATAATGCGCGTCCGCATACTGCCCGCACCACTATGGAGAAGGTCAGGGCATTAGGGTGGGAAACTCTTCTACATCCTCCCTACAGCCCCGACTTGGCACCCTCCGACTACCATCTTTTCAGTTCTGTGAAGGAGCAGATGTGTGGCCAACGCTACGAGACGCTGGAGGATATTCGGGAAGCAGTGCGTCAGGGTCTGCGGGCAGCTGGAACGGAGTTCTATCACAAGGGCATTTTTAAACTTGTAGAACGATGGGAAAAATGTGTGCAAAACAATGGAGACTATGTCGAAAAGTGAAAGAAAGTCTGTAGATTATGATGATGTATTTGGTTTGGCTTAAAAATAAATATTAAGATTGTAAAACAGAGTTGCTCATGACTTTCAGTATGCCCCTCGTATCATGAACAACCAAGTCAAAAGCCTTTGATTGGTCAAGAAATATTCCCATGCACTGTTTCCCAGTGTCTAGATTTTTAAACACTTCTTCAATAATGTTCTGTAATGCAGAGTTTGTTGATTTCCCTTGCTGGAATCCAAACTGAATTTTTGATATAATATTATGTTTATTAAGAAATGATAACACTTTATTGTATAACACCTTTTCAATTACTTTAGAAAAAAATTATAAAATAGATATTGGCCTATAATTTTTACACTCTACTTTGGAACCATTTTTAAATAAAGGCTTAATTTTTGAGATCTTTAAACTCTCAGGGAACATACCTTCACAAAGTGACAAATTTATAATATGACAAAGTGGTTTAACCAGATGCATGACACAATTTTTAAGAAGCATGTTGGAAAATTCATCAAGACCAATAGACCTTTTAGGTTTCATGCTTTTAATAATAGCTAGTACTTCTGCTTCTGTTGTTGGTATAAAATATAAAGATTCCTGAATTTTATTATTTTCATTAATTTTATGGGATTGCTATCTATATTTATCTTCTTTTTGATATTACTGGCAATGGTTGAAAAAAATTGATTGAATTCATGAGCTACCATTTTAGGGTTAGACACCAGCCTATCATTTATATTACACTAATCTCCATATCGTCTCTTTTATTTTCTATAATTTCCTTTTTTACGATATTCCATGTGATTTTTTATTTATTTATAGAACTGTTTATCAGGTTACCATTATAATGTTTTTTGGCCATCTAGACTACTCTGTTGTGTATTTTTTTTATAATTTGTATAATACTGTTTAGTATCATCAGAGACATGATTTCATTTAATTAGTCTGCTTAAGAAACAGAGCTTTTTGCTCAATACCTGAATACCCTTAGTTACCCACTTTGCTTTATTGCAATTTTTATCTTTCAAGACTTTAACAGGCATGGTTATATTCAAATTGAAAGTTAGAATCTTGTTAAACTCTTTGTAATAGGCATCCACATCACTTTGGCAACAATATACATCCCCCCAGTTTTCTTTAGAAAGTAAGTAATTAAAATGACCAATATTCTCCTCACTGTAAATTTTACATTTTTTAAATGACATCTGACTACTTTTATCTGGTATATTATTAGATAGTATTTTCATTTTTTGGCCATAGTGATCTGAGATGCCTGTCTCAAAGTTGTCAATTTCAAATTTGAAATTATTAGTATTCAGGATACACTAATTTATAGCTCTCACAGACCCTTGAGCTACTCTGGTAGGTAAATTAATACCTGCTTCTAAGCCGTATGTGTGGAGTAAGTCTGTGATCTGACTTTTACCTCGACTTTCTGCCAAAAAATTTATATTTAGGTCCCCTACAATAATTTCATTTCTTTTCCCTCTGTAAAAGTGATTTAAAATAATATCTAACTTTCTAATAAACTCGTTAGGTCACTACTGGGATTTCTATATACACAAATACTATAACTTTAGAATTACACAATTCAAATATGCTTCCTTCAAAGTGTTCGTCACACATTAAATTATCAAAAGTTGATATCCTTTTAGCCAAGATATTTTCTTTTACAAAAATACAAGAACCTCCATTGTTTTTTGTTTTTCTGCAGTAATAGCTTTCCCTTATATAGCCCTGAAAATTTAATAATTCAATTTCGTTTTCTTTTAACCAATGTTCAGTAAGTGTTATTATATCAATACCCAGTGATTTATCATTTAACAAAACTTCTAAGTTGGTGTGCTTATTTCTAATGCTCTGTACATTTTGTTGGAAGATTGACAAGGAATTAGGCATACAATGTTTTTTGGTTGCTTGAACATCCACCACATTACCTATCAGTTTTCCTTTAGTACTGATGAGATGACATTAACTAACAACTGTCCAAATTTGGCAGATTCTCTGCAGTTGAGATGTATGCCATTCCACCAAAGCCGTTGTCATACAGCCATGAATTACCATCTACAAGCAGGCAATCTTTCGAGGACCACAGCCACTCAAGATATCTGTTTATTCTCATTATTCTGTTGCCGCTAATATCCCACCTACGAAATACGCCACTTATTATTATTTTAGTCACCCTTGCTTGAGATTTAATTAAGTTCACCAAGCTAGTTGCTTCATCAAGAATTTCTCCGTCACTCACCCCAGTCTGATGTTATTGATGCCCGCATGTATCAGTACCACATCTGGATGATCTTCTTTTAGATTCATATCTTCCATTTTCTTCTGCACTTTGTTCAATTGTATTCCTGAAAGGCAACACGTTTCATACCTCTTCCTTTGCAAGCTTCACCTGAGAATTTCAAAATGGAGTCACCCACAACTAACACACGCTTTTTATCTACACTAACACTAGGAATACATTGTGTAGCATTTTGAACGTTGTTTTCATTTATTGCCTCATTTTCTTCATTTACCATTTCGTTTTCGTAAGAACCTCTAACCTGTTTTTGCTTGGAAAATCTACTCAACATTCCTGAATTTCACATCCGTGATCCTTTTGTCACAGTGGAGTATGAGGAGTTAATATTCACTTTGTTAAGCTTATTTTTCAGATCTACATTTTCCAATTTTAACTGACTAATTTCTGTTTGCACATTAAGAAGGTCCCTCATGAGCAAATTGATCACCATGCGAAGCAATGCTATCGTTTCTATCTCCTGCATCGTATCCTCTGTTTGATCACCAGCTGATTTGTGAACGGCATTTTCCACATATTCCTTTTCGCCGTCTTTATTTCCACTTCTTACTTGATCCATCTCAATCACGATGAGCACATCTGTTTCGACATTTTCACTTTTTTTCTCACTATTAACTTCAAAAAGCTGTTTACCAGAACGTGTCACTACCCCAACCTCTCGCCATCTGGTGGTTTCAAGTTATATGACTTAAGTGCTAAAACTGGCTAAACCTGTTGCTAAATCTGTGATTAGAATTTCAAGATGCTGTGAAAAAGATAGAACATCACATTCCCCAATATATATGGTTTACATAACTGATTTCAAAGTTGGAAAGTCAGATAGGAAATTTCTTTTTAAATGTGCAATCCATTAATTTAGTTTCCTCCAAAAAGCATTTACACTACTTATCATGGCTGAATATTTGTGGTTCCTCCCTTGCAATTCAAGGTTTAGTTCATTTAATTTTCAGGTGATATCTGCAAGAAACCCAATTCTAGGAGCCATGGGATCTCATCAAGTTTTTGGCAATATTGCCCAGGCAATGATTTCAGGAAATCTTTTAACTCATCCAGAAGATTGCATGCAGAATCATTCCAGAGTCTTTCCCATACTAAGCCAATTTATGTCTCCATGAAGAATTATGTTACCATGCTCAGAATCTGTTATATTCAAAAGATTTCTGAAAAATTGGGGACATGTAGAAGATGACCTGATATGATTTACTACACGAGTCACAATTTTCATGACATGGTCAATCTTCAAAACCTTTGGGCATAAAGCTTCCTGATGGATAATACAGTGATAAGAATGAAATTTTGGAAATGAATCATTTTTAGTACAGAGAGAAAGAAACCCTTATTTTTTTCCAGTCATTGAAGGCATCTGTTGTTTAGTAACAAGTTTAGAGAGTGGAATGTTACTGCTTTTTGCAAATTCCAGGAATGCATTAAATATATCTTCCGCCCTAATACATTCATCAAGTGACAACACTTTTAAAAATTGTTCTTTAACTGTAAAGTCATGAAACACCATTCTAATTAATAAACACATCAGAAATATCGATGCTTCCATCAAACTAAAATGAAAAATATTCACACGATATTAGGTTCTACTATAATTGAGATTCTAAATTCATAGAAATCTGTTGAACATGTCCAACAACAGTTTGGTAAGCCAATTGAAGTTCTTTTTAGAAGACATAAGTGTAGATTTACCTTTGTGACCATCGATCAGAGATTCCGCGGCACTGATCATTGCTTTTTTAGCTACTTCCCTATCACCAAAAGGTTTTCTTCTTTTTCACTAAAACATAGCAGATTATGTAAGAGACCATTGTCACATTACTATTCTGCTGAACTGGCTTTGTAAATAGACTTTGCTGTAATGTTAATTTATATTTTAAGTCTCTAACTTTGTGTTTTCATAATTCAGAATTAGCAGGAGATTCACTATTAAAGTTTATGTGATTTGTCAAAAAATGATGTTCCACATTACTTTTCTTGGGAACAGACACAATACTGTTAGTAGTAGTAGTAATAGTAGTAGTAGTAGTAGTAGTAGTAGTAGTAGTAGTAGTAGTTTTATTCGTTCTGTGGATCATAATTACATGATATAGAACACGTCAAAATATTACAAAAAAATGTACAGAAAATTACAGAAAAAAAATATTCACTATATACAATATTTATATATGTTTAACTCTAAAAATGTTTATATAAACACACAGGTTTTCCTCTGAATTCCACAAAACAATACTGCTCCTCCCAATTACTGCTAAAACTGTAAGTTCTTTGTCTCTTAGTCATATTATATTCAGAACATCCATTCAACACAACACAGATAACTGATCCTACATTCACAATCTCTCAACTTATACTGAATGTTTGTTTAATAGCTTACTCTTTCTTTTCTATGGTATAAGTATAACTCTAAACAAACCAACCCCTTCACTTACTATCGCTACAAACAGCGATGTTTAAAGAAGTAAACTTGCTGTTTGCAATAAAGCTTTATTGGGATTAAAGTGATTCTACTTCTAATTCCCAACAATTGAGATCTTTGAGATCTATATGTTGAGGGATATAGTGAGTGCAGCTTTTAGTGTGCAAAAGCAAGTTTTATGGCCATGGGTATATACTAGGAAGAAGTTTGGAAGTAAGTAATTTTGTCCTGAAATTTGATTTAAAATCAGAAATTCTCAGAATAAAACTTTGGCTCATGAAGGGTGCCAGAAAATCACATTTCAGGTGCCATGGCACCCACGGGGACCATGTTGGACAGGGCTGTTCTGCAGTATACCTGAGAGTCTCTTTGTCCTTGTGTTAACGCATGCATCAAAACTCTAAATTAAAATTCTTCACATTGTACACATAACCTAAATGAGAAGGTCCAAAGCACAGCCTTTATTAAAGAATGCACAGCTTTTCTTTTTTTATAAAGAACACCATATGAACCAACATCCAGCACTGAAGAAAAAGCACACATTTGCAACTAGTGTAAGCAATTTATTTCATCCTTACACCTCATTTACCGAAAGAGTTGGAGTTTCCTTAGTAGTACAGTATAATCTCAAATAAAATAAATAAAGTGTTATCATTTTTCTTGGAAGTACAGCATACCCCAAAACAAATGATTTTAACACTATATATTTCTGTTTTAGGCAGTTGCAGATGGTTTCCATTTCCACGTTAAGCAGTTATAGTTTTTTAGGAAAAGCTATATATATATACTATATAATATACTGTACCTAATTCATTCAATAGTTTAAAATTAAATTTTTGTGTAGGCTGCAAGACTTCTGATTCGTCTTGGAGATTCAGAAGTTGAATATGATGAAAACTTCCGACTCTATATCACTACCAAGCTCTCAAACCCTCATTATTTGCCAGAAACCTGTATTATTGTTACACTAATTAACTTTACTGTGACACCTTCTGGATTAGAGGATCAACTTTTGAGGTAAGAAGTTTATGGACATATATTTAGCCATGTTAAAGGCCTGATGTTTATAATAAAATCAACATAAGGATAGTTGAACTACTTTTCACTATACAGAAATGTTACTGCCATCTTTAGGTTCTTACCAACCTAGTCCATTGGCAAGTAAACTTCAGTTCAAAACCTTTTTGATATTTCAGCCATGGTCCTCTCTATCCTAAAAAGGAAAGAGATTGTACAAAGATTTCATTCCATGCAATATGAGCTCATCATTCACAAGTTCTTTCCAGCAAGAGTGTACAGAAGCACTGAAGATGGCACAAAATCATGAAGCAGATCTCAGGCCAATAATCACTATCACTTGCATGACAATGTGATTGAAGGACTTGTGCACCACTGTTCATATGGAAAAATACCAAGGAACATTACACACCATTAGATGCATTTCATCATTGCTGAGACTCTTAAAAGTCAATATGTAAAATGTCTACATATCTACGATGTACATGGGATCTTAGACTTTTGATCTTAAAGAAGGATAGCTACTATTATTATATATTCTAATTCTTTCATAAATGCAGATGATACTGCCATCTTATTAAGTGCTACTATCTGGATTTAATTCAAAACACAAATGAAATATTAATAATACCTACTGAAAAATTGAATTTATAACAATGAAGAAAATTAAATATAAAAAACTGCTTTAATTTAATTCAAAACACATATAAGAACTAATAATAATCCATAAACAACACAAATATCACTATATCTACAGGACAAATATTAGGGATATATAAATGTCTGAAATTGGAAGAACACTTTCAATGTACAAATAAAAATCTAAATAACGTTGTTTTGATATGACATGTCTAACAAACTGTATTACAGCTATTTTCATGCCATAATGACATATGAATATGGAGCAGAGACAGGCAAGGAGAGAATATTTAAGATATAGAAAATGTATTGGATATATGTCAATCCCAAAAATGTTTGCAGAAATATTTTTAGAAAACTAAGCATATGTACTCTGATTATTTTTCCCAAGCATCCCAATTGGCAAGCTTATAGTTTAATCAGGAAATGGCTGAGTGCCTTAAAAATAGATGCAAACAAAATAGACGAATATATAAAATTAACCCACATGTGCATACAGTAAAATTACTTCACTTTTAATGGAACAGTGTATAACCAAAAATCCAATCATGGTCCATGGGAAACCCACTATTGCCTTTACTGGCAGACTTATTCATGAGTGAGATGGAGATAAGAGTCAATAAAGCTTTCTCATGGATGTTCAAAGTGTGGTACAGGTAGGTTGATATCTTTGTTATACATCCAAGGGAAGCACATAGAAGATGCAATAAAGCTTTTGAATATATAGGAAGAGGCAATAAGCTTCACCATGGAGAAAGAAACAGGAGATCTAATGAAACATAACACTTCTAGAATATATAGACAGCTTAAGATAAATATTTTGGCTCTTTTGAAGATTTCCTTGTATAAATCACAAATGTGCATTCTTTTCATTATTCTTAGCACCTTTTTCAATATCTCTTCACTGTCCCTTACCACCCCAAAATATAATCCCATAACTCAGTAGAGACTGGAATCAAGAAAAATATATATTTATTAACATTTGATTACTGAGTTCCTAAGTGAATAGTTTGTATATGCAACTGAGCTAAGTTTTGTTAGGTACCAATGATTTTAGGTGAGTATTCCATTTTAATATTTCTGTAATTGTATCCTTAAGAATTTTGTATTTTCTTCATTTGTATTTAACAAGAATTTGGGTCTCACTATATTGTATTTTGCATAGCTACAGTTTTGTTAGTATTAATTATGAATTCAATTGGGACCATTTGCCCAAATCATTTAATAATTTATTTCTCTTTTCCCAAATCATTTCTTCATTTTCACCTGTTATCAGAATGTTTGTATATCTGTAAACAGAATCAGGTCTGGAAACTCAATATTAAGTGGCAAATCATTAATCTACAAGAGGAGAAAAAGGGGTGTTACTATTGGTGCTTGTGGTATGCCAGACTTTATTTCTCTTTGCTATGAAATGAAATTATGTATTATTGAGTTGCTTTCTACATCTTGTACCTCTGCCTATAATTTTTCAAATAAAATTTAAACCATTCATTTACAATAATTCTGATTCCATAACTGTATAATTTTAAAAATAATATTTCATGATTCAGTACATCTTAAGCTTGGACAAGTTTAGAAATGTTCCTATAGAGTACAGTTTTTTATCAATTGATTCCTGTCTATCAATCTAACTATTGGATGGGAAATTAATGATAACAAAGAAGTAAGAAAAGTGCCATATTTATGTTTCACCCATAGTACTTTTTTATAGTGTACAATATGTCATCTGGCCTTTATCAAGGTTATTAAACACAGATAGCTCAAGACAATGTCCTCAGAATGTCTTATTCTTCCTTTAAAGTATTAGACCATTAGTGCCTGCCACAAGGCTAATGGGAATTGTTCTATTCATCTTCTCTATGGTTGTCCTACATCTCACCATTTTGTGTAATATATGTAGTAATACTTACCTAGGAAATCTTGAAGGAAAACAAAAAGACATTCATAAGACTAAAACAATATAAGATGGATAACTACTGTTCCCATATTGTCTTTGTACTTTTATTAACAGTTTTTTACTTTCTCTAGCCCCGTATGTACAATGTACATAGTGATAGAGAAGTATTGTATTCCACCCAAAAATTTGATACCGAGATTTCACCAGAAATACATGTTTTAGGACCCCCTGTATCCATAAAAAGCATTTTCAGAAAAAGGTCTGTGTGTGTGTGTGTGTGTGTGTGTGTGTGTGTGTCCGTGTGTCCATGTGTCTGTGAACACGATAACTCAAAAACGAATAGTAGCTAAAATGCCAAACTTGGTATTTAAATTTAATATCTTTCAGGGGTGCCACACGAAGATTTTGAGAAAAATCCCCCCACCCCAAACTACCCTTTACATGGAACTTTTTTCAAAAATTTTGATTTTCTTAAAAATGTATGTGCACTTTGACACCTTTATACACTACTTTATAAGCTATGCAACTATTGTCAACTTTTGCAGTGTATCCAAGATTCCCTCCATGTTTTAAACACTTCCAGCATTAATGTAGAGTGTGCTTGGATTCCTAGTAATGTTGGCTTGCTAGGGAATGAATTGGCAGATTTGGTAAAAAGATAGCAACTCAGTGTTGCAGTATCTTGTGTAATGATAGAAGAATTTAAGCTTGTTGTGCAGGGAGTGGTGCTATCATGCTTTTCTGATTGTTTGATGTTCCCTCCCATATTACGGACTGGCAAAAGAGTATATTACTGAATGCAGGATTCTTGAAGAATTGCACATCTCCATTATTTAATTTAAAAATTAAAAAATAACAACACTAAGAATTGTACAGCTATATGAAGAACACGCAAAATCCATAGTCCCCCTCCCCCTTTTTTTATTTCCTTAGACAAATGTCTGATTTAAATAAGCATGTTCCATTAGTTAACAGTACTGCTATTGTATTTGCTCCAATGGTTAGTTTGACAAACAGCAGGAAGTTTTGTCACAAAGAGAGTTCGGCACACTTTCCTATCCCCCTTTCCTTGGTCCTTCCCTCAACATGCATATCACAAGCCTTAATAAGCTGCTTCAACAGCTTGCATAGCCATTGCAAACCAACACCCCTACAGGTGCTCGAAACCAAGTGCCAGCTGCAGATTATCATGAAATAAAATTGTAATATAATGTTGAAAATTTATTGGAGGTTTCGGAAAATGTTGGAGGATGTACAAGCCTGCAACCTCCTTGAGGAGTCACCCCTGATTTTGTATAATTTCGTATAAGAAGGAAATATTAAAAGATGGACAGAATCTTACTAAGGTAAAACTGCAGATCTCACTAAACTGCATGTTTGTGATTAAAAAAAATGCTTCTAGAATTAGCCATTTTTTTAGGTATTTCATTTTAAAAGTTTCTTTCCAAGTGTCATTTAATGGATACCTATTCTTGAAAGTTTGTAACTCTTCATGTTTTTTCTCTTTCCCTTTCCATTAAAAGTGCTTATTGCCATGAATAAATATTTGTATGCTGTTTCTGCATGTTGAAATCTTCATGCTTAATTTGAAATTATTCCTATGTGTGTGTACATGCATCAAGGTTGAGGATAGAAGAATTACTTTTTATATTAATCTGCAAATCTGAAACTCTGCAGTGCATATGAAAAAAGGAAGTGGGGGTAAAAAATGCCCTGGAATGTCTAACAGTATTTTGCCGTTTCTTTTTTTACAGTGATGTAGTGCGCTTGGTCCTTCCAGAATTAGAAATCCAAAGGAATGAACTGATTAGCAGAATAAGCAGTGACAAAAATCAACTTTTCATGATAGAAGATAAAATATTACAAAATTTGTATGCTTCAAAAGGGAACATTCTAGATGACGAAGCTTTAATAGATTCATTAAATGAAAGCAAGGTATGTAGAAAAACAGAAATTTAATTCAGGTTTAGGACATGGATAGGTAGAGTAAGACTGGAAAACTCAATGCCATAGTCCAGGATTTGAACCATGGATGACTCAGTCTGACTCTACCTATCCAAATCCTATCCTACACACAGCTTGTGTGAAAAAATCTGATGTGTTACACTCACATGACTTTCTCTAGCCGTTCTACAAACTTCTTACATAAGATTATTCTTCTTTCTGCACCTTGTTAATCGAGGTATTCAGCACAATGTTCTTATTACTTAGTTCCTTATAAGTAGGAAGAAAACAAGGTAATATACTAGGCTAAATCAATAGTCAAATGTTTTAAAAGCTGTCGTTATACGATATGATTACAAATCGCTTCTTTTCTTGGCCAGGAGTAGAACAAAAGAAAAACGGACTCCCATCTGAGAAAAGTATAAGTATTTCACAACAAACTAATAACAATGAATACCTCGAAAACGGTAAGCTCCACGAAAAAAATGTATATGACTTAAATTGTGTATTTTAACAAGGCCTACATATTTTGTATAGTAAGTTTTTGTCTACCTCTTACGGTTTTTAAGTTATGTCAAGTTAAGCAAAATTCATCCAGAATAAACAGGTCTTTAGAAGCTATTCCCAGAAAATTCAAGATATACATTTTGTTTGTCAGGTAAATATCTTTAATATACGATATTTTAATCAAAATCGTTAGAGCCATGTTTAAGAAAAACAAAATTTTCGAAAAATGTTCCATGTAAAGGGTAATTTGGGGTGGGGGGATTTTTCTCAAAATCTTTGTGTTGCATCCCTGGAAGATACTGATTAAATACCAAGTTTAGTATTTTAGCTACTTTTCGTTTTTGAGTTATCGTGTTCACAGACACACGGACACATGGACACACGGACACACACACACACACACACACACACACACACACACACACACACAGACCTTTTTCTGGAAATGCTTTTTTTGGATTCAGGGGGTCCTAAAACATGTATTTCTGGTGAAATCTCGACATCAAATTTTTGGGTGGAATGCAATACATTGTACATACGGGGCAAGAGAAAGTAAAAATAAATAAATAAACACTAATTGACCTATAAAAAGTGAGTTGGTAAATCGTAACACTACATCACTGACAAATTCCACTTACTTGGACATGTTTTGGTAATGGGGTATTGTTCCCATTATCAACAATTCTCCAACTGATCATGCTGCTTTCGTTTCCTGTCCAGGG
The DNA here is from genome assembly GCA_030762935.1 of Hymenopus coronatus. NCBI lineage: Eukaryota > Metazoa > Arthropoda > Insecta > Mantodea > Hymenopodidae > Hymenopus > Hymenopus coronatus. Next base: position 92,913,676 of record CM060898.1, read on the forward strand.
GAGCCTGTAGACTGCTGGTGCTCTCTGGTGTCAGGGTGATGAATCTCCCAAGGGTGGTTGGTGGTGGTAATTCGAAGTTCATTACGTGGTCTTTGTGTTTATGTATATGAATCTTTCCCCAGGTTTCTAATTCGTAGCTGTTTTTTATAGATTTTAAAAGTTTTATACTGTGTGTGATGTCCAGAAATGATGTGCTATTGCTGATTTGTCTATCTGTTTTTGGTATAAACATCTGATATGATATGTTCTTTTAGTCTTGTTTCCAGATTTCTCTTAGTTCTGCCTATGTATACTAGGTTACAGTCGTTGCAATCTATTTGGTATATTCCAGCTAACTTTTCTCTAGGGATAAGGTCTTATGTAGCATATAAAAACTGTGTGCAACAAAACAAAAGACCCTATCCCTAGAGAAAAGTTAGCTGGAATATACCAAATAGATTGCAAGGACTGCAATCTAGTATACATAGGTAGAACTAAGAGAAATCTGGAAACAAGACTAAAAGAACATATGAGATGTTTATATCAAAAACATAGACAAATCAGCAGTAGCACATCATTTCTGGACCTCAAATCATGACATCACACCCAGTATAAAACTTTTAAAACCTATAAGAAACAGTCACAAGTTAGAAACCTGGGAAAAGATTCATATACATAAACACAAAGATCACATAATGTATTTTGAATTACTGCCACCAACCACCCTTGGGAGATTCATCACCCCGTCACCAGAGAGCACCAGCAATCTATAGCCTCCCCTGGATAGGAAACGTAAGCAGCATGATCAGTTGGAGAATTGTTGATAATGGAAACAATATCCATTCCCAAAATGCATCCAAGTAAATGGAATTTGTCAGTGATGTAGTGTTACCATTTACCAACTCACTTATTACATGACTATGCATCACAGTTACTAGCTTCTACTCCCTCAAATTAGTGACGGGATTTGAACCACTTCCACTGAGCTACCATGGTAACATGCTGGCATAGCATTGAATTTCTCAACTGACTCGTATGTTTGAGATCACCTTGTGGTTTACCGGGAAACAAACGAGTCAGTTGAGAAATTCAGTACAATGCCGGCATATTACCATTGTAGCTCAGTGGAAGAGCAACCAGCTAGAGATCACGAGATCTGTGGTTCAAATCGCGGCTATAGCATTGAATTTTTCAGTCTGACTCTACCTATTCCAACACCTGTCTTACACATGGCTTGTGTGAAAAAACAATTAAACCAATATCTTTGGCAATTATTGGTGCAATGCTAACAGCTTATTAAAAAAAAAATATGATGTGTTTCATTTCTCTACATCTCTGTAACAAATTATTTTTAAAAAGCTCATTCTTTTATCTATTTCATGCTAATCGAGATAAACGTTAGTAAAAATGGTCTTATTACAAAGATCCATACAAGTAGAAAGGAAATAAGGAAATACACTAGGCTAAAGCACTAGTCAAATCTTTTAAAAAGTGGTTGCTATGTGAATGAAATTGGTCCTCTTTGCATGCCAGGAGTTGTCAAATTCCTATATGAGAAAAGTTAAAATATTTTAAAACTGAAACCAATAACAAGGAATATCTGGAAATGGTCAACTCCACAAAAAAATGTATAGAATATAACTTCTACATTTTAACAAGCTCTACATTTTTTGTGCATGAAATTTTTGTTTATCTCTTACAGTTATATAAAAATCATCCAAAATGATTTCTTCAGAGGATTTTCCCAGAAAATTCAAGATACACATTTTATTTATGGTGTAAATATCTTTAATACACAGTATTTTAATTAAAATTGTCAGTTCCATTTTTGAGAAAATCAACATTTTTTTTTTTTTTTTTTTTTTACATTTTTTTCTATATAAAGGGCATTTTGGGGTGGGGGAATTTTCCTTAAAACCTTTATGTCACATCCTTGGAAGATATCAAACTTAAACACCAAGTTTGGTATTTTACTGATGTTTCATTTTCGAGTTTTCTCACACACACAATTTTTTTTTTTTATAGGGGACCTAAAGCTGGTATTTTTGGTGGAGAATTTTTGGGTGGAGTACAATACCTTCTCTACCTATGTACTAAAGTAGAGGAAGTAAAAATGACAGGAATATATGAGTCATACTAGGAACTTCTTCAATTGCTTAGTCATGCATCATTCAATTCAATGGCTCAGACGATGTTGTTAAATGATTATTCATACTTGTTCTTAAGTTGTTCTAAAACACCTGAATAACTACCTAACATTAGGGGAGCAGGGAACACCAGGGTACAGCAGTGAACACCAGGTTACAGCAAGCAATAGATTATAGTGCAAGAAACTTTATAATTTTTTTTTGTGGGGTGGGGGATCTGGTTGGTCATATCGGACGATGAATGAAATTGATGAAATGATGCTAAATGATCTCAGGGTTCATGGAGCTTAGAGTTACTTGACATTTGTCTGTGTAACTCATCCCAAGCGAGATTTGTGCTTGCAACCTGATGAATGTGAGGTAGACATGCTATCCCCATACTACCCAGGTGAACTTTTATCATTTTGAACATTAACTACATTCAGAGTAGGGATTTAGTACAATATTGCTGAATGATGCTGTAGGGTTGCTATTGTCACTTATTGGTTTTGGTGTTTTTTGTTGTAATTTTTTACCTTAACCTCCTAAGGAATTTTTCATCTGCATGTAAAGGAATTAAAGATTAAACAGGTAACAAGAGCCAGGTATAGTGTTCTGTATATTTTAAAATAATTACAGCATTTTAGTGTACATTGATGATTGAAAAAATTTGTTCAATTTGATTATGAAGTTAAGGGGCAGAGTGAGCAACTTTTCCCGGGGCACAGTGAGTATTTTGTTATTTGTATTAGGCTTATGTTACACCTACATCATCATTTTCAGACAGAGAAAATGGCTTGCAATAGTCAACAAAAAACAAATTTAGGCCTTACACCTACTGAAGAAATGAAAAAGGCAGTGTATAATAATTGGTTGAATGCTAACACTCCAAAAAAATAGGAACTCCTGGAAATAGAAAATAAAAGAAGAAACAAGAACTCTCCAATGTAGAAAACCAAGACCCATATATCCCAATGCCTAAGAAGGTTTCAAACAGACAGTGAAGACTCTGCCATTGTCCACTGCAATCCCTTATGTATACACCATCACCAGTATCAGTTTAAATTACTTGCAGTGATTTAAATCTATAGGTGTTCAAGAGTTAAAGAGGTCCATAAATAAAACTCAGTTTAATTTAAATTTTTGCTTAATTTGCACAATTAAATTTCTGCTTAGTTCATCAGTAGCTTGTGTTTTTCTTTTCAGGAAACAGCTGGAATTATAGCAGTAAGATTAGTAGAAGCTGAGCAAACAGAAGGCAAAATTACAGCTGAACGAGAAAAATATCGGAGTGTGGCAAACCGTGGATCTGTATTGTACTTTGTTATAATGATGTTGGGTGAAATTGATCCTATGTATCAGTTTTCACTGAAATATTTTAATCAGGTATGAAGTGGCTTTCTATCATTTTTTTTTTTCTTTTTCAATTAAATGACTTTCATTTTAAAGAGTTAGTTTGATTTGCTACAAAAACACAAAAACTGTGTGCTGCATTACAATTCTATAAATGTCAAATCGCATTCAGTTGAAATACAGTACATATTTATGCACCTGACTTACCAATTGTCACTGAGTTTTAAAAAAATGTGTTAAAAGATATGCATGTATTTTAAATTTTGACATGCCTACTTTTTCTCAGTATCTCATTCAAGTCCAAATAAATATTCAATCATTTGTGGCTGCCTGTGTGCAGATGCATAATTCTCCAATTATTTAATGCCCTCAAGTTTCATTGATATGTGAGCATTTTCAGAAACAGAAATCATGTTCATTTGAAGATATTTCTTCAGTATTGTGTTTGATTGATAAATCTCTCTCTGAATGCTCAATTTTAACCACACAAAATGACAAACTGGATACAATTTCCAGGAATTAGAAATACCACTTAACAAATAATTTCCAAAAAGAAAAAATGTTCATTAAATTGTGCCGATGGTTACAAGGGTGCAATGATGTTAATAAGTACCTCATTCATATTTAGCAATACAGCTACAAAAGGATCAAATGAGTAATTCCTTGAGCCTAATAATGGTCCCACTTCTGTATGAATGAGTAAATCTATTATCATAATTCATAAATCACAATACAAACATTGGTTATATTTCATAAATAATATATCTTTCTTCCCTTCTCTTTCCTTAACCCTTAACTGGTGATGTGATAAACTTGTCACGTAACTGGATGTGACGTCTCAGAGATATATGGTGTGTATGCCCTTTAAAAATGCAGCATATATATATATTTAATTTTTTTTTTTTAATTCATGCTACTTTATTTGAAGAAGTGCTCTTTAAGCAACAATTTGATATATTGGTTGTAAACGACTCTAAATTTGTAAAGATTAAGTAGCACACATTTTAATTCACCTACAATAAAAAGTAAGCGCATCACCTCATGTGTTTGTTTGCACTCACACTCTACATGTCTTATGTGTAAAAATGTGCTATTTTGTGATTTAGTAACAAAGACTGATTGTAAAAATATAAATCCATGTACGCTTATGTTATACTGTCTTAAGTTTTTGCAAAAGGTTAAGTATTGGTTTTTTTTTCCTCTCTCTCGTGAGATGTACATTACATGAAGCTAGTCATCTAAAACAAGTTTATGCATATGTTTTTGGTACACGCTGATATGGTGCACTTCATACAGCCATAAGAAGATATTTTCCTTGATGTTGGAAATAGTTGAAAAATGTTCATGAATAACATCCTAAATTTAAGAATGGTCCTTATGATGATATTTCTCTCGAACATTACCCAATTTGATATTGTTCCTCTGTAATATTAGCTGAACCATTTCAGGAGAAAATATGTAATTATGGGAGTTTTAGACTTATTTTGTCCTCATTTCTTCTAAGAGCGCACAAAGCTGGTAAACGTTAAAATTACTTTCTGTGCGAATGTTTTACAAGATTCTGCAATAGCAGTTTTTATCACATAAATATACTTTTTCCTGATATATCAGATCTCTCATACATGTCAGGTTTTTTCTGCTGTTTTTATTTTCTGTCTCCGTCAGATGCACCCCCCAGGGGCCTACTACGGTAGGTATGGGTTTGGCGCACCCGGGGTCCCGAGCCAATCTTGACTCCCTCAGTGGGCAACCTCTGAGTGGTGAGAGAGTCACTAGGTCAAAATGCCCACCCACGTGTAGGCCGTGCGTGGAGATCCGTGTCGGGGGAAAGGAATTTCATGGTTGGTTGAGGGTTGCGTATCTGAGCCTGGGCCTTCTGTCTTTTCAGTGACTAGGGAGGGTACACAACTTAATACACCACTTTGGTTTCTGCTTCACCTAAACGGGAGGCTAGGTACTAGCCCACCCCTAGTCAATCGGCCAGGACTAGGTATTATACCAAACTCCAGGTTGAGTGGGACGGCGAGCCTGCTATAGCCCCTGTGTAGCCCTGTCATCCCAGTGGGGTGACCTCTTGTTGGACTCCGTGGTGGGTGGGGAGAACCGGGGGACGAAAATAAAATTTTACTTTCATGGCAAAATCAAAAAAATTCATTAAATACGGTACTGAGTTCGGAAAAGAAGTAGTTGAGTGTTGTGGTCCTCGCTACTTGATTGTCAATAGAACAGAGGAAGGAAGAAAGTTCTCTAGCGTAAGCCCTTTTATTATTCAAAAGGGTCTTGATAACATTGCTGGTCCTGTAAAATTTTGTATTAGAGCTCGTAATGGCACGCTCCTGGTAGAAGCAGAATCAGCATCCCAGGCAGCAAAAATACTAAAGGCCAAAATGTTAGCTTCCAGTTAAGGTTGATGTACACAAAAGCTTGAATTCTTCACGCGGTGTGGTAAACACACGCGCATTGGATGGTTTGACCTGTGAGGAAATTCAAGAAAATCTTGCTCCCCAAGGCGTAACATCTGTGTATCGGGTTCAAAGAAAAGTAAATGGAGAATTCGTGCCTACCCGTACCCTGTTTATTACCTTTGATCGGGTAGATCTCCCACAAAGGATAATGGCAGGGTATGAATCCATTGAGGTAAGACCGTATATACCGAACCCGCTCAGATGTTATAAATGTCAGCGCTTTGGCCACACCAGTGAATTCTGCAACGGCGAGTCTACCTGTGTGAACTGTGGCAAAATCTCGCATGACGGAGAATGCACGTCAGCTCCAACGTGTGTTAACTGTAACGGTGAACATCCATCAAGTTCCCGTAGTTGTCCCCGTTTTGCAGAGGAAAGACGGTCCAGGAAATACGGGAAGCCCGGAAACCCTTACGAATCCGCCAACCCTCAGTCCCGATGTATGGCACCTATAGCTCAGTTGTAGCTAAATCGGTACAAAGTCGGGAAATCGCAACTCAAACGTGAGATATAAACGGGGTCACGATTGCAGAAAAGATTCTCACAGCCAGCTCACTTCCTAGGCCTTCGACTTCAACATCTAAGACAGTAGTAACAACTGAAACTGTAAAAAGCACCAAAATTAAATCGCCGCCAAAGCAATCGACCTCGACCAACAAGTCTGGCAAGCTAATAATATATAAAGAACCATAAAGAAAGTTTAAGAACACCTATGAGAGAACTGACTTCCTCAAACAAAGTGTAAAGCCTATTCCCAAAGCAACAAAGGGGAACAAGAGTCCACGGAGGTCCTCTTCTGAGGATTCGACTGGGAAGGACTCAGGTCGGCGACTATCATCTTCGAGGTACTCGAACCGAAATTTTCAATTGGAAAGGGGTCCTCCCAAGTGCAGGAGATGGAGGAAGGTGTTACTGCCCTCACTGCCAGAAGGACAGTGACAAAGAGGCCCATCTTCCCGTAGAAGGTGTCTTCCCGACACCTAAAAAGAATAAACTCAACCGACCTCTGCAGACTTCAAAATAGAAACAACCACAATGTACAACTTATCCCATTATAAAGAACATGGCTATTCTACAATGGAACTTACGTGGAATAAGAACACATCGACCTGAGCTTGAAATGCTGCTTAACCAGAACGATCCTTTGGTCGTACGTTTGCAAGAGACTAAGCTCCGTCCACAAGACAGCTTCAAAATCAAACGGTACACCTCTGTGTGATCTATCATCGGAAGAGGGTGTACCTGCGCACGGAGGCACTATGATGCTCATCAGAGATGATATATTCGCGCAATCAGTATCATTACAGTCTGACATCCAGTCAGTAGCTGTAAGGATTAAACTGTCACATACCAGATTCACCATTTGTAATATATACCTTCCTCCGAGTGACGACCTCTCGCTCACTGATTTAGGGGATCTAGTTTCTCAATTACCTACACCGTTTCTATTGGTAGGCGATGTAAATGCCCACCATCCACTTTGGGGCTCACCTCGGGCTTGTGCTAGAGGTAAGTTAATTGCTGATTTCCTGAATAATTCTAATCTAATTCTCCTGAACACCGGAGAACCTACATTTCTTTCTGATGCTTTCACCAGTTTTTCACACGTGGATTTAGCAGTTTGTTCACCACCATTAGCATCTTCCTTACAGTGGAATATCATCTCTGATCTACATTCTAGTGACCACTTTCCATGTCTTATCAGTCTCTTGCCACAAGATACATGTTCCACACGTTTACCTAGGCGCATGGATCAAGCCAACTGGAACCTTTACTCCCGGCTGGCTGTCTTTTATTACAACGAGCTCGACTCTATGAATGTTTTAGTGGAGCAGCTCACAAAAAATATTCTTGATGCTGCCGAGCAGTCTATTCCACGTTCGACGACCCAAACCAGTCGTCTATTTCCGGTACCTTGGTGGACTGATGAATGCCGGAATGCCATTCGTGCTCGCAGGCTTGCTCTCAGGATTTTCCAACGTCGCCCAACACTGGATAACCTGATTGAGTATAAAAAGATGCGTACCAAATCTAGGCAGGTTGTTAAGGATAGCAAGAAGACATCATGGAGCAAGTTTGTAGCATCATTCAATCGGCATACACCTTCCTCTATCGTATGGGATAAGTTAAGGCGCGTGGACGGAAAAATGACTCATACGCCAATCGCCGGTCTTAAAACATCTGTAGGAGATGTTGTTGATAAGTTTGACGTGGCCAACACTTTTGGCAGTGCTTTCGCTCAAGTGTCTAGCTCAGAGAATTATTCGTCTGATTTTCTTCCCATTTAGCCTCAGGTGGAATCGCAAGGTTTCAACTTTCGTTCTAAAAACCTTGAAGATTACAATCGACTTTTCACTATGAGGGAGTTAGACCATGCACTATCATCTTCGCGAAACTCTGCAACAGGTCCTGATGGAATACACGTCCAAATGTTGCAACATCTCTCTCCTGAAGGTAAGGCCTTCCTACTCGAGGTCTATAATCGCGTTTGGGTTGACGCCACTTTTCCAGAAAAGTGGCGAGAGGCCACCATCGTACCTATTTTAAAAGCTGGAAAGGACCGTTTTCTTCCATCCAGCTACCGTCCAATTTCCCTCACCAGTTGCGTTTGCAAGGTGATGGAACGCATGATCAATGGACGGTTGATATGGTGGCTGGAAACTCATAACCTACTGACCAACACCCAGTGCGGTTTTCGACGACGTCGTTCAGCAGCTGACCATCTTGTCTCGATTTCGACGCAGATAATGAATGGATTCATGAAGAACTGTCAAACCGTTGGGGTGTTCTTTGACCTCGAAAAGGCTTATGATACGTGTTGGCGGGCAGGAATAACACGTTCCCTATACAACTGGAACATACGTGGACGCCTTCCGTTATTCATTCAGGAGTTCATGAGGGACCGCGTTTTCCGAGTAAGGGTCAGCTCGGTTTTATCAAATATTTTTGTTCAAGAGAACGGAGTGCCACAGGGATCGGTACTAAGCGTCACGCTGTTTGCTATAGCAATTAATTCTATCTCGAAATGTATTCTTCCAGGAGTATCGTCCTGCTTATTCGTAGACGACTTAGCCATCTATTGCACTTCTCAGCGCACACCTTTTTTGGAGCGCCGTCTGCAGCGGTGTTTAGACAACCTCTCACATTGGAGCTCTAAAAATGGTTTTCGCTTCTCTGCTGAGAAATCACTCTGCGTGAACTTCTGGCGCCGCAGGAGGCGATTACCACCTTCGCTGCGGTTTGGCACAGTTTTACTACCATTCGCGGATGAGACGAGATTCCTTGGGTTGATATTCGATAGAAAACTGTGTTGGTCACCACATATAGCACAGCTGAAAGCGCGCTGTAACCGTTCTCTGAATATTCTACAGATACTAAGTGGCAAATCTTGGGGAGCGGATCGGACAGTCTTGCTGCGGCTTTATCGCGCAGTGATCCGAGCCAAGTTAGATTACGGATGCATAGTTTATTCTTCGGCAAGACCATCTGTGCTTAGAAGATTAGACACGGTCCATAATCAGGGTATACGTGTGGCTGTTGGAGCTTTTCCATCCAGTTCAGTAGCCAGCCTTTATGCTGAATCGGCAGAACCCCCTCTGCAGAGTAGACGCGATATTCTGATAACAAATTATGACTGTGGACTAAAGTGCATGCCCTCGCATCCAACGTTCACTCCTTTTTTTTAACACCGAGCTGGACGAACGTTATAGAAATATCTCAATTAGTCCACGGCTCCCAGGTGTTCGCTTCCGATTGCTTCTTCATAAGCATGATATCGTAATACCTAGGATGTTTCCCAAGGGGGAAAGGGTGCACCCACCTTGGTTGCATACAATATCCCACGTAAACCTCGAGATGACGGCATATCGAAAATCTACAATGCCTTTTTCTAGTATCCGTAGATGTTTTTTTAGAATTTTTTCAAACTACAATGACCGAACTTGTATATATACTGACGGAAGTAAGTGCACCTTCGGTGTTGGGTGTGCCTTTGTTTATGATACCGAACAATATACATTCGGTTTTCATAGTGGCACATCTATTTATAGTGCGGAGCTATACGCAATATATCGAGCCATTCTGCACGTTGGCCGTCGAAATTTAAGTGACTGCCTTATAATGAGTGATTCCCTGAGTGCACTTCAAAGCCTTGGTGATCTCTACAACTATCATCCTATCGTGCAGCGTATCCGTGGAGGGCATCCTGTTTTATATACTTCCGGGGTTAATTTGGAGTGTGCATGGATTCCTAGTCACATTGGCTTGCCGGGGAATGAACTGGCAGATTTTGCAGCAAAGACGGCAACTACCGAGCCCAGTACAAAAATTTCTTGTATAACACCGGAAGATTTTAAGCTTGTTGTGCGCAGGGCGATACTTTCGTGCTGGCACGAAGAGTGGTCAGCTCTATGCGGAAACAAGCTTAGAGTAGTGAAAGACCTTCCAACAAACTGGGTAACTTCTTCTCGTCATTCTTGACGGGAGGAAGTAATTTTGGCTCGTTTGCATATTGGCCACTGCAATTTTACACATAGTTTTCTTTTTAAGAGTGAATCTCCTCCATTGTGTCCGCTTTGTGGAGAACATTTGTCATTTGTCCGTCATGTGTTGCTAGATTGTTTTAATCTAGCACATATTCGGGAATCACTGCAACTGCCGGCTAGTCTTGCAGAAGTCCTGGCGGACGATAGTCAAGCTGAAGCTAAGATTTTTAAATTTTAATTGAAGATACCCTTCAAATTTAGGATTTAGTTGTTTTAACCTTGTTTTTGTATTAGTTTTGATTTTTTTCTCTTCTTTTCTCAAATCACTAACCTGTGGCTTTTTCTATGATACCTTTTTACATTAATTTTTAGATTAATCTTTCATTTTTATTTATATAATTTCTTATTGAGCTTTATCTCTGGCTTTTGCCATGATTTGTTTAATAAGGGCGCTGATGACCTTGTAGTTGAGCGCCCATAAACACTAACCATCATCATCCATTAGATGCATATTTTAAGTTTCTGTGGCTATATCATGTTCACTGTCTGTTATTAGAAACTCATGTCCTTCCAATTTTCATTACCATTGATATATTTATTTGGCCATTCAAAACTTTGGAAATGAAATCAGGGTTGTTTGTCTTAGGCAGTGTAAAGATCCAGCACCATGTGCCATCATAAACAGTGATAACTGCTAAAATGGGGACTGATGAAAAAAATCATGCAACTGGTGATGTGACGTCTTAGAGATGCCTTGAAAACTTTGGTTTCTCCTAGTCCATTAATAGCAAAATGTTGATGCAAGTGATGGTGAAATGTTTGGCAAATTAAAATAGGAAGGTACTGTAAACATCACCAAATGGCTATGCTTACTGATTGATAGGCATTAATTCATAACATTAGCTACGTCTTAGAGACATCACGTCACAACATTAAACACATTCACCTAAACTTCTGTCCTTGAGAGTTGCTTGTTCCTTTGGATCTATGCTCACTAACACCCTTGTAATCCCATCCTCTCCTCCACTCATTTCATCTTTTGCATTGCCTCACAATTCTATACCATTTCTATGCACTTTCCCTAATATTTTCTACACTTCCACACACTATATTAAATTCTCTTCTATTATTTGTAATTTTTTTTTTCTCTTCCAGTTTATCTCATTTATCAAATCGCAATTCTCTTCTTCATCGCTCTGTCTTCTTGCACTTATATTAATTGTGAACTGAAATCTAATTCTTCCTGTGGTATAGATATCATCTCAGATATAGTAATTAAAAAATGTGTAAATTACATAGTGCAGCCTATGGCAGATATTTGCAGCAGTTCATTGCAACATGCAATCTTTCTACAGCCCCTTAAAATAAAAGGTTAAACTTTTGTATAAAAAATCTGATATGTTCCTTTCACAGACTTTCTCTCCATTTCTGTTACAAATTATTACCTAAAAGCTTATGCTTCTATCTACTTCATGCTAATAAAGATAAACAACAGCAGAAATGTTTTCTTGTAAGTAGGGGGAAAATAAGGGAATACACAAGCTAAAATGATAGTCAAATCTTTTAAAAATGGTTGCTTTTTGAGTGAAATCTGTTTCCTTGTATTGCCAGGAGTTAAGATGTTCGCTTATGAGAACAGTATAAGTATTTTTAAACTAAAACCAATAACAAGGAATATCTCAAAAATGGTCAACTACACGAAAAAAATGTATATGACCTCTACTTCTTTTGTGTAGTAAGTTTTTGTCAATCTCTTATGGTTTACTAGTTGTGCAAAATCCAGCAATATTCATCCAGAATAATGAGGTCTTCAGGGCTTTTCCCAGAAAATTCAAGATATACATTGTATTTGACATGTAAATATCTTTAATATACAATATTTTAATCAAAATCGTTAGAACTATTTTTGAGAAAATGTAGCTTGGTGTGGAAGGAATTTCCTCAAAATTTTTGTGTTGCATTCTTGGAAGACACGGAACTTATATACCAAGTTTGGTATTTTACTGACTTTTCGTTTTTGAGTTATCATGTTCACAAACAATCCGATACACACACACACACACTCACACACACACACACTCACACTCACACACTCTCGCATGCACACACGCACACATGCACACACCCACACCCACACAAATTTTCTAAAAAAGCTTTTTTTGGATTCAAGAGGCCTCAAAACATATATTTCCAGCCAAATCTTGGTATCAAATTTTTGGGTGCAATACAATATTTTCTCTATACACTATGTATATAGTATGTGTAGAGAAAGTAATTAAATAAAAATTATATGAGATAAAAGTACTCAAATCATTATAAATTCACCTATTGTGTAGAACTGGTGATCCAACAGTATGACACTACTTTGATTTAAATGCTTTTAGTTTTGATTGTTTTTTAATATTTCCTGGTAATTTATTGATAAATTTAACTGCCATGTAGTTAAAACTGTTGTGATATGTTTTTGTGTCGGTTCTTTGTACATTTATGTCTGTTTTTTGTCTCGTGTTGTAGTTATGTATATTATCGTTGCTAATGGGTTTGCCTTCACTACTGCAGCTATTTTTTGAGGCGAATTATACATTTATAAATGTATGCATATGGTAATGTCAGGATTTGCAGATATTTGAAATATGGCTTACAGGAGGCTCTTTGACTTGCTCCAGCCAATACTCTTATTATTCTCTTTTGAAGTAAAAACAATCTCTTACAATTGGGAGAGTTTCCCATAAGAGAATGCCATAGTTTAATCGTGAATGTACATAAGCAAATATACATTTCTAAGAGTGCTTATATTTACAGAGGTTTTTAATGATCTAAAAGTGTGGCATATGCTACTAGGTTTATTTGCTAGGTGCTCAGTATGTTTATCCCATTTTAAATTTTCACTGATTCAAAAACCAAGAAACTGTATTTGTTTTGCTTTTGAGATTGATTTGTCATTAAAAATTACTACAGGTTCATTTATATTTTATTGTGTGAGATGAAAATGCATTGCAACAGTTTTATCAGTGTTGACTCTTACATGAGTTTGGTTGAACCATTCCAAAGCTTCAGCTGTGGTTTTATTCATTAGTGACTGCAAAGTTTCAATCAGCTTACTTTGTACTGTGATATTTGTATCTTCTGCATATTGAACCATGGTTTTTGATGAAACATTGGTTTTAAAGCCATTTACATATAACAAAAACAACAAAGGACCCAAAATGGAACCTTGAGAAATTCCATGAAACCATGAAGAATTTTGCATACCTGGTAAACCGCAAGAGATAGACAAAAACTTACTTAATAGAAAACGTAGAGCTTATTAAAACACATAATTTATGTTGTATACATTTTTTCGTGAAGTTGATCATTTTTTAGATATTCCTTGTTATCGGTTTCAGATATAACATACTTACACTTTTCTCATACAGGAATTTGTCAACTCCTGTCCATATAAACAAAGGAACTTCACTCACATAGCAACCAGCTTTTGACTATCATTTTGGCCTATGTACTCTCTTATTTCCCTTCTACTTACATGGAAGCAAGTAATAAGATGATTTCTACTAATTTTTTCTCAATTAACATGAAGTAAATAAAAGCATTAGCCTTTTAACAATAATTTGTTGTAGAGATATAGAGAAAGTCATGTGAAAGGAACACATCAGATTTTTTTAAATTTGCATTTAATATTTTTACGTACTTAGTTTTAATTTTAATTTTATTTAATATTTATTTAATTTTTATTCAATTTTAGTTTGTACTTTAGTTTCAAGATCTTTGATGCATCACCTGTTTATGAGCATTGCTCAGTACTGTAAACATATGTACAAATATATAAATAAAAACACAATGCAGTGCTTCCTCATTTCTCCAAATATTGGGCATATATTAAGTTATAATCCCCTCTGAGCCCCCTTGGTTTTAACACATCTGTTCTTGCCCAAGCACATTCTTCTCTCCTCACTTTGTCACATAAATCCACATATTTCTCTCTGTTCCAATCTATCTCTTAAACTACTAAATAAATCTTGTTTAAGCTCACCTGGGTAGTGTGGTCATAGCTTGTCTGCCTCACATTCAACAGGTCACGAGTTCAAATCTCACTTAGTGTGAGTTACTTGGATAAGGTTTTATTGGGGGTTTTCCCTTATCCTGAGAAGAAGAATGTTAAGTAACTTTAAGCTCCATGGACCCTGAGATCAGCATCATTTCACCAATTTCATTCATCGTCCAATATGACCAACCAAGTTAAAGGATCTTAAGCTAAACAAAAACAAAAATCTTGTTTTTCAGTATCCTGAATCTGTGCTTTCACTTATTTTCAGAAATCCTTTCTTATGCAAATATTCCCATCCCAAACATTTCCCATTTCTATTTCTTCTAAACATAGTTCTCTATATCCATATTAAAGAACACAAAATATTAACATGAATTAAAAGTCTGTCAGTTAAGTTTTTTTATTGCCTTCCATAATATCTAAAATATACTTGAGTTTGTTAAAGTAGCTCTAATCTAATAGGGTGCTTGTTCACTGTGTTCTACCAAAATATGCAAGTTTACTGAAAAATTCAGCTTTCTTCAATTGAAGATGCTATACAGGTAACTTACTGTGATACTAAGCTTTAAATAACAAATACATATAAATAAATAAATTATTACCACTAAGACAGATTTGAACATGTATGAATAGTGTATAGGCAATATAAAATTGATTAATTTCTTTAACCATGAACATAATGTTTGCAGATATTCAGTCATGTTGTTGAAGTGACAAAGAAGCTTGAAGTGTTAGAACAGTATTTGCAATCACTGTTAGAGAACATGACTCTTGCTGTATACATGAATGTATCCCGTGGCTTATTTGAAAGACATAAATTAGTATTCAGTTTCATGTTATGTGCAAATATCCTTAGGCAAAAAGGAATAATTAAAGATGATCATTGGAATTTTCTACTTCGTGGCCCACTGGGAATGAAAAGAGTAAGTACCTACCTACCATAGATTCTGAGAATTATTACCTAATGTTCTAAAACTTTTTTTTTTTCATTTTTTTTCTTTCATTTTTCATCTATAGCACAAAATAGCTTTCACTTTTTTAAACTGGAATCCAGAGATGTACTAAAAAATCTGTATATTTAATTTAATATTTATCAGTGTTAAATAATTACAATGTAATTAAGTGTGAATATAGGTAACTAGACATTCATTGCCGGTCATATCCATTTACATGCAATATATAACAGCTTCTTTACAACACAGAATAACCTTACATATCATACAATAAGTAACACTACTATCTGTGACTAAATAATAATCCATTCATCATTTCTACCCCCTAAATTCTACGTTGTAATTCTCAAATTGTTTATTTTATTTTTTTTAGTGTTTAACGCCCGCTTTAACTATTTATGGCACCACATGCGGTGACACTGATGATACATGAATGAAGATGGAGCACCGGTGGAATGCGATGGTGGGGGAAATTGGAGAACCCAGAGAAATCCCTCCTAGCGCCGCTTTGCCCACCACAAATCTCACATACAGTCGCTTGGGATCGAACCCGGGCCATCTCAAATTGTTTATACATTCTATATACTCCCATTTACTTAACCAACCATATCCATTTCTTCTTAACTCCAAATAAAAACTCTTCTAAGTTACTAATCTGCGATTGATTGCACAACATTTTTTGCATTACTTCTGGTTTTGTCATTTTCAACCATTTATTTTGTATAAACTCTTTTTCTCCAATATCTGTACCCCTACATCCTAATAAAATATGGATTGCATCCCCTTTTCCTTTACATATAGGACAAAATCCTTCATTATGCCTCCCCTATAACCTTTTAACCTCCAAATTCCCAGTTTAATCCATGCAATATCTTCTCTTTGATCCTTATTTATACCTCTTAATATACATATTTTCCCCATCATTACTTCCAAATTCCTTATAAAATTTTAATGCATTTTTTTCTCCACCATCGCCCATAAACTTTGTCTATCCATATCTTTCAATTGGCATCTGAATTAATTCCCAGAACCCTATCATCATACTCTCTCTTCCTATCCATTTTATTACCCATACCATTTGTTATAAGTTGATGCCTCATTTCGCCCAGCCAGCTCTTTGGGTAATTGCATTTGTCTTGTATAAGCAATCTTTCAAAATGTGGTACGTGATTAATTCTAAACCAATATTTTAGCTCCCTTTCCATTATTAACTCTTATACACTCATTTTTCCTAAATCTAACATAGCTCCTTCCCCTGTGGAATTACAAGGAAGCCTTAAAATCATTTTACTAAACATTCTCAGTAACCTATCCATTTTTAATTTCTCTATACATACTATATACATAGTGTATAGAGAAGGTATTGTATTGCACCCAAAAATTCAATACCAAGATTTCACCAGAAATATGTTTTGAGACCCACTGACAAAAAGAGCATTTTTAGAAAAAATGTGTGTGTGCATGCATGTGTGTGTGTGTGCGCATGTGCATTGCGTGCATATGTGCGTGCACGTGGGTGTGTGCAACATAGCTCAAAAATGAAAAGGCCATTATAAACCAAACTTGGTATTTAGGTTTGGTATCTTCCAAGGATGCGACACAAAGATTTCCAAGAAAATCCCCCCACCCCAAACTACCCTTTATGTGAAAAATATTTCGAAAAATTTTGATTTTCTTAAAAATGGCTCTAACTATTTGGATTAAATTCTCTTATATTTAAGATATTTAGTTGCCAAATAAAATCTTGAATTTTATGGGAATAACCTCTGAAGACTACTTTATTGTGAATGAATTTTACAGAATTTTGCATAACTGCTAAACCGTAAGAGATGGACAAAAACTTATCACACAAAAAATGTAGAACACATTAAAACATACAATTTGTATATACATCTTTTTCGTGGAGTCAATCCTTTTTGAGATATCCCTTGTTATTGGTTTCAGCTTTGAAAAACATACTTTTCTCATACAGGAATTTGTCAACTCATGTGCATACAAACAAAGGAATTTCAGTCACATAGCAACCAGCTTTTGACTATCACTTTAACCTATGGGTACTCCCTTATTTCGCTTCTGCTTACAAGGAAGTAAGTAATAAGACTATTTCTGCTAATTGTTTCTGGATTAGCATGAAGTAAATAGAACCATGATCTTTTTAACAATAATTTGTTGCAGAGATGTAGAGAAAGCCATGTGAATGGAACACATCAGATGTTTTCTCATTCTTTCCCTGTACCCCAGATCTCAATATCGTGCATGCATCTTGACTCCACTAAAGCTTTATAGATCCGTACCAACCATTTCACATTTATTTTCGGAGCTATGAACGAACATTTGTTAACTATTTTCAATGCTGGTTTCCTTTTGACCAGGCCATTTCTTTATGCTTCCCCCATCCTCCAGTGCTATTAAGTTTTATACCCAAATAAATAAAATCCTTCACAGTTTGAATTTCATTACTTTTAAATAACCACCGCACATCTTTTCTTAAAATGCTACATTGTTTAAATACAACAATCTTAGTTTTATCAATGTTAACTTTAAGTCTTTACTTATCGCAGTACTTTAGATCAGTATATAAATATTTATTGACAGTCTTTGAGCTTTGAGCTTTGTCTCTGCATTTTATAGAAACTATAAATGCTTTTAATATAATGATAAATAATTAATAACAAAACTTCTCTTTCTGTATGAATACATTTAATTGAATTTATTCATTAACATAAGGGAAGTTTTGCCAGAAATCATTTATTGTTATATTAATATTTGTGTGTTGCTCCACTGTTACTAGCTTCAGTTTTTACATATTATAAATGCTTTTGTTTTAATTTAGGGTACTGACAGTAAACCTGACATTGTAACACTGTCACCACTAATGTGGATGAGTGCAAAATATCTTGCAGAGAACTTTAAAAATTTTAAGACCTTAACGGAAGAGATTTTAACTAAAATGTATCTGAAAATTGGTTCTTATGAGCAGGTAAGCTAAATGTTAAAAAATACCTGCTTATGTAGTTTAGACACTATGTAGGAATTTAGAATTTCTTAAAATGAATTTTTTTTTTAATTGTTATTTCATTTATATCTTAAAATATTAAATTGAATTTATTATTTTAACAGTTTTACACACCTTTTCATATTGTGGCCTTACTTTTTGTTTTATTTTTATTTCTAAGTTAATGTTAATGATATATCCAAAAGGGACAAGCTCAAGTGATAGTGTGTATCCAAACTTTTTTTGATAGGGTATATAAGTGTTACAGAGTGACATTGTGTTACACAGTGCATCAAGTACAGCCTTTTGGGCTAACCTGTAAAGGCAGAGTTTAATCGTAATATTAAAATATGTAATTTCCAACTAAGTGTTTGGTCAGACATTAATCCTAATATTGTTACAGTTTTTACAACTTCAATCTTTGTGCTGTCAAGTATACTTTAGGTCTATGGATTTTGGTAGGAGATTTTGAGAAGCACATCCATTTGATTTTCGTTTTGATATGTAAGTGCAATATCTTGGATCCAGCCTTGCAGATTATTTAATGTTTCTTGGAGAAGTGCTTCTGTACCTGAAGGGCTTTTCTCTGTTGAAGAGTATTGTAAGATTTAGCTGGTGGTTTGACTTTATTCAGAATATCATTTATAGCGATTAAGAAAAGTGTAGGATTGAAGTTGACCTTGAAGAACACCATTTTTGGTTGTACTCCTGAAAATATACTTTAAATACACAATTTTGAAGAGAAATGTAAATGAACTGGAATATGTATCCCTTTATTCCAAAGCATTTTAATGATTTTACTTTATGGCATGTTGTATTCTATTGTGTGCTTTTTCTATATCTGGAGTTACTACTATTGCACACTGGGTTTGTAAAACAGCATTCTAATTTCTGTTTCCAATATTAGAAGATGGACAGTGGTGGAGTTAAAACAATGGAAAATGTTTTGATAATTCAATATTAATTTACTTTTCTCAAGTTTCCATAAAAGTCTCTTGTTTATTATAATTCAAAAAGCTTGCACATAGTGCAGGTGAGGGCTATGGGCCTGCAATTTTCAGTTTTACAGAAATCTGTATATGGTTTTGGAATGGGCATTATTATGGCAGCCCGTCACGGATCTGGAAAGGCCATGTTAGTCCAATGGTGGTTGAATATCTTAGAAGGTAAATTAATCTTTCCTGGGGAAGAAATTTTAACATTTTGTAAGTAATATTATCTGATCCTAAGCTAGATGATTTACTATTTATAAGTGTTTCTTGGAGTTCTAGGAGAGAAATTTTATTATTATAGTTTATTGCAATGTCTTTCGTGGAGAATTGTTGGTGAGCTACTTGGAACTGAGATGACACAGTTTCTCTGTTGGAAGTATTTTTCTTTTGATGAAAAATTCTGAGATAATACATTAATTAGTAAATAATTCTGTTAATCTCAACTAACTTGAAGCAGATAAAAGAATAAGATTTTGTTGTTGAATAGGTAGAGAATGTCATGTGAATTGATCATATCAGATTTTTAATCATTCACAGTCACTTCCATTATCATACTTCCAGACTCTGTAGTGGATAAAGATACTGGTTAAAGAAAAATTCCCTGCCCCGGGCAGAACCTATTGGTTGAGAAGTCAGAGTTCGGACCATTTGATTGTAGAGGCACTATTGTTCTACAACTGCAAGACAGAAAACAAAATGATATTCAATTTCTTACTCATCAACATTAGCTCTAATGTTCTCCATATGATTCTGAACTTCAGGGTCATCTCATTCCACCAAGTGATGACAAACTATTTCTGAGGTGGAAGCATCCAGCTGCTACCTTCAACAGAGAGTAATGATGAGGATGAAGGTGGAATGAGAGGGCCTACAACTTTTACTGGACTCCAAACTTGGGGGTACTCCACAGGAGATGGTTAGAGCTGAATATGGCCAATTTCAAAGTCCGGAATTGAACCACGAACCCTCAGCATGAGAGGCATGATCAGAACCATTGAGCTACTGCAGTGCCCACATTTCTTACTCATGAAATATACATATACCTAAGCAGAATACAGATTGGTATGAATGTCATCAAGTTGATTTTGTCAAAAATTCAATACTGATTTCACATTCTGATGTACCTTAAACTCAAAATTAATTTTTACTTTCTCTTCAGGTACTATGTATTTAGAAGATAGAGAAGGTATCATAGTATACCCAAAAATTTGATGCTGGATTTAAGCAGAAATACATGTTTTGATGTCTCTGAATCCAAAAAAGTATTATTGGGAAAAGATTCATATGTGTGTGCATGCTTGTGTGCATGCGTGCATGTAGTATTTATGTTTAATCTTCCAAGGATGTGACACAAAGATTTTTCAGGAAAATCTCCCCATGCCAAACTACCCTTTACATGGAACATGTCTCAAAAATTTTGATTTTCTTAAAAATGACTAACACCATATGTTTAAGATATTTCCATGACAAACGAAATGTATATCTTGAATATTCTAAAAATAACTTCTGAAGACCAAGCTGGACGAACGTTATAAAAATATCTCAATTAGTCCACAACCCTCATGTACAACATCCCACATAAACCTCGGGATGATGGCATTTTGAAAGTCTACCATGCCTTTTTCTAGTATCCAAAGATGTTTTTTAGAATTTTTGTCAAACTACAACGACCGAACTTGTATATATACTGACGGAACTAAGTGCACTGTTGGTGCATGGTGTGCCTTTGTTTATGATACCAAACAATATACATTCGGTTTTCATAGTGGTACCTCCATATATAGTGCAAAGCTGTACACAATATAACGAGCCATTCTGCACATTGGCCATCAAAATTTGAGGGTCTGCCTTATATTGAGTGATTCCCTGAGTGCACTTCAGAGCCTTAGTGAGCTGTACAACTACCATCCTATTGTGCAGCATATCCAGGATGCCCTCCACGCTTTATATACTTCCAGGATTAATGTGGATTGTGCATGGATTCCTAGTCTTATTGGCTTGCCGGGGAATGAACTAGCAGATTTTGCAGCAAAGACGGCAACCACCAAACCCAGTACAAAAATTTCTTGTGTAACATCGGAAGACTTTAAGCTTGTTGTGTGCAGGGCGATGCTTTCATCACACTGGCACAAAGAGTGGTCAGCTCTCCGTGGAAACAAGCTTAGAGCAGTGAAGGACCTTCCAACAAACTGGGTAACTTCTTCTTGTCAGTCTTGAGGAGGAAGTGATTTTAGCTCATTTGTGTACTGGCCACTGCAATTTTACACATAGTTTCCTTCTTAAGAGTGAATGTGCTCCTGTGTGTCCTCTATGTGGAGAAGCTTTCCGTCCATCATGTATTGCTAGAGTGTGTTAATCTAGCACATATCTAGGAATCACTGCAACTGCTGGTCAGTCTTGCAGATGTCCTGGCGGACGATAATCGAGTGGTAGCTAAGATGTTTACATTTTTATCAAAGATAACCTTCAAATTACGGATTTAGTTGTTTTTACCATCGTTTATGTATTAGTTTTGAAATATATTTTGTTTTTCTTAAATCACCAATCTGTGGTTTTTTCCATGATTACTTTAATACATAGACTTTTAGATTTATCTTTCGCTTTTATTTATAATATTTCTTATTGAGCTTTATCTCTGGCTTTTGCCATGATTTGTTTGATAAGGGCGCTGATGACCTTGTAGTTGAGTGCCCTTAAACACTAACCACCATCATCATCTTATGGAGATAAAAGCATAATCTTCTGTACAAATAGTTTATTTGTAGTACAGGTAGAGAAAGCCATGTGAATGGAACACATCATATTTTTAGAAAAAGGTCTGTGTCATGTCTTTGAACAGCAAAGCTCAAAAACAAAATCTGGTAAATAATAAACTTTGTATTTAAATCTAGCATTTCAAGGATGCAATACAAAATTTGTCATAAAATTACTGATTCCAAAATGTCCTTTATATCAGAAAATGCTTGTGATTGGCTTCCCAAAAATATAACAAATTGATTAAAATATATGTTTAAAATATTAACTTGAATAATAGAATTCAAATTTTAATTTTCTTTAAACAACCCATGAACTTACTGCATTTTATATAATATTGGGAAGTCATAAGAGACAGTAGTATACTTACTAGAGGGAAAATATAAATCTCATTAAAATATACAGTTTATGCCAAATAAAAATGTTTATAATCTGGAGGTTCTGGGTTCGATTCTCAGCTGGGACAAGGAGTCTTTTTACTTCCTCTACACGTACTATGTACATAGTGCATAGATGAGGTATATCATTCCATACAAAAATTCAACTGAGATTTCACTGGAAATAAATGTTTTGGGTCTCCCTGAATCCAAAATAAAGCATTTTCAGAAAAAGGTCCATGTGTGTGAGGGTGGGGGTGGGGGTGAGGGGGTGTGCGTGTGCGCACGTGGACAGCATAGCTCAAAAATGAAAAGACCGTTGAATACCAAACTTGGTATTTAAGTTTGGTATCTTCCAAGGATGCGACACAAAGATTTTCAAGAAAATCCCCCCACCCCAACTACCCTTTACATGGAACTTTTTTTGAAAATTTTGATTTTCTTAAAAATGGCTCTAACAATTTTGATTAAAATATTGTATATTAAAGATATTTACCTGACAAATAAAATGCATATCTTGAATTTTCTGGGAATAGTCTCTGAAGACTGCTTTATTCTAGATCAATTTTAAGGAATCTTGCATAACTGCTAAACCGTAAGAGATGGACAAAAACTTAAAACACCAAAAATGCAGAGCATATTGAAACACCCAATTTGTTTAATATACATTTTTTCGTGCAGTTGTTTGTTTTTTAGATATTCCTTGTTTTTGGTTTCAGCTTTGAAAAACATACTTTTCTTATGCAGGAATTTGTCAACTACTGTCCATACAAACAAAGGAACTTCAGTCACATAGTAACCAGCCTTTTACTATTACTTTAGCCTATGGTACTCCCTTATTTCACTTCTACTAAGAAGGTCATGTGAAAGCAAGTCATTTGAATGGAACACATCAGATTTTTTAGCCAGAAAAAATCCCTGTCTCCCACAGAGTCTGGAAGTATGCATGTCAGAGTGAATGTGCATGTATTTAATGATATAAAGTTATTACCTAATGACAACCTACAGTGAATATAAGAATTGTTTCACAAGTTACAAAGCCCCAATATGACCATAGAAGTTAAAGTGGCCTATACAAATAAAACAATACAATATTTTTTTGTATCTATTTATTTATATATATTTATACACATGCACACATTAAACATTTCCCTGTTGTTACTTTTATTTGTTCAATATTTAAAATATTCATACTTTTTTTTTTATTTATTTTTTTTTTTTAATGGGTTAAGTTAAGTCACCATTCTTTTGCTTGTAGTGAAATCTGTGAAGTAAAATAATCTACAATGTCATAATTGGCATTTGTAGGAAGAGGAAGTATTGGATTTCAATCAAAAATTATATTGAGCTTTCACCAGAAACACATAAGTCTTCAGAATTCATGCACAGGATAGAAATTATGAATTCTCAAGTTATAAGACTGTAAGGTTATTGCTTCATTAATGTTTGAATGCCATGTAGTTGCAATACTTTTATAGCTTTAGAGTTTTATTTGTTAAGTTCTTTAGTTATTTTGAAACTCCATATAACTGGTTATCATTTTGGATTTACATGCAAATACTTATGACACCTAGGATGAGTGTGCCCATAGAGTGTGATTGTAATTATTTTAAGCCTTCTTTTCTCTTTACTAAAGGTATCTTAAACATGGTTATCTGCTACATTTGTGATATTCTATTTATATTCAGTGTATTTGTAGTAAATTACACAGTAATTAATAATCAAAATTTCAGATTAAAAATATATATTTACATAGCTATATGTCTCTCCAATGTACAATGTTTGACCCAAGAAATCAAAACAGTAATTATTGCTTTTATCACATATTATGTGTATAACACACAAGGTATAAAGCTGCTGCTCAGACTGAATTACAGTGTATGATTATTTGGCCTAAATACGTTCCTCAACAAGTAGTGTTTCTGTTCATAGCATTTTATCCAAAATTATCTCACATTATCATAAGTTCTCTCAGCTAATACATTAACCTATTATACACACATAATTTAATTTATAGAAGGATTTTTTTGGTAATATATCTCTGTTAACTTTTTGTTTATAGACAATTAATATATCCAGAACAGCAGCTGATAAAGGCAAAACAAAATGGAATGAAACATTGGATGACTTTGAAAAGCTAATGCTCATAAAAGCACTTCAGGAGGAAAAAGTAAGTAAAAATAATTATAATTTGTTACTTAATTCTATTTATGCTATTGATAAGATAAATAATGAACAAAGGTAGGGAATGTCATGGTTAAAAACTGGCACTTGGAGATTAAGAGAGATAAGAAAAGACATCCAACAGAGTCAGTGTCCATTTGTGGAGGGAAGGAAGATCTAGAGGATATAGTATACATATAGTACCAAGGAGAAAAAATTTCCTCAAGCATAAGTGGGATACGGTGGAAAGGAAAATAGTGTTAAGGGGGAATTTTTATAAAGGATGGTAGCAGATGTCGCTCTCCATGGTGTAGTGGTTACCATGCTAGCCTCATATACCCAAGGTTGTGGGTTCAAACCTGGCAGAGAATGATGATGCTGCTGCTTATGCTGCCACTACTGCTTTACGATCTCTTGACTATACAAAGAAAATACAGCAATACTAAATGCTAATGACTCCTCCTGAATTGCTGTTTAACCAAGTGGTTTGGATAGTTTTAACCTTATGGTTATTCAATTATCAAGCCAACTTTCATCTAGGGATGATCTCCATCTCTATACTTAATTATGTTTTTAGCCAACATAGATTCCCATTTTGTTTTCTTTCTTCAATCTTTTTTTTACTCTTGCCAAGATATCCCTCAAACTCTAAGAACTTGTTTTTCATAGTGATAACATAACTCCATGGCACGACAGCTCACGGGGAGCCTTGGCCTACCGCCCGGCCGCTGCGTCCCCCATCTCGGTCCACTACAGACGTCATGGATGGGGTGCAGTATTGGAGGGTGAGACGTGGTCAGCGCCTCGAGCCCCTCCCGGCCGGTTAATGCGGTCCTCACGACCTGGAGCCGCTACTTCTCCATCAAGTAGCTTCTCAATTGGCCCCCCAGGGACCTCACGAGGCTGAGTGCACCCCGGTCCAGGTCTCCCAGCGGGGGAAAAATCCCCGCGCCGGTACTGGGGATCGAACCCAGGTCTCCCGCTTGGTAGGCAGCTGCGCTACCACCGCGCTAAGGAGACGACCTTTTCATAGTGATGGCAGTATTAAATCAGTATGTATATTTTATAAAGCACACATACAATTGATGGTAAAATATAGACTTTTACAGAAATACTGAACCTAAATTATTCTCAAGTATACAATTGTACAAGTGACCAGTTTACCTCCCTGTTTTGTAAAAATATTAACATTTATGCATATCACTTTGCAGATGAAGAATCTTTAATGACGCTTTTTATATCTGACGTATTTTCATTTCACTCTCTCTCATAAAGCTAAAAGGGTGGCAGTGTGTTCTTATTGCAAGTACAATTTTTACAGAATTACATGCAGTATATCTGATTTTATTACAGATAAGGAAGGAAGCACCTTACATGTGTCCAAATATCTGTGCTAAATATAAGTTTGGGCAAGATTATTTGTTCTTTAAGCTTTTAAAAATAAGACTAAAATTATGAGCTTTGAGAAACTCTACTCTTATATGCTAAATCATTTAATTGAACTTTTTTTCAGTTGGTGTTTGCAATAACATCTTATGTTAAAGAAAAATTGGGGCAGCCATTTGTTGAAAGCCCTCAGATCTCTCTTCCAAGTTTGTGAGTATCAATGCATGCAATGTTAAATAGAAAAGCACAGTAGCTCATTGGTATGTTCACTTACTTAACATATAAACCTCATCATTGAGCCCACTAACATTGCATCTTCATTTATTTGGCCTTTGCCGCCAGTCACTTTTTTTTTTTTTGCATGATGTCAGTACCAGGCAAGTTTATCACACATTGCCTCTTGTAGAGGAGTAGCGAACAATAAGTAGAAGGGGTGTCTGTCAACAGTTTTGAGGTCACCTTAATGAAATGGGACTTATATCATATCTTTACAATATTTATATTTGGAACATTTGCTTGTATCTTTTAAACTCACAATTGCAGTATTTGTATTACAGTTTAGAAGAAGCACTCAACCATGCAAATTCTTTGATCAGCGGCCATTTCTGTCTCATGTGCAAAGAACACACAAAATATTTTAAACAAAAATGTTTTAAGCTATAGGCTGCGGTAAAACAACTCAGAAATTTTGAATTTTCAAATTTTAAAAGGCACAAAATGTTATGGTAAAAATATGGCCATCCAGTACATCAATCTGTTTACAAAGTTGTCAATGCATACAGCCCAAGGTTCAATTCCACAGCTCCCCTTTGAGACAAGGACTCACTGAACTAATAATGCTGGTATGCATTTAAACCCACTGGCGCTAGAAGCCCGAATAAATCTGAAGACTCAGAATAAGTTGAAACCATAGAGATGCTGAAGGAAGTACTGGAAATTAAGTTCTATTTTGATAGCTTACAAGTTGATGAATCGTCTTTCTCTACTGTAAGTTTTAAATCAGCAGAACTCTCATTTCTAACTATATTATTCTAAGTCTGTCGTCATTCAATTTTACATTTTTGACAATGTACTTAATGGGTAGAGAAGCTGTTCCATTTCACTCAAAAGTTTAATAACACAATATCACCAGAAATACAAAACAAAAAACAAAAAAAATACAATTTTTTTTTTTTTAAAAAGGCCCTGTGTGTGTGTGTGTGTGTGTGTGTGTGTGTGTGTGTGTGTGTGTGTGTGTGCGCATGCGTGCATGTGTGTGGGGGGTGGGGATGGGTGGTTGGGTGTGTGCGCCTGTGTGCGCGAGCGTGCATGCATGCGTGTGTGTGGGGGTGGGTGGGTGCGTGCGTGCGTGCTTTTTTTAAAACGGTTCTGCCAACCTAATATTCTAGCTTAGGCAACCCACTTTTTTTTTAAAAGAAAAGTAGTTGTTCATTAGTCTCCCGTGGTTGAAGTTTGTAGTTTCAATAGCTCTAGGCAGTTTTCAGCCAGCATAAACCAGCAGCAGCAACTCAAAACAGGAACAATATTTTGTTTTGCTCTACAGTACTTGATAGGGCATATCACATTTGCCCCTAACAGCTCAAAGTACTCTGAGAACCCATTGCATTTCTCTCACCAGCCCCTTAGAGACTAAGGAGAATGACCCAAATAAATATATAAATATACAGACATATTAATTCAAAATCTTCTCGGGCTTCTAGCCAGGTAAAAACTTGGCTTGACACCAACGTTTCGAAGAAGTGCATCTTCCTCGTCTTCAGGGTGAACTGATGGTTTGAAGACGAGGAAGATGCACTTCTTCGAAACGTTGGTGTCAAGCCAAGTTTTTATCTGGCTAGAAGCCCGAGAAGATTTTGAATTAATACGTCGCCAGGAAAGCTTCAGTTCTTATTTTATACAGACATATATTTATTTTCTAGTGCTTTTCAATTTTTCATGAATAATTGATACGAATGTGCATGATGTGCTACCTTGAGAGCAAAATTCCTGTGTACATGTTCTTTTTCTACCTTTTCACACTAAGAATGGCCTCACTAGTTGTTCCAAATTTGGTATATAACATACCTGAAGCCCCACTTATCAAATCTATATGATTCCTTAATTAGCTTTTGCAAGAACTAGTTTATAAAAGAAATATTATTCATGTGAATATAATACATTAAGCCTGTTTCATTTGTAGTCATACTCTTTTTAAGATTTAATGTAGGGGGTAAAAAACCATATAATTACAGATAGAGTCAGACTGAAAAATTTGCTGCCATAGGTAGAACATTTTTAATTTTTCAGACAGGTGGTGCACTTTTTAATTTTTCAGTCTGACTCTAGTTTCCCAACTCTTGTCTTACACACAGTTTGTGTGGAAAAACAATTACTGTATAAGTAAAGATTATTAAATTTCATTTAACATTAACATATTGAAGTCCAGGCATTTCTTTAGTTTAAGGGCCCAAGAAACCCAGAGTTTCTACGCCTAATTTGAGTTATTATTTGCAGTACAACAATTAAATTTGCCAAAAAGTATATGGACAATCTAAAAGTATGGTATTCAAGGATTTCTCAACAAGTAAGAAAATCGTCATAACTTCCATATTAATGTTTTATTTTAAATTTACAGTAAGTATAAAATATGAGTTTGAAAAACTCTCCCTCGGAATCGGAAATTTCCAGAGCTTTATTTGTATGCTGAATTTCAGCTTCACTTCACAGAAATCAAGCAAAATGCAGCATTTTAACATTTAAGAACACCAAGGGTAACAAACAGATCATCCACCTTCAAGCAAAATGGCACGACTACCCGAGAGTAGCGAATATTACTAAATCTCCTAAATTTCCTAATAGTTGACTAAAGCAAGGACATATGACAGCACAAATCAGACAACTAAATGATAACTGATGCATGTTCTTTGCCGCATAACCCAAGACCAAGTTAAGGTTGTGGAATTGCATTAAAAGCATTAGAAGTAGCTGCCTGAGCTGTGCTTGGGCATGGGTCGTTTGAACATTTTGCATGGCCTGAGCTATACTCGGGCTTGGGCTTCAATGTGTTAAGGGATTGTTATTTAGTTTATCATTTTTATGTAAACCCTTAAAAAATGTATGTAAAAGCGAAAAAAAGAGTTTTATTTATCTGACTTGACATTTGATTAAAGAGCATTATACTTACCAAAAAGCTGTAATTAATTATGTATTTAGTTAAACTATTAAAGAGCTATATGAAAGGTATGGTAAATGAATGAAATGCAGAACAAATTAAGGAAGAAAATACATTTTAAAAATAAGTTTTAAAAATGTAAGAAACTATTTCATTACTTTTTCTCTCTATAGGTATAAAGACATGTCTTGCTTCATACCTCTTATTTTTGTACTAAGTACGGGCTCAGATCCTTTTGGAGCTCTTCATCGTTTTGCAGTGGAAATTGGTTGTCAGGATAAACTGGAGTCTATTTCCCTTGGTCAGGGACAAGGTCCAATTGCAGAAAAAATGATTACAGCAGCCCTTGCCAAAGGAGAGTGGGTTTTTCTACAGGTACCCTAGATTAGATTTCATTATACAGTAGATATTGATTATCAAATTACCAGTCTACCACTAACATTGGTTAACCAAAAGCATTTCAGTCACCAAATTCAGTTTGTATGTGCTCCATGTAAATGTTCTGCTAGTGCTGTAGTGCTGGGTGGTCATTTCAGTGGTTTGCATGATAATAAAATCTTAGGCAGTAGTAGTAAACTTTAAGATTAGGTAGTTTAATTAAAACTGTCATATTAGGTGTTATCTGTGTTATTTGTAAGATATGTGATAAAAAATATGGTGGTATATGTACTGTTTTGGATTTAATGTCATATTCTTTGTTTTATATTACTCCTGGTACAATTTTGTTGTTGTAAATGATTGGTTATCCGAGCACTTCTGTCCCCAATTGTGTTGTATGGTGTATGGTATACCTATTTTGATAATTGATGCTGTTCTGTAATCTACAATGTGATATAATTACATGTTAATAAGCCTTATGTTTTGAAATTATAACATTAGCAAGATAAGCATAAAATGCAGAAAGTCTGAGGTAAAAGCTACCTATAAAAAAATTCAGTTATTCCAGAATACAAATATGATAAAGTAGTTTAGTAGTTTACAGAGAATGATAAAGAATTTAGTATGATTATCAATTATTCCATATAACTGATGATGAGGAAGATGTTCCCAGAAACTAATCTTAAATAAATAGATGTAAATGGAGAAAAAAGTGGTTAATTAAGCTGTTGACTCATTCCATCATTAGTAGGTTAGAGCATGTGAACATTGGGGGATGCCTAGGCAACTGCGACACCTAGATAACTATTGCAGCCTACCACCCTCACCAGGGGAAGAGATGAGAGGAGGGAAACCACAGGCCAGTACATAGAAAACAACAGAGCTAAATGGAGAGATGCATGGAACTCCCTAATAGTCATTAAGTGGCAACCCTAGCCTGCCACCAAGGCTATTCTGGTGCCAGAAGGCCGAAAGGAGGCCCCTATATGGCACCTAGCCTCAACCAGCACAACTAGTTTTATTCGGAGCAACCAACCGTGCCATCTGGCTGCAAAGCCTCAAGCCACACCTGCACCGACCTGAAATATGAAGAAGGAAAATGAAATGATGGGAAAGGAAACGTGGTAGAGATACATCACTGCAGCTTTCACCTAAGAAGCCCCAGGAAAACCACAGAAAAACCCAGGACCAGAGTGTGTGGTCAACGGGGATCAAACCCAGACTTCCCAAATGCCAATCCCAGACAAAACACCTGAGTCACCTGGCTCAGTTCCAGCATTAGTTATTTCAATATGAAAAATCCAAACTGCACTTGCAGCTGTAATCACCACATGTGTGCAAGCAGCTTACTTTGAAAGTCATAGCTGATTGTTGCCATACATTGTTACAGCTGCATGAGTGGACAAGTGTGCCATCAGCGAGTGTTTTATATCGAAGCTCTGAATGTAGCACCTGTGTGTGAATTTGTGACATCTGCAGAGATTTCTAGACACAACAATAAGTAGTACTTCTGAAAGTTTTTTGCCACATCATTGACAGGTATAAACAAGAGAATGAGCCCACTGCGAGTCTATTTCCTGGGAATGCACATTGTGCAGCAGTTGGGTTACTTTCGACATGTTTCAAGTGTGCATTCCTAGCCGCCATGGAGCGTCAAAAGAAAACTGTAGAGCAGAATTGTTATGAAAGCATTGAATAAATCATTTATTTGAAAACATATTTTTATTTAAATCAGTGGAAGAAATAAAAAGTTATTTGAGTAATAAAGAGCAGTTTGTTACAATACTAAGACACATAAATATAATAGGAATAAAGCTAGCTCTGTTTAAAAAACATAAACAGAGAAATTTAAAACAAATTTTACATCATTTAATCATTTACATTCACATGTTCTGAACTTTTTCAGGAAAATCTATTGTCACTGTGCACTTGCTTGGTAAACAGCTCATTTAAGTAAAAAAAAAATATTCCTTTCTCTTGCATAACATTATGCATGTAGACAATATATTGAAGGTAAAATTAAATTAAATTGAGTTTTGATAATTTTAATTATTTCTTCACAAAAATCGTGTGTAGGACAGGAGTTGGATAGGTAGAATCAGACTGAAAAATTCAATGTCATAGCTGGGATTTGAACCATGGATCTCCCGGGAAACATGCAGTTGAGAAATTCAATGCTATGCCGGCATGTTTCCATGGTAGCTCAGTGGTAGAGCAACTGGCTAGAGACTGGGAGATCCGTGATTCAAATCCCGGCTATGGCATTGAATTTTTCTGATTCTACCTATCTAAATTGATTTATTTATGGACACTCTTTAACTGCTGCAGTTCTCAGCGTGGCATTCTATATTGGTCACGAAAGACCTTTGCTCAGAAGCCCCTTTGTTAGGTTTGAGGTTCTTTTACATGCCATAAATGTACAACATGGAACCACAGCTTTCTTCCCCTCCAAAGGAAGCCACTCAGATTTTTACACCCAAAAAAATCCATTGCTCAGTTCATTAATTATTTTCTTGCTTTCTGTCAGTGGTACCACTAAACCGAAAAGTGGTATCTCTTCCTATAAATGCCACAGAAATGTAGGTATTTTCTAAAATGAAATAAAGTAATGGGAAGTTAAAACAATTAAATTCTTTTATAGTATCAACTCTTGAAAAAAGGTAATATTTATTTTGTAGTTAATCACAGGAGGCAGAAATATTTTGCAGAAATCTTACTTAGTCCCTATAGCCATACCAAATTTGATTTCAAACTAAATGATGAAGGTTTTCCACTGTCCGATTTCATGTGTAATGACGTGCATTAAAATATTTAGTTTCCTCTGTGCTGAAAACAAAAAAGGAGCAACAATCTGAACGAATACTAAAACATGATAGTTATTGAGGTGACACATAGAATGTGCTTATATTGTTATAAATAAAATCACAGGTGCAAAACACTGCTTGAAAAGAAGTAATTTTATGTTTATTTTTTTCAATTTAGAAAGCTTGTATAAATAAATAAAATGGAATATATGCCACATCAAAATAGAGGAAACCAATAAAAATGTTTTGTGGTTAGCACAAACTTAACATCAGAGACATCAAAAATTTAGGTTCTTAATACTGTTTCAAAATGTATGTGTTTTAATAACATATCAATTTTTCTTTATTCATAATTTTGTTTTAGATTAACTGATATGTAAAATGCAAATAATAACCTTTCTCTACATGTCAGTGTACAGTCCCTTTGCTCTCTACATCCATGGACAGTGAGTATTAGATGAGGAGTCGGAAAAGGATATTATGAATAATTGCATTTAATGAAGGAGCTTTTAGCCTTATATTAATACTATATCTGCATTCAGAATAACTTAATAAATAGTTTTTGATGGCATTTCTTCTTTGCAGAACTGCCATCTGGCAACATCTTGGATGCTTTCTATGGAAAAAATTGTCCACAGAATAAGTGAAGTTCCAGAAAAAACTCATCCAGATTTTAGATTGTTTCTTAGTTCAATGCCTTCTCCAGCTTTTCCTGTGTCAGTTCTTCAGAACTCTGTCAAAGTGACTACAGAGCCACCTAAAGGCCTTCGAGCAAATATAAAACGTGCTTTTGCAGATATGACAGAAGATTTCTTTGAGGCTCACCGTAAGTAAATAAACATAAGTTTAAGAATAAATTAGGAAGTTTGAATTCAAGTTTTTATATCATTTTCATTTGATTTCCATTGTTAAAAGCTTACACAAGGAATCAAGTTATGCAGTCTTCCTTGCTTTGTTTCCCAATTTTTCTGAGATATGTTTCACATCTGTTTTCCAGCACCAGCACCTTCTTTTTGTCCAAAATAATTTCTGCTATGATTAGAGATCTGATGGCTTTATGTTGAACTTGAAGTAATCGAAAGCTTCCATAGCATCAAAATTCATTAAGTGTGATTGATGTTTCTAGTTCTTTCAGATTTTGAAGAGCTTTTAATAACAACTTTCTCTAACATGAGTGTAGAATATATGTAGTTGGAAGATAAGGTATTGCATTGCACCCAAAAATTTAATACTGAGATGTCATCAAAAATACTTGTTTTGGGTAAAATGATTCCAAAAAAAAAAGCATTTTTAGAAAAAATTAGTGTATGTGTGTGTGTGTGTGTGTGTGTGTTGTGCGGGGGGAGGTGGGTATGTGTCAGGGGATATAGTTGTATTGTGTGTGAGTGCATGGGTGAATCCCCCCCCACTCCAAACTACTCTTTACATGGAAGATGTTCAGAAATTTCTGATTTTCTAAAAAATGGCTCTAAAGTTTTTTATTAAAATGCTGTATATTAAAGAATGCTTGTCACAAATAAAATATATATCTTAAAGGATAACCCCTGAAATCCTTTTCATTCTAAATTACTTTTTAATGTCTGCTATAAATAAGATATAGATAAAACTTACTGCGCAAAAAATATAGATCTCATTAAAACATACAATTTATATCACATATGTTTTTTTATATATATATATATATATATATATATATATATATATATATATATATACACATACATATATATAGCTAACCGTTTCAAAGATATTCCCTGTTATTGGTTTCAATTTTAAAATACTTAAAATGTTTCTCAAATGGGAAGTATTCATCTGTTTCATATATCTGTTTTGTTTTATTCCCAGCCATGGAAAGAGAACCAGATTTTAGTCACAGTCGCATAGCAACAGCTTTCAAAAGATTTTATTGTGGCTTTGATCTACTATTCCCCTTCTGCTTATAAGGAACTAAATGATACGAGGGTTAGCTGATAAGTCCCAGGCCTCTCAATGGAAACAGCATTTAAAAAACATTTTTTGCTTTATTTCTCAACATAATCTTCAGAAAAGCTAATACATTTGTCATATCAGTGTTCTAATTTAATTATACCATCTCTGTGGTGCGATTTATCAAGGTTCTAAAAATAGCTATATACCGCATCAATGACCTCATAGCTATGAAATCTACATCCTCCAAGAAATTTTTTGAGGTTTGGGAACAGGCGGTAGTCACTGGGTGCTAGATATGGTAAATAAGGTGAATGTTCAAACAATTTCAACTTTAATTCACACATTTTTCCCATTGCGATGACTGAACGATGGGCCGGAGCATTGTCATGATGAAACAAGATTTTTTTTTCCCCAAATGAGGTCTTTTTCTTTTCACCTCATCACCCAAACGTTGCAGTAAGCTTGCATAGTAGTCACCAGTGATACTTTTACCCTTTTCAAAGTAATCAAATAATCAATTTCCTGTGCATCTCAGAAAACACTTGCCATAACCTTGTTAGCTGACAAAATTGACTTTGCCTTTTTTGGAGTTGGTTCACCTGGCACAATCCACTGTTTTGACTGAATTTACTTTCTGGAGTATCCAAGTTTCATCCATGATAATAAGCCGCCTGAAAAATGTACTGGGATTTTTATGGTAGAGCTCCATATTCTTAGAGAAACAGTTTTTCTTTGCAACTTTTGATCAGGTGTCAACAAATGCAACACCCATCTTGCACAGACCTTGTAAAAGCCCAAAACATTACTTAAAATATTACCTGCACTTCTTTTGATATGTTTACAGCCTCTGCTATCTCAAACAATTTTAATCTGCTGTCTTCCAGTACTAAACAATGAATTTTTTCAATGATCTCTGGAGTTGTCACTTCTACAGGGTGTCCAGAACAAGACTCATCACTAGTGCTCATATGTCCCATTTTAAACTCTGCAACCTACCTTTTAATCCTTGAATATTAAGAGGCAGAGTCTTTCAATATACTGTCCATTTCCTTCTTGATTTCTTTAGGGTTAAGCCTTTCAAATGAAAGTATTTAATCACTGCTTGTTTTTCCAAATCCTCCATTTTCGTGAAAATTCTAAAGTTATCTTTTTTAAAATGCGGTCATTCGAAAACTAAACAAGCTATTGACCTATAACTATGAATACAAGCTATTCTAGAGTTAAATTATATGATGCTACCATCCAACTGGCCTAGTTGCACCATATCTGTGTGAGGCCTGGGGCTTATCAGCTGACCTTAGTAAGACTATTTCTAGCAATGCTTATTTTTATTAGCATTATGTAGATGAAAGAATAATCTTTTGTATCAATAGTTTGTTTGCAGAACAGATAGCGAAAGTCATGTAAATGGAACACAGCTGATTTTTACTTTCTCTACATGTACTATGGACATAGTGTATAGAGAAGGTATTGTAATGCACCCAAAAATTTGATACTGAGATTTCACTGGAAATACATGTTTTGAATTCCCCTGAATCCAAAAAAAATATTTTTGGAAAAAGGTCCATGTGTGTGTGTGTGTGTGTGTGTGTGTGTGTGCATGCGAGCGTGGGTGTCTGCATGTGTGTGTGTGTGTGTGTGTGTGTGTGTGGACAACATAGCTCAAAAACGAAAAGACCGTTAAATATCAAACTTGGTATTTAAGTTTGGTATCATCTAAGCATGCGACACAAAGATTTTGAAGAAAATTCCTCCACTCCCAACTACCCTTTACATGAAACTTTTTTCGAAAATGTTGATTTTCTCAAAAATGCCTATAATGATTTTGATTAAAATATCATATATTAAAGATATTTACCTGACAAATAATATGTATATCTTGAATTTTCTGCTAATACCACATTAAAACAAACAATTTGTTATATAATTTTTTTCCGTGGAGTTGATTGTTTTTAGATATTCCTTGTTATTGGTTTCATCTTTAAAAAGCTTACTTTTCTCATACAGGAATTTGCCAACTCCTGTCCATACAAACAAAGGAACTTCAGCCACATAGCAACTAGCTTTTGATTACCACTTTAACCTATGGTACTCCCTTATTTTGCTTCTACTTACAAGGAAGCAAGTAATAAGACTATTTCTGCTAATTTTTTCTCGATTAGCATGAAGTAAATAGAAGCACAATCTTTTTAACAATAATTTGTTGCAGAGATGTAGAGAAAGTCATGTGAATGGAGCACATCAGATTTTCTTGTTTTTGAATTATGGTGTTTATAGATTCACACATGGACAAACAGAAATACACACATGGTCCTTTTTCTAAAAATGTCTTTCTTTTTTTATTCAGAATACCCTAAAACATCCATCTCCAGTGACGCCTCAGTATCAAAGTTTTGGGTAATACCTCTCTACTTACAGTGTACATGGTAGAGAAAGTAAAAATTGACATTAGAAGCCTGCTTCTGAAAATGAACCATGACGATAACATTGAAATCAAATTATTAAGACCTGTTCAAAATCCAGACATTCAGGAAAATATCTATATTCAGGAAACATGAACTATACTTAATGATCTTGATATTCTTGAAGCTTTCAATCCTCTCCTTAAGTTCATCAAAAACCACCAGAAATCCACAACCGTAACACTCTACAAGTTACTGATGATGAGAACAAAAAACAAAAAACAAGTGAGCAAAGTAAGAGAGAAACAGTACAAAATTGACACTTTATGTAAGTTTTAAAGATGTATATGTCCCTCCCTGAATTTTATTCATACTAAAAAAGTTAATTTAATTTCAGCTTTAGGACCTAATTGGAGGAAGATGATATTTGGAATTTGTTTCTTCCATGCTATTATTCAGGAGAGGAAGAAGTTTGGTCCTTTGGGGTGGAATATAACCTATGAATTTACTGATAGTGATCGTGAATGTGCTATTCTTAATCTGCAAAAGTTCTGTGAGGATAACACAATACCTTGGGACGCTCTTGAATATATCACAGGTAACGAACCATATGGCTAACACAAAAAGCAAATGGTAATCACATTTTGTTTCTGGTAGTTAATTTCAAAGTATTTTCTTTTCCTGTTACTAAATATTGTTTACAACTCTTACTATCAACATCGTCAACACAACTGCTTCATTGCTGTTGTTTCAGAAAGTAGGTTATTCAATAAACACTAATTCTTACTAAATCTGCTGAGCTTCCAGATCAGACTATTAAATTGCCTATTTAAATTTGGCAAATATATGTAGTTATTTATAGCATTATCAGTTTTATGAAAACACTGTATATTTTTATTATGTATTAAAACATGTGCATTTATCTATATTTTAACAGGTGAAATAGTTTATGGAGGAAGGGTTACAGATTATTGGGATTTGAGGTGCTTGAAAACCATACTAAAATTCTTTTTCTCACCATTTACTTTGGAATCAGGTGAGTTTCATTATTTTACTTCCTGTAGATCTACAAATATAGTGAAATATTCAATGAAGAAGAAGATAGCAGTGTTCTTTAATTTACACTGTGATACTAAAGTTACTCTGCAGCAGGATCTAGGAAGCCATCCTTGTCCCTCAGAAAAAGTGTCTTTTAAAGTAAAAACTCTTTGTTTATCCATGTCACTGCTCTGAAATGAGGATTGTACAGTAAGCTGGCCATGGGCTTTCTAACTTAGTACACATTGGATTTAATTTCTCAACTGTTCTATCGGTATCTACACAGTAGGTCGTTATGGGCCACAGGTTAACATAAGAAACCAACAGTTTATATACTTCATTATAATTTACTATACCATCAGTGAAGTTAATTTTATTATTCATCCATTGAAACATGCACATATTGTACATGTACATATTGTAAGATATATAAAATATTATACCTACACATTTTTAGAATTTACATCAAGTAAGTAATTTCAGTTCTACAACAATTAAAATTTTATAAATCCGTATATACTATAAAAGCATTTGTCTTTTAAAAATCTGATGTATTACATTCACAAGATTTTTTACCTTTTCTTACAAATGCTTATTACTCTTTTATCTATTGCATGCTGATTAATATAAACATTAGCATAAATGTTTTATTAGATCACATCACATAGCAACCAGCCCTTAAAGGTTTAAGGGAAATAAGGGAATATATTAAATTAAAATGATAGATCTTTTAAGGGCTGATTGCTATGTGATGTCCTTAAAATTCCATTCTCTTTATATGACTAGAATGAATAAAAAGAAAAACAAATGCCAACTTTTCCTATTGGGAAATTTAAACCACAAACAAGGAATATCTTAGAAATGGTTAATTCCATAAAAAAATGATCTGACATAAATTTAGTATTTTAATGAAATCTACATGTTTTCCTCTTATAGATTACCAGTTATACTATGTACATTCTATGCATATATAACGCTCTGCCCCTTTTGTTTAAACCTATGTTGAAACCATCAATAATGCACTGACACTGGTCTGATTAGTGTGACTATGAATGATCATGGCACTTGGTGGCTAGTTGTGGTACTAGTGGAAGGTGGCGCTGTAGAGCATGGAAATCTTGCATCCCATAATGTAGATATAATTACTACCAAATTTGGTACTCATACTACAACTAGTTTCCTTTCTAGAATGTGTTATATAGGGAAAATTTAATTACAACCACCACATGAAACAGAATATTGAATTTCTGAAATGCATTCTGTAGCTGGTTGTCCCATCAACATTTGTAGTGATTTTAATAACCTGCCTTCTGTAATCTGAAAACTTTTAATATTCTTTTGCATTTATATTTCTTCATAGAGAAATTCCATATCCTATATGTGAGTAGACCAGAGCAAAATTTGTTTCATGACGTATATACCTTTGTTTATTTTTTTAGTTCTGTGTTTTATGTGTTGCTTCTAACTAAGGTGTTTATCAATTACAACCCCAAGAAGATGTGTTTGACTTGTCTCAGCAATATTCTCACCATCAATACTAATTGTCATGCTCCTTGAACTCTTTTTAAGCTCAAAATTCATTCAACATATATTTTTTTAACATATATTATCAAATTTAATGCTGTGATATATTGCATTTATAGCCTGGCCATACAAAGAGCATATGCAAAGAGCATGGAACTTCAAAATCATTAAAGGCGAGACAGAGATATACTGTTTTACTGTGAGTTGATGCACTTACAAGTCATTAAATTGTTGGTGGCTACCAACCATGGTCATGAAGGAGGGCTTTGTATAAGTAGTAAACAAATGTGTTTTCCTATTTGTTCACCAAGAAGGAAATTGCCACAAATAGCTGACAGAATTAAGACAGTGATTTTATCAGTAGTAGGCGAGTACAATCCCTTGCTAAACCATTCTTGCTGAGATTTTTGCATCATTCATTTTATCCAGTAAATACTAGGAAATATCTTA
Source organism: Hymenopus coronatus (assembly GCA_030762935.1). Taxonomy (NCBI): domain Eukaryota; kingdom Metazoa; phylum Arthropoda; class Insecta; order Mantodea; family Hymenopodidae; genus Hymenopus; species Hymenopus coronatus. The sequence goes on from CM060898.1 coordinate 92,953,424, forward strand.
ATCAGATGTGTCAAATTTCTTTTTATGTTTTCTGTATTTAAGCTGATTAGGTCTTCATACTTTGAAATATCAGCATGGTTCATCATTGTGATGTTCTATTAAAATTGTCTTAAACACTGTCAAAAATAAATAAAAGGTTCAAGAGTTTTATTTGATCATTTTGTCTTATATCTGTATATTAAATCATAATATTCTTGATCTGAATCATTAACATTTATCACATTTTTTTTTTTTTTAACTAGGTTATGTGTACTCTGCATCTGGAACATACTTTTGCCCTGAAACTTTGGCGCATGGCAAGCTAACTGGATACAAGAAATATATTGATGAGCTGCCACTTATGGAGCATACTGAAATTTTTGGAATGCATGAAAATGCAAACGTTGTTTTTCAGGTAAGACAGTAAATTTACTATGATACCCAGATTTCTTCAGATATATGTTTTGAGGTCCCCTAAATAAAAAAATAAGTTTTAGTAAAGGGTTTGTGTGTGTGCATGTATGTGTGCATGCATATGTATGTGCATGTACAGCATAACTCAAAAGCAAAAAGTCTGTTAAACCAAACTTGATATTTGGGTTCAGTATCTTCCAAAGATATGACACGAAGATTTTCAACACAATCCCCTCACCTCCAACTACCTTAAATTTACACAGAGGGGTTTTCAGAATTTTCGATTTCCTCAAAAATGGCTCTAATAATTTTAATTAAAATACTATACTGTGAAGTCCTCTTCATTATCGTAAATGACTTTTGCATAACTGGTAAAACATAAAGCTAGTTAAAATAAAATTTATTTCCAATGCACTTTTTTGTTGAGGTTACCATTTCTCTCCCTCCCTCCCTCTCCATCCCACCCCATCTTACCCCCTCTCTCACCTTCTCCCTCCCCCTCTCTCTGGCCATATAAAGAAGGAATTTTAATGCCATATCGGCCGCCCTTTTGAAGGATTTTACTATCACTTTAGTCTAGTCTCTCTTATTCCTCTTGCACGTACAAGGTGATAAATAAGAGATCATACTCACATTTAGCTTGATTAGCTTGAATTATCTGGATAAAACAAGCTCTTGTAAGAAAGGTTTATTTGAAGAAAAGGTAAAGAAAGTCATTGAATGTAACACTTAACATTTTTTAAATAATTAGAAAATGACTAAAAATAGTTCTAGGGATTTTCTTGAAAATCTTCATTTCATTTCCTTAGAGGATGCTTAGTCATGCTGTACACTGAATTTGCTTTCTTTCTTTCTTATTTTTTTCCAAATGTGCTTTCTTTGGATTCAGGGAATCCTGAAATTTACATTTCTAGTCAAATCTCAATATCAGATGCAATGCTTCCTCTGATTATTATAGTTAAGTGGTGGAGAAAATAAAAATAAACAATTTTGGGGATTGTTTCCTATAATCTCCAATAATACCAAGCAAGTGACAGGCAGTGGTAGGAGGCAGGTCAATGACATTTGTCAGAGCATTTGTCCATTATGATACTGGTGTTCCCTTTATCTGCTTTTAGATATGCCACAGGTTTTTTGTTGAAGAAAGTGATTATTTATATGTGTTTATTCTTCTTTGTTCTTTGGTTTTTAATTTGCTGAAATAGAGGTTCACATTCTTTCTTTTATTCAATTTTATATCTGTATGGTTTAGTTCTTTTGTAACCACTTCTATGTCCACTATGTAATCTTGAATGTTGGTCAAGAATTAAGTGAAAGTTTTGAAGCCCATGTTTAAAAACTATTTCATGATTATGGAAAGTTTATTCAGAGAGATTTACTTTGTTAGTTGACTTATTGGACAATATATTGTATTAGGTTTGGTATTGTTAAATCATTAGGTTTTCCAATTTAATTTTAAGTTTCAAGGTTTTCTCATACATTACTCTGTTAAGCTTTCTAAAAGGTTTTATTGTATATTCTTCCAAATGGTCTTTCCAATTCTGTGAAAGATAAAATAACTCTGAAGTTTGAAACATGAAACTCTCACTAAACATAAACACCAGTTCATGAATTTCGAAATAGCATCACACGAGTTTGAACTTCTATTGAGAATACCAGATGTCTACACCACAACAGATCACAGAGCACAACTTTCAGTCACGAGTATGACTTCAGCTGAAGAAGAGGGTGAACATTTGAAGCATATGTTTTGGTTGTTTTTCTATTTTAAGTGAAGTGAGTATCACTGTTCCTTTGCAATGTTAATATGCCATCTAATCTCTTTCCTTCCTCCCTTCCTCCTTTCCTTCTTTCTTTCTCTGTTTACCCTCATATGCAGGACCTACATCCCACAGGACTTACAAGCCATCACCTAGAGTCAGATGCCTGTTGAGAAACAGAAACTCTGAATATTTTGTTACATCTAAAAATATAAAGAATATAATTTTATTTCACCACTTATGTGACAACTAAGGACTATATTGATATTAGTAAAAAATAATTGTCCCATCACATTACTTTTATGTCTTGTATGAATGTTTTATATGAATTACAAAATTGCTATTCATTAGAAAAACAATTTTTATTTTTAATGTCAGTGATAGCAAATAATTATTTGATAATTTTCTTTTGTTACAGAAAAGAGAGACTGCAAACATTATAAATATTATACTAGAGGTGAATCCAAAAACCACATCAAGTGCAGGGGAGAAATCTCCTGATGCCATCGTCCATGAATTAGCAGACAGCATTATGGAACAGATTGATGAGCATATAGATGCAAATGAACCACTGCCAGCACTCCTTGTGGTAATCACATCGCAATATGTCATTTCAGCTTTTCTCACTCTCACTTTCAGTTAACTTAGATGTGTAGAATTTCAAAATTATTTCCTTTATTTTCTGTAAATTAAAATATATACATTGCATATACAGGTGCTGCAGTAAAAGGATGCAAAAATTAAACATATGAGATTTTGCACTAAATAGCTTAAGATGGGAAACCTAGATCTGAAAAGCCAACTTAAGGAGATATGGGAAAAACATCTTACTGTTTTCTGACCTACTTATATCTACTTTACATATTTACATTAAGCTACATTCACAATGCAGTCTCAGCACTAACTTTATGCTGTATAAATGCAGGTGCAAGAGAAGAACATTCACAATGTAGCAAGTTGGTATAGGTTTATAGAAACATAAATTATATGCAGAAATTTTCTAAGCACCCCACAAGTTTCCAATTGAATAAAATAACCAACAATTCAAAATAAGAAAATTCATTCAATATTTTATAAGTAAATGGATTATAAAAATTATACCTGCACAATTATCACTTCGCTATACTTTGATGGTAATAATAATGTATTTAAAAAGCTCTATATCAGCGATCAGCAATTCAAATATGATGCAGCACAACCAAATGGAAAGGCAGCATGTATGCACAGTGCACTGTAAAAGTTTGCATTGCGGTTATCTGTTGGACAACAGGCAATGCATAAAGGAAAGAATGCAGAATTCTCCTCTATGTGCAATGCAAACAATGTTTGGAATTTGCAAGATCTTGCATTGCTTAGTACTTTGCATGAGTCTATGTGAATGCTTCCATTGAATAACATGGGTGCAAAGTTTTGTGCTCTCATCTCATTGTGAATAGAGCTTTACTGTACTACTTGTTTTATTTATTTATTCATTCATTCATTCATTACCTTCAATTTTACAAGAGAAAGGTATTGTTAAGACCTCTAAACAAAAATATAATATGTATATAAACTGGATACATTTATCCTAAGTAACACAATATTTGTAGGTTTAGTCAATCAACTAGGTTCAGTCATCACATTATGTTCAAATAGCTTCAAGGTCATTGTCTGTCTTTAGCCTCAGTTTATGGTCATGTGAAATGTAGGAAAAGAGATATAAATTTATGTTTTGCTCTTTCAATATTCTAGGTACTCATTCACATAACAGAACTGATTTTGTTTTAAAAATTTGAATATTTCTACTTTAAATTTATTTGCCAATTTATGTTCTTTAAATATTCAGGTAATTGATTATATAGTTTTAGAATGTTGTATTTGAAGGATGTTTGAAATAGTTTTGTTTTATGAGAAGTTATAGGCAACCTGTTCTTGTTATGTGTATTGTGTCAATGAACTTTGGCATTGGTGATGTAATTAGCTTTATTATTCTTGACATGGACTAATAATTTCATTATATATAAATGAGGTAGAGACCAAAAACTCAGTTTGTGGTTTTTTTTTTTTAGTGTAGATCATACAAAGTAATGTTTCAAAATAAGCAAAGTAAATAAATAAACGTGGGATATACCTGAGCTCTTACTGGTAAAGAACAAAGCAGGTTCTACTTAGTTTTCCTGTTAACTTTTCTTTGTGATTGCCCCAACTGAGATTTTGATCAAGAAATAATCAAGAAATTTTAGTCAAGAAACTTTATTTCAGCTCATAGTTGACTAGTCTGGAATTAGTTGCCCTCCATGGTGTAATGGTTACCATGCTAAATTCATATATCTAAGGTCGCGGGTTCAAACCCGGCGGAGGACGATGGATTCTTTTGGGTGTAAAAATCCTTAGTATGACTTCCTTCGGAAGGGAAGTAAAGCCGTTGGTCATAGATTTACAGCACGTAAAAGAACCTCAAGCCTGATAGAGAAGCCTGTGAGCAAAATTAAGCAGTCTTTCACGCCCAATTTAGAAAGGGATGCTGAGAACCATAATAGTTACAGAGCATCCATAAATAACACACCATTTACATTTAGTCTGGAATTGATTGAGATCCTCCAGGGGCCTACTAGAGTAGGTATGAATTTAGCATACCTAGGGTCCCGAGCCAACCCTGACTCCCTCAGTGTGGGCTACTGAGTGGTGAGAGAGTCAGCAGTAATGCCCACCCACGTGTTTGTCATGCATGGAGACCCATGCATGGTGGAAAGGGATATCCTGCTTGGCTGAGAGTTGCGTATCTGAACCTGGCCCTTCTGTCTTTTCAGTGACCAGGAAGGGTGTGAATACACTGCTTTGGTTTCTCCTTCATCTAAACGGGAGGTTAGGGACTAGTCCTAGTCAATTGGCCAGGACTAGGTACAATACCGAACTCCAGGGTAAGTAGGATGGCGAGCCCTCTATCCCTTATGTAGCCCTGTCATCCCAGTGGGGTGACCCCTCGTTGGACTCTGTGGTGAGTGGGGAGCACTAGGGGACAAAAATCTAATATTATTTTCATAGCAAAAACAAAAAATCCATTAAATATAGTACTAGTTAGGAAAAGAAGTAGTTGAGTGTTGTGCTCCTCGCTTCTTGATTGTAACAGAACAGAGGAAGGAAGAAAGTTTTCAAACGTGAGCCCTTTTACAATTTAAAAGAGTCTTGATCAAAATGCTGGTCCAGTAAAATCTTGCATTAGAGCTTGTAACAGCATGTTTCTGGTAGAAGCACAATCAGCATCCCAAGCTGTGAAAATACTTAAGGCTAAAATTTTAGCTGGCTATTGAGTGAAGGTTGACATGCACAAGACATTGAACTCCTCATGTGGTGTGATAAACACCCACATATTGGATGGTTTGACCAGTGAGGAACTTAAAAAAAATCTTGTTCATCAAGATATCACATCTATGCATCGTATTCGTCGAAAAGTAAATGGAGAATTCGTGCTTACCCTGTTTCTTACTTTTGATCGGGTAGATCTTTCTCAAAGGATTATAGCAGGATATGAATCCATCAAGGTTAACCGTATATACCAAACCCACTCAGATGTTATAAAAGTCGGCCTTTTGGCCATACCAGTGATTTCTGCAATGGTGAGTCTACCTGCTTCTACTGTGGTGATATCTTGCACGACGGAGAATGCAGCTCCAATGTGCATTAACTGTAACATCCATCAAGTTCCCATAATTATCCAGGAGATCCAGGAGGTTTAGGTTAAAGAGACGATGTCCTTCATGGAAGCCTGGAAACTCTTAAATTGGTAGCAAGTCAAGAAATCACAACTCAGCATTATAAATGGGTTCACTATTGCAGAAAAAGTTCTCTCAGTTAGATCACTTTTTAAGCCTTTGACTTTGATGTGTAAGTCAGTATCAACATCTGCTAAATCTGGAACCATAAAAAGTGCTACAGCTACATCTCACAAAAACAATCCAAGTCGACCAATAAGACTGACAAGATAATAATATATATAATACATCTGACATAAAGTTCAAGACCAGCTATGAGAGAACCGACTTCCTCAAAGAAAGCATAAAGCATGCTCCCAAAACAATGAAGGGAAACAAAAGTCCACATAAATTTCCATGGAGATCCTCTTCTTGGAAGGACTCAGGTCAGCAACATTCATCTTTGCCGATCCCTATTTCCAATTGGTTTAAGGTACTCAAACCAAAATTTTCAATTAGAATAGGGCCTCCCCAGTTACAGCTTTAAAATAAAATAGTACACCCCTGTAAGCTGTCACTGGAAGAGGGTGTACCTGAATACTATGATACTTATCAGAGATGATATATTTGCGGAATCTGTATCCTTATAATGTGACATCCAGTCATTAGGCTGTAAGGGTTAAACTGCCATCCAGCAGATTCACCATTTGTAATACATATGCCTCCATCTGATGACATCTTGCTCACTGATTTAGAGGATCTAGTATCCCAGCTATCAACACCTTTTCTTTTGGTATGCAATGTGAATGCCCACCATCCACTGAGCAAAATTAAGCGGTCTTTCACCCCCAGTATAGAATGGGACACTGAGAACCACACTTCATTTCATCCACTTTGGGGTTTACCTCAGACTTGTGCGAGAGGTAAGCTAATTGCCAATTTCTTGGACAGTTATAGCCTCCTGAACACCAGAGAGCCTACATTTCTTTCTGATGCTTTCAAAAGGTTTTCACACCGGGATATAGCACTTTGTTCACCATAGTTAGCATTTTCCTTACAGTGGAAAATTTCATTTACATTCTAGTGATCACTTTCCATGTCTTATTAGTCTCTTAACTCAAGATACATTTCCAAACGTTTATCTACATAGCACATAGACAAGCCAATTGGAACCATTACTCCCATTGGCTGTTTTTAATTATGAGCACGACTCTGAATGTTTTAGTGAAACATCTCACGAAAACAATTCTTGATGCTGCTGAGCAATCTATTCTGCGGTCAATTGTCCAACCCTGTTGCCAATTTCCAGTACCTTGGTGGATGGATGAATGCCGAAATGCCATTCGTGCTTGCAGACATGCTCTCAGGGTTTTTCAGCGTTGCCCAACACTGAATAACCTGATACAATATAAAAAAATGCATGCCAAATCTAGACAGGTTATTAATGACATCAAAAAGACATCAAGGAGCAAGTTTGTAGCTTAATTTAATCAACCTACACCTTCCTCTGTTATATGGGATAAGTTAAGGTATGTGGATGAAAAACGACTCATATGCCAATCGTCATCTTAAAACTGTTGTTGATACGTTTTAACTTGGCTAATACTTTTGGCACTTCTTTCGCTCAAGTGTCTAGTTCAGATAATTATTTGCTGAGTTTCCTTCTGTTAAGGTTTAGGTGGAATCTAAAGGTTTCTCCTCTCGTACTGGAAATTATACCAGACTATTCAGGACATACATTCTCTGTTGAAGAAACTCACCTTTGAAAAGTAATAGTGATCAAGCAAATGTGTCAGTAAGCATTGAATGGTGTTATGGCCCATGACAGCAACAATGAACCCCACTCCAAATACAAAACTGGCAATTCCTGTCTAACTTTAATCATTCTATAGAGACCTAGAATAGCATAACATCCAAATCCTGAAATTTCCCAAAATTGAGTTTTGATTAATTTTCTTGTGCTCTTCAGATGAATTTAAAAATTAATATTGGTTTATTTATTATATTATGACAGAGAGATGAAAAAGATCGGCTACCGTCGCTATCAACAGTAATATTCCAAGAGGTGGACAGATTTAATAAACTTCTCACAAAAGTGCATTCATCCTTGTTCAATCTGCAGAGAGCCATAAAAGGTTTTGTAGTAATGTCAGAAGATCTAGAAGGTTTATATAAGGCCTGCATGAATAATCAGGTGAGAGATTAATTCTGTATTGACAATATATTAGTAATTATTTCTTAATCCTTTGCAGTATTGACTAAAACCATATGAACACATATGGGAGTTAGGAGCTATAGACATAATGAAGCCTTATTCCATGTGGAATATATGAATAGCTTTGCAGTCAACACAGTACAGCAAAATATGGTCATTCCATGGGAATCATGGACTGCTTTCAAGTGATGGATTGCTACCAGTGTTCGAATCATTTATAATTTTCATAATTTTATAATCTTAGCAAATTTAGATTTATATAATTTGTAAATTAGCTCATGTAACTTGATGAGTCACCTGTTTACAGAGCTTTTGCTCTACTGATTTGTAAGCATTTTATGACAATAAAGCATCTTATCTTATTAGACTAAGAAACAGAGATGCTTTCTATTTTTCAAATCTTGTTTTGTTTGTCATCACCCGTTTAGTATGATGCACTTATGCTTACTATTTTCACTACACTTGCCATTTTCAATGCTGCAGTTTTTAACTGAATATTAATATTACTTGAAGCTGGAGCCTGAGATTTGAGCTGGAATACATTACTGTCATTACTTCCTGTAACTTAACGCCTTCTTGCCAAAATCTATCCATGCTGACAATAACATTGCAAAAAACTGAACTGAATACTGCATGCTACAATCATCATTGTTGGTGCAAATGCTAGAGTTATGACCCAGAAAGCCAACCCAACTTATCAAACCAAGAATTGTTTATTGTTATCTTACTTAATATTAGCGATACAGTAGTCACAACTTACACATGCCCTAATCATATCCCTCCCTCATTAATTCAAAACTCTGATTGCTATAGATATGACAAGTTATAAAACAGATAATTTTGGCTGAAAATAATTAAAAATCTGATATGTTGTACACTCATGACTTCCTCTACTCCCTCTTATAACTTATTCTTCCATCTATATTTTGTTAATTCACTCTTTCATGTTGGTATATATAATGTTCTTTTACATGTTAGAGCTAATATAAATAACTTTAAGAACCATGCCATGACTCATCAACATGATACAAGACGAAATTCAATTCTATCAGCAATTAGCCATAATACCACACTGCATATACACATTCCTTCACCTATAATGGTATACAAATGTATAATAAGTGCTACCTTATTTAAAAGAACTAGACACAGCCAATGCATTTAAAAAAAACTTCACAAATTTTTATTTGGAAACTTTTTTATTCTATACAAGAATTTTTAATAAGTTAGTTTTATTATCAGATTTATTATTATATTTTATTTTATAAATGTTGTGTATCTCTTCTGCAAACAATATGTTGTATCTTCTGCAATCACTATGTTACTTTTGTAAATTGACGTATCCATTATCTTGTACAAGGTAGAAAGAATGAATAAATTGAATTGAATATACATTTTAGTGTAGGGTACGGTAGGTAATGCAACAGTCAGGGATAATTGTAAGGGATAAATTGGAGAAATCACCATAAAAATCTTGTAATCCTTGTTTCTTATAACTTGTTCTATAGAGATGTATTCTTCTCTGCTATGTTAGCTTCTTCTTTTCCTGGGTTGGCTAATGTACCTTTTGAATGGTGGCAGACAAACTGTGTGTCACGCAAGGATGAGTGATAAAAGTGATATAAATACTGTCATGTTAGATGCAGCATCTATTGCTATCCTGAGGGACAGCTTTGAAACAGATGATGCCATTATCTATTTTACGATAAGAATTTACATGCATTCCAGATGCATTAACTTTCTTATATAATATACCTATTTGGTTCATAAAGTTATGAGAACGTAAATATGACAATGATTTGTAATATATTGAGATAAACAATTATGATAAAGTTCATGCAGGTTGCAAGTGCAACTTTGACATTTTTCCACCATTAGTGGATAAGTGAGTATACTCTGGTGATATTCTGGTTTTTAGATTTCATCCATAGCTGGCAACTCACCTGCAAATGTATTATAATGAAAAATATAGTTAAAAATACATTTATAGAAGATGTTGAAAGTGGCCCCCAGCAGCATCAATACTGTTCATAGAAGTCCATTTGGTTGGAGTATAGCCATCTGCAGACTATTTTCATTTCTGTATCTGATGAAAAGTGTTTACCGGCCAGGAATTCCTCCATGAGAACAAACAAATGAAAGTCTGATGGTGCCAGGCCTGAACTGTATGGAGAATGCTGAAGCACCTTCCAACCAAATTTGTTGATTTTCTCACAAACAGCTGCAGCAATAATGGGGCGAGCATTGTCATGAAGAATAGTTTGTATGTGGAATAGCTAGAAAAAGTCATGTGAATGGAACACATCATATTTATAAAAAGTTATAAAATCAAGTGATAAATATTAGCTAATCCTATTTAAAGCATTTTTAAAACTATAGTGTGTTCCATTCACATGACTTTCTCTATACCTATGTATCAAATTATTGTTAGAAAACTTATTCTTCTGTCTACTTCATGCTAATCAAGATAAACGTTAGCAGAAATACTTTCTTGTAAGGAGAAGGGGAATAATGGGATATACTAGGCTAAAACAATAGTCAGATCTTTTAAAAGCTGGTTGCCATGTGGATGAAATCAGTTTCTTTGCAATGCCAGGGGTTGACAAATTCCTGGATGTGTAAAGTTAAAGTATTTTAAAACTGAAACCAGTAATAAGGAATATCTCAAAAATGGTCAATTCCATGACAAAAATGTATATGACATAAACTGTGTGTTACAACAATATCTACATATCTTGTGTAGTAAGGTTTTCTCTCTCTTACGGTTTACTAGTTGTGTAAAACCAACAAAATTCATCCAGAATAAAGAGGTCTTTGGAGGCTTTCCAGAAAATTCAAGGAACAGATTTTATTTTTCATGTACATATCTTTAATATATGGTATTTTAATCAAAATTGTTACAATCATTTTTGAGAAAATCAACATTTTCACAAATTTTTCCAAGTAAAGGGTAGTTTGGGGTAGGGAGATTTTCCTCAAAACTTTGTTTCGTATCCTTGAAAGATACTAGACTTATATACCAAGTTTGGAATTTTACAGACTTTTCTTTTTTTAGTTATCATGTTCACAGACACACGAACACATTGATACATGGATACACACATATACACACATGGACTTTTTTCTAAAAATGCTTTTTTTGGATACAGAGGACCCTATTTCCGGTGAAATCTCGGTGTTAAATTTTTGGGTGAAATGCAATATCTTTTCTATACACTATGTACATAGTACATGTAGAGAAAGCAAAAATTGATTCTGCATACATAGAGCAGTTGGAATTAAAATTAGGTTTTGTTGCTACTTTTTAATTTTTTTAGTAGGAAGGGCTCCAGCCCCTAAACCCTCCCCCACTGTGGCTAAGCTTTGCTTAATACACCCTCAAGCAGTAGAAATGCTAACCTTAGTCTAACTTACAGTAATAAGATCTGCCTCAGATCTTCAGATGTCCATTTTCAAGCAGCACCAACTAAGTAGAGAGTAGAAAAAAAAAAAACTTGTTTTTAAAGTACACTCTACTCCTTTCCCTGTTTATGAACTACATTTGTAAGTATGCAAGGAATTTCAATGAATGTAATTTTACTTTAACTTGAAATAAAATGTTAATGTCTTTCACAGATTCCAGCAATGTGGAGTGCTATAGCTTATCCCTCCATAAAAAATCTTGGAAGTTGGGTACATGATCTGGAAATGAGAATTGACTTCATTAAGGTGAGTATTTTCAGCTCTTCGTGTTAAGCAGTAATATAGTACTATCCAGAAAGTTTAGAAATTACCCACTTCTAAAGCTCATTGTGTTCACTCACACTAGAATGCAGTTAGAAATGCAGTCTTATAGAAATCTTGTTCAAAATACTTTTGCAATTCATCCTTTTGTTAAAAATCTAATATATTACATTCACATAATGTGGCAGTGTTGTGACACAAAATATGCTCTGAAAAGTTCAACAAAATATCCATAATTCCTTGAGTAAAACAAAAAAAGTGGTTAAACAAAATTGAAATTGTCTCATGTGGCAGTGAAAATAAATAAACTATGATAAATGCTGAAGACAAGAAAGCATATATCAACGGCATGAGGTGATATGGAGGGATTACATTATTTCACAAGGTAATAAAAGCAATTCCTAACAAGGATTTACAGAGGTCATCAAAATAGGAAATCAACAAATGACAAAACAAGATCTAAGTAAAAAACTGAAGAAGAAGAAGAAGAAGAAGAAGAAGAAGAAGAAGAAGAAGAAGAAGAAGAAGAAATATGAGCAGAAAGGAAGATACAGGAAAATGAGCAGAACTAAAATGCATAGTTGGATGACAGGATGGTGCTAATTTACCAACTAAAAGAACTAAATAAACTAAATTAAATTATGTAATTATGAAAATGAATGGATAAAAGAAAAGGATACTAACCCATAAACATAACAGTGAAGCTGAAACACAACTTCCTGAGATCAAGGCTGCAAATAAATTCCAAGTGTTAACCTGCAGAATGAAGAAAAAAATATGTTCCATTCACATGACTTTCTCTACAACTCTGCAACAAATTATTGTTAAAAAGCTTATTCTTCTTATGCACTTCAGGCTAATTGAGATAAACATTAGCAGAAATGGTCTTGATACTTGCTTCCTTGTAAGCAGAAGGAAAATAAGGGAATACACTAGGTAAAGTAATAGAGTCACTTCTTTTAAAAGCTGGTTGCCATGTGCTTAAAATCCATTTCAGGAGTTTACAAATTCTCATAAATTTTGAGTATTTTAAAACTGAAACCAATAACAAGGAATATCTCAGAAATGGTCAACTCCACAAAAAAAAAAAAATGTATAAGACATAAATTATGAGATTTTAACGAGATCTACAGTTTTGTGTAGTAAGTTTTTGTCTGTATCTTATGGTTTACCATTTATACAAAATTCAGCGAAGTTTATCCAGAAGAAAGAGGTCTTCAGAGCCTATTCCCAGAAAATTCAAGATATACATTTTATTTGTGATGTAAATATCATTAATATACAATATTTTAACAAAATCATTAGATTCATTTTTGAGAAAAACAAAAGTATCAAAAATTTCCATGTAAAGGGTATTTTGTGGTGGGGTGATATTCTTGCAAATCTAAACTTAAATACCAAGTTTGGTATTTAACAGTATTTTTGTTTTTGAGCTATGCTGTCCACATACATGCACACACGCATAATGCATGCACAGACATTTTTCTAAAAATGCTTTTTTGGACAAAGGTGATCTCAAAACATATTTCCAGTGAAATCTCAGTATTAAATTTTTGGGTGGAATACAATACCTTCTCTATAAACTAGATACATATTATGTGTAGAGAAAGTGAAAAACTCTGATGTGTTCCATTCACATGACTTTCTCTAGCTGTTACACAAGCAAGTTTCCTTACAAAAGATTATTCTTCTATCCACGACATGTTAATCAAGAACATTAGCAGAAACTGCCTTATTACTTGCTTCCTTGTAAGTAGAAGGGACACAACAGAATATACTAGACTAAATCAATAGTCAAATCTTTTAAAAGCTGGTCCTATGTGAAATAATTGAAGTTCTGTTCCCTTGCAGTAAAACAGGAGAGATAAAACGAAATGTCACTTCCCGTTTGAGAAAAGTTTAAGTAGTTTAAAATTGAAACCAATAACAAGATATATCTAAGAAATGGTCAGCTCTACATAAAAAAAACCTATATGACATAAATTATGTGTTTTAACTAGATCTACTATTTTTATGTAAGTTTTTGTCCATCTTTTATGGTATTACTGATATGCAAAATTCTGTAAAACTCATACAGAATAAAGAGGTCTTCATAGGTTATTACCAATAAATTCATAATATACAGTTTATTTGTGATGTAAATATCTTTAATACACAGTATTTTAATCAGAATTTAGAGCCATTTTTGAGAAAAAAAACATTTTCAAAATTTGTTTCCATGTAAAGGGTAGTTTGGTGGAGAGGATTTTCTTGAAAATAAAAGCCATAAAAGCAATTCAACTGTCAAAATAAATTGAAAACCAGTGCATATGGAAAAATTATCCAGAAAATCCTGAAGTGATTTTACACATGGGAACAGATTATTTGAAAAGGGCTTCTAGTGCAGAAATAGTTCTAGGGGAAGTGAACTGGCTCAGGGTGATTTATCCAGTTAAGATCTTTACCAGGGTTTTCACTTATCTTATGAAGATGAATGTTGAGTAACTTTAAGCTCCATGGATCCCAAGGTTATTTGAGCATCATTTCCCAGATTTCATTCATCGTCCAATATGACTTATCAAGTTAAGTAGCATTAAACTTATAAAAGAAGGAAATTATCATCTTCTTTACTAGCACATGTTGGTGTCCTTATTGTAATCCACTTAAATAAGTAGAGTGAAAAATGATAAACATGTACATTAATTCTAGGAGCATTCTTTTGCTTTATATTTTTCCAAAATACTGACTTTGTTAATTTTCTATTTTAATACCATAAAGTTGTAGTAACAAGGAAAACAAATTAGTTAGAATTAAAATATTTCTTTTTGAAATACATATAAACATATTAATTATCTTTACAAATTGCTTTTCTTTTTTCAGACTTGGGTAAAATATGGACCTCCCATTTCCTTCTGGATATCAGGAATTTTTTTCCCTCAAGGTTTCTTAACTGGTGTTCTTCAAACTCATGCTCGTAAATACAGTCTACCAATTGATAATCTTGTATTTGACTTTGAAGTGATGGAAATCATTTTGAATCAAGAAGCTATACACAAGGCTCATATAGACGCTGGAAATCATGAAGTATGCACTATTCTTTAATATTAAGCAATGATTTGTAAGCATTTTAAAGCTAATAAGATATATCATTAACTAGGGACAGCCTTCAAAAGTAAATAACAATACTGTTATACAGGGATTGGCAGTCACAAGCAAATAAACAAAACTGAACCAGAACACAATCTTTACCAACATCAGGAAAATAAAAGTTGATTTGATTTGAGTTATTTTGTCCAATTAAACAAGTACAAGATGGGATATATCAGATTTATACATATAAGTTTATAAAAATAGGAAAGAAATAGTAGAGATTGCAATTAGTTATAATCAAAGTGGACAAGATGTTCTGACACATTATTATAACTAGGAATTATTTTACATGTACTAAAATACTGTAAAGATAATGATTGAACATGAATTTCTCCAGTTTACTTTTAAATATGTTAACATTAGTCACATTTTTAATGTTGTTTGGTAAATGATTAAATAAGATGGTACCACTGTATGTGAAGCTTCCCTTAAACAAAACAGTATCGTATGAAATTACTGATAGTTGACTACTACTCCAATTATAGTGATTATATACCTGAGAATTTAGATGAAACTCTCTAAATTATTCTTAACATATAGCAACACTTCATATATAGAAATAAAATAATGATAAATTTGTAATTAATATAACAATAATCTTTAATAAAAGATCACGTATATTTTTCAAATTCAAAGGACTAGTGCTATAATCACAATTCTATTATATCATCAGCTTAATTTCTTGTTGTTTATATGTTGTTGTTTAAAAACATGAAATTAAGCTGATGATGTAATAGAATTGTGATTGCGAAACTAGTCCTTTGAATTTGAAAAAGATAAGAGAAATTTTATTACAAATTATTGTTATATTAATATTTGTATTGCTTCAATGTTATTGGCTTCATTTTTTACATATTATAAAGTGTGTAATTTTCTAAATAACTTCCAACAGTTATCTTTCACTAATTATTTAGTCATAATTCTAATAACCCTCTTTTGAATATAGTATTACACATTACTGGCTAAAATGCTACAAAATTGAGCTGAGATAGAGAATAAATTGTCTGATTTCAGCAACTTTAGGAAAGGTAGAAAGGAAGTCAACAATATATTTGTTATTAAGAGGATAGTATATAAATATTTAGCTAAGAAAGGGTCAGTTATTTTATTTAGAACAGGCGTTTGATATAATTCATAGGGAGGCACTCACTATAACTGAAACTCCAGTTGAATGGAGTGAGTACCAAGATGATTAGAGCAATACAAAATATTTATATGGAGAATAGGCTCTGAAGAAGATAAATGTAAATACAGTGACACAAGTTATGAAGAACATGGGACATAGGTAGGGGTGCAAGTTGAGCATCATATTATTTAATATGTTTATTAATGATATTTTGGAACAAATTAGTAAAGAGAATGTCAATAAATAACAGGAAATTATAGGATTATTATATGCAGATAATTTGTTAATAGGGTTTATATTGGGAGATTATCGAGAGCTTTAAAGGTGATTAGAAGACTTTTTTAAACCTTGGAGGTTAAAGATAAAACTATAAAAAGTCTAGGATTATGATCTTCAAAAAGGCTATCAATTGAAACAGGAAGAAAAATGAAGTATGAAAGGACAAGAGATAGTCATAATAAGGGAAGTTGGGTATTGGGGGTTCACTAAATATTAATGGAAGATGGCCTGACCAAAAGACAACAATATTAGCAAAAGTTAAGCTTGCCATAAAGGGGATGAGAGAATGTTTATATAAAGTATCAGGGATGCATATCAAGTGGTTAGAGAAAGCTTATACGGCAAGAGGAATCCAAAATATTATATGAGATAAAGCTTTGGGGTTAGGATGAAGGATGGTTAGAGGTTGATCTAATAGGTACATAGAAGTTTTTGTCAGTTAATTATGGATTTACCAGTTGCATCATCAAAGGGGTTAGCATTGTTGGAGCTGGGTAGAACAGTGTGTAAAGGTTTAATAATTGAAAGATTGATAAAGTTTTGGCAAGGTTAGATCATTTGAAGAATGAAATATTGTAAAAGAAAGTATAATTATGCAGGAGAAAGCAATAATGATTGATAATTGAGCTTTATCATTACAGGGGATTATAGAGGAAATTGCCATGGGGAATTTATGGATGGAGAAAGGATTGCTAGAGGGAGAGTTTTGGAAACAGACCAGACAAACAGTAGAGGATATCAATATACAAGATATTTTTAACAGATTAGGATTAAGTGAACGTAGTATTATTACACAGGCAAATTGAAACAAACTGGAAGAGGAAAAAATGTATTGAAGTTTGCAATAAATTAGGAGGGAGGGGTGAACATTGATTAGATCTGGAGTAGTAAAATTAAGGGTATGCAAAGTAAAGTTGCTAGTAAATGCCTATTATGTGGGAAAGCAGAAAATGGCCTACATTTTATTTTAGATTTTGGACAAACGAAATTATGGAAGCCCATCTGGGTAGTGTGGGGGTAGCGTATCTATCTCACATTCAACAGGCCAAGTTCGAATCTCACTTAGGGTGAGTTACCCAGATTTTTTTTTTTTGGGGGATGGGGGTTTCCGTATCTGAGATGATCAATGTCTAGTAAGTTTAAGCTCCATGGACCCCAAGATCATTTGAACATCATTTCACGAATTTCATTCATCATTTGATATAACCAACCAGGCTAAAGGATGTTAAGCTGCATAAAAATAAAATTATGGAGGGAGCAATGGACACCAGCTAGGTGGCTATTATTACTAAATAAATAATTAAAATAAGAATTTTGAAATCTAGGAATAAAGGAGAGATTTGGAAGTAGGAAGAATTATTAAAAGACCAAAAAAAGTAAAAGAGGAATCTTGAAATTCATAGTCTGGTTAAAGATACTTATCTATATAATTTGTATATTTAAATAAAAGCTAGTACAAAAAGTAAGGTAAATGAACTTGTGTATAATATATTGATAATCCTGGTTTTACTTATGTTTATCCAATTATTCCAATATTTACATTTATGTTGAAAAAGTCCCTGAAATTGTTTATTTTCTCTTTAATGTGTTCAAAAGTAAAGGGTATTTCATTTTTAGGTGTTGGTAATGATGACACTTCAGTTCAATTTTCATGCTAATAATGATTGTTGTCTTTGCCTGGCAACTAGTTGTTGTGTATGCATGTTCATTTATTGAATTACATAAGTTGGCAATGGAACACGTTTGAAAATGAAGTTTTGTGTTTAGTTAAATTAATCTCCCTCAGAGACATTGAAAATTATGGAAGAAGTTTATGGTGAAGCAGCAATGAAGAAAACTCTGGTGTATGAATGGCATAAATGTTTCAGTCAAGATTTTTTAATGCAGAAGAAATTACTATACATGCGACAAGGCACTATGACAGGTATCTGTAAATGGCTTTCAGGAGTTCTCTCAGTCTCTTTACATGTGGTGGCAGAAGTGTGTCACTGCAGAAGGGAACTATTTTGAAGGAAATTTTGTGTATATTGCTTTATGGCGACTTATTTCTGTGTTATTTACACATTCTGAGAAATTTTTGAATCTAGTGTATAAAGAAAAGAAACAATTAAATGATGTAACGTCAATTGAAGTTTGACTGGTTCCCTATGGTGAATGTCAGTTTCTCCAAGTTTATTTCTTTTTTGTTAATTTTTGCTGCATTTAACTTCAACATAAAGAAAAGAGTTTAAAATACACATGATTATGCTTAGGAGAAGGGAATTCGGTAATGATGTAAGTAAATGTGAAACAAAATGCTTAATAAGATTAACATGAGAATATGTTTATTGGGAATGCATATTTATAAATGTGCAAAAGCCAACATGAAATATAATTTATAAAATGGTGGATAGGCATTAGATGAATAACAAAACAGAGATGAAATATCTGTGCTATAAAACTGTAAACTATAGGAGAAGACATCAGATCCCCCTTAAAAACCATTCTTAAGTATTTTCTTTTTCCAACAGGTTCCAGAGGCGTATCAAGAGCTTGTTGCACCAATAGATGGAGTACTTATTCATGGGTTATTCTTGGATGCTGCAAGCTGGAATATGAAGGATATGGTTCTTGCAGAATCACATCCTGGTACAAAATAGTTAAATATTTTATTATTATGGCCAGAGGCACATTCTGATGCCAAGCTGCAGGCTAGCTTTTATGTGGCAAATTATGCTCACATTTTTGTTTCAGATTTATTAAACATTATCTATACCTAACAATGTAAATACTTTTAATAAAATTTAACACATACAGTTTAAAACAAAATAATAATAATAATAATAATAATATTATTATTATTATTATTATTATTAAGAAGAAAATATGACAAATGTAATTACTCATTAACCAACCTTTAAATTGAAAAAATTATCTTATTTTTGAAGTGGATAGCTTCTGATTTTGTATCTGTTAGGCAAATTAAGGATCTCTTATCTTCAGTAATAAAAATCACTAGATTGGCTATATTAACATGTATTAGAAACTGCTTCAGCTGTCCTCAAGACTTGTTGGTTATGCTTTGTATGGCAAGAGAGAAAACGAGGGATTTGTAGTAATGACTTAATTTCTTCCCATTAGGAATGTGCACATTGGTCAGTCATGCTACTCCCACCTGAGAAGACAGGCTACAATACATTGTTCAAGTTTTATCATAAGGAGTGCATTTTATGCCATAACAATAAGCTATAACAGATTCGGAATAAATTCTTTGTTATTTATAAATTTAATTGAAAGTCTTTCTTCACAAATAATTTATGGGCTTTGCAGCTAGCCTAGCTAGCCCACAGAATATGCCCCTGATTATGGTACATTTCTAAAATTATTACCAGGTTATAAATCAAAGTGATCCAAACCACTGATCTAAGCCATGAAAGAGCTTACTATAGTAGAGTAAAAACTACAACATTTAAGTTTAATATTTGACAATGAATTAGTAAAATATGGTATACACATTTTGCTGTATATCCTTCTTGGCATTATTCTTGATGGAATAATCTGGCAATACTTTTATATGGAATGGTCTGAATACTTACAATTTTACATTGGACTTCTGAAACCATTTTATGTAAAGCCAACTGTGTTAAAATGTTTTTCCATCATTCAAAATAATAGTTATTAATTGGAAACAGAACTATACATCTTGATATCCTGGTGAAAATGGGCCACAGAAAATGTGTAAAATTGGTAAACAGAGAAGAGATGAGATGGCATTTGAACATTGCATAGCTGTATGTGTGACAAATGAAAGTACATCCCAAGAAATGCTGAAAATGATCTTCCTCAAATTTTAAGCACAGTTTCACATGACATTGCAAGTTGGTGAATGTGGTTGCCAGGATCTCGGGTGTCATTGTCTGGATTTCACTACAGATTTTCTGCCATAATTCATTGAACGTGCATGGTTTTCCTGTTTAAGATTGTCACCCTCCATGGTGTAATGGTTACCATGCTGACTTCATATACCCAAGGTCATGGGTTCAAACCTGGCAAAGGACAATGGATTTTTTCGGGTGTTAAAATCCTTAGCATGGCTTCCTTCGGAAGAGAAGTAAAGCCATTGGTCCCGTGTCAAGATTTATGGCAAGTAAAAGAACCTCAAGCCTGATAGAGAGGCCTCTGAGCAAAACTAAGCGGTCTTTCATGCCCAATATAGAATGGGATGCTGAGAACCACAGCAGTTAAAGAGTGTCCATAAATAACACACCATTATATTTTTTGTTTAAGATTGCCTTAAGTGAGGTGGGGTACATTCAGTGACCTTGAGGGTCATAGTATTTATGAAATATGACTGCCAGGGAAAAATAATTCCATCTCAATCATACTCACTCTATGACTGAGTAGTTCATTTAGGACAATCATTTAGTGACAATGTCTAGAGCAATAATGTGGTATTCTACCCCAAAAAATGCTCAGGAATGGTGTAATACTGGAAGTTTGAGCACACAAAATGTTTATAACCTGCATATGTTCAAGACAAATGATAGTGGTCAAGGTTAAACAGTTCTGGATGTAAACTTATTTACAATACCTAATAATTGCAGAATAAGCAGAGTACTGCTTATTCTGCAATTATTTAAATAAAAGATATGGAGCATTAATAATTATCTCTCTTTGAAATTATTTTGTTTGTTAACGACGCTGTCAAGTATGAGCATCATATTAGCATCACAGTGTGTGAGAATTTCCTCCTCTAGGAGTTCTCTAACATGCCAATAAATCTACTGACATGCACACTTAAACCATCAGCCTGGGCCAGGTTTAAACCCACGACCATGAATAACCAAGTGAGCTACCCAGACTAAAAATTCTCTCTTTTGCTATAATTTTAATTATACACTTCATTGGTGCTAGCTTTGTATCTTATACTAAGATTATATTAGCATGTTTTATTGTTTTATTTTGTAGGAATTTATTGTTGATTTTAGTATAGTTTTCCCAGGCTTTATTTTCCTTGAATTATTATGTATATTTTGCTGTTGCTTGACTAAGATTTTCTTCTAATGTATATTATTAGGATAGCTGAAAATAATATATTTGTTTTGCTTGCAGGTGAAATGAATCCTCCAATGCCAGTATTATGTTTAACACCAACTACCAAAGTATTCTCTGAGGGTATCAGATACATGTGTCCACTCTATAAGACTGGAGTTAGAGCTGGTGTGCTATCAACTACAGGGCACAGCACCAACTTTGTTATGACAGTAGAACTTCCAAGCATTCAAGAACAGAGTTTTTGGATTTTAATGGGAACAGCACTACTTATGCAAGCTACAGATTAAAAGTTTTATCACACTTTTTGAACTATGGATGTACTATTTATACATATAAGTAGCATTGTAATGGCATGAATATCTTTACTGCTCCCTTCAGTGGTTGCTTATGGTTTGCTTTTAAACTTTTAGTTAGTATTTAACACTATTTTTCTGTCAAAGTGTTTTAAATAAATGAATATAACACTGTACAGTATAGCTTTATAGCATTTAACACAAAACACCATCTGATCATCCCATGAGTGCCTATGAATGTGTGTGTTTACACGAGTGTAATGCATTGTAAAATTATTAAAACCCAGTGATTGACTACAACTCAGCTTGTAATATAAAGACCATAAAGTGTCTTTCAATCAAGCATAAATTAAAAGAAACTGTAGAAAAATACAATTTAAAAACAGTTTTATAAGGAAAAAGTTTAAAATAGAGTTATATAGAATCTTCACATTTATTCAGCCTTTGCCACATCATTTGTTCGAGCATTATGTTAATACTAGGTAGTGAGTATCATGCATTGCCTCTTGCAGAGGACTAGCAAATGATGAGTAGAAGAGGTAGATGTCAACATTTCAAGGTCACCTTAGTGAAATGGGACTTGTATCATGCCTTTCCAATATTTACATTTGGAATATTCACTTGCAACTCGTTAACCTGCAATTGCAGCATTTATGCTGATAGGTGACACAAATAATTGGACGGTTATGATAAGAGGGCTTAAATGTTTCAATTTGCACATTAAAATAATGCTTGTATATACTCTTTACAGTAGTAATTGAAAACTTACCTACACAGAATAAATTAAGAAAACATAAATATTAAAGAATGCACAAAATGTCCTGGTGAAAAACAGTTCTGCACTGCCCAGTAAATTAATCTGTTTACAAAGTCAGCAATGCATACAGTCCAAGCTGCAATTCTTCATTTCCCTTTGATACAAGGGGCTCGCTGAACTAATAATGATGCCATGCATTTAAACCCATTGGTGCTAAAGGCAGAATAAAACTGAAGGCCCAGCATAAACTAAAAAGAAAGTGAACTTATATAGAATGGACACATTCTACTGCACCATAGAAAAAATTTTTCATCTATCAGAGGCACATAGGTTTTCACAGTAATATAGCAAGTAGTGTCACTGATAAAAAGTTTACCTGAATAAGTAGTATGTGTTAAGTGTAGGATGGAAACGTATCTTTTAATTGATCAATATTGCTTGTTTTCTTAATTTGCTTTTACTAATTTACAAAAAAAAAACAAAATACTGCTATGCTCAACATGATTATGTAAAATAATATCCAATGCTAATAGGTAGATAACTAAATGAAGACTAAAATGTTCTGAAACGGTATTATAATTAAAGAAACAAGCTAACAAATGCTTACTTGTATTTCAGCTTTCTTGTAATGTACCCCTATGATCACCCTCTGAATAATCTGTTATATTATAGTGGCATGGAAGCATGAACACACCAGCAATACCAATTATGACTTAGTTACTGAAAATTATACAAATTTATGATTATGAGTGTCATTTGATTCATTCATTTCACATTATACAAATTTTAATTTACCAGATAATTACAGTTTATTATTAAA
Organism: Hymenopus coronatus; assembly: GCA_030762935.1. Classification (NCBI taxonomy): domain Eukaryota; kingdom Metazoa; phylum Arthropoda; class Insecta; order Mantodea; family Hymenopodidae; genus Hymenopus; species Hymenopus coronatus. The sequence continues at coordinate 92,976,624 of CM060898.1, forward strand.
TATAGAATATAGCTGCAGTAAAGCCCTGTTGTAACAGTTCCCTTTACAATGCTATCCTGCATACAGCATCGATTTTGAAATCCTTGTTTTTCATTTTATTTGATTAATACATTTTATTATTCAATACAAAGTGTATCATAAGTAATGCTACAATGATTTAAGGTGTACAATAACAGAAACAAAAACTTCCAGCAAACATGTGTCTGCAAATAAGCTGTATTCAAGATTTATTATTGCAAATATGTGGTTATGAACCAGCCCTGAAAATAGAGTAATTTAAAGTAAAGCAGGAGAGTAATTTAGGCTAGTGTAGGTAAAATAGAGTATTTTGGTAAGATTAGTAAAGGGGAATAAATGAATATAATTGAGTAATTTAAGGTATGGTAAAGAAGTAGAATAATTTACGATGAGGTACACAAAGTAGAGTAATAAGTAATGAGTTATGAGTCCCGATTCCCGACATGGGACTCGCAGATCACGACTCATGATTATGAGTCATTACTTACATTTCATGACTCCCGACTACCTACTCCAGACACATGACTTCTGGTTGATGACTCATAATTCCTGGCTCTTGACTCCAGGCTCATACTCCTTGCCTCATGCCCTGGTCCATAACTCATGACTAATTACTGCTGACCCCTAAATCACTGACTCATGACACCTGCTTCTAATTATAACTCTTACCCTGACTTTCTCTCCACTCTCTCACACAGTCACACTCTCACACTCTGACTCCCTATGCATGACTTAGGAATTCTGACCCCTGAACCATGACCCATTACACTGATTCTATCTCTCTTACTCTCACACACTCTGACTCCAGATGAATGATTCCTTACTCCTGGCCCCAGATCGATGGCACCAGGCCCATAACCCTTGTTTCCTGATTCCTGCGACCATTGACTCATGACACATGAATCACAACTGGACTCACGAGTCTTGACCTCAACTGTAGTCTCAAAACCCTCAACATTAAATTTTTTATTTTTATATTTGGGATTAAAAATTTTCTTTTAAGGGTTTAGTTAAGTGTTAAAGTTAATAATACCTTTAAATTGATTTTTATTATTCTCATTTTTTTCTATTATATTAATTCTATTTAATGACTCATGGCACATGGCACATGCTGATCCCATAACTTCTGACTCCTAACTCATGATTAATGCCTCATGACATATGACTAACTCTCTTGTTTACAGTGACTCTCTCTCACTCTCACACATTCTGACTCCTGATGTATGAGTTCTGACTCCATACAAATGATTCCTGATCCCCAGCCCCATTCCAATGACCCACATTTCTGATTACAATTAATTTGCTTCTTACTTAATTTCAACTAAATAAGGATATTTATTTATCTGGTCGAAACTGATTACAATCAATTTGCTTCTTACTTAATTTCAACTAAATAAGGATATTTATTTATTTATCTTCCTATCAGGTCGCGATGCTGGACATTCGACTCTCGCTTCCCCACCTGAGACTCACAATACAGTCTCATGACTCCTGCCTAATTATGATTTCTGGCTCATGAATCATGACGTCTCATGACTCTTGGCCAATGACACATGACTCATGAATTATGCACATCGATCATGACGGCTGACCCTATGACTTCAGACTCCTAGCTCATGATTAGTGCTAATGGCACGTGATTCACTTCTACTCTGACTCTCATTCTTACATAATCATATTCTCTGAGGCATGAGTCATGAATTCTGATTTCTGTCTCCTCACCCTGACTCATGGCCAATACCCCATGAGTAAATTTACATGACACATGGCTAATGAATGCCACATGAACCATGACTGCTGGCTCTTAACTGATGATTAGTGCTTCATGACACATGACTGTAACTGATACTTCTCCTCTGACTCTCATAATCTCTCTCGCTCACATATTCTGACTCCTAACATACAGTTTTGACTCATTACTCTCACTCTCATACACTGTCTCAAAGTCTCACACACTCTGACCCCTGTCTGTTGGCTCCTGACGAATGACTCCTGAATCCTGGCCCCATGCCCATGGCACCTAGCTCCTAACCTATGTTACATGAATCACTGGTCACAAGCTACAATTCTCGACTCATGACTCAGTATTCTTGAGTATCAATTCTCAACTCACGACTCTCAAGCACTGACTCTTGACTCAAAACCTCCGACTATTGACCCACAACTCACCACTCGCGACTAACAAATCCCAATTCTCAATTATTGATTCCGATTCTCATCTCACGACACTTGCTCCTCGGCACTCTACCCACAGCTCCAAGCTCCTGACTCCCGAAGCAGGTGTCATGACTCCTGGTTAAAGAGTCATGATTTCTTGCTCATGACTCCTGACCCCCTGGCCAATGACTCAAGTCACATGACGTATAGTACATGAGTCATGACTGCTGACCCCATAACTTCTGACTCCTAACTCATGATTAGTGGCTAACTTTCTATTCTACTCTGACTCTCTCTCAATCTCACTCTCACACAATCTAACTTCTGATGAAAGTCTCCTGACTCCCAGTCCCATACTTGTGACAGCTAGCCAATGACCCATGTTTACTGAGTGATGTATCAAGAACCTCATCTCAACTCACGACTAAACTTTTGAATCTTGCCTCCTGACTCCCGACCCATCACATCACTACTGGCTGATTATAGATGATTCTTAGGTCATGACTCCTGACTCCTGGCCCCTAGACCCTGGCCAATCACCCTAACTCAGCACACATGACATATGACTTTCCTGAAACATGGATCATGAGTGCCCTCTCGACTCATGACTTTCAACTCTCGACACTCAACCCATGACTTCCAACTCCCGGCTAATTACTCACGATTCCTGGCTCATGACTACCAACACCACCACTATTTTAATTGGTTTTCATTTTATGTACACTGTGTTGATAAAAATAGTCATAAGCCAAACTTTCATATTCAAATGCAATTGACATTTGAAAGAAAAACTAATGTATAACAATGGACAGGATTGCAGGAATCAAACACTAAATTTATCACATTTTTGATTAGTTAATATGGTTTAATTGTTGGATATATAGCATGCAGGCTACATGTGAATGTTTACTTTTAAAATGCATTAAAGAAGTTTTAAGGACTTAGGGTGAACCCATAAGAATGTAGTTGGAGGCTTTTTGGAATATCATGCATATTCAGGTTCAGCATGTTTTTAGGTGAAGGTTTTGTCATCAAGCTCCTATACACTCATAAATTTTGAAATGGTAGCAAGTGGATCGTGGCTGCAATGTCACCCCTACACCTGCATAAGTTGAAACCTGATCACCCTGCAGAATGATTTAGACTTCTCTAACCATTTATTGGTACTAATGGAAGGTAAAGAAAATCTGTCAGAAAATACAATTTTTAATGATGAGGTAACACTCCATGTTAGTGGAAAAGTGAACAAGCATAATGTTAGTATTTAGGGGAGCCAGAATCTATATATACCATTTTGGAAGTTGAAAGGATTCCCCTAAAGTGAATGTTTTTTGTGCTGTATCAAAATGTCAAGTTTATGGCACATTTTTCTTTCAAGAGGCCACTGATGATGATGATTGTTAGTGTTTAAGGTCGCTAAACTACAAGGTCATCAGCGCCCTTATCAAACAAATCATGGCAAAAGCCAGAGATAAAGTTCAATAAGAAATATTATAAATAAGAAGGAAAGATAAATCTAAAAATCAATGTATAAAAGTAATCATGGAAAAAGCCATATTGGTGATTTAAGAAAAAAAATAAAAAATTTTCAAAACTAATACAAAAACAAGAGTAAAAACAACTAAATCTGCAATTTGAAGGTAACTTTTGATAAAAATGTAAAAATCTTAGCTACCACTCAATTATCGTCCATCAGGACTTCTGCAAGACTGACCGGCAGTTGCACTGATTCCCAACTTATCTTGAGAAGGTCACTGAATGGTTATTTACACAATTGGAAGAAGAAGGCAATAAGATGGAGCACCTTCTCACTGGCATTTGCATGTTCAGGAACATCTGAACGAGGGGCTTCCATGAAGATATGCTGAAAATAATATCTTCTACAAGTGACCGCCAAGGTCACCTTACTCGACAGTCTGTGACTTCTTTGTATGGCGTTACATAAAGGATTGCATCTATGTATCCCATTGCCTCAAAACCTGCAAGACCTGCATACTTCATATCACTGCTGTCATCAAGTCCATTTCATCATATATTTTGGAGCATGTGTGGTGTGAATGGGAATATTGCCTTGATGTCTGCAGCGTCATTTGTGGGGCCCACGTTCAATATCTAAAGGACAAAATATTTGAGTTCTGTTTTCAAATGTTACCAACTTCACCCAAATACCACGATCCAAAGTGACATAATACTAGTTCAAAATATGACAGTATTTTTTATGGAGCACTGTATTTTAGTTATACTTGATCTACACAATAATGAACGAATAAATTGTGTTGAAAGAATTCAATAAACATAATTTGCAATGCATACTCTGGCTTAGGGAACCAGATACCAAAATGAAAAATTACAGATTTTATTTATTTTTTTCATATCTTTATAAAAGTTTTGTTAATGACACATTCATCCAAATCTGCACATTTTTCCACTTACATTGTCATTTTTACCACATCACCCCACTAGAAATTCCATTCCATAAATCTGTCCAACCATCCATTTGATGCTTTAAAGCCTATCCAACTTAGTCTTAAAGTAATTACTGATGCCTTTTCCTACGTAGCTACAGGAAATCTGGCAGATCATACTCATTCTAACTATTCATCAATATTATTTTCTGTCAACTCGAATGATCAATGTTTCATTCTCTTTTGGAAAAAAATTTCTTTTCAGCTGCCATTTGATTTAGAAAAAAAACACACGTTTTTGATGCACACAAACAAAACACTTTGTGAGCATATAGAGATCCTAAAAGTCTGTTCTAATGTTGACAATAATAGTAGGGTCACATGTGTGATCATAGTGAACAAAGATGGTCAAAATTTTGAACATTTGAATCAGTATGGGTCTTTTGTTATGACCAATAAGATTGCTAGGAATGGATACAGCATGAATGTGCCACGGCCAGCATTTGGAAGTAACTTTGTCAAAGTGATACATAATATATAATGTAGAAAAGCAACTGTTAAAACATCTATTCCAATGTATATAATTTAGAATAAACTGTAAAAAGAATATGATCATTTATTTGAATTAATTAAACTATTTTTTAAGTTAGGGATATAAGTATTTTTTATTTGATTATAAAAATATTAAATATTTCTTTGTTAATAATGCTGACAATTGCAAGGATATCATTGCCACTGGTGTGCCAGAATTTCATCCACAGGAGTTCTTTAACATGCCAATAAATCTACTGACATGGGGCTGATCATTTATTTGGATATTCTGTACAGTTGAAAGTCATTTGTGGGATTAATGAAAAATTAAACTGAGTTTTATTTATGGATGCTCTTTAACTGCTGTGGTTCTCAGGGTCACATTCTATATTGTGTATGAAAGAACATTTAATTTTGGCCAGAAGCTTCTTTATCAGGCTTGAGATCCTTTTACGTGTATTAATTTTCTACAACATGGGACCACTGGCTTTACTTCCTTAAAAAGGAAGCCATGCTAAGGATTTTTATGCCTGCAAAAAATCCATTGCCCTCCGCCTAGTTTGAGCCTGTGACCTTGGGAACCATAGCTAAGCATATTACCCCATGACCATGGAGGATAATGGAATTCATGAATCAAACCTTGCAATATGCAGAGTATATCATGTTTAATAGTGCAAACTGAAATGGTTGAAAGTATATAACAGAAGCAAAAATCTTGCAGCAAACAAACCGTGCGCGAGATATATTACTGCAAATATATGAGGGAGCAATTGAACTCTTTAAGAAACCTCTTCGTAATTATTACAAATGAATTTGAAAAGTAGATTTTTCATTTGTTTACATAGATGAAATGGATGTCCACATGCTTACCCTAAATTACTCACCTTTACCTATATTACCCAAATGTACATTGGGCGCAAAGCTTCTGGAATTGTGACCCTCACCACCAACCCAGCTGCTGAGACTCGCTTACTCGGATTTGCAATATGAGACCTTTGCAACTGCTTACTTGCAATCACAGCGAGCAAAACATTATACAGTCTGCATTGAAAGTGTTCCACAACTATTTATAATTTGAAAGAAGGCAGTAAATTGTATTTTCTTTTTGCGACATTAGTAATTGTGGCTGCTACATTTTCAAAGTCAAGTGGCAAGGTATTACATGGAGTAGAGAAATAATTGCAAATATCCTCAACTTCATGAAACAAAAGGCACATATGAAGGAAGAAAATACATGTTCACCAGAGTTCCCAAAAGCCCATTCTCAAAAATCGAGACACTATTGCAATGTTTACTCTGGTAACATCGCACTTGATAATCGCTGATCATGGTTCCCATAATTTGTTATGCCACAAAACAGAATACCATACTCAAGTGGACACAAGGTCCAATCTCACTTACGGTGACTTACTCGGATAATCGGTTTTTCAAGATTTTTCCTTATGGTGAAAAGACGAATGTCAAGTAACTTTATGCTCCATGGGGACCAAGATTGTTTCACCTATTTAATTCATCATCCAATATGATCAACCACATTAAATGACACACATATTCTTTATATATATATATATATATATATATATATATATATATATATATATATATATATATATATATATATATATATACAGGGTTACTACAAAAGAAATAGACAACTTCAACTGCTTGTAAAACAAAACTATTAGAGATAGCAACCTAATTATTTTGGAGGTATGTTGAGAAACTCTCAAAGTTTCGTTTGTTACTATTGGTAACGCAGACAATTGACATTGTTTTTACGTTAGGCTATTTATAGTGTGGTATTTGTAGGGGAAAAAAAATACCTTGCTTCCTAGCTCTCATCTAGATTTTCACCTGTCCAGATCTGTTGCACCAGTTGTACTCTACTTTACCTACCTTAAAAAAAATAAAACATAGCAATCGGAAGTGTTAATACTGTGGCATTAACTCCACCACTCTGTTCACATCAATATCACAGTATGCCTAGTACACATGATATTGGTTCTGGTGCTTATGCAAGTAGTGCAAGCCAAAATGGATGGACAAAAGAGTTTTGGCTGTTCTAACTTCTTTCGTATTAGTTGTGCGAAATTAACTAGTATGTAAATGCTAGACGGAAGTGCTATAAAGTGCCTTGGAAATGAAAGTGAAAATAGTCTTATCAATGATGCATTAAGTGAAGAATTAGTAAAAGAAGACAAGGAGTTTTAAAGGCTCTGAATAACATGGATGAGGCTGTTAACAAATGTGTGTACATATTGTGAAATACATTCTTAAACAGAAAGAGATTATGATCTGTGAACTTTGTGATAAAGTTACAGTTTTAAGTCAACATATTGAATTGTTGGAAAACTGCATCAAGGACCCCATTCTACCCAATAAGGTTGGGATAAACAAGACAACTGATGCACCAGATAATTCACAGGTACTTAGTATCAAGAATGCTAGGAAAAATCCAAGTAAGTTTAAGAATGAACACAAAGTGACTAATAGTTGTGTCTGGAGTCAGGAGTTGCGAGTCAAGTGTCATGGGTTGAGAGTCATGAGTTAAGTTTTGAGTGTCAAGACCCATGGTTCAAGAAACTGGGCCATTGGCTAGGTCACACGGGCATGGGTGGGATTCAGAAATCAATTTGTGAGAGTGAAAATCATGAAATCAGCTTCAGAATTCATGCATCAGTGAGAGAGAGTATGACTGTGTGTGAGAGTGAGTGAGAGAGGGTCAGAGCCATGAGTCAGTGAGAGAGAGTGTGTGGCTGTATGAGTGAGTGAGCTAGTGAGTGAGAGAAAGAGGGTCAGTCATGAGTCATGCATCAGGAGTCAGTGAGAGAGAGTGTGCCACTGTGTGTGAGAGTGAGTGAGAGTCATGGTCAGGAGTCAGAATTCATGTTTCATGTGTCAGGAGTTAAGAGTGTGTGAGAGTGAGGGTTGGAATATAAGTAAGAGTTAGAGTCACGAGTCATGAGGAACTAATCATGATTTAGGAGTCAGAAGTCAAGGGATCAGCAGTCATGACTCATGTGCTGTTGGTCATGAGTCATGTAGCTTGAGTCATGGGTCATTGGCCAGGAGCCAGGGGTCATGAGTGAAGAGTCATGAGACCTGCATCGAGAGGAGGGAGCCATGAGTGGTGGGTTGTGAGTCGAATGTTGATGGTCGAGAGTCCTGCATCCGTGGTCGAGTGTTGAAAGTGGAGTATTGTTACACACATTTTAAGACCTTTATTTAATATATTAAGCTCTGCTTTGCTGAAAGTTTGTTTTGATTGGTCGACTATTTTTTGGTTATTGGATTTTGGTTTTTTGAGGATAGGATGTCGGGAATTTTGTTTCCAATGCAAATTTTCAAGTTTTTTCTTTAGATTCAAATTTTTTGCACTTATTTTAGCACTGATTATTCATTTAATATTACTATTGTGTGTTAAGCATTGTCTGTAAAGCTAGCATTTCTAGTATCTATGCACTTATATTACCTTCATGTTGAGGATAGAGTGGAAGGCTAGCATTGTCTAGGTCCCATTCATTTATCTTATAGGATACAAAATCATTTTGAATAAATCATATTTCATTTAGCAAGAGATAAGTTTGTACCATTTTCTGCCATGAATATCTGTGGTTAGGATTTATAAATGCTGAAATGGTTGTGTCCTCATGAAGCAATGCTGTGTAAGCATGATCTTAACTATAAAGACTCCAATAACTAGGTCATGGAGAGTCCTTATATCTGAGTTACTGACACTGTCAGATGCACTTTGGAGCGATATTGACAAAAAGTATCAACTTCAAGAACATCAGAATGTTTCAGGTAAGTTACACCTGGTCCTGGAAAGCTTGAGCTAATGCTTGGAAGGTTACATAGTTGGGTGTTTTTAGCCTTATATGACAGTTTAAGGTATCCCGGTGATACTTGAGTGGCCTCTCTTGAGTTCTTGCTGTTAGGCTCTTCAAGCCCTTTGCATCTCATAAGCTGGGCCTCACTCAAATCCAATGGTCCAGGTAAATTAGACCACCATCCAAGCATGTTCCTGCAGGACAACCATAGAATCCATAAATGAAGGGTAGTTCAGCACTGATTTGATGGGTCTCGCTCTCGCTCTCTCTCGTCATCTGGTTTAAACCCACAGAAATAAAGCACACTTAGAAATTCCTGCCTTCCAGGATGTCTGCCAAGTTATGGGACATGGTTGAAGATGCATGGGATTCCCTCACACAAAGACCACATTATTTTCACTAGCTGATAAGTATCCATGTCAAGACAAAGAAAGTTTTAAAGCATTAAGGATATTGGACGGGTATTGCTTATTTGCTCTATTTATGTTTTTTAACAGAGATAGAAATATTTCTCAAATGAAAATACTTATTTTTAGTCTGTAGAGAATGGATCTTAAAGTAGCCATAATATGCATTTTAAAGCTAAACCATTGGAACTCTCACTTTTATTGAAAAATTCACTATTTACTTAGTTGTCAGTCATGCAAACAACGAAAAAATCAAACTTAATAACTGAAGAAACTGTGATTTGATCCCATGCAATCTGCAAGGACATTTTGACATCTGTTGTTTTTTATACGCTTCCATACCAGAAAGCAGTCCCTCACTATATTCCATTTAATCTGTGCTAACCCAGCACTTATCCACACTCCTGGTTTTCATTGAGAAAGTGGTAAAAATGACAGACAAATTTTATCTCCGAGGACGATATTTGTCAATACAGTAGGTGCTCATGTGATTTTAAAGCACATTATCACTTGTAGGAGCCTACCTGCGACTTCAGCTATGTTCGGGAGCATGAAGTGATCTTTGACTTTGACAAGCAGCCAAACATGATTTGACAGGGTATACATTATTTCCCTATTGTATAATTACATACAATAAATAGGATGAATACCAAAATTGATAGAAACCTTAACATTGTATTTTCTTATATAATTACAAAAAATTACATCCAATATATTACATATTTCTGCTAACACATTACATTATGGAGGATATAAAAGTGACACATGCCTAATGAAATTATATGACACAAAGTTTTATATAAGACCACACCCACACACTTATACTCTCAGTACTGTCCAACAGGCCTCCAAGAGGCATACTGAAAGTTGTGAGCAACTCTCTGTATTAATTCAAATAATGTAACAGAAATGAAATATAGACCTTACTCCACATGCTGATATATTGTGACAGCATTTACCTCTATCATGTGACCACAGGCAGTATTTCCAAAATGGCAGAAATCAATATTTTGTTTCAACAGCATGCTGCATTGGCTTCCTTGTCCAAGAGGAAAAATCTGCTGCTGAAATTCACCTCAAATTTCAACTTACCTATAGAGATGGCTGCTAGCTTGGAGATGGGTGAAACATTTCAAAGATAGAAACATGAATATTCAAGATGAGCCTTCTAGTAGTAGCCCTCAAACTGTTTTCAAGGAAAGCAACAAGGAAGAAGTTGACGAGCTCATTAGAGAAGATAGGCATGTCACTGTGGATGAAATCACTGCAAATCTTAGAGAAGCACATAGTGCTGTGCAAGAATTAACTTAGATTATTGAAAAGTTTGTGCCCATTGGATCCCATTACCCAAAGCCTTCCTTAGAGATTTCAAAGTTCAGGTGATTTTTTGATGAGTATTGTGACAGGCAATGAAAGCTGACTCCATTATTACAAGCGTGAAACAAAATGCCAGAGTATTGATGGTCATCACTTTGAGTATATTCGGATTGAAGTGGGTCAGTATCTTCAGGGAGCTGGAATGGAGTTCTAAGGTAACGTATTTTCAAACTTGCAGAAAGATGTCTGCAAAGAAATTGAGCTATATTAAAAGGTGACAAAAAAGTATGTAGGCCAAGATGATATACTTGGTTTTTCCAACATCTAAAGATTAAGATTTTTAAAAAATGTTGCTCACAACAGTATGTGTTCAGATTAACCCTCATATTAACTAGGTTTTGATTTGTTTACATTACTTCTTGCATTAACAAAAATATTGTTTTGTATAAACAATTCATTTTATGTCCAGTATACTAATTAAGATCCAAGAGTAGTTTTGTAAATATTTATGTAAATTTCTGTTGGTTAACGCATATAGAGAAATACATGGAGGGTGGCTGTGCAAATGATTTTGGAAAATAGGGAGTGCCATATGGAATGGATATGTGGCTTTTAAAAGCAAAATCTACTTCATATGAACATAACAGTTGCAATAATTAAAAACTCTATTACTGCATATATAACTGGCATCTGTATATTCAGATTACAGAACTTACTTTGCAAGACAACTTCATATCGCACTGGGATTAAATTATATAATAAATTAGCTCCTTGCATTAAAAATATAGATTTAAATCATTTTAAAAAAATGTCTTTCCTGTTATCAAATGGTTTTTATTCAATTATGGAATATTATACTAAAGCTGCTGTAAATAATTGTATATAATTCTTGTACTTTTCTATTTGATGTTGTGACTTTCCTGTATTATTTGACAAAGCCATGAAATTGTATAAAAAAGGATTTCAAATGGTGAATAAAGCATACTCAGACTTTTGCTAATAACTGAAACACCATTAACTGCATTACACTTACAATCACCTATGCTGGCCTTAAGTTTGTTACACACAGGTTTTTGAGCAATCAGATAACATACCTGCTCTACTAAACTTTATCTTAGACATTGTTGAGTTCAACTACAGTTAAGTGGACATGCTAGTTATATGCTTAGACATAGATTGCAGAGATTATGAAAATCATGCTGCTGTAATAATCCTCCATAGGACCGGAAAGCCACCATTAGGTGTACCATTGGGCACTTTAATGAAATGGTATAACTGCTGATCCACCAAGACTGGATGTCCACATTCTATGAAGAGCAAGATGAAACCAACAACAGCTTGCATAAGCAGAAATCCAGTGTGCAAGCAAACATTGGTGGCTTATTAGATTAACATCTCTAGATCATGATTGCTTAGACAACACACTGGGCTGAAGTTACCATTGAGGTATTGCACATTTCTGAATGCCAAAACTTAAGCAACAAAGAGAGATGAAATGCAAACACATGCATGAGTGTTACGCTAACAGACACAAGAAAATCCTGCCCATCTGGGTTATGTGGGGATAACATGTCTGCCTTACACTCAAAATGTCGCGATTTCAAATCTCACTTAGGGTGAGTTACCCAGATAAGGTTTTTTTTTGGGCTTCCTGAGAAGATGAATGTCAAGTAACTTTATGCTCCCTGAAGCCAAGATCATTTGAGCATCATTTCAGCAATGTCATTCACTGTCTGATATGACCAGTCAGGTTAAAGGACGTTAAGCTATTATATTAAAAAAAAAAAAAAAAACTTTTTACAGATGGAAAAAGTTTGGCAACTGCCAAAATTTTGCATTTAGCAATTAAGGTGGTCTAACCTAGAAAAAGATTTGCATCACACTAATAAAAATTGTTAGGCATATCTCAACACTATGTTAACAGTACTCAATGTGTTGTGTAATAATCTGGAAAAGTGTCAGTGAACAATCAATTCTATTAAAATTAGGTTTTCGTTATTCTCAAAGAAACCAGGTGTGTTTAACTGAGTTATACTCCATTTTTTAAAAAGATGGGTTAGACCACTGTTGCACTGACCCCCTCAATTAGTAATTCATTAGTAACATTATTTCTGGATACTTTTTTGGGTAAATTAATTTTGTGATTACAATACTACATTAAACTCTTATTCTTATTATTTTTATCTGATAAATTATAGCCAGGAAGTGTTAGCATAATACATTATTGAAACTTTAATAACAAAATGGGGCTAATTTGGTCCATAATTGGCTAATTTGACTGAATTTTGAAAATATATTATTTTATAAATATATACACATCTATTTTATTTGATGTATTTAATGTAAAAATTGGAATTATTGTTGCATGTTATAAATAGAGGAACTCAAAATTGGGAGAAATCTATTAATTTTTGGGATTATGATACTTCTAACACCATGACACCATCATCTTCAATATAAAAGATTTCTCAAAATTCAAACCCCCTATTATGAGAGAGTAACAATTCATTACATTTCAAATTGGATGCTGTGTAAAAGTATAATTTAAAAGTATAATTTAATTTTGCATCTGATATAATATGGGTTCAAAATTGTAGAAATTGCATAAGTATATTTAAGATTATAGTGTTTGTGGTGAGGTTCTTTGTATTGAAATACCACACTACTAAAATTACTACATTTCCATTAATTTTGAGCCATTTTGTAATTTGACTGCAATGCAAATTAACTCCAGTTTGTTGTAAAAGGTTCAATAATGCATTATGGTAACTTCCTGGTTATAATTTATCAGATAAGAATAATTCTGAACCAGAGTTTAGTGCAATATTGTAATCTGAAAGTTTAACCAAAAAATGTCCAATAATAATGGCACTACTGCATTTATTTATCCTTTTACAATATGTCTCACATCAAAGTCTAAATTTTTTATGCTAGATTTTTTAAAGTTTTCTGCAAAGAACCTCCTTTTTCCACCCGGTGCAGCCCCCACTTTAGAGAAATCCTGAATCCACTCTTGGGTCATCAATATACGTTCTTCTTCTCTTTGCCAATGAACCAATAATTTCCTTTTCCACTCTCAAGTTTTTTTGTTTTTTTTCCTTAATTTATATACTTAGCTATAAGGTTGTTTACAATGTAAAACACTGCAAAATATAAGAGAAAGTACAAATACTAGAACTTCTACTTATGTGATGGAACTTGTAGGTACAGGCAGTCCACAAACTCTCGTAAAATACAAAATATGCATTTACAATGTATATAATACTTTTCTTAATTTAAATGTTACACCTATATTATGCATCTCTATAACCTGAACCATATTTACAAATATATATTGCAATTCTGTTCTGACCGCTCTAGTTGAGCATGGTGTGGCGATCGTAAATATTACGACGCTGTTCACGAACTTGCTTCTTCCATTTATCCTGTTGATGGCCCACTCTGTTGAGTACATTGCCTCGCACTCCCATTGCATGTGATGTTGCTCCTCCAACTGTTGTAGCTGTCTCATCCTGTAAATTACACTGAACATTAAAATAGAACAACATCTACTGTGTTACAGTCACATGATTATCCTTATTTCTATATGAGGCACTGAGAACCTAAAGAAGGCCATTGTTGATTTAGAGATTTTTAGCATACATGCATGCTCCCAGCATCTTTTGGTAAATCAGCTACAGGTGTGCTTTAGGCCCATATATACCTATGTACACTGTGCTTCAAAATGACACCAAAACAAAAAATTGATTTTGTTGCTCAGTACCTATCATATTTATCCGAATACAATTAGAGGTATTTTTCCCAAAATATTAACATTGAAAACTGGGGGTCATCTTGCATGTGACAATGGCAAAGCCTGGGAGAAATAGTATTCTTTACCATCAAGGTCACAATGTATGCAGCAAATTTTGTATTTAATTTCATGCTAAAAAGTTAGCCATTAATGGGCCTATAAGCATTTGCATTGGAAAAAAGATTTCCCCCCAAGATTAAAATTAAGAGGTAGTTGCACATAATGGTGTATTGGGAACTGACAGTCAGCAGAGAGAGGCTAGTTGCATATTTCCCCTCCTCCTACCGTGTCGCCCTCCGTGGTGTAATGGTTATATTGCTAACTTCATATACCCGCAGTTCAAACCTGGTGGAGAACAATGGATTTTTTCGGGTGTAAAAATCCTCAACATGGCTTCCTTCAGAAGGGAAGAAAAGCTGTTGGTCCTGTGTCGTAGATTTACGGCATGTAAAAGAACCTCAAACCTGAAAGAGAGGCCTCTGAGCAAAATTAAGCGGTCTTTCACGCCCAATTTGGAATGGGACGCTGAGAACCACAGTAGTTAAAGAGCATCCATAAATAACATGCCATTTCCTTTCCTCCTACCGCACATATGCTGATACATTTCAGTTGTCCCCTCTGTGCCACCTACAACATGAATTTAGGTGCAAATTTGAGTTATATAAGCCATTTTACAATATATTATGAGTATGTTGGCTAAATAGAAAATAACATCCATAATCATTGTTACAGCTAAGTTGCCACTGTTACACCAAGCACAGGCATACCAGTACATTTCTGTTTTCCTCTCTCCATTTCTCTTTCACTCACAATGTGAATTTTTGCACAAATTCAAATTAGGTAAAAACTTTACCATGTGTTTTATCAAGTATGTTGTCTAAATAGAAAATCACCATCCATTCTACTGTGCACACATACCATGCATTTCCGTACTCCCCTCTCCATCTCTCTCCCTCACAAAATGTGAATTTCTGTGCAAATTTGAATTATTACTTTAGGTAAAACCTTTTACAACAGTGGTTATATTGTCTAAACAGAAAATCTGATCATTTATCAAAATGTATGCAAATTTGAATAACATAAAAGCTTTACGATATACATTAATGTTGTCTTAATAAGAAATAGCATCCATAATCGTTGTTACAGCTAATACATACTGCCACTGTCGCCATCGTCACATTCTATCAATGCACATTCCATTCATTTCTGTACACAATTTACACACAAACTCAATTTAAATGGCATGTCGTTTTAAATGAAAATCATATGCATAACCGCAGTTACAGCTAAGCTGCCACCTTCACCAATAAACACAAGAACATACCTTTAAATTTTCATTCTCCCTTCTCCGTCTCTCTCCCATTTGCAATGTGAATTTCTGCGCAAATTAAAATTAGCTAAAAATATTAGTAATGTATGTAAATATTAGTATGTTTTCTAAATAGAAAATCATATCCATCATACCATTAGAGTTATGCTGTTGCCACCGCCGTCATCCCGTTTTATCAAATGTGCATGTTATACATTTTTGCTGTCCAAATACAAAGTCAAATCCATAATTTTCATTACAGTTACACTGCTGCCATCACGTTGTACCATTACACTCACACACAGTAAATTATTGTACTTCCGTACTACCCTCTCCATCAACTGCTCAAAATATGAATTTCTACACAAATTCAAATTAAGCATTTAAAAAAACGGGACTTATTCAGCATAAGTCCATCCCGCAGTCGTCTTCCTACCCTACCGGTCCCTTGGTGGACTACCGAGTGCCGCGATGCTATTCGTGCTTGCAGGAGGGCTCTTCGGGTATTTCGCCATCACCCTACCTTGGAGCATTTGATCAATTTTAAACAAACACGCGCCCTTGCACGGCGCATTATTCAAGATAGCAAATGGGCTTCCTGGGCTTCGTTTGTTGAAACATTCAGTTGCACAACACCTTCATCTGTTGTGTGGGAGAAACTCCGTGTTACCGGTAAGCAGACTGGTACTTCCATATTGGGGCTTCTCGTAGGAACTCACACCGCCGTTGACCCGGTTGCTATTGCAGATGCCCTTGGTAGCACGTTTGCAACTGCGTCTAGCTCCACCAATTATCACCCAGCGTTTCGTGCCATCAAGGCGGACGTGGAGTCTCAGAGTCTCTCTTTCCGGTCCTTGGATTCCGAGTGCTATAACTCGGATTTTAGCGTGCGGGAGCTGGATGCCTGTTTAGCATCCTCTCATCACTCTGCTCCAGGACCCAATGGTATCCATAACGCCATGCTACAGAACCGCTCTTCTGACAGTAAGCAATATCTCCTGAACCTGTACAACCTCATTTGGCGTGAGGGTGTGTTTCCTACAGCTTGGCGCGAAGCCACCGTTGTTCCCATCTTAAAACCAGGGAAGGACCGTAGTCTTCCTCATAGTTACCGTCCTATCTCCCTCACCAGTGCTGTTTGTAAGGTGATGGAACGCATGATCAATGGACGGTTACGATGGTGGCTTGAGTCTGAGAAACTTCTGTACAACATACAGTGCGGCTTTCGGCGATACCGCTCCACAACTGACCACCTTGTCTCCCCTCTCGACTCACATCCTGAATGGTTTTCTTCGGAAGTGTCAAACTGTGGCCATATTTTTCGATCTGGAGAAAGCTTATGACACTTGCTGGAGGGCTGGCTTACTGCGTACCTTGCATAGTTGGGGCTGCCGTGGCCGCCTTCCAGTGTTCCTCCGGGAGTTCATGAAGGACCAGGTGTTTCGTGTGTGTGTGGGCTCTGTTTTCTCTCGTTTTTTTTTTTTAGTCAGGAGAACGGAGTGCCTCAAGGGTCGGTACTCAGTGTCACTCTCTTCGCTGTTGCCATCAATCCCATTGTCGAATGTGTTCCTGCTGGTATCTCCTCCTCATTTGTGGACGATTTTGCAATTTATTGCAGTTCTCGGCGCACGTGCCTTTTGGAGCGTCGCCTACAGGCATGTATTGACCGTCTACATATTTGGAGTGTCAAAAATGGCTTCCGTTTTTCTTCCGAGAAGACAGTCTGTGTCAACTTCTGGCGTCGGAAACCATACGAACCGCCTTCTCTACATCTTGGGACCGAACCGCTGCCCTTCGCCGAAACTGTAAAGTTTCTTGGTTTGGTGTTCGACAGGAAGCTTAGCTGGTCGTCCCATGTCTCTTCTCTGAAGGCTAGATGTGATCGTGCACTTAATATTTTACGTGTTTTATGTGGCACATCCTGGGGAGCAGATCGCACCGTGCTATTACAGCGTTACCGTTCGCTTGTTCGCTCTAAACTTGATTACGGGTGCATTGTGTACTCTTCGGCTTGTCCTTCGGTTTTACGACGTTTAAACCCAGTTCACCACCGAGGGATTCGTCTGGTACTGGGTGCGTTTCCGACTAGCCCGGTCATCAGCTTGTCTGCGGAGGCTGCTAAACCTCCGCTATCTCATAGGCGTGATCTGCTTCTTTGCAGCTATGCTACCCGCCTCTTTGCCTTGCCAGATCATCCGTCTTTAAAGTTTTTCTTTGACGAGTCTCTTGACCGACAATATGCTGTCAGCGCGGTTGCTTTGCTTCCCGCAGGAGTTCGTTTTCGTCTGCTTCTTCGGATCTTGGATGTTCGCACACCGCCTATGTTTCCACTGGGGGAATGTTCCTTCCCCCTTGGTTACGTTGCGACACCCAGTTCAACCTTAGGTTGGCATCCATGCCGAAATCGATGACTCCACCTTCTGTCTTACGCTCCGCATTTTTAGAGCTGCAGGCCAGGTTTCCCAACCATTGTTTTATTTATACGGATGGTTCCAAGGAAGACCGTGGTGTGGGATGTGCTTTTGTTTTTAATTCGCGGAGTTACACATTTCATGCTCGATTTTTACCGCCAAACTTTTTAGTATCTATCAGGCTCTTCTTTTTATCCGGGGACAGGACTTAAGGCAGTTTGTTATTTGTAGCGATTCCCTCAGTGCACTTCAGGGCCTGCGTGAGCTGTATCCATGCCATCCGTTGATATAGCGGTTACAGGATCTCCTGCTGGCGTCAGCGTGTCGTTTGTTTGGGTTCCTAGTCACGTAGGTGTGAGCGGAAACGAACAAGCGGACACAGCTGCCAAGTGTGCAGTTTTATTGCCTACAGTTGTTAGCACCACCGTTCCTCCAGGTGATGTTCGTGTTCACCTGCGCCGGGCCATTCTTTCGCGCTGGTTCGCGGAATGGTCCGGGGTGCGCGACAACAAACTGAGAGCGGTCAAGTCCCTTCCTGTCCCCTGGCCTACTTCCTCGCGTGCATGTCGCCGCGACGAGGTGGTTTTAGCGCGACTGCGTATCGGACATTGCCGATTTAGTCACCAGCATCTTTTACGTAGGGAACCCGCACCTCAATGTGCTTCGTGTAACGAGCCTTTGACGGTGCGTCATCTTTTATTGGAGTGTCACTTTTATACTGTGATGCGTGCGTCCTTATGTCTGCCTACTGACATCCCGACCCTTCTCAGCGACAACCCTGTGTCTTGTGTCAGACTTTTTAATTTTCTCCGCCGCTGCGGGATGTACAGTAGGGTTTAATTTTTTATCTGGGTTTTATCCTTTACTGACTTGTGTTTTTAGTCCCTTGTTTTTAGTCTGGCTTTGGTAGCCTTTTTATTCTCTCTGTGATTTTAACGCTTGTGTGGTGTTTCTGTTTTAGTGGTTTTTATGCCTTTTAACTTTTAGCTCTTTTAATTACCCTAGGGCGCTAATAACCAATGCAGTTGTGCACCCTAAAGCCATAATAATACTACTACTACTACTACTACTCAGCATAAGTGTAGATTAGTTTGTTTAAAATATATGGCAAACCAATAAATTTTGTTTAAAAACTAAGTTATCTCTTCTTCATTTTACATATGAAAATGATATGCTAAAGTCCAAAGTTAAGTTCTGAAAATTGGGGGTCATCTTGCATTTGAGGTCGTCTTGTATTCAGATAAATGCGGTAATAAGAATATCTCATGATTTCTCATTTCTTTAGTGCATTTTCATAATTGTGTACCTTTATATAAGTAACTTCATGGAGAAGCATTGGTTATATGCTTAAACAGTGCTTAACTCCCTTTATCTTAAGGTAATTGAAAGAAACAGCATTCTTTAGCCAACTATAGTTTTGGCAATAAAACAGGACACACACACACATACACTTTCCATTTCTTGAGGTTTCAATGATTGAAACTGGGTAACCTTAACTTCTAATTCCTCATATTTCATATGTCCAGCAGAGAAAGTGAAAGCCACCCCATAATATTTTCACCCCTTCTGTGGAAATATACTCTGCGTTGATGTATTATACAGGGTCATTAAATTATAAGGTAACCATTCTTACAGCCTCTCTGCACAAAAGATTTGAGAGTCGCCAGGAAACTGCTGTTGGTAAAGGTGCACCAAAGTCCTTGCCTTAAAGTAAATGCTAGAAATGTTGGCCACCTTCTTCCAAACAGGCAGCACGTCAAGTAAAAATGTTATTTTTAAAAGTAATTTGAGGCGAAACTAATATTAGTGTACATATGTTTCGCAGATGTTTGCATTGTCAATTACCTTTGAATGTTCTTGTTCACTTGCCTAAGCTTAGCAGCTTAATGATATCATGCAAAAAATCACAAGGATTCCTGCTGGTAAGTTTAGGCAAGTGAGCAAGAACATTTTTGCAAGATGTGCCACCTGTTAAGGAGGTCAACATTTCTGGCATTTACCTTAAAGTAACAATTTTAGTGCACCCTTCAAAGTGACTCTTGTTTCTCTCCTGCTGTGCAGAGAGGCTACGAGAATGTTACCTTATAATTCAATGAATCTATACAAGTGCACTATAAAAGCTATCCTTAAATCTTTATTTTCAAACCCCTTTTAGGTCAAATTATACTGCTTGGCAGATTGGTCACCAATTTGAGCTGCAGGACTTGGCAAAAATTATAGGATATTTTACAGGTCCCTATTCATATTTTCACTCTCTTATGAACAAGTTCCTTCCTTTGAGTAAGCTGAACACTTGTTTTAGGTATCATACAATTTTTAGTCTTCCCACAGCTAACTCAGAGCTTATTTTGCATAGCTTACTACAACCATGCTAGTAAATGTGTTTTGTGGTTTTAATGTATTTTGATTTCTCAACTGGCACACAACTCCAAGTATCATTACTTTACACTACCGCTCATTAATTTCAATAAATGAAACAATCAAAGTCAAAGGGAAGATGAATAAAACTAGTGTGAAATATGAATTTCACATTTACCATTAAAAAATGCAATACAATCAAAACAAAAATCTACATATTTTTGAAGTTAGAAACCAAAGAAGTTCACTTTGGTCATTGTACTAATTAATAGATGGACAACCGTCTAGATGGTATTTGGGGTGAGCTGATAACTGCATGGACATACAATCATTTGAAGACTGTTCCAGGTCATGTATACAAAGGTTTCCTGTAGTATAAACAAATGACTCAACTCCAAGAAAAGAAATATCAGTAAAAAATATATTACCATTATAGTACCATAACAGGCAGGGCACTCCATGACTAAAATAGCTCAACTGCAACAAGTATCTCTTGGTAGTGCAATGCACAATCCAGACATGCAGATATTGGTCTTTTGAAGGATTGCTCAAGGCCTGGGTGACCCAGGAAGATGTCAGTTCAAAATTATACATCATACTCACAAGTAAATGAGACAGATTCAAAACAGCACCTGAAATCAAGTCTGAAGTAATAGAAATAAGCGATATACATAAATTGGTTTCTATCATTAAGTGACGACTCAGCAATGTGGACCTAAACAGACGTGTGGCCGATAAGAAACAACTGTTACTTCCTATTAACAAAAAGAAATGCCTAGGCTGTGCAAAATACAGGAATTGGACATCTACAGAGGAAAGTCAGTTCCAGTTGTTTGGCCCCAAGTGTCAGATGCTTGTTTGTCTCTTTACAAGGGAGCGAATACTCTCTTATATGTCAAACCAACCGCCAAGCTGAAAGAGGTTCCTTAATGGTTTGGGGGTGTGGGGGCTCTATCAGAGATCTTGTAAAAATTGAAGTCAAATTGGACTAAAACGATAAAATCCTCCAACACCATGACATACAAAGTGGAAAAATGTTAATAGACAGAGGTTTTGTCCTACAGCAGAACAACGACCACGAACACATTACTAAATTGCAAGAGGTATGTCAAACATAAGGATCAGCAAAATGCTTTAAAAACCTTGATTTGGCACATCAGAGACTAAACTGCATTCTATTGAGTTGTTATGGGATATCTAGACAGTGCAGTTCATCAAGTGCAAATTATAAGTAAATCTCATCTTGGGATTTGTTACAAGAAAAATTACATCAAATCAATGCAGATATTCTAGATAACTTCATAAATAGAATGCCAAGAATATATGCTCCAATAATCGAAGTTCAGGCAAGGTATTTTGAGAAGACAAAAGTTTAGAGTATGATCCTACAGTGCATTTATTTTGCTTTTAATAACTGAGTAACAAATATTAGGCTTTATTGGGCAATAATAAACATTAGTTTTAATTTTAATTGGAGTCCAGTTTATGCAGAACTAGTTCATATGCATTGCCTACTGCTTTCACATGCATGCGAAACTAGTTCTGCATAAGTAAGTTTTTGAGAAGCACATGTGTGTATACTCGACTCCAATTAAAATTAAAACTAATTGTAGCTTCACAGTGAACCACTTCCAGTAATAAAAAATTATAATAATAAACATGTTTATGTGAAACGTGACTAGTTTCATTCCCCTACCAATGCATGATTATAATGTATTTATTGAAATTAGTGAGCAGTAGTTTATAAAGTACACACACAAAAATAAAGTGAGGGATGGTGCATTTTTAAAGTATAATACTCTGCATATATTACCTCTTCATTGGTGTGCTCTTGATAGCTACCCTTAGCTCGCTTATTAAGCAGAGGATCCAGACATATGAGGAACAGCATGTATATCACCAGCAAGGAAATAATCCATATAACAATGATAACCACTACCTGAAATCATTAACATATTCCAAATCACACCAAAACTCTGATTATCATCATGGCTTAAAGATACACCTGAAAATTTTAAGCAGCTCAGCATACAGTTTTCAAAAGCTTAAACATTACTTTAAAAACATATTTCTTTTTCTTAATTACTGAATTAAAAATTACACTGTAACAAAACAACAAATTTACTAAGTTATTATGGATAAAAACATTTTAAATTATAACGTATGGTTGCTAATGTATATTATGAACTTATAGAGTTAAAAACATGCTCTCAAAGCTTATTAAACAGATAACTGTGGCAATACAGCATATGCTGTAAAATCCATCACATACACCAGATAATATGCAATAAAATGAAAAAAACGTTTAAAGGATTTGACTTTTTAAATGCCATTGGGAGACATTCTTACAACATATAAATGCTTGTAAAGCCGAGTCTCAAAGGGTACACATGACCCAGTGTGGGAAAACATCTACAAACAAATGAATTTACATAATATGCTAAAATAAATAAGTTTTTATCCCAGAATGTTTCATATTTTGATTGGTTCTTTGATTCAGTTATAATTAACAGTTTGGAACCATTTGGTAATGAAGAAAATTAATAAATTTGTGAAATAAAAGAAAGTAAAAGAAATCAGCACTCTAAAAAGAATAAAACCAGAAAACATCTTAAAAAAAGTCACTTACCACCCTTTGATATATCAAAAATTCCAAAAGATTTTCAAAAAAAGGAACCTCAAGCTAGCCCCAGTAAACAAACACAGTTTAATAAGCCTGCTCCACACAAACATGAAAGATAAAATCTCATCAAAACAGTCAGAGATATATGAAATCAGCTGCAAGGACTGTAAAAAAGTGTATATAGGAAAAACCAAAAGGAACATTGAGCACCGTTTTATAGAACACATGAGAAATATAAAACATAAAAGACAGATAAGTCAGCCATAGCACACTATTTTGGGCCTCAAAACAATAATTTTCACAGTGAACCCAATTACTAAAATCAGTGCAAAATCCAATTGAATTAACAGTTTGGGAAAATCTATTGATTCTAAAACACAAGAACAATGACATGAGTTTTTGTATACCACAAACAAATGATCTCATCTCAAAATTGATCTACTCAGAAAACAAACATCTGGCCGCTACCAAAAGTTCA
Organism: Hymenopus coronatus; assembly: GCA_030762935.1. Classification (NCBI taxonomy): domain Eukaryota; kingdom Metazoa; phylum Arthropoda; class Insecta; order Mantodea; family Hymenopodidae; genus Hymenopus; species Hymenopus coronatus. Next base: position 93,000,261 of record CM060898.1, read on the forward strand.
TCAGTACATCTCCACTGAAGATGGAGGGCAATAGCCACAGAAGCTCTTCGAAGTGAATCACTTATTTTAACTGGTGAGGTTGTGTTTTTACTCTAATTCATTAGTTATTCCACTGTGCATTCCCATTAATGTTTTAATTGAGAATTTGTAATTCTGCGTTTCCAGTAATTGATATCTTTCAATCCTTGAATGCAATAAAACAGCTTTATATTATATACTTCAGACAAAAGAAACAATATTTATCAATTATGGTAGAAATATGGACACTACACAATCTTTAGTAGGTTTTGTGATGTGTGGTTGGTGAGGCCCAAAACAGGATTATGTATGATAAATTGTAAAGTTCCCCAAATTTTACAACTTAACAAACTAGTATTGTGAAAAAGAATTAACAAATATTTGTGATTTTTTCCTTATTTAAAATTGAAAATATTTTGAAACAGGGCCTAGGTATGGGCATACCTTGAACTTCTTGACACATGATTTACTAAGTTGGCCAACACCACATAGTTTGAAATGAACCAGCAAATAGAGAAACAGAAAATGAATACAGTGCCAGTTGCTGATTCTTTAGACTAAAATAAAATAACTTTGCATTTTAAATTATAATCTTTTAAATGTAAATGGCATTTTATTTATGGACGCTCTTTAACTGCTGTGGTTCTCAGAGTCCCATTCTACACTGGGCATGAAAGACCGCTTAATTTTGCTCAGAGGCTTCTCTATCAGGCTTGAGGTTCTTTTACATGCCATAAATCTATGACATGGAACCAACGGCTTTACGGAAGCCATGCTAAGGATTTTTACAGCCGAAAAAATCCATCGTACTCTGCCGGATTTGAATCTATGACCTTGGGTATATGAAGTTAGCATGGTAACCATTACACCACAGAGGGCGACTTATAATCTTTTATATTTGCATTTATTTCACTAATATCCAAGCACCTCCAAAAGAGCAATTTTCAATTGGGCCAACTGATGTTTGTCAGACAAATGAGATCTGTATTTTGTCTTGGCATAACTTTTGAAAACAGTTGATCAATCAAATATGTAGAAGCAAACATAGCCAACATTTTAGCTACACAGAATTTCAATTGTGTGGATCGCAACTAATAACTGTTTAAATAGAACAATACTTTCTATAGTTGTTTCACAAACAAACTTTCCCTACAAAAGATTATTCTTTTATCTACATCATGCTAATAAAGATAAACATTGCTAGAACTGGTCTTATTACTTGCTTCTTTGCAAGTAGAAGGAAAATAAGGGAATACACTAGGCTAAAGCAATAGTTAGATTTTTTAAAAGCTGGTGAAACAATTAAAATTTGGTTCTGTTTGCATGCTAGGAGTAAATAAAGAGAAATGAAAAGAAAGATATCTCCCATTTGGGAAAACCAACAACTCTAAAATCTCGAAAACTGTTAACTCTGCAAAAAAGAAATGCATGACAAATTGAGTATTTTAATGAGATCTAAATTTTTAGTACAGTATGCTTTTGTCTATTTCTTTCATTTAACCATTATGCAAAATATATTCTCAATGAAGAGGCCTTCGAGGCTTTTCTCTGGAAATTCAAGATATACATTTTGCCATGTAAATATCTTTGTACACAGTATTTTAATCAAAATCATTTGGACTACTTTTGATAAAATCAACATTTTCAAAAATTTTGCCATGTAAACGATAGTTTGTTATGGAGAGTTTTTCTTGAAAAACCTTCATGTCGCATCCTTAGCATATGCTAACTTCAATATCAAGTTTGGTATTTAACCCACTTTTTATTACTTTCTCTACACATACTATGTACATAGTGTATACAGAAGGTATTGTAATGCACCCAAAAATTTGATACTGAGATTTCACTGGAAATACATGTTTTGGGTCCCCCTGATTCCAAAAAAAAAAAAAAAAAAAAGCCTTTTTGGAAAGAGACAGAGAGTGTGTGCATGTGTAAACTTTTTTGGCAGTACATTTTACAGAAGCTGCCTCCTCTGACAGCATTCTGGCTTTGTTGAAGGGACTATATAAAGAGAGCTGCTAGAACCAACAGAGGTCAATTGTTTTCTGAGAGTTGAACCACAGAGACAGCCAAGTGCAATTGACAACTGAGCACATCCATGAGATATTGCAGAAACTGGATTTTGTTACAGCATATAGTAAGATTTGAGTTTAGGACCCATATTCAGATTAGACTCTTGAATAGCTTATACAGTGGAGTTTGTACCAGGGATGATGGATTGGTTTGCAAAAGCAGCCCCTGCAAGTAAAAAAGAAAAATGGCCTCTCCTTCCAATAATCAAATTTAGCCTTAAATTCAATTAAAAGAATATTTTGAAGCATTGGTTTACTTACAGTATTATCTACAATTCAATCTTTGTATTAAACAGGAAGTTGCAAATTAAATTAATAATTTTAAGATATTTACAGTTATTTTATTTAGTGACGATATTTTTGAAAATATTCAATTAGATAGCTAATATGTGAGCATAATTGCAATTGTAATTTGCTCAAGAAATCCAAATAAAATGGACCATGCTTCTTTGAATAAACACATAATTGAAGGCACTAGGATGCAAAGTCTTTAAAAACTTACCTTAATTATAGTTGTATTTCTGCTTTCATATTTGCACTGACAGCGTGGGCAAAATTCTTGCTCTTTACCTTTGATATCGTCACCCACTCTTGGTAAGATTACTGTGTCACAATCACTGCAAACATACATGAAGAATAAGACAATAACAGAAGAAAATGAACACTGGTAAGGTGTAAGATGGATAGAGGAAATTGAGTCAATAGTCAAGATGTTTAAAAACCAGATTTTTATATGCTGGCTTATAAATTCCATAATTTTTCCAGGACATTCTGATACAGCTCTGAAAGATAACAATGTATTGAAATATTAAATAATAAGGGGTAATCGGGAAATGACTGATAACAAAGAAAAAGCTATTTGAAATAAGTTGTGTTTTTTGAAGAATCTACTTTTTTTTGCCTATTAATGTTCCAGTCAAATTTTCTCAATGAAGCTGACATAACAGGCTATTATCAGAAAATTCAAAATATACATTTTGTCATGTAAATATCTTAAACATATGGCACTTTAATAAAAATTTGGTTTTAATTTTCTTTGGAAAATCCAATTTTGAAAAATGTTCTATATAAAGAGTAGCTTGAGATTTCCTTCAAAATCTTATTTGCCCAACATTTTGATTTTTATGCTGCTCATGACACAGACTCTTTTCTAAAAATATTATTTTTGAATTAATGATCTCAAAACATCTGATGAATCTCAAATTTGAATTTTGGAAAAAATACAATATTTCCTCTGCTAAAATTTGGTTTTAATTTTCTTTGGAAAATCCAATTTTGAAAAATGTTCTATATAAAGAGTAGCTTGAGATTTCCTTCAAAATCTTATTTGCCCAACATTTTGATTTTTATGCTGCTCATGACACAGACTCTTTTCTAAAAATATTATTTTTGAATTAATGATCTCAAAACATCTGATGAATCTCAAACTTGAATTTTGGGAAAAATACAATATTTCCTCTGCTTTATGTGCAAGAAAACAGACAGGGTAAAGAAAAAGGACAGAGAAACTAAAAATGGCAGGTAAGAGCATCCAAACTTTATTCATAATGTGTTTCATGAAAGTAAACAAGCATGCCAAGTTTGCCGCAGAAGAAAAATATTATTTAAAACTCTGATGTTACTTTCATAGGACTTTCTTTAACCTCTTATATTTATTAGTGGGTGTGCAAAGTATTCTTATCAAACAGACTGAAAATTTCAGGCTTGTTGGTTGTGGTCTAGCAAATGAAAATTCAGGCAATGTTTCATCCATGACTCTCTGGGCTTCTTCAGAGGATCTTAACATTTCACTGCTATTGGCCAGAGTGAGGATGTTTATTTTTATTTTTTAAACAAAGGAAAGAAGACAGGAAAGAGCAAAAAAGTGTTACACAGGTTGTAATGGCACTTTGGGGAGTTCTGCAAAATGCGCCTTTGTAAGTACCACTGCTGCCAAATGGGCTGATGGGTGGGGCTGCACTGTGCAATATAATTGATGGCTAGACTATAATCAAGACCGAAGCGACGACTATAACTGTGGTAAAGTGTCGGGTTTGTAGAAAAACAGGGAAAGATAAGAATAGGAGGGGAGAGATAGACAAAGGGCAGAAATATCTTTAATCATCAGATATTAAAAGTTTGAACCAGTGTCTGAAGTTTTTGTGTCTTCTGGCAATGTGTCTATTGGTAGAGTCTGCTTAAAGGAATTTTGAATTTGTATGTAGGTAGCTTAGGTTTGAGCTTTCAATGCTCATGATTTAATGTAGGCCTTAGAAAAGGTTGGCATGGATGCTATGGATGGCTGCTGGTTATTACTAGCGATGCCATTTGTCTGGCTATGAAGCTCCAGGTTTTAGTGTCCTGTATCAGGCAAGAATGGCATCCTCAATATTGTAAAAAATGTCTTTATTGACTTAAAAATTGTTCACAAATAAAGTCTTAAATTCATTGCTACAAATATTTCACTCAAAGTTTCGATGTATAGACAGTTTATGGCTATGTGCCACCACTGTGTGCAACACTCCATGCACTCACGACACCTCACTACGGCAACTGGCTTGCAGTTCTTCCTCCTTTTATAGTTAGAAAATGATGTTACAGAATCTTGTGGAAACTGACACTTCCAGATGTATCTCGAAGCTTGAGAAGAATTTCATGTACCATTGCATCACTCTTCCTGTTGTTTACGCATCCTAAGGTCTCCAACTGTGATGACTCACATACCAAGGCAAGCATGAGAACCACTGCTGAAGAAGATGGCACTGTCACAATATTCTTTTTTGTTGCAGAAGAGTTTGTGGTGTTCAACAGCAGGGAACAAGTTCTGGGAAGTCTGTGGAGATCATGTGGTTAATAGCCATGTGTAGTTTGCTAAATTGCATTGTTGCTGCAGCAACATTGTGATGTGTGGAGAGCTGCTTAGTGGCAAGGTACTTGTAGGTAGAAATGGTGGAAGCTGCTAGGAGCCCCTCCTGTATTGGGTACTCATATCTGCCTAGATTACAGGTGATACTGTTAGCAGTTCTGCATTTTGCTGTCTGATGGTTGCTAGAGAAGCAGCAGCGTCATCTGTACTGGGAACTGGAGGAGCACTTGCTTGGCATGAGCTAGATGGTGGAAAAGACAGAATAGTCGAGCATTCCACCAGTGTTATGGTTGTCCTTCGGTATAACAGGCAGTAAGCCTGCCCAGTGAAATGGTTAGATCTGTTGCAAGTGGCACAAAATCTCCTTCTTTGCATAAGGTCATGTTGGTCACAGCACAACGTCAAGCTGGGTTAACCACAGTAATGACACTATGGTGGTGTAGTGCAGCAGTCCTACATGGGCCATAGCAGCAACATCAATGGTGACCAGGAAGTCCTACTAGCTTCAATCCTGATGGTGCAGTCAATGGACAAAGCAGTGAAAAACAAGATGCACAAGTGGGGTAGGTCTCTTGGTTGCAGAGATCACAAGTACCAGTAGCATTGTGCCTCTTCTTTCAGGAATTGCAGTGGTAGATATCAATGTACACAAACAGCAGCAGTGCTGAACTGGCCATGCAGAGTTGCTGTTGAGTTAGGTGAAGGATCTGCTATGGTGGCAGAGATGTTGGCTGTTGCCAGTGTTATATGCAACTGGTATCTAATTGTGTCTGTGGTGTAGTCGGTTGCTCTATGGGCATTCTCAACTGGAGGTACTGCATTGTTGCCAGTTAATGGCAAGCAATTGCTGCGATAGTGAAGTACAAGCTGCGCTAGGCCTAACAGCGGTAGAGTCATTTTGAAGCATTGGTGCTAGAGAAGTGGCTGTCCCTGCTGCTGTTTTTCTCTCAGGCACAGCTGCAGCATGACAACACTGTTGTTTGTTCCTCCCAATCTAGGGTCGCAGTTACAAGCAATGTACATATTCACATTAGGATTGGTGGATCAGCGACAAACAAGAGGGCTGGACTACTTTGCATATATCAACAGCAAGCCATCAAACAGTCCTCACTCTGGCTGTCACCAGAAAGGGTTCATAATCCCCTGAAGATGCCCAGCAAAGTCATGAGCAAAACCTCCATTGAATTTTCATCTGTTAGACCACAGCCTACAAGCTCAGAATCTATTCTACTGAGTGAAAAATGACCATGAAAACCTTTGTGTTTTTATTCTTACTAAAGTTTATATTTCTATCTACTTCATCTTAATCAAGATAAACCTTGGCAGAAATAGCTACAGTACACATTTCATATTAGATATACAAAGAGTAGTGATAGTCAAATTTGTAACAACTGGATGCTATTTACACTGCCTTAAAATGCCACGCTTTTTCAAGAGATCATTATAAAAACTGAAAGAATTACAAAATGCCTATCAAATCATTAATAAAGGATAACACAGAAATATCTTGCTCAAAAAAAGGTTACTTAACATAAATTCTGTGTTTCAAAGAGACCTTTTGTGTAATATGTTTTCATCTATTAGTGAAAAGTTTATCAGTTATACAATGTTATACAAAACTCATTCCAAATGATGAGGATTTCATTTGCCATTCCCAGAAAATTCAAAACATAAATTTTGTGTCAAGTAAATACCTTTAATATATATATAATATTTTAATACAAATCGTAAAAGCCATTTTTGAGCAAATCGAGAATGTTGAAAAATAATTCACATTAATGGAAGTTTCAGGTTGGGGGATTTTATTGGAAATCTTTTTTTTTGTCCTTTTTTTTTTAATTACTGGATTTTATTCAAATGAGCAAAGCTGTTGACACCAAATCTTTTTCTAAAAATGCTTCTTTTGGATTCAATGCATATCAAAACATCTCTAGCTGTTCCACAAACAAACCTTTCTTCCAAAAGATTGTTCTTTTATCTACATTATGCTAGTCAAGATAAACATTTCCAGAATTGGTCTTATTACTTGGTTCTTTGCAAGTAGAAGGGAAATAAAAGAGTGCACTAGGCTAAAGTGCTGGTCGCTATGTGAAACAATTGAAATTCAATTATGTTTGTCTGCTAGGAATGACTTCCCATTTGAGAAACGTTTTAAGTATCTTAAACAGAAACCAGCAACTCCTAATATCTCTAAAATGGCCAACTCTACAAACAAACAAAAAAAGACAAATTGTGTGTTTTAACAAGATCTACATTTTGTACATAGTAGGTTTTTGTCTATCAGCTGGTTTATCAGTTATGCAAAATTTATATAAAAGTCATCCGGATTGAATAGTTCTTCAGAGGTTACTCTTAGAAAATTCAAGATATGCATTTTATTTGTCATGAAAATATCTTAAACATATGACATTTAATCAAAATCATTACAGCCACTTTTGAGAAAATAAAAATGTTCAAAAACTGTTCTCTCTCCCTCCCCTTCTCTTGCACGCACGTTTCTAAAAATGTTTTTTGTAGATTCCAGGATCTCAAAACATGTATTTCTGGTGAAATCTCTGTGTCAAATTTTTGGGTCCATACAATACCTTCTCTATCCACTATGCTCATTGTACATATGTGCTAGAGAAAATAAAAATGGCCTACAGAAATGATGAAGGCCAACACTATAACAGTTTAACACAGCTTTCTTTGTTAACAATAAAGCTTTTACTTATGTACAGATTTTAAATCTGCTAGATTACCAAAGTTTTAATTTAATAGGATCATTGGAGTTTTAGTTTCACAGATCCCTCAGACAGCTCCCCATCACTCAACAGTGTGGCCCTCCACCTTGAACCACACTTTGCAGTAGACCTATGTCAGCTTGCATACGAATAGCAGATCTAGTAAATAATTACAAAGGTAATTGGTCAAATAACAAAAGTACCAAATCTAGATTAATAAGGAAGTGGACAAAATATACTGATTTCAAGGCACTTTGATTCACAATCAAAACAATCTGAGCTAAGTTTTGGTATACTTGAGAATATCATTATGATTCTATTTACAAGCACAGTTCATGGCTCATCCACATTATGATAAGTAAAGGAATAAAAATAATATGTTGATATGTTCAGAGGCAGTTTTGTTGCTGCAGAGGCTGACATGTCACAGTGGACTCTTAATTCCAACTGTTATAGGAAACACAGAAGTAGTTGGAAGTTGTAAATGTGCAGCAATAGAGAAGCATGAGCTAGTAAATAAATGCAAAAATGTGAGCAACCCAAAGGAAACATAGTACAAGTAAATAGTTAACAAATAATACAAATGAATGATAATAGATATAAAGCAAGAAAGGAAATACAGCATAAGTAAAAATAATCACTTTGAAGCAACAAACAAATATGATCACTGCAAAATAGCAAAAAAATATAAATAATCACTGCAAGTAAAAATATGCAACCACATTAATAATAATAATAATAATAATAATAATAATAATAATAATAATAATAATAATAATAATAATAATAATAATAATAATAATAATAATAGACATAAAGCACAAAACAAAGGATACATAAATTATCACTGCTAAGGAGCAAAAAATATTCCATCATTATTCAAAATGTCTTAGTTCACAATGATGCATTTATTGTCCATATTTAATTCTCGCAACAATAAGTATCCGGAATAGAATAAATTGTATCAGAATAGTAACGAAAGCGATATAACAACTTTCAGGCATGATGACTATGATATACATCAGTGAATTTTTAGCTGGTTTTATTTCTGCAACGTAGCCGCCTGACATTATGCGATAGTGCCATAACACGTCGGCCTCTGCAGCAACATTACCTACATCTATCTCAAAAATATATGCACGGTAAAAACTGTCCTCATATTTCTGCACTTTATCCAAATAAGCTCCTTTAGGCAACCAAAGCGGAATGTCACAGAAAGATCATACATAAAGCAAACAAGTACTTCTATTCACTTACCATTTATTTGGCGGCACATTTCCTATATACAGCTTTCTGTTCGACTGAGTGCCATTGACAACTGACGGATTAGGACAAACGCATTTACATCTGACGTCTTCATACTGAGCCTAAGGAATGAAAGGTATATTAAATAGTCATGCTACCTGTATACATATTTGACAATTCAAATTAAAAGAAGTTAAAAGATGATACCTGAACGACGACTAGCAAATTCAGAGCCAGCAAAAACCCTAAGCTCAGTTTCACAGTAGTCGTTGACATTTCCATTTCTTATTGTCCGCCTACTGCTAACAAGAAGTTCTCAAATGACTGATAATAACACTGGTTTAATCTCCAGTTAATCTACCATAACACACTTGTCTCCAGATGTCAATCTTTCCACACAGCTGCTCAATTTCACTTTATTAAAGTTCCATCGCTTCCATTGTTTTCTTGGTCATTTTACAGTTCGTCTGTTTACAGTAATGACAACATATGTGATCGCAAAACAAAATGTCCTTACTTCTTATTGCAAACATTAAGTACCACAAACTCTATTTTACATAAGAATGATTGGAGACATGCTACTGTGCTACCATCTAGTGGCATACAATATGCTTATCAGTTGATTAATTCATGGAAATGATGTTACACTCGTCATGATATCTGTTAATAGCAGAATAAATACACCAATTTATGCATTTTATTTTCATTTTAGTTTTTAATATTTCAAGTCAGACTTACGTTAACCCTTATAGATCACACAATATTTTTTTTTATATTAGCCTTAATTTAAGCTTACATTAGTGGGAAGAGAATGAATGGCAATAATTATAATTTACGCTTTGAAGCACAATTTTTAATAATTTATATATCTTGCGGTTCTGACGAATAAAATATAATTCTAACATAATTGTTTTGTTTCGAAATACGAATATCATGAGCAACCAAGACTTTCGTAAAAACCTATTTTGACCCAGAGACATGTTGGCTGATATTTGCTAGTCTCTAGCTGTAACAATATTATTATTATTATTATTATTATTATTATTATTATTATTATTATTATTATTATTATTATTAATAATAGCAATAACAAAAACAATAACAAAAAATAATAAATAATAATAGCAATAAAAAACAAAAACAATAATAATAGTAATAATAATAATCATGATTATGATAATAACAACAACGAAAATGACGACGCGACCGAGAACTTGGCGGGCCGAGGGCAGCCCGCTAGTGTGTTAGATATGTACCAATTCTTACCTGACGGGGTTTGAGGCTCTTAGGATTCAGGTGTAAATGTGATTGGGAAGTGAAAGGAGACAGCAAGATTGCTCCTCTACGGTTGCCAGTCATGGTGTAACGGCCTGTGTGCACCCCTGGGGTAATTTGTTACAACATTTATTTATTTTTGGGTTTAAAGTTTTGATGTCCAAGCAACTCTTAGGAGCTTAGCCGTAGCAGCTCTTGGAGATGTTCTTGGTAACCGGAGATGCCCGCAAGTCATGTGGAAAAACTGGCATCGCCTGAAGCAGCGGTTTCTGGGATTATAATCTCCTAGACGCCTAACGAAGGTGCTCCGATGGAAGAGTAAACCGTCGTTGAATTTAACTGCGCGGCGCTTAATTTTGTCCTCCACGTATGATAGACCAAAGGCTTCGTGCAGGAGTCTCGTGGGAAAAGAGAAGGAGACAGAATAGATGTTCCGGAAGCATTTATTCTGCACCCGTTGAAGCAATAGCAGACTGGAGTCCGCTGCCATTCTCCAGTTCTCGCAGGCGTAGTTTAATATCGGGAGTATGAGAACTCTCAAAAGGCGCAGCTTAAAGGGAACCGGCATCATGGATTTCAGTATCGGTAAGAGCAGGCCGCAGCCACAGTGACCCGACGCCTCAATTCCCTGGTGTGCTCCCCAAAAGTTAAGCCCTTATCTAGCTTCACTCCCAAGTAGGTGATGGTGTTCTTTCACTCAATCCTTCGTCTGAGGTTCGTGAATGTAGGGAAGTTTGCGGGAAAGCGGCACTTGGTAAAGAGAATGATGTGGCTTTTCTCCGAATTAATGGATAACCAACAAAGCTGGCACAACTCTTAGAGGAGGCGGAGATGTGTCTGAATTGGGTTAAAGGCTCTGCGTGGGTTCTTGTCTGTACAGAATAACAGCATGTCATCAGCATACTGAACTATATTGGCGTGCTGTTCCGTTGGTAGGTTGGACACGTAGACGCTGAACAGCGTAGGGAACAATACAGAGCCTTCGAGGACTCCGCCTCTTATTGACCTTTGTGGAGATGTACCCCACAACTAAAAGAACAAAAGATCTTTGTTTGAGGTATTATGTAGTAGGTGCCTCATGTAAGTTGGAAGCTCCATACGGATGAGTTTCAGTAGGAGACCCACGTGCCAGGTCGTAGAGAATGCCACGTCCAGCAACACCGTCGCAGTGTAAGCTCTGTCCTGGAAGCCTAGGCTAGCAGCCTCCACCATCCCAGTAGTTGCTGGGGTGTAGAATGCCCGAGACGAAAACCAAACGGGTGGTCTGGGATGTCTCGATTGTGGCCTAAAAACAGGTTAGCATTAGCCTTTGGAAGACCTTCGAGAGAGCTGACAGGAGACTGATGAAGCGCTAGTTTGAAGGACGAACTGAATCTTTTAAAGTACATATCACTCGGGCCTCCCTCCACTCGCGTGGACTCTGGCACAAGGTTAAGCACATGTTGAATATTTTGGTCAGAAAGAGCACAGTCTTGAACGGAAGGCAGCGAAGTAGGGCGGAGGTAAGTCCATCAGGCTCCGCTGCCTTTTATGGGGTTGAGACGTCGGAGTGCCTTGGTGTTCGCTTGGTCTGATGATAGGAAGTCGATTTGTTTCGTCAGGGGACGTCGGAGATATCGACGTACCTCCCGGCGAGAGCGGCCGGAAAAGTCTACATCCTGGGGGCCATCTTGTGGCCTCGTAATCCTTTCGAACTAGTCAGCGAAAATGTTAGCTTTGATTTGGGGATCATATGCCAGGCCTTGGGTGCCTTGGAGTAGGGAGGTAGTTTGACCTCCGCGGTGCCGGAAAGTTTTGGCAATCCTTCACACGTCGCCATCTTCGAGTCTCATGCCGCCATCGTCTCCTCCCACGCTCGCACCTTGTGCTCGCGTAGTAAGAGACCTCTCGGCGTAAACACCTCATAAACGCTCGATTATGCGGCATGTGGAGACGCTGGTAAAGTCTGCGGGCTGCCCAGTAACGACGGATTAGTAGATGAAGTTCCAGGGGAAGGAGTGAAGGGGAGTTGGAGTGTGAACGGTGAGGTTTTGGATAGTTTGATGTGAGGGATGAGATCGCAGCCTCCGGGAATGGAATGTCTGACATCCTAGTATTCGGGTAGTCATGAGACAGACCCTGACGTATTATCAATCTACGTCGTGGTTTGACAGATACGTCATGACTGGCTACCCGTGTATTAACCTCAGTTATCACGGGATTGTACCCGGAATGAACTGCCGGTATTTGCTGCAAAGGCTGTCCCTGCTCTTATAGCATACACAGCCAACTACATAATGATAATGATGGAACCCCAGTCTAAAAGGCTAAGACAGCGATACCAATTCACTCTGGTGGCATGAAATTAATACAATAATTCCGTTCTCATCAGCGGCATTTAATCAACATGAATGTGATATAAATACGAGCAATTTCTTATTTTAAGAGCGTAATATGATTGGACGACATTGGTGGCTCGCAGTGATATTTTCAGGTTAGACAAATATCCGCAATACGCAAATTACAGATGTAGCAGAAACGTTTTGCTTGCCTTTACTTGTAAAGTAAATCAATGCGTCGATCCTTCATGCTGGAATATAGCTTGATGACATCATCGTACCAGGTCTCCTGTTTTTTCTCCAGCGAATTAAAAACTTCGCTTTAAATAGACGCCGTCGTAATGAAACTAGCTCCTTGGCGAGAAAACATTATCTAACGGCAGTTGGTATATTACCACATAATGTATGCAGTAGATATTAGAACCTAAAATGTGCATTTCTATTTAATACAAATTTCACTTCTACTTCTCCGATATCAACAAGTGACAAGAGAGGCTCGTATGCCCTCACTTAAGTATACGTTAGTGTGTGTGTGTGTGTGTGTGTGTGTGTGTGTGTATGTGTGTGTAAATAAACTGATTTTCCTGAATTTGCTTTTGGTAACTTCCACTGCTTTCACCAAAGTACACAGCATTCTCTGTTACGTTAGGTTTAGATTAACTTGTAAATTAATTAATACATTAATTTATTATTATTATTATTATTATTATTATTATTATTATTATTATTATTATTATTATTATTATTATTATTATTATTTGTTGCTTTTTAGGCATTTCCAGTGGTTTCGCCAAAGCATACGAGCAACATATGCTTAACAGAAGACTCGCGGATTTCGTGAAAAGAATAGGCTGGCAGTAAAATTACAAAATGGAGTATGTTTACATTTTGCGACGAGTTTTGTATATAAGAAAATATCTTAATTAGGGGGGATGGGTGGAACACGGCAACTCAAAGTGATCACATTTATTACAAGACACACGTTCCATGTGAATTTTTATTGCTCAGTTAGTATTTTTTCTTAAAATAACGTGGGTGTACCACGAGCATATAAGGGGTCGGTCGGAATTAGCGCCAGTAAAGTATTATCAAAAATGTGTTTACATACCTGTCGCTGATGGTGATGCGCCGGATAGAACTCATCGGTCCTTGAACACATAAATGACTAATTGTATAAAAAGAAAAAAAAAACTATTAAATACTTCATAACTCGTTTCGTTGTATTTATTTTCTGTATAAGACAAATACGTAATTATTTTTTATTGTGACAGTTTCCGCCTTTCTGTGTTCATCATACCCATCCAGATGTTGCGTTGTTGTGACACAAATAGCGATTTTCAAACAATATTTATGTTTTATTTGTGTAAAAAAAGCCTGCTAGATAATTCATATCATTTCGTTTCCGTAGAAGACAAGAAAAAAAAATATTTTCGTTTTGACTGTTTCCACCTTTCCGTGTTCATCAGTATTCATTCAAGTGTGGTTATAACTGAGAAACGCTAGATAGCACTGCCACTGCTGAGTCATACAAAATGGGTGTCAGTTTCTGCTACAATAAGCTAATGGCTAGCTACAACACATTTTCCCTTTCTAATTATGATGTATATTCCTTTTCACTCAAGAATGAATGAAGTAGTATAGGTCCAGTTTAAAAAACACTATATTAATTCTAAATATTACTACCACAAAATGAGAGTGGCTTACGTAGTATCAAAAAGAAAATAAACTTAAAATATATATACAGTGCTAGCTGAGTTACCCCGCGTTGAACAGTTAACTTTATTAACTACAATCAACTCATTTCATTTATCTCGCTCGTTCTTTTTGCTGTCATTGTAGGTACAATGCTCTAGATAAGGCTTTCTAGCAATTAAGGGAAATTGGCGTACCTAGGGACAAGTCCTGTTTAACAGTAAAATCTGAGAGAAATTTTACTTTGTCTTGTTGAAAACTTTGCTTCTGCCATGCACTGTTGTTGTCAACTATTTGCAGATGTGTTTCTAAGCAATAATGTTCTAAGGAATTCATTCATTTTGCCCTCTATAAGTATTTTCTGTCGCTTTATTTTTCTATTTACATAATCGTACTCATATGTACCCGCAAATTAAGATAAACATAATTCTAGAAGACATAGCATATAGGTTTTTAATTTCCAGTGTATCCCTTTTATATATGAGAAAACTAGTTTTTACTTTCTCTATAGGCACTATGTACATAGTGTATAGAGAATGTATTGCACTCCACCAAAAAATTCGATACCGAGATTTCACCGGAAATATATGTTTTAGGGTCCCCTTTATCTAAAAAAAAAATTTCGGAAAAAGGTCCGTGTGTCCGTGTGTCCGTGTGTCTGTGAACACGATAGCTCAAAAACGAAAAGTCAGTAAAATACCAAACTTGGTATTTAAGTTTAATATCTTCCAGGGATGCGACACGAAGATTTTGAGAAAAGTCCCCCCACCCCTAACTACCCTTTACATGGAACTTTTTTCGAAAATTTTTATTTTCTCAAAAACGGCTCTAACGATTTTGATTAAAATTTCGGATATTAAACATATTTATCTAACAAATGAAATGTATATCTTGAATTTTCTGGGAATAGCTTCTGAAGAGTAGTTTATTCTGGATGAATTTTACTAAATTTTGAATAACTGCTAAACCGTAAGAGATGGACAAAAACTTACTGCACAAAAAATGTAGAGCACGTTAAAACACACACTTTATGTTATATACATCTCTTTCGTGGAGTTCGTCGTTTTCGTGACATTCCTTATTTTTGGTTTCTGCTATGAAAAACTTATACATTTCTCATACAGGAATTTGTCAACTGCTGTCCATACAAACAAATGAACTTCAGTGACATAGCAACCAGCTTTTGATTATCACTTTAACCTATGGTACTCCCTTATTTCACCTCTACTTACAAGGAAGGAAGTAATATGGCTATTTCTGCTAATGTTTTACTGATTAGCATGAAGTTAATAGAAGTATAAGCTTTTTAAGAATAATTTGGTGCAGGGATATAGAGAAAGTCATGTGAATGGTACACATCAGATTTTTTCGTTAGCATAGTAGCATAGGAAACTGAGCAGTTCCGAACGCGAAACCCACCACAGCATAAAACAACTGGTTATTATTTTGTGCAAGCTTCATGTTGGCTAATGAATGAAAGAGGGATGGCACCCTATATGCAAGATATAAAAGCATATACATTTAATCATTACTACAGAATGACGTCAGAGATTCGTTTCTGTATCGTTCACATTGTTTTACACAGTGTCCAATGATACACCTTGCGTCTGCTTTATGGAACCTTTAAACTTTTCTTAACTTGTGATGGAAACTATGTAGATACTACAAAGGGCGTAACAACATGCCTGAGGTCATAGTCCCTACATTTCCAGTCATGGCAAACAGATAGCATCAGGATTGTAGAAATTATGTTATATTTCTCTCTTCTTAATTGTAAGTATCCCCATGAATTTTTGTATCCAGGGGAAGAAGGATATCAAAAACTGATAGAAAACTCTTCTAAAAAAAGTCCCCAGTTAGTTCATGTGCGTATACTGTTTTGAAGGTGTATACTTTGAGACACACAGAACTTTCTTTAACAAGTTCGCTTTTATGTTTGTCAGTTGCTGCAGATGTATCAGTTATAGATGCGGCCAGATAAGTTCTAGTGCATACGTCGCAATAGGTGTGATCTTTATCTGAAGTAATTTCAGTGTAGTTCTGATGGCTTGTGTATTAAATTGGTTTATGCCATTCATGGCTATAATCGCAACGATAATTAAGTCTTTTATGTGATTAACGAATACATTTCCAGTGGTCTGCAATGCGCCAAGGTGCTCGAAAGCAGGCTTGCAGGGGTGTTTCTTCTACATGAAAAATTGATGCTTTTCACCCCTTCCTAACTATCATAGATAGTTTTTGCTTCGTTTAGACCTAATTGATTTTCTTCTATCTATTTCCCAGGTTCATCCATATATTCTGCACACATATATACATATACATATTATGTTGAGTTGTTTTGTTAAGGTTTTTCCACATGCACATATTTCCAGTTTCTCAACTTGGATTGATGGTATCAAAGGCTTTAGAGAAATCGATGAACATAGCATGTAGCTTGCCAGTGCTGATTATCTCTATTTCTAAGCTCTGAATAGCTTGCGTTGTACTTCTTCTTCTAAAAAAAATGCTCCTTTGGCATTTATCATAGACCTCTCTGACCAGGCGTTTAACGGGAATGCCGTTAATAGTTTAAATAACGTGCATTAATGTGTTCGAGTCTTTGATGTTTCCTATTCCTTTATACATCATTTTTACTATTGATTTGCTCCAATTGTACGGTATATTTCCTTGTCTGCGCCACTCATTCATGAGAACTGTCATTGCGGCTCTTAACACTAGTTGAACGATTTTAATGTTTCCCACAATATTTTATCACAGGTTTTGTCATTCTCAGAACTTTTAATTACCTCTTCTGTTTCCTTAACTACAGAAATTTGAACTCTTGGCCTACATCAATTCTTGATACAGTGAGTAGATTGTCATGTGACCGAGTCTCTAGTTTGTAGCAAGCCACCATAAATTGGCTGCCTTGGATTTTCTGCTGTATACAGATCCTGCTCGGCTCATGATTGCTTTTGTTGTTTGTGATATGCTTCCATTTGTTTGATGAAATTCTTATAATATTTATTTTGCGAGCAAATACTTGGAGATATTGATTATTTGAACATATGCGGGCTGTGAGAATAGCTTTCAGGGTGGTATTTTTAATATTGGACCGTGGTTTTGACTTTCTTTCTGTCCGGATCTCGGGTATATCAGCATCTTTCGGCAGCTTTCCAGCAGAGTCGTGGTTTCCTCCAAGTTGTCATCTAGAGTTATTTTTGAAAGTATAAACTTGTCCATTTCACACGCTTCTTGATGTCCTCGAGGTCTTCGGTTTTTCCTGTTATTTATCTTGTCCGAGTTGGAAGATGAGTTCTACTAGTTAGTCCTATACATTTTTTGTAGTGTTTAATGCCCGCTTTTACTACTTGTGGCACCGCAGGCGGGGTCCTGTACATGTTTGGTATCACTTTGCTAATACTTTTTCTCTATTTGTAAAAACTAAATCTGTTGTGCTGGCCCAGTTTTCACTGATATAGTATGTGTTATACTCTCTTTTGTTTACCAGTAATAGTCGCTCCTCTTCCAGATAAGTTAAAATCCTCTCTTGTCTTTTGCATTGGTATGTCAACTCAAAAGTTTAAGTCCCCCGCTAATATGATACTGTTACTGCATTGCGCAGTGTTTAGGGCGGCCTACGTATATCTCAACAGTTAGGTAATGCGCTTACGTTGACTTCGTATCTTTCTCTTCCTTACCACTTTCTACATAAATTGACTCTGAGGGAATGCATGGCTTGAAACACACTGCGCTTGATCAAACTGTTGTTGAAACAGGTCTCTTATGTACACAATAATTTCAAAGATCATCGTCTGACTCTAAGACGAGTATTTAGGTTAAACGGGTGAGAGGGAGGTTGGGGAGTGTGTGTATTGTATGCTGAATGCAATAGAAGATCGAAGCGCTTGGACATTTTTACTTCCTCTAGCATTAGTACAATGTACATAGCAGAGAAGGTATTGTTTTGCATCCAAAAAAGTATTACTTTCATCCGAAATTTCACCGGAAACATATGTTCTGATGACCCCTGAAACACACACACACACACACACACACACACACACACACACACACACACACACACACTTGTTTAGAAAAAGGTCTGTGTGTGAATAGCATACATCAAAAACGGAAAATTCGTTAGTGTGTGTGTGAACAGTAGGACCCCAACCTTAGTATACTTTAAGGAAAATTTCCCCATCGCAAACTTCACTTTACTCGCGAAAATGTTCGATTTTCTAAAAAATAAAATGCCTCTAACGATTTTGACCAAATTTATGTATATTATAGATTTTCATATAGGAAATAAACTGTATGTCCTGAATTTCTTGGGAATAGCCTCTGAAGACCACTCCATTCTGAATGAATTTTGCATAACTGGTAAACCGTAAGTTAGGCAAAAGCTTACTGCACAAAAAATATAGATCTCATAAACACGTAATTTATGTAGGTATTTAGATTTAACCATTTCCTATACACTCCTCGTTATTTGTTTCAATTTTTAAATCTTAAGACTTTTCTGAAACGGGAGTCGCAATTCGTTTCATGCCTCTTTTATTTTACTCCTGGTTATGCAAATAGAAGCGAATTTCAATGCTTATCACATCAGTGACCAGCTTTCAAAAGACTTGACTATCGCTTTGGCATAGTGTGCTCTCTTATTTCCTTCTAATTTCAAGGAAATAAGTAATAGGACAAGTTCTGCTAATGCTTAATTCGATTAGCATAATTTAGATAAAAGAATAATCTTTTGTAAGTATAGTTTGTTTGCAGAGAAATTCAAATGAATGGAGTAAAACAGCTTTTTCCAGTTTGACAAGCTACTACTTGGGCAAACTAAGCACTCGGTACTCTGAGACTAAAACTATTTACTTAACTTTAACTCTGTTAATTTTAATGAGCGTAAAATGCCTACTTAATTATATTTTATACTATAGAAAAAAACAGAAAATTATTAATTTTTGAAACAAGGTTTTAAGAGTGAGAAAGAAAAGACAAGAAAAAATCCTCAGTAGAAGATAGAATCACCCAAATGCATGCACAACTGTTCTACGCTTCCCAAAAAATCTGATGTGTACCATTCACATGACTTTCTCCATATCCCTGCAACAAATAATTCTTAAAAAGCTTATACTTCTATTTACTTTATGCTACAAATTAGCAGGAATAGTCTTATTACTCGCATCCTTGTAATTAGAAGCGAAATAAGGGACAACCGTAGGTTAAAGTGATAGTCAAAAGCTGGTTGCTATGTCAATGGAGTTCCTTTGTTTATATGGATAGGAGTTGACAAGTTCAAGTATGAGAAAGGTATACGTTTTTCATAGCAGAAACCAAAAATAAGGAATGTCACAAAAACGACGAACTCCACGAAAAAATGTATATAACATAAATTGTGTGTTTTAAAGTGCTCTACATTTTTTGTGGAGTAAGTTTTTGTCCATCTCTTACGGTTTAGCAGTCATTCCAAATTTAGAAAAATTCATCCAGAATAAACTACTCTTCAGAGGCTATTCCCAGAAAATTCAAGATATACATTTTATTTGTCAGGTAAATATGTTTAATATCCGAAATGTTAATCAAAATCGTTAGAGCCATTTTTGAGAAAATCAAAATTTTCGAAAAAAGTTCCATGTAAAGGGTAGTTGGGGGTGGGGGGATTTTTCTCAAAATCTTCGTGTCGCATCCCTGGAAGATACTAAACTTAAATACCAAGTTTGGTATTTTACCGACTTTTCGTTTTTGAGTTATCGTGTTCACAGACACACGGACACACGGACACACACGGACCTTTTTGTGAAAATGCTTTTTACTTTCTCCATACGCACTATGTATATAGTGTATGGAGAAAGTATTGCACTCCACCAAAAATTCGATACCGATATTTCACCGGAAATATATGTTTTAGGGTCCTCAATATCCAAAAAAAGCATTTTCACAAAAAGGTCCGTGTGTGTGTGTGTGTGTGTGTGTCCGTGTGTCCGTTTGTCCGTGTGTCTGTGAACACGATAACTCAAAAACGAAAAGTCGGTAAAATACCAAACTTGGTATTTAAGTTTAGTATCTTCCAGGGATGCGACACGATGATTTTGAGAAAAATCCCCCCCACCCTCAACTACCCTTTACATGGAACTTTTTTCGAAAATTTTGATTTTCTCAAAAATGTCTCTAACGATTTTGATTAACATTTCGGATATTAAACATATTTACCTGACAAATAAAATGTATATCTTGAATTTTCTGGGAATAGCCTCTGAAGAGTAGTTTATTCTGGATGAATTTTTCTAAATTTGAAATGACTGCTAAACTGTAAGAGATGGACAAAAACTTACTGCACAAAAAATGTAGAGCACTTTAAAACACACAATTTATGTTATATACATTTTTTTCGTGGAGTTTGTCGTTTTTGTGACATTCCTTATTTTTGGTTTCTGCTATGAAAAACGTATACTTTTCTCATACTGGAACTTGTCAACTCCTATCCATATAAGCAAAGGAACTTCATTGACATAGCAACCAGCTTTTGACTATCACTTTAACCTACGGTTGTCCCTTATTTCGCTTCTAATTACAAGGAATGCGAGTAATAAGACTATTCCTGCTAATTTGTAGCATAAAGTAAATAGAAGTATAAGCTTTTTAAGAATTATTTGTTGCAGGGATATGGAGAAAGTCATGTGAATGGTACACATCAGATTTTTTTGGATATTGGGGACCCTAAAACATATATTTCCGGTGAAATCTCGATATCGAATTTTTGGTGGAGTGCAATACTTTCTCTATACACTATGTACATAGTGCGTATGGAGAAAGTAAAATATCCCTTGGTCTTGCATTCACGTAAATCTCGCTACTCTCTGCTCCACAAATTATTCTTACTAAAGTTTATTCTAATATATAGGGTCTTTTAAAAGTCATTCGATATTTTAAAAAGGTATAAACATTAAAATATTTGAGATAGGATAAAAACAAAATCCTGGGCAAACAATGAGGTTTTTTTTTTTTTTTTTTTTTTTTTTTTTTTTTTTTTTTTTTTTTTTTTTCCCTCCAGTTTACCGTTACCATACGTACAGTTTTGTTGGATAAAACATTTTTGCTTTTTTTATGCGTAGCTGGTTGGTCATATTGGACGACGAGTGAAATTGGTGAAATGGTGCTCAGATGACCTTGGGGCCCAAGGAGCTTAAAGTTACTCGACATTTATCTTCTCAGCATTAGGGAAAACCCCGAAAAAACCTTAACCGGATAGCTCACCCTAAGCGAGATTCAAACTCGTGACCTATTGAATGTGAGGAAGACACACTATCACCACACTACACAGGCGGGCTATTAGTAGTTTTTTTCATACAGCTTGAAGAATATGTATTCATGGCTCTATCATTAAATGATAGCTGATGCAATACTATTATGAAAGCGAGAGGAGTTTATCTCAAGGTCTGACAAAATTTACAACTCTTAACAATATAAGAGCAGGTCCATGCGCTAATCGTAATTATGGAGATTTAAGCAGCAATATTGAGCAAACTGGTTCTGTTGCTGATAAGAAGAAATCTAGAAGACCAAAGGTAATAAATAATGTCACTTCATGCAAACAATGAAGTATGTAGAAATAATAATTATGGAATTAGTAGTGTTGCACAGGTATTGAGACAACTTAGATGAGTAATGTCATAGTTTGAAGAATTCTAAGAAAACCTCTTAACCTGTATCTAACTGGAACCTATGTTAGCGCTCAAAGAAAGTAACAAGCGGGATAGATATAATTTTGCTTTATTTGAGCTAGCAGAGATTCAAATTAATAAGGTAATGATTGTTTGGACAATGTTTTTTAGACAAACGAAGCACACTTCTCTCTTAATGGTCAAGTTAACACACATAATTGCAAAATTTGGTCAGAAAATGACCCTTATATTTTAATTCAAGATGGTCTTCATGATTTAAAAGTTACAAAAGCTTCAATTCACAATTCATCTTTAGTCCTTGTTTCTTCGAAGTATACCATAATGGGGAGCGCTACTATTGCGGGCTACAAAACTGCGCATTCCCTAGACTCAGGAATAATTACAATATGGAAAATGTTATCTTCATGCAAGATGGCGCTCCGCCCCATATCTACAAACCCTGCAAAACAATTACGCAGATCTTTGGCAATCGTGTTATTAGTAGATAATTTCCAATAAAATGGCCACCGCGATCTTCAGATCTCAATTCGACCGACACAGAACGGGTTTTCCTGAGACATCCAACAACCCGACAGAGCTGAAAAATACTATCTCCCAAGAAATTGCTAATATTTCAAGACATCGCCTACAAAATGCTGTGCATGGAGTTGCAGAAAGAATGGTGTACGGTGAGTACCCCATTGTTTGCCCAGTGTGTGTTTTTTTTAATTCTCTCTAAAATATTGTAATATTTATAACGATTTAAAGTTTGAAGTGATTTTTGAAAGATTACATACTTCTTGTTAATCAATCTAAAGTTTCATTACACATTTACACATTTTGCTGTAGGTAACTGTACGAAGGTATAGAAGGTTAAAGTGAATATAACAATTTTAGAAAGCGGGCGCTATGTGGTGACCTTGAAATTCTATATTCTTTGCATGAACACGAGGAAATAAAATAAAATGTAGTACATTCACATGACCCTCTACCCATTCTTCAGCAAACTATTTTTAACAAAACTTCTCTTTCTATCTGCTTCACGTTAATCGAGATAATCATCTGCAAAAATACTTTGATTGGATATATCTTTATACATATAAAGGGATTATACAAATACAGTAGACGACTGTCAAATCTTTAAAAAGCTGGTCACTATGTGATGGTTTTTAATGTCCTATCTTAGGCTGACCAGCAGAAAGAAAAACCAATAACAACTTTCTATTGGAAAAAAAAATATAAGCATGGGAAAATTGAAACCAATAAAAAAAATATTTTGGAAAATGTTAACTTAAAAAAAGTCCGATGTATTACATTCACATAACTTACTCTACCTTTACAGCAACAAATTATTCTTACAAAAGCTTATTCTTCTACCTACTCCATATAATCAAAATATACATTAACAGAAATAATCTTACTAGTTATTTCCTTGTAGGTATGGTCATCCTTCATGGTCTGGGTAAATGCTAGTCTCTGGTCGCGGGTTCAAAGACGGTACATGGCGTTGAATTTTTCTGGCGTAAACGTCCTTAGCACGGCTTCCTTCAGAAGGGAAGTAAAGCCGGTAGTCCCGTGTTCGGCACGTAAAAGAATCTGAAGTCTGATAAAGATCTTTCACGACCAATAGATAATGGACGATTAGAACCATAGTAATTAAAGAGCGTCCATAAATAAAACTCAGTTTTTTCCTTATAGGCACAAAAATTGGATACATTTGGCTAAAGCAATAATCAACTTTTTAAAGAGCTGATTGCTTAATGATAAGAGTGAAAATCGGTTGTGTCTGCATAATCAGGAGTAAAAAAGAAAAAAAGAAAGAAAGAAAGACGATAAAATAAAAGCGAATAACGACTTTCCATTTGAATAAAGCACACGTACTGGAAAAATAAATCAAACAAAAAAAAATAACAACAAATATCTCGTAAATGGTTAACTTCACAGAAAAATGCATTTGATATAAATTCTGTATTTTAACAAGATCTACATTTTTTGTGTAATAGGAAGACTTTGTCTTTTACGGTTTATGAGTTGCGCAAAAGTAATCCAAAATGGACAGGATTTCAAAGACTATTCCCAGAAAATTCAAGATGCACGTTTTATTTTCCATGAAAGTATCCTAAACAAATAGCATTTTAATGAAAATCGTTAGCTAGTTTTGAGAAAAGCAAGTTTTTCGGAAAATTTCAATTAAGCGTTAGTTTGGCGGTGGGGAGGGGGGTTTATAAATACCTGTGTTTCAAAATAGATGGCGTTGCTAAGTCAAATTGGCGTTATCATCGTGTTGCCATTTGTTACAGCCGCCAAAACAAATTGTGAATGATTCATGTGCTAGTTTGGATTTCCAGGCATATCAGTTAGTTGTTAGCATGTGTTTTCACTGAAATGGAAAAAATGAAATATTTACTTTTTAATTTTGAATGGGAAAACTTGCAAGGACATAAAATCAAAATTGAATGCTGCTTATGTTTTCGCCATCTACAACAACAGTTAGATATTGGTCAACGACTTTAAACGTAGACGATCATTCGGTCTTTTAGAAGAGATCCCACGACGCCCGGCAGATGTGGTTACCGAGAAGTCAAAGTCCACGATATGATTTTCGTAGATCGGTGAACAAAAGACCGTGAAGTGGCAGAGGCCATAGGTTTGTCGATGGGAACGTAAATTAATATTTTGCATGCTAACTTAAAGATGAAAGAGTTGACAGCCTGATGGGTGCCACGATTGCCCACAGTGTACAACTTTCAACTTCGAAGCTGTGTCTGTGTTATTTAAGCGAAATCCGCAGGACTTTTTGCAACGAGTTTTCACCGTCGATAAGAACTGGATTCATCATCATACTCCGGAAACCACGCAACAATTAAAATAATGGATTGCTTCTGCCATGAACCGGAAAAATGATAACTTTTTGAGGATGTGAAACTGTGCGACTCATTATTCTTAGAAAAGGAAAAACAATTACTGGGCAATGAGCTATTAGCCCAATTTGAGAAGTTAAAGGAAATAGCTTCCATTTGGCGAAGAAAAAAGTGTGTTTCACTACAACACACCAACACAGTCATCAGGAGTTGTCGCCGCCAAACTGCAACTGCTGTCGCATTGCCCTTATTCGCCCGACCTGTCTCTCTTGGATTTCTTCTTGTTCTCAAAAGTGAAGAAATGGCTCGCGGGGACAAAATTTAGATGTCTTCGTTCTTATTGAACTACCCTCGTATTTCTTGATCTAGCATACACTTCATGAAGAGTTGCCTTAATAGGTAGTTCGGTGTTCGAGTTATAATGATTGAAAATGTCGGAAATTTCTTCTTTATGAAACAATAAATTATTATAAATTAAACAGATATTTTAATTTTTCATTCGTCTTTGTATGCAGAATTAGATTCTAAGATGACGACATTAGTATCTTTTCCAAAGAATATATAATGATGTAATTATTTTTTTCATAGGCATTATATTTTTATAACGATTTAAGGCAGGTTGTTTCAGCTTTGGTGCGCCCCAAAGGGCTACAAGTTATTCGTTACTCACAGGAATTTGCCCTCAGTACCAAATACCTTATTACTGATGGTAAGCTATCGCTAGAGCCGAAAGAAGTGTAGGAAGCGCAAGCACTTGTGCTACGGCCTTCGCTCTGTGACATATTGGCTATCACGGTTCCCTCCAATATAGCCGGAGGTCTTTGTTGAGTACGCGCGAATACTCTGACTCTGTCGAAAGGTTAGAATATCCTAATTTTAAGAGGTCTGCATTCTACAGGATATCTGAATGTATTAAAAACTTCCAGTAACAACGTAAAAGGCTAAGAACACAAATAATTTAAATTAAGAAACCAGCTGGGAAACATTTCAATCAAAAGTTATAAGCGAAGCCAATTAGAAATGCCTGGAATTAAAGGGATCTTTATGACAAAATCTGCATCGTCATCACCATCATCATCACACAATGTTAAAATCGCCGAGAGTATTTATATGGTGGTTTTTTGAACGTTTCAAATACAAAAATGACATCAGTTTTCTCTTTGTAGGGTGAAATATATACAAGGGCATACCTGCGCACAGCGACCTGCGTAGATCTATTGCGGCTACCATCCCCAATAACCACAGAAGGCTAAAGGCCACAGAGAGACAGCTCACAGAGACGCATGGAAGTTCCTACCAATTTCCAGCTCTAAGACTCGACCGACTACTAAAGCTGCCCAAATAGGACCATGAACGGCCTTTAGGCAGCCCTCTAGTGTCCTCTACGAGGAATAATATTTGGAGCAAGCATCGCGCCATCTGTCTGGCGCCGTCATATGCCCGGGACACTGAAGCATGTGAAGGTAACGGAATTAAGGGGAGAATTGTGAAAGACAATCGTGGTAGATAAGAAAGCACTGCAGAATTCCCCTATCAACCGGTAAAGCGCAAAATTGAAAATAACCACGGTCAGAGTGGGCAGTCGACGAGAATCAAATCTGGAACCTCCCGAATTCGAGTTTCACACGTTTCACATCTGTATTACACTTCTGTAACGTATGAACAACTGAAGCTTTGTGGAAATGGGCCCCTAATCTCAAATTATATGACATGTTTGCACTCCTCTACCAACCCTTGTGGTTTGTAACATCTTCACACAAACAGCTGACTCTTGTAATGTCAAACTGCACCCTTCCTTTATTCAAAGCGTTTTGCGTTATGTTACACATTCTAGGATACAATGTTAAGCACAATTAAATATCACTCTTTTTTAACTATGGATCTTATTCACGGTATTCTTAATGTATTGTTCAATGCACTCGTCTCTGTCGAAGGAGTTTGTTCATCGAGCTCTTCATGGGTGAGATCTTACTGTATCTTCTGATTCATATATTGCTAACTAGTCACTCTACTGTCGTGAATTTTAAATTTGATACTTGATATTATAGTTAACACATTCGTGCCAATGTACAATGAAATATAACCTGAAGGGTTAATTCTTGACAGGAATAATTATGTTCGTGATCTAATGCTGTAGGAATTCTTTCAAGCCATTACACAGTCTTTGGACAGCTTCCTGCAACACCTTTTCGTCGTGAAAGGCGACACTGATGCGTAGATACTTTTTATATCTATCAGATGTTGAGAATCTACTGCCCGGTATAGCTGATACTTTATGTTTCCGCTGGCACCAAGGCACAAATTCGTTCATATCAACTGATTCAGGGGTCTTAAGCCAGATAAAATATCCTCCTTTTGGCCAAATAAAACTGCACCCAGAAGGAAGGTTCTTCTGCAAAGTTTCGCAAACGACCTCCATTCTTACCTGAAACACAAATATATACTACGCTGAAGTAAAAGATAAAGCTAACCAAATGAATATTCTATACAAGATGTCCATGAACGTGTAGTCAAATTCTACAAACAAATTGAAAACACAGTGTTACAGAAATTATGTTTCTCCAATCCAGTTCTGCCACTGCCAGTCTGTGAATAAAGGGATAATAATTGTCACATTGATGTCGTAGATTGAGCTGTAATTTTTATGGTGAAAATACATCGAATAAAAATTAATCGTATCTCGGCTTTTTCTCCCATAGAGTACTTATTAAAAATAAAATAAAATCTGTAATATTCCATTCCGGCGTCTTGATTCCTAAACTGGTACATCCATTGCCAAATTTATCAGTTTACTTCTATTACCTCTTACATTATTATTATTATTATTATTATTATTATTATTATTATTATTATTATTGAGATAATCAACTATAACTATTACAAATAAATTAATATAATAAGACAAAAACAAATAAAACAAAGAATTACAAACTTTTTCCACCTATCAATGCAACAATTTAATTTCAACTAGTAGTAAAAGTAGCTCTATGATAGCCAACCGACTATAGTCTCTATTAGTCGGAAGAGATTAAAAAGGTTAAGTTGTAATGGCTGACTTTAGGTCTATCTTCCGCTCAGCTGCTTGGTGGCATACCAGGCACTGAAAATGAACTTTACCCGAGGTTACACAGACCGCACTAAAGAGTACTGGCAAGTAACAGTTCTCTAAGGAAAGAGAATATCGGCAGCAGACAGTTTCGTGCTTTCTCGTGATGGGTGAAAGAAAGAAAGAAAGACGAAAAAAGAGAGAAAGAAAACTAAAAACTGAAGAGATTACTCACTTTTTATATTTTTTCTCATTGTTCCACTTATACCCCGCAATGGCCATATAGGTGGCCTTTCACCTTTGGAACATACTGACGAGCAATGAGCAGAAATATTGACACCATGACTCATGTAATTCAAACAGAATAGATATTATAGGAAACAATATATTATGTAGGTTTAGTCTTATTAAGACTGTAAGCAATGGTGTTAATTCGTGTACAGTTGTCATTGGGCTCTAGTTCTCTGGATTTACATATTATATCAAGCACACACATATATACTCTCCTTCATGCTTCCAGACTCTGGGGAGCATATGGAATAATCTTGGCTAGAGAAAAATTCCCATCCCCAGCTGGGAATCGAACCCGGGACCCTTTGCATAGCACGCAGGTACTCTACCGACTGAGTACAGGACAGGCCTGCTCATTTTTGTATTTGCTCTCGTTTAATATTTTTTTAAACACGGATAGGAATTAAATATCATTACTGAATCGTTCTAATTTGCATTTGTTTTTCTTGTCAAACTTGAGCCTATGGGAGACCACGTTGAAACTTGGGTCTTTTTATTTTCCATTTACTTTCACTAAACAAATCCTAGCTCGATCTGTAACATCAGGGTGAGGAATTTCACTGATGGTGGTTGCATGGTGACGTTTTTTGGTTTGACTTGAATGAGCAGCGTTGTAAGTTAAAATTCGTTATCTTCTGTATCAAGTTGCTCATCCACTCTAGCTCTACTATTCTCTAATAGCACTTAAAGTTGAACCGTACCAAAACGAAAAGTCAAGCGGCCAGTGTGCAGTTATAATTTACTCTTCCGCTATTTGCGCCTTACTTTCACGACCACATGGTGAGTACGCGCAGCAGGGAGTGCAAAAAGAACAACCATTATTCTGACAACTTAAACTGTAACCAATTCTGTTATCGGTTAACGGTAATCATATGATAGTTGCAACACAATAAATAAATCCTCCCTATTAGTTATAGTACTTCTTCGGCCTATTTTATCAAACTCTACCCCAATTCACAAAAAGGTTTAAACTGTATTTCTTCTGAAATTAGGTAAATCTGGATCAACATTATCTTGCTGTAGCACTTTACCAACTGTTGGCGGCTCATTATAAAAAAAAAGAAAACAATAAAAGAAAAACATTGTTGCTCAAATTGCATTCTTCACTAAATCCATACTTTCCTTCTTCCTGCTTTTAGCATACACTTTCTAGGGGCGTAACCAGTTTTCCATTTCTGGTTTTCATTTATGAGCATTGTTTATAATTGTACCCGAAACACTTGTAGGTGAACTAAGAAGTTAATTTCACCACCTTTTTACGGGAAGTATTGAATATTTCTCACAAAAGCTATATATAATGAACATTCTACACTGCTGTTTTTTTTTTTTTTTTTTTTTTTTTCGCCACTAGTTAATTAATGGTTTACCAGCCTTATGCTTTACGTAACTCGACGAAGAAGTAAGAGAAAATTAAGGTTATCGTCCTCCATGATACTAAACAGCAAATATTCCAGATATCGCGTGACTCATACTAATTACATGTTAAGACTTGTAGCTCTATTTAACGGCACATATCAGTGTTTGTTAAACTCTTAGGTATTTGTATAGGATATTATAAATTGTGTTCTGGGCTCGTGAACCCTGCAGGATGAGGTGTGGGGAGAGGGGAAAGCGATATCTAGTTGCCCGTTGAGCTGTTATGAAGTAATCATCCCTGCAGATATGTGTATTAACCTAGCATAACCTACTAGCATAATAAGGTGCAGTAGTAGTTCAATGTTGTAAAAAAAATTGTATTCTTTTCACCATGTCTAAAGTTAAGAAAAGTACGATAGTGCATTCAGAAGGGCGTGAAATTATAAGTAGCGTTATAGATAAATATGATGAAGCTCCGAATAAGCAGTATTTATATCCAGTACCAAAAGTTCACAACCAGCTGCATATTATACTGGTGTTTCCGTGTCAACGATAAAGACCATTCGTAAGAAGAAGAAAGAGCTCCGGACAAGAAGAGAAAATAGTGTACTTAGCACTCTTGGAAAAAGAAGAACATAGAATATAGTGTTGCGTAAATCAATGGCTTTAATGCTCCTGTTATACGAAGAATACTACGGTTAACTCATTTTATTTATTTATTTAAAAAAGGTCTTTGTCATAAAGTGAGTGTTTTAATGAAATCTACATGTTTTGTGTAGTGAGTTTCTGCCTTTCTCTTGCTTACAAAAGTCATCCACAATGAAGTCTTTAAAAGCTATTCCCAGAAAATTCAAGATATATTATTACGTTTGCCAAAAAATATCTTAAACATATGGTATTTTAATAAAAATCGTTAAAGCTAATTTTGATAAAATGAAAATTTTCTAAAAAATGTCAGGGTAATGGGGGTGGGGGAATTTTGTTGAAAATCTTTGTGGGGCATCCTTGGAAGATTTTGAATTTAAATATCAAGTTTGGTTTTTAACGAGCGTTTCATTTTTGAGCTATGCCGCCCACAGACAGACACACACACACACACACACACACACACACACACACACACACACCCACAACTAATCTTATTCAGAAAATAAAACAGCGTCGTGTTCAGAATTGGACACGGAATTGGCATGGCCACTAATCTATTAAGTAGGCTGTATGTTATTTTGCAATATCGTTTCTATCTGCGTGTGTCACCTTATCCTCACTCATGTGTGTGTTGTGTACGCATTCCTTTCAGGGTCTACGAGCTAGGAACAACTATATATATATATATATGTATATATATAATAAGAATAAATTCATTCTGCAATTTAGATTACTAGCATGGGATTACTTTCCTGCGCACATTGCTGCTATTTTGTACCACGATGCACTGGTCACGTGGGTCTGTTGTGGCGCGAATTACCTAAGAGTGAATAGATTTTAGGTAAGAAGTGTGAACGAATTTCCTATACGTGAAAAATCTCATGTCAATATTAGTAAATAAATCAGTTCCGCAGGCAACAACGCTAGAGCTTCATCATAGTGTTTCCCAAAGAAAATATTAGTATTATTTATTAGCAAAGCACAACTGAGCAATGAGCTTACCTTGTACTTCTGCACTAATTCATCTAGTAGTTTATCTTGTAACCCCAGTTGCAAAGTATTTCTCAGTAGGCCGGCCATGTACTGGTTCGTGCCACCTCCACTCTTCAGATAACCTCTGTCAACACATCAAAGTTCAGGAGTATTACACTCAACAATACGCGTGCCAGTCTAATGTGCCCAATTCACAAGAATTTCTCTATCTGTTTTACAAATAATGTATTCATGTAAAATATTACTCTTATCTACATCATACTAATGGAAATAAACATTGGCAGAAATGGTCTTATTAGTGTTTTCTTGTAAGTACAAGGGAAATAAAAAATTACACTAGACTAAAGGGATAGCCAACTCTTTTAAAAACTGTTGCTATGAGATTAACATTGAAATTCGGCTCTCTTTCCATGATCAGGAGTAGAACAAAAGAGACATGAAACATATGATGCCCTCCCGTTTGAGAAAAGTATAAGCATATTAAAACAAACCAATAACCACGAATATGTTGGAAATTGTTAACTCCACGTATGTTTAACGTGATCTACATTTTTATGGAGTAAAATTTTATTTATCTCTTATGGTTTACCAGTTATAAAATAAGTCCTACAGAATGAAAAGGGCATCAGAGGCCATTCCCAGAAAATTCAACATATATATTTTATTTTCATGTAAATATGTCTAATATAGGGTATTTTAATAAAAATCCTTAGAGCTATTTTTAAGAAAATCAACATTTTAGAAAATGTTTTCATGAATGGGGAGTTTGGGGTGCGGGGATTATCTTGGAAATTGGAAGATGTGAACTTAAATACCAAGTTTGGTATTATGGACTTTTCGTTTTTGGGTTATGTTGTTCAAACACACATACACACACACACACACACACAGACGCACACGGACTTTTTCCTAATAAGCTTTTTTAAGCTCAAGGGATCTCAAAACAACTATTTCTTGTGATATCTCGACTTCCAAATTTTTAGTGGAATATAGCCTTGCTCGGTGCGTGCAGTGGAAAAACACGCGATAACAGGGTTTGTCTCTACTCTTTGTATAGTGCGACTTGTGCCTGTTTATATTGTTGGGAACAGAAAGCAATTTAACAAACAAGACATCGACTCCTACGTTTAAACTCCCTAAGAAGAATCTTCCTCATTTATAGAAAGTGGTAGAATAAGTGTTCAGTTTGTGCAAAGCTCTGCACTCAGAAACTTCAATTTGCAGCGTCATCACGGATCTCATGCAAGCGAGTACGATGTTATCAAGGAGAAGATCGTTTCTTTCGAATTATATCCGATACCATTAATTACCAAGATGCCTGCCCATATTCACTGCTGTAAATGTGAAGTTTTTCGTTATAAATTAATTGTTATACTGATGACGGTATAAAACGATTACAATGGTATTAACCAAGTTAAGAAAATTGTTGTTTTATTATGCTAATACTATAATAATAATTTTTTCAATTAATTATTCATTTTACGACAACCGATTGCCACCAAACCTATTAAAATGTGTTCATATCTGAAGTACAAATGCCCTTGCAAGAGACAATAGAGCAATTTACCAGCTATGAACCTACAATAGGCGATTTAACCTATGAAAGGTGGAATACGGATTTCAAACGTAAAATGTTACATACTGTCACAGGACTGAATGAATTACTTGTTCTTGCCTTCCGCGTAGTTGTTCGCGTAGTACATAGTAGGCGATCCGCATGAGCATCGAGCAAATTTGCTCTCTTTGCTTTACTCAAAGTAGAACCAGTTGGTGATTCCTGATTCACATATTCATGCAAAGTTAGAATAAAAGAAAATAAAATCTGTCATAAGTTATCGTCTAGAGCTATGACAATATTGTCGTCTAATGGTATTTATGTTTTCCACATGTCCTTTAGACGTCAAGGAATATGCAGCACTTTGGGTACTGAAATCAATCCTTTGCAGGGATCTATTTTGGGGACCCACAACCTGTTAGTCGATTTCATTGCAAGGTTATGGCTTCGTCGCATCTTTATCAGGGACTTGGGAAAATTAAGTCATTCTCACCTCTGTCGGAGGATCACCAGTCCTCATCAGAAGATGAGGCCGAAGCAATATAGTTTGACCATCATTCCCACTGGGCCCAATATCACTTATGAACACTGCTCGTCCACCCAACTTAGCCTCATTTCTGGCTTCTTTCTCTCAGGAATGGTTCTATACTGGTGTCCACTAGTTACTCCCTCCCCAGTCCTACGCTGTTCCATCCATTTATACTTCTGGTCATGCCTTGGCGTCCACAATCCTTGGGGTTCTAAACTCGACCTTCGATCCTCTTGCGGTACTAAATTATTTGAACACAATAGGGTTGCTTATCTAACAGTAAATTGAGATGCGCTTTCTATTTTGTTCAAGTCATTGGTTCCTATCAAAATAGTTAAGTGGAAGTTTACAACATCATGGGAATTGGCCATCAAGGCATGAAAAGAAGTATACATGCACTGGTGGTGAAGACATATGGAGCCATCTCATGCAGTAGCCGCACTATTCATGAAAATACATTCTTTGTAGGGAATCCTTCCTTGCCGATATTGTATTAGTACAGTTTTTGGGCTCATGCGCTATTTGGTTTAGATGTTTCAAATAGCGGTTAAATGGTCAGTCCCAAATGAAATGACTGACTATAATAGTACTGTATGCAACAAATAAACACAATTGAAGATTATGACAAGGGTGAAGTTTGTCACACAAACGATAGTAGTGCGACAATTTTGCGAATGTCATTTGGACTTGAGTGCAACATCTTGCGCAATCTTAGCATTATAAATTGTAATAGCAGCAATATCAAACGGAGGTGCCTCCAGAACCGTGAAGCAGAACACAACAAATAGGCGACAACGGCCATTATTGCATCTAACGTGCCCTCCTGGGAGGGAGATATGAAGGGGAAGATCCTAAAGCGATCAGGTCCAGACCACGATCTTCGCAAGCAAGGACGAGATCCATAACGATTCCAAATGGAGCACATCCTGGCGTCGGGTGGACGCAGGGCTACCCGCGAACCGCCCAGGTGTTCCCATAGACCCGAACCATCTCCAGAAAGGGGTCCTTGGCGGTATAATCACACGCAGGGAGAAATCTTTCTAAAGAAATCCGCCGTCCAGCCGTAACAACGGAACGCCGTCGCTTGATCCTTCAACCCTAAACTAGATGAGAAAAAGTAATTGAGACAGGAAACATTGGATAGGACATTCTTGGTAGAAAAGAAACCACCCAGAATTAGCCAACCAACCCTGGGAAACTATAAAAAAAGCATGTCCACAGTTGCTGACCCAACGGGAATCGAACCGGGACCTCCCGAATGTGACACTCACAAGTGAATGAATTGTAGAAAACAAATGATGGAATAATCTGGTATCCACAGTTGACTTATAAAAGCTGTTTCAAATGTTCTTAAATGAGACATTAGCTTCTCTCCCTACATTTAATTTGCTATTCCCTGCGCGTTGAACCGATAAGCAAGATCATACCACTTGTCTGCATTCCAGTATGGGAGAAAGTGAGCAACCGTGAGCAACCTGTTATTGGTACAGCATGGAAAGTAAATATAAATGTAGGTCTTAATTACTGTATACTTAATCAGTTACATAGGTTTATCTGTACTCAGAGAAAATATACCGCAAGAAGATTTCATCTTCTCTTTAAAAGCCATGACACTTGCAATTCTGGTATTACGTCACTGCTACAGGAAGTACGTTATTGCTATTATTGGCCCGTGTGCCATAATGAGCCAATTATATAAAACATTGAACACAGAAGCTACCTGTTTACAATAGTAGGATAGCATAAACCATGGTAGCATAGTAGTGAAGAATCTGCACATGCGCCAGATTCTTCGCCGCTGCAGGGAACAACTGCAGCTCTTCTGCGCTCTAAATAGCTTCGGATGAAATAAAATGCTGCCTATCCTTTACTGGAACATGTCGCTGTCCGTTGTGGGCATTTGTCTACCTCGGAGTCGGTCGAGATTAATAAACAAACGTGACATACCTCTGAAAAGGCCTTTGGTGCGCCAGGTTTGCTCGTTCCTGCAGAACACCAGTTTGACTCCCACTGAGGGGGAGAAAGAATGACTGGGGTATGTAACACGGGGTAGATTTAAAAATAGAAGTACTTCATTTTAGCTTCCACTGAATTAATGTTTTTATTAACCTTAGGCACTAATCCTAACGAGTGACTCCCGACATAGTAATTCTTGAAGACGTAGAAGTATTAATGACTAGTGCTATTATCTGCTGTTTGCTAAGTTCTTATTTTCGACAGTCATCGGTACTTCTGCGTACTTTCACATTACGCGACTAACCAACTCGTGCGATAATTACAATATCTCGTGTAATAACATCACATACTTAGGCACTCACACCGCCGCATTTACATGCGTACAACGTACAGCCTATAGCGTACTGCGTTCAGCATCAAGCGTCTCACACGAAGAATAAGCAGCAGCAACAACGGCAATAACAATAATCTAAATCCTTGTAAGCGCATCGCTTAAATACCCAAAATCTCTGATATTGAACTCTTTCCTGATTGGCTGAAAAGAAGCGCGAAAATGACGTTGTCACGTGATTAATTTTGTAAGCTCTTTGTATTCAACTCTACGTGACTGCACTTTACAATGGAGAAGTCCCGAGCTGCTAACCTTTGGGGAACAAACCTCTCTCTAAAATTTACCCTGCTACTTATGTCTCTAATGCGCTAAAAATCTTGCTCTACAAAGGCAATTGTATTACTAACATTAACAAAGAAAGTAACCTTGGCAAGCATAATAGCAACTTCTTCGCTATTGTGTTTTGTATTCTACAATCTGCTCAGTCTTGGCTGCTGAAGCAAGTATTTCCTATATGAAACCTATGCAAAAATAATAATTAAACCAATAAAATACACAGCGGCCTAATATACTGTCGCAAACAGCACATCTTCACTGCCGACATCGCTAGCGTCAGCGTCCTAAATGAAGTTGAAGCCAACCGCCAGGATCTTCAGAATCTGCGCACTATAAAGGGCTCTTTTCAGTACTTAGAATGCTGCACCTACGAGGTTTGGGTCATAAGTCATGGCAACTTGTTTTACTTTCCCTCACATATTATAAAAGCACATAAAAAGAAAAATAGGTATTGTATTCTACCCAAAACTTTGATGTCAAGGTTCACCGGAAATATGTTTTGAAGTCCCCTGAGTAAAAACATTTAAGAAAAAATACATAAGTGCGTGTATGTGCATGTGGACAGCATAACTCAAAAATGAATATTCAGTTGAACACCAAACTTGGTATTTAAATTTAGTACCATCCAAAGATGCGATATAAAGCTTTTCAGGAAAATGCCCCCACTAAAAACTATCCTTTACATTCTATCCTCGAAAATTTCAAATATCTCAAAAATGGCTGAACGATTTTGATTAAAATACCATATATTAAAGATATTTACATGGCAAATAAACTCATCCGTATTTCTTTTGTTTTAGTCCTGGCCACAAGTAAACTTTAATGGCAATCGCACAGAGACAGCTTTTAAAACAACTGACAATCGCTTTAACCTAATGTATTCCCTTGGTTCGTCTTCCGTGGTCTTGGGGTAACATGCTAGCCTCTGGTTCCCAAGGTTATGGGTTCAAACACGGAGGATGGCGATGGATTTTTCGGGCGTAAAAATCCTTACCGTGGCTTCCTTTGGAAGGGAAGTAAAGCCGTTGGTCCCATGTCGTAGATTTACAGTGCGTAAAAGAACCCCAAGTCTGATAAAGGGGCTTCTGAGCAAAATTAATCGACATTTCACGCCCAATATAGAATGTTACGCTAAGAACCGCAGCAGTTAAAGAGCTTCCATAAATAATAATAATAATAATAATAATAATAATAATAATAAAAACTCAATGAAATTCGTGGTTACCCAATTCTTCCCATCCTCAGCAATGAAGTATCCATCCGACACACTTTGTCTTACCTACACACTTCACGACTGCCGGTCATTATTCTCGACGAATTGCCTTTCTCCAAGGCGGCCCGGATTCCATCCCAGGCGACCGTATCTGGGATTATTGGCGGCAGGTTCTCAGTTTTCCCTACCATCGCATTCCAACGGTGCTCCATCTCATTCCACGCATCATCATGTAATCGTCTGCGGTGCTATATGTAGTAAAAGCGGGCGTTAAACACTATTAAAAATCCCAACAGCTTCTACCAATTCCCTGTAACATTCTCAGGCAGTTCTCTCACGGAGAACGACTGTTTTGATGTACGAGCGCTTTTCAACATGAGCTACATCTCCAACTGGCACGACGGTCGCAGGACAACTGATTTCATATTGCAGAGTGTGGTCCTACATTCTATTCCAGTACCATCTAATGTTGTTAACATACATTAGGACTACCCATCTCCCCTGCTGGCAGTTCATCACAAAATAAAATAGTTGTGACTTAAGCCCCAGCCCTCGTAAACATAATTAATGCCTAAGGTAACAAAGAGAAGCCAATTGTAGTGTGACAACGGTAACATTTGAAGTACAACTAGGTGGAAATTATATCTGAAAATAGAAAACGATGTGTATTAAGACACTACTTACGAGTTCCTTAGGACAAGAGCCATTCGAGGTGCAACTTCCAGCCATCCTACTCTCACTCCAGGTGCCAGAATTTTTGAGAAAGTGCCGTTTGATATGACATGACCACCTGCATATCCCTCCATAACAACGTCATAAGAAAATAGCCTTTCTGGAACTGGAGTATCTCTTCCATAGTGAAGTAAGTTGTACACGTCATCACACACTACAGCCATATCTATCTCCCGCGCTAACTTCACTAGTTGACTACATCTTTCTGTGAAATGAATACACGAAAGCTGTACAACACAACAAAAGCGTCCCTTAAGTATCTCTCTAGAGCTAAAATGAAGCGCATAACATTAACTACTTTAATGACGCTACAGTCCTTAAATGACCTTTAGAATGGGTCATAACTAGAGCTCGGAAGCTGACGAAATGTCATCTTTTTGAGACATCGCAGAAAATGCGAGATAGTGTTATTGGCTCGTGAATATTCTTTCTGGGTGTTCACAAAAGTTTGAGAGTCGGATAGCCCTAAAAATGGGAATAGCATCTGCTTCATGGTAGTTATTATTACGAGCAAGTTGATACAACTGCAGCTGCTCCCAACAACAATAAAGACAACGATGATGATAATATTCATAAGTTATCTTACGAAAAAAGGATAGTTTTGTGGATTTCTGTTACTTGCATAATTAAGAATAGCATTCTAGCATTCTAAGGCAAGAATAAAGTAACGTGGAAATTAAATTGCATTTGAGAATATGGATAGTTTGAAATATGCGGCTCCGTGCGCATATACCTTACCTATTTCTGCCAAAATCATAGATGGCAGGATTAATACACCATTACGGCCACTGCAATACCTATATTACGAAGTGCAGTGCTAAGAAGATATAATTGGTGCCCTCTAACGGCCTTGACTTCATCCGCGGTGAGCTGCCCTCTGGTGTCATTAATGTTAAATTGTACTGATAGAGTATAGAAAAAAGGTTAATAATTTGTGCATGCTTTCATACCAGTCGCGCATGCGTAAATGCTACTTAAAACGTGCACAATTCATGACGTGCTACCGACATTGATGCCACATTTCATCGAGTTGAGAGCAGTGTCGCGGTAGATTAAACGCTGTATATTTGTAATTACCGGATATACGTTACCTTTAACAGCATTCAAAGGACAAATATCCAATACATCAACAATATGTCAAAAGTTAAAGGGTGTTCAGGTGCTCTGGTGCTCTTATATATCAGTCGCCCAGCAAATAGGATGTAAATTCGTTTCCCCTCAAGACGACCGAGGATACACTAATTTTATTTTGCATTTTCAGCATGGTATTGCATACTGGTCATCTTTCAGGAATTCTTTTGCATTGTCTTTCAAAAGATAAGGGTTTCTTGAAACTTCTCCATGGAGATCACAATACAGTTGGCGCTTTGGCTGGGATTATCCCGTACTGAAGCGAGGTCCACGTGAATAACTTGTAATCGTAATTCAACATGTTACAGTAATAAGTAGAGAAAGTATAAATATGCTATAAAAGAACATGGTAACCAGACAATACGTAAAATCTATAAAGCTCTGCTACCTAAGTGAAAATTTCGGTTTTTATGACGATAAAAACGTGCTTGTGAGGCAACTTAGTAGGAGACTGAATTTAATCCAGAAGGTACGATACGTAAATGGTTATGCGTTGTCGAAAATCTGGTATATGGCACAACTTCTAACATGCCCGAGAAATATGCACAATTGATGGAACGAGCTATAGCTACTACATTTGGCGTGGTTACCTTTATAAGGCGTCCCGAGAAAACTTCGACAAGCGCCGGGGAAAGGAGGGTTTAGTTTGGTTGCTGTCCATTTGAAAAGTAAGACACTTCTTGTGAAAGAGATATTGGAGTTGCATAGGATATTGCCAATTGGGCTGCGTTGCAACAGCCACCGTAGGGCCTTGAAGCTGTTCCAACCAGTTTTCTTCTCATGTGGAATTAGCTGCGAGGTTTTTCCTGAGAGATGCGGAAGCTGGAATACGGACGAGGTTCGAGGTTTCTATATACGTATCTACTACAAAAAGGTGAAATTATCTGGAATTCAGACAAAATATCCTAATTAAAATTTGAATACAACCCCCGTACATTCCAACAGAATGGAAGGTGAAAGCGTACGAACTGATCCACGAAATTATCCCGACCGAAGAAAGTCCACTCGCTCCCAAGCGACCGCTTGTGAGATTTGTGGTGGACAAACGGCATTCCTCCTGCACACGTTTGGGAATCTCTGTAACTGCTGGTCAGCAGATGACTAAATAGTTAAATGGTTAAAAAGATTTTTACATTTTTTACATTTTATCAAAGGTAACTTTTCTATTCAGAATTTAGATTTTTCCTGCATAGCGAACAAGTTGGAGCGGAACTCCCCTTAAAAAGGTGACCGTGTGTAAAAATGCAGTGGCCAATACGTAATCAAGCCAAAATCACCTCCTCACGACAAAATGTATTAGAGGAAGTTACCCAGTTTTTTAGAAGGTCCTTCACTAATCGAAGTTTTTTTTTCAGCGGAGAGCGGAAGTTTTATTCTTGGATACCAGCAAGAAAACACTGTTTTCCGTAGAACAAATTTAAAGCCTTCCGATGTTGCATAAGAAATGACAACACTAGGTTTTGAGGTTGCCGTCTTTCCTGTCAAATCCGCAAGTTCATTCCCCGGCAAGCCAAAGTGATCTGTTATCACTCCAAATTAACGCCGGAAGCGTGTAAAACATGGAGGGCATCCTAGATGGGGTGAACGAAAGGGTGGTAGTTGTACAGTTCACGAAGATTCTGAAGTACATTAAGAGAATCGCTCATTAGTCAGTCACCAAAATGTAAACAGCGCACATACAAAATGGCCCGATATGTGGCATATCTGCACTAAAAATAGAAGTGGCTACTATGAAAATCTAATGTGTGCGTTCGGTTCCATAAGTATAGGTACATCCAACACCGTCGATGCACTTACTTCCTTCGGTGCATATACAAATTCGATAATTTTAATTCGACCAAA
The DNA here is from genome assembly GCA_030762935.1 of Hymenopus coronatus. NCBI lineage: Eukaryota > Metazoa > Arthropoda > Insecta > Mantodea > Hymenopodidae > Hymenopus > Hymenopus coronatus. Next base: position 93,040,915 of record CM060898.1, read on the forward strand.
ATTTGACCCATTCTCTCCGCTGTATAGGTAGAATGCGATGAAGGATAATGTTGCTATTTGATTTGCATGATAGCATTTTTGCAATAGAATTTTAGTGCCCCACATTCTGATAGCAAAATTAATGAATGTTTTTAAAAGAATATCAACTATAAAGCGGTTTCTTTTCATAACCCTCTTATGTGTGTTCCTACAGCTCCGTTACAATAAAAGACACTATATTTGCTTGTAAAGTGTCAAAAGTGAACGAATTTGAAGTCTTAGATGTTTATTTTCAATTATTTTTTGCCAAGCATCTTAACACTATAAATGTTGCTTAGAATTGCAGTTATTCTGGGTGAAAATCTTCTCTTGTCTTTAAACTACATATAACATACGTTGCAAAACACATTTCTAAGTTTCTTCCTCTTATAATGAAATACACATGTACAAACTCGTTCACATATTCAAACAATATTTGTAGATTTACTTCTGACATGACTGTCCCTCTTACAACTCTGTACTGTGTCAAAGCGAAAGACAAATTTCTGTACGTGTTGACAATGATTGCCTGTCAGTTGTCGTATTACTAGACTGGAGGGATGCATGTGACGCCATATTCCACATACAGACAACGCATATTGGGTCTCGAGACAGTGAAAAGGCAATGAAGTCCGAGATCTAGTTATTACACACCACATTAATAGCAAAAGTGCAAGCTGTGCAAATTATTGTCATGATATAACATTAAGATTAAAAACTTCAAAAACCGAAACATCTATTTACCTTGAGCAAGTGTGGTTCCTGTTGGATTGTGGCATATTGGAATTGTGTAAAATATGCTCCAGAAAAGCTTGTCGTTCTTATTCCTTACTTGCTTGGCTCTTTCTGCTTTTGCTATTCGCTCTAAAGCTTCAACATCCACACCCTGCTCATCAATTGGCACTGCAAAACAAAAAAAAAAAAAAACAAACAAATACACGAAATTCTCAAGTTTAAGCTATATACGATGATCAATACAATAGAAAGGAAGCTTAGGAGCTGCAATGTAAGCAAGTTGATCCGAGACAGGCACAGCCTTCGAGGGGGGGGGGCAGTCGCCTGTAAAACGGCATAAGCATAACTTAAAAGTGAATTGAACACGGTTAGTTATACTTCCTTAAGAAAAAGACTTTCAAAGATATGATACGTTACAACGGCAATGGTTGTTTGGTTGAAATGCAGAAAGTACACATATGGTTATAAAAGTTTTAAATCTTATTTTCTTTGCGGTAAACTAATAAACTTATATTACAAATTCATGAGAAACTGTGGAAGTCACCAACACAAATTACAAGTGTTCAGTATGGAATTCGTTTGTGACGTGGCATACATCCAGCAAGTAGTCCATTTCTCTACCAAATTGACATTAGCATGTCAATAATTCTTCGTCTTAACTCGGGTAGGTCTACAGCTCTCGTCTCTCAACAGTCCGAGCCAGAAGGAATGCTATAAAGTGTACCTATCCATGCTTAGGTTTAACCACTTGTAGATAGAATGGCGGTTGCAGGGTGAAGTTATTTGAGTGAAAAGAGATAGCAGTATTCTCCTCTAAGGTTGGTCACTGCGTATGGCCTTTCTGCACCGGGTCATGGTATTATATATCCCAAAAAAGCTGACGTGTTTCATTTACATGATTTGCTCTACACAAATTACTTACAAAAGATTATTCTTCTCGCTACTCCATCGAGAGTATACTTTACTAATTGAGACAAACATTAGCAGAATGATCTTATTAGTTAGTTTATTTTAAGTATAGGAGAATCAAAGAAATATATTATGCTAAAGCAGTATCAAATGTTTTAAAAGCTGTCACTCTGCGATTGTCATTGCATGGCCAGGAGTAAAATAAAAGAAACACAGGCGACTTCCTGTTTGAGAAAAGTATAAGTATTTAAAAATGAAACGAATGACAAGGAATGTCTCGAAATAGATTAGATCTACAACAAAAATGTAGAGGACGTAAGTTGTGAGTTTTAACGAGATCTACATTTTTGTGTAATAAGTGTTTGTCTATCAGTTTTTGTTTACCAGTTATGCAAAAATCATTCAGAATTAAGGGCACTTCAGAGGCTATTCACAGGAAGTTCAAGATACACATTTTATTTGTCAAGTGAATATCTTTAATATACGGTGTTTTAAACAAAATCGTTAGACCCATTTTTGAGAAAAACAAAAATTTCAAAAATGTTTCCATGTAAAGGCTAATTGAAGATGGGAGGATTTTGTTGAAAATCTTCGTGTCGCATTCTTGGGAGATATTAAGCTAAATACTAAGTTTGGTATTTAGGGGACTTTTCGTTTTAGAGTTATGCTGTCCACAGACACACACACGCGCGCGCGCGCACACACACACACACACACACATGACCTATTTCTAAAAACGCTTTTTATGGACTCAGGGATCTCAAAACATAATTTCCGGCTAAATCTCGACATTGCATTTTTGGGTGGTATACAATATCTTCCGTATTCACTATGTGGGTACTTAGTATGTATAGAGAAAGTAAAGATTGGTATTTATGGAGTTAAAGAGGTTCTTTTACGTGCCGTAAATATACGACGCGAACCCAGTGGCTTTACTTCCCTCCCGAAGGAAGCTATGCTAAGGATTTTTACGCCCGAAAAAATTCATCGCCCTCCGCCGGGTTTGAACCCATGACGTTGGGTACAAAGAGTGCTCCGAGGACACTCCTCCGCAGACTTACCAGACAGAAGTCTGCGGCCAAGGCCCAGATCTCACAGAAGCTCTATCAATGCTCTAATAAGATGTAGCTTAAAGGCAGCTGACATCTCCAACCTAAGCATGGTACAATGAGGCTGCAGCTCCATTGGCCCGATACGACAGTCTTTGGTGTGTTGCCGAAAAGTTAAATTCTTGTCCAACTTGACTCCTAGGTTATCGCGGTTGTTCTCAATACTCCGGCGGAAATACCTGAAAGTGGGAGATTTCGTTTAGCTAAGAATGGCGGGTCTGCAGGTAACGGTGACACATTTTCTTTATACTTCCACATTGTCATTGCTGGAATGCTATTTTAGTTCTCGAATCGTCCACCACACAGAAGTTTTATTTTAGGAATGCTCGCGAAAGGTATTTTGCCTCTCATCGCGTTGTCTAATACATGCGGCCGTCCGGTGTTCTTTCCTTTATACACCCCTCGTTTGTATGCGATTTTACTACCTGCCTGACGAAATTTGTCTTATTACTTGTCTCATTGTAAATAGAAGGTAAATAAGGAGATTACATTATGCCTAACCGATAGACAAAGCCTTTAAAAGCTGGTCGCTATATGAAACAATTGAGGTTCGGTTCGCTTTGCATGATCCTGTTTGAGAAAAGTTAAGTAGTTTAAAACTGAAACCAATAACAAGGAATATCTCAAAAACCTGTCAACTCTACAAGCAAAGCGTATATGATATAAATTATGCGTTTTAACAAGATCTACATTTTTGTGTATTAAGTTTTTATCTATCTCTTATAGTTTAACCGTTATACAAAATTCCAAAACTCGTCCAGAATAAAGAGATCTTCAGAGGCTATTCCCAGAAAAGTATTTGTGATGTAAATATCTTTAATATACGATCTTTTTAAACAAAATTCTTATAGCAATTTTTGAGAAAAAGAAAATTTCAAAATTGTTCCCATGTTTGTGGTGGGGGGATATTTTTGCAAATCTTTGTGTCACATCCTTGGAAGATACTAAACTTAAACACCAAATTTGGTTTTTAACGGCCTTTTGTTTTTGAGCTAAGTTGCCCCACCCCCACAGGACCTTTTTTTAATTTTTTTTTTCGGAATAAAATATTTCCAATAAATATTTCTTGGGTGGAATACAATATTTTCTCTAGCTACTATGTACAATGTATGTACATACCGCTAAGGAAAGTAAAAAGAAAATCAGGCCAATTTATCGTACCTGGAAACTGCAGTTAGTTACTAAACCCTGGTGTTCTTCATCGTGAACCATTCGAAACAATCCAGGACATTAAATATTACAGTTCAGACAAATATTCTTTCTCTGTGCATATGCTACTAATTTTGTGAAATAAAATCCTTACCTGCAATAATTTTCATGGCTGTAAACTGCTTGAACATATCTAGAGCTATCATATATGTTGCCTCTTCAACAAAAATTGTGCCACATGGATTCAATAATGTTGTAAGAATAATTTGCAGACCATGGCTTGCTCCACAAGTCAAAATCAAATTTTCTCTGAAACAGAAGCTCTGAAGTCAATACTCTTTCTCTTCTCGTATATTAATGATTTAAAAATTACGTCACAATCTCTAAAGCACCAATGTACTATAAACCCACATTAAAATAGCTATGTTTTTATGACAGAAAAGGAGGGTTTCTTCGGAAACTGTAACAAACCTGTGCACTTTGGAACCATAGCGGGCAGTGAGAAATTTCGATAGCTCCTCTCTGAACTCCCAAAGACCTGAAGTGATGCCATATTGAAACAGATATGCGTGTTCGGCTTCTCCTTTCTGAAACACATTAATCAATTAACGTTAATAGTTGTATATACAGTAGGGGTATTAATTCTGGACATTTTTTATTTTCTCTAGCGCATATGTACAATGTACACAGTAGCTAGAAAGGTATTGTATTCCATCCAAAAATTCAATACCGAGATTTCACCGGAAATGCAGGTTTTGAGACTCCCGAATTTAAAAAAACGTATTTTCAGAAAGAAGGGGAAAAAAAACTGAAATGTTCGTTAAATGCCAAACTTGGTATTTACGTTTAATATCTTCCAAGGATTCGACACGAAGATTTTCAAGAAAATCCTCCCATCGCATACTACCACTTAGATGGAAAATGTTAGAAATTTTTAATTTTCTTAAAAGTGGCTCTAAAGATTTTGTTTAAAATATCGTACATTAAAGATATTTACCTGAAAAATAAATGTATATCATGTAGTTGTTTTTTTTGTTTTGTTTTTAATATCTTCTTATACTTTTCTCATATGAGAATTTGTCAACTGCTGGCCATACAAAGGGACTTCAATCACATAGTAACCAGCTTTTAAAAAATTTGACTATCGCTTTAGTCTATGGTACTCCCTTATTTCCCTTCTCATTACAAGGAAGCAAGTAATAAGACTATTTTTGCTAATTTTATCTCGATTAGCATGAAGTAGGTAGAAGATTAGCTTCGGGAAGGGATGTCATATTGAAGATGGAATTAACATAAGTCCTATAAAAGTTCTTAATCAGTTCTTTCTAACAATAATTTGTTGCAGAGATGTAGAGAAAGTCATATGAATGGAACACGTCAGATTTTGTTTGTTTATTTATTAAATTAACGTGCAAATTGAATATTGCATTCAGGATAATTGTTATCTGATAAATTATAGTCAGGAAGTGTTATCATAATATAGTATCGAATCTTTTACCATAAATTGGAGCTAATTTGACACTATTTTAAAATACACACACATATATATATATATATATATATATATATATATATATATATATATATATATATATATATATATTATGATGTATTCAATTTGAAAATCGAAATTATTGCTCTCATATTACATGGAGGAGCTCAAGTTTCGGGAATCTATTAATTTTAGGAATATGATATTTCAATACCACGAGCAACAACATGAACACCATAATCTTAAAAATATCACATTTCCCTAATTTGAGCCACCTAATATATGGAAGTAATAATGTTTTATGTTTCGTATTGGATGTACAATAAAATGAAAGGTATATTTGGTAATTATAATTTTTATTTTATACTGTATCTAATAGAAAATATAAAGAATTTTTACTCTCATATATTAGAGGGCCGCAAAATTGGAAACAATTGTATTTCTAAGATTATGATGTTCATGGTATTGAATTGTCATAATCCCAAAATAAATAGATTTCTTCAAATGTTGAACTGCTGCTTGTAATATGAGAGCAATAGAATGTACAATTATCTCACTGGATACAATATAAATGTATATCTTTATTAATTATACATTTTCCAAAGTTTGGTTAAAGTAACCCATTAAGGGCCAAATTAGCTCTAGTTAATAGTAAAAGGTTTAATACTGTACTATGCTAACATTTCCTGACTGATCCTGAATGACAGTTGAATGTAATATTTAAATTTGAAAGTTAACAGATAAAAGAAGAAAAAAAAATGACCAGAATTAATGTCATATTTGAGGTACTCTATGGCTTGCACTCGGGCCACCTGGGTCCTTATCCCACACACTGGCTAATCTGACTGGAGATTTTCCGTTGTTTCCCTCACCTTGGAAATACCAAATTGGAAACTTAGTATCATAATCCCATAGCTTAACTCACAAATTTGAAAGAAGCACAATTAAAGTAATTTAAAAAGAAAGAGATTTAAATAAGTGTATTTACCAACAAATGTTATTTGCTGCTTTCACATGAACTTCTATCCAGGATTATCATTAGAAATGACTCTCGGAAGGGGTCCACAATCACTGGGGCAGAACACCGCACCCCTTTGCGACTTACGTGACCCGAAGAGTGATTAGATTCAAATGACGAGCCCAAGTATAGACGAGGTCCCTAGCGGTTCCAGATTGAACGCTACCAACACCGCCGGGACTCTATTCAGTAGCTTCTATCCTTCGGGGGTTTCCTGAAGGAGCCCTAGCCCGAAAGCACCCGAAGGCTGGTCCCGCAATAACGCCAGGAATAACCTCTACAGTGCGCAAGTCACGCCCAACCGCAACCCACCGAACACCGTCTATCGTTTGGTCCTTGAACTCTGATGACAAAAAAGTGATGAACAGAAAATGATGGTCAGGAACATTTGGGGGAAGAACATAATATTGCATTAATATAACTTTGTCATTTGACGTTATGGGCCCATCAAGGCACACAAAATATAATTGTACTAACACTCGTGTTAAATAACTTAAAAAAAAAATCTGATGTGTTCCATTCACATGACTTTCTCTACATCTGTGTAACAAATTATTATTAAAAAGCTGCTTCTATATACTTCATGCTAATCCAAATAAACATTACCATAAATGGCTTCTTGTAATAGAAGTGAAAAAAAGGATTTTAACAAGATCTACTTTTTTGTGTAGTAAGCTTTTGTCTATCTCTTACTGTTTACTAGTTATACAAAATCCAGCAAAATTCATCCTGAATAAAGAGGTCTTCAGAGAATATTCACAGAAAATTCAAGATATGCATTTTATTTGACATATAAATATTTTCAATATACAGTATTTTAAATTTTTTGGGGGGGTAGTGTTTAGCGCCCGCTTTTATTACTTGTGGCACCGTAGGCGATGACACTGGTGATACATGAATGAAGATGGAGCACCGGTGGAATGCGATGGCGGGAGAAACCGGAGAACCCGGAGAAAACCCACCCCTGCGTCGCTTTGTCCACCAAAAAATCTCACATGCGGTCGCATGGAATCGAACCCGGGCCATCTAGGTGAGAGGCAAGTACAGTATTTTAATCAAAATCGCTAGAGCTATTTTTGAGAAAATAAAAATTTTCGATTTTTTTTATGTAAAGGCTATTTTGGGGTGGAGGATTTTCCTTAAAATCTTGGAAGACACTTAACTTAAATACCAGGTTTGGTATTTTACCGATTTTTCGTTTTTGAGTTATCGTGTTCACAGACACACGAACACACTAATGGACCTGTTTATAAAAATGTTTTTTAGATACAGGGGACTATATTTCCGGTGAAATCTCGGTGTCGATTTTTGGATGGAATGCAGTGCCTTCTCCATACACGCATAGTACGTGTAGATAAAGTAAAAATGTGCGATTACCATGTATTGCACACCGTTCATTGCATCGTCAAGCTGCCATAGCACACCTAGACTGTCCCTTGATATCCCTCAACACGATACAGATTCACGACCATGATGGAATTGTGAAGCCACGGTTTATGAAAGGTGTGTTTGATCGCTTGTGAAGGGTGTGTGAAGTAAAAGAGATGGAACTTAAAGAATGTTTTAAAACATTTGTTTTCTTAACAATAATTTTAATATTTCTGCGCACTGCAATGTTTCGTGTGCAAAATTTGATGTTCGGTAGGATAAACCCTAAAAGAAGCATCATAATAACTATCATATTATTAACTGTACTGAATGTCATGTATGAAATAAGTATGTCAAATAAATAGCCGCAAATGGCAAGTTTAACAACCCAAACTGTATCATGTTTTGGGTTGTTAATATTTTAGTTAATTTTGATAGTTTGTTGTTAAAGAAACTTAAGTTATGTGTCTGATTATGATTATTGATCATATGGGTTAGTAATATTAAGATTTGGAACTAGTGACAGCTGGTAGCTGCCGCTACACAACTGTAATGCGGATGCTGAATACGAGGCGCTGAACCGTGAGGGACTCAGACGAATTTGGCCTTCCAGGTATGATTTTTTTTTTTTTGCGACGGGTGTGCATAGTAGGTAGAGAAGGTATGGTATTCCACCCAAGAATTGAATACCGAGATTTCACAGGAAATACTCGTTTAGGGTCCCCGGTATTCACAATACAAACAAAATAAAAATAACGTATTTTTAAACAAAGGTCTGTGCGTCCGCGTGTTCATCAACACGATAACTCAAAAGCGAAGTCGATAAAATACCAAACTTGGTATTAAGTTTAGTATCTTCCAGTATTGCGATACGAAGATTTTAAGGAAATTCCCCCACCCCACACTACCCTTTTACATGGAAAAAAAATCGAAAGAAATATCTGTAACGATTTTTATTTAATACCTTACATTGAAGATATTTAAATGGCAAACAAAAAGTATATCTTGAATTTTCTAGGAATAGCCCCTGAAGACCACTTTATTCTGGTTGACTTTTCCATAATTGGTAAACCGTAACAGATACAAAAGCGCTTAGCACACAAAAATGTAAATCTCGTTAAAACACGATTTATGACATATACTTTTAGTTGACCTTTTCCGAGATATTCCTTGTTATTGGTTTCAGTTTTAAAATACTTAAAATTTTCTCATACGTGAATTTGTCAACCCTGGTCATGCTAATTTTAATTGCATAGCAACCAGCTTTTAAATGATCTGACTACCGCTTTAGCTTAGTGTATTCCCTATTTCCCTTCTACTTATTAGGAACTAAGTAATAAGACCAGTTCAGCTAATGTTTATCTAGATTAGCATGAAGTAAATAGAAGAATGAGTTTTTGTAAGAATATTTGGTATAGAAAGTCCGGTGAATCGTTGATTGATTCAAAAATAAAATTCAATTTAAACTATAATGGAGAAAAAAGGCACCTTGAGGGCAAGAGCGTGGTATGTACCTGCCCTGTGTAGATGTCATGAACTTACAACGAAGTATATGCATTAAAATTTACATTATTAGTATACAATGGTTCCACCACTTGGCATTACTTCTATACGCGGGTACTTTTGTTATTTCGTCATTAGAGCCCCATTGTAATTACTTACTGGTCTGTTATAAACATTTAGGACCCTAAGCTGCAAAGCGTAGCCCAACGTGGAGGGCCCTAAGCCGCAATGCGTAGCCGAGGGATATTTTTTTATAAGTTGAGGAGTGTAGCAGTTGCGGTCGAAGGCGACAGGGTGTAGACGATGAATCTGTGAAGCTAAACCCCAATGTTCCCAAGAAGAAGTCAAAATTTTGGCAATCTGGCAACTTTCACATCTGAACAACTTAGCGCGAGTGTGCGTGCCGCGCGCATGTCAGTACGTGGGTGGTGGAACCGTCGTATAGCTTTACCAAATTTACTTATAAAACTAAACTAATACATCCAGCTATCAGTGATTAACTTACCAATGTTACTGCTGTCGCCTGTTGAAATATGTCAATACATTTCTTGAGTACATTGGGGCCGGGAGTGCCTGCTGACAGGTTGGTTATTTCTAAATCATATACATTCAGAACTCTCTCTCCGTCGAATAAATGGTTTAAATGTGGATCCGACAGCAGTTCTAGTTCCATATCTGCAATTACACTAGTCAGAAACAACTGAAACGTTTTACTAATCCTCTCCTATCATTTCCCCCACTCGAGAGTTTATTAGCCAAGCGTGCATAGCACGTGACGTTTTCTATCTATAATCTGCCCAAATAGTTGAGTCTTATCATTAGAGATGGCGGCAAAGTCTTTTACGCCATTCGCATCGTCCATTGATATCCGTGAGCGAAGAGAATCTGACATGCATTTTCATTCTCCGTCAGCTTCGGAAGTGGTTTGGGACCTCAGAATAGTAAGCTATCATCCGTGGTTTAGGGGTAAAATGCTTCTGGTTATCAAGGTCGCGGGCGGAGGGCGATGCATTTTTAAGGGAAGTAAAGTAAAGCCTCCCTCCCCCATTTCGTTACATTTCTGAGGTTTTCCTATTTGTTTGTTTTCTTTATACTTACAAATACACATACATTCACAGTTACAAACACAAACATCAAAGCCTGAGGCAGGATCCCCTGTGCCACGAAGGACTACCACGCAGCCCTAGGGACCGGTCAGCCGTTCGTCCCGTGTCATAGATTCCCGGCACGTGAAAGAACCTCGGCTTCTAAGCAAAATTAAGCGGTCTTTCACACCCAATATAAAGTGGGATGCTGAGAACCACAGCAGTTAAAGAGCCTCCATAAACAAAACTCAATTTAAATGTAACAGGGATGCACAGTATATTACTGAGTGTGGAAAACATTGAGGTAGTCTGAAATCACATGATTTGTGGAAACAGCGACTGATATTTCAAAGTTCTTAAAGGAAGTTCATTGCAAAATGACTCAAGAAAAGTTTTTTTAAAGTGTTGTACCAATGTAATACATGGTTTGAAGAAAGAGAAAGTTGTAACATATTGCATTTATTTCCAAACTGAGTATTTTGCACGTTTTAATTACGGGTGGAATCATTTACCCATTTGTACAGTCAAGCTGTTAACTGACAGAGTTCTCAACAACTGTTTATCATTCCCTTCTCCAGTTCATGTATACGATCCTCATAATGTTGATGGCATGATGTCCCATTCCAAAAAAAAAAAAAAGATATTTCTCAAACTAAATTACTTATTTCAAATAAATAAAAAGGCAAAACTTCCACAGGCAATCTGAGTTTGAAAGTGTTATAAATATTAACATGTCCAGATTTGAAATTTGCTAAATTGCCGAGGTGTTGGGATCATTGGTGTTTTAGCTTCATAATCTCTTGGATAAACCCTGTCATTGCTCTGCAGTCACAGTCTTTGACTGCTCCACTGTTTTACTTATAAACAACAACCCTCGGCGTCATTTTGCAGCTTAAAGTCCTAAAAACTATAAAAGATCAGCAAATAACTATAAAGTGGCTCTAATGGCAGAATAACAAAAGCACCAAATCCAGATCTCCTAGGAAGTGCAAAATTAGAACAGTCATGCAAAGCCATACCAAAGGTTCTGTAAGAATCCTGTCTGAATTTCCAAGTCTTCTGTTGCTGTTGTGCCACACTTCCTTGTTTACCACATGCCAGTTCCACCTTCATATACCGAAGCAAACACAAGAGTGTTCACATATGGCACTGTCACATTATGTAGATTCTGCACTCTCAGGTCACCAAGTTAGCACTTTGGAAAAGAACAAAATATAAATAAAAATAATATTTGGCCATCAACAAATGGTTGTTGGTTCACTGTTTCCTAATATTCTCTCTTTATACAGTTATCAAGCTCTGTTCAAGTTGATTATGCCAAAAGTATAAAGAAAATAAAGCAAAACATGGGGATTATTAAAATATTTTGGCATTGGTATCATATGCACTTCATAGCATTATAAGCAGATTCAAGTTTGTTTTTTTTTTATTTATTAATTTTTTTTATGAGTGCTCTCTCTTAATTGCTAAATCATGACCAAGCCACAGATTCTTATTTTTTAACCTATTTTATTCTTGATCTCTTACTCTAAAAATTTCTGTTTATTTCAATGTTTTAGGTACTAAGTTGTATACTTCAATTTTATACAGCCTAAATTCACCTAAGTTTACATTAGAGCCTAATAAGATCTAAACACACTTAATTTGGTTATTTAAGTAAATAGAGTACACTTATTTATATAACAATTATTTTTCAAAGCAAAAGGACAACAAGGAAAATGTTATATAATTATGATTTTATGAAATCTTACAGAATTTTCTGGATAAGAAATAAATTAGAAATTGTTTTAGTGCACAGTCCAGTTTTCAAGATCATAGCAACAATTTGCTTGCATTATCCATGGAGAAAAATTGCAAGAACCATTAATTTGAAACCCTACGGAAATAGCTGAAATGAAGTTTGCACCTCTTACCTCATGGAACAGGAACACAGTTTTTCCACTTTCAAGGGTAATTTAATGAAAGATACTAAAGTGTAAACTCTTTTTTATGTTTGTCATTGTTCAGTGTCATACTAGAATTGCAAAATGAATGCTGAAAACATTTTTAAGATATGAACTGACTGGCATCTGGTTGGGTTTTCTCTGGATTCTCTGGCTTCCCTTGCCATTCATTCCACCAATTGCAGCATAATCATCTTTCCTTTCATAACATTTCATTTCATTTCAATCATCCACTTCCTCACTTTCATATCAGGCTTCAGGCTGATTACCAATCCCTGGCTTCTCTCTGATCCAGAGCTTCTGCTCCTCAACAGGCATCTGATCCCAGGTGCTGACTGGTAAGTACCAAGAGATATAAGTCCTACATATGAGGATGATAAATGGAGAAAGAAAGATGGAAAGTGTTTATCATTAATTGTGTGCTTTTTGGAATCATTAAAACAAAATGAGTACACTGAGAACTTTTGTGCACAGTGTTCACAATTAAATTATGTGCTTTTCAGTGCCATACTAATACGAAATCAGAATACTGAGAACTTTTGTGCATGCAGTGTTCAAAATTGAATTATGTGTTTTTCAGTGTGCTACTAATACAAAATGAGTATACCGAGTGAAAATTTTGGTGTATACAGTGCTCAAAATTATATTATGTGCTTTTCAATGCCATATTTATACAAAATGAGTATACTGATTGTGATTGTAGTGCTTCAAATTAATTTTTGTTTTTCAATGCCACAGTAATCGTAAGAGTATTGAAGTTGGTATTTTCAAATACAAACTAAAATTAGTTGATTTAACTTTTACTATTTAAAGTTACAGCATTTTAAATACAATTACATACACAATGACTTATACAAATATAATATACTAAAAATCCTATAAAATAATACTGATAGATAGAACCTAATTTATCCTTTTAGAACCTAAATATTTGGGGGCTTGATCATGATGTTACACTGAATGAAAAATCTACCACATTTGTCTTATTTTACATGCATATTCTGTGGAGTAATAACATTTATATTCTATTCCATGCATTCTAAACTAACATTCAAAGCCTTCTTTGCAAGCTGTTCTTTTTCATTTTTAAACTTGAAAAAGGAATCTCAGCACATTTTGCTATCCCTGCTAAAACAACTAAAAATAAAGTTAACCATAATTCACTATAACTGATAGCGCAATGGTTAGCTTATGAGTAGTGAAAACAAATCACAGAACAATGTTATGGTGGCTTAGAGGTTAAGAAGGCCTTGCTTCCATTCTTAAGTTCCTAGGTTTTAAACTTGCACTGCTTGTCATCTTTTTTTTTGGGTTTGTTAATTTTATGACTGGTTATGTAGAACATAATATGGCATTAATATAACTTTGGATTTGAAGTTATGGGCCTATCTATGCATAAAATAAGCATATTCTACTGACACTCGTGCTAAATAACTAAAAAAAAAAGGATGTGTAAATAGACTATTATCTTCTAAAACTAAAACACAGACATAATTAATATCGGGTATATGAACCCTCAGCCCGTATAACTGCCTTCAATCTTCGGGGCATAGACAAAATTAAATTCCTACAGTAATATGGTCGAGAAGCTACAAGATCCCAAGTTTCTTGAATTTGTGCCCAGAAGCCATCTTTTGTCCTTTGCCTATCTACAGGTAAATTAGAGCACAGCTTCCTTTTTACCTTAGCCCACACGTTCTCAATAGCGTTCAAATTCAGTGAACACGAATGCCAGTCTACCACTCTGATATCCAGCCTCTCTGAGAACCAATTTGAAACCTTACGAGATGTGTGGATAAGATGATAACCCTGTACAAATTCAGCAATTCCATGAGGATATCCCATCATCACAGTGGGAATCAAAATAGGTATATTGAGTATTACAGTGTACTGCATACTGTTCAGTGCCACAACACACCTAGATCATCCTTTGATATCCAGCCCCAACACAATACAGATACATGACCATGATGGAATTGTGAAGCCACGCATTGGGATCCCTTTGGACGATACACAATCACCTTTCCCTAACATTATGTTAAGTAGTCGTCTTATCCTATCCCGTATGTAGTACTGACAACCCCTTATGACACACAAGTGTGCCTAGGTGTCACAAGCCTGTTGGGAAGCCAATGACACGTAACCACAGAATGAAGAATCTGGAAAGAGAGGTCAGCCCATAGCCAGGCACGAACGTGAGGAAGTGAATGATATAAAATGAAAGTGAATGGCTGATGAGAAAGATGATAATGAAGCAATTGGTGGAATGAGTGGTGGGGAAAATGAGAGGTCTTAGAGTAAGCCTGCCCAGGTGCTGTTTCATCCACCACAAATTGCAGGCATTTCCCTTATGAGTGGAAGGAAATGTCACCTCAACTGAGAATATCAAGATATTCCTGTTGCAGTAGCATTCTCCTATTGGATTGGTTTGTGAAGAGCATGTTGTAAAAAAAAATCTGATGTGTTACACTCACATGACTTTCTCTAGCTGTTCTACAAACTTCATACATAAGATTATTCTTCTTTCTGCACCTTGCTAATCGTGGTACTCATTAGCACAATGTTCTTATTATTTAGTTCCATATAAGTAGGAAGAAAATAAGGGAATACACAAGGCTAAACCAATAGTCAAATGTTTTAAAAGCTGTCGTTATGCAATTGTCATCACAAATCACTTCTTTTCTTGGCCAGGTGTAGAATAAAAGAAAAACGGACACTCCCGTCTGAGAAAAGTATAAGTACTTCACAACTGAAACTAATAACAATGAATACCTCGAAAACGGTAAGCTCCACGAGAAAAATGTATATGACATAACTTGTGTATTTTAACAAGACTTAAATTTTTTGTATAGTAAGTTTTTGCCTATCTCTTACAGTTTACTAGTTTTGTCAAATTAAGCAAAATTCATCCAGAATAAACAGGTCTTCAGAAGCTATTCCCAGAAAATTCAAGATATACATTTTATTTGTTAAGTAAATATCTTTAATATGTGATATTTTAATCAAAATCGTTAGAGCCATTTTTAAGAAAAACAAAATTTTCGAAAAAAGTTCCATGTAAAGGGTAGTTTGGGGTGGGGGGATTTTTCTCAAAATCTTTCTGTCGCATCCCTGGAAGATACTAAATTTAAACACCAAGTGTTTTTGGATACAGGAGGTCCTAAAACATGTATTTCCGGTGAAATCTCGGTATCGAATTTTTGGGTGAATGCAATACTTCTCTATCCCTATGTACATTGTACATATGGGGCTAGAGAAAGTAAAGAGTTCCTACCTCCAAAAACCATATACTTTGTCCGAAATTGGATGCCTAAAAATGCTTCAGAACATTGGTTTTCTTTAGTATGTTTTCAAACTAAGCAGATTCCACATTTTTTTTCACTGAGAGAATACTGCTCACCATTCTGTGCACCACATGCTTTTGTGTGCAGCATATTGCTGTTCAATAGAATAAGCCCTTAAAAATACATTATAACTATCATATTGTTAACTGTTGTGTATGGTAGTATGTCTAAACTAAGTATTTGTTATTTGTTGATTCAATATCATTAAGAGAAGGAAAAAAAAGTGCGACCCTTACCAGAGGAGCAACCTACATTTTGCCACAGCGCTACGGACCACGGTAAACACACATGAAAGGTGGTAGATTTAGTAATGCTGTACAATATAAATTGTACCGTTAATATTGATAGTTTGTTGTTGAAGAAACTTAAGTTATGTATTTTATTATGATTATTGATCATATGGGTTAGTGATATTAAGATTTGGAACTTCTGACAATTTGTTGCTGTCGCTGCACAACTGTATCATGTATGTTTTTTGATGATTTACTGTGTTGTACTGAACTGCCAGATTCTTCCCAACTGCTAAAACCCTCATAAAAGATGTCATATGTTAGAAAGAGCCATGCATACACAGTTGGATAGCTTTGAGCATAGGTATACCTTGCAACTAAGCTCTGGCCTAATTTTTTTTTTCTTTTTTTTTTGTGGACAAATTATGTATATATTTTCGTTCAGAATTAGTGAAAGTTATTTCAAACAACATAAATATGAGGGGCATTCAATAAGTCCTTAGAAAAAGATAGAAAAACAAATTGTTTTTGGTATATTTTTTTTTTTTTTTCAACATAATCTTCTTTTACCTCGATACACTTTTCCCAGCATTTCTCCAACTCTTTTAAGTCTTCCAAAAAGTAGGATTTTGGAAGGTCCTCAAAATAGGCATCTGTTTGGGAGATGACCTACTCATTAGGCTTGTATTGTTTTCTGCAGAGCTACTTTTTCAAGTTTGGAAATAAAAAAAGTCACTGGGTGACCAAATCTGGTGAATATGGTGAGTGCTGTAGTAATTTGAACCTTAATTCTACAATTTTCACCATCAAAATTGTGCAATGCTTTGATGCAAGAGAAGCTGGGTTTTTTGCCAGATGAGGGCACTTTTCCTTGATTTCTCCATTCAACCGGTCCAATAACGATGCATAATATTCTCCATTTTACGTTCTTCCTTTCTGCACGTAATCAATGTAGATGATTCTGTGTGCATCCCAAAAAACCAAGACCATCCTTATCTGCAGATTTCACCTTCTTTGTAGCTGATTAGCCTTTAAAATTTCACTGTATAGTAAGTTTTTGTCTATCTCTTGCAGTTTAACAATTATGCAAAATTTTGCAAAACTCATCCAGAATAAAAAGGACTATTCCCAAAAATCCAAAATATATATTTTATTTGTGATGTAAACATTTTTAATATATGGTATTTTTTAATTAAAATTGTTACAGCCATTTTTGAGATAAACATTTTCAAACATTTTTTCACGTAAAGGGTAGTCTATGGTGAAGGGATTTTCTTGAAAATCTTTGTTGCGTATCCTTGGGAGATACTAAACATAAATACCAAGTTTGGTATTTAACAGTCTTTTCCTTTTTGAACTTTGTTGTCCACACACATGCAGGATGCATGCAAGCACAAGCGCACATACACACACCGAGAATTTTTTTAAAAATGCTTTCTTTGCATGTATATTTCCGGTGAAATCTTGACATAGAATTTTTGGATGGAATACTATACCTTCTCTAGTTACTATGTACATTGCAATCTAGGTAACAATGTGAGCTTACTGATGTCTATTGGGATAGCATTGTTGGTAAAACATCCCATAGATGAGAAATATACTCTGAATTTTTGTACAAGATTGCCATTGTTCATTCCAATTGTTGGTAGTCAAACATCATATGAAACTACTAAACAGAATAATACTATAAATACTAATCTGTTTACAAAAATACGAAACAATAGCTCAAGCTTAATACTTTACCTATTTCACTACTATTTGGTTCCGAATATGTGCACTTTTTCTATTCATATTTCATCTTTTCTTTAGGATAAAACATATATAATGCACATTTGGGGATTTAGCTTAACCACATGCATAATAAACATTATATTTAGTTTAAATACATCTTTTATTAGTTTTGAATGACATCTGAATTTCTTTATTTTATATCTAATTTTAGCTTCAGAAATCAGGATTAACAAGGCAGGGGAAATTTAAAAAAACAAAAAAACAATGGAAATCTACCCTGTAAGGAAGTTAACTTTTACTACACTTCACTGATGATCCTCTATAGACTGCATATTAATAAATCAATTTATAATTTTGTATATTTTGAAGATAGTCGAGGAGGAAATATGGAGAGTTCAAGGAAACTACTGGCAAATAATTTAGACCACAAGCAAGTTATTTCAGAAAGAAGCAGTTTAGTTATAAGTCTGAATAGGAACACACAGTAAATTTTTAGACTGATCCTTTGCACTCCACTTTTAGGGGAGGTTGTTAATGAATACTACCTCACTCTCTCTTTTGTGATAGTAGTAAATGGAGATTTAGATTCTTCTAAAATTGAAATCATTGGCTAAACTGCCTTTGATTTGTGTGAATATGGTTCTAATTTGCCTCCAACTATAGCTTTGAAAGTAGTGCTTTTTGAACAGTGGATCCAAGGATTTCATTAGGTCTGATGAGGATGTTATATTCTGATGTATTTGCAGTAAAAAGGTAAGGACTGCTTTTTTATCTCCAAATATTTTCTATCACAGTAGTTCTTTGTAAACCATTGCAACACTTTTTTAAAGTAATTAATTTGTGCCCATTCTTAATCATATCTACAGTCCTGCAATTTAAATATGTACAGTTTTAACACAAGGAAAATTTTTAGGTAGATAATGCACTCAGTTTGCTGTTTGTGGAACTATATCTCTGTTTCTTTTTTAACTCTGCTACAATAGATTATGGATTAGCCATCACTTCACATAATTTTCCTTGTTGAAGTCTTTCTTTTATACCTGAACTAGGGGCATATTTTGTGGGATAGCTAGGCTAGCTGCATAACCTGACAAATTTATGACAAAAGAATTTCTATTAAACTTACAAATAATGAAGAATTTATACCTAATCTGTTGACTGTTTGCATTCTAGTCTATAGTTATTACACAATCAATAAAACTCTGTTGGCGTGGCAGGTGGGAGTAGCATGACTGACCAATGTGGTATAATTGGCATATTTGTGGCATAAAATGTGAAGGAGAAGCACTACAACAAACACCTCAGGTTTCTCTCTTGCCATGCAGAACACATCCTGAGTCTTGAAAACAGCCAAAGCAGTTCCAACTATAGTTGATCAAGTTCCCCGTTTCAATAGATGAATATGGCTATTTTTCACTTGTTTTTTTAATTTAAAGGTCCAGTTAATGAGCAAATAGAATATTTTTAATGTTCTTATATAATTATTATTATTATAATATTTAATTAATTGAAAATACTTACATGTCATAAGTAACTTTCATTAAATACTAAACAAAAATGTATTAAAAAAAAAAAAAAAAGTTAAATCACAGCTTGGTAACTTCTGACCTAAGCCCATTTTTTGTCTTGGTATAGTGCCACATGAAAAAGGTGCTGCTGCTTAAAATCAGTGGCTACATGAATTAGAGAATTAAAGGATGAGTTTCTCCTCAGAAGTGAGCTTCTCTTGTTCCTTTATCTGTATTAGAAGTGGAAATGACAAACCTCTCTGTAGAATACCAAGATAATGGCAGCAAACCATTGCTATGCACCCAAGAATTATCTGACTTGCAAATTTGCCTACCACTTTGGATGGTGGTGGGAGAAGGGCAAACTGAGTGCATTATCTACATTAAGATTTTCCTTGCATTAAAATTGTTGTAGGAACTACACAACCCCATAAGGTCTATTATAATTTCAGACAACACATATTAAACAGTTTCAAGTTGACCAGCATGTCACATCTGCTTCACACATTTCTATAAGCATAAATAACAATGAAATTGCACAGATGCTTGCATATTAAATATGTTATATATTTTATATGCATAAAATTCTAGTTTCTAGTGATGCTGTACCATTGGTAACCAATCCTATTTAATAAATGCAATATCTACTGCTTGTCAAAGTATGCAGCTTATTCACCTAAGTCATCTCCATACCATTTCAAAGGCTCTACCAAGTAAATAATGAGATTCATACCAAAATATGAACACATATTACATATCTACCACTGAACCTTGAAACATATATTTTCTTAACAACTTATAATAGCAGACTGCCTCTGCATTGTATGGTCAGCCTTCTAGCTTCTCACCCAGAAGTCCCAGGTTCAATCCCAGCTAGTGTAGGGATTTTTTCTTTAACTAGAATCATTCACTATCCTCCATAAATTCTAAAAGTATACTATGAGAGTGAATGTGTATGTATATGCATGTTTAAAAGTATGTATAAAAACTGAAAAAAATAAAAAATAAAAACAATGTTAAGAAACCCTCAGTTCAGCAAGAAAACACCAGCAGTTGTTTCTAAAGCACAGCCTCCGATATAGCCATAGAAGTTAAAGGGAGCTATAATGTATGTATATATATATATTAGCAATTTTTTAAACATCTATTGTGTCATCCATATGTGATGGCTGTATAGCTGAAGTGGAGTCCCACTTCCAATAATCTATTGCTTCCCACAATATGAGCCAGACAACATGAGAGGCCAACGTTTAGCAAGCTAATATACTTTGTCTTTCTCCTCATGAAGCCGATTAGGTTTTTCAGCATTTCAATGTCAGCAATTTTGGAATTTACATATCTATGTAAATGAAACCATGCTTTGTCTAAAAAGAATGAGATTAGGATCAATTTTTCCACCATGCATGTTATATAAAACCCATTCAAAAGATATAATCTTACACATAGGATCACGTTTTTTAAGTTCTTGCACCACTGTGCATTTATTAGTTACCCCAAGTAACTTTCAAGTCCTTTGTACAGAACCATAAGGAATTTCTGCTCGCTGAGAAAGATGGCCAAGATATTTCTTAGGGAAACTTTTTCAAGTGCTGACCATTGGGAATATCATTTTGGTATCAATAATTCAATCTCATTGAAATGATTATTTTAATTCATTTGAGTCTACTAAGGCTACAATTATGGTAACAGTAAATACTGAACGATCATGAAAATAATCATTTGTATGTCACCTTCCTCACTTCTTAGAACACTTCCCATTTCAAGAAATTTATTAACCAATCTGTGAATTGCCTCATGACTTGGGACTGGAAAACCTCGGAAGTTTTCTTCAAATAATTTCCTGATGGCACCAGTGAATTCTCTTTGAATATATGAATTATAAATACCTACCCATATGGAATAGAATACTTAGGCCTATTATTTACCATTGCTCTCACTCCATTTCGCCACTCTGCTCCCTTCAAGCTAAGCATGACACTGTTATCAGCTGAGGTGTGTCATACCACTCTGGCTCCAGGAAACTTAGATGGTCCGGTGTATGTACTAGTATGTGGGATATGAGGGCAATACTGAAAACTTTTAGAATATCTTGTTTCTATAAGAAAATTAAATTTGTTTATATCTGACAGCTACTTTCTAATGTTTTGCAAGTTGGCTGCACAATTGGTTTGTTCATTGTTGTAATGGTTTGTTAATTATCATCATTAGAGATTTTGTGTTGACCTTAACTTAATTTGATTAAAACATTTCCAGGCTATAATTTTTTATGATTTTAAATCATCATTAATGCCTTATAACTGCGAAGATCGACTTTGAAATGCATTTATAATTAGAGCAGTGAATTCAAAAGAGATCAGTTGTTTCTTATTAATGAATGGAAGGACACCCAAGAGCTATGGTTATTGATGAAAATATTGCCACTGTTTTAACAATGCTTAAAGAGGATCGACATACATCTTATGAATTTAAGTGACATTGCGCATTGGTCTAAATCTATCTAAAACGTTTTACATAAAGTTAGAAATGAGAAAACTTTGATGTTGATGGATTCCACATAAACTGACTCCTGCTCAAAACAACAATGCATTGATTGATACAGAAAAACTCTAGAAAAATATCAAGGCAGCACTTCAAATTTGGTTTGGAATATTGTTACTAGTGATGAATCTTGGATTTATAGTTATGTCCTGAAAAGAAAATTCAACTGCTCAAATTTAGGCTAGTTTATGGACGTTCTTTAACCACTTTGGTTCTCAACATTGTGTTCTATATCGGTCATGAAAGATACTGAACTCTCAGAGGCATCTTTATCTGTCTTGAGGTTCTTTTACAAGGCTGTAAATCTATGACACAGACCACCAGCTTTACTTCCCTTCTAATGGAAGCCATGCTAGGATATTTAGGCCCAAAAACATCAAGCACTCTCTGCCAGGTTTGATTCTGCAACCTTGGGAACCCAAAGTTAGTAGACCATGGAGTACACTGGCTCAAAGGGTCTTTTGAACAGAACCTAAGTCTACAAATGTCTGAGGAATTTGCAGAGAGTTGATAGCAGTTTTTGTTTTTAAACGCCATATTGCTACTTTAGCAGAAGATAGACATACCATTATTGTCAATTGGTGCACAAATGTCTGTATACTACTAAGTTTAAGCTTGAGAAAAGCGTCCAAAAGTAAAACTACTTTTACATCATAACAATACACCATCGCATAGAGCAAAGGAAGTAAAGCCATGGATTCTCTGTCGTACATTTATGGCACGTAAAAGAACCTCGCCTGATAGAGAGGCCTCTGAGCAAAATTAAGCGGTCTTTCATGCCCAGTATAGAATGGGACACTGAGAACCACAGCAGTCAAAGAGCATCCGCAACCATAAATAAAACGCCATTTCTTTCATTGCATAGAGCAAAAGTAGTAACTGAGTATTTGGATGCTCTAAAGGTCAGCACCATGTGCCCTCAGTCCTAATTTTTTTTAACAACCTTGATTGATTTTCTAAAAGTTATCAGTGTCACCTTCTTATGAGCCAGGAAATAATGAAGGAAATGAATTATTTCAGAAGCTTTAAGGTAGGCTAAGGTGTTTTCTTAGCACTAGGATTTAAATTGGGCACAACTTTTCAAAACAAATAAAAACAAATATACTATTATTACAAGAACCTGTATATATAATTGTAATAATGTAACTTTTGTAAATTTTGCATTAAACTTAATACAATACAAAATGAAATAAAAATCAAATAAACTCAAGGTAAAGCAATGTTGTACAATTTACATGAACATAGCCATGAACTCATGTTTATAAAGTTTGCTCACATATAAGGTTTCTTTTCTCTTTTTAATTTTAAAGATATATTCCTTTCATTTTGGCAAGAAGACGAACTTCTGTCTCTTTACTGGTTCTTTTAACACTCACAAGTTTATCATAGTCCTTAGAAATGTGCAACAAATAATAATTAATAATAATAATATTAATATAAATATATAAGGTATACCTCCTTTCTGATACACCATACTTTGATACATATTTTGACAACACTATCATACAACATTGCATAAAAATTTACATGAGAATCATACAGTAAGAACCTAAACATTCTTGCATTAATAAACAAAAAGGTTCAAAACAACAGAGCTGTCATTTTGGTGCTTTGAATATGATTAATCCCTTATCAATGGAGTTAGGCACAGTCCAACAGAGATATCCTGTCATTATTCTTTTTGATAATACTAATCATCTCAATAAAAACACTTAAAAACATAAAAATTACCTGATATAATAAACTTTTCATTGGTATCACAATTTTTGAGCACTTCTTTCTATCAGAGCTTAATTCAACAGTAATCCTTTGAAAAGCAGTTAATATAGCAGGAATCATCCTTAAAAATTTTAACAAACTGAAGGCCTGCATAAAAACATTTGTTAAAAGTGATATACCTAATACTATAGCAATGGAAAAGTTACCTATTCAAAGTTAGAGTGATTGGAAATATTTCTAATTTATTGTTGTCTATCAACTATATATAAACAAATACTTTATTACAATAATGCCTGCCTTATTAGCACCTTTCTGCTAAACAATTTCAATGGATTTGTATCCAATTTTTTTTCTCCATTACCTACTTGGAATAGGGTACTGCAATGAGAATAGTTTAATCAAGTTCTTGTGAATAGTTTAATCAAGTTCTTGTTGCTATTGGTTTGATGTTATTTAATTTGTGAGAACTGCAGACAAATTGATAGCTGTATTCACACACCTTTAATAAATTTTCAAAAAGGAACAGGAGTAAACTAGAATTTAAATATGCACCCTAGCATGTAATGCATTTGTTGCATTTATTTTTCATAATGCTTTTCAAATTTCATTCATTACGATTGTATTCCAGGTGTTTGAAGGCTTCAAAAATATGAATCACGCATTCATAAACCTCCATTGTTTCCATCAGAAATGGATAGAAAGATTACACACTTCATACATGTGTGCACTTCAATTTTACAGACTTAAATTTTTGCAATCCAAATTTAACAAGCTGGTTTTTTAAAAATAACTTTAGGATGAACTTATATATAAGATATTTCTTGGAAATTGACAAACTGGTTTCAGAATCTATCTTAAATGGAATATTTAGGAATATTGCTTGCAGATTAAGGAGAGATGTTCTCCGTATATCATAGGGCTAAAAAAAAAAAGGTTCCTAAAATGCAAGAAGGATGAGATAAATGTATTTTCAGGGGGTTACATGGCTTAAATATAGTGTGAAATAAACGTAGGTACTGAAAAACTATGAACTGTACAGAAAAGAAATAGGAATATATGCAAATGACACTCTCTCATAAAACACTAAGCTTTGGTAACTATTAATAGTAAGCTTTCTTTTTCAATTTGTATAAAATGATAAAAAACTTCAATGAAGCATATTCACTGGCCTTATATGCAAGTAGACAAATGGGCAAATGAAGCAGAACTTTGTTATAATCATGCTCTTTTTTTTTTTTTTTTTTTTTTATTTAGTGATCAGGATTAATGAAAATTTGGGTAATCCAGAAACAGAATATTACCTGAATTCAAACTTTGATGTGCAGTAGTAAAATTTGAAGCTTTGTAGAATCAGAAAAGAAGATCTACAACAATCACGACTGTCATGAAAACTAATGAAAACCACTCTCGGACACTCTAGTTGTTGATCTGTGACACTGACCATGGTAATGGTACTTATTAGTGATCTCTGAATTAGCTGTGGTGTCAACATTATGACTATATATCTTCATCATTTTTATAGTGCAAAAATAAACAAAAAATCAATCTGGATAAACAATAAATTCAGTTAAAGACCACCAGATAAATGAGCTTCTTTACTGTTTACCATTATTGTTATGTTGGATTCACAGTACTCAACATTTAACATGTTAAATTTAGCCTGTTATAACATTAACATGCTGAGCCAATTTGGAATGCAATTGACTTAATATGTTGATTGAAGTTGTTACAGGTCAATGTTGAGCCCAAAACATTTTCTGGACCTACTAAAAACTTGTATGTTGAATAATTGGTACTTCATTGTTTGGGAATGTCCGTTGCATTCAGCTGTTCTTCTTCACTCACTCATTAATTGCCATTTTGGCAAATTTCTGTCTGTGTTCTGGCTTGCAGAGTTAAGTTAATTTAAGTTTTTGCAGTGGAAACACACACAAATTTCAAGCCTTAAATGTTCTGGAATGGTGCTATCAAATGTGTGCCCTTTTTTGGATAATAAGTTCTACCATACTCAAAACAAAGTGGAAATCTCTTTCAATCATTCTCAAAAAGTTACTGAAGCCACACCTATCCTCAATTTCAAGCTCATTCAAAATGGTTTCATTCTTGTGCCGATTAGTCAGATAGGACTTCATCCATATTGCTGCTTTTTTTTATTTTCATAACGCACCTAGGAGACAAATAGCTATAGCCAAATTCTCATCACTGGAGACCATTTTGCTTTAAGTTGTCCTAACAAGCATGGAATTTAAAAGTTAACAGTTAAAAAATGTTGAAGACAGTTAATATATATTAATTTGTTTAATGAATGTTTTGTTAGCTGTTGACTGTTAAAATTAAATGTTGAACAGTGTGAACCAGTCTTTATGAAATCCATTCTTTTTTTTGTAAATACCTTATGCACATCCTGATGATTCCCCTATGTATATGCGATCAGTGGGATAATAAATTCAATTCAATAATTCAAACACTAGACTCTTTTCTATTCTCCACCAATATTTGTACAGGCTGCCAGGGCATTATTGCAGCATACCATCTCTTGATCACACATCAAACACTGAAAAATTACTGGCATTATTGTTATAAGGTACTTGATATAAATCACTTAATAATATTTCTACAACCAAAATTAAATTTAACAGAGATAATAACTACCTCACTATTGATTCATGTTCAAAAGCTGAGAGATTATTCCTTTCGCTTTTGGTTTATTTTCCTACTGCTTCTTGGTTTGATATCACAATCTCTGTCTTTGAATATAACTAGGAAAGAAAAAGAAGATGCATTAAATGCTTACAATTTTTAGAACTACAACCAATATATGTTATTCATTTATTATGGCGCTAACTGTAAGATTTTTCTGATAGAGATACATTGTCTATGCAGAATATGAACAGTATGTGGGAAATTACAAAAACCTTTCATCAGTTGAAAGACTAACCCTTACAAGTCATGGCAAGGCATAACCAACAAACTCACAGCAAATGTGCTGTTTAATTGACAAGGATCCGCAGAGACTGTGACAATACTCCACTGAAATCTTCAAAACAGTTTTAAAAAGTGTTTTAGAATTATTTTTCAGACATAAAATACTTCTGAATAACACCTGACTGCCCTGGTAATAGTTTGCAGCTATTTTATGCTGCATTCACTTCCTGCACATGTAACACTTTTATCATCATTAATATCAACAATGTTCTTTCTTTCTTTTAAATATATACAGTAATATGATATAATAATTATATATTTATAATATATAGTTAACCTCCTCGCATGTTTCTTGTATTCACTAGATATAAGCAATCAAAAGAAACAGCAAAAAAATCAATAACAAAATACTGATTCCATTTGTTCGTAAAATTTTTAAGTAATTCGTTTGTCTTTCTGCAGAATAATGACTCATTCATGATCCCTGCATTCTAGAATGTTTTCATATACTATATATTCTTTTCTTATTTGGTAAATACCTCCTAAACAGTGGGATGGTATAAATATCTGTCCCAGGAAATGTGATAATAACTTGATATCCTGTCTTTGTGTCCCCCTTCTCTCCCCGTAATTGTTTATTTGCTGAGTGGTCCCACAGCCCTTCTCACTGAATTTGTATACAAACTATTTCTTGATGACATGACACAGACACGGTAAACATCACAGCACACCACGCCACACTATGGAAACACCAACCAGACAGCAACATGAAGAAGAGAAGAAGCGTTAGCCAACTTTGGTCCCTTGTGGTTTTCCTATATAGACATTTAGCTAAATAGCAGTTTTTGTTTGACCAACTGTTTTCTTGATGTGTAAGATGAGACATTATACCACAAAGCTGCTGTTTTTTTTTTCTGTCAAATTATGACTTTCCCCTTCAACTTTGCATGAAGATGTTTTCAAAGCGTTTATCCTGTGTGTTTCTACAAATCAATTTAAACAATATGGAGAGAGTCACTGCACTCATTATGTAATTCACATCACATAAAGATACAGTTGAAGTATCTGTTATGAATGTGGCATGTAGGTGCACGCATCTTACAATAAAGTTTTAACAAAGAGCTAATACATGAATCATTGGAATTTACTTGTGCAATCATAATTTGGTGATATTTATTATATACTTAAGAAAGTTCTTTTCAGGGTAATTTTTGGTATAAAACATAATCTCAGGTGAAAACATGAGAAGTTGTCTGTTCTAGTTGTTAGTTTAAAATATTTTCAAAAATATTTTGTGTGGTCTTTTTGAGTTTTTGCTGAACAGGCCTTGAAGTTCATGCTTTAGAAGGTTAATTTTCTTATTTCTAGTTCTTAACACTATAATCTTTACTTTATACCATTATTAAAGTGGTCATGAAGTTGCTTTTATATACGAAATGTTTACTACCCCAAATTAAAACTTCACATGTAGAACTGCAAGTCATTGATACAGAATTGTTCATCCTCTTTTTCAAGGAAATATTCCAGTGTCTGAAAAGTTTACTGGCACACCTGTTTGTCTCATATTTTAAGTTTTCAGAGTAATTGCTGAGTAGACATATTAGGTGTTCATGTCACTGATATATATAGCACCATAGGACAAAATATGATTATGGACATAAAATGATGAAATTTTGCCCATTTACCTTCTCTTTCAAGGTATGGGGTGCAAATAAATATTATACAGGAACAATGGCTTCCAAAGGAAGCCATGATAAGGATTTTTATGTCTGAAAAAATTCATCACCCTCTGCTGAGATTGAACCCACAACCTACGTTTGCATGGTAACCACTACACCATGGGTGGGTGCCTAATATATAAATAATGATGATGATGATAATAATAATATACTGCATAACTTGTCTAATAAAAGTATTTTATTTTTGTTGGATGTGTGTTTGTGTACATATTAAATATAATATTTTGAAGCATGAACAAAGTAATATGTAAATTAAGTATGGAAACAGAGCACAGGAGAAGATGTGCAGGCTATTCCAAGTCGTCAAGAGTGCACAGTCCATGTGTATTTAACCCATTAGATAATTATGTCATTACAGCTGCACTGCACAAAAGCTCCTTAAAACATGTGCAAGTGAAGATGTGCATGTGACCCTATTCATAGTTTAGAGGAGCAGCACAGCAGATTTAAATCTTGTAGATTTTAAATTACCAGATTTAATAGTATGAAGAAAAAATAAATAATAAATCCACAAGATGTCAAAGTTTGAATGTTCAGTGCTCTTAAACAGCAGCTGCCATGTTCCATAGATAGAAATACCAAACTGAATTTTCAGAATCATTAATAACAGTTTCTCAAATCTTAAATATACTTTATTGTTTTAAGGACAGAAGCGAGAAATGCATAAAAATTCTAATATTGGCAATATCCTACACAACAGTTTTGATCCCAATTCCCCATGTGGTCTATACAACCTTCAAGGGAACCTTGTCCCACCCAATCTTTGATGGAATGAGGGCAACTAGAGCTCCTACTATGGAGCTACTCATATTGAACCTTTGGTGATGCTTCACATGAGTTGAAAATTGTTATTTTTGCAATTATTACATCAAAGACTGAACATTAAAAAAAAAAAAGTATTTTATTTTTCCTTTATAATAGTTTATATCACTTCCTCAGCCTGCTAAACATGTACCAGCCTGTATTGCTCTGTATTGCTTAGTGAAGTGCTCAAAAAGGATAGTTTGGCACTTCTATAAAATAAGATAAAAGTCACTTTCTGTAATTTATTTTATTTTATGTTTTGTTATATCATAAGCAGATGTCTTGTAACTTTGGTGTATATGTTTTGTGCTTCTTTTGTTTTCAATAGTGGATTACCATTGCTATTACATTTATTGCATTAATATGTTTTTGTATTATAGTCTGGTGGAAATGCAATGAAAATATAGTGATGGTACAGCAAACAAATTTTTGATGCTCAACCATTAATTATCACCTAGCAAAAAGAAGCACATTAATTAAAATGTTTGGGGAAAATAACTTTCATCTTATCCTGAATACAATAACTTTTTCTCAGCTGTGTTAAGAAAAACTATAAAAACACTTAAGCATTGTACAATTTAAAAAGTTAAGCACTTATAAGTGACTCAACAGTGCTTCAAAATATGTTAAATAGTATTCAAATACATTAATAATTTATGGTTTACATATTAAGTTATTTCATTTTATTATTTCTGGAACTGGCAACTTGGGCTGTTCTTATACAACTTATAACAACGGTCTATATTTAATTTTTTCCCCACTTTAAAATTTTATATCTTTGAGACTTGTTTGTATTGAGACAATATTTAAAAATGTTTAAAACTTGGGAAAAATGCCAGATGAAGAGAAAACTGTTTATATGTGGCCCATGCTGAAATCAAGAATTAGTGTCTGTGTTTCTAACTAACCTTAAAGGACTAATTTTAATGTAGCTAAACATCACCAAATTATAATTCTAACTTTTTGGATGTGTATTATTTACAGATGGTATATATTAATATTTCCATTGATTCATTTACAGGCTCCTTTAAAACAGATTATCAATGCACAGTTGATCCTTTTCAATATTACAGAACTTTTATTGCTTAAAAGTTTCTAACCAAGCTCAGGGGTATTTACTCTAAGTAATATGGCCGTTTGTGAAAGCTTGCTAAAACATACTTTAATTGTGTGTCTGGCTGAAGAATGCTTTTTAAACTTCTGTCATCTCGAAAAGGGAGAACAAGAAGTATTATGCAGCTGTGCTTTAATGCCACTGCTTTGCCTTGCAGACACACAACTTTTTACAGGAAAAATATGCATGCTCTGGGCATCTTTGTAATCACAAAAAGAAATTTGGAGCCAGTGGTTCTACTAAAGCTGCTATTGTATTTTATGTATATTAATACACACTGTCTTTTTTATTTTTATTTTTTTTGAATTACACAATAAGCTGCAGCAAGAAGGTCAAATGATAAAATGCATTTTGTTATTATATATTCTCCTGTTTTAAAGCTCTCTAAATAAAAAAAAAAAAAGAAGGCTACAGCCTACTTCACTATTCATCTGTAACATTTTGAACAACAAGCACATGACACAGTGGACGAACAAACAAACACAAATTCCAGCACCCAAAAGTCAGTGTTTTGTATGCCACCTCAGCTTGAAGTTTCGGAGGGAACATGTTTAAAAATGGCAAGACTGATAAGGAAGTTTCCACCATTAACTTTGTACTTATTGAGTGCATTACAAAGAAGGAGGGAGAATTCCAGATGCCAAAGATGTGTCTGCTTCTTTAGATCTCAACTCTCTCATGTTCGTCACATCATTTTTATTCATTATCAATTTCTTTACGCTCACTTGTTTCTGTGTCAACAAGTTCTGTCATTTCCTTACAGACAATGTATGCAGTCATTTAATAATAACTAAATCAATCTCAAAATAGGCAAGCTCATTACTTAGTTAATCTTTAATTTCTTTTTTAATAATTTAATTCTGGATAATACTACTACATTCATTAAAATTATCCTTGAAAAATTACAAATTATATTACTTATAATTTTATAAGAATAAAAACAAATTCACAAAATGCACTGTATGTTTCATTAAAATGTATAATTTAAAATAATTAAGTACCAAGCTATTCCAATGTATGCTAATTTTAATGATACTGATTTGATATTGGAAGAAATTCTCCTGAACAATACAAATTATTCATAAGGTATTTTATTCAAAATCATTAGAGGTATTTTTAAAAAAATCAGAATTTTCAAAAAATATTCCATGTAAAGGGTACTTTGTGGTGGGGAATTTTCTTCATGTCACATTCTTAAAAGATGCCGAACTTAAACCCCAATTTTAATATTTTAACAGAATTTTTATTTTTGGTTATACTGTTCACTCTCACACACAAAGTTCTCTAAAAATTCTTTTCTTGCATTCAGAGAGCCGCAAAAGTTTATTTCTGATAAAGTCTTGACATCAAATTTTTGGATGAAATACAATATCTTCTCTACTATTATGTACATATTATGTGGTAGATAAAGCAAAAATGGCATACTGGCATGTTACCATGGTAGCTCAGTGAGTTCGCGCAAATGCAAGAAAGTGAAAGATCCATAGCTCAAATCTCAGCTATGTCAGTGAACTTTTTGGTATGATTATAACTTACCAATACAATTACACCTGATAATTCTAATGAATGCAATAGTATACACAATAAATATTTTGCCAAAGGCAACAGATTCTTAAAGATTTATTTCCAGCAGTAATAATAATAATGATGATGAATAAATAAATAAATAATAATAATAATAATAATAATAATAATAATAATGGACAGATAACGTAAGAAGGAATACAATTATTTGATTGATCAAAGAAAAGACAGTAGAAATAGTAGTTGGAAGTCTTTGGTGAAATACTTTCTACTGTTTTAAGAAGAAATCTCAACTAATAATAAACATTTAATGAACATATTTTGATGTTATAGTACAGGAGCCTATCTCTTAAATAATTAAATAAAATTCACAAAGTAAAATGTGTTAGATAGCCTTGCTTCTTATTTCAATTCCTAAGTTTGCATCATTACTGCATGAATTAATTGTTTTCAAGTATTTCAATTAGAAAAGTATAGATTAAAAAAAAACAGATTTTTTTAATTGAAATATAATGCATTTTGCTTATTTGTAAGCAAAACTTAAATGCAAATATAAAAAGGGCTTAATTAAGTTTCACTTCTTTTATCCTAAACAGCTTCTTGTAAATCTGGCAGTTTTATATAATCTTGGAAATAATGCCCATGCATTTATTAGAAAATTGGAATGTTATTTTACTTTAATATCCTTTTAATACACCTTAAAAAGTATTTTCTGTATTAAAACTTTAGTCTTTGTTTAGTAACTTTATTAAGTAGAAAATTGAATATTTGTTTAAACAAATTAAAGGATTTAAAGCTTTAGGTTAAGGAAAACATCATTGTTACTAACACACTTCCTCAAAAGATTTTCATATCCACCCATTTTATGTATTTTTAAACTAACAGTCAAGACATGTTTAGCTGCTAGTGGAAAAATTAATTTTCACGTAATTACAACAAAAATACTGGAACATAAAAACTGTTATAAACTTCACTTGGTGCACTAAAATATTTCAAGTATAATAGTCCATGAAAATGCCTTCATTCTTAGGAAAGTTCATTTTAAAATGCTTAGAAGTCACTGTTATTGATTACTTGGCAATGCTAATATTACCATATGGGACACTCTGATTAATCTTTTAGAGAAGAACAGTAAGAGAGTGTATTATTTTATTTGATAATGGTGTTCCTTAGGCTGGTAAAATGTCGTAAAATAACCTTTCTGTTCAGTGTAGCAAAATTTATGAAAAGCAGTTTTCTCAAAATTGTCTACTTGTTCAAAATGCTTAATGCCAATGGAAGGTTGCATCACATTAGGTGAAAATTCTCACATATGTTAAAAAATTTAATCACTATAGTTGCTGAGCTGTATCTGGAATAACTTTAAAGATAAGTTTAGATAAAGCTTGCTTAATGTATACATTTGAAAAACTTTGAAAAATTTACACACGTTAATGTTTAGAGGAATCTAGTCATAGTGACGTTAAAATTAATGTTGTATATTTGTGAAGTTATAAAACTTTGTCGCTTAACGTCTAAAATGATAAACCAAATGGGATGGCTCAGGCAGTAGCATTTGTAACCTGCCTTTGGAAGGTTGCAAGTTAGATCTGGCACACCTACTGACCCATGTTTTTTTTGGGGGATTTCTTCAGGTCTCCAGGCGAATGCTAGTTATGTTCATTACACTCCCCATATTTTTTCGATCCACCATTTCCTTCTCATCTCTTTCAGGGTTGAAGGACCAATTGACAGTATTCAGTGGATTGCAGTGGGATGAAGTATTGTGCGTTGTAAAAGGTTATCCTGGTGTCATTGGAGCTCCCTTTGAGTTTGGGACTCCCTCTGGGGGTCTGCTTGGAGGTTTGGGGCCCTGAGTAGGACTTAGGGTGGCATCAAAGGTGTTCCAATTGTAGCCATAAGGGACCCTATCCATGTTTGCACCCAAAGTCATCCAGATCTGTTGTTCCTTTGGGTCTCTCCCCTCATTCCTCCCTCCTGGTCATGTAAGAGCCAAACGGCTACAAGGACCTATGTCTGGTAGTCTGCTCTAGTGTCAATCATTTATAATGTTAAACTCTTCCTATATGGTCACCAACCATCAGGGATTAACTCATTCCACCATGCCAGGATGGATCTACTTCTGAGATGGGAGCACCCAGTGTGTAGAGTCCATAGGAAGATCATGAGGATCACAAGAAAATGTGAGGGCCCACAATTTTTACCAGACTCCAAACCACGTTGGGCCTTAGGGATACTTCACATGAGCTAATCAGAAGTGGAGGCTGACTTAAAATTGCCACTCCAGAGCTGGGAAGCAAACTACAAACCCTCAGCACGAGATCTGCAAACAAAATCACTGAGTCACCCCAGTGCTCTGTTTTTCCACACTAATGCTATTGTTCATGCAGTGGTGCCTGGACCTGCCTATTCACACCCATTTACACATGGCAGAGGTGAGTGATCAACCGACTGATGTAGGGAAGTGATGTAGCATCATGCTTTCCCCTAGTCAGAAAATGTCGTAAATCAGTATAATAAAGTTTTGTAAGTAATTTTTGTCTCTAAAATCATCGGTCTGATTTAGTTTAAAATTTGTACTCCACTTTATATAGACATAATTAATTGGTGATTAAAAGTAAGTATAGAAATAAATGAATGAGAACTGTAGGTTATTTATAATTCAATCCCAGTGTCCTTTCGGATAATTAAGATATTAAATATAACAGAAATATTCCAGAAATGAGATCATAAATACACTTTTTAGAATAATTATAGGAAAAATGTAATCCTTATGAAGGGCACTGAAAATGAATGCAAATAAATTAATTCCCATATTTAGACTACATTCTTCTGAAATGAGTATTACTTCAAAAATGTGCTTAATTATAATTTTGATATAATTTTGCAAAAACTAACAAAGATTGCTATAATTTATTAAAGTTTAAATTAATATGATTTATTTTTTTACATTATTTTTTTATTCAAACCTGAATTTTTTGTGTTTTCTGGAATAATTGTAAAATATTGGGGAAATTATAATTTTATGATAATTTATATTATTGCATCTTAAAAAATTCATGGAAGTCTTAACAACTCACATTAGTGTATTGAAACCAGAGAGAGGCACTTTTGCATTGTTTACTGGAAAAACTTGGTACACATCTACCTAGAATAAATATAGCTACCTCTCAAAAATTTGGAAGATAAATATAAATGTTGGTCTTCCATTTAATTCGAGTGAATTTTTTTCCTCTTAAGGAAACTTGAGAGTAAACAACAGACACATCTTTGGTACTCCATCCATTGTCACAGCCTATCACAAACACTCTTATATCATCTCCAGATTGAACGTTGAGGCAGGATCTAGAGAATTGAGCAATTCCTGTGCCGCTGCAGAGAAATGGCTTGTGTCACCTGTTGGCAGATGTTCAAGGAATTCCAGACTAAAGTCTGGGGCTGCTTGAGACACTACATTCTGCGTAGATGAAACTGGCACAACTGAGTTGGAAACTGGTGGGGGCTGTTGCGATGGTGGACCAGGGTTTCCTCCTCCTGCACCCACAGGACTCCCTCCATAACCCACCATTGGCTGCTGTTGCACTGTTGATTGGGGAGGATGATGTGGATGATGCGGATGATGATGTGGTGAACCACTTCCACCTCCACTTACAGACATCGACTGCGACATCTGAAGGTTCATTGACATCTGTAATAAAGCACGCACAGTGTATATATTATAAATGGGACAGTAATATGTCTAGATGCTCAATTTAATAATATAAAGCATCTTAATGAAAGTGTTTTATGTGGTAGCACATAATCAAATTTCATTAAATTAATTATTTACTGGATGTTTTAGTTTCGAGGAATGTTCATCTTGTAATCATCATCAGATAGCAATTGAATAACTTCTGATAAAAACAGCTCACTATTTGTCCCTTTGTCAGTGGTATAATTTTGATGAGATTTTGGTCCATTGGAAACTCTTTAAGTTCATTAACTTTTTTTAATTTTTCACAAAATATCCATTAGTTTTATGGAGAAACATTGTTATATAAACTGGACAAACAATGTGCAGAAAATTGCAGAGTAGAAAGGCAAACCATTTGAAGAAAAAACACAATTCCTGGTGATCCATTCACATGACTTTCTCTACTTGCTCTTATTATAAAACATCTTATAAAAGTTTATTCTTCTTTCTACTTCATGCTAATTGAGTTAAACATAATCAGAATGGTATTATACTTAGTTCCTTATAAGAAGAAAGAAAATATTTACACTAGAAATAAAATGAATATCTTGAATTTTTGGGAATAGCCTCTGAAGACCTCTTCATTCTAGATTACTTTAGCATACCTGGTAAACCATACGAGACAGACAAAAACTTACTACACGAAAAATGTAGATCTCGTTAAAGCAATACATTTTTTCGTGGAGTTGACCATTTCTGACATATTCCTTGTTATTGGTTTCAATTTTAATATAGTTTTCTCATTGACAATCCTGTTTCATTTGCTTTACTCTTGGCTATGCTAACAGAATGAATTTCAATCACATAGAGGTTGGATTTTTAAAAGATTTTACAATTGCTTTAAACCTAGCATTTCCCTTATTTCTCTTTGACCTACAATGAGAATAGACATTTTTGCTAATGTTTATCTTGATCAGCATTAAATACATAGAACAATAAGCTTTTATAAGAATAGTTTATTGCAGAATACGTTGAGAAGGTGCATCAATGTAGCACACAGATTTTTTGTTTATATATCATGTAAAATACGTAGGTACTTAAAGTTAACTTAGAAAAGTTAGCTTACTCTCCCCATATGGAGGACTCACACTTCCTACGACATACACATAATGCCTAGGATCAGAATTCTCTTGAGGAGCAAATGACATTTAATCACAGGATGAGAACTCGGAACGAAGGATCAGCCCATAGCCAAGTATTAGATTGAGGAAGTAGACGACATGAAATGAAGGCTAAATGGATGGTAGAAAAGATGAAGATGCAGGCAAATGGTGGAATGAAGGACTGGAAAAACTGGATAAGCCCAGATGCCGCTTTATACAAAATCAACCAGAATGCAAGGTCTTCTAAGGCTATTTCTTGTACAATTTATTAATTTTTATTTTATTTACACATACTGTATATAGTATACAGAGAAAGTATTGTATTTCACCCAAAAGTTTGACACTGATATTTCACCAGGAATACATGTTTTGAGATCCCTTGAGCCCAATAACTATTTTTAGAAAAAGGTGTGTGTGTGTGCCCATGCGTGTGTGTACATCATTGCTCAAAAGCATAAAAACTTTAAATACCACTAGGTACTAAAGTTAGTATATGCTCCAAGGATGTGACACACAGATTTTCAAGAGAATCCCTCCACTCCAAACTATCATTTACATGGAAAATTTTTGAAAATTTTGTTTTTCTTAAAAATGGCTCTAATGATTTTGATTAAAATGACATATATTAAAGATATTTACATGACAATTAAAATGTATATCTTGAATTTTCTGGGAATAGCCTCTGAAGACCTATTCTTTCTGGACAACTTTTGCATAACTGGTAAACTGTGATATGCAAAAACTTACTAAACAAAAAATGTAGGTCTCATTAAAAAACACAATTTGTAACATACATTTTTTTATATTGTTAACTTTCTGGGATATTTTTTTGTTATTGGTTTCAATTTTAAACTATTTAAACTTTTTTCAAACTTTTTTTTTCTTTCTATTTGGCTCTCTTTTGTTTTACTCCCAACATTTGCAAAGAAAACCAAATTATAATTCTTTCATATAGTGACAATTTTTACAGGATTTAGCCATAGTTTTGGCATAGTGTAATTTCTTTATTCCCATTACTTATAAGGAACTAACTTGTAAAACAATTTCTGCTAAAATTTATCTTGATCTACATGAAGTAGATAGAACAATAAGCTTTCGTAAGAATAGTTTGTTGCAGAATAGGTACAGAAAGTCATGTGAATGTAGCAACATTTTAATAAAAAATTAAATAAAAATTAAAACAAAACAAGAATTAAATTTTAACATTATTGAAAATATAATTTGAAGGTGGATTTAATTGTAATTTTATGAAGATTAATAAAATGATCATAGCTCTATAATGTGTACACATCGCCCGTAGCACATCAAACTTAAGTTAAAGTTGATTTACCTGTGCAGCAGTAGGCATTCCTTGGGCTCCACCTCCTGGACCTGTCTGCTGCAAACCAAGTGACTGCTGTTGCATCAGCTGCATTTGATTCACTGGAGATCCTGAAAGTGCTTGGTTACGAACTAGCTGCTGGTGCTGCATCTGCTGTGCTGATATCTGCAGGCCACCTTGCGCTCCAGCCATTCCAAATGATCCTTTCAACAAAAATGCAACTCGTAAGCATAATAATTTTGATATCTTACATTAACAAAAGTATGACTATCACAGACCATTATTAGAAATTGCTAAATGTGAAGCAGATTTCATTACTTAAAATACAAAATCACATACACTACTGTTCCATAAGCTTGATTTTTAATCAGAAGATGTTTTGAGAAAGCTTATTCCCATCCACAATTGATTGGTGATTGTATGTGGTTGAAGATGAGTGGAGAAACCTAGTGCTGTCAAGATGAACTGATGCAGGCTGTCCATCAGAGCCAACTTTTTCCACTTCATCTTTAACCATTGTGTTGGCAATTAGCTGAGGATGAATGCAAATGTTCTTGAAACACTTCCTGAGTAAAAGCAGGTTCGAGTAGCAGTAATGTTAGTATAGATCAAGAATGCCAAAATAGTGTCGTAATTTCATTCAAATGCATTTTATGACAGTGATGACTTCACCATAAGAGCTGCAGCCACTTTAACAGAAAAGGAAAAGTGCTTTCATACAGCTTTTAGAGGATTTTTACTTTCTGTAATATATATATATATATATATATATATATATATATAGAGTAAATGGGGATAAGTATTGTATTCCAGCCAAAACCTTTGATACTAAGATTTCACTGGAAATACACATTTTGAAACTCTCTTAATCACATAAAAGAAAAAAAAAAGGGGGGGGGAGAAGGCTTTTAGAAAAAGATTCATGTGTGTATAAAGCCTACCTAAAAAAATTAAAAGTAAGTTAAACACAAAACTTGTTATATAAATTCAGTTTCTTCCGAAGGTTCAACATGAAAATTTTCAAGAATCCCCCTGCCCCACCACCTCAAACTACCCTTTTTTTAGTGTTTGAAAATGCCTCTAACTTTTATCACCCAATATGTCTCCCTTTGAATCCCAATCATCCTGTCTCCATTTCTCTCAACTCTTTGGATTTTACTAAGTAATGCAGTTTACTTTAATTTTCTCTGCATATTATATACATTTCTAGTTCACTCTCTCTTAACTCCTCTGTTATTATCTATACTAGTCCTCTGCTATATATGTCAATGTTAGCTGAAGTTTAAGAACTTTTTATTTAAGACAGCGGCGGCTCCTGAGGTACTGCCATTGTACCGTGGCACTACTATTAAATAAAAAAGAAGTGGCTTCATATATAGTGATTATTGATTAAACATTGTTCCTACACTTGTGTTCTAGTTCTCTCATTTGAACAGCATGTAAGCGCCGTGCCATCTAGCAATAGGCAATAGTTTTCTGTAGCTTGCGCTAGTTCCAGATGGGCACTGTTTGAGGTCATGAGCCACTGTGTATAAGGCTACAGCATTCGTTTATAGTGGCTACTTATGGGTGGATGTGATACCAAGGTTGACGTGGCACACAGTCTCCATTCCAACCTCCAGAGCAAAGTAAAGCACAGTACCTTGCAGGCGACAATGAAGGAATGCACTGTTTATGCTTAAATCCTCCTGTAAATGCAGTATTACCATCTTGCTACAAGTTTGCTGATACATTTTGAAGTTTAGTTAAATCCAGTACAGAAATAGACACCAATATATCTTTATAAATAAATATACATGTTTTGAATATAATACTGCTATTAGGTTTTAAAATTATGGAACATTATTTCAACATTTGTTTTTAGTTTTAAATATTAGTGATTTTTATAAACACATGCACGAGTATGTACATGTGGATTTATATACGTATGATTTTCTGAGTTGTCCCTATTAATTTCTTATACATATCTAGGAATTGCTGGCAGTAGGTCGCTAAATTGCTTGCACTCCCATTTTTCTTTCTGTTTCGTGAAATCGTACACAAGTGCCTCTTATAATGTTCTGCAGGAATTACTAGGCATAGGCTTGCTCAGATCTTTTGTCTACAACTTGAATGCAAAAGCACTGTTGCGTTTTCCATTATTAATTTTATTAATACATTATTATGAAATATACCAGTTATTCACACAATTACAAATAGATGATGTTACTGCAAGAATAAACAGGTATTTGATGAGTTTTATGAGGTATAACAATATTTTCTTGGCACTGCCAGTAGCATACCTCAGCAGCCGCCACTTGTTTTAAGCCATACCTTGATGGGGACCCTGATTGAAAGTTGGCCTCATTTGTGCACCAAAAACAGTGCTTTGTTGTTGTGCCTGCGACATAATGAGATGCCTCCATTCAGCATTGCTCCGACCTCCAAGATTCAGACTGTCAGGCCCCATGTTCACATTAGGTGGACGCTGAGGGTTGCTGCGTGGATTCACGTAGGACCCTGCCATCCTATGTTGCACAGGAATGTGATGCTGTCCGATGTACATGCTGCCCCCACCACCATGCAGAGCCTGTTGCTGCTGCTGTTGCTGCTGAGGTCTCATCATCGGCCCTGAAAAAATAATAATCCCTCATCAAATTTAATATTTGTGATTATTCAGTATTGAGATGCAGCTTTCATGATCATAAATGATAACTAGTATTCAAACCATCTGTTATGTTTTCTTTTTCCAGAAAATGAAAGGAAAACTCCTCCAAGAAGCAACATTTTTCTTTTCTTAAAAAACACATTTGATTCTGAGAAATAAGCTAGGGAAGTAGATTTACATGAAGAGTTAAGGAGAATAATGTTAGGATTAAGATGCACTAACACAATGTGATTTAATTTAACATGACATAACTTGAAAGTCTAACATATTGTATGTCGCCCTCCATGATGTAATGGCTACCATTCTAACTTCATATACCCAAGGGTGCAAGTTCAAACCTGGCATGGCTTCCTTCGGAAGGGAAGTAAAGCTGTTGGTTCCATGTAGTAGATTTACGGCACATAAAAGAACCTCGATTCTGATAAAGAGGCCCCTGAGCAAAATTAAGCGGTCTTTCACGCCCAGTATAGAATGGGATGCTGAGAACCATAGCAATTAAAGAGTGTCCATAAATAAAACTACATTGCATTAACATATTCTATTAAATGGAGCTATTTAGGGATGAACTGACATGACTTAATTTAACATGATATAACTTAATAGTTTAACAGTGTGGAACCTTTCGTTCCATTAATATTAAGCAATGCTACTGGAGATTATAACCAATCAATATAAGTAATAAAAACAATTACCCATCAAGAGGCATGTTAAGTTCTGTTATGTTTAGTGCAGCCTAATAGGTCTTCAGATTAGCAATATTTCTTAACTTCACATCATATTAAGCAAAGTCCATCATGAACCCAAATTAAATATAATAAGCCACAAGTGTAAATTTATGCAAAATTTATCTTTTTTATGGACTTGGAAGATATTATCTAGATCATGTGAAAACACTTTGCTTAGCTATTAGTGGCATATAATAAGACATTAAATTTTGATATTTTCAAGGCTTTTCCCTGCATTTATGTATCATTTTCAATAGCCATCACACATTACTTTCAAGATATAAATACACCTACGATGGAGTTTGCATTATTGTCCATCTAGCCAAGTCGTATTTTTCACCCTGTCCGTGCACGCACCCTTAAAAGCCCTGCTCTAACTCATAAACAAAGAGCTTCTTGACACGGGTTTATCAACAAATTAGGCTTACATGGTAAACATCTGTACTATTGAGCCTTGTAACACATTTTTAAATCCTGTACTGTTTTCCTAATATTTTAAATGAGAGATCTTGTGCTCAGTTTTGTAGTCTTGGAAATAAAATGGGCAGCTGACTAGTTCTCTGTTTTTACAACAAACACCTTTTTTTAGCCATTTTGGATATGAACGGTTTGATTGTTATGTTAGTATGAAAAGATTCTGGGAGTATATGAGAGGAAATACCTGAAGGAGGCATTGGTTGCTGCCCAACCCGTCTCATCGTCGAGGCCGAGAACCTCTGCTGCTGTTGCTGCTGTTGTTGTTGCTGCTGTTGCTGACCCATAAGCCCATGCATGAGCTGCTGAGGGTTAGGCTTGTATTCGGGTGGCGGGGGCCGTGCTCCCATGTGTTGCTGTTGCTGCTGTAGAGCCTGCGCCCTCAACATTTGTTGTTGTTGTTGCAGAAGCTTGGCTTGCTGTTCTTGTTGCTGTCGGCTGGTAGGAGGACGTTGCCGCAGACTCTGCTGAGTAAAGTTGATGGTCTGTGACTGAGATACCACCGTATACGCGTCTGCCGGGTTTGGTCCTGGCCCTGGAGCGGGCCCTGGCTGGGGCGCCGCAGGCTGGGGTTGTTGACTGAAGTACATACCCTGCTGGGCCGCCACCGATACTCCGGGTTTCAGGTCGCCGCTTAGCTGCAGGTGCTGGCCTGCCGTCACCTATAACATAAATTGTCGCCTGAATATTCTATTCGTGTTTTTCTCTCATAATTTTATAATTCTATGAAGTACTGCTAGAATAGTTGAATTACACAGAAAAAAGAAACACCTTCAGGATACATTAAAGCTTAAAAAGCATCGACTTTTCAGGAAAATCAAGCTTAATGAGATCTACATTTTTGTGCAGTATAAATATTTATCTATATCCTTCGGTTTATCGGTTTTGCTAAAGTCTTCCAGAATGAAGAAGGCTTCAGAGGCTATTGCCGGAAAATTCACGATATAAATTTTATTTTCCTCTAAATTTCTTTAATATGTGGCATTTAATCCAAATCGTTAGAGCCATTTTTGAGAGAATAAATTTCAAAAACATTCCATAAAAACGTTAGTTTGGGATGGATGGAAAATTTTCCCTAAAAACCTTCGCGTCGCATGTTTGCAAACAGCAATTTTGGTATTTATGTTTATAGTTTTGATATTCACAGACACACACACACACACACACGGATGTTATTCTAAAAATGCTTTTTCTGGGATTCATGTGTCCTCAAGACATGCATTTTCGTAAAATATTGCCATCGAATTTCTGGATGAAATGCAATACCTTCTCTACCTATTTTACGAGATAGAAAAACTAAAAACAAGCTAAGCATAAAATATGAAGATTGAATAATTAATCAAATTTTAAACAAAAATATTAAGTGGTATACCTACTACAGGAATATACTCGACTATATCATAAATGAGTTTACTAACGAAACTCTTTCACTCGTTTAATTTTCTCTGGGTAATCCGCAATATTGTTTAAAATTAAATAAAAAGTCCAAAAATAAAAATAAGTTTGTATTGATTATGTAAAAAAAGAAAGTGATTTTTATTTATGGAGCTCTTTAACCCCACAGTTCTCAGCGTCCCATTTAGGCGTGAAAGACCTCTTAATTTTGCTCAGAGGCCTCTTAATTAGTTTTGAGGTTCTTTTACGCCCGTAAATCTACGACACGGGACCAACGTCTTTACTTCTCTTCTGAAGGAAGCTATGCAATGGATTTTTACGCCCGAAAAAATCCAAGACCTCCGCCGGATTGAACCCGTGATCTTGGGAACTAGAGGCTAGCGTTTACCCCCAAACCACAGAGGCTTTACAGTTTTTTGTTGTTATTTTTTTAATGTTGGCGTGATGAGGGAGAGTATTCCAAACTCCTGAAACTTCAACAATAATATATTCTTGAGCCTCCCCCCCCAGAGCCAAATTCTAGATATGCCACTGGTTAGAAATGCACAATAACAAAATGGCAATTGTAGGAATTATGCAGGATAACAAGAATTCACTTGGTCATATTTTGTAAACAAATGGGGAAAAGACATGCTCAGAAATGCGAAGTATGTAAGTGCTTAAAAATTTATAGTATAGATCAAATCGATCATGTATAAACAAGATCATATATCTGAAAAGAAAAGATAGCACGGACTTGGCTGATAGAATATCTAAACAGCTCCCAAGAAACCTCCTGAATCAAGATAAATGAATAATCATTCAGGGCCTACAATAGTGTAGATATAACTTAGGTATAAATCAAAGCGCAGAGGGTAAAAATCCGTAGCAGAAGGGAAAATATATTACTCACGGTATTAATTAATCCATCGTGCTCGAAATCGGTTTGAAGGATTTGATGAAGTGTTCTAGAAGAAGGGAAAGTAGTAGTGGAAGGAAAAAGAAAGGTAAAATGCTATGTTCTTTGATAGCAGAAGAGCCGGTACGAAAGGTAACTCCCTCCCCTCAAAAAACGACTTGTTTATCATAAGAACAACAAAGACTATACTTGCGAATTCAAGTATGTGTGCCGATATTGTTGGTTCCTACATGATTCCGAAACAGCACATAGGTACGGCTACGGAATCATTAAATGAAATGAGAGAAGTGTTTCGTTACAGAATAACAATTAATTGTAAGGATTGATTTGTGGCATCCTCGTTACGCCGACCAAAATTTCCCTTGCACATATCTACAGTGTACACAGTAGATAGGGGAAGCTGTATTGCACCCAACAATTGGGTACCGAGAGTTCACCGGAAATATATGCTTAGGAGGGGGGGGGGGGAGAAGAAGAATTTTTTAGAAAAAGAGCAGTGTGTGGTGTGTATGTGTGTGTGAGTGAGTGAGAGAGAGAGAGAGAGAGAGAGTTAAGCAAATTGGTATTTAAGTTAAGTATGGATGCGAAACAAATATTTTCAAGAACTATATATTTTCCCAAATTACTCTTTACATGGACGTTTTTTCAAATTTTTTAAAAACGCCTAACGATGTTGATTAAAATACCGTATAATAAAGCTATTTACATGGCAAATAACACACTGTTTAAATTTTCTGGGAATAACCTTTGAAGACCTCTTCGTTCTGGATGAATTTTGCATAACTGGTTAACAGGAACAGATAGACTAAAACTTGCTGCCCAAAAGTGTAAATTTTGCTAAAACACAGA
This sequence comes from Hymenopus coronatus, assembly GCA_030762935.1. NCBI lineage: Eukaryota > Metazoa > Arthropoda > Insecta > Mantodea > Hymenopodidae > Hymenopus > Hymenopus coronatus. Next base: position 93,085,565 of record CM060898.1, read on the forward strand.
ATTTATGTCATACACTTTTTTTTTTTTTTTTTTTTGGAGTTAACTGTTTCCAAGATATCCCTTTATTAATTACCATTCTAAATAGCTCTCAAAAGCCATCTTCCATTTCATCTCTTTTATTTTATTCCTGGCCACGCACAGAAAACCTAATTTCAATTGTTTCACATAGCGCCGGCTTTTTAAAACATTTGGCTATCGCTTTAACTAGTGTAATTTACCCTATTTCCCTTCTACTTAGGAGGAACTAATACAACCATTTATGTTACTGTTTATCTGTTACTGTTTATCTCGATAACTACGATATACATAAAAGAATCATTTTTACTTTCTCTAAACGTACTATGTATATATTGTATAGAGCAGGTATTATAATGCACCCAAAAACTCATTTCCGAGATTTCACCGAAAACACATGTTTTAGGCCCCCTTGAATCCAAGAAAAGCATTTTTAGAAAAAAGGTCCGTGTGTACGTGGACAGCATAGCTTAAAAGCTATGCGAAAAGAGTGTTAAATACCAAGCTTGGTATTTAAGATTGGTATCTTCCAAGGATGCGACACGAAGACTTTCGAGAAAATTCCCCAACCCCAAACTACTCTTTACATGGAACATTTTTCGAAATTTTTGACTTTCTCAAAAATGGCTCTAACGATTTTGATTAAAATGCCGTATGTTTAAGATATTTTTATGACAAACGAAATGTATATCTTGAATTTTCTGGGAATAGCCTCTGAAGAGCCCTTCATTCTGGATGACTTTTATATAACTGGCAAACCGTAAAAGATATCCAAAAACTTGCTACACAAAAAATGTAGATTTCATTAAAACGCACAAATTTATGTCATATGCATTTTGCTGTTGTTGTAAAGTTAACCGTTTAGGAGATATTCCAGATTATTGGTTTCAATTTTATTTCCCCTCTACTTACAAGGAAGCTAGTAATAAGACTAATTCTGCTTATGTTTTTCTTGATTAGCATGATGTAGAATATAACAAATTAATGTTTTGAATAAAAGGTTTGTTTACCGAACAGCTAGAGGACATCATGTGAATGGAACACATTAGATTTTTTCCCCTTCTACTTTCAAAGAACCAATTAGTGTTTATTTCGATTATCATGAAGTAGACAGAAGAATAAACTTTTTAACAATAATTTGTTACAGAGATGTAGAGAAAGCCATGTGAATAGAACAATTCAGATTTTTTTAACAGTAGTTTGTAAAGAAAGCCATGTGAATAGGACATGTCAGATTTCTATTTATGGGGTTCTTTGAAAGACAAAGTGTATCATTCTAACCCTCGTACGCTACAGAAACTTAATATCAAGCAAGAAATCACAAAGATTCCTGCTGCTGAGCTTCGGCGAGTGAAACGAAAACACTTTTATAAGATATGCTGCCTGTTTGGGAACAGATCAACATTTCCAGCATCTACTTTAATCTAAGGATTTTAGTGTGTCTCTGCCGGCTCTTTTACCGGGGACTCTCGGTTCTCCCGCGCAGTAGAGAGAGGGTGCAAGACCTTTTACCTAATAATAATAATAATAATAATAATTATGATGATAATAAAAATAACAACTTATAGCAGAATGAACTATTGTCAAAAAATCAGAGGAATGCTTGTCATTGAAAAAAGAGAAATTTTCTGTGTATCCCTGGAGAAATATTACATGGAGTATGGAAGTGCAACTACGTGGTTGTTGCGACGAAATTTGGGGGGGGGGAGTGGTTATAAACATGATGGAAGTATAAAAAGGACACAACATATTTTTAAGACTGAAGCAAATATATGTTGAAAATAAACAGGAGGAAAAGAAACCGACTTGCTTGTTAAGATAGTTGAAGGAAAGCGAATGGGAAAATATATTGGTGATGAAAGGATACTAGAAGACATACAGTATTAAAATAAACGATCTTAAGGTAAGCAAGAAAGGGAAGAACAGAGAATGTTCGGATTAATACGCTTCAGATGAACAAGTCATCATACAACCCTAGTACGTTAAAATTGCAGTTCAGTTGATTAAACAGTGGTCTTGCTGGGAAATGAAGAGAATCGCCATGGTTATCCCTTGAGGAAAAACGATATGCAGGAGGTGCCGATATCAAAACCGGAAATAATCATATCCGTATAGATGGTAATAAGAGAGGAAAAAGGACTGCTCATCTGAAATACTAGTCATACTACCGAAGAGCAAGGCAGGAATTACAATTTTGAAAACTTCAAATGTTCCACTTTCCGTGCCGGTGCTCTTTTCAGCTGGACTATTGACCGCTTCTCAAAAAGCGAACATACTTTCTCATCCGATTCTGTACAAACGAAGACGTTTTGGCAAATATAATCACTCACGATATGAGTGCGTTTGGTCTAAAAATGAACTGAAAAATTCAGAAACAAGTGGAATAAGGTAAAGAAACATCCACGGAAGTGCTTCTTCCGAGAACTAATGTGAAGACATCAGCAGTATAAGTAATGTTTTCAACTGTACATCCCGTATCGTCTTGACACTAATTTACCTCGGCTCCCAAGTCTTGACGATGACAACAACACGGTGGCACCCTCATACAAGTGGAGTCATATCGTGGTCGACTAGTACTTAGCTGGTTCAAAAATGTACACATAAAGGTCGGTCCACACTGTTCAGCATTTAACTTCAAAAGTCAACAGTTAGCATTCAAAATTTAAAAAAAAAACAAAAAAAAAAAACCGTATATTTTACTTTATACCTAAATGTTTTTGTCTTACAAAAGCATTAACTAAAACTAAAGTAGGTTCCATTGTTAAAGGTGTGGCTATTGCTATATGTGTGTCGCTTGATATGCTATGAGAAAGAAGAAAAGAAGAATGTGGATTTGCCTAATCGATAGAATAAATAAAAACATTTTGTATAATCTTGAGAATGAGTAAAAGTGACTAAAAATTAGTTTTGAGCAAAGTAGAAGCTATAATTCACATAATGGGCATACCCTTGAGAACACCATTTCAGCCCATTTAAGTCTTGGAATATGCCTTCATTTTCATAGCCGCTATAATTTTGTGGCCATGGAAATTAACCAAAATGGCGATCGGCAGCAAGTGAAGGAACAATTGAACCATTATGTTCCAAACTTGTGTGGAGAGTAACGTATCATTCAAGATAAGTTTTCCAGCTAGTAGAGAAAACAGTTTTGGGCTCAACATTGACACTGCAACATGTTTAATCAACATGTTAAGTAAATCGAGTTTGTCCAACTGTTTTCTGAATTGACCAACAACAGGTTAAATTCAACATGTTCACGTCAACTTAAACGAAACAGAAATACCAAGCAAGTTGGCTTAGTAGTAATACTAAGACTCGCAGTCGGAGGATCTAAAATTTTAAATCCTTACCTAATGGATCTAAATTGGTTGCTCGCGGCCGGGTTTGGGCTTAATTTGAACATTCGATGGGTTACATCCACAAGATTTCCTCTACCTTCTATCATTTATTAGTCGGCATACAAACTATTCATACCAACATTGTTTACTTTCTCAATATTAAAGGGGATGTACAAATTAAACAACGGAAAAAATCTAAGGTAGTTTGCCTACACATAGTGCTTCCTTACAGATCTGAAAATAATCATTAATTTCAATTTACATCGAATAGTCCGATGCATAATTTCAGTGTGAATAAATAACCGTCACTTTATGTGGGAAGACCGGTCACAAGAGGAATACAATGGACGGGCTATGTACTCTAATCCACGATGATCATTGTTCATGAATCGGTTCAACAAGATGACACCTATCAGGAAAATGACGGTGGAAAGAGGCGATTCAAAATGTTAGAGCAATAATATTGCGTTTCTTCATCTATGTTACATTTTAATCCTAAAACAGCAAGATCATAAATGTACCTACGCATACAGTAAAATTCAAGGTGCGTTCATTTTGCAATGTGACAACGTTGATAAAATTTTGGGAAACAATCCTAAAAATGATACAAATGTTTCTAATGAAAGGTGTCGACAGATTGTTCTTTAAATTCTTACAGCAAAAGTACAACTCCATGTGCATAGCTTAGCCTAAAATTAAAAATATTTGAGGTTCTTCACATAAGGTACCCATTATGTAGGCACTGATTTCATATTAGTAAATAACTGCAACTTTTGACATGAGCAGCAGTCTGCCCCCGTAAACAAGTAAAATGATATGAAGGTCCTCACACGAGTTTTAGTAAACTAAATAAGTCCGCAAATATTCTTCAGTTTGTTTTATATAATATGCCAACGCCAAATAGTATGTTCTAGAAGGACAAGTACACAATTTACTCAAGAGAGCAAACTCTCCTAAAATGCTGCATTACAATCTAGCTGTCTTATATTCTCAGCTTTGGAAACGGCAATACAGCTAGTCGATGTCACATTTGTTTCGAATCTCAGCGAGTAGGAAACGCGTCCCACGTGAGCGTAATTTGCATTTTTTTCTCGGAAATTCTAAATGAACTTTGGTGGCTCCTTAGCTTATTTCAACTTCAAACACATCTTTCCCCTCCTCTTTGTTCTTCCTGAAGCCACCGTCGCGGCTCCTGATCGCGAATACCCCCAGAGTTTGTAAATTCCACGCCAAACTGACATGCACAGAAATGCTATGCGCAAAAAGGGAACGTGAAATGCAGGAGCTACGGAGAATGTCGAGTATTGCCGATGTTTTCCGACACTGTGCCAACACGCCGCCAATTCAGCGCCTCCTGTTGATCGATCCATCCGAGCTAGAGGTGCGCGCCAGCGTACATGCACTTGCGTATCCTTGCCTGCCTGAATTACTTCAAGAGGGACCAACACGAATCTTCGGAGAGCTTCTGTCACCCAACAAAGTTTTACGAGCAAGCAAGTTTATGCGCATTTCGCTCGATACAATGGTTCAAAGCAAATGCAACAAAATTATTTCGAAGTGGAATTCATACACGAGGAATACAACTGAACATTTAGTTGCCTCCACATTCATTTAGACTTATAGCAACCACCGAAACTATTCTTCCGCAACTGACAAATTAATGAACAGAAAATTTTTATTTTTACTTTCTATACTACTACTTATACTAAAATAGAGGAAGTGTTGCACTTCACCCAAAAATTCGAGTTGAAGTTTCACTGGAAGTATATGTTTCGCAGCCCCTAAACCCAAAACAGTTAATAAAAAGTTAGCGCAAATGTGAAAAAAAAAAAAAAAACGAAAAATCGTATAAATACCAAATTTGGTATTTCAGTTCCCAAAGAAATCCCCACAGTTCCCAAAGAAATCCCCACCTCAAACCACGCTTTGCACGGATTAAATAAATTGTTTTTTTTCTCAAAGATTGCACTATATTAAACATTATTATATGAGAAATAAAATGTATATCTAGATTTTTTTTTTTTTTTTTGAAAATAGCCTTTGAAATCCTCTTCATTCGGAAACATTTTGAAATTAGTTTATATAACGAGTAAAACATAAGAGATGGACAAAAAATGTAATTATACAAAGCTATCTAATGTGTTCCGTTTACACGAATCACTATCTGTTCTGCAAACAAGCATTCTTACAAAATATGACTCTTTTATCTACATCAGGCTTATTAAGATAAACTTACCAGAAATGGTTGTATTGCTTAGTTTCTTATAATTAGAAAGGAAATAAGGGAATACACTAAGCTAAAACGATAATAATCAAACCGTTGAAAAGCTGTCGCTCTACGATTGTCATTGAAGTCCGCTTTCTTTTAATGGCCAGGAGTAAAACAAAAGAAAGATGAAATGGATGAGGGCTTCCCGTTTGAGTAAACTATTGGAAATTTCAAAGAAATATTAAAGGACATTTCCAAACATTATTTAAAATAAATTGTGATTTTTAAAGCGATCTGTATTTTATGTGTAGTAAGATTTTATCTATCACTTATGGGTTACCCGTTATGGACGATTACACAAGATTCTTCAGAAGGAAGTGGGCTTCACAGTCTATCCCCCCCCCCAAAAAAAAAAACTTGTTCATAATGCAAACATCTTAAAAATATTAAAACAATTTTTGAGAAAATAAAAAAGAACGAAAATTGTTCCCTTGAAGGGTAGTTTAAGTTGGAGGCATTTTCTTGAAAATCTTCGTGAAGTATCTTTGGAAGATGAGCTTAAATAATAAATTTGACATTTAACCAACTTTTCTTTTTAGACATACACACATCGTCTATAAAATTACTTGAAATAATTTTGTGCTCTAAATAGATATGTCCTTTTACTTTCTCTAGCACATATATACAGTGTGTACAGCTGATAGAGAAGGTATTCCACTCAAAATTTCGATTCCGACATTTTATTGGAAATACGTGTTTTGAGGACGCCTGAATACAAAAAGGGCATTTTTAGAAAAAGGGTTATGTGTGTGTGTGTGTGTGTGTGTGTGTGTGTGTGTGTGTGTGGACAGCATTAATTAAAAAAAGAAAAGTAGCTTAAATAACAAACTTGGTATTTAAGTCCAGTATTTTCCAAGGATGCGACACGAAGATTTTCAGGAAAATCCCCCCCCCATCCTCATAACAACTCTTCATAGTTGTTAGAACAGTTTTTGAAATGTTCGATTTTCTAAAAAATAGTTCCAGATATTTAGATTAAATGCCTTATATTAAAGACATTTACATGGAAAATAAATTGTATATCCTGAATTTCTTGGGAATAGCTCTTGAAGTCTTCTTCATTCTGAATGACTTTTGCATATCCAGGTAAACCGCAAGAGAAAGGCAAAAACTTACTACATAAAAATGAAGATCTTTCTAAAACACACAATTTACGTCCTATACAGTTTTGTTTTGTTTAACTAACCATCTCGGAAATATTCCGTTATTTGTTTCAATTTTTGAATACTTAAACTTTTCTCAAACGGGAAGTCCTCGTGCGTTCCATATCTTTTTTGTTTTTCTCCTGCCCTTGACAATCGCATTGGGACAGCTTTCAAATATTTGACCTAGTGAGCCTAGTATATTCCCTTATTTTCCTTCTACTTATAAGGAACTAATACGACAATTTTGGTAATGTTTGTCGTAACATCAAATAAAAGAATAACCTGTAAAAATAGTTTGCAGAACAAACAGAGAAAGTCATTATTTCATATATCATAATGCAGGATTTGTGATAACTTGATAAGAATACAGAAGTCCATGGAGGGGAGCAGGGAAAACAACAGAAGATCCACTTAAACCATGGAGGAGGAAGTCAGAAGGCAGAGGACAGACGGGAGAAAAGGGACAAAAAAGAAAGTTCAAGGAAGGAAGGTTCAAGGTGAACAATGGTTTTCTAAACTGCTTCAAACTGCTACTCAATAGCAGGTAGGGCGGTGCATCTGTTATTGAACACGTCAACTGGATTGTTAAATGGTAACAATGTCCCTGGAGAATACAATCAAAATGAGTTCAAAACTTTGATGTGTTCCATTCACCTATTCTGAAACAATTATTGCTACAAAAGCTGACTCTTCTATTTATTCAATACTAACCAACAAAGATATTAACGGGAATAACCTTATTACTTGTTTTCCTGCATGTAAAAGAGAAATAAGGTGTACACTAGACTAAAGCGATAGTCAAATATTTTAACAGCTGTTGCCAAGTATTGCCATTGAAATCCTCTTTGCATAGTCTGAAGAAAAACTCGAATAACGACTTCGCATTTGAGAAAAGTACCTATAAGTACTGGCAATTTTAAACCAGTAACAAGGAACACCCCAGAAATGGTTAACTCCTCAAAAAACTATACTGACTTAAATTGTGTGATTTAACGAGATCTACATGTTTTGTGTATACAGTATTTTAATCAAAATTGTTACACTCATTTTTTAGAAAATCAACATTTTCGAACATTTTTGCATGTAAAAGGTAGTTTGGGCTGCGTGGACGTTCTTGAAAATCTTCACATCGCATCCTTGGAAGATGTTGAACTTAATAATCACATAATGCTCAATCCACTTTTCGTTTTCATAGTTATGTTTGACTTTCTATTAGCAAACTAAACGTTATACTATTACCAGTTTTAAAAACTGATATATACGTTACACTTAGGGAAGAGACAGGAATGAGGGCAGAGGGGAAGAAAGTGGAAAGGAACGTAGAGAATGAAAAAATGAGAATAACGCAAACGGAGCTGCACGCTTTGTTAAATAAATACTACATTTTCTAATACTGCCGCATTATTTCTGTCACAAAACAAATGCATCTGAAACTAAACAATATGCGCAACTATTTGGTACCCTAGATACCATGTTCGCTCCAGCATTTATCATTTCCTCCGTGGTCGAGTGGTCAGCAAGCTTCATCCGGAAGTCCAGAGTTCGATTCCCGCCCCCCCCCCCACAGAATCTGGAAGTATGAATGCGAGAGTGAATATGCGCGAGTTTAGTGATATAAAAGTTGTTTCACAGGTCAAAGTCCCCGACATGACATTGCAGTTAAAGGGGGATATAGAAATGAAGCAATAAAATATAAATAAATAGATAAATAAAAAAAAAACTTCATTTAGGGACAACATCCTGATTTGCGCTAAAATTTTGAAATGTTATCATAAGTTGATGATTATTGTGCATTGGCAACTCTGAACAATCACTACTTCTTTAAACTCCTGCAGCCCTATTCTTACCTTGTTGGTTTTACTTTAACGTCATTTTTCTCTGTTTGACATTTTAGAACTCAGTGCCTTAAGTGTGAAAGTGGTTCAACATAGACACTTCAATTCTTAGCGGTAAATAGTAATAAACTTTTTTCTCTGTTAAATTGAAGGGATTAATACTATGTAAAAACTTGGGTTTAAAAATATGAACTTTGAAATGTTTAGTAAATTTTTAAATTTGGAAAAAAAATTAGGAAAAATACCCCTAATGAATAAGAACTTAACTGCATTTAATAGGTAGTAAAATGTATAGAGAATATCATGGCCTAAATTCATCCGCTTAGCTTGAATAGTTTTTGGTCAGCGAGCTGATTTTACCCGGAGGTCCCGGGTTCGATTCCCGGCTGGGGCGGGGAATTTTTCTTTAGCCAGAATTATTCCCTATCCCCCACAGAGTCTGGAAGTGTGTATGTGAAAGTGAATGTGTGCGTGTTTGAGGAAAATGAAATGATTTAATCCAAACGTAAAAGAACCTACAGACGAGTGCAAAGCCCCCGATATCACCTTAGATGTTAAAGGGGGCCATATAAATGAAAAAAAAAAAAAAAAAAAAAAAAAAAAAAAATAGTTTAGGAGCTGAGCGTACCAAAACTTTGTATGTTTAACGGGTATAGACAAGACCATGCGCGAACCAAACTCTCCTGCGGAGAGCTTTATTTATTTTATTTATTTTTACTTTCTCTACTCGTACTATGTACATAGTGTATAGAGAAGGTATTGCATTCCACCCAAAAATTCGGTACCGAGGTTTCACCGGAAGTATATATTTTAGGGTCTCCTGTATCAAAAAAAAAAAAAAAAAAAGCATTTTCACAAAACGGTCCGTGTGTGTGTCCGTGTGTTCGTATGTCAGGGTGTCTGTGAACACGATAACTCAAAAACGAAAAAGTCAGTAAAATACCAAACTTGGTATTTAAGTTTAGTATCTTCCAGGGATGCGACACGAAGATTTTGAGAAAAATCCCCACACCCCAAACTACCCTTTACATGGAACTTTTTTCGAACATTTTGATTTTCTTAAAAATGGCTTTAACGATTTTCATTAAAATATCATATATTAAAGATATTTACCTGACATATAAAATGTATATCTTGAATTTTCTGGGAATACCTCTGAAGACTACTTTATTCTAGACGAATTTTACGGAATTATGCATAACTGCTAAACCGTAAGAGATGGAAAATAACTTATCACACAAAAATGTAGAGCACTTTAAAACACACAATTTATGTTATATGCATTTTTTGCATGGAGTTGATCGTTGTTTAGATATTCTTTGTTTTGGGTTTCAGCTTTAAAAACTTATTCTTTTATCATACAAGAATTTGTCAACTCCTGTCCATACAAACAAAGGAACTTCAGTCACATAGCAAAGCTATGGTACTCCCTTATTTCGCTTCTATTTACAAGGAAGCAAGTAATAAGAAAATTTCAGATAATTTTTTCGATTAGCATTAAGTAACAATAATTTGTTGCAGAGATGTAGAGAAAATCATGTGAATGGAACACATCAGATTTTTTGTTTTATTCTCCTCATTTATATCCCATATGTAGCATTTTAAGTCATATCGGTGGCTTTTTCATTAATGCTCATTGCAATGGTGTTCACTCGTTTATTGTTGATGTTTAACTTGGGTGAATTATCTTTAACTTTATACGCAAAATTCACACTCTCATTTATACCCAGCCCGGAATCGAACCCGGAACCATCGCAGAGCAGGCAGGTATCGCCTGAGCCACGGGGCCAGCCAGTAGTAATTGTATCAGCTTGCAAACTTGTTTTTACTGTCTACACGTACTACGTACATAGTGTATAGAGAAGGTATTGTATTCCACCCAAAAATTCGATACCGAGATTTAACCGGAAATAGACGTTTTAGAGTCCTCTGTATCAAAAAAAAAAAAAAAAAAAAAATCTGATATGTAGCATTCACATACCTTTCTCTACATCTCTGCAACAAATTACTGTTAAAAAGATTATGACCTCTATTTACTTCGTGCTAATCGAGCAAAAATTAGCAGAAATAGTCTTATTGCTTGCTTCCTTGTAAGCAGAAGCGAAATGCATGAGCGTAGCATAGGTTAAAGTGGTAGTCAAAAGCCGGTTGCTATGTGACTGAAGTTCCTTTGTTTGTATGGACAAGAGTTGACAAATTCTTGTATGAGAAAAGTATTAAGATTTTTAAAGCTGAAACCAAAAACAAGGAATATCTCAAAAACGGCCAACTCCACGAAAAATATGTATATAATATAAATTGTGTGTTTTAACGTGCTCTACATTTTTTGTGTGATAAGTTTTTGTCCATCTCTTACAATTTAGCAGTTATGCAAAATCCGTAAATTCATTCAGGACAAAATAGTCTTCAGAGGCTATTCCCAGAAAATTCAAGATATACATTTTATTTGTGAGGTAAATATCTTTAATATACTATATTTTAATCAAAATCGTTACAGCCATTTTTGACAAAATCAAAATTTTCGAAAAAAGTTCCATGTAAAGGGTAGTTGGTAGTGGGAGAATTACCTTGAAAATCTTCCTGTCGCACTCTTGGAAGATACCAAACTTAAATGCCAAGTTTGGTATTAACGGTCTTTTCGTTTTTGAGCTATACTGTCCATAGACACACACACGGACCTTTTTCTGAAAATGTTTTTTTTGGGAGGTTTTAAGGGGTTCTAAAACATGTATTTACGGTGAAATCTCGGTATCGAATTTTGGGTGGAATACAATACTTCCCCTATACACTATGTACATATTACGTATAGAGAAAGTAAAAAGTATTTTCAGAAAAAGGTCCGTGTATGCGTCTACCTGCGAACACGATAATTCAAAAATGAAAAGTTGGTAACATACCAAACTTGGTATTTAAGTTTAGTATCTTCCGGGGATGCGACACAAATTTTGAGAAAAATCCCCCCACCCCAAACATGGGAAACATTTCGAAAATGTTGATTTTCTCAAAAATGACTAACGATTTTGATTAAACTACAGTATATTAATATTTATATTGCAAGTAAATGTATATCTTGAATTTTCTGGAAATAGCCTTTAAAGCCCCTCTTAATCTGAATGAATGTTGCATAACTGGTAAACCGTAAGATACACAAAAAATGTAAATCACATTAAAACACAAAATATATGTCATATACGTTTTTTTTTCTCGTGGAATTGACCATTTGTGAAATATTCCTTGTTATTTGTTTCAGCTTTAAAATACGTTAAGCTTTTCTCACAAGGTAAGTTGTAAACTCTTGGCCCTGCATAGAAACGGATTTCAACAACATGGCAGCCAGCTTTTAAAAGATGCAACTCTTGCTTTAGTCTAGTGAATTCCATTATTCTCCTTCAACTTACAAGGAAGCAAGTAATTAAGACAAGTTCTACTAATGTTTATCTCGTGTATCACAAAGTAGAAGAATAAGCTTTTTAGCTGTAACCTCTTACAGAGAGGTAGAGAAAGTCATGTGAATAAACACATCAGATTTTACTGGTACAACATCATCTTGAAACGGTTCTATAAGGGTGATATCATGGGCCTAATATGGCATTTTAAAGCTTTGATGATCACGCTATGACCTAAATAAGAATTGCCTGACAAGTCAGTCGAGCTTTGTTTTGTTCCGTTCCAAAACAAACGTTGCCTCAGCAACGGATCTTAAACAAATAGAAGTCTCTAAAGTAAAATTCCATTAATTTGAGAAGAAATACTAACGGCAATTCCGTTCCTTTATTTTTAAAAATATCACATAAAAAGTAAATTTGAGGTAATTCTAATACGCTTTAGGAAACACTAAAAGGTGACTAATGTTGACCACGCAACATCCACGCTCAGAATAGTATATTATGAAATTAATATAATTGTGAATGAATACGTTAAATAGTTTACTCTGGAGGTTTCGTGAGGTTGTGTATTTGTTATGTTTAATTTGCAGACAATGTTATTAAATTCAGTCAGTTGGGTATTTAATGTCATTTTGACATGTTGCTATGGTGGTTCAGCTGGTTAAGAGGAGCCGGACGGAAACTGGTAGTTCGAATCCATGGTTCAAATCCCGGTTATAACATTGCATTTTGTAGTCTGACTATCTTTTCAATCCTTGTCCTACACACGGCTTGTGTGGGGGAAATTAACTAAGCATGTAAGATTAGTTTGTAGCAGAGCTTTAAAAATATTTGCAGAGAAAATCATAGAACGAACATCAGATATTTTGCATTTACCTATCTTCATTTTGTGCTCTCCACTTACGTGTCTCTTCTACCGGCAGTATCATAACCGCAAATCTTGTGTAATTTATTGTTTTTTATTTTCCCTAGCCCCATATGTATAATGTACATAGTGGATAGAGAAGGTATTGTATTTCACAAAAAAAATCGATGTCGAGATTTCACCGGAAATGTGTTTTGCGGTCCCTTGAGTCCGAAAAAAATGTTTTAGAAAAAGGTCCGTGTGTCTGTGGACAGCATAGCTCAAAAAGGAAGAGACCATTAAATACCAAATTTAGTATATAGGTTCAGTATTTTCCAAGGATGCGACACGAAGATTTTCAAGAAAATCCCCCCACCCTACCTACCCTTTACATGGACAAATTTTTGAAAGTTTTGTTTTTCTCAAAAATGGCTCTAATGCTTTTGATTAAAATATGATATATTAAAGATATTTGCATCACAAATAAAATGTATATTTTAACATTTCTGGGAATAACCCCTGAAGACCCCTTTATTCTGGATGAATTGAATGGCGGTTAAATTGTAAGAGATAAACAAAAACTTATTACACAAAAGATGTAGATCTCGTTAAAACACATAATTTATATCATATAGGCTTTTTTATGTAGAGCTGCCGTTTCTGAGATATTCCTTGTTATTGGTTTCAATTTTAAACTACTTTAACTTTTCTCAAACAGGAAATGACGTTTCGATTCATCTCTCGTTTTACTGCAGGCCATGCAAAGCGAACCGAACTTCTGCTGTTTCACATAAGACAGCTTTTAATATATATATGACTATAAATTTAGCCTAATGTATTCCCTTATGTCCCTTCTACTTACTCGTACAAGGAAGCAAGCAATACGACAATTTCTGCTAACGTTTACCTTGATTAACATGTAGTAGATAAAGGACTAATCTTTTGTAAGGAAAGTTGTTTGTGTTACAACTAGAGAAATGGAGCACATCAGATTTTTTTCTCCTGCTGCCGCTCCCCTCTTGTTCCGAAAATATAATATGAACGGAATGTGTTGTATAATTCTGCCTATTCTATTTAACTACGACATTATATATCTGCTATCCTGACTTCATTTCAGATCCACGCCAATTTTTTCAGCTTCTCCAAAAGTTTTTTTCTAACCCAGTCACTTAAACATATTTTCTAGGTGTACTTTCGCTTCTTTCCGAAGACCCGTGTCCTTTCGCAGGTAAAAACTGTCATTCTTTTAACCTGCAGTTTAGGACATAGAACTTTGAATCAATGTTATCAATATAATCTTTACTGAACGAGATTTCAGGTTAAAGGCCTTGAAACCGTTCCAAACTTTCAAGCACAAATTACAAAAGTATTAAGGTCATCTGTGGAAAAGGTGAAAACATTGCAAAATGTCATTAATATGGAATGTTGTATTATTAAACACTATACACCTTATAATTTAGTCATATGTAGCTTCACTAGTTGTACGTTTCAGAGCATTTCGTGCAGTGATTTTATTTTTATTATTATTATCATCATCATCATCATCATTTTTTAAAGTTTAAAGTCCTGTAACCCAACGATGAATTGTGCCCAAAGGAGCAGGGAGTCCATCATGGAGCTGAAAGTTTCTCCACATTCGTCTTCTCACGACAAGGAAAATCTCCGAGTAACCCCTAACCGAGATTCGAAAACAGGACCTCTTGAATGTGAGGCAAACATGCTACCCCCACACTACAGGCTACGGGCAACAGACACACTGTGAATCATTTTTGTTAAATTCAATATATCTACTTCAACCACCCTCAATGTTCGTTCTGATATAACTTAGGCATCAATTCATAAATACTCTACAAGAAATAGTGACTGGCACCGTAGCTCCTGGTATACTAGAGGTCCTGGGTTCAAATTCCGGCTGAAAGGTATGGAATTTTTCTCTAGCTTGAATTATTCCCCAGCCTCCCCAGTCTGGAAGTATGAGCGAGAGTGATATCTAATTAATAAAATTATGGAAAATAGAAATGCAGCGGCAAACAGTACACGACTTACACCATTGTCAATAAGTAAGATGTTCCACAGAGAAATGTCGCCGATAGGACTATTGCAGTTAAAGGCGGGATATAAATGGAATAATAAAAATAGGAGTCAATTTATATAAATATAAATACATGCAAATATCATAAAACACAGAAAAGGTTTCATATAGATATATGAATTTATGTAATACGTATCCTAATATTAAAATTTAGCCATATATTATATTATATACAGGGTCTAAATTGATTTGTTGGTTGCACCATTGCACAGTGTTGACGATTTTTGTATGTTATAAGCCGTTGAACTAATGCTTACTTGTGCATTAATTGGCATAATAAATATAACCTATACAATAATAATTAGACATACTGTGTAACTTTTTAAGAAATTAACTGTGTTAAATCTTTACAATTTATTAATATGCTATTAAAAAGTTTAATTATAAAATATTAATAGTTTAAAATAATTGCATTGTGTGAAGCAGCTTTTAAAACAGTGCGCACAAATTTAAAAAGACAATATCGTGGAACTAATTTTAAAATCTTCATTAAATATGGTGTACATATTACACAATAAGCCGTACTCGCTGCATTAAAATTTAAACTGAATCGAACTGGAATTGTGGATTTTAGAAAATTTACAAATGAAAATCCTTAATGATCTAAGTTGTTTTCTGTAGGATTTCAACTAATTCTGTGGACATCAACTAAAATTTTAAACGAAAAAATGTTTTATCGTTTGCAATTTAAGTCTAGCTTGATTAATGCTCAAGACTTCACTTATACTCTTAAAAGAATATGATTTCGTGCCCGTGGCTTCTTCAATTCTTTTACACTACTGAATCATCCGGCTTGATGGCATCTCCTTCCTTCGATCTACGAGTACTATGCTGTCCTCTCATGTTAGAATTGACAAACTTGAAGAACAGCTGGTTGTCAAAGTTCATTACTTCTTGTTGAATCGATGTATAAAAATATTTTCCCACGTAGTCAAATCTGATGCAGTCCTAGCTGATTTTTTTTTTTTTGGTAGTGTTTAACGCCCGCTTTTACTACTAATGGCATTACAGGCGAAGTCCTAACTGATTTTTTTAAAGATAGCCCCAGTTCATTTCATGATTTGTATCCCAAAAATGTAATGACACCGCAGATTTGTCTAAATGTTTATTTTGTGCGTGGCCTCTATGTTCTTTCATGCGAGTGTGGATATTTCTTTTGGTCTGACCTACGTATTTTGTCACCTTGTCAGCATTTAATTTTGTATATTCAAAAGTTTTAACTGATATTTGATCAATTTTAACTAATTCTTGATATTATAGATGTGATTAGGAGCCAGTGCAATGTTAAATTTACAAAAAAAACAAAAAAAAAAACAAAACAAAACAAAACAAAAAATCCAAATTTTTCGCAGCCCAACAATGAAATGTACATTTTTTATATACGGGTTCATTTTTTACAAAAAGTAAGGTGGTAATTGTTTATCTTTATTTTTTATTGTTTTTAAATCCTTTTCTCCAATTAAGCTTCAGCAAAACCATTTTTATTTGGCACCTGTACTATGTGATTACATTTTTGTTTATATTCCTCCTGCTTTATCTAATATACATACCCATAAGCTGCAGCGTTTATCAATGCGTGAAATGTTCGAGAAGTGTACTAGGCTTCACATCCCGGTTCGAGCCAATATTAAGGAAACACATTGGTTAAATCACATTCCGACATCATTAACTACGAACTCGCGGAAATTGGGAACAACGTACGGATGACACCAATGACGCAGTATTCCCTCCTCCCCGAGCATTGGAGAGCCACTGATGTCATATTCCATACTAACAGGTCAACTTAATGTCATATATGTTTAACTGCTTTGATAGTCACGCTTACCTTTACATTCATGTTTATTGCTTTCAAGAACTATAACCAAAAAATCTGATGTGTACCATTCACATGACTTTTTCTATATCCCTGCAACAAATTGTTCCTAAAAAGCTTATGCTTCTATTAACTTCATGTTAATCAGTAAAACATTAGCAGAAATAGCCATATTATTTGCTTCCTTGTAAGTAGAGGCGAAATAAGGGAGTACCATAGATTAAAGTGATAATCAAAAGCTGGTTGCTATGTCACTGAAGTTCCTTTGTTTGTATGGACATCAGTTGACAAATTCCTGTATGAGAAATGTATAAATTTTTCATAGCAGAAACCAAAAATAAGGAATGTCACAAAACGACGAACTCCACGAAAAAAATGTATATAACATAAATTGTGTGTTTTATCGTGCTCTACATTTTTTGTGCAGTAAGTTTTTGTCCATCTCTTACGGTTTAGCAGTAATTCAAAATTTAGTAAAATTCATCCAGAATAAACTACTCTTCAGAGACTATTCCCAGAAAATTCAAGATATACATTTTATTTGTCAGGTAAATATCTTTAATATACGAAATTTTAATCAAAATCGTTAGAGCCAATTTTGAGAAAATCAACATTTTCGAAAAAAGTTCCATGTAAAGGGTAGTTGGGGATGGGGGGATTTTTCTCAAAATCTTCGTGTCGCATCCCTGGACGATACTAAACTTAAATACCAAGTTTGGTATTTTACCTACTTTTCGTTTTTGAGCTATCGTGTTCACAGACACACGGACACACACACACACACGGACCTTTTTCCGAAAATGCTTTTTTTAGATAAAGGGTACCCTAAAACATATATTTCCGGTGAAATCTCGGTATCGACTTTTTTGGTGGAGTGCAATACATTCTCTATACACTATGTGTATAGTGCCTATAGAGAAAGTAAAAATTAAATTGGGGCTACACCAAAAAAATTAGACGTGCTACATACATTACTTTTTGTATGAAAATAAATTCACATAATCGTATATGTTCCACTTTCCAAGATAAGCTATTCACTATAACTTACTTTCTCTACCATGTGCATAGTAGATAGAAAGGTAGCCAATGCATTACAACCAGAAATTTGACATTGAGATTTCACTGGAAATATATACTTTGAGCACCCATGTATTAAACCACCTTTACAAAAATGTCCATGGATGTCTTTGAACAGCATAACTCAAAAAGAAAATTCGGTTAAAAACAAAATTTTGGTTGCGACACGAAGCTTTTTAGGAAAAGCCCCTCACTTAAAATTACCCTTTACATAGAAGAGTTTTCGGAATTTTCCATTTTCTCTAAAATGGCTCCAAGGCTTTTGACTGAAATACCATATATTAAAGACATTTACGACACAAATAAAATGTACATTTTGATTTCCTGGGAATAGCCTCTGAAGTCCTATTTATTTGGATGAGTTTTGCTAACTAATAAACCGTGAGAGAGAAAGAGAGAGAGAGAGAGAGAGAGAGAGAGAGAGAGAAACAAACTCTTACTAGAAAAACATGTAAATCATGTGAATTTTCACGTATAATTGATTTGAACCTAAATGCTATGCAAATATACGGATGTATAAAACAAAATAAGTATAATGGAATGTTATTCTGTTTTATAGAAGATTATGGGTATCTAAAAAAATCTCATAGGTTCCACTCACACGACTTTCTCTACACTTCTCTAACAAATTATTATTAAAAAGCTTGTTCTTCTACCTACTTCATGCTAATCGAGATAAACATTAGGAGAAATGGCATTATTACTTGCCTCCTTGTAAGTAAAAGAGAAATAGGGGAATGTACTGGGTTAACGCGATAGCCAAATTTTTTAAAAGTTGATATATTGAAATTCGTTTCTTTGCAAGTTCCCGTGTGATAAAAGTTTTAAAACTGAAACTAATAACAAGGAATATCTTGGAAACGGCCAACTCCACAACAAAAATATATACAAGTTTAATTGTGTGTTTTAACAAGATCTACATTCTTTGTATAGTAAGGTTTTCACTATCTCTTACGGTTCACCAGTCATATAAATTCAGCCAAATTCATCCAGAATGAAGAGCTGTTCAGGGGCTATTCAAAGAAAATTCAAAATATACATTTTATTTGTCATGTAACTTTAATATACATCATTTAATCGATGTCATTAGGGAGATTTTTGAGAAAATCCATATTATCGACAATTTTTCCATGTAAAGGGTAGTTTGGGGTGGGGGGATTTTCCTCAAAATCTTTGTGCCTTATCCTTGGAATATACTAAACTTAAATACCAAGTTTGGTATTTTATCGACTTTTCGGTTTTGAATTATCGTGTTCAGAGAAACACGACTCATATACGGACCTTTTCTAAAAACGCTATTTTCCCCTTTGTTTTCAGAGGACGCTAAAACGTGTATTTCCATTTCCAGTGAAATTTCGGTATCGAATTTTTGGGTGGAGTGCAATACTTTCTCAACCTACGTACCATGCACTATGCAGAAAAATAAGATGTGTTCCATTCACATGACTTTCTCTACATCTCTGTAACAAATTATTGTTAAAAAAACTTAATCTTTTATCTACTTGATGCTAATCGAGATAAGTATTAGCAGAAATGCTTTCTTGAAAGCAGAAAGAAAATAAGGGAGTACACTAGGCTAAATCGCCATTAAAAGCTGGTTGCCATGTGAATGAAATCCATTTCTATGCATTGCCAGGAGTTCACAAATTCCCGTATGTGAAAAGCTTTAACTATTTTAAAACCGAAACAAATAAAAAGCAATATCCTAAAAATGGTCATCTCTACGAAAAAAATGTGAATTACATAAATTGTATGTTTTAACAAGATTTACATTTTTTGTACAGTAAATTTTTTTCTATTATAATTAGTTATGCAAAATCCAGCAAAATTCATCCAGAACAAAGAGGCTTTTCCCAGAAAATTCAATATATTTTATTTGTCGTGTAAATGTGTTTAATATACGTTATTTTAATCAAAATTGATAGAGCCAGTTTTGAGAATATCAACCTTTTCGAAACATTTTCCACGTAATGGGTAGTTTGGGATGGGAGGACTTTCCTCAAAATCGTGTTGCATCCTTGGAAGATACTAAACTTTTATATGAAGTTTGATATTTTACCGACTTTTCGTTTTTGAATTATCTTGTTCACAGACACGCGGACACACAGGACCTTTTTCTAATGATTTTTTCCGGTGCCTATTTCCGGTGAAATCTCAGTATCGAATTTTGGGTGGAATGCAATACTTTCACTATACACTATGTGCATGGTAGAGAAAGTAAAAACTAAAGAAGATTATGGAAGGCAATTTTTGTCAAGAGCTCAAATCACGCTGGCAAGTCAAGTGGTGTATTCGTCACACCGACTGACACTTACGTCAATGTGATGTCACTAAAAATATATTTAACACGCTTGGAGATGTTTTGCCCGTATTCCAGACAGACATGCAAGCAAACTCCCACCACCATATTGCACCTTTGGTGTTCTGCTATTGATCCGACAGTGGTGCTTGGAATCACTGGCATATATCATCGCTCAGGTGGCAAATGTCTGCTTTCCATGCAGCAGACTTGGCTTCGAGTCACCAAGCTCTGGACGCATATCGGTCACAGCAAGATGTTGCTCATCTGTTTCACGTTTATTAATCACGTTCAAAAGCTGATGCTTTACATTCATACGCCTTTCTCTAGCCACTATTTATTTATATAGCTTCAAAAAATATTCCTACGAAACATTTTTCTAATCCAGAAAAAGGAAAAACTCTAACATGTTCCATTCACATGACTTTCTCTACATCTCTGTAATAAATTATTGTTAAAACCCTTATTTTTCTATCTACTTCATGCTAATCGAGACAAACATTAGTAGAAATGATCTTTTACTTGTTTTCTGGTAAATAGAAGGGGAAAAAAGGAATACACTAGTCAAATATTTTAAAAACTGGTTATCGTGTCGTTTCTTTGTACTGCCAGGAGTAGACAAACTCTCGCATGAAAAAAAGTTTAAATATTTTAAAACTGAAACCAATAGCAAGAAATATAGCTCAAATGGTCAACTCCACGAAAAAACTATATATGATATAAATTGTGTGTTTTAACGAGATCTAAATTTTTTGTGTAGATAAGTTTTGTCTATCAATTATGCACAATTCAGGAAAATTCATCCAGAACGAATAACTATACTCAGAAAATTCAAAACACACATTTTATTTGTCATGTCTTTAATATACGGTATTTTAATCTAAATTGTTAGATCATTGTTGAGAGAATCAAAATCTTCGAAAATTTTTCCACGTAAGGATAGTTTGGGGTGGGGGGGATTTTCCTCAAAATCTTCGTGTCGAATGCTTGGAAGATACCAAACAAATACTAAGTTTGGAATTTTACCGAATTTTCTTTTTGAGTTCTGCTGACGGACACACACACACTTACCCACACACGAACCTTTTTTCTAATAATTCCTAATTTCGATACAACAGACCCTGAAATGTGTATCTCCAATGGAATCTTGGTATCGAAATTTGGGCAGAGTGCAATACCTATTCTACTACCATTTACTATGTAGAGAAAGTAAAAATTGGGATAGAAGAAACACAATCGGTGGTCATTTGTTTATAAAAGAGATTTGTTATATGTCAACTTCAAATTCTATACTGTTTTCGAGACATCACGGGAAACGATAGCACCATCACATGATTTCCTCTACACGGTAATGTTTATTACGAAAACTTTTTTCTATTTACTTCACTTAAATTAATATGTAGAAATAGTTACATTAATACATTTCGTTATACTTATAAAGGGAACTGCGAAAATCTAATATAGTTGACGCTGTATACTGGTCCATTCAGTTTCCCTGCAATCACGAGAAACAACGGAATATAGAAGATTTCTTTATTCTTCCATTTATATCACACATTTAACTGTTCGGTCCTACTGGCAGCATTTGCCTTGGAACATATTGCTTAACGGCAATTGTGTTAATTTGTGTGTTTATTTCGTTGGGTTTCTATTTACCTTTAATTTTTAATCATTAGATCACACAAACACACATATTCTTACTTTCAGACTCCGGGGAAGTAGTGAATAATCTGGGCTTGAGAAAAATCCTTACCCCCAGTCGGGAATCAAACCCGGGACACCTCACGCAGCAGGCAGTGCTCTCCCGTTTACCAACTGAGTAGCGGTAGACTCTGAAAGAATCATAAGTATTGAACAATTCGAAACATTAATATAGAATATCTTCTCGGAAATGGCTTATGCCACAAAACAGATTATTGATATAAATTTTGTTTTAAAAACATTTGTACTTTCTCTAAACGTACTATGTACATAGTGTATAGAGAAGATATTGCATTCCACCCAAAAATTCGATACCAAGATTTCACCGGAAATGCATTTTAGGGTCTCCTGTATAAAAAAAATCATTTTTAGGAAAAGGTTTGTGTGCGTCCGTTTATCCGTGTGTCTGCGAACACGATAACTCAAAAACGAAAAGTCGGTAAAATACAAAACTTAGCATTTAAGTTTAGTATCTTCCAGAGATGCAACACGAAGATTTTGAGAAAAATCCCATCACCCCAAACTACCCTTTACATGGAAAAAATATCGAAAATGACTAACGATTTTGATTAAAATACCGCAATTAAAGATATTTACATGACAAATAAAATGTATATCTTGAATTTTCTGAGAATAGCCTCTAAGGACCTTTTTATTCTGGATGAATTTAGCTGACTTTGCATATGTGGTAAACCGTAAGAGATACACAAAAACTTAGTACATAAATAATGTAGATCTCGTTAAAACACACAATTTATGTAATATACGTTTTTTTCGTGGAATTGATCATTTCTGAGATATTTTAAGTTATTTGTTTCAGATTTAAAGTATTTTAACTTTTCTCATACTTTTCCCCAGGCCATGCATAGAAACAAATTTCAACCACATGGCAACCAGCTTTTAAAATATTTGACTATTACTTTAGCCCATTGTATTCTCTTATTTTCTTTCTACTTACCTTCTCAAGTATGCATATACGTGCTAGAGAAAATAAAAAATTAGGAAAAGCTGAGTATATGCATGTCTGTGAGCAGCATAACTAAAAACGAAAAGTAGCTTAACAACCAAAAGTTTTAATTAACCTCGGCATTTCCCAAGGATGCAATACGATCATTTTCAAGAAAATCTCCCACCTTAAATTAGCCTTTACATGGAATACTTTGATTTTCTTACACTTTAGCGAGCGCGGCCATTGGGCCGAAATTCCCTTAATCCCGTTGTGGCTACAAAGAAATGTGTAACACAGTTTCTGCAGATGAATCAGATAGAAGAATAAATGCTTTTAAGAATAGTTTGTGCAAGTGCGAGTAGAGAAAGTTATGTGAGTGCAAAATATCAGACTTTTAATAGCAGGTTTTTGTCTCTCTTTTACGATTTATTAATTTTCTATACTAATAGGCAACATTCATATCCAATGAAGAGGACTTTACAGCTACTCTCAGAAAATTCAAGGTATATATTTAATTTGCAAGAAAATTTCTTTGGTACTTTAATCAAAATGGTCTGAGTCATTTTTAGAAAATAAGTCTTACAATGCACGGGATAATTTAGGGCGTGAGGATTTTCTTAAAAATGTTCGTTTTGCATCTTTAGAAGATACAAATACAAATTTGATATGTAACCGACAATTATTTACGACTTTATTGTTCAGGGAGTCTCAAAAAGTGCGTTTCCAGTGAAATAATTTTTAAAGTAGAGTACAATTCTTTCTCTAATAACTTTTGAAGCAGAGAAAGTACTATCCAGAAATCGCTAATTGCCGATCGTATCCACGCAGATTTCGAGAAACAGGATGAAATTCTGATTTTCTGAAACAGGAATTCGCCACATTTCCTTTACCGGAGCACAGATTTTGATTTGCATATTATTTCCGGTAATTATGGCAGAATACAAAATTCAGGTAGCAAACGTGTGCTCCCGAATTTAGCATACTTCAAACACAAAAATCTGATGTGTTACACACACGTGACTTTCTCCAACTATTCTACAAACAAACTTCTTACAAATGATTGTTCTTCTGCACCATGCTAATCGAGATAAACATTAGCAGAATGTTCTTATAACTTAGCTCGTTATAAGTAGAAGAGAACTAAGGGAATACACTAGGCTAAAACGATAGTAAAATATTTTAAAAGCTGTCGTTATGCGATTGTCATTGCAAATCGCTTCATTGCTTGACCAGAAGTAGAACAGAAGAAAAACGACACTTCCTGTCTGAGAAAAGTATAAGTACTTTACAATTGAAATCAATTACAAGGAATATCTTGGAATCGGTTACCCCACAACAAAAATGTAAAGGACATAAGTGTATGATTTGGCGATATCTACATTTTTGTAGAGTAAGTTTTTGTGTATCTCTTACAGTTTAGCAGTTAAGCAAAATTCGGCAAAATTCATCCAGGATAAAGAAGTCTTCAGAGACTATTCCCAGAAAATTTTATTGGGATGTAAATATCTTTAATATACCGTATTTTAATCAAAATCGTTAGGGCTATTTTTGAGAAAATCATAATGTTCGAACATTTTCCCATGTGAATGGTAGTTTGTGATAGGGGGATTTTCTTGAAAATTTTCGTGTCGCATGCTTGGAAGCTACTAAGCCTAATTACCAAGTTTGGTATTTAACGGTCTTTGAGCTATGCTGCTCACATACACACACACACGGACATTTTTCTAAAAAAAATGTTTAGCTTCAGGTGGTCCCAAAATATGTATTTCCGGTGAAATCTCGGTATCGAATTTTTCCACTATGTACATTGAACATCCAGGGAGAGAAAGTAAAAATGAATAACAAGCTAAAGCATTTGTCTACCATCTTTCATAAGAAGAAGATTTCTAAAAAATATCCCTACCTCTAACTACCCTTTACATGTTAAAATTTCCCAGAATATGCAGAGTTATCTTCTGTAATATTCCAAGCGACAAAATTATTTTAACACCAAAGTTAATTTAAATACATTTATATTTTACGTAAAATGATTAATGTTAGAGATTAAATTTTCTAATTCTTTAAAAATACTATCACAATTACTGAAATATAAACGCATAAACTTTTTCTGTGCGGTTCAAAACTTCAATTCAAAAAATATCAATCAGTTTTCTCAAATTTTGAGGCGCGTGGAACATTTTGATTGGGGAATATATTTACATAAATTAAGTATAAAATCTATACAAAATTATAGACATTTCAATTCCAATGTCGCTTATATATTTGGCTGTCGCTATTCTCTTTATGTGTATATTGAAATATGCTGTTGCTATTTCTGCAAGGGTTTATATCAATTAAAGCGAAGTGGATAGAAATATAAACTTTGGCTGGAATAGTGTGTATAAGCACTAATACACGATAGAGAGGTAGAGAAAGTAAAGTGAATTCAACACATCGGAGCTTTACTTTCTCTTGCACGTATATAATATTAACATAATTGACATAGAGAAGGTATTGTATTCCACTCAAAATTCCACGAAATTTCACCGGATATACATGTTTTGAGCACCCCTGAACAAAACATTCATTTTTAGACAAAGGTGTGTGTGTGTGTGTGTGTGTTTGTGTGTGTAGTAAGCTTAGCTCAAAAGCGAAAAGTGCGCCAAATTCCAAACTTGGCATTTAAGTTCAGTATCTTCCAAGGATGCGACACGAATATTTTCAGGCCTCTCTCCAAACTACCCTATGCATTAAACATTTTTTGAAATTTTCGATTTTCTAATAAAAAAAAAAATAGGTATAACAATTATGTTGATTAAAATGCCGTATGATAAAGACATTCACACATTAAATAAAATGTATGTCCTGAATTTCTAGGAATTAAGCCCTGAAGTTCTCTTCATTTGAATGGCTTTTGTATAACTAGTAAACCGTAAGAGACAAGCAAAAATTTACTACTAAACATTTTAGATCTGTAAAACACACAGTCTACGTCATAACAGAGTTTTTGGGCTCTCATCCGTCCATCTTTCTTTTGTTTTATCCCTGGTCATAGAAAGGGAACCAATTTCAATAGCAATTGCACAACAACAGGTTTTAAAAGATTTGAGTTTTGACCTATTTTTGCCCTTATTTCCTTTCTGTTTATAAGGAACTAAGTAATAAGACCATTTCTGTAATGTTTATCTGGATTAGAATGAAAAATATAAAACAATAATCTTGTGCAAGAATAGTTTGTTTGCAGAACAAATAGCGAAAGCCATGTGAAACGAACACATCAGAATTTTGCATTTGTGTGCACCGACGGAGATCATAGCGTGTGAAGAGTTGGAAGAAAAGGGTGTGTACCCCACATTTAACTGCCACACCTATAACTTTAAAAACGTTTTTTCTGGGTTTAAAATGGCCTCAGGACAAAATCAATGGCACTAACCCTTATATAGGTTTAACATTTTATTTAAATAAGACAATTTCAACCATATTATGTCTCTCTAAACTTTAAACTTTTGATGTGAATCTACGTCAAAATGTTTCGAAACATGATATAATGTAGGAATAATTTATTTTCCCCACAAAGCCAAAGGTCAATAGCCAAAATGTTACAATTATTTACATTACCATGTATTAACATTATGGAACATGAGTTAGAATGCACATCTGAAATTAAAATGTTCTGTATTCGGAGGGAAGGGACCTAATCATAAATGCATTCATCAGAATTATTACATTTCAGGAATTTTATGGCCAAAATAATACGATAGCATATTTTGTAAAATGTATCATGGAACATAGGGATAAACATACTTGAATTTCTGTAAGGCTTTCCATATTGACTGCTCTTCAATTTGTAATAATTTCAACCAAATTTGAAATGTAGCCACTAACTTATTCAACTGCTTATATATACAATTTAATTTAAGCCCTAAAAATTCTAGATCATGCATAAGCTACTAAATGCTGTACCTAGTATTACAGATTTGAATTCTGGTCATAAATCCAGTTCAAGCTTTAGCATCCATTGTATAAGAGTGAGTAGATGCATTATTCGGTCGTCTCCTTAGCGGTGGTAGCGTTGCTGCTTACCAAGCGAGAGACCTGGGTTCGATCCCCAGTACCGGCGTGGGGATTTTTCCCCCGCTGGGAGACCTGGCTCGGGGTGCACTCAGCCTCGTAAGGTCCCTGGAGCTACTTGAGGAGCTACTTTATGGAGAAGTAGCGGCTCCAGGTCAAGAGGACCGCGTTAACAGGCCGGGGGGACTCGAGGCGCTGACCACGTCTCACCCTCCAATACTGCAACCCATCCATGAGTAGTGGACCGAGATGGGGGAGGCAGCGGCCCGGCGGTAGGCTAAGGTTCCCCGTGAGCTGTCGTGCCATGGAGTTAAATTTTAAGGTGTATTATTCTGTCTTTAAGAAGCTTCTTTTGGCATTCAATTGAACTTCTTAAAGGAACAATTATACTTATGCTTAACCTCCACTAGAATCATGGTATGCAAAAATGGAGTTTTATAATCCAATATAAATAAATATAATATATATTAAACACATATAAACATTAGCAGAATTGGTCGTATTAATTGCTTTATTGTGAGTAGAAATAAGGGAATACACCAGGCTAAAGCGATAGTCAAATATTTTAAAAACTGGTCGCTATGTGAAACAATTTTGGTTCGGTTTGCTTTGCATGGCCCCATTTGAGAAAAGATAATAATATATAATAAGATAACAGGGAATACCTCGCAAACGGCCAATTCTGCAACAAAAGCGTATATGACAAATTATGTCTTTTAACGAAATACACATTTTTTGTGTATGCTACTACCCAGGCTCTAATGGCGCCAACTATTGATGTGCTGATGTGCGCGTCTGGGCAGCTTAGCTCAAAACGAAAAGACCATTAAATCCCCCCACCCCAAACTACCCTTTACATGGAATATTTTTCGAACATTTTGATTTTCTCAAAAATGGCTCTTAACGATTTTGATTAAAATACCTTATGTGTAATACCTATATTTTATGACAAACGAAATGCGTATATTAACTTCTTAAAATTTTTCTGAAACGGGAAGCCATTTTTCGTTTCAGCTCTTTTATTTTACTCCTGGTCATGCAAAGAGAACCAACTTTCAATTGTTTCACAGAGCGAACAACTTTTAAAAGAGTTGAACCAGTGGCGGCTGCTATATAAGATAAACAGAGCGAGTGAACACCCTAACTTTTGACACCTAACTTGTGGATTTATTGTATTTTTGGAAATACTGATAAACGTAGCGTATAAGCGGTATTTTAAAATATACGACTTTTAAAACTACCGCGCTACTCCTCTCAACTCGATGAAATGTGGTATCAATGTCGGTAGCACATCTTGAGTTGTGCACAATTTAAGCAGCTTTTGGGCAACCGGGACTGGTATGACGTAATTGCCTTATGGGCAAAATACACACGCGGCGTGCACACTGGAAAGCGTGCTCTAATTGCTAGGTTTTTATTCCCGCGCTTTATCAGTACATTTTAGTATTAATTACACCATATGGTAGCTCATTGCGGCAAAAATCAAGGTCGCTAGAAGGCAGCAATGTTAATGCATCTTAGCACTGCGCTACTTAATACATTGCAGTGACTGTAATACACAGGGGGGAAATTCTTAAGTGTTTTGCTGAAGCACGTTTTGTGACCAGTCGCCATTTTGCGATTCTAAACACTATTATATACACCATACGCAATATTTGTCAAATTAATTGTTTTTATAAGTTTTTGAAGTAAAACACAAAGGACAATGGACGGGGAGAGGTCTCTAGTTGAAGGAATATTTAATACTTGTGCATTGACATATTTCACTAGATATATCACCAAAAAATTACCTTTCCTTGTTTATGCTTCTGCTATTCGAGAAACTAAAACCAATCACCACACACTATTGGCCATTATACAGGTTTAAAACTTTCAGTCTAAATTTACTGCTTAAATGAACATTTAAATAAATACCCTAACCTATATATTGAAACATTCCCTTTCCTTGTTTTTGCTTCTGCTATTCGAGAAACTACAACCAAACACCGCACACGTATTCATCATTATACTGGTTTAAAACCTACAGTCCATATGTACTACTTAATTGCTATTAAATAACACAAAACCTTATTTTTGGGTTCACATTTACCTAACCACAAAAACCTACTCATCTCAGAAGTTTAGCATCAAAATATGCCGGCTTGACGAAAACGTCCTATCTATTCTATGCCGTAATAAAGCGTCTAAACCTACCATCTTGTGACTTTGGCAGAAGTAGATAAGATACATGCGAGCGGAACTGCAGACTATCCATATTCTCAATTACAATTTATTTCGTTCTTGTCTTAGAACGTTGTGCTTAATGACGTACGTAACAAACATCCAAAACCACCCTTTCTTCCGCAAGGTAACTTAAGCATAAGTTTACCATCTTTGTTGTTGTTGGGAGTGGTATCACCTTATTCGTAATCTTAATTATTATAGAGCAGGGCTCTTTCAAACTTTTGAGAGGCCTACAGGATGTGACTATTCTTTTAGCTTAGTGCATTGCCTATTCTCCCTCTACTTATAAAAAAAACGAAATAATAATATCAATTCTGCTAATATTTATCTCGATTAGCTAGATGTAGATAAAAGAATAATCTTTTGTAGGAATAGTTCGTTTGTAAAACAGAGAGAGAGAGAGAGAGAGAGAGAGAGAGAGAGAGAGAGAGAGAGAGACCGCGCCGTAGCTGAGTGGTTAAACCACTTGCCTCTCACCTAGACAGTCCGGGCTCGATCCCAAGCGACCGTATGTGGGATTTGTGGTGGACAAAGCGCCGCAGGGACGGTTTTTCACCGGGTTCTCCGATTTCCCCCGCCATCTCATTCCATGTATCACTAGTGACATAGCCTGCGGTGCCATTTGTAGTAAAAGCGGGCGTTAAACTCTGTGTGTGTGTGTGTGTGTGTGTGAGAGAGAGAGAGAGAGAGAGAGAGAGAGAGAGAATGGAACACACCAGATTTTTATTTTATTTAAATATTTTATTTTATTTAAATAACCATGAAATCTAAATTTTGAAACATGACAAAAATATCACAATAACTGTGCGCAGTATCTGGTATAAATTTCAACAAGGTTTTTTATACTGCGGATTTTCCAAATTTTACCCTACGAAAGAATAAAATGCTTAAGTCACCGTTTTCTAATGCTGAGCTTAGGAGTCATTAGAAGTCTCAGCTCAGACTCACTAACATAATGTGAAAAAGCAGAATCTCCTTATTATCGCAGTCTGCTTTAAGTTGTCTACGACTGGCGCTGTTCCCCTTCACCGGAAACCGTTTTTCCTCTTCTCTTCCTCCAGGTCACTGCTCTGTCACCCTTGGTACGCATGCGCATTACGCAAGCATTGTGTTGGGCTTGACACAATGGCTCTATATTGGGTCTTCGGCCATTATGTATCGCAATCAGAGCACCGTTATGGCAGCCACCGGGTCAGAGGGGTCAAACGTTGCATGGATTCTATGGATCATATTCCGTTGAGTCTGGCTCCAGTTTATCTCTCCCTACTGCTATAATATTTGAATGTCTCTGGGGATAGAGGGATAGCATATTCTATATTCATTGTTACTGGAAATTTCTTGTTCTATCTTTCATTTTACTTATGAAACAACCATATGGGCAATCAGCATTCCTATTTTTATGCTATTTCATTTTAGTAATAACTGCAACATTTCGCAGGGAATTCCTGAAATGCGTTACATAGGTTCCATTACAGAAAAAACAAAAACAAAACAAAAATAAACACAACATTCAAAATGCATTTTTTGTTTAGTAAAAGATATCGTCTACCTCTAACGGTTAACCTGTTAGGCATACAAAAACCATTCAGAACGAAGGGGACTTCAGACGCTATTCCCAAAAAATGCAATACGTGTACTTTGCTATGCAAATATTAAACATTGTATTTTAAACACAATTGTTACAGCCACTTTCTAGAAAATTTAAATATATTTTCCAATGTAAATGGTAATTTGGAGTGAGGAGATTTTTGAAAATCTTCGTAACTTTGAAATACGCTAAAATATATGTTTGGTGTTTAACCCACTTTTAGTTTTTGATTTGTGCTGTTCATAGACGCACACAAAAGATTTTTTAATGTGTTTTTATTAAGGACGACACAAAAGTGCACTAACAGTGAAATCTCGGTATCGAATTTTTGGTTGGTATGCAGCATTTCTTTTACTTTAGATAAGCAGTAAAGTAAAAATAGAAAGTTTTAGTTGTACCAATATACTAATTTAACTAAAGCAAGCATATTAGTCATTTAGTAAATTTACATTCATTTTGATAAAAGCTGCAGTGAAATGGAAAGTGCCACTGCTTTTGATCTTTATGATTTAATGGGGTATTTAAAAATGAAAGATCCAATGCAAAATATCAAAAATACTCTGAAAACTAAGAAGTAAAGTTTTAAATCCGGATTTCCACCTCAACGCAGGAACCAAAATGATGTGCAACAATCTCCTTCCTTGATGAAGAGCTCCGGTGCAAGTATCAGCGCACTGAGGATGAAGCAACAAGTGGTTTTAGTAGCTGGGGCAACCGAGGTATTCTGAGAAAACCCTCCAAGTTCGACCTGGGAACGAACTGGGGTAGCAGCGATGAAACGCATCTAGTTGACTGTTCAACCACTGAAAAACATCTTTGTACAGCATTCCAATACTCTCCTTCTTTCAATGAAATATTTCGATCGCTGATTCTGTCTATCAAAAATCTATTTTTAGGACTGCTTTATTTCTCCTTATCTACGATAACTCAAATTAATAACGGTATACTAAACCAAGAGGTTATTAAAGTTGAAAAGTGTTTTTAAAATAGAGAAGTTGTTTTATGATTTTTTTTTCTCTCAACAAATTGTCAATTATTTCACGAAATGCACAATATTTTTGGTTGACCTTATATTTTGAATATGAAAGGTTTAAAATACTAAAATACCTGGTTTAATAAGATCAACTGAGTAACGAAAAAATATTTGTGGAAGTAAATTAATATGTTTACAGACAAATAGAATCACACCGAGGGCGGTAAACATTAATATGCACAGAAGCAGAGGTGCGTTACATGGTTATTTTTCAGTTAAAGGTCCAATTTGCGGGTCTAAATAACACTTAAGACGCTCAGGAATACTTACACATAACCGTAACAGCATGATCCTCTTGGTACATTCATTTGTCTGACTTGGGTTTTTTTTTTTGCAAGACGGTACTCCCCTCCATTCTTCTCTTCTTTCCATCATGCACGCGCGAATTCGTAATGCACTGTTTAAACCAATGTAGAAATATACTTACGATTACTAATCAGAAATCACTTATCTCATATTAAAAGGATTCGCGTCTATATCATATTAGTAAATGTCATTTATCAGTTATACGAACTACGACCAAAATGACCATCTCTTGTGATTGCCTTTGACTTGTGCATCACAAAAGCTTTACATAGTTAAATTCGATTGCCGGAATATACAAAGTATGTTTTTGTTTCAGGTGTTTTTAATCTCCTGATGAAGGGGTAAACCGAAATACAAACATTTTTAGTGTGTGACTTTGTATGTTCAAATTTTTCACTCGGAACCTTATTCTTTCACCGCATAATACCTTCGAATTTAATGTAATGATCACCAATGCATACATAGTATATGAAGCAATAAGGAAATAACGACCGGTTAGCTTCGATAAATATACACCTATTATAAACAATTCACATACAATTGAAGTTTACTTTATTTGTAAACATAACCACACCCGTTATTTAAGCACTGGTCATATCTGTCCACCAGCTTTACAATCTAGCTTATTAAGCCAGGATGTTCGAATACAATTTCACCAAGCAAAGAACGAGAAGAAATATTTGGGGAAAAAAAAAATCTGTCACTCATTTAGGATTACACGCCTGTGCTGCGCGATATTATTCCTTCGTTGAATCTTTTTCTGCGGGTTTCAAATTCCGAGTATTCAAAAATCCAATAATTCTCGCGATGGGTGTTTTTTAATTTAACTTCTATGGTCATATCGGGGGCTCAAATTTGAGAAACAACTGCTGGTGTTTATCTGTGGGTTTCTTGACGTGGTTTTTCGGTTTTGTTTAAACTCACACTCATTAACTCTCACATTTATACTCTGTGGGATAAGAAATGATTCTGGTTAAAGAAAAATTCCCTGCCCCAGCTGGGAATCGAAGCCGGGACCTCTGGATGAGAATTTGACCACTCGACCGCAGAGGCAGCCTACAGTTGATTTTAAACAATCATAAAATGCACATGACACCCTATTTCGACTGGCAATCACACAGCACTGAAGATAGATATCGAGTAAAAATGTTTACCCTGGATGGATCTGAGCAACGGGAATGCTCAAAAGCTCATTACTTCCTGGATTGCCCTTATTTATTCAACCCCCCCTCCACCACACACACACTGCTGTATTGCAATGTGTAGCAAGTACTCTGTACATTGTTACTTCCAAAGTTTCTGAGTAACTGTTATTTAGTTTGACGTACTTTCAGCATATGTATTATAGTGCTTGCAAAACTTAAAGCATATGAAAGCAGGGAGTACTGATGATTCCAGCGAACCAAATGCTTGCGCCTGCTATCAGCGTTGCCGCTTCTGGTGTGCACACATCTTACGTGTCTGTTCAGAACATTATCTTCATTAATTACGCTCCGGTAAATATTAGCAAACGATAGATGCCAGTGTTATAATTAGACAGAATTTTATTTTCTGATCATGGCCGTACAAAAATCCAGTTTCTATGATACTAAGAACAAGAGTTGTGCACCTTTTAACTACGCGTGGTTATCGTCACTCAACATACATTATAACGCAGATAGT
Organism: Hymenopus coronatus; assembly: GCA_030762935.1. Classification (NCBI taxonomy): domain Eukaryota; kingdom Metazoa; phylum Arthropoda; class Insecta; order Mantodea; family Hymenopodidae; genus Hymenopus; species Hymenopus coronatus. Next base: position 93,119,190 of record CM060898.1, read on the forward strand.
CTTAAAAATAACACCAAATTCTTCCTCACAGAGCTTAACTCAAATATAAGCACACAGTGTAGTATGATACATAAACCACGCAGCTGGAAAAGGAATGAGTTGAAGTTCAATTGGTTTTAATAGCAGTGGTGGTAATTTTATTATTAACGTGAGCGGGCATGTTAAGTCGTGTTTTAATCTCGAACTGCAAGTTTGCTAATATACAAATGAAACTACCATATTTCACTCTGTGATACGAGTGCGTGAACATGTCCATCGAAGCTGGGGCAATTGGCGTTTCGTAATTCATTCTCCGGGCCGGGTCTTTTTCAGTCGCCGTAGAAATATTACATTCAAATTAGTGACTCTATAAAAAACATATGCACGAGGCAATAAGCAGTGAGTCTGAAGACAAATGGGTTTCATAGATCAGGCAAGCACAGCGGCTTCAAGAGGAAGATTTCAACAAAAAAATTGTCAGGCACGGCACTATAGAGTCGATTACTATTAACTTAAGGGATGAGAGTGATGACTCCGAATTAAGTGCTTTCGAAGAAGACAAAAGACACCCCTGAACAGCTTGTTGTTCCATTTACGTAACGTCTTTTATGGGCTAACAACATCAAGGTAAGATGTTAACGTTTTAAGGACGTTTAGTGTGTTTAACTAGGGAAACCATGAACGCCATGACTGACGTGTAAAACTTGCTCTCGGATAGTTATCCCAGGTGCACGCCAACTACATTTGGCAACAGCGCGAACATTGGCCATCGTTCATATGTCTTTAAGTTTTGCAACGCTTAAAATCTTATCTGCCTATAATCGTAATGCACACATTAAACCCCTTAAACCTGTTAATAAACACAGTAATGGAGTAATAAATTCAATTCATAGATAACATTAATTAATAAGTCATACCAGTATAGCTTGCAGTTTGGGTTAAACAAAATTCACAAGCACGAAACAGTGAAGCGAGTGTTACATCAATTCACCACAAGTTATTTTCGTTTATATATGAACGGCAATGACATTTACCTACTCAGGCTCATGAACCCATGATGACGTTCGGTGTACTACTTTCGAGGTTGTCATAAACACTAAATTCGTTGCAATTCAGACTCAGCAGCTGCTTCTCCCAGCTTCAGTTAATAAACCCTCTCACATATTCCTCTCACTCCTGTCTTGGAGTTGAAACACGTTCTTCACAACCTCTACCAAACCTCTATCACTCCATTTACGATGAAATTTTCTTTTGTTATTTACTTTCTTGCAGCCTATTAGCATACTACGACATATATAGATTTATGATCCCTTGTAGATAACTTTGCGCTTTAGGTTAAAGTGGGACACAGCTTTCAGAATCTAATGTACGGCTGTAGTATGAACACGCCTCGCTGGTGATAGAATTTCCACGTGAACGACGGTGCCGTTTAAAGACCACCATGAAAAAAAAAAACCTGATGTGTTCAATTCACATGACTTCCTCCACCTGTTTTTCAGCAAACTATTCTTACAAAGCTGATTCTCCTATCTACTTCATGCTAATCGAGATGAGAAGAAATTGACTTTTTATTCATTATCTTGTAGGTTCAAGGAGAATAAGGGAATCCATTAGGTTAAAGCGATAGTCAAATATTTTAAAAGCTAGTCGGTTATATATATATATATATATATATATATATATATAAGTATTCCCATTAAAAAAAACAAAACAAGAGAAGTATTGAAACATGTATCTAAACCAATAATAAGCAATATCTCGGAAGTGGCTAACCCCACAAATAAGTATTTATGATAAATTGTGTATTTTAACGAGATCTACTGGTTTTCCATAGGTATAGCATTTTTGTGTCTCTTACGGTCATCTAGAATGAAGACATCAGAGGCTAACCCCAGAAAATTCAAAATATACATTTTATTTGTCTTGAAAATATCTTAAACATTGGTAAGTTAATCAAAATCGTTAGAGCCATTTATGAGAAAATCCAAATGTTCGTAAAATGTTCCACGTAAAAGATAGGTCGGGAAAAAGGGATCTTCTCGGAAATCTTCGTGTCGCATCTTTAAAAGATGTGGAACTTGAATATCAAGTTTGATATTTGATGGAATTTTCGTTTTTGAGTTATGCTTTTTTCGGGCATCTATTCACACCAGATCTTTTTATTTATTCATTCGTTTAGGGACCTCCAAACATGCTCTTCCGGTGAAATCTCTAGATGCTAGGTACATTGTACATCAGGAAGTTCCAGATTGATTGCGCGCCAAACAGCACCAAGTTGCTCACTTACAGGGGTATAACCACAGTATGCAATACCCCTCATCACTGAGGGCAGTTTATGTCACGCCTGAATTAGGAGTTGGAACGCAAGCGCATGCATTGAGTTGTAACCTTCGCCCCGTGACGTGTTAGCCATCACTCCCCTCTGAGCGGGCTCCGAGGTTTGAGGTTGAGTAGTATGTGCTGACGAGTACTCCGAGCAGAGTTAGAACATTGTCGCACGTTGTAGAGAACGTATAAAAGAACGAGCTTCCCCTACATTTGTACTTATCAAGTTTTATCCATTCGATGGAAGTTTTAACTTTTACCCTTTGCTAAACATGTGAGCTCCTTGGGTGGGTTTTAAGCTCCATAGTTCCAGAACAAATGCACGTATAGATTACATTATTAATTAAAATGCCAAAATAATTATCACTTGCGAATGAAACTTCTTGGAACTCTATAATATGCTGGCGACATTATATAAAAGTGTTTTATTCACATAACTTTCTCTACTCAGTTTAATGCATTTGGTACAGGCTCGAACAAATATTTAAAGAACACTTATTTCATTATACATTTCGTGTTAAGAACAAGGGAGATGGAGGAAACCGAATAGAAGTCTTGTCTAAAAGCAAAACGACAAATGCTAGCCTTAAAATTCCATAATCTTCACATAATATGGAAAGAAATAACTGAATAGCGACAGCACATTAAAATGGCAAAGCATAAAAACTTTCAAACCAATAATCAAGATATCTCGGAAAGAGTTAAGGTAAAGCATATGTGAAATTTGACCAAAAATTGAGAAAAAATGAACACCAACTTTTTAAAAGGTTTGAAGCTTTTTTTGGTGTTGGTTATTAATGATGACTTCATGGGATAACAGCTGAGCTAAATTGGAATCGTATTAAAACCCAACTTAATGCGATTGTTATCCCCTGAAGTCATCATTAACACTTTTTACTTTCTCTAGTCCGCATGTACTATGTACATAGTGGCTAGAGAAGGTATTGTATTCCACCCAAAATTGGATGTCGAGATTTCATTGGAAATATATGTTTTGAGGAAAAATGTCCGTGTGTGTATATGTTTGTGTAACTGTGTCTGTCTGTCAGTCTGTGTGTCTGTGGACAGCATAGTCCAAAAACGAAAAGACCGTTTAATAACCAAATTTGATATTTAGGTTTAGTATCTTCCAAGGATACGACAGAAGATTTTCAAGAAAATCCCCCCACCACAAACTAACCTTTACAAGGAAAAATTTTCGAGAATTTTGATTTTCTCAAAAATGGATCTAACATTTTGAATAAAATCCCGTATATTAAAGCTACGTATATACATCCCAAGTAGCATGTATATCTTGAATTTTCTGGGAATAGCCTCTGAAGATCACTTGATTCTGGATGAATTTTGCCGAACTTTGCTTAACTGCTAAACTGTAAGAGATAGACAAAAATTTACTGCACAAACAATGTAGATGTCGTCAAAACACACAATTTATGTCCTTTACGTTTTTGTCGTGAAAATAACCTTTCCGAGATATTCCTTGTTATTGGTTTCAATTGTGAAGTACTTATACTTTTCTCAGACAGGAAGTGCCCGTTTTTCATTTGTTCTGTTCCTGGCCAAGCAAAGAAGGGATTTGCAATGAAATCGCATAATCGATAGCTTTTAAAACATTTGACTATCACTTTAGCCTAATGCATTCCCTTAGTTCGCTCCTACTAATAAGGAACTAAGTAATAAGAACATTCTGCTAATGTTTATCTCATTAGCTTGGTATAGCAAGAAGAATAATTTTGTGTAGAAATTTGTAGAGTAGCCAGAGAAAGACATGTGAGTGTAACACTTCAGATTTTTGTTCATTATAAACTAACAGGAATTCTAAACTTTAAGAAGTTATATTGTTTTTCCCATTTGGCACATTTGAACTATCAAGTAAATGGATAGGCGAAGTCTTATTAATATACATACCCAACTTTAAATGTTGTTTCCTCGAAAACTTTTCAAAAAATATTCATTCCGTAATCAAACAGTTCCACCCGATGTAATTTTTATTGATTTGTTTCAAAATTGTTGTACTGTCCCACAAAGGTACATTTAAGAAAATGACCACATACTTTTTCTTCGAAATAATGCCACAATTTTGAAAAATAAATTAATCAATTTTGAAAAATCAAGACAAAGAAGAAATTATTTCTTTTAAATAATTATGGATAATCTAAAATGATACATTTAATAATTCATTTGCTGTAAAATATGAATTTTATACCAATATTTTTAAAAATACAATGTGAAGCGTGTTTATTAGAACAATCAATTTAGACAGTAATCTCTTACTTTCTCTACACGTACTACATAGTGTATAGAGAAGGTATTGTATTCCACCCAAAAATTCGATACCGAGATTTCACCGGAAATATGTTTTAGGGTCCCCAATATTCAAAAAAAGCATTTTCACAAAAAAGTCCGTGTGTGTGTGTGTGTGTGTGTGTGTGTGTGTGTCCGTGTGTCTGTGAACACGATAACTCAAAAACGAAAAGTCGGTAAAATACCAAACTTGGTATTTAAGTTTAATATCTTCCAGGGATGCAACACGAAGATTTTGAGAAAAATCCCCTCACCCCCAACTACCCTTTAGATGGAACTTTTTTCGAAAATTTTGATTTTCTCAAAAATGGCTCTAACGATTTTGATTAAAATTTCGTATATTTAACATATTTACCTGGGAAATGAAATGTATATCTTGAATTTTCTGGGAATAGCCTCTGAAGAGTAGTTTATTCTGGATGAATTTTATTGAATTTTGAATAACTGCTAAACCGTAATAGATGTACAAAAACTTACTACACAAAAAATGTAGAGCACATTAAAACACACAATTTATGTTATATACATTTTTTTCGTGGAGTTCGTCGTTTTTGTGACATTCCTTATTTTTGGTTTCTGCTATGAAAAAGTATACTTTTCTCATACTGGAACTTGTCAACTCCTATCCATATAAACAAAGGAACTTCATTGACATAGCAACCAGCTTTTGACTATCACTTTAACCTACGGTTGTCCCTTATTTCGCTTCTACTTACAAGGATGCGAGAATTAAGACTTTTTCTGCTAATTTTTTTATCTGATTAGCATAAAGTAAATAGAATTATAAGCTTTTTAAGAATTATTTGTTGCAGGGATATGGAGAAAGTCATGTGAATGGTACACATAAGGTTTTTTCTTTCTTTGTTCTACTCCTGGTCAAGCAAACAGTGTGGGTGTGTGTTAGTGGACGGCGTAACTTAAAACGAAAAGTCTCTTAAATACCAAATTTGGTATTTTAAGTTCAGCATCTCCCAAGGATGCGATACAAAGATTTTCAAGAAAATCCCCACTCCAAACTATCCTTTAGATGGAAAAAAAATTCGAAAATTTTGATTTTCTCAAAAATTGTTCTAACGATTTTGATTAAAATACCGTATATTACAGATATTCACATGAAAAATAAAATTCATATCTAGAATTTCCTAGGATTAACCTCCGAAACTTCTTCATTCTGAATGTTTGCATAGCAAACCAGCAAAAACTTACCACACCAAAAATGTATATCTCGTTAAAACATATAATTTATGTGCTTTACATTTCCGAGATATTACTTGTTATTGGTTTCAGTGTAAAAATACTTACACTTTTCTCAGACAGGAAGTGGCCCGTGTGCTTGTGTGTGTGTATTCGCCCCCCTCCCATTTATAGAGGCCCCTTTAACATCTAAAAGTCATATCGGGGGTTTGAAACAACTTTAAATCATTTTGTTCCCCTCAAACACACACACACACACACACACACACACACACACACACACACATTCACTCTCACATACATACTTCCAGACTCTGTGGGACATAGGGAATAATTCTAGGTAAAGAAAATTTCCCCGCCCCAGCCAAGAATCGAACCCGGGACCTTCGGGTGAGAAAGCTCGCTGCCCACTCGAACCACGGAGGCAGACCGTGTTTCTTTTGTTTTACTCCTGAGCAAACAAAGATGCTAATTTCAATTACAATCGCATAGCGACAGCTTTTGAAACATTTGACTATCGCTTTAGCAAAGTGCATAAGGAACTAATTAATAAGAACATTCTGCTAATGCTTATCTCCATTAGCATGACGTAGAAGTAAGAAGTGTATTTGCAGAACAGCTGAGAAAGGCATATGAGTCTAACACACCACATTTTTTTACTGTAATGAGGCTTTATTCTAAAAAATCTGATGTGTACCATTCACATGACTTTCTCCATATCCCTGCAACACATAATTCTTAAAAAGCTTATAATTCTATTTACTTTATGCTAATCAGATAAAAAAATTAGCAGAAAAAGTCTTAATTCTCGCATCCTTGTAAGTAGAAGCGAAATAAGGGACAACCGTAGGTTAAAGTGATAGTCAAAAGCTGGTTGCTATGTCAATGAAGTTCCTTTGTTTATATGGATAGGAGTTGACAAGTTCCAGTATGAGAAAAGTATACTTTTTCATAGCAGAAACCAAAAATAAGGAATGTCACAAAAACGACGAACTCCACGAAAAAAATGTATATAACATAAATTGTGTGTTTTAATGTGCTCTACATTTTTTGTGTAGTAAGTTTTTGTACATCTATTACGGTTTAGCAGTTATTCAAAATTCAATAAAATTCATCCAGAATAAACTAATCTTCAGAGGCTATTCCCAGAAAATTCAAGATATACATTTCATTTCCCAGGTAAATATGTTAAATATACGAAATTTTAATCAAAATCGTTAGAGCCATTTTTGAGAAAATCAAAATTTTCGAAAAAAGTTCCATCTAAAGGGTAGTTGGGGTTGGGGGGATTTTTCTCAAAATCTTCGTGTCGCATCCCTGGAAGATACTAAACTTAAATACCAAGTTTGGTATTTACCGACTTTTCGTTTTTGAGTTATCGTGTTCACAGACACACACACACACACACACGGACCTTTTTGTGAAAATGCTTTTTTTGGATATTGGGGACCCCAAGACATATATTTCCGGTGAAATCTCGGTATCGAATTTTTGGTGGAGTGCAATACTTTCTCTATACACTATGTACATAGTGCGTATGGAGAAAGTAAAAATAGTTATAATATATGTGTTTACTCTAAAACCTGAATTTGTAATGTGTGAAATATCTATATTAGAACAATGAATTTAGACAAAACAATTTATTTAAATACTATGCACGCTGGAATTTTTAAACATGCCAAGACCATTACTGTTATTCCGTGTAATAAGTGATATAAATTTCAACAATATCTAACATTTTGTGAATTTCACAGAAGCATTTACCTTAAAACGAAAAAAGAAGCTCCAGAGAGATAATTTCTCAATTCTAGAAACTTTTGGAAATTCAAGGTTTTGGTTTGCTGTGGTACTTGAACACTAGGTATGTTATGATGGAAATTCCTGCACGTACAGTCTACACGCTTTCTTCTCACGTGGTTCAACCGTAACTAAACAATTTGTGAACCTTAATTTGAGCCCAACTCATCTGAATAAGACAAGGATTGGCATGCGGCTCCATGAGCAGATCATCTGAATTCTAAACTACTGTCAGATTCCGACGAGCAAGTCGATAAAAATGGATATAAGCGGGACATTCTTTCTTTTCCTCTTTGCAATTGAGTTATACATGACTTGTACGTTAATAGCCACATCATACCTAAACAATGGACACATGTAATGCGATGCTTAGTTTACAGTCTGAAGATACGAGCATCTCGTAAATGATGCGATTGACAGCCCGTTACTTCCACGGCACTACTATTCGAATTATCTCCCGCAGATAAATATTAATGATCTAAAACAATATTAATACGTATATACCCGCCTCTGTAGTGCGGTAGTAGCTGCCTGACTACATTCAGAAGCTCCGGAGTTCGAATCACGGTTAGGATGCGTTACACGGTTAAGGTTTTTTTCAGATTTTTTTCCTGAAAAGTTGAATGTCGAGTAACTCTGATCTGTATAGATTCCGGGCCCAATTGAGCATCACTTACGTTTGATTTTTAGAAGCTTTCAGCTAGCTGCTCTAGTGGTAGCTGTGAGATCTTTTCTCTCAGAGTGGGTATGTGTGGATGATTGTGAGAACTGACAACACCATGAGAATAATGGAGGTTAATAATCCATCTATTTAGAATGAATTGCCGATTTTTTTTAAAGTTAATTATGTGCCTAACCAATGTGATTGGGGAAGTCTATATTGATCATATTTTTGTTAAACAGAGCATGTTACACAGTTGAAGAGTATCTTTAGGACCTTTCTGCCGTGTCTTGTGTGTGCACGAGTTTGTATGTGAGACAGAAAGAAATAGGAGTTCATTATTATAAACGAGAAGAAAAATTAAATTGAATTTTATTTATGGATGTTATTTAACTTCTGTGGTTCTCAGCGTCCCATTCCATGTTGAGCGTGAAATATCGCTTAATTTTGATCAGAGGCCTCTTTATCAGGCTCGAGGTTCTTTTACATAACGTAAATCTACGACACGGGACCAACGGCTTTACTTTTCTTCCGAAGGAAGCTCTGCTAAGGATTTTTAGGCCAAAATATTCATCGCTCTCCATCGGGTTTGAACCCGCAACTTAGAAACCAGTGGTTAGCATGCTACTTCTAGACCATGGAGGGCGACATCGGGGTAAAGCATCGCTCATAGGCCAATGTGGTCGTTTGTGCTTTAGCGTGACACCTGGGAGGGAGGCATGAGGGAGAGACCTGAAGGGCGACCACATGGGTAAATATGGACGGGATCCTTAACGATTCCAGATTGAACGCATTCGACACGGTCGCTCTGTCCAGAAACTCCGAGCAAGGGGTCCACAGAGTTTACGGATGCCACTCTCAAGAGGGCGAGCCCGCTAGCAGTCAAGCCGACGCTAGGGAGAAACCTTTTGAAATTACACCTCCACCGTCCAACCGCAACACACCGAGCGCTGTATTCTGGTCCTTCAACTCTCAAAGAGATTATAGGAAATGGACAGAATGTTCCTGACATGAGAGGAACCACCCCAGCATTCGTCTACTGATCCGGGGAAACTACGAAAAAGCATACAATAAGTGACAAGTTCGATGGGCATTCAACTCGGGACTTCCCGAATGCGAGCCTTACGTGCTACCGCTTTGCCATCTCGTTCGGTACAGAAAAAAGTACAAGTGTTTACTGATTATGTTCATAACTTTGCACTCAGTAGCGGCTCATGAGGATACATTTCATATCTTCACAAAATTTTAGTCTGACAGCCCTGAACATGAAATAGCATCTGCTGCATAATAGTTATAATATGAACACATTGATAGAGTTACAGCCGCTCCTAACAGATGCAGGGCCAATAATAATAATAATAATAATAATAATAATAATAATAATAATAATAATAATAGAGCAGTAGTAATGCATAGCTTGCCTGACGAAAGAAAGCATTTTTTGTAGATGTTTTTTGAGATTATGAATGGTATGAAGAAACCTCCAGAACATTCCGCGCTTGTGCACGTTACCTATTTCCCTGGACATATAGGTACTTTCAGCGTACTTGTGATTGAGTTTACTTTAAAGAATTCGCTGTACACAATAAGATCTTGGTTAGCCACAAGTAAACAACGCCACTATAGCAGCGCTATCGCTAAATATTCCGAGTAGTACTTCTGCTTAAGTGAGTCCAACTTCTGCCGTAGTATTCTACCATCTAGTGGCATTGACGTAAAATGCTAATAATGCTTGCAATGGAAACAGAGCACGGGGAAAGCTTCGTCCGTTATTGTACTTCTTCGCGTGTGCACGACCCTTTGTAATTCGGTACCATAAGGCAACTACGTACACCAGTTGTGCATGCGCAGAGGCTCCTTCAAACGTACAAAAGTCAAGATGTGCCAGCGGCGCTGTTGTCATATCTCATCTCGTCGAATTAGAGCAATAACGCAGTAGATTCCAATTCCATGGATTAACAGCACTGAAAGAAAAATTAGACAATAAATCCACAAGGTATCACAAATTAGAGTATACACATGCTCCTGTACTGTTACAAATTTATTAGGGATATAGATACAGGTATTTTGATAAAAGTACCATAATGTGTATCCACTTCGGTGTTAGTTGCTTATTCTCTCCGTCTAACAGCTTTCTCATAAATAAATCACTTAATTTACTACCTGATGTGTTTTGCATGGTCTTAACTGCACCGCGAAATGAATACTATAGACTGTTTTACTTCCACGTTTTCCACCTCAATACACGACCTATTAGCCTAGGTAATTTGGTGTTGCTGGCCTTGCAGGAAGCATTCAAACTCAGTTCCGATACACTATTTGTTATAGCGAGGCCTCCCACTCAAGGTTACGCCTTCTAACCCGCGATCTCAGGGAAAATAAATACTTATGTCTTGTGTGTGCCACACCTATTTTGAGGAACTAATCAACCTGAAACATATTAATAATATTAATAGTCTGCAAATAAAAAAATATTCATGTAATGTTGTTCATTACTTTGCTCTAATTAGCAAACAAATATACCCCTAGTAGCCTGTATAGTAGCCGCCACTGCTTGCTCAATGTTACGCTACACAAAACAATAACGCGAGCAGAACTGCTGGGTCCAACAATCCGGTAGCTCAGAGATTGAGCTTGAGTTCTCACTGAGGTGACAGTACACCGCATTAAAAGCACCTCTTTCTATCTCTCCCTCTCCTCTGAAGTAAGAACAATATTCAGCATTTCTTCCTTTGCAGTAGAAAACCGAAAGTGCGTGAAATGTGCGGTTACAGATTACTGCCAACGCGTCTTTTTAATGGAAAGCCTGACTCATTAAGACTAAACGCGACAACCACCAACCAGGATTCTCGATGCAGTCATTAGTTGGAAAGCCTGTGCAGCAAGGCGGACATTTTGAAAACTTTAATGAGGTGTACAAAACAATGCAGCGCATCTTCTTCATCCTCCCTGTGTTTATTCTGTTCATTGCAGAGGAGGAAGCAATCTGCGCGTCATTAATGTTGTTCTGATTACACAACCATCAAGGGACAGACGAAATGCCACAGCATTTCTAACTACAAAACTGGAATATAAAATGAAAAGGAAATAATTTGCATACAGCGGTCTTTGTACTCGCGTATACAGGACCATCTTTAACATAAGTCATGGGAAAGGTTTGCGTCCGTGTTGTGCCAAGATTCCAAACGTATTTCAATAAACACCCCCACCCCCCGTCACCAACATTAGATGCTATATAGCGTAACCGAGAATTCATGCACAAAGACTCCAGGATCATTATATGGACAAATCAGAACCAAACATGTTAAATATAAGTTCAGGATTCGTGTTACGCTCAAATGGATTTCATCTATCAGAAGTAGCCAATTTCATCAACTAGCTGCTGATGTTTACACCCAGGCCCGACGAACAGTAAGTTGTCGTCGTCATATAATTAAATCCCTCTTTTTTCTTTATTAATTTATGCAATAAGATGCACCGTTACATTTGCAGTAATAGTGCATATGCTCGAAATTATTTTATATACTTTTAGTGAATATTTATTTGGTACATTCTTTATGATTTCTATGCTTTTCTTGGGCTTCTATTATTATCATCGCTATTATAATTATTATCATATTATTGCTATTTTATTTGTATTATCCATTCTGGTTGTTGCTACATTTTCGAAAGGTTTGTAGATAAAGCTAAACAAAATTAAACCCCTTTTGGAGTGAGACAAGAAGTTTATTTTACTGTTTTAACTATAATGCTGAATGATTCATTTGTACATTTAACAGCCGTGATAGTTATAATAAGTTGTTAAGAGTTTACTATTAAAATAGTTACAAAATGATCAGGATAATAACTACAAGATATTCGTATGTAAAATACCTATGTGTTGCATCCAAGAGCAATCCCAAACCGTCCCAGTGACGAGTAGTTTACAGATTACGTAACTGCCCTTTACCCCGTTACCTGAAAGCTAGGACAGATTTGCTGATAACGAACAAGGATAAACCTTTCCTTTCTATGACACGTGCTTGCCAAGAACATATGTACATTTTCTTTGTGATAAATAATCTCGAATATGACATTTTCATCAAAATCATTAGAGCCATTTTTGAGAAAATCGGAAATTTCAGAAAATCTTCCATGTAAAGGGTAGTTTGGGAAGAGGAGAAGTTGTTGAAAATCTTCGTGTTGCATCCTTGCATGATACTAAACTTAAACACCTAGTTTGGTATTTCACTGATTTTCGTTTTTAAGCTATACACAAACACAAAACTTGTTCTAAAACTTTTTTTTTTTAATTCTGGGATCCTCAAACATTTACTTACATTTAAATCTCGGGATAAATTTTTGAGTGGAATACAATATCTTCTCTACCTACCAAGTACTGCTTACATGGTGGAGAAAGTAAACAATAATAAAGCAACTTGCCTACTTTCAGGAACGGAACGCTTTATGATTTTAATATAAATTAAAACTTCACAACTCTCTTTATCAACAAACATTTTGCAAATAAGTAAACACCTGAAAGACTGCCGAAGTCAAATAGGTCATTGTAACCTAAATGTGAAACAGTTGCTGTTGGTGACAGTGATAAACGCTCTCTGGTTACCGTTTTATCCTCTTATTTTGAAGTGTCATAGCAATATACCAGTACTTGCTCTAAATGTTCAGTGGCAAACATTGGACAAGAAACGGCTCCGGGAGGCTGCATTTTTAGAGGAAGGTCGATCACTCCACAAATCGATTACAGTTGAGCCAGCCGGTAGCACCCCTCTGTGATACCGAGATGAGCATCAGCATGCAGTCAACAGTCCGACCGACGGGCAGGCCTGGCTGTCTCCCTTCCAGGCTGCCAAACACCCCCACCACAAATACTACACTGCAGAATCCGTAGCCTGGTCTGCAAGCGTGCATGGAACACTTTGATGATAGGTATTTAGTTTCTAAATTTATACCAACACTCCCAAGTAATGCTGCAAACTTTCAATGTAAACAATGTAGCGTTTACAATATTCAAAACATTTCTCAACGTGAATTATTGCATATTATTAAAGAGGAAGTTTTGTCAAGTTTCAAATCATTCCGTTTTACTTTCTCTGCCGCGTAAATGTACTTATATATATACATCTATGTACATATATTCAACGTGAGGAAATATTGGCGAGTCACACATACACACATGTGTATGTACAGTGCTCGGTAGCGAATGTGCTATTTTAAGCAAACATAAACAGAACGTCAGCTTTGAAACGCGGGAAGTATCATTTTAATAAAATTTTCAAAGACTCCACATGAACTGTAAATTACTTGCACTAAATATTTACGAATATTAAATGATCTAAAGAAACCTTAAAATTTAAAATTTCTTTTAGAAACTCCAAAAACCGGAATTTTAACCCTTTCATTATGATTTCAAGACATATGCTTATTCATTAAGTTTATAACTAAATTATTAATTAAATATTTGTCTCCATTTCTTTTTTGCTTTTCTTTCTTGTTAAGAAAAAATGTATTCATTAGAATAGATTGTAATTATACAATCATTGCCTAAGGATTCATTGCTATTGTTTATATCATATTTAATGACAATGTTAGGCTCGATATACATTTGGAAGCAAAGCTTCTCTAAGATGAATTATATTAGAAACAAGCATAGCAGTAGACTAAGCGACGATCATTTGGTTCGCCTATTAAGGCCCTGTACATCATCCTTAGCAGCAAATATTGATGGACTCGTCCGAAGTAAAGCATCCCACCGAGGTTAACAAAAGAAAGAAACACTAGGTTCAGATGAGGAAGGCCTTTTACAAACATTTTAATTCGTCGCATAGCGGCATGCCCCAATACTTCACACGGAGTAGAACGAGTTACTGCACTTTCCCCTCTGCTCCTTTAATTTGGACTTGACTACTCTAAATAATTGTTCAATAAAAAGGAGGTAAAACATGAGATTAATTAAATCGCCGTTCAACTCTGAAAAGCTAACCATGCAGCCAGCTAGCAAGTTTAATTCGAATGACTTTCTCTACTCTATATAGTTTTTTAGTTGGTATACAAACTATTCTTATAACAATTTATATTTCCATCTACTTCACTTTGAGATAAACCTTTTCAGAATAAGTTACAGTGCAGATTTTGTTACAGATACAAAGAGAATACCGATACTTAAATGTTTAACATTTGGACGCTGTTTATACTGGCCTTAATTTCCATACAATTTCTATGCAATCGTAGGAAATAGCTGAACATCGAAAATATTTTAAAATTTGAAAAATTGTTGAACAATTCGAACCATTAATAATGTATATCTCGGAAATGGTCTACGGTACAAAAAAGTTATTTAAAATAAACTTTAACATTTTTTGCTAGTACGTTTTCGTTTCTTCCTAAATACTCACCAGTTATACAAAGTTATACAGAATACCTCCCGAATGAAGGGGATTTCACAGGTTATTGCTAGAAAATTCAATATATACGTCGTTTTAGCTATTTTTGAAGAAAAAAAAGATCAAAATTTTCGAAAAATCTTCCATGTAAAGGATAGTTTGAGGTGGACGATTTTGTTTAAAATCTTCATGTTGTGTCTTTGGAAGATACTGAACTCAAATATCAACTTTGGTATTTAAACGAATTCCCGTTTTTGAGTAAGCAAAACACACACACACACACACACAAACACATTTCTCTAAAATGTTTGTTGTGTGTGTATTTTTTTTTCATTCTTTTCTTTCAGGGAATCTAAACGGTATTTCCGTTTTTCTTGGTACCTAATTTTGGAGTGGAATACAATACTTCCCCTACTTATTATGCATAGTAGAGAAATTAAAATGCATCACTATTTTAAAATAATAAAAGGAATTCTTAACAAATTTACTGTGGAAAGCAATCTATTTCTATAATTCTCAACCATTCTCTCTCTGCTAATTTAAGATCAATTTTGCGCAGGAGATTTGCGCAAGATATTACTAACAACGAAGAGAATTTCTGAAATGACTAACATTCTGTGAGATTAAGTCTAAATCCATTAATATGTCGCAGCAACTGTTTCAGCTGTGATTTAAACCGCAAAGTAATCCACCATAGTTTATCTTCTCCGTCGGAATGGTCTTACTATTGCTATACTAATACACATATGCGCCATTTGCCCTGTGCAAAAAAATTCCCTACATAATACCTCAGAATGAGACATTACAACCTTTTATAGAACTTCTGGCATTCTTCCAAAATATCAGAATATAATTTTGTACCGTGTCGGAAAAACAATTTGGGAATGAATGGATTGTTACTTAATGGTCTTGCATGGCTAGTACTGAACGAGAAACATCTTAAAACAGGTTTCTGAGTGCATTAATTCAAATGTTATGGGATTTGAACATCATTTCTCGTTTTTAAAAAACGAACCTTCTTAATAAAATAATTTAAAATGCCTAGAAATATGAACTAGGATTTGGAATGTTGGAGTGCAGTTGTGCTAAGAAATAATAATAATAATAATAATAATAATAATAATAATAATAATAATAATAAGTTTGGTTGATGTTGAACATTAGCTGAAATAACTATAACCGATATTCAAACTAACGCTTGAAAAAGCAAACTTCCTTTCATAAGAAAATATATTTACAGTTATCTATTTCTTTACATGTACATAAAAACTTTTAAGCCGATTCACATGCCACAATACAACACAGTGCTTAGTATGTATAAAAATATGTGTTCCATTACATGACTTTCTCTATCTGTTTTGCAAACAAACTATTCTTACAAAAGATCATTCTGTTATCTACACAATGCTAATCAAGATAAACCTTGCCAGAAATGGTCTCATACTTAGTTCCTCATTGAGAGAAGAGAAATAAGGAAAACATTAGGCTAAAGCAACAGTCAAATCTTTTAAAAGCTGTCGTTATGCGATTACCATTTAAATCCGATTCCCTTTCCATGGCCGGGAGTAAAACAAAAGAGAGATGAAACGGCTGATGGCTCTCCGTTTGAGAAAAATTTCAAGTATTTTAAATTGACACCAATTAACACGGAATATCTCTGAAATGGTTAGATCTAAATAAATATATAAATAAAGTGTAAATGGCATGAGTTGTGTGTTTTGACGAGATTTACATTTTGAAGTAAGTTTTGTCTATCTCTTACGGTTTACCAATTATGATAATTCATTCAGAACGAAGAATTTTGTTTGAATTTTCTAAAAAATGGGTCTAATGATTTTGATTAAAATGCCGTTTATTAAAGCTGCTTACATGGCAAATAAAATTTATATCCTGAATTTCTTTTGAACTGGTAAATCGTAAGAGATAACCAAAATCTTACTATGAAATATATGTACATCTCGTTAAAACACACAGAGTAACTATTTCCGAGATAAAAACTGTTATCAATGTTAAAATACCAAAAATGTTTTCTCAAACGGGAAGTCCTCATTCATTTCACTTCTCTTGTTTTTACCCCTGGCCATTTAAAGAGAACCGAATTTCATTGACAATCGCATAGCGGTAGCTTTTGAAAGGCTATTACCTTATTTCCCTTCTATTTATAAGGAACTGAGTAATAAGACCATTTCTGGTAATGTTTATCTTGATTAGAACGATGTAGATAAAAGAATATTCTTTAGTAATAATAGTTTGTTACCGAACAGATAGAGAAAGGCATGTGAATGCAACACAGCCGATTTTTATTACTATTTTTATTGTCTAATTTGTATGTAACTCCCTTTAACTTCTGTGGTCATATGGGAGATACTGAATTCTATCTTGAAACTACTCACACTGACACCTCCTGAATACCCCCAGACTTTATGGAAGGTAGGAAAAACTTCTAATTAAATAAAAATTCCCAGTCAGGAACCGAACCCTGAAAATTTGAGCTGAAAACCAGAAGGCTGACACTCGACTACATAAGCAGTCCCATAGGTTTGGTTACATTGTTATTCATAAAAAATCCGATGTGTTACATTCACATGACTTTCTCTACAACTCTGTAACAAATTATTGTTAATAAGCTTATTCTTTTATTTCATACTAAAACACTAACAGAAGTGGTCTTTTTATTTAGTTCCTTGTAAGTAGAAGGGAAATAAGGCAATACACTAGGCTAAATCGATAGTCAATCTCGGTATCGAATTTTTGGGTGCATTACAATGCCTTCTCTATACACTATGTACATCGTACGTGTAGAGAAAGTAAAAAATATATGCGAGTCAGACAATTTTAAAGTTATTTTGAAGATGGCTGCGTTATGAAAACCACCATATATATATAATCATGCCTGACAATTTCTTAATATTAAGTACAAATATTATGCGAGAAAGTGCATCAATTAATAGTTATGTAAGTTCTCTTTCGAGCCACATGAAATGTCCGATTTAGTATTTCTTGGGTTTGCCAAATGCGAACAGGTGCTCCGATAGGTATAACTAAGAAGAGTGTCAATTTAGAAGTGAATTGTTACGTTGCTTCTGATAATCAAGATTCGCATTAGGACATAAGCAGCTCGGCCTTCTACTCTCTGAAGTGTTTGTTCTGTCAAACGCACACCATTCTGACATATTTATCAGGAAAAGAGCAGTGAAGTTTTCACTTGAGTGGAGGTGGTCTGCCAATACTTACAACATTCTGATGTGCAAGCGATAATCATGTCTGGCCTCCTGTCGGAGAAAGGGTTTCCTTCGTTACATGCCAATCAAAGAAGCCCTAGAGCACTTCACCCGCCAGCACGAAGACAGAGGAATGTGATCGCCTTTCCGAATTACTGTATTTCATACCTGGGGAAGAAAACTTGCATACACAGACTCTGCAAGCTGGACAAACCATGCTGTGATCACTGCTTCAACTTGCGATTACTCCTAAAGCTGTGATTACTGCCTCATCTTTCCATTAATGCCTCAACATGAGATAGGTCCTTACATAGTGATCACTGCTTCTTCTTATGGTTACTTGCCTTATCTAGTGATTTCTATCTCAACCTGTGTTTACTACCTCAACTTGTGATAAATGTCTCATCTAGCAATAACTGTTCAACCTGTGATAACCACTTCATCTTATGATCACCGTTCAAGCTACGATCAATGCCGCAACATGTGATTACTGCTCAACCCGTGATCAGCATCAAACTGTGATCAGTGCCTCGCTTTATAATCTCTGCCTCAATATGCGCTTTCTGCCCAACCTTATGATAAACCTTGACTTCTTAAGGTGCTTGCACTGCTCCATTGCATGGTACAATGTGCAAAAGACGAGGTCGCTACATTGACCACAGTGCAAACGCCCACTCCTGCATTTTGAGCAAAGTGTTGTCTCTTACTTTCTTACGTTTGTATTGCGCGCCGCCTGTCTCCCCCTTCCTTGTCTTCCCTAGTGTTTCTTCCTCGCTGCGAAATATCCGAGCCGAGCTCAGTCGAGTCAGACCATTGCACGTTGCACAGCATCTCTGCACCTCGGTTTGTACGCGTCAGATTTCATCGTTTGAGAGGCCCTGTGTTAAACTGCCTCAGCTTATGATCACTGCAGCAACATGTGGCCACTGCTTCAATCCATGATCACTGCCTCAACTTTTGGTCACTCCCTCAATTTCTGAATACTGCCTCATACCGTGATTACTGACTCAACCTATGATTAAAACCTAAATATCTAATTATGGTCTAATTCTGAGTTTACGGCCTCAGCCTGAATACAGCTTCAACTTCTGACCATTGGCTCAACCTGTAATCAGTGTCCACACCTAAAAACAACTTCACTTTTCCAACGTTCGGTTTTCTGTTACAGTTAATGATTTCAGGAATAAAAATATCAAAACTAATAAGCAAGCATCAGAAACAGAGAACTTAATTACCGAAACTCTTGAAAGTGGATCTCCTAGAAATTTGTATTAATTAAGATCTACCAATATGCAAAATAAGCAAATAAATGTTAGTATAAGCAACTAGAAGAGGTAAACCACAGCAAAAATATTCCCCCAAAACTTGAATCATTGACAAATTTAAACATCTTAGTGTAACAAAACTATTTCTCTACTTAATAAGAGATTTTAACGCTTTCGTTATGATTTCAAGACATAAGCGCATTCATTAAGTTTTAACTATTTATTATTGGTAAAGAATATTATCTAAAGATGTAATAACTTAAGAGTTGAGCATGCATTAGAGAAAATATAAAATAGTGCGAAATTGATCTGTTAAAATATACGGATCAACTGGACGAGCTACAATTCAGGTTAATAAAATAAGTTATTTTAAGGAATGCTACGGCTTTTAAATAACTATACCCATTTTGTTACAAGTAGGAGACTGAGCCAACGAGCAACTGTTAATAAAAGTAGCCGAAATGATCTCAAGAGAAATAAAAGAACCTGCATTTAAACTTTCAGAGGCCATTACTTCATCCATAATGGTGGTGAATATAATGGGGTTTGTTAATATATACGGCAAATTATCAATTACCAGTCATTGGAAATCTTAAGCAAATGGCTTCAAAGTTATCTACATTCAAACCATTACCATTACAAAGAATGCAAAACAACAATGACCTCAGTGGCAGATAAAAACTGGCCTGAATGGTGACTGCACGAAGGATGCAGTTGTTATCTGCAACGTCTCTGCATCTATAGTTCAGCAATAGTTCAATTTTATTTCCTTGCTTTATGAGTTTAATGCTTAGAAATTCCTAGGTCTTTCAATTTAATCACAAGAAAGTCAAAGTGATGCAAGTGTTGGGAGATGCCTACTTTATCGTGGGTCAAATTTTAGGTTTAGAATTCACTATGCACAATGTACGAAGTAAAGAAGGTAAAAAGGTATACAATGGTTTTTACTTTCCCTAGCACGTATGTACATACAATGTACCTACATAGTAGCTAGAGAAAGCATTGTATTCCCCCCCCCAAAATTTTCCGGAAATATATGTATTGAGGTCCCCTAAATCCGAAAAAAAAAATTAGAGAAAGGTCCATGTGTGTTTCTGTGGACAGCTTGGCTCTCAAAAACGAAACGACCGTTAGGTAAATACCAAACTTAGTATTTATGTTTAGTATCTTCCAAGGATGCGACAAGAAGATTTTCAAGAAAATACCCCCACCAGAAACTACCCTTTTCATAGAAAATATTTTGAAATGTTTGTTTTTTTCATAAATAGTTCTAAAGATTTTGATTAAAATACCGTATATTAAAGATATATGCATCACAAATAAAATATATATTTTGAACTTTCTGAGAATTGTCACTGAAGAGCTCTTTATTCTGGACGAGTTTCACAGAATTTTGCATAACAGTTAAATCGTAAGAGAAGACAAAACCTTAGATCTCGTTAAAACATATTATTCATATCATGTAGAGTTGACGGTTTTCGAGATATTACTTGTTATTTTAAACTACCTAAATTTGCTCAAACGGGACCATGCAAGGCGAAGCGAACCGAACCTCAATTATTTCACATAGCGACCAGCTTTACTTAATGAAATATAAAAGTAGTAGAGAACATCAGAGGGGGTACGCAAGTAAGGACCGAGTCATGTGACTCCGGCGTTTCTTCTGGGACTGGCTTTCGTGAGGACGTGGGATCGGTTCCCCGCGGCCAACCTCTCTGACCCATGGGTTTTTCCCGGGTCACTAGGCGAATGTTGGGGAGGATTCTTTATTCCCCCGAACTTCCTGTCCCTTCATTTCATCTTCATTTAATCCTAACCGGTCTTCTTCAGGATTTTAAGTGTCGACGAGGACTGCGGCAGAGGCGCCATTCCGTGGAGATGACTGCGCTCTGAAAATACAGCTTTCGGTGGAGTGCTTGCGGACTGAGGTGGATCCGAGACTAAGCCATGGGCTTCTGACACTCCCCGCGTCGAGATTCAGAACTGCTTGTGAGCGGTTAGGGACCCTCCATAGTGGCTTTCTGCCTGTCTGGATGTCGGCCACCCTTTGAAATTACACCCATCTCATCCTCCTCCCGAAGTCTAACGTATAATAAGCCAACAGCTGCAGTGTGGAATACCCTTCCGTAACGCCGCGCGCGCGCACACACACACTCAAACAAAGAGTATGTAAGCAATACTTCCATCAGACAAGAATTGGGTACAGAAAAACTGTTATGTACAGAATAGAGAAAAGAAATACTGCAGTGGTATGGCACGTACAGTATAAGCATCTTTGATATACAGTATTTTAATCAAAATCATTAGAGCCATTTTTGGCAAATAAAATGTTTCCATTTTTTTTTCATATAAAGTGTAGTTTGGAGTGGGGGAATTTTGTTGAGAATCATGTGAATCATGTCGCATCCTTGAAACTAAGTATCAAGTTTTGTATTTAGCCAACTTTTAGATTTTAAGTTATCGAGTTCACACGAACACACGGGCATTTTTTTTTTTTCAGAGGGTCACGAAACATATTTCCAGTGAAATCTCGGTATCGAATTTTTTGGATGGAACATAATACCTTCTCTATCTACTATTTACACTGCACACACGTGCTAGAGAAAGTAAAAATCTTACCTTAAGTCAACAGTGCAGATCACTGGTAATGGTGCTACAATTTTCCGTGTCAATCAATGAAAAACTGTCCCCATGCAAATGGGCAGCAGGAATGAACATATTCCGCTGTCATATCCCTTATCCATACTTGCTCTTATCTGCATTAATGACACATTCGAGTTCACACGTGGAAATATGATTTATGACACTTGCAATATATAATGCTGCAAGTGATTCATTTTCCAGTCTGCTTGCTCTGTTTTCGCTAGTGCTAATCGTCTGTCAGTACAAAATCTTTACCGACTCGTTTAATGAAACATCAGGCACTATGTATCACATGATTTTTCCAGAACTTCATTTGCATATTACACTACTGCTATAATTTTAGTAAGATTATACGATATCAGTTGCCACATCCATGAGAATTAACTTACAAAGCGAATAAGCTAACTCCCAAAACTATTCTCGAGAAACTAATTGAATTGAAAATGATCTATGTAAAACGAATTATATAGACATATAACGTTTTCTACCTCATCTCATACAAACAATTCTTAAAACAATTCTTGCAACATAAACATTGCAGAAATACTTTAATTACACATTTCGTCGTATTCGTTCCCCACAATGGAGTTGATATGTGATGGTTTTATATAGTAAATTTGGTTTATAACATATTCAACCTTAATAGTTTTAAAAATTAAATTCCAAAAATATTCTTGCAGATTCACAATCGTTCTACAGTGGAAGTTTTAGATCATTTGATTTAGTATTGTGACGTTTATAGCCTATGGTGATGACCTTGTTTTCGTGTAATCGTGCCAAAATAAAAGCTAGCGACAAAGCTACATATGTTGCAGGGGTATATCATAAGCCTTCAATATTAAAGATACACTCTGATGAGTTAAGTAATTTTTATGATTTCCATAATGCTATTACTTGCAAAAAGATTGCATAAAATTGCCATAAGCTCTTATTTTATGTCAATACTTTTATATAGGCATATTTAGATGCATATTATGGAAGCTTCAAGAGCATAAATGTGTGCGTGTGTGTGTGTGTGTGTGTGTAAGTGTGTAGGACCAGAGAATTTATCTACAGGATTTGGAAATCTGAAATAGCATTTGCTAGGACCACTGTCACAAATAAAAGTAACTTGATTTAACGAAAAAATCATGATTAATGAAACATAGTTCTTAAAATATTTACACACACGTGCGATAGAAACGGCGTTGCTGAGAAGAAATAAAAATCATACGGTCTCAGTTCATTTTATTGATCAGAAGGAACATTTATTTTATGCTATTATATTAATCTATTTAATGTATATAAATATAAATACATATATGTATATGCATTACATATACGAATTTTATTTTTTCTCAAGCAACTCCGTTTCCATCGCCGCATATATAATTATTTTAAGAACTGTATTTTATTAATTAAGATTTGTTTGTTAAATGAGTTCATTTTATTTGTATCAACCGTCCTAGCAACACCTATTTCAGATTTCCAAATCCTCCAGCTAAATTCTCTGGTCACTTCCTGACTCGAATTTATCGATGATTTAGAAATCACTTGGAAATCACTTTTAACTGAACTTATTCTTTACAGCACAGCCTAGCCAGCAGAGGCCAACAACTAAAGATCAAGTTATTGCTAGAATTTATTGGTGTAACAGTACTTATAATTATGATTTTGCTTCGGAATTTTATACAAGAACATTTTCTTGTGTACCAAGGCAACATTAAAGGTAATATTGGAGACTGTGAATTTATTTATATAGCTATATATTATGGGGTGACGCAAAAGTGACTTCATCACTTAGGGAATCTAGATTGGTTGGCGTAACTACGTACATCAATATGATTGGAGGGAAACAGGAAATGACGCATAGTGTTAACAAAAGAATAGTAACTATAAGTATCACAATCTTGAGAACACAAATAAGAACTTTCACAACATATTAACGAAAGAAGAAAGGATTTTTGCTTTAAAGATAGCTTACCAAAGCGTGCTGCTTTGAGGAAATGGAAAGAACACTTGGAGTCAAATCCACCATACGTAAGGCTGGTTATAATCTAATACATACATTTGAAATTGATGGTTCTGTTTTGGATGCACTTCCAGCATGGTGGAGCTCCTACGCAAAATACATTAGCTTGTAGGACGTACCATGATAAAATGTTCAGTGGGTGTTTGGACGTCGTACTGCAATTGAATTCTCAACCACAATTCCCCGATATTACCTCAGTGGATTTCTTCCTTTGGGGGATGGTCAAAGACAAAGTCCATGGAAGGAAACCACAAACTTGAAGAGCTGACTGGTTACACTGAGGGCGCCTTCCACAATCTGGACAACATCCAGTTGAGTTTGCATGTGTGTCAGAGAGCTCAGATAGACTTCAAAGATGAACTGATATACAAGTGAGACAGATTAAATATAAAAATCTGATGCGATCCATTCGCATGATTTTCTCGACCTGTTCAGTAAAACATTCTTACAAAAGACAAAAATTATGTCATGCTAATCAAGATAAACATTACCAGACATGACCTTATTACTCAGTTCCTCATAAATAGAAGGGAAATAAGAGGATACACTAGGCTAAAGCAACAGCCAATTTTTTATAAAAGCTGTTGTCATGCGATTGTCATTGAAATTCGATTTCCTTTGCATGACCAGGAGTAAAACAAAAGAGATAAGACTAAGAGGACTTCCCGTTTGAGAAAAATATCTTATAATTTAAACCAATGACATGGAATAATCCCTGTTATGGTAGCTCTACAAAAAGAAACATGTATATGACATAAATTGTGTTTTAATAAGACCTACATTTTTTATAACAAGTTTTTGTCTATCTCTTATGGTTTATCAGTTACGTAAAATTCATTCAGAATGAAGGGGACTTCAGAGCTATTACCAATAAATTCAGCATACATTTTATTTGGCATGTAAGCTGTTTAATATGAGGCTTTTTATAGTCAAAATCGTTGGGGCAATTTTTAGAAAATTTAAAAATTCGAAAACTATTTCATATAAAGGGTAGTTTGGGGTAAAAGGGGGCCTTTCCTGAAAACCCTCCTGTCCATCCTTGGAAGATACTAAACTTAAATCTCAAGTTTGGAATTTTAACTGACTTTCCGTTTTTTAATTAAGCACACACACGAACCTTTTTCTAATTTTTTTTTTTTTTTTTTTTTGATTGCAGGGTTATAAAATATGTGCTTCCGGTGAAATCTCGATAAACGTAGCTTGTTTAAATGATTCAAAATCAACATAAGCTGCATAAGTTAAATAAGAGTTACTTTTGTACTTGGGTAGTGACTTTTACACTACAGTTTATGACTTTGTTTTTAAGTTAGAAGCTACAACAATAATAACAGTTATATAACCTCAAATATAACTGCTTATTTAGAGACTGCAGAGCCTGTAATTTTATGGTTATGTTTCGGTCAATTTTGAAGCTTTTGCTATTTCATTTCATGTGTTCACTGTTTGCATCCAACAGCTGCCTCATCAATAAATTGCGTCATGTGTGCAAATGTGCAGATCGACATAGCTGGTAAGTCCCTTGCGCTATGTTGTGTAACAAGCATTCTATCTCAATTCGGATATTCCATTATGTGACATTTTGACAGAAAATTTATTCGTAAAAGTAATAATAAGTACAACTACTTTCAAAAGTCAGCTTTACTTTTACATAACCTGCATCTATTGCGTCACTATTAGGGAAGAAATTAACTGTGGGAAAGACTAATCAGAAACAAACATCAAATTCTTGTTAGAAGCATACAAATTCAAAGAAGTTTGAATGTCCTTTCAGTTAGATGGATTTGTATAATATGACGGCCTCTCTTATCTACTTGTACCTATAAAAAGTATTGCAATTACTTCTCGGATTTGTAAAGTAATGAGTAGATAAAGTATTGAATAGCACTTGTCAGGATTTCAATGTCGGAGGTTAACCAAGTATGCTGCGGGGTTACACGATGGAAAGGGCCCACTAAAATCAACGGTAACTTTTTAGAGATTTCATTAGCAATGCATTGTATCTGTGTTTTATTGAAGGTGCGCTAAAAGCTAAAAATACATTTAACTACCGAAAAATGCAGCACTAAGATTGAAAACTGTCCGAACTGCGAAGCTATGTTGACTACATAGGCGACTCAAAACTTCAGAGGAAGGGAACAGACAGATGGAGTGCAGAATGCCAGAATTTAATTGTCATTGTCCAAAAGCAAGAAAACTGACAAATTAGTCTAAATGACACTTCCTTAGAGAACAGGCTAGGGTCATGAAACGATTAACACACTAACGTCTTAATTTATTATAACTACTAATAGGTTGCGTTGCAGCGGCGTGTTATGATCGCAAAATAAATTATGCACAAGCAAGAAACATTATGATTACAGTTCAGATGAAAACGTTATCCGCAGAATGTTTTCGTAATTAATTCTAGGAGGTATACGTGAAATAACTATGGATGTAATCAGCGTTGATACGTTTACCCGTTTTAGAAATCATGGACAGACTAATCGGTTGGTTTCGAAGGAAGGAATAAGGGTGGTAGCTATAAGGAACTATAAATATTTAGGTTAGGGGTTTCAATGGAAAACTAATACTACTGAACCACCATTACAGGAACTATAGGTATAGATTAGCAACGGAGGGGGATACCTCGCGAACTGCGACCTACACAGATCTATTGTTGTTAACGCCCCCAGAAGAAGAGACATGTGAGGGAACCACAGGAGGCTACAAGCCGCAAGCAAGCAGTACAAAGACACGCGCGGAAATCTCTAAAATTTCCAGGCTAGAAGACCGGTTCACTGCTTGAGCTGCCCAAAGAGAACAGGCAGCCACAATGGTAATCTTTCCTTTGAGCATACATCTGTCTACGAAGCTAGAAACATACCTGAAATGGGAATAACTGGAAAGTGATGAAAAGGAAATGTGGTAAATGAGAATCACCCAGCATTCCCCAATTAGCAAGCAAAAACATGAAAAACCCAAGGTCAAGTTGGGCGGTCTACGGGAATCGAACCCGGTACCTCCCGAATGCGACCGTCTTACGTTACCGCAGACCGAGTTCGCTTGGTGTTAGAGTAGTTTGTAGAAACTGCATATAAAAAGCAATACCTTGTGGCAATTGATACTTTTTGCAAGCTTTCCCGGTTTGAACAACCCTAAACTATAAATAGAGCAAATACAAGCAATGACCCTCTATACATTTTTATAAGCATTTCATAAAATGTTAATTCGCAGTAAAGCCGAGAATAGTAGCTGGCTTAGAATACATTTGGTTGTGATTTTGCCATATCTATGCATATCGTAAATCAGCACTTGAGGTCAAAAAGAGTGTTACATAACCATATAACGAAACCTGAACTGTAGGCGCTAAAACGAGGTTAACACACCAAATTAAGTAGCAAGGAAAATGCTTAAACATAATATGTAATCCACTGATGTGTGGGTGATTACGTTGATCTCAATTTTAATAATTTACTACCGCACTTTGAATGTCCAAAAAGTTTTACCCTTATGGAGTTGTTTTGCTTAGTTTCTGTTGCTGTCAGTTTATTATGGAGTTGTTTTGCTTAGTTTCTGTTGCTGTCAGTTTTTTCTAATCATTTTGGCGGGGAACAAGAGATTCCAGCAGCTATGGGTTACCATTCTATCTCTGGGAGGCTGGTCTACGTAAAAAAAAATCTGATGTATGACTTTCTCTATCCACTTCAATTGATTCTCTTGTTAGTCCAAATAAACGTTTGAAATGCTTTCGTTATAGGTATAAGGAGGATACAGGAAGCTTAACGATAATTCTATTTTGAAAGCGGAAGATGTTAATTGTTAGCTTAGCTTTTATTTTACATGACCTCATGGAAAAAATTAAATTAAATAAAATGAATCTTAAATAGTAGTTATTTATATTATAAGTTATTTATATAGACTATTATTTCTGAGTGGGATGTTTAGTACACGGGCGCGTAAGCGCGAGTTTTCTAATTTCTCATGAGCAAATAATAGTCTAATAAGCCACGTGTAGTATATAATGTTTATCCTATCCTAATGTTAACTGAAATAATCTTATATTACTAATATTAATTTTATTAGAGTTATTACGAGGAATTGAATTTTAGTCGTGACGTAGGTAGTGCTTTGTTTATTCGTTTCTGCGTAACCCTGCCGGAATAAACTGTTTTAATTCTGGTTGTTTAAATTGCACCAGGTAAATCAATAAATGAATGAAAATGGATATTCCCGAAGATGTAGATTATGCTAAAAATCTGTACTTACTGCTGTTACTCGGCAAGTCTAAGGACTTATATGACAAGGAATTTTCATGATTTAAAGAATGGGGAGTTGCCAAAGGAGTTAAAATAATTTACAATGAAGTACTTTATTTCACGACGAAATAAAGACTTATTTTTGTTGTTTCATAAGATACGTGATATGAAGTCTATAGGATAGGATAAATATAAATATTGCAAAAGTAAACCTTAGCAAAGAATATCGCGGAAATAGAAAATGCGAAAAAATTATTTCACATTCATTATTTTTACTTTCTCTACCAGTACAACGTACATAGTGGGTATTATATTCTACCAAAAGGTTCGATACCCAGATTTCAGTGCAAATACACGTTTTGGGGCCCCCTGTATCAAATAATCTAATGCGTTCCATCCATATGTTTTCTTATAAAAGATTATTCTACTATCTAACCATGCTAATCGGGATAAACATTAGCAGAATTGGTCTTATTACTTGCCTCGTTGTAAGTAGAAGGGAGATTAGCGAATACATTAGGATAAAGCGAAAGTCCAAAAATTTTAATAGCTGTCCTCATGAAATTGACATTGGAATTTAGTTCTCTTACCATGGCCAGGAGTAAAAAAAAAAAAAAAAAAAAAAAGAGATATGAAATGAATGACTTCCTGAGTGAGAAAGCTGAAGTATTTTAAAACTGAAACCAATAAAAGGAAATATTTCGGATATCGTTAACTTAAAAAAAACAACAAAAAAACAAGAAAAACAACAACTATATATTACATAAATTGAGTGTTTTAAAGATATCTATTTTTTGTGTGATAAGTTTTTGTCTATTTCTTATAGTTTACTAGTTATGTAAAATTGATTCAAAATGAAGAGGACTTCAGAGGCTAGTCCCAGAAAATTCCACATATATATGTTATTTGTCGCTTAATTAGCTTCAATATGTGACTTTTTAATCAAAATCGTTAGAGGCATTTTTGGGACACTGAAAATGTTCCAAACTTTTTCCCATTTAAAGAATAGTTTGAGGCGGGGAGATTTCCTGACAATCTTTGTGTTGCTTCCTTAGAAGATGCTAAACTTAAATACCAAGTTTGGTATTTAACCGACTCTTTTTTCTTTAGTTACCGAGTCCACAGACAAATGGACTCGTGGAATCACCTCCCCCCACACACACACGTATATATATATTTATTTATTTCTTTTTTTGACTCAGTAGACATATTTCCAGTGAAATCTCGACATCGAATTTTTTAGTGAAATATACCTTCTCTAGCAATTATATTCATGATACCTGCACGTAGAGAAAGTTACTTTCTCTACCAGGTAGCTACCGAGAAGGATGGCTCAGGCGGTTTTGTCTGTGGCCGACCGACCCTGCACAGGTATTTTTTTCGGGGGGAGGGCGGGTCCTCAGGTCGCCCCGAATTTCCCGTCCCTCCATGTCATTTCTGTCATTCATCCCATTGCTTTCTTTCAGGGTTGGAAGTATCGGCAATGGTGATCGGTGCAGCATGCAGGAAATTCATTGTGACTATCAGTCCGCCGACCTCGGCTTGTTGCGGGATGAGAACCTAACCTGGACTGTGAGTGGGGCGGGTTCCCCAGCCGGTCTAACCCATTGTAGGAGTGCTTCAACTGCTGGACCGGCGCTCCTCGTACCGACCGCCCGGTGTATCCTCTCGCCTCACGCCTCCCTCTCGGGGGCTTGTCCCATGGAGCATAGTGGCAATAACCTATGGTGCCGACTCTCCTCCGTCCTTATTCTAATCCTACAAGTTGATGTATTTAGTAGGCAGAAAAGATATCTATAACATTTAACCCGAAAATTCGATACCAAGATTTCATCGAAAATACATGGTTTGAGGATCCTTCAATCCTAAAAAAGACATTTTAAAGAAAAGGTTTACGTGTGTATTTGTGAATAGCATAACTCGAAGCGAATTGTATTTAACCAAATACAAAACATTTTTAAGTTCAGTATCGATCGTCCTATTATGTGATTATATGATACGAAGATTTTCAGCAAAATAACCCAATTCAACTACTTTTTACATAGAACATTTTTTATATTTCCGAATACCATATGCTAACGATATTTACATGACAAATACAATTTGCATCTTGAACTTTCTGTGAATAGCTTTGAAGCCCTTTTCATACTATATAACTTTTGCTTAACTGGTAATCCGTAAAAGATAGACAAAATCATACCACCAAAAGACATGTATTTTACCAAAACATCCTATTTAAGTCAAATATATTCATGATAAAATAACTTTGGAATAAGGAAAACAGAACATGTTTATTTCAGAATTTAGTGTCAAACCGCCAGACTAGTTCGGTAATACAGGTAGTTAGATTATAGTGTAAATTTCAAAATACAGAACTATTTTACAAATGTACAAATTTAATTTATGTGCTGAAATCACAAGTATACTCGTAACTTTCGTCATGCTCATCATCAAGCCAGCACAATGCTATGATGAATTCGGTTCTGCCCATTCTCGGGCGGACTCTTGTTGTTCAGAGTTCGCCAGCGGTTGGAGGGGTATTGTGCGCTATCCCCGATAATGGAAGGCCTTTGAGACGCGACAAGATAATTCTGGAACCATCTTTTCCCTGCGCCTCCCGCAAACATTTCGCAACTTTCCGATTAATTTCAGAAGTCATGGCAACCATTTTATATATTCCTAATAACCGAATGTGCGCTTATTGCAATATATACATTTGAAAGCATACTGTACACGGTTCGGTATGCCACCATCAGATGACGTCGGAGTGCATTGGTAAGTGCTAGTAGACACATGCAAACGTTAGTATCCTAAAGGGTGTGTTCCAAGATGGATTTCATTAAAGTTGAGCAAACGAAAAAATTGAATTTCTGCGTGGCAGATGTTTGGAAGCCTTGGGAGATTATTTTGGTCGCCGTTATCTCGTAAGAGTATTACCTTACATATGCGTACTTTTTTTGTACATATGTGATACGAATAAACAGTGATCACTCTTTTCCATTTTGCAATGCCCCGTACCCATAGCCCGAATCCCAATCTGGTACTAAAATTGCAAAGAACATTCCAGCGACTTTTATTCTTATATCATAAGGTTTGTTTTGTTTCTTGCAGCTTTATTGACTGATAAAAAATAGTTGCCATGACTTCTGAAACTACCTTCGCGTGTGTGTGTGTGTTTGCGTGTGTGTGCATTAGGTATATATATATATATATATATATATATATATATATATATATATATATACTTTTTTCAAAATCCGATAGGCTATAAATAAAAGACAAGTTCATAGAAAATAATTATTTTATTACTAAAATGTTTGTACACTTATGGTTACTTTTAAACATAATCACCGAAAAGATAGAGAGACATTTATCGGAGAGTCATTCTAAACAAACGAAGAGGAATGCTGACTTCAGGAATTGTGTTGATCCATGACAACACTCGTTCACACGTTGCTAGCACAACCCATCGGCTCCTTGAACAATTTCAATGAGACATTTTCGATCATCCACAATACAGTCCTGACCTGGCACCCAACGACTTTCACCTTTTCCCTGAACTGAAGACGTGGTTAAGAGGAGAGCACTTTTAAACCAACGAAGATCTTCAAAACAACGTCAATGCTCATTTGAAAGCATTGGCAGCAACACTTTTTGAAGCGGGTATTCCAAAGCTTGTGCACAGGTACGTTAAATGTCTCAATCTTTTCGGTGTTTATGTTGAAAAGTAACCATAAGTGTACAAAACTTTTAGTAATAAAGTTGTTTTTATGAACTTGATTTTTATTTATAGCCTATCGGAGGCTGAAAAAAAACTGCCCTCGTTTGTGTGTATATATAGTATTATATAATATATAATCGAGCAGTGAGTTTGTGAATTCCTTTTCTCCGATTTAGGTTGTGACGCTTGTGATTCATGTGATTCACTGCAAGAAATTAAAAACTATACAAGTTGACAACATAAACACCTGAAAATCCTTCCAGTCTGATATATTCTCTTGTATCTGTAACTACATGTGTATTTGTCCATTTCTGCAAATGCTTATCTCGATTAACTGGCAATAAGTAGGAAGAAACATAACCCTCTGCAACAATAGTTACGGGTTCCCATGTTATTCATTCCACCGATTGCCCCATAATCATCTTTCCTATCATCCCTTTTACTGCAATTCCATATAATCCACTTCTTCACTTTCATACCATTTATCCTAGCTCCTCTCTGATCCAGGGCTTCTGCTCCTCCACAAGCATCTGACCCCAGGCGCTGGCTTCTAAGTCCTGGTGGTGTAAGTCCTACATACAAGGAGGGTAAACAGAGAAAGAAGAAGAAACCTAACACCTACTGATTTATCTTAGAAACCAATTCAGTACAATTCGAAATTTGTACATTTAATCGTGACGCCCTCAAGGTTCGTTGAGCATTGAAAGGATATATTTTTTTTTCAAGCTAGGTCTGAGCATCAGTACATTTTTGTCTGTGCTCAAAACTCTGCCGAAGGTTTTTCAGATCGTTGGTGCCGACAGTTCCGCTTTGAATCAACAGATATACAAGAGAAGTGCGCTCAATAGACTGCAGATTTAACTGCAGGAACTCTGCATCAAAATGCTTCTCCCACACTCTAACCTATAACACAGATCTTCCAGATATTTCCCTGGGAGTACAAAGATTCAACACAGCCGACGAATCATATTCCACTGCCGACCTCAACTTAACATGCTTTCGGAATGAAATGTTGGCACTTCTTGATGATGGGGAATTGCTTTTAAAATATCCGGATTTTTTTTTTTTTTTTCCTGCAATATTTAGTTATGTGAGTTAAAGTGATGCTGCCGACAGAGGGGTTTTGAAACCTACTCTATGACATTCATGAAACTAGAAAATGTTACTTTTTCATTCACATTAATTTCACGTCACTCTACTAACTGTTCTTGCTAAAGTAACTGTCAAATTTATAAAAAGTGGGAGCACCATTTGATGGCTTTGATAACTCATGCTCTTTGAATGACCAAGATAAAACAAAAAAAAAAATTGTGTTTCATTCTCATGACTTTCTCTACCTATTCCGCAAACAAACTATTCTTACAAAATATTATTCTTTTATCTATATCAAACTGAACAATATAAACATTAATAGAAACTGTTGTATTACTCGGTTCCTTTTAAGTGGCATGGAAATAAGGGAATACACTAGGCTAAAGCGATAGTCAAATCATTTAAAAGCTGGCCGATATGTGAAAGAGCTAAATGTGGTTTTCTATACATGACCAGGAGAAAAACAAAAGCGATATGAATTCAAATATGACATCCCGTTTAAGAAAAGTTTTAGTAGTTTAAAATGAAACCAATAACAAGGAATAGCTTTGGTAACGATCAGCTCCACATAAAAAAGACAGATTGTGTTTTAAGGATATCTAGAAACATTTTTGTATAGTAAGATTGTGTCTATCCCTCGCGGTTTAGCAGTCATCCAGAAAGAAAGGGTCTTCAGAAAATGGAAATGGACTTCTATTTATAGACGCTCATTAGCTGCTGTGGTTCTCAGCGTCCCATTCTATACTAGGCATGAAAGGCCGCTTAATTTTGCTCAGAGACCTCTTTATCAGGCTTGTGGCTATTTTACGTGCTGTAAATCTATAGCACGGGACCAACGGCTTTACTTTCCTTCCGAAGAAAGCCATGCTAAAGATTTTTACGCCCGAAAAAAATCCATGGCAAAAGTCTTCGGAGGCTATTTCCGGAAAATTCAAGATATTAATTTAGTCTGTCATGGAAACATTTTAAAAATGTGGTGTTTTAATCAAAATCGTTATAGCATTTTTTTATAAAATAAAAATTTACGAAAAAATATGCATGTAAGGGTAGTTTGGAGTGGGGGGGTTGTCTGAAAATCATCCTGTCTCATCTCTATGCTGTTCACAGACAAATACATTTTCCTATTTTTTTTTTACACGGAGAGGGGGGTCACAAAACATGCATTTCCGGTAAAATTTCGGTATCGAATTTTTGGGTGGAATACAATACCTTCTCAATCTACATTGTACATAGTAGATTGGTCGAGAAACTAAAAATAATACAGATTTCGCTTAAAAAGTGTAAGTATTTGAAAATTCAAACTAATAAGAAAGGACATCTCGGAAATGGTTATCGCAACAAAAATGTTAGTTGATATAAATTGTGTTCGTATAAGGGATTATATATTGCCTAACTCTTACGGTTTACATGTGTACAGTTATTTGCAAAGAAAGTATCTGAAACTTATTCTTGCGCTAGTTATCCTACTCGTGTGGCGGACTTACCTTCCAGGGATCTCCAGGGCTTACAAGCTAACGTCGGCGGTCAGATGCCTGTCGAGGAGCATACTCTGGATCAGAGAGAGGCCAGGATGGGGATCAGCCCGATGCCCGGTAAAAGCGTGACAAAGAAGGTGATATGAAATGAAGGATATTACGAAGCAGATTGTTAAATAAATGGCGGGGAAGCCAGAGAATTGGAGAAAACACGCCCAGACTCCGTGCGGTACCCTGGACGCCTTGGAGAGAGGCGGGCGGTCTAACCACTCGGCCAGGGCGCCACCACATCTTAATTTAATCAAAACTCGTTAGAAGTCAATTTTTTAAAAACTATATATTTTCGAAAATGTTTCCAAGTAAAGGGTAGTTTGGGGTGGGGGTTAACGTGAAATTACGGACATAAAATGGTTTTAACATATGATATTTTAATCAAAATCGTTAGAGAAATTTTGAGAAAATCAAAATTTTCGAAACATATTCCATGTATACGGTAATTTGGTGTAAGGGGGAATTTTCTTGAAAATCTTCGTGTCGCATGCTTGGAAAATGCTGAACTTACATACCAAGTTTGGTATTTAACGGACTTTTCCTATTAATTGAGTTATGCTGTACTAGACTAACGGACAAACACACAAACACGGACCTTTTTCTATTTTTTTTTGATTCAGGGATTTCAAACATATTTCCAGCGAAATCTCGATATCGAATTTTTGTCTGGAAGGCAAAACTTTTTCTATCTAAAATATAGTACTAGGGAATGTAAACATGATAATGTTACATAAGGAATTAATTTGTACTGCACAATATATTATTCTACCGTGGCAGCCAATGAGAAAAGAATCGTTCAGTTGAGTGTTAACAGGAATGGCAAAGTTATGGAACAAACCCTACAATACGTCACTCAAAAACCAGATCAAGTAAAATAGACATTCTTTTGTGATATTTCTCTTCTCCTTTCTTTACTATTTGCTTCAGTGATCTGTGATCATGTCTTTGATTTTGTTGAGCACAAGAAGCCGTAACTTCTTGATGTCCACACAATCAGATGGCGAGCATCTCAACAAGTTGGTCTGAATGCAGACATTCGCCATTGAAATCAACTTTTGTCAACCGCCCCATTCAAAAAGTTCTACAGTAATCACTTCCATCAACGCCGATATCCTTTGTGAAGAAGATGAGAAATGTGTAGCTTTTAAACTTTTTTTATCTCTGTTAAACTTTAAAACTACACTTGGTCAGTTATTCCACCCGATAGGTGGAATTAAAAGTACACGCAGGATTGAGTGGTAATTCCGATAGTGTTTAACGCCCATTTTTACTACCAAGGCACCGCAGGTGATGACACTGGTGATACATGGAATGAAGACAGAACATGCGATTGTGGGGGAAACCGGAGAACCTGGAGAAAATCCGCCCCTGCGCCGCTTTGTCCATCACAAATCTCACTTGCGGTGGCTTGGGATGGAAACCTGTTGAGTGGTAATGATATAACAATTTTAATAGTTTTCTCAGAGAAACCGTGTATAGGACAGAAGTTGGAGATCACCTTGTGGTTTACTGAAAAACATGTGAGTCAGTTGAGAAATTCAATTTATGCCGGCATGTTGCCGTGGTAGATCATTGGCAGAGCAACCAGCTAGAGACTGGGAGATCCGTGGTTCAAATCCCGGCTATGGCATTGAATTTTTCAGCATGACTCTACTTATCCAATGATATAACAGTTTGACCTATATGACAAAATATTAAGCATGTACTGAAAGTAGGAGTGTGGACTAGATTTTATATAGCGTTAGGAGAAAAAGTTAATATGATACACTTGCATTACTTTCTATACTTTCTTCAGCAAACATCTTTAAAAAGCTTATTCTTCTATTCACTTCACCTTAATCGAGATAAACAAACGCAGGAATACTTTTATTATGTATTTCCTTGTAGATACAACAAGATTAGGTGAACACACATTAGGCCTAAGCTAAAGCCAAATCTTCAAAGAGCAGGTCCCTGTGTGATGGCATTGAAATTCCGTTCTCTTTGCTTGACAAGATTGACAAACGAAGGTCTTGATATTTGAGAAAAGTATTAGGCATGAAAAAATTCAAATCAATAACAAGGAATATCTAGGAAATAGTTAATTAAATTATTTTGACATAAATTGTGTGTTTGACGAGATTTAGCTACATTTTTGTGTAGTAAGTTTTTGTCTACCTATCCATTGCGGTTTGACGGTTATGCAGAATGAGAACTTCAGAGGATGGTCCCAGGAAATTCAAGACATACATTTTATTTGCCATGAAAATAATTTATGGTAGGGAAGATTTTTTCAAAATCGCATTATTGAGTATACAGGAAATAAATGCTATGTTTAGCGTCTATTCGTTTTTGAGTTGTTGTGTTCAGACACACGGGTGTGCGCGGACTTTTGTCAAAATACTATTTTTGGATTAGGAGATTCTCAAAACATGAACTTGCAGTGAAATATTTGTATAGCTTACCTACTGTTAACATAATAGTAGAAAAAGTAAAAGTAATGGAAAAAAAAAAAAAAAAAAAAAGGTACACCTTCAAAACTGTACTCCTGTTCTTAATGTTCTTCTTCACTTTAATGATGTTAATCATCTGTAGCATTTTACGCGGTCTAAATATCGAAAGTTCTATTTATCTTTCAACAATCCTAATTCACGAGTTGCTATTACAACAGAAAGAAAGAAAAGTTTATATACAGGAGATTTCGAAACGACGAGCGAATATATCTGAGTCTTATAGCTTATACTTGAGCTAGTACGAAGTTTGTTGTCGGAACTTCGGAACTCTTTTAGGTGTTTTAGTGTAGCGTTGAAAATTACATTTTGAGATTAGGTAGCGCACGAAGCTCTAGTCCACATACACCTCAGATACCTTAGAGGGTGTTCTTGGCAAACACTAGCTGTGAAAACAAAACAAAAAAACGGGTTTTCTCCTTGTTCGTTATCAGCAAAATTGCCTTAACTTTCAGGTAAGTTATAAGTAGTCAATTGAGTAGGTAACTGACCATTGCCCCTTTACCTAAAGTTAAACTTAACTTAAACTTTCAGGTAAAGGGGCAATGGTCAGTTACCTACTCAATTGACTACTTATAACTTGAGCAGTTTCCAGGTTGCTTGAATGCGTAACACGTAATTTGCCCTAG
This sequence comes from Hymenopus coronatus, assembly GCA_030762935.1. Classification (NCBI taxonomy): domain Eukaryota; kingdom Metazoa; phylum Arthropoda; class Insecta; order Mantodea; family Hymenopodidae; genus Hymenopus; species Hymenopus coronatus. Next base: position 93,156,662 of record CM060898.1, read on the forward strand.
CCACGAGTTTTTTGAATTTATTATTCTAATCATTTTGTAACTATCCTAATTGTAAACTCGCAACAACTTACTGTAAACATCAACAATAATGTTCTGTAAAATGCACAAAGGTGCCATTTTATATTACATGTTAAGACAGTACAATAAACGTCTTGTCTCACTGCCAAAGGAATTTATTTTTCCTAACTTTATCTAGAATACTTTTATAGTATTATGATGGTAATTCTTTCTTGTGTTAATATCAATTCCCTGTCTTCAAGTTCATTAACGTGCAATTGCCTCTAAAAGATAATATCAGTGGTGTATGTATCCTAGCTTAATTTCCTTATACATTACCCTTCATTCATTGTCTGTTATGGTAAAACTGTATGTTGGAAGAACAATTAACTAAAGGTATAGGTTCTTTAGCAAGGTTTTGTTAGGATAAAGAATCCATTGTGTGGAAGAAGTATGCTGGTTTGTTCCTGAGAATCTGCCTAATCCACGCTGACCAAAAGGTGATTTGTTTGTGCTGAAATAGACGTATCAACTAGGACCAGAGCAACAACGTTAACTACTTAGCTTTGTGGCGTTTCAAAAGACCTGTATACAGGAAACTAATTGTAATACATTTATGACAAAAAATATTGTTTTATTAAATTACCTTCAAATTTGAATATTGCATCTAAATTCTCATTCAGGATCATTCTTATCTGATAAATTATACCAGGAAGTGTTATAATACATTGAACCTTTTACCATAAACTGGAGCTAATTTGACCCTTAATGATTGCTTTGACCAACTTTGAAAAATATATTATTTTATATCGTATCCAATGTGAAAATCGGAATTATTATTCTCATATTAAATAGAGGAGCTTAAATATTGGAAATCTAATGATTTTAGGATTAGGTATGACATTTCAATACCAAGAACAGCATAATCTTAAAAATACCACATTCCCTCAATTCTGAGCCCCCCCTAAATTATGAGATTAATAATGCATTATACTTCAAATTGAAAGCATAGTAAAATGAAAACTGTTTCATACCCCTATACTCAAAATACTCCAAAGGAAACAATTTTTACCAATTGTTTAAAGAAATGTTGCTATCTCTCAAAGGTACATTAAACAAAATGACCATCAATTTTAAAAATATGCTTCAAGTTTGAGAAATAAGCAATTAACCTTTTTAAAAAAACAAGAATTTTTGACAGTAGAAAAAGTAATTTTTTTCTACAATAATGAGGTATTAATATAAACATCTGAGATGACAACTTTTTGTAAACTCATTTACTGCAAAACTTGAATTGTTATGGAACAATGAATTTACACAATACAAATAAATATTTAAATAAACATTCAACCTAGAATTTTGAAACATGGAAAAAATACTCTGTTGTTGTGTGTAATAAGTGGCATGAATTTCAACAACCTAACACATTGAGATTTACCAAATGTCACATATGCAATCTTTAAAAAAAAAAAAAAATAAATAAAAAGTAGAGTCTTAACTAAATGCAGGAAGAAGGCTTTGTATTTTTGGGTAGATTTTTCACATCTCACCGTTATGAAGACTAAATCATTTTGAGACTGTAAATGTAGAGTTAGAACTATTGAGACAAAATGGGCAGGAAGAGTTTCCGCGAAAGGACGTCCTTCAGTGTAAGGGATACACAGTGTGAGAGTGGGGGTGAGGGAGGGAACTGGAACCATGCGCCGCGCGGACCCTGACCTGACAATCAATACCCAACAGCACAGCAGCGGCGTTCCTACACAACACTGCATCCTCATGATGTCTACATAAAGAGATCCTAGCTGGCCCACTTCAAGTCCATCAAGCACGTTCCTCATGCTTGGCACATACACATTAAACCTTCATGCTGTTACACGTAACCAAGTGCAAACGCTAACAATTTGTTTTGGTTCCTTTACGGCACACAGCGAGTAAAATGTCAAAGCTCTATATTACTTTCTCTACACGTACTATGTACATAGTGTATAGGGAAGGTATTTTATTGCATCCAAAAATTCGATACCGAGATTTCACCGGAAAATATGTTTTGAGACCCCCTGAATCCAAAAAAAAAAAAAAAAGCATTTTTAGAAAAATGTCCATGTGTGTGTGTGTGTGTGTGTGTGTGTGTGTGTGTGTGTGTGTGTGGACAGCAAAGCTCAAAAACGAAAATACCGTTAAATACCAAACTTGGCATTTAAGTTTGGAATCTTTCAAGGTTGCAACAGAAATATTTTGAAGAACCCCCCCCAACTACACTTTACATGGAACATTTTTCGAAAATTGTGATTTTCTCAAAAATGGCTCTAACGATTTTAATAAAAATTCCCTTGTATTCAAAGTACTTTCATGACAAGTAAAATTTAAAACGTCAATTTTCTGGGAAAAGCCTCTGAAGACGTTTATTCCGGATGAATACTGCGCAATTTTGCATAACTGGTAAACCGTAAGAGATGGACAAAAACTTTCCACTCAAAACCGTAGAGCAGTTAAAACACACAATTTATGTTATATACATTTTGTTCGTGGAGTTGATAGTTTGTGGGATATTCCTTATTATTGGTTTCAGCTATAAAATATTTAATATTTTTCTCATACGGGAATTGTCAACTCCTGTCTATACAAAGGTATGTACTTCAATCACATAGCAAACAGCTTTTAGTTGCCGAGTGGTTAGATCACTCGCCTCTCACTTAGACGGCCCGGGTTCGATTCCAAGCGACCGCATGTGAGATTTATGGTGGACAAAGCGGCGCTGGGGCGGATTTTCTCTGGGTTCTCCGGTTTCTCCCGCCATTGCATTCCATCGGTGCTCCATCTTCATTCATGCATCATCAGTATCATCGCCTGCGGTGCCATAGTAGTTAAAGCGGGCGTTTAACACTACCAGAAAAAAAAAACTGCTTTTAAAGCATTTTAGCCTGCGGTATTCCCTTATTTCCCTTCTACTTACAAGGAAACAAGTAATAAGACTCTTTCTGCTAATTTTTTCTCGATTAGCGTTAAGTAAACAGAAGGATACGTTTTTTAACAATAAGTTATTGTAGAGATGTAGAGAAAGTCATGTGAATGGAACACACCAGTTTTTTCTTCTGAAAATTTTATTGCGAATGCATTGCTGTTAAGTTAATATGGATAACAAATTTTATTCAAATTGGAATCATATTATGCTATAAATTATTTTATAAATTTACGCCACTCAAAATTAGATAAAGTTAGTTCGTATTTTTACTTTCTCTACAAGTACTATGTACATAGTGTTTAGAGAAGGGATTGTATTCCACCCCACAATTCGACACCAGGATTTCACCGGAAATACCCCTTTAACATAAAAAAATTAGGCCCGTCTATGTATTTGACTGTGTGTGTGTGTGTGTGTGTGTGTGTGTGTGTGTGTGTGTGTGTGTGTGTGTGTGTGTGTGTGTGTGTGTGTGTGGAAAACGTAATTATAAAATGAAGTCCCTGAAGATTTTCAGAAAAATCCTCCCAAACAACCTTTACATGGAACTTGTTTCAAAATGTTCTATTTCCTAAAAAATTTCTAATAATTTTGATAGTAAAACGCCATACTCTATATTAAAGATGTTTACATGGTAAATAAAATGCATATCCTGAATTTCTTGAAAAGAAGTACAATTTATTTCTTTTTTTCTTTTTCTTTTTTGGGTCGAGTTAACCATTTCAGATATATTTCCTGTTTGCACATGGTATTTAGAAATATTATTGTATTCCACCCAAAAACTCGATGTCGAGATTTCATCGGAAATATATTTTGAAGTCCCCTGAGTCCGAAACAAATCATTTTTAGTGTGCCTGTGGACAGCATAACTCAAAAACTAAGACCGTCGAATACCAAAATTGGTATTTACGTTTAGTATTTTCTGAGGATTCGATATTCAAGAAAATCCCCCACCACAAACTACATTTTACATGGAAACATTTTTGAAAATTTTGTTTTGCTCAAAAATAGCTCAAACGATTTTGATTAAATTAGCGTATATTAAGATATTTATTTCTAAAATAAAATGTATATTTTGAATTTTCTGAGAATAGACTCTTGCATAATGGTTAAATTGTAAGAGATAGAAAAATCTTACAACACAAAAAAATATAGATCTTGTTAAAACACATGATTTGTGTGATCCTATATGTTTTTCTTGCAGAGTTGGCCGTTTTCGAGATATTCCTTTTTACTGGTTTCTTTTTAAACCAGCTTTTCTCCAACGGGACCATGCAAAGTGAACCGAGCCTCAATTGTTTCGCATAGCTATCAGCTTTTAAAAGATTTGACTGACCGACTTAACCTAATATATTTTCTTCTATTTACAAGGAATTAAATAATAAGACCACTTCTGATAATGTTCATCTCGATTAGCATGATGTAGATAAAAGAATAATCTTTGTAAGAATCTTTTGTGTATGGAATAGCTAGAGAAAGTTATGTAAATGGAACACACCAGACTTTCATTTTGTTTTACTCGATGAAAAGAGAACCAAATTTCAATGACATTCGAATAGCGATAGCTTTCAATGATTTAATTGTAGCTTTAGCCTAGTGTATTCCCTATTTCCCTCCTACTTTATGGAACTAAGCAATAAGACATTTTTTTTAGCTATGAACCACATAAAAACTTTAGGTGGCTATAATTCAATAACTTTAATTACTGATTTATGATATTTTTTATAAAAGTTAAACATTGTATCTCTAAAATAATTAATTGTTATAACAAATATGTTTTTGAAAAATTATTATTGCGCAAAGGTAATTTTCTCGCTTATAATGTCGCAGTAGATATTGCTGTACATTCTAGGAAAATTTTAGTTGCATTTAAAGACAATTGAGGTGCGAGGAGCGTTGGCGGTGTAAAAACATAGTTTTGAGAAAACTATGCTAGTAAACAGTGTGCTAGTAAACAGGTGTATTGTACGAGCTTTAAATAGCTGTAGAGCCCGAAGCAAGGGGCAGACAGCTAAATGCCGATTCTCTAAGAATGCCCAAAATTTCCAACAACCATTTTCTATAAAAAGTCATATTTTTATTTTAATTTGACAGTTATCAACATTTCACTCCCAATGTCTCTTATGGAACAAAGAATGATTTAAATTACTGATGATAAAATAATTTAAATTTTCACCAAAACAAAATACAGTGACTCCAGAGAGTATGCGTCTGCAATTAAAACCATCTGATGTGCCCCATGCCTTTCTGCACCTATTCTGCAAGCACACAAAAAAAAAAAAAAAAAAAAAAAAAAAAAAGTTTAAAAGCATATTCTATCTACTCCATTAAATCGAGAGATACATTAGTTTCTTGTAAGTGGAAGGAGAAAAAGGGATTGCAAACCTGATAGTTAAATCTTTTAAAAGCTGGTCGCTAGTGATGACATTGAAATTCGGCTCTCTTTACATGGCCAGGAGTAAAACAAAAGAAAAACGAATTACGACTTCCCGTTTGAGAAAAGTTTAAGACTTCAAAAAGTATCTGGCACAATTTCTACTTTAACGAGATGTGTGTTTATATATATATATATATATATATATATATATATATATATATATATATATATATATATGTGTGTGTGTGTGTGTGTGTATTAAATTGGTATAGTAAGATTTTGTTTATCTTATACAATTTACTAGTTATGCAAAAGTCATCCGGAATGAAGAGAATATAAGTGTCAACATATACATTTCATTTGACATAAAATATCTTAATGGTAGTTTAATCAAATTTTATTTTTGAGAAGTGTTCCATGTAAAGAACAATTTGAGATGGAAAGTGTTTCTCGTAAAGCTTCGTATCGCATCCTTGAAAGATGAAATTAAATATAAATGTTGATATTTATGGGACTTTCCGTTTTTAAGTTGTTCTTTACAGATACAAACATATGTACCCTTTTCTTAAAATGTTTTCTTTTCGACTTCTGGGGACCTCAGTATATATACATATTCGGTGAAATCTCGAAATCAAATTTTGGGTTGAATACAGTAATTCCCCTACTCACTGCATGTAGCAGAAAAAAGTAATAAACTATAGAACAGAATACGTCATGTGAAAGGTAACATATAAAGTGTTTTAAAATACAGACGAGCTTTTCCTGGTGTCACTGGATGTCAAAGATGAGAAGTGAAAACCAATACAAGGATTTAAACCATTCATTTGCATCTATTTTCTGGCAATGACCTGTTGAATTCTTCCTCTTGGATGATCATAATTGTCAGTGGCGATTAGCGAAATTAGTAGGCATCTAATTTCTCCCCAAAAGTTTAAAAAGATTTTCTCTGGAAAATAGCTAAACAAAATTATATTTAGATTCCCCTTTCGCCACAGTTTCATTTTAATTACGTTCTGTTTAAAAGCAGTACTTTTTCCGCACTGCCTGGCAATGTGGTGATACCTTTTCTGAAGCAATTACATTTCTGCTTGTTCATGAGTCCTGTCATGGAATCCGCAGATCACGCAGATTATCTACCACAGCCGACGCCCTTCATTTTAAAAATTGTAAACCGCATTGCAGCTAAGTTACTTCTCTAAATAGCAACGCCAGGCCACCAGTCAGTGAGACAAGCTGAAGGGGCAAAATGTCAGGTTGCATTAAATACATATGTGCAACTGCAATGTGTTTGCAGATGAATAGGTTGTCATTGCACACAACAAACAGCAGGATTGGCTTAGGCAGTGTCTGTGGCCCGCATTCTGGGTAAAAATCTCCTGGGTTAACCAACCTGACTTTTATCTACCTATGCTGCAACAAACTAACCTTACAGAACTTCTATCTACGTCACGCTTATCAAGATAAACATTAGCAGAAATGAATAAACGTAAGCTTTCACGGCCGGAATCAGTATTATAACTGAGAAGCAGTGGTCTGCTGGAATCTTCCCGTCCAGGCGTTTCGTTCACAGCTGCGGTGAACATCTTCAGTGGCGTGGTCACAGGCTTCTAGACCCAGTTACAACTAAACCTTCGCCTAGAAGACTGCGCCCACGCCATTGAAGATGTTCACCGCAGCTGTGAACGAAACGTCTGGCACACCGCGTCTTCTCAGCCCGGAAGAAATAACTAGTTATAATTAGTAGAAAATTTTAGTTTACCACATTACTTGCTTGTACAAGAGAAATAAGGAAATACTGTAAGCTAAAGCGATATTCAAATCTTTTAGAAGACGTTCTCATACACTATGAGAAAGAAAAACGAATACCGATTTCCCACTTGAGAAAAATTGAAGTATTTCAAAACTGAAACAACTAACAAGGAATATCTCAGAAATATTCAACTAAAGAAAAAAAAAATATGGCAAAAGTTGTGTGTTTTAACAATATCTACATTTATTGTAATGACAAGTTTTTGTATCTTGCGATTTCCTAGTAATGCATGATTCGTTTCACCCCATATTACCCCGTTCAAAAATAGGTGCAACGATTTTAATTAAAATACCATACATTATATATTTAAATGTCTAATACAAGGTATATCTTGACTTTTTCAGGAAACAGCCTAACATTCCACTTCACTCGTAAGAACTTTTGTGGAATCTTGTATAGGTAACTGGTAAATATTAAGCGATAGACGAAATCATACTGCGCAAAAATTTAGATCTGTTTAAAACACATAGTTTATTTTATACACCCTCTTGGTATTAGTGAAATAACCGTTGTTAATGTGTCGGATTGCTTAGCACTTCGTCATTCTTTCATACTCCTTTAGATGTTCAATGATTTCTCGTGATAGCATGGACAGAATGTGGAATTTTAAGGCCAGTGTAAATAGTGTTCAGTTAAACAACTGACAAGTGATATTGCATTTGTGTCTATGTGTACTGTAGCTATTTCTGCAAAGGTTTATCTCAATTAAAGTGAAGTAAACAGAAATAGACATTTTCGTAAGAGCAACCGAAGGGGAGACCGGGAGATCCGCGGTTCAGATCCCGGCTCAGCCTTGTATTTTTCAATCTGCCTCTACTCTTAGTAAAAATAGTTTTTATACACAACAGTAAACAATAGAGGAGAGAACGTCAAGTGAATGTAATACGCCAGAGTTTTACTTTCTTTACCACGTGACATGTAATATGTACATACCAGGTATAGAGAGAAGCTATTGTATTCCAACTGACAATTCAATGTCGAATTTTTACCTAAATTTATATTTTGAAGTACCCTAAATCTAAAATACAAATAAAAAAAAATGCATGTGTGTGTGCGCGCGCGCGCGCGCGTGTTTAGGTACATGAGTCTGTGAACAACTTAACTCAAAAACGAAAAACCGGTTAAATACCAAACTTGGTATTTGAGTTCAATATCTTCCGTGGATGCTACTTGATTTTCAATCACCCCAATCCAAGCGACCCTTTACATAGCAACTGTATGTAATTTTTTTATTTTCTTAAAAATGGCTCTGCAGGTTTTTATTAAGATATCTAGTTTAAGATATATCCAGCACAAGTAAAAGTATATCTGGCGTTTTCGGAAATACCCTCTTCTTAAGTTCTGTTCATTTTGGATGACTTTTGCATAAATGAAAACTATAAAATATAGAAAAAAAAAAAACTTTAGAAAAACATGTAGTTATCATAAAAACACAATTTATGTTGTATACTCTTTATTTAACATTTCGGAGATATTCCTTATTATTGGTTTTTAAATGTCCAATACTTTAGATTTTTCTCAAATAGAAAGTCGTGAATTCATGCAAAAAGTAGGGAATCTCAATGCCACTACATAGTGACTAATTTTTAAAAGATTTTACTATTACTTTAGCCCTAATTTATTCCCTTATTTTTCTTCTACTTATACAGAATTAGGTAATACAACCCTTTCTGCTCCTGTTTATCTCGATCAGCACGAAGTAAAGAGAAAAATACGCTTTTCTAATATAATTTATTGCAGAATAGGTAAAAAAAAATTATGTGAATGGAACACTTCAGATTTTTTCATTAATTTTTACATTGGCAAACTCAATTCACTCCCGCATTCATATTACCAGACTCTGCGAAAGGCAGGGAATTACTGCGAATAAAGAAAAACTTTACGCCGCAGTCGGATTCGACACTGGATCTCTAGGTTGTTTCCATCGATATTGTGGGTGTCCGCGATAAATGCAGCACTCTGTATATTGACAGAGTGAAACACAGGCAGAACACATTCTCTGGTGTGCAAATTATCATTTCAAAGGTTCCCTAAAACCTACTTAGTACATATATTCCTGCAAACAAAATTAATTTGAAAAATACTTGCGGATTCGAACCAGATACAATCCAGAAAAAAAGAATGTCACTTTTGTGCCAAGAAATGTCGCTGCCTGCAGAGGCAAGATGGCTGATATGTGCAACAGATTTCCATATTGATCGAGTGCAGACACCGTTGTTCCAGCTGCTTTAATTTTTATGAATTCCGCTGCTGTTCTTCTGTTGCGCTCTGGTGGTCGACTGGCGTCACTTCACTGAGTCCTTCCTGCTTAAACGTTACGTCAAGATAGGGAAGGCAATTTGTTCGCCAGAAACGTAACCTCGAGTTGCACATTTTGAAAATGTTGTTAAAGATTTAAACCTACTTTTAAACCTTACCTAAACATTAGAGTATTTAAACTTTATTTCGATACACTTTTACTTTCTCTACGGTTTATAGAGTTTGAGATATTCATATAATTTTTACTTTCTCTACACGTTTTATGCACATAATATATATATAGAAGGTATTATATTCCATCCAAAAATTTGAACCAAGATTCGCCAGAAGTACACGTTTTAGGGTCCTCTGTATCAAAATAAATTAGAAAAAGTCTGTGTATGTGGTATCCGTGTGTCTGTGAACACAATAATTCAAAACGAAAAGTAGTAAAATACCAAACTTGATATTTAAGTTTAATATTTTCCTGGGTTGGCGACACAAAGATTTTGAGAAAAATGACCCACCCCAAACTATCCTTTACATGGAAAAAGTTTCGAAGTTTTTGATTTTCTCAAAAATGGCTCTAACGATTTTGAATAAAAATCCATATATTAAAGATATTTACATGAAACATAAACTGCATATCTTGAATTTTCTGGGAATAGCCTCTAAAAACCTCATTATTCTGGGTGAATTTTGCATTACTGGGCAAACCGTAAGAGATAGACAAAAACTTACAACAACAAAAAAGTAGATCCCATTAAAACACACAATTTATGTCATGCATTGTCACATTGGCCATGCATAGAAACGGATTTCAACCACATGACAACCAGCTTGTAAAAGATCTGACTATTATTTCAGCCTAGTGTATTTCCTTAGGGTAATTTTGGTGGGGGGATTTTCCTGAAAATCCTCGTGGCGCATCCTTGGAAGATATTATACTTAAATATCATGTTTGGTGTTAACAGACTTTTGTTTTTGAGCTTTGCTGTCCACACAAACACACACACACACACACACACACTCCGACCTTTTTCTTAAAATACTTTTTTAGATCCATGGGGTATCAAAACATGTTTTTCCATTGAAATCTCGGTATAAAATTTTGGTTGGAATACAATACCTTTTCTACCTACTATGTACATTATAAATATGTGATAAAGTAATAATTACTAATTAAATTTTAATAAGGCACATTAGTACAGTGAGTTTAAGCTTCACGAATAAAGTTTCCACATTTTTAGAACAATGTCTACACATCTAATACATCTAACATGCGCACAGCAAGAGCCTGGGAAAGCAGAGAGAGAGAGAGAGAGAGAGAGAGAGAGAGAGAGAGAGAGAGAGAGAGAGAGAGAGAGAGAGAGAGAGTACGCCTGCCTTTCAGCATTATTATCAAATAAAATAAGTTTCTTTCTTTGAGGCCCTCAGCCATTTTGATGAATAGGTTATCTAATTTACCTCGAACTAGCTGAATTATTAAACGAAACAGCGCACGAGCACGTGTGTGAACTCTGGGATCTAAAGATAGAATGGAACCTTAGCATTAAATAACTAGATATTGGAAACGTAGAGTACTTCATGTCTCAATGTTGTCTCTCTGTTCCGCTTCCTAAATTGCGTGAAACCAACCGAATGAATATATGATGTGTTCCATTCACATGACTTTCTCTATCTCTCTGTAACACATTAATAGGCTTATTCTTCTATCTTCTTCATATTATTAAAGATAAATATTAGAAGAAATGGCCTTATTACTTAGTTCCTTATAAGTAGAAATAAGGAAATACTCTAGGCTAAAACTACAGACAAATGATTTAGTGTGGTTGCTATGGGTTTGAAAGCCGTTTATTTGCGTGGCCAGGAGTTGACAACTTCCCATGTAAGAAAAGTATGTTTTTTAAAACTGAAACTAACAACAAGGAATATACGGTGAACTCCATGAAAAAAAAAAATGTATATAAAACAATATGTGTGTTTTAACGAGATCGACTTTTTTTGCAGCAACTTTTTTTCTATCTCTCATTGGTTTACCAGATATGCAAAATTTCGTAATTCATCCAGAATAAAGACGCCTTCAGAGTCTACTCTCAGAAAATTCAAAATATATATTTTATTTGAACATGTAAATATCTTTAATATACGATATTTTAATCAAAATCATTAGAGCCATTTTTGAGAAAATCAAACTTTTTTAAAAATTTTACATGTAAAGGCTAGTTGGGGTTGGGGAGATTTTCTTGAAAATATTCGCGTCGTATCCTTGGAAGATGCTTAACTTAAATACCAAGTTTGGGATTTAATGGACTTATCTTTTCGAACTATACAGCACACACACACACACCCACACACTCACTCACACACTCACACATGCGGACATATTTCTAAAAACACTTTTTTGGATTGAGGGGGTCTAAAACATATTTCCGGTGAAATTTCGATATCAAATTTTTGGGTGCAATACAATACCTTCTCTATACATTATGTACATAGTACGTGTAGAGAAAGTAAACATGGGAGCCGAGCGCCCAAAGTATTACATCCGTTATTCTTTGTATTCCGTGGCTTTGATCATAAAGTTGGCAATTTTAGTATTGATTCTGAAGCTCTTGCAAGTGGTCTATGGTGGCTATCAGGCTTCAATCCAGACGGCCGGAAGTCCGATTTGTGACGGATAAAGACATGCGTGGGTAGACTTCCTCTGTGTAATGCGGTTAGCTAACCTTTTATTACAATAACCTGTTTCTTAACCACTACAGGGTGAAACTGGTAGCATATTACTCGGAGTTCTCTTCTCGGTCGTGGTAGGTTACCTGCCAACTGCATTTTCTTATAAATATCAGCTAAATAATTTGAAGTTAAGAGGCAGGTAGTTACTAACTGGCGCGATTCAATAGTTGCAAACCATTTGTAAACTTTAGTTACGTAACTAAATTCTGCAGAATTGAGTATTCCCTATTTTCAGCACCAAGAAGAGTTAGGTAGATTCAAATACACTTTTTTGTCCTCCAGAACAGATGCTATATTCACAAGAATTCGCCAATTAATCGAATCAGTAATTTTGTATGATTAAACGCAGTACTTGGATTGTGGAAGTTTCAATGTCTGAAACGCAGTTTATCAAAAACTTCTTTATTTTGCATGAATTTTGCCCTGAATTTAACCCTGAAGACGGGAACAATGTATGCTCCCGAAACGTTGGTGCCTCATCATATATGCATTGGCTGGAAGCCCGAGAGAACTTCGGAGAATTTTGCTGAGTTTTGCATAACTGCTAAACTGAAAGAGATAGAAAAAAACTTACTGCACAAAAATGTAGATCTGCACAAAGTTTATATAACATACATGTTTTTCGTGGAGTTGACCATTTTTAAGGTATTTCTTGTTATTCGTTTTAATTTTAAAATATTTCAAAATTTTCCCATCCAGGAATTTGTCAACTCTTGGTAATGCAAAGAATCGGATTTCAGCCACATAGCAACCAGCTTTTAAAATATTTTTGACTATCGCTTTAGCCTAGTGTATTCCTTTATCTTTCCTTCTACTTACGAGGAGGCAAGTAATAAAGACAATTTCTGCTTATGTTTGTCTCGATTAGCATGAAGAAGAAAAGGGAATAATCTTTTTAACATAATTTATTGCAGAGATGTAGAAAAAGTCATGTGAATGGAACATATAAAATCCCCACCCCCTTTATATAGTATCCTTTAACTTTTATGGCCACGTAGCGGGCTTTGACTTGAGAAACAGCTGCTGGTGTTTTGCCCGCTGACCTGTAGCGTTCCTTAACTTTTTCTTTCTTTTTCTTCTCAGTATTATACTATTAAACAAGCGCACATATACATACATACAAAACCACATTCATACTTCCAAACTTTGTAGGGGATAGGGAATGATTCTGGTTAGAGAAAAATTCCCCGCCCTATCGGGAATCGAAACCGAGACCTCTGGGTTGAGAAACCAGAACACTTTTAGAGCGTAGAGGCAATCCACTTCCTCTGTCTGTTTGTTTTTTTACGTTGTTGTGATTTATCTGTTTTCTTTCTTTTTACTTTCTCTATACGTACTATGTACATAGTGTACAGAGGAGGTATTGTATCTTTATTTAGTAAGATTTTGTATATCCCTTACGGTTTACTAGTTGTGTAAAATCATTCAGAAAAAAGAAACTTCACAGGTTAATCCCAGTAACATCAAGGTATACATTTCATTTGTTATTAAAATATCTTAAAACATGATTCCATATTATATCTTTTTGTTTACTCATCTTCTGTAAAACCTGATTTGAATACATCTCTTAATTAAAATCTTTAATGAATTACCAGAAGAAATACAGTATATTTCTAATTTTCAGAAATTTAAAGTAAAACTAAGAATAAATATAATTAAAAAAAATTAATGAAAAATTAGTTTTACGCCATTTATATATTATCATTATTTTTACCTGCTAGTTTCAATCTTATGCCAGCAACACGTCCGCTTCTTACAAAGCAGCGGGAGGACAAGTGGCTTGTCGAAAGTTTGCGTTTTTAATTTCTTAAAAATCTGATGTGTTCCATTCACAAGACTTTCTCTACATCGCTGTTACAACTTATTGTTAAAATTGTATTCTTCTATCTACTTTATACATATAATCGAATAAGCATTAACATAAATGTTCTTAATTACTTGCATCCTTGTAAGTAGAAGGAAAATATGGGAATACACTAGGCTAAACGATAGTCAAATATTTTAAAAGCTGGTTGCCATGTGGTTGATCGGTTTCTATGCAGGGCCAGGAGTTTACAACTTTCCGTGTGAGAAAAGTTTAAGAATTTTCAATTTGAAACCAATAATAAGGAACATCTCGGAAATGGTAAATTCCACGAAAAAAACGTAACGACAAATTGTGTGCTTTAACATGATATACACTTTTGTGTAGTAAGTTTCTGCCAAACTCCTACGGTTTACCAGTTACACAAACTTCATTCATAAAGCGGTATTTAGAGGCTATTCCCAGAAAATTCGAGATATACATTTTATTTGCCATATAAATACCTTTAATATACGATATTTTAATCAAAATAGTTAGAGCCATTTTTGAGAAAATCAAAATTTTCGAAATTTTTTTCTATGTAAAGGGTAATTTGGGGTGGGGAGATTTTTCTCAAAATCTTCGTGTCGCATTCCTGGAAGATACTAAACTTAAATACCGAGTTTGGTATTTTCCGACTTTCTGTTTTTGAGTTATCGTGTTCAGACACACGGACACATTACACACTCGGACCTTTTTCCAAAAATGATTTTTTTTTACACAGGGGACCCTAACACGTGTATTTCTAGTGAAATCTGGGTATCGAACTTTTGGGTGGAATGCAATACCTTCTCTATACACTACTACGTGTAGAGAAACGACATATCGGCTGTACCTTTTCTGAATTTTCGAGAAATGTATATCGATATTGAATTTTTGGGTGGACTGCAATACCTTCTCTACCTAGTGAATTATATCTGATAGACAAAGGCAATCTGGTCAAATGAACAATGTGGTTATTTAAGATTTTTATTTAAAGCAGCAAAGAAACCCAGCGCGAGTTGAATAGGAAGGCCTTTCGTTTCACTTGTTCCGTGTTATCGACAGGGTTTTATTTTTAACATTTTATCTAATCTCATTTTCTCTGCAAAAGCTGATATGCACAGTGCAACTGACGAACTATTGTCCCCTCCACCAGGACCGTCACGTGCCCAGCCGTGCAAATACGACTGTAACAGCAGACCGCATAGCTACAGAAAATATTTCACTTCCAAGGCAGAAAATCGTTTTTGGGCATGCGCAGTATGATCCTAAAGCACAAGCGGGACTAAGACTAACGATACGATAAGAAGCCGGATAAGGACCAGAAAACAACTGAATGGCAACCGACAGATAAGTCTTTGAATTAAAAATCTGATGTATCCCATTCACATGACTTTCTCTACATCAATGTAACACATTACTGTTAAAAAGCATATTCTTCTATATGTGATAATAGAGATTAACATTAGCAGAAATTGTCTTAATTACTTACTTCCTTGTAAGCAGAAGGAAAGTAAGAGAATACACTAGGCTAAAACGATAGTCAAATGTTTTAAAGCCGGTTGCCATGTGGATGAAATCCGCTTCTATGCACGGCCAGGAATGTGAAAAAAAGTATTTTAAATCTGACACAAATAATCAAGAATAATGGTCAATTCAGGAAGAAAAAAAAATACAAAAAAACAAAACAAAAAAAAAAAAAAAACGTGTATTTTAACGTGATCTACATTTGTTGTGTAATAAGTTTTTTGTCTGACGTTTTGTTGTAGGTGCCTACACGAGGGATACAATAGGCAGAAGCGATAGGCAAATGTTTAAAAAGCTGGTCGCATTGACTTTGAAATGAAATGCCCTTGCATGTCCAAAAATTGAATAAAATGTTATTGATACGTCCCATTCAAATGATTTTCTCTACACATTCTTTAACAAAGAATTGTTTACAAAAGCATATTCTTCTGTTTACTGAACAGAGTGTTCACGATGGATGGCTATTATTCCATGTCTTAGTCGTTCGGCGATTGTTTATGTAACAGTCACACGATTAACCAACCCTCCTCTACCCTCTGCCCTTTGCTCTAACCTACTATATCTGGTGTGACGTGAGAAAAGAATATCGATCGCTCTGAAACTTCAACCTACGTAACCACACGTTTTTGTTTTCTTACAACATTATGTGATTAGGATTCACAATCTATTCAGGCTTCAACGTAAAAGTATTGAACACAGTGACATTATGCTTTATTTAAATTTGGTTTCAGTGAACAAATACACAACTCAAACCAACATAAGCATGTGCACTTCCATTCTTTAAATGACAAAATCACTCCTATTGTTCCTACAAAGGTGGAAAATAAAATTAAACCTCAACACTGAAAAACTTCAAATCGGGAATTAAGAGAACCTGTGTAATAGTTCTTTTAATACAGTGCGGTTAGAATTCGTCTTTTGGGAATATGACGATTTAGAAATCGCCTCGCAACATTAGCAGATTCCCCATTGCGGAGTGAATTAAATGAATGTCTGCTTATTCACAATGTAAAACCATTGTACTAATTTAAACCATGCATTGTGTAAAGAAAAGTTGCGATTGGTTTCCTCTCTGTCACATAAATGCAGGTCGGCGGTGTGCGAGTTGCATTAAACACAGGATCCGTTTCATGATGTGTGTAAACACAAGAGAGACATATCGCAGGGCCGTTAAAAGACATTAATAATCCTGAAATTTGTGCTTCATTTATGACATTGATATTAGTATGATGACAAAATGAGATATAGTTATGTGTTACATGTATTGTTCGGTACTAAGTGTCAAATTATTGGCACTTATTCACCTCCAACCTTGTATATGTAGCGTTGTATACACACAGCCAACGCAACTACTGTTGTATATAGGGGTACATGCTACTTGAAGTAAACATGAATACAGCGTCACCAAATCAGCGTTATTTCCAAATACCCCAGGTAGAACTTTTATGTTAACCGAGATGAACATTCCTTGAAACATTTTATTACATATTTCCTTGCAGGTACAATTGGGCAAGGTGAATAAGGATAGTCAAATATTTTAAGAGATGGTCGCTTTGTGATGCTTTTAAATTCCGTTCTCTTTGCATAACCAGAAGAAAGAATAGGAAGAAAGAAAGATAGAAGGAAAGGAATATCGATTGCATTTGAGAAACATATAGATACATGTTGGAAAATTCAAATCAATAACAAGGAATGTCTCGAAAATGGTTAACTCCACAAAAAGAAAAGAAAAAAAAATATTTTGAGTAAATTGTGTGCTTTAACGAGATCTAAAGTTATGCAATAAGATTTTGTCATAGATTTTACCAGCTATCAAAAGTTATACAGAAAGAAAGAACTTCAGAGGCTATTACCAGAAAATTCAAAATAAAAATTTCATTTATCATGAACAGTCTAAGAAATTTCCAATCATTAAAGCCAGAACAAACGGATGATGTTAATTGATGATGTTTGAGTCAAGTGCTTGAGAATTCCTTAGTCTGGCCATGAAAATATCTTACACGTATGTTATTTTAATAAAATAAAATTATTGAGAGCTATTTTGAGGATATATGTATTTATCAGAACTTTGGTTTTCCACTTTGCTAATTATAGACAGATCTACATGTACCTTTTTCCAAAAAAATATTTTATTTTATTCAGGGGCTCTCAAAATGTATATTTCCGATGATACTGAATTTTAGGTGAAATATAAAAGGGTAGGGTCGGGCACAGATAGTAATACGTAAACATTCTTGAAAAGGAGATTTTCTATTTAAGATTGTTTGTACACAAACCTCTTTACAGCTACGCCCTGATAAGCTTTTATGTTGCGATAAAACTGGATAACCTTTCATTCTTGATAAGGGATTAAGGAAACTAAAAGTGCAATGCCCTTTTTCCAGGAGATGCTATGAGGCTATTGGTCTAGTGCTAATTAACTGTTTTTACTTTCTACATACGCACTATGTACACAGTGTATAGAGAAAGTATTGTACTCCACCAAAAATTCGATACCGAGATTTCACCGGAAATGTATGTTTTAGGGTCCCCAATATCCAAAAAAAGCATTTTCACAAAAACGTCCGTGTGTGTGTGTGTGTGTGTGTGTGTGTGTGTGTGTGTGTGTGTGTGTCTGTGAACAAGATAACTCAAAAATGAAAAGTCGGTAAAATGCCAAACTTGGTATTTAAGTTTAGTATCTTCCAGGGATTCAACACGAAGATTTTGAGAAAAATCCCCCCACCCCCAACTACCCTTTACATGGAACTTTTTTCGAAAATTTTGATTTTCTCAAAAATGGCTAACGATTTTGCTTAAAATTTCGGATATTAAACATATTTACTTGAGAAATGAAATGTATATCTTGAATTTTCTGGGAATAGCCTCTGAAGAGTAGTTTATTCTGGATGAATTTTACTAAATTTTGAATGACTGCTAAACTGTAAGAGATGGACAAAATCTTACACACAAAAAATGTAGAGCACTTTAAAACACACAATTTATGTTATATATTTTTTTCGTGGAGTTCGTCGTTTTTGTGACATTCCTTATTTTTGGTTTCTGCTATGAAAAACGTATACTTTTCTCATACAGGAACTTGTCAACTTCTATCCATATAAACAAAGGAACTCCATTGACATAGCAACCAGCTTTTGACTATCACTTTAACCTACGGTTGTCCCTTATTTCGCTTCTACTTACAAGGAAGCAAGTAATAAGATTATTTCTGCTAATTATTTCTGATTAGCATAAAGTAAATAGAAGTATAAGCTTTTTAAGAATGATTTGTTGCAGGAATATGGAGAAAGTCATGTGAATGTTACACATCAGATTTTTTCCACACAATCCGTATGTAGGACAGGAGTTTATATATATATATATATATATATATATATATATATATATATATATATAAAACACAGTTTCGGACTCCGGCGCTGTATTCCTTTTTCTAATTTTTGTTCCTCCATTTTTCCCTACATTTCCTTTATTTGTCTATTTGGTTACCGGTCTTTTTTACTTTTTAATACACACATATACACATTTACAAACATCCAACCACCCACATCCAAGGCGGGACTCGAACCCACGATCCCCTCCGCCACGAAGCACCAAAGCTTGGCACTTTACTTAGCGCTGCCATGGGGACCGGAGAAGTCGGACAGGTAAAGACAGTTAAAAAATCTGATGTGTTCCATTCACATGACTTTCTCTATATCACTGCAACAAATTGTTCTATTTACTTCATCTAATGGAGCAAAAATTAGCAGAAATAGTCTTATTACTTGCTTCCTTGTTAATAGAAGCGAAATAAGGGGGTACCATAGGTTAAAGTGATAGTCAAAAGCTGTTTGCTCTGCGACTGAAGTTCCTTTGTTTGTATGGACACGAGTTCACAAAGTCCTGTCTGAGAAAAGTATGTCTTTATAGCTGAAAAACAAAAACAAGGAATATCTAAAAAACAATCAACTCCACGAAAAAAATATATGTAACATAAATTCTGTGTTTTAAGGTGCTCTACATTTGTTGTGTGGTAAGTTTTTGTCCATCTCTTACGGTTTAGCAGTTATGCAAAATTGACCAAGAATAAAGTAGTCTTCAGAGGCTATTCCCAGAAAATTAAAAATATACATTTTATTTGTCATGTAAATATCTTTAATATACGATATTTTAATCAAAATCGTTAGAGCCATTTTTTATAAAATCAAAATTTTCGAAAAAAGTACATATATTTCCGGTGAAATCTCGGTATTGAATTTTTGGGTGGTGTGCAATACCTTCTCTATACACTGTATACATAGCACGTGTAGACAAAGTAAAAATCTGATGTGTTTCATTCACATGACCTCTGCATCTCTGCAACAAATTGTTAAAAAGCTTATGTTTCTTTTTACTTCATGCTAATCGAGAAAATAGTGCTATTATATGCTTCCGTGTAGTAGAAGGGGAATAAGCAAGTAGCATAGGCTAAAGATGTAGTTAAAAGCTGATTGCTATGTGACTAAGTTCCTTTGTCTGTATTGACAGGAGTTGACAAATTTCCGTGTGAGAAAAGTATTAAGTTTTTTAAAGCTGGTAACAAGGAATGTCTCAAAAACGATTCACTTCACGAAAAATAATGTATATTACATAAATTGTGTGTTTTAGCGAGCTCGGCATTTTCTGTTAAGTAAGTTTTGTTTATCCCTTACGGTTTGCCAGTTTTGCAAAATCCCGCAAAATTCATCCAGAATTATGTAGTCTTTAGAGACTATTCCCAGAAAATTCAATATATACATTTTATTAGTCAGGTAAATGTCTTTAATATACGATATTTTAATCAAAATTGTTAGCCATTTTTGAGAAAATCAAAATTTTCGAAAAATTTTCCATGCTGGGGGTTGGGGAGATTTTCTTGAACATCTTCATGTCGCATCCTTGGAAGATACTGAACTTAAATACCAAGTTTGGACCTTTTTCCAAAAATGCCTTTTTTGGATTCAGGGGGACCCAAAACACGTATTTCTGGTGAAATCTCTGTATCGAATTTTTGGGTGGAATACAATACCTTCTCTATAAACTATGTATATAGTACGTGTAGCGAAAGTAAAAAATGTAATGTCATAGCCGGGATTTGAACTAAGGGTTTTCCGGTCTCCATCCAGTTGCTCTAACCACTCGACTATTATGAAACATGCCGACGTGACTGGAATAATTATTGCTCCCAGTAAACCACAAGGATATCTAAAATTATTTTGAGGTAATATACCCAAATGGCGACTTACAATGTTGCACTATAAGACCCGGGTTTTTAAAATTAACCAAGTATTAGAGGGAGTTGAGCAATTTAACGCCATGTTGACATGTTGCCGTGGTAGCTCAGTGGCTAGTTAGAGTAACCGGTCGGAGATCGAAAGATCCGTGGTTTAAATCCCGGCTATGGCATTGCATTTTTCACTGTGACTCTATCCAATTAATGGTTCAAATTCTCAGTCCGTGATGTATGACAATTCAAAACAAACCGAAATTGTCATACGCTGTTTGCTAAATAACAAACACTTTAGGGCCAAAGATCTGCGTTGAATATTGATTTTCCTTTCAGCCGTAAATGTCCACCTGTAGCATGAGTAGCAGTGTGTTTGCGCATCATTCGGAGTCCCGAGGTCAATCCCCTGCCTAAATATTTCAAACCCTAAACGATAGGCGGTTACTATTATTAATTCTGCATATCTAAGGCAACGTTAAAAAGTAAAATGTTTAACAGCTCTACAAATATATGCAGATATCACTTTTACTTTCTACAGTACGTATGCACAATGTACATAGTAGGCAGAGAAGATACTGCACTCCAACAAAAAATTTGATACTGACATTTCACCAGAAATACATGTTTTGAGGTCCATAAACATTTTTATAAAAAGGTTTATATAGGTATGTGTGTGTGTCTGAGGACAGCAGAGCCCGTCGTGGCCGAGTGGTTAGATCCGAGATAGATCCCAAGCGACCGCATGTAAGATTTGTAGTGGACAAAGCGGCGCAGAGACGGGTTTTTTCAGGGTTCGCCATCACATTCCACCAGTACTCCATCTTCATTCCATATATCATAAGTGTCATCACCTGCGGTGCCACAATTAGTAAAAGCGGGCGTTAAACACTATCAAAATATCTGAGAGCAGCATTAACTCAAAAACGAAAAGTCCGTTATATATAAAACTAGATATTTTAAGTTTAGTATCGCCCAAGGATGTGACACGAAGATGTTCAAGAAAATCCCACTACCCCAAGCTACCTTCACATGGAAAAATTTTCGAGATTTTTGATTTCCTCAAAAAAGGCTAAGGAGCGGGATGGTTCAGGTGGATTCGGCATGTTGGCGGTTCAATCCCTATGGCTAGCCGACCTGTCACATGGGTTGTTTTTCGGGGGTTTTCCTGCGTCGGCAGGCAAATGCTAGGATATTTCTTTCATCTTCCGAATTACCTGTCCTTCAATGTCGTTTCCATTGTCATTTCATTCATCCTCCATTCCGATGGTTTCTTTCAGAGTTGAAAGAGTCCACGGTAGTATCGTACGGTGTGGCAAGGCAAAATGATGCTCATAGTGAGTGTCTCTGTCCCCTCACTTCGGGATAAGGACCACCCCTAGCGAGGGCGTTGGACCCTTTGTGATTCAACTGAAGGGGCTTATCATTGCTGTGCCTCGCTACTGGTTTCGGCAGCCCGGTGTATCCTCACACCTCATCCCTCCCTCTGAGGCGCCCTTTCGTGAGACCTAGGTACAATAGCCATCTAGGTTTGATGCCGAGTCACCTCCGTACGTATCCTAATCTTAATGAACAAACATGTTATGTAGTCTACTGTTATACTGTTCTGACACTCATCTTTTACAGTATAATGCCGGCCTTAAAGTTAAAAAATTATCCCCTTCTGATTTGAATATATTTAATGACATTTGAAAAAAAAAATACAAAGCCATAATACAAATCTTGATTGTCAAGGAAAATTTCTGAATAGTCAAGTAAAGTCAGGGAAATCAATATATGAAGAATAGTGCGACCACTGTTTTATGTAACAATGCTCTATAAATAATATACCAAATTTTTATTAGCTTTAATTTAAACTAACTTTAATTATTTACTAAAATTGGAGGCTCTAATTTTACACTTTTTCAACATAAAATGTTCTTCGCGCGATGAACTGTTACATTTCTAGATAAAAATGTAATTCTGCACGTTAAATCACAACGGCCAGTATGATACTGGCTTCTTTTTATTGAAATGTTCTCTAGCTTGGATGTGAAAATATTTTAAATATTGATGCTATCTTTTCCTCAGTTTTGCACTAAGCACCAAATGAACATGTAATTGCATAATCAACATGCAAAAAGAGCGTCTAGGTACGTTTCTGTCTCTTTAATAGCCAACAACAGGAAAATTGGTTGAGATTTGGATCACATGAAGTAATTTGAATATTAAAAATAATGAAAAACTCATTATGTTTACAGAATGTTCCTAACTATTCTTATTATACCTTATTCATCTGCGCACTATATGTTAACTGGGATAAATACTAGGCTAAAGCGATAGTCAAATATTTAAACAACCGGTCACTATGTGGAAGAAAAAAACTCACAATAGAATATCGACTTTCAATTTTAGAAAAGTAAGTGGTATTTGAAAGTTCAAACCAATAAAAAGATTATCTCGAAAGTGATAAAGCCGCAAAAATTTCACAGTGTGATTTACAAGATTTATAAGAACTTCAGATGTTATTTCCAGAAATCTCGAGATATATATTCTATTTGCAATCTTAAATATAACACATTTTAATAAAATGCTTAGATCCATTTTTGACAAAATAAACATGTTCGTACAATGTTTCAATTAAAGCCGTATTTAGAGAGGTCATCGTCGTATCCTTGAAAAATGCTGAACTTAAAATCAAGTTTGGCATTTAACGAAGTTTTCGCTTTTGGACAATCCGCGCGCGCGGACACACATACATACACACACGGATAGCTTTCTATGAGTGTTTTCATTTTGGATTGAGTTGACTTCAAAATATATATCTCCAGATTTTGTCTGCAATTCTGGATTGAAATACAACTTCTCCGATTTACTGTAAGTAGTAGAGGAAGTACGGGGGAGGAAAATCAAGGAAAAAGACAAAGAGTATACAATTAGAAAGAATATACTATAAATCAGAAAACATAAATTAAGGCCACTTTTGGACATCCCCCCCCTCTGTGGCTTGCATTAATACAGTTTAAAATTTGATATAATTGACCGAGGTGAAATACAGTAGAACGCCCCGAGACTTGGCATGATAAGACTAAAAACGAGATTCAAAATGAAGTTAAGGCAGGTTTTATTTTACAGTTCACATTTCGTCTAACCCTGTATTAGATGGATGTCCTCCCATGAACCTTGGGAACAATGATGGGACAAAGTCGATCGACTCCCACGCTGTTGTCTCTGTTCGCCTCCGCAAACCATTACTAGATTAAAACTGAGCATAATTAAACAGCAACATACATACTGCCAACTGTAAAATGTTCCTTATCTACACTTGCTTAAGGCCTGGTACATTTACAGAATGATTCTTAACTTAGTTGTACACGTCCTGAGCGAGGTAGCGCCACGGTAATGTGTGCGACTCGCACTCGGTAGGTCGCGGGTTCAATCTCCAGCAATCGCTTACTCTAACTCAAGTTTTTTCGTGGTTTCACCGGGGCGCCAGGCAAATGCTACGGTGGTTTCTCATCTACTTACCACGATTTCCTTTCCATCATTTCCGCCTTCAATCTGTTTCCTTCACATCTTTCAGGTGTGCTTCCAAGTTCGTGGTGTATGACGTTGAGTGTGGCCGCCAGGTCAACGAGTCACTTATAGGCCCTCTCTGGCGGATCGGCACTAGGACGGGTCGCGAGATTGCAGATTCTATTTCAGTTTTAGACTAAGGCTCTTTCCTGACTTTTCCTATTGGTTACGGAGACAATATGGCTACGGGACAGGTAAACGACAGGTTTCGAGATTTCGTCGAGGTTAGGCTAATTTAGATTAGATTAGGTGTATGTAAATGGACTGGATCGAAATAAGGGGAAATAACTGACTTTCTGGAAATCGGTTCTGCTTTCCACTGCGAAATGCACAGTCTTCCGTTTGTTCTGTCTGCTTGCGCATGGGCAGCTATGTTGGTCAATCGATCAATGACAGAGTCAAATCTAAAACTGAACTAGAATCTGCAAAGTCGCGGAGGGTCATCGGCCTGGAAACATTAAGGACTTCTGCACGTCTCTGGTGGCCTGTCTTGACTGCGTTATGTGCCTCTTATAATTCCTTCACCTCATCCCATCCAGCTGGGGATTGTTAGCCAGAATAGATCTGTATAGTAGCAGTGTGCAAAGTGCCCCTCTCTGGTCTGCCCTTTAACATTTATAGTTTCATACTTTCGGCGTCAATTTCCATATCTAGGAAATTCTTCATGAAAATACTTTATTTGATAAACGTGTTATAATCTCATAATCAAGTATATGATTTTGGTTTCCTTCCAAAAGAAATCTCTATATAAATTTACATCTTTGGTACATTAGATGATCTCTCATGTCAAACATTAGAACGTCTATTTCATTCCCAGAAAATAACAATTAATAAAAGAAAATATTGATCATGTCGAGTTAGTTGGCCTCGCATTCGGGAGGTATCGGGTTCGATTGCCGTCGATTGCACAAAGACTTTGGTTCAGCAGGCGAATACTGGGGTGGTTTCTCTCTAACACGATTTCCTTTTTATGTTTCAGGTGTACTTCTACTGGGTTTCGAGATGTATAGTAGTGCTGGACAGATGGCGCACATGCTTGCACAAAAGAAAAGAATATACCCAATGGAGACAAGAGGGCGGCCTGAATACTTATCGCCCTCTCTGGGTATCCCAGATAGAAACTGTTAGGGACTTCTTGTCTCTAAGCTCTGTCGGTTTGTTAGCCTCCTGTGGTTTCTTCATTTGATTCCTTTTTCTTAGGAGATAGTAGACGCAAACGAATCACGTCTTTCGTGTGTCCATCTTTTGAATTATATTTAATTTAAGGGGTTTAGCAGACATGTTCCTCTTTATTTGAGAAAAAATATGGGAAAGTGATCCACAATTAATTGTTGTATAACTTCAACAAACTATTCTTATATCTTATTTTGCTATCTACTTCATGCTAATCGAAATAAATTGCTTGCAGAATAAATTTTATTACACATTTCTTTGTAGGTAAAACAGGGATACATGAGTGAAAAAATTAAACCATTACCGAATATCTTGAAACAAAAACACTTATTACAGATCAACTGCACTATTTGCAATAAGTATATATGTGTGTGTGTGTGTATGAATTTTGTATATAGTTTTTAGTTTGAACCCATATGATAGACCCATCTTCTCTCTCATGAATTCAAACTGTAATATATACAAAATACTTTTAAAAAGAAGATGATTCCCAGCTATTCTAGAAATAGCGTTATGTACTTTATTGGCCATACAAATATCTTAAACGGGTGCCGGTCCCCATGGCCGCGCTCGCCAAGGCGTCCCGCTTTGGTGCTTCGTAGCGCTGGGGATCGTGGGTTCGAGTCCCGCCTTGGGCATGGGTGTTATGTGTTTGTGTATATGTGTGTGTTGTAAAAAGTAAGAAAACAGTATTAACAGTAATAATACGGCAAAACAAAGTGTTAAAAAAAAAAAAAAAAGGTAAATAAAAGTAGGGTATACAGTGCCGGAGCCCTGATCAGACTCCGGTATCTTTTTAAAAAAGAAAAAAAAAACGGGTGATATTACGAGTCCAATCAAAATCTCAGAAGCATTTTTAAGGAAACAAAGAATAAGGAAAAATTTATTTGGAAGCAGTTGTACATGCCAAGCTTAGATAATATTTATCTTACATTTCGTTTTGAGTTACGCTGACTATACACTGAGACATGCACACCTTTCCCTAAAGATTTTTACTATCTCTACATGTACTATGTACATCATGAATATATTTTATTATACCCAAAAATTTGATCACCGGAAATGTATGTTTTAAGCTCCTCTAAGTCAGAAATAAAATGTTTTTAAAAAAAAAGGTATAAGTGCGAGTGTGTGTGTGTGTGTGTGTGTGTGTGTGTGTGTGTGTGTGGACAGCACAGCTCAAAAATTAAAATACCAGACTTAATATTTAAGTTTGGTATCTTCCAAGAATGTATCACAAAGAGTTTCAAACAACCCTTTACATGGAAAAGTTTTTGAAAGTTTTGACTTTCTCAAAAATGGATCTGACGAGTTTGATTAAAATACTGTATATTAAAGATATTGACATCACAAATAAAAGTATATCTTGAACTTTCTGAGAATAGCTTCTGTAGAACCTGTTCATTCTGAATGAAATTACTGGATTTTGCTTAACTGGTAAACCGTGAGAAATAGAAATAAACTTACTACATAGAAAAAGTAAATTTCGTTAAAACGCAACATTTATGCCATATCATTTTTATTGTAGAGTTGACCTTTCCAAAATGTTCCATGTTGTCGGTTTCAATTTTAAACTACATTTCTTCTTAACGGGTCATCTTACGTTTCATCTCTCTTTTGTTTTGCTGGCAACGTAAAGTGAACGGAACTTATTGTTTCACATAGCGACCGACTTTTAACAGATTTGACTATCTTTTAACTATGTATTCCCTTATTTCCCTTCTACATACAAGGAAGCAAGTATTAGGGCAATTTATACTAATATTAATCTGGATTAGCACAAGTAGATAAAAGAATTCTTTTGTAAGAATAGTTTGTTTGCAGAATATGTAGAGAAAGTCATGTGAATGGAAAAAATCAGTTTTTTTTTTTTTTTTTTTAGGTTCTGGATGTCTCAAAATTGTAATCCCAGTCTTCCAATTTTTGGGAATGTAATACTTCTTTTACTATATAGGTAAGTGGCCGAGTAAGTAAAAAGTAATACAAACAAGCTTGAAAAACCTTCAAATCAGTGAGTAAATTATCTGATGTGTTTTATTGACATGACTTTCTCTATTGTTATGCAAATTCTTACAAAAGTATATTCTTCTACTTCGTGCCAATCAATATAAAAATTAGCAGAAATTATTTATTATTTAGTGTTTTATATGTAGAAGGGGAATAAGGAAATACACTAAGCTAAATCGGCAGTCAAATCTTTTAAAGGATATTGTGGTTTGATTGATTTTGTAATTCTATTTCCATTGTCAAGAGTAAAAGAAAAGAACAGCGGACGAAACTTCTTCTTTGAGTAAAATATAAAATTTTAAAACTATAACAAAGAGTATCTCAGAAGTCGTTAACCCTAAAAATAAATAAAATCAATTTTTAACAATAAATTGTGTGTTTAACGAGATCTACATGCTCTCACAAGTTTTTATCTATCTCTTACGTTTACCAGTTATGCAAAAGACAAACTTCTGAGCTTATTTTCACAAAATTCAAGATATACATTTAAATTGTCTTGAAAATATATTTAGTATATGGCATTCTATTCAAAATCTTTACAGCCATTATTGAGGAAATAAAGATTTTCGAAATTTTTCCATGTAAAGGGAGTTTGAGGTGGGGGATGTTCTTGAGAACCTTCGTGTCGCATCCTCGGAAGATGCTGAATTTAAATATCAAATTTGGTATTTAACTGACTTTTGTTTTTTAGTTATGCTGTCCATAGACATACTCAGACACGAATATTTTTCTAAAAAGGTTTTTATTACTATTCAATTGTACTCAAAACATGCATTTTCAGTGAAATCTCAGTATCAAATTTTAGGTAGAATGCAGTACTTCTCTACGGATGTATTAAGTAGAGAAAGTAAAAACATGCCACTATCAGATGCTTCTCGAGTCAAAGTTTCCTGTACGACCATAGAAGTTATAAGGGGCTGCATAAATGAAACAATTAGAAAAGAGAAGACAAAGTAATACAGTAGTGGCTACTTAAAGTCAAAGATTAACATCTTATTTGCTCCACAATAGGCTCTTGGGGCAGTGAATGTGAATTTATGATGGCGGCAGTGAACTGACTGAGTCAAGTAGTGGTGTAAAGTGAAGTTTAATAGTGAATGCGACGAGCGATGAAACCAGTTCCACCTGCTCAACATTCTCCCAAGCGAGAAAGCGCTGTATCCGGTCCTCATGAAGTGAATTATGGCCGCACACTTCGGTAGCAGTGATAACTTATCTAAATAAAACGTTTGTGAATTTCACGTCAAAAGGTGCTTTACCAGTACCACACAAAACTTGCACTACTGAACAGCATAGAACGAAAATAATTGAATCGGTAGCTGAGAGGACAATGCGCCCAAAATCAAAGTTGAAAAAAAAAAAACAAAAAAAAAAAAAAACTTTTTGGCCATAAATTGCACAGAGTGCACATTGGCAGGAATAGCCTTTCCATAGTTACCATCCCTGCGTCTTCACAGCCAAATTAAAGGAGAAATAACTCCCATTAGAAGAAAAAAAATGATATCGAGATTTTACAGGCAATGTATGTTTTGAATCTCCTTGAAACCAAAATGTTTAGAAAGTTCAGTGTGTATGTGTGTGTGTGTGTGTGTGTGTGTGTGTGCGCGCGCGTACGCGTGTGTATATGTGATCAACATAACTCAAAAACGAAAAGTAGTTAAATGCGAAACTATGTTTTAAGGTTCTCCATCGACCAAAGATGCGATAGGAAGAATTTAAAGAAAATTCATCACCAAAAATATGGTATATTTGTAGAAAATTCTAATTTTCTCAAAAATGTTATTAAACATTTTGAATAAAATGCCATATATTTACGATATTGTATGATCACTAATACGTACAGGATGTTTCAGGACCTCTGCGACAAACTCTGAGGACAACAGATCTAGCAGAATGGAACTATTTTGTCAAGCAGCCACGATCCTCCGACGCATTGGTTTGGAATTCTTAATCTTTATTAGACAGCACTTGCTTACTAGTGCACCATTAATCAAGCCATGCAACAACAAACAGAGAATAATTCAGTATGGACGGTGTTCAAATTGTTCACCCTGAACACGATTACATTCATTGTACCGTCGCAGCACTAATTTTCGGACACATTCCATCAACTCAGGTATGTGTCGAATTTCCTCAAAAGCAGCGAAAATTCGCAAATCAATTTCTGCAATTTTTCAACTGGGGTGACGTATACGACACTCATGACATAGTAGTGTAGTAGTATTTCCTGTAATTCCTAAGTGGATCATAGGGCATCATTACGATGTTTCCTTGATCGGATTGGAATTTCTAGTTCGTGAGTTTGTAGCTATGCTCCATAGTGTCGAGGGATCAGCTCGTCGCCCAAAGATGGCACTGTAGAAAGAAATCACGACTCATGGACGCAAAATGGTGAAATGTTGCCCAGGAACCTTATTCTTTCAAGGTTTAGGGTTCTTTTATGTGCAAATAAACATTATACAGGGCCACTGGCTTTACTTCCCTTCTAAAGGATGACATGATAAAATCCACCACCCTCCGCGCCAGGCTTGAACCTACAATCTTGGGTTTTAGAGGTTGGCATGGTAACCACTACACCACGGAGGGCGACTTACACTCTTGACATGCTCCCACAGAAAGACATAGTTATTTATGGACGCTCTTTAACTACTGCTGTTCTCAATGCCCATTCTATATTGAGCGTGAAAGATACAGTCTACGACATGAGACCAGCGGCTTTACTTCCCATGCTAAGGAATTTTACGCCCGAAAAAATCTATCGTCCTACGCCGGGTTTGAACTAGTGTCCTTGGGAACCAGAGGTCAGTATGTTAGTGCTAGACCACGGAGGAGGATAGAAAGAAATTTTGTGGGCTTAGATATCAGGTGATCGAGCTGGTCCACTGCTCTCCAAACTGTTGTTCAGATGTCCAACCTGGTTGAATTGTACTAGAGCGCAATCATGGTGGAACCAGGAAGTTCCTTAGAACAATAAGAGGCACAGTCTCCATGAGCAGCGGTTTTTGGAGGCTCCTTCATTCAAAAACGAGCGAAGTGCACTGGATGTACGTCTCAAAACTATCCTACCGGATACGCTTTAAAAAGGGGTGAATAAGTTCGTAATGATGCGAGGATGATGGTTGCTTGACAAAAATGTTCTCCTCTGTGTTTCCTGAAATACATTGTATATTTTGAACTTTCTGCGAATAGTCCGTGAAGTTCTCTTTATTGTAAATGAATATCAGGGGGTCTCACACCATGTATTTTACTTACATTTTGACAATTTATGGGTTGAATCCACACCTTCTCTGCAAAAGATAAGCATGGCAAACTGCTAGAAAAAAGTAAACTTAAGATTGGAGTGTACTGAAAGACAAGAATTGTTCGGTAGTATTAAAAAAATTTGGGGGCTGTGCAAGGAAATGATTTGCATGGGCTAGATGCGGAAATATGAATTTGAAGGTTTTAAAGGCACGGCAAGGATTTATTAAAATTTCCAATGTGCAGGATATTAAACACAGATTTCCATCGTTTACATCCTGGCATCTTAATCAATAAAAACATGGTTTTATTATTATATTTGCTTATAGGTACAATGAAAAGAGCGGAATACAAGAACATTTTAAGAGTGGTTCGCTATATGATGGTTTTGAACTTCCAGGAAGAGATAAAAAAAAAAAAAAAAAAAAAAAGTATAACTTTTGAAGCACTGGAAAATGTAAACCAATAACAAGGATTATATCGGAAATACTTGATCGCCAATTAAAAAATATTTTACTCAAATTGAGTGCTTTAGCGAGATCTAATTTTTTATGTAGTAATATTTTGTATCTCTTACAGAAATGGAAAAGTCATTCAGAATGAAGAGGACTTAATATTCTTGCCAGAAAAGTCAAGATATTAATTTCCTTTATCATCAAAATACCTTAAACATATGCTATTTTAATCAATATTAGAGTAATTTAAAAAAAATAAAAAAGAACGAAGAAGTTCTATGTATTTCTATTCTATTGAGGTGGGATGACTTTCCGGAAAATTGTGCCATATCCTTGCAAGATGCTGAACTTAAATACCAAATCTTCGTTTTGAGAAGGTCTTTTATTATATCTACGCATTCAAATATAGGATTTTTCTTGGGATACTGACGGGCTTAAAATGCCATCTAGAAGGATTCTAATAACAGACGCTTGCACCCTGTAAGATTGCATTTCATAAAACCTTTGATTCTCCATGTCAGCATTCACAATCGTCATAAATTGGAGACACTTGGATAACGGAATTTCTAAAGTATGTACATATCAACGACCTGACGCATCATTAAGGACGAGCACAATACAGCTCAAAAAGCGACAATGCAGTCACGATCCCTCAAACACAGTGAGCATATACCGATTCTCTGTAATCAATGATCGATCACATACATATTCGCCGTGCGCAGATTACAGTTCCAACCTCAGTTGACACACGGCTAGTGTGAAAGAACAATACAGTATGTAAATTAACTCTGTTAAATGGTAGCTGAGAAATTAAAATGTATACGGAAACAGTAAATGAAACACTCCTTGAGTGTTTGCAAAATGTACTTGAATAAGTATCAGCGACAGTGGCACAGTGATATGCGTCGCAATGTTGCCAATTCGTACCATAATTATAGAGGTGTACGATAATTTGAACGTTGTACAATTACAACAGTACTAATGCACGTCTCGCAGTGGAAAGACGACAGATTAAATGGAGCGCACTGTTGCTACATGTACTAAGATCTATTCACCCTTAAGTTGGTCTGCGCCAAAACAAAACCCAGGCGAACTAGTGCACGTTATAATGTAGCCTTCCACCATTCGCGCCAGAAATGTCATAATTTTAACGACCACGTGGTAAGTGCACGGTAAGTAATGCATTGAACTCTTTTTCCGACAATTTAAACATATTCTGTTATTGGTTAACGGTGACAATGTTGATAGAAAAGGTAAAATAAATGGATGCACACATAACGATTCAAAAAGAAGAGAGCGAAAAAAAAAAAAGTAACAGGTATGCGACAATTTACATTTCGGCCTAGTTTGACAAATTCAAACCTAATTGAAACAACATTTTATAAAATTGTGTTCTTGAGTTTTCTGCAAATCTGGATCAGTATTAATTTGCTGTAGCACTTTATCAATTGTTGACGGCTCATTTAAAAAAAAAAATTGTTACGCGAATTGCATTCTGCATAAAATTTTCACATTCTTGCCTGCGTATTTCACACGATTAGTTCCCCCTGACTCCTCCCCGGTTATAACCACTTTTCGCGTTTAACCTTTTTCTTTTACAGGACTGTTTATACACCGGTAAGCTAGAAGTTAATTCCACCCCTTTATGTTATGTATTTCTCATAAAACATGTAACAGGCATTCAACATTAATGTTTTTTTCACCACTAGTCATTGGTTTACCAGTCTAATGCAAAGCGTAACTCGGCAAAGTTGCAAAAAAACATTCATACAACCAATTCATCATCGTCTTCCATGCATGATTCTAAACAGCAACTGTTGTAAACAATCTTCTGGATATCAAGTGACTGATACGAATTGCATGTTGGGACTTAGAGCTCTGTTTAACGGCATAAATCAGCGTTTGTTATACTCTTAGGCATTTTATAGAATATTATATTATTTAAGAATAAATTTATTCTAAAATTTAGATTACTAGCATTGGATTACTTCCCCGTGCGCAATGCTACTGTGTTATCTCAGTATACACTGGCCACGTGAGTCCATTAGAGCGCGGCGGAGCAACCAAAGAGTCAGTGGCGTACGTTGGCAACTTTGATACCCAGCTATGATCAGTTTACTAATCAATGTCCTTTTGTGCTTTACACATCATCAAA
Source organism: Hymenopus coronatus (assembly GCA_030762935.1). NCBI lineage: Eukaryota > Metazoa > Arthropoda > Insecta > Mantodea > Hymenopodidae > Hymenopus > Hymenopus coronatus. The sequence goes on from CM060898.1 coordinate 93,189,940, forward strand.
TACGAAATATCTGCACTGCTACTTTAAACTTATTGTAAGACATTTCGTTTTCACCTGCATGTTATCTTTTCTAATTTTTAGTACTTTGAAATTACATTTTGTAGGCACAAAAGATACCTATCACATATGTAGACACAAAATGATAAAAGTCTTAAGTCTTGAATGATAAAAGTCTTAATTTGGTATAGTCAGTGTTAACTCTTGGCAAAATTGTTTTCAAATGAGTGCAATGTTTTTGTTCTTCTTCTGCTTTCAGGGATTAAACCTTATTGGTTCGTTCTGGCTCCAATTATTATAGCTGCCTCATCCATCTCTTCCGTGGGTTTCCTTTTCCGTTTCTCGATCGAAATTTCAAACTTTTTCAACGGATTCTATTGGCATCGATTCTACAGACCTGTTCATATCATTGCCTCCTATATTTTTCTATTTTATCTACGAGATTCGTTGCGAATATCTTCACTTTGTTTTTTTATCCATTAAAGTATATTCTGCCACAAATTGTAGATATTTCATTTCTGCAGCTTCTATTTTTTTAAACTTTTTGTTTGCTTACATTCCATATAGGTGAGCCATAAAATAATGCAGTCTTACTACCTTCAGTGGAATGTTTTAAAACGACAAAGATTGAACGAATGCGTCTCGCTCCGTTTTCCATTGCACTTCGTTAACCTAGCGTGTTTTTTTATTTCCTTCGCCCTTTTTTGTTTTCTGTTTTAATGGAGTTCTTACGCACATGTCATTTAATTCGTTCCTTTTTTATCCTATACACTACTGCTTCTGAACATTCGCTAACCTTAGTTGTGGCCCCGCCATGGCTGGACCACTCGCCTCTCGCCAAGGTGGTCACTGATAGCTTCATCTACTTTCCGCATGACTTCTGATACCATAGTTGAGTGTAACTCCACGTGGAGTCGAACTCCAGCTGTCTCATTAACAGGTACACTACCACTGGATACAATAGGTATACAACTGGGAAAACACTAATGGGGTCGCTGCTGCCACCTCCTACTCCCTCGGGTAAGTAGCGACTTGCGGTGGCTAAGTCGGCATGGTTTTGTTCTCAAACATTAACCTCTATTGCACAAACTATAACATGCTAGCCTCTGGTTCCCAAGATGGATATTTTGGGGGTAAAAATTCTTAGCATAGCTTTCTTCGGAAGGAAAGTAAGGTCGTTGCTACCATGTCGTGGATTAGACCTGGAGAGATTGAGCTCATCGGTGCGCAAACATTGCCACCCTTCCTTATCCATTCCACTGTGCTTCTTGGCTATGTACACGACGAATAACAACAGGCAGTGAGCAGTGAGCTACGTTTCATTGACAGAAATGATCAGTATGGAAAAACATACGCAACTATTCTGCAGCTCACGTTTTCAATGTAATAGATGCCCCATAATAGTTTCAGTTACAACTATGTAATTACTGAGAGTAGTACTCCTCTTAAAAAAAGTAGGGAACACACTTGCAAATTTACTAAAATACGTATCAAAAATTCAGAGATTTTGCAGGCGCATTATGCAATATTTGGTTCTACATACACATGTAAGCAATTCTTTTCTAAATTGAACTATACTAAGAGTGACATACGCTACATTTTGAATGATGATACACTTTTATCAACACTTGGTCTTTCTGTGTCTGCAATTATAGCTGACATTTTTAAATTAGTGTCGAGAAAAAGTGTCAACGTTCAACCATACGCTCGAAAAAAGGGCTGTAAAGTTTCCTTTGAGGACAAAAGACTGCAAGATGTGTTTTGATACTCGGCTCTCGCCGAGTTCGTTCTATCAGTGTTGTACCTTGGATGGTGAGTAATAGTCTTGGTAACTTCTGTTGAGTTCATCTCCCCAGAACTGTCGTAGATTCATAGTTCGTTAAAGAACACAAGCCTGATAAAAAGATCTCTGAGCAAAATTAAGCGGTCTTTCATGTGCAGCATTGAATGGGATGTTCAGAACCAAAACACCTTAAGCGTATCCATAAATAAAAACAAATAAAATAAACGAATATTTGTCGTGCAGCGCTGGAAGGATGTTCTAGGTTCCAGAGCCAGGAAAAGACGATGCAGGGTATTATAACCCTACTTGTTATGCTGTGAAGCAAAGAGTACTAAAAATAAAACCGTGAAAAATATGGGTGAGCATAAACAGAGGAAATTGTGACTTTTAAACAACTGATCTCAGATACATAACAAACACCACGTATTTTTCATGTTGTATTTCATTAAATGACATCAAAACAAATTTACATTGTATGTTAAACTTAAACATTTAGATCCATTATATTTTTTTCGTTGAGCATGTTATCTCTATAGTCACAGAAAGGATCTTCGGACATACGTGGGCTCATGTGGGTATTTTACAGGAAAATACTGTCTGGCTTCAGAGTTATGCAGGAATATCACAGGATATGGACGATCTTCAAAGTGGAGGCGATGCCATTGTCACGTTGATGCATTGCATGTTGAATATGCAGGCAGGTGGGTGGAAGGAAGGACATGGCGACCTCTAGCTTCCGTCCCGACGACTCCAAGTGACCCAGCTTAGAGGTGACCATATTACCATATCTCAATATGTAGCAGCCAGACATCATCAAGATCTTACCAAATTCTGTAGCGTTCAGCATCAAGTCGTCTTTATGTATCATTTAACAGATGACAGATATGAATCCTCCTCCCGTCAAAGCTGATGGGGTAACTCTCAATATCTTCTTCTTCTTCTTCTTCTTCTTCCTCAGCGTTTTCCCTTAGGAATGAGCCGTTCTCAATTTCCATAAGTGTCTTTCATTCCAGTCAAGAGATCCTAAGTTTCTATCTTAAATTACTTTATAGACGTGTTTTTCCAAGTTAGTGTCGGTCTTTCTCCTTTCTTCTTTTTCTTCGTTGTTCTTCCTGGTAGTTGCCATTTCAATATTTTCTTCAGTCATTTTAATTGGGGAATTCTGTGTATGTGTTCATAGCATTGAACTGCTCTATTCTAGAACTTATGTTATAGAGCATGTTAATTCTGTTCGTCTCCGTAATTTCTGATTTCGTATCTTATCCTGCCTAGTAAACTATAAATATCGTTTCAGATAGTCCATCTCCACTGCTGAAATTTATCTCTGTTTTTCTTATTTAAGACCCCAGCTGAACAATTTGTTCCCAAACACTTAAAATTGATGCAGGATATAGCTTGCTTTCGGAAGTGTATATATTTATCTAAAACTGCCCCATATACATATACTCCGTTGTTTTTTTTTTTGTTTTTTTGCAATATAATTTATTTTGGGTCGTTTTAGCAGCATGGTCATATCGCGACCTTACAAATTGTACATAAAATAGTTATTTAGTTATTACCAGCCCCAATTTGCGATATACATACCTCTTGAATCTTCTCTATCCACTGTGTGCATTATACATACCGACTAGAGAAAGTAAAAAATAGTCTGGGCCTTTGTTGATCTGCTGTTTTATTTAATTTGGTAGCTTAGACCTTACGGGAGATATTTTTATAAACGGGTATTTATGGTTACCTGTCATCTACTTTATTTAATCAAAGTTAGTAAATTTCACCTGGCTTCGAGTTGTTTTAGTATTCCAACTTTAACTACTTACCTATAGAAAGTAGAAACATTATTGCATTTCTCCCAAATATTCCATACCATGATTTCATCAGAAATACACGCTTTGAAGCTCACTGAATTAATAAAAATGTTTACTTTACCTACTACGTACAATGTACATAGAAGGTAGCGAAGGCACTGCATTCCACCCAACATTTGATACCCAGATTTTACAAGAAATACTTGTTTTGGTAAAAGGTCGATATGTGTGTGTCCTAATGTCAAAACAGAATAAAACATGAAAAATCCGTAAAATAAGCAGTTTCCCAAGGATGCGAAACGAAGACTTTCGGAATAAACCCCCTACCCAACTACCCTTTACATGGAACTTTTTTCCAAAGTGTAAATCTTCTCAAAAATGTCTCTATCGATTTTGATTAAAACACCATACATTAAAACATATTTACATGGCAAAATGTGTATCTTGGATTTTCTGGGAATAGCCTCTCCGTTCTGGATGACTTTTGTATAACTTGTAAATCGTAAGAATTTGATCAAAACTTACTGTGCAAAAAATGAAGATCGTTAAAACATACAATTTATATCATTGATATTTTGTTTTACAGATAACCATTTCCGAGATATTTCTTTTATTAATTTCATTTTTAAAATATTTTTCTCCAACGAGAAGTTAATGATAGTTTCGTATGTATTTTATTTTACTCCTGACCATGCAAAGAGAACAGAATTTTAATTGTATTACATAGCGACAGCTTTTAGAAGATTTCACTATCGTTTTAGCCTAGTGCATTCCCTTATTTCCCATCTATTTACAAGAAGGCAAGTAATTAGACCATTTCTGCTAATGTTTTTCTTGATTATCATGATGCAGATAAAAGTATAATTCCTTGAAAGAAGAGTTTATTTGCAGAACAGGTAGAGAAAGTCGTGAGAAAGAAACATGTCAGATTTTTTTCTTAAATTCTTAAAAGTTTACAAATCCTAAACTCCTTCCAAGTGAAAAAGATTGTCGCGGCATCCCCCCCCCCAAAAAAAAAATCAAGATTCACTTTTTTACTCACAAGGAAGTATTTTAAATATACGGTAATTCAATCAAAACCATTTGAAACATGTTTACTTTCTCTATGTACATAATGTATTGAGAAGGTATTGTATGATACCCAAAAATTCGATACCGAGATTTCATCGGAAATACACGTTTTAGGATCCCCTGTATCCAAAAGAAGAGCATTTTTAGAAAAAGTTCCGTGTGGTATGTGTGTGTGCGTGTCTGTGAAGACGACAACCTAAAAACGAAAAGTCAGTAAAATACCAAACTTGATACATAAATTTAATATCCTATAAGGATGCCCCACTCGAAGATTTTGAGATAAATCCCTCCATCCCAAACTACCCTTTACATGAAAAAGCATTCGAAAATCTTGATTTTCTCAAAAATGTCTCCAACGATTTTAATTAACACACGGTATATTATATATATTTACATGACAATAAAAATGTATATATTGATTTTTCTGGGAATAGCCTCTGAAAATCTCTTTATTCAGGATGAGTTTTTCATAATTGGTAAACCGTAAGAGACAGACCAAAAACGTACTCAACAAAAACTGTTCATCTCGTTAAAACACACAATTTATGTCATATATATTTTTTAGTGGAATTTACCTTTTTCCGAGATATTTCTTGTTATTGGACTGTTTTAAAGTACTTTAAAATTTTCTCATACGGGAATTTGCCGACTCCTGATCATACAAAGAAATGGATTTCAATCACATAGCAATCGGCTTTTAAAAGATTTGACTATCGCTTTAGCATAGTGCATTCCTTTATTTCCCTTCTAAAGGAAGGAAGTAATAAGACCATTACTGCTAATGTCTATATCGTTGAAGTAGATAGAAAAATAAGATTTTCAAGAGTAATTTGTTACCGAGATGTAGAGAAAGTCATGTGAATGGATACATCAGATATTTTAGGTAATAAAAGTTTTGCTAGCCTCAGACATTGCAGCCTTGGTCACCCTTTTCCTAGCTGTTTCTTTCAACTGAAACCAGTACTTTGCGAAATGGTAATGATCAGAGAAACTGGCGTGGCTATTGCATGTCATATGTTTTAACTACCATTTGAAATGAGCTGAATTTACTAACAGTTACAGACAAGCATGTAAGTCAAGCATGGCTGGCAAGTCTTTCTCGCTCTACTGCACTTCAGTCATTTGAATTCATAAACAGGACGATGTCACTGCCGTGTTACTTTTAGCTCGCTGCTCATGTTCTCAGCACAGAAATGAACGGTGACAACCCTCACAAATCACATTTCTCTTTTCTAAATGGTTTAGTTTGATATGCTGTTTCATTCTATGAAAATGCAGGCAAATGTGCTGATTATCGACAGCCACTAACAGAAGCTTTACAAACCATTACTTCTCTCTACCCTGCTGTTCACGGTTCTAATGTGTATACAGAGACAGAGCGGAAGGAACTTATGTCCATAAATGGAACACAATTACAAATTTTCAGAGCTTTTGGTAATTTTTCAAACAGTTTTCAAATATGCTATAAATTTGGGGTTTACTTTGAACTTTCTCTACGTAGTACACAGGTAGAGAAGGTACTGTATTTCACAAACAAATTCGATACCGAGTTTTCACTGGAAATACACGTTTTAAGGTCCCCTGAATCCAAAAAAAAAATTTGAAAAAGGTCCGTGTATATGTGTCCTATGTATATGAACACGATACACCGGTTACATACCAAACTGTATATTTAAATTCAGCATCTTCCAAGGATGCAGCACAAAATGTTCAAGGAACATCCCTCACCCCAAAATACCCACAGCCGAAGCACTTTAAACATTTTCATTTTCTTAAAAAAGCTCTAACGATTTTGATTAAAATGCAGTATATTAAGGATAATTATGTGGCAAATAAAATGTACATCCTAAATTTTCTGAGAATAGCCTCTGAAATCCTCTTCATTTTGAATAATTGTTGTATAAACCATAAGAAACAAGACAAAAAGTTACTGCCCAAAACTTGTAGAGACTGTTAAAACACATTTCGCGCGCGCGTGTGTGTTAACCACTTCTGAGATACTCTTTGTTATTGATTTCAATTTTAACATTCAACTCTTCTTGTACGGGAATTTTTCAACTCCTGACCATGCAAATTCAGTCACATGGCAACCAGCTTTTAAAAGATTTGACTACCGCTTTACCTAAATGTTGTTTACAAGGAACCAAGTAATAAGACTATTTCAGCTCATGTTTATCTCGATTGGCATGAAGTAAGTAGAAGAATAAGTATTTTAAGAATAATGTGTTGCAGAGACGTACAGAAAGTCATGTTAATGGAAGACATCAATTTTTAAAATTAAAATTTGGGCCAGGTCATTGACAATCTGCATGTTCACAATAAACATAACTAATAATAAATCTGTGAATGCGTTTTGAAAAATCGTTTATGTGTGTGGAATTAATAATGTCAACATTTTAAGGAAAATATCTTTGTTTCTAAAATTAAAGCATAAAAATTAATTTGAAGTCAATGAATTAAAGTATCGAAAAACTGATACATATTTGTTATGTGCCTGTTATACACATAGTAAACATTTCATCTTCATCGTTAAAAATTAATTGGAAAGTGCAACCTTTTTACTCTGTGGGGAAACCCCAATTAAACACGGACGACTTCCTGTTTGACAAAAGTATGTTAAATTGAAACAATAACATGGAATATCCCGGAAACAGTTCCACAAAATAAAATGTAAAGGACATAAACAGTGCGTTTTGATGAGATCTATATTTCCTTGTGTAGAAGTTTGTCCATCTCTTACTGTTACCACTTATGCAAAAGTGATTCAGAATGGTGAGGACTGCAGACGCTATTCCCTCAAGAAATACATTTTATTTGTCGTGTAAATATCTTTAGTATACCTACCTATGTTTTTAATTCAAAATCGTTAGAGACATTTTTGAAAAAAATCATTTTAGATGTAGACTCACTCGCACTCTGACCTTTTTCTAAAAATGCTTTTTACTTTCTCTACAAGTACTATGTTAAGGAGAAAGTATTGTATTACACCAAAAATTCGATACCGAGATTTCACCGAAAATACATGTTTTGGGACCCCCTGAATCCAAACGAAAAGTCCGTTAAACATCAAACTTGGTGTTTATCTTCCAAGAATACGACAAGAAGATATTCAAGAAAATTCTCCCACTCCCAACTACCCTTTACATGGATAAAAATTCTAAAATTTTGAATTTCTCAAAAATGGCTCTAACGACTTTGATTAAAATATCGTATATTAAAGATATTTACATGAAAATAAAATGTATAGCTTGAATTTTATGGGAATAGCCTCTGAAGACATCTTTATTCTGAATGAATTTTGAGGGATTTTGCATAACTGGTAAACTGTAAGAGATAGATAAAAACTTACTACACAAAAATGTAGAGCTCGATAAAGCACACAATTTACGTTATATGCTTTTTTTCCTGGAGTTGACCGTTTTTAAGATATTCCTCGTTATTTATTTCAGTTTTAAAATGCTTATACTTTTCCCATACGGAAACTTGTCAGCACCTGGCCATGCAAAGAATCGGATTTCTCTACCATAGCAACCACATTTTAAAGCACTTGACTATCGGTTTAGCCTAGTGTATACCCTTATTTCCCTTTTATTTATGAGGAACTAAGTAATAAAACCGTTTCTGCTAATGTTTATCTCGATTAGCATGAAGTAGATAGAAGGATAGGCTTATTAACAATAATTTGTTACAGAGGTGTACAGAGAGTCATGTGAAAGGAGCACATTAGATTCTTTTTTTAATTCAGAGGGTCTTAAAACATATATATCCTATAAAATACAATGCCTTCCGTATCTACTATGTACCTACATATTTGCTAGAGAAAGTAATTTGTATGTTTTAACGAGATCTACATTTATCAAGTTTGATATTTAACCCACTTTTCATTTTTGAGTTATGCTGTCCACACATAGACACTTGCGCACGCGCGCGCACCCATATACATCTATAAAGTAAAAATCCAACGCAGAGAAAGAGGAGACGAAAGCAGCCGGTCCCCATGGCCACGCTCGCTAAAGCGTCTCGCTTTGGTGCTTCGTGGGCAGGGGATCGTGGGTTCGAGTCCCGCCTTGGGCATGGGTGTTACATGTTTGTGCAATGTGTATATGTTTGTAAAAGAAACAGTAAAACCAATAAACCACTAATCAGTAAAACCTACGGGGGGAAATGTAAATAGGGATACAGTAGCGGAGTCCTGATCAGACTCCGTTACTGTTTATATATATATAAAAACAGGAGAAGAAAAGAGAAACTGCTACAGTTTTTCAAAATGCCCGAATCGTAGCATCTATTCGAATGGAAACAACGCTACAAACGCAAGTAAGGCGATTTTCCCCTAGCGATGCGAGGTGGTAACCTATCGAACTTGTGCAACAACGCCATATGATGTCGTGGATTTGCTTTCCTTCATGAATTGTAAATGTGGCATCCTCCCTTGCCCGCCCGGCTTCCTGTGTTAAACTGTCCATTGTTTTGTCACACGTGGCTTGTCATTGCTCTATACAATGATGGTCTTCCTTCACACAGACGCGCGACTTTTACCATTAATCGTATTAATTCTGAAATCTGTCCTCCCCCAACAAGGGAAAATATCTGTGGTCGCTAATGCGGGACCTCTCAAGTACGATGCAAGCTTTGACCAAAAAAATCTCTACTCTGTATCGTTAAATAGTGACTATACAAATGATTCTTACGAAGAGGTTTTACTTTCATTAGCAGGTAAGCACAATGTACATAGTACATAGATAAGGTATTGTATTTACCAAAAATTCGATGTCGAGTTTTCACCGGAAATGGATGTTTTGGGACCCTATGAATAAAAAAAAATTAGAAACAAGTATGCAAGTGTGTGTGTGTGTGGGGGGGGGGTAACAGATCAAAACGATACCAAGTTTGGCATTTAATCTCAGTGTCTTCCAAGGATGCTTCACCCAAGATTTTCAAGAAAATCTCCCCACTACCAACTACCCCTTACTTGGAATATTTTTAGAAAATTTTGATTTTCTCAAAAATGGCTCTAACAATTTTGATTAAAATGCTATATGTTTAAGATATTTTCATGAATAACGAATTGCATATCTTGAATTTTCTGGGACTAGTCTCTGAAGACTTATTCATTCTAGATGACTTTTGTGCAACTCGTAAACAGTAGGAGATAGACACTACTTCACAAAAAATGTAGATCTCATTAAAACGCACAATTTTTATAATACATGTATATATATATTTTATTATTATTATTATTATTTAACAGTTAGCTGTTGCAAGATATTCGTTGTTAACGGTTTCAGTTTTAAACTACTTAAACTTTTCTTAGTCTGAAATTCAACTTTGGTTTCCTCTCCTTTGTTTTACTTCCGGAAATGCAAAATAGAACTGAATTTCAACTGTTATTGATAGCTTCTAAAAGTTTTGACTACAGCTTTAGCCTAGTGTATTCCCTTATTTCCCTTCTACTAACAAGGAATCAAGTAATAAGACTAATTCTGCTTATGTTTATCCCGATTAGCACGGCTTAAATGAAAGAATAATTTTTGTAAGGAAAGTTTGTATTTGGAACAGCTAGAGAAAGTCATCTGAATGGAACACATCAGATGTTTTATCTACTTCACATTGTAATCGATGTGTGCGTGCATATCTTTGCAGAATCGGTTACATTACACATTTCGTTATATACACAAAGGGAATAGCTATAGGCAATTGCATAAGAAATGGACGGTATATGCTGCCTTAAAATTCCATAATCAATTCATACAATCGCGAGAAACAGCTTGACAAAATTTTAAAAGAGTACCTAGGTACTGAATATTTCGAAGCAACCGAGCGGGATGACTCGGGCAATAATGTCTGAGGTGCACATTTGGGAGGCGCTGGGTTCAAAACCCGTGAGCCAACCAATCTGGTTGATGTTTTTTTTCTTTCTTTCGTGGTTTCCCTCAGTCTTCAGGGTAAATAACAGACTGGATTTATACTACCAGACCCGAAGTTCTATCTTCAGTCTAAAACATCAGACTAAAAATCTGATCTGTTCCGTTCACATGACTTTCTATACATCTCCTGCAACAAATTATTGTTTAAAATTTTATTTTTCTATCTACTTCATGCTAACCGAGAAAAAAATAGCAGAAATGGTCTTATTGTTTGATTTCTAAGTAGAATGGAATTAAGGGAGTGTATCTACTAGGCTAAGCCGATAATAAAATCTTTTACAAGCTGGTTACTATGTGATTGAAATTCCTTTGTTTATATGGCCAGGAGTTGACAAATTCCCATATCCGAAAAGTATAAGTATTTTAAAGCTGAACTTTTTATTTTCTATCTCTTAAATTTAACACTTATGTAAAATTCAGCAAAATTCATCCAGAAAAAAAAAAAGAGGTCTTCAGAGGTCTTCAGAGGCTATTCCTGAAAATTCAAGATATTAATGTTTTTAAGGTAAATATCTATAATATGATATTTTAAATAAAATCGATAGGGCCATTTTTGGGAAGAACATTTTCCTAAATTTTTACATGTAAGGGGTAGTATGAGGTGGTGGAATTTTCTTGAAAATCTTAGTGTCACATCCTTAGAAGATAAACTTCAATACCAAGTTTTGTATTTAACGACCTTTTAATTTTCCAGCTACGATGTCAACCCCCTCCTCTCTCTCTCTCTCACACTCACACAATGACCTTTTTTAAAAAAATCTTTTTTTTGGATTCAAAGGGTCTGAAAACATGCACTTCCGGTGAAATCTCGATGTCGAATTTTTGGGTAGAATACAATACCTTCTCTATACACTATGTAGAGAAAGTAACAATGGATGGTAATTCTTACTGAGCTGCATTCTATTCACAGATAGTGAAAGCAGCTAGACTGGACAGGTCTAACCCCATCTATGTACTTGTCGTGGAGCAAGGTAGTATGGTATAAAACTCATCTTCTCACAAGACGAACGTTAACTGCAGAATGTCAAAGGATTTGTCACACAAGCTCTCTTATTTCCGGATTTGAAGGTTTATTAATTTTTTAGGTTTAATTTTAATTTATCACCTTTGTATGAGCAATTGAGGTGATTTTGTAGTTTAAAGAACGGAAGTGCAAATGCTACTGTGTTGGTTTGAGTTATGTATTTGTTCGATAAAACCAAATTTAAATAAGATATAATGCCATTGTGTTCAGCATTTTTAAGCTGAACCCTGATTACATTATGAATCCTAATCAATGTGCATGAAACAAAAGACGTATGGTTACGTAGGTTGCAGTTTCAGAGCGATCGATATTCTTCCCTCACACCACACCATCTATAGACGGGTATCAAAGGACAGAGGGCAGAGGAGTGTTCAACCTATAAGCTGTTAAGTAAAGAATCACCGAATCACGAATCTGAGATAGGGAATAATAGCCATCCTAAAAACTCTGAGAAATTTTTCTCATGAATATTACGTTACGTAGTCGCCGTATGTAGGACTGACTTCCACCTAGAACTTATAAGCGGGTGCCTAGGGTTCAGAAGCCAACGGCACGTAACTACAGAATGAACCTGGAACGAGTGGTCGACCTGTAGCAGGTATGAGCGTGAGGAAGTGAATGCTATGAAATGCAAGCGAAATGGATGATAGGAAAGGTGATGATGGAGCATTTGTGGAATGACTAGTGGAGGAAACCGGAGAAAACCCGCCCAGACGCCATTTCGTCCACCAAAATTCCCACATGCGGGCGCTTGAGATCGAACCCGGGCCACCTAGGTGGGAGGTGATCGGTCTAACCACACTACCACAGCGCCACTTCTCATGAAAATAACCTTAGAAAATAGCAAAAGAAACTGGAAATACTAGATCATATATCGTTCTCATTTGCTGATACAATGTTTGTTCATTAGCCTCCTTAAGCGCCAATAAAGATCTAGCTGTCATTATCAACTCAGTTTCATAGGCTAAATATTATAAATCTAATCATAATACCCCTGGGTTAATTGTTTCCAAGGCTAAATTTAACAACAAAGTCGACAAACACCTGCTTGTCTCAAAATACTCTTAGATTCGAAGCTTTCTGATATTCGTTTGTATTTGGTTAGAAGCTTTCTGTAATGTTATTTTGACCAATCTTATTAATTTTACTGGTATACCAAATTCTCGCATTGCCTTAAGCAGCTGCTGTCGATTTATATTCCCATTTAAAGTCAATGAATTATAGATGCGGAATATATTATGTTCGTATGCTTTCGCCAATTTTGTTCTCCTTTGGAATAAATGATCAGTAGTAGTAGCAGTAGTAGTAGTAGTAGTCGTGGTGGTGGTGGTGGTGGTGGTGGTGGTGGTGGTGGAGGTGGTGGTGGTGGTGGCGGCGGCGGTGGTGGTGGGTGGTGGGTGGGTGGGTGGTGGTGGTGGTGGTGGGTGGTGGTGGCGGCGGCGGCGGGGGTGGTGGTGGCGGCGGCGGCGGCGGCGGCGGGGGGTGGTGGTGGTGGTGGTGGCGGGGGGGGGGGTGGTTGGTGGTGGTGGGTGGTGGTGGTGCGGGTGGTGGTGGTGGTGGGTGGTGGGTGGTGGGTGGTGGTGGTGGGTGGTGGGGGGGGGTGGTGGTGGGTGGTGGTTGGTGGGTGGTGGTGGTGGTGGTGTTGGTGGTGGGTGGTGGGTGGTGGGTGGTGGTGGTGGTGGTGGAGGTGGTGGTGGTGGTGGGTGGTGGGTGGTGGGTGGTGGGTGGTGGTGGTTAGTAGTAGCAGTAGTAGTAGTAGTAGAGATTGTAATAAAAAGTAACATAGATAAATGATATTGCTGCGCATTAGATTATGAGGAATTTTAATGTGAGAACGAAATAACATTTTCGTAGCACACATGTTGAACAAAAAGGAAGAGGGTGAAATGACACGATAATCTGATAATCAGGTTTACTTAACTAGGAAGAAAGGATGTGGCGTTGACTGAACACACAAGGGTCATTCTCGCAGTTGTGAGTCAAAATACAGGTGGCGGTGTCACTTCCAGTCTGCCCTTGTCTTGTTATTACAGTCTTGCCAACCCTAGGCCGTTAAACAGCACTCCGACATTACTTTTCTTTCCACGTGAAAAATATTGTGATAACATTTATTACATTTGATAATGAATATAACGCTTTGAAAAAAAAAAAAAATTAAAGTTTGTGGGTAGGATAAACATTTCTATTTAGGGCGTTTTCGTCCTAAAACCTCATAACTAAACTAATTAGTCCCATTTATTTCTTCTGCAATATATTTTAATGTTAGTATCTTCTTACTAACACAATGTGTCTACATAGTATGTAGAGAAGGCATTTTGCATCCAAAAATTCGATAGGGAGATTTTGCTGGAACTACACATTTTAAAATGCTCTCTCAATGAAAAAGAAGAAGAAAAATAGTTTGTGTGTGAAAACAATACGCAAAAAAGGAAAATAGGTTAAATACCAAACTTAACGTTAAGTAGTAACATCCAAAGATTTGACACAAAAATGTTCACGAAAATTCCTGCACACACAAGTATCCTTTACCTACATGATTTTTTTGTGGTAATTTTCGATTTTCTCAAAAAAAAATTATTTTTATTAAAATACCGTATAGTAAACTTATTTACATGACAAAATCTATAAGTATCTTGGATTTTCTGGGATAGCCTCTGAATCCCTCTTCATTTTGTATTGCTTTTCATAACTGCTACACCCAAACTGGCACACAATTTGTCAAATATTAACAATGCTGAGTTAACAATGTCCTTAAATCTCTTGTTATTGGTTTACATTTCTCTATACTTATATTTTTCTCAAATTGGGAAGTCATGCTTTCATCACACAGCTGCTAACTCTTAAAACATCTGACTATCGCTTAGCCTGGAGTATCGTATATTCCTTACTTCTTTTGTGCCTACAAGGAAATAGTAGGGCCATTTTTGCTAATGTTTATATCGAGTAGCGTGATTTACTGAAAAGTGTAAGATTTTGTAGGAATCACATGATTGGTTTATTTTCTCTGCTAATTACCTACAATGCGCGCACCAGTTCTTGGGCCAGGGAGGGCCAGGGGGAAGAAGAGAGATCTGCAGTTTTTGCAACCAAAGAACGTTTGAATCATGGATCTCCCAGTCTCTATTCGGTTGCTCTAACACTGAGCTACGAATGGCAACATGCCTTGCCGCAAAGCACTGAATTTCTCAACTGACTCGCATTTTTCCTGGTAAGCCACAAGGTGATCTCAAATTATTTTGAGATTACATATCCGAAAGGAGTCTTGCAATGTAGTAAGTACTTTAAGTCCCAGGATTCATAGTATAGCCAACTATTATGGTCAATTGGTATTGATTTAATTGTTTTTTCCCACAATCCGTGTGTAGGACAGGCTCAGTGGTGGAGCAACCGGCTGGAGATCGAATGATCCGTGGTTCAAATCCCGGCTATAACATTGAATTGTTCAGTCTGACTCTACCTATCCAACTCCTATTCTACACGCAGCTTGTGTGAAAAAACAACTAAACCAAAGAACGGTTGTTTCTTTAAGGCTCTTAGACTTATGGTGAATAGGTTATTTAATTTACCGCAAACTAAAGTAATTATTAAACGAAACACATCGCACGAGCATGTGCATGAACCCTGGGATCTGTTGAATTTGCACGAAACCTACCGAATGAAGACTAGGAAGCCGAGCATCCAAGAAAACGTGATCGCATAGTATATATCGTAATCTACGGAAGAATTTACTGTATTATACACAACAATTCAATATCAAGGTTCCTCATGTTTTGAGGTTCACAGAACTCGAGCAAAGCATTTTTAGGAAAATCTCCTTGTCTGTAAACAGCATACCTCAAAAACTAAAGTACGATACATATCGAACTTAGTATACAATTTAGCAACTTTCAAAGATGCAAAGTCAAGAAAATCGTTTCACAACAAATCACCCTTTCTCAAAAAAAGCGTATACGACTCTGAATAAAATAGCAATACATTTAAGATATTTACATAAATAATACAATACATATCTTGAATTTTCTATGAGTAACATGCGAATACCACTCACGCTAAGTGGATTTATTATAACTTTTAAAATGTCAGAGGTAGACAAAAACTTACTACAGGAAAAATTAGATCCCGTTAAAACGCACAAATTATGTTAGAATTTGTGACATTAATCGTTTCCGAGGTATTATTTAATGAAACACATGCTCACCTATATTTTACTTTTCGTGATGTCATGCAAAGAGAGTGGAATTTCTAAGACAGCATATAGCGATTGCCTTTTGTTAACGTTTGATTGTCGCTTTAGCCTCCTATATTCCCCTTGTACTTAAAACGAAATACGGAATTTAATTACTTCCGCTTAAGTTATCTCCATTAATCTGAAGAAGAAAAAAGAATAAGTTTGTGTGAGAATATTTGTAAAAGAGTGGGATGAGAAAGTCGTGTCAATGTTAATAATCAGATACAATGCTGCAATAAAGACTACCTTCATCCTGTATACAATATTAATAAGATAAATAATTATCGTTATTTAGTTGAAATTAAATAAGAAGAAAATTAATTGTAATCAGTGAAAAAGGTAATCTGTAAGTATTATCATCTATACCATTACAACGAAACTGCAAATCTACAGCTCAAGTTGAATTTTGAGTGGTTTTTTTTTTAAGAATAAAACTTTCATCACGAAACTTGTTCAATTTAAACTCTTTGGTAACTGATATATTAAATTGAACAGAATTGATGGATGGTAGCCTAACATATTACTTAAATTAAAAATATATTTCGATGTATCATTCTGATTTATACAACATAAGAGCACATCGATAACACCAAAGTGATAGCATTGGTGATAAAATACTGGCTGACATTCATGGAATTCCTATACCAGATTGGTAATTGATTCATGAGCTCAGTAGTTTACAATATGCAACTGTGAAGCATTGGGACTTGCTGCACAAGATTTGGTAATACATTATTTACGCAACTGCTGAAGAAAGTGATGCATTTCCCCACCAGTATGGTTGTTTTCTGTCTCGCTATCTCTTTCCCTTCGCCCTCTATCCTGATCTCTCTAATTCGTCCACCTCTCTTCCCTCTTGTGCCAATGGCGTGAGAGGCAGGAACTGTGAAAGACGATTGACTTGTGAACACCAAGAAACTTTCAGTTAAATTGAAAGACAAAATAAGCAAGGAACCTGTTTCAGTTAAGAGTAGGCGAAGAAAGAACAATGCTGAAACTGATCAGGCAAAGCAAGCCATACTTTGACAAAAAAAAATAAAAAATAAAAAAAACTGTTTCTAAGACGATGAATGGATGAAGTGATGAAATGAAGCAAAAGTATGCGGCAGAAGTTACCGGAACTCAATCTATACGAAAGAGAGCACTGTGTTGCGTGTTAGAGAAGACATAAGACTACAAATCGATAAACAAGAAGACTTAAATCTTTCAACATTGTGCCACTGGAATGTAACCAAGCAGGATGGCTCAATCGGTAACGTCTTCTAGTTAGGAACTGTTAGGGACTTAAGCGCCTCTCTTTGGCATGTCTACCTGCAAACTGTAGTCTCCTGTGGTTCCTTCACTTCGTCCTTACCTCCCAGGGATAACCGCACTGCGCAAGCTGTTCCCCTCCGTTGTAAAACCTATAATGATAAAACCTGTTACACTTTGAATCTGCCCACAAAGGCATTAAAACGCCTATTTTGCCTTAACGTTGTAAAAAGGACTCCCTCCTATTAATTTTATGGGCAAACCATAAACTTGGAAGTATGCAGCTAGCCTATAATACTATACTCATCCCGAAATACGAAACACACTTGGGGTAACAACGGCAAGAGGCAATCCCCAGCACGTGGCCGCAGTAAGGGCTCTCATTGGCTCCTGACTGCAACACCTAGTCTAACAGCAGAAAATAGGTCCCATCTTTTCGTTTGCGTTACTTTTAAAGGGCAAGAATAGGCATGCTTAGTTATTTCATTATAAAATGTTAATAATTGGAAATAGAAACAACCAGTTTGCTGAAACTGAAAAGTCATCACTAAACAAATGCATATTATACGTGTTGCGCGGAGTAATACAATTATGTTTCTTAAAGCGAATCCAGTATACAAATGTTTTATCGTACTCAAAGATGAAGGTGGAAAGCGGGAACAGTAGAAGAGGCTGAGTTTGGGAGGGATTGGAGTAAGTAGCCTCTGGAAGAAAAAAAAGACAATATTAAAAGCCAACCGCCAGGGGGAAAAAAAAAATGCTTTTTTGAAGGTGTGAAAAAACTGGTGTGTTCTCTTCACATAACTTTCTCCATACACAAACTATTCTTACATAAGATGATTCTTTTATCTAAATATGCAAATCGAAATAAACCTCGATTTGGTGCTTAATGGCGCAGGGAATCATGGGTTCGAGTCCCGTTTTGGGCACAGGTGTTTGTGAATGTGTATGTGTATTTGTCGTAAAACAGAAAAACGGTAAACAAAGGAAATTTAGGGAAACAGAAACAAAAGAGGAATAAGAAAAAGGGAATATAGCGCCGGAGTCCCGACCAGACTCCGGAAATTCTTTATATAAACAAAAAAAAAAGTGCAAATAGTTATTATGTTTTTAAATATTAATACGAATACCTGTCTCCGATCAATGTGCACGCAATTCGCCGTTGATGCTAAGCCGAGAGACACCAAGCCTTACAAAAAATAAATAATATAATCTAATTTGCACAAAACTGTAATGATTGAGACCTGTATTGCAAATTGTGTAACCGCCCGCATCAATTGGTGGTGTATCTGTATCCTTGTGGAGGTATTTGGTGCCGCATGGAGTTTGAGAGAACAGGTCATTCCACTTGGAGAGCGCAAGCTGTCACGCCCATCCCAGCTGCATGCGGCGGACGTGACACACTGAAAACTTCGCGAGGAATGACCTTAGCGGTTGTTTCCGAGTGTGTGTATGTGTGTGATCTGACACAGGTTATCATCACTTCTAAGGGAATCGATTCCTCGGTTTGCTGCGAAGTAGGTCGAGAAGAAAGTTCTGTTGCGCTACACACATAACAAGGAGATTGCCAAAGAGAAGGAAACTCGGGCTTTACGAAACAGCGCGAGCAATTAAGCCAGCTATGAATGGCAAGGGTTTAGGACAACCAAGGATATTCAAACCAGAAAGAGGCGATAGAGCTATACCCCAAGTCTTCAAGAAGTGAAACTGATGGAATATTTGATAATTTGATTATTATAAACTGATTTCTCGTTGTTTATTTTGTCGCGGGAAATCAACCGAGTACCCTGGAAAATGCCAAGGAATGTACATGACTGCAAGCTTGGTGTTTGTCCCACAGAGTACTAGGTTGATTTTTACTTTCTCTACACGTACTGTGTACATAGTGTATAGAGAAGGTATTGCACTCCACCAAAAAATTCGATTCCAGATTTCACCGGAAATATATGTTTTAGGGTCCCTTGTATAAAAAAAAAGTATTTTCAGAAAAAGGTCCGTGAGCGTGTGTGTCCGTGTGTCTGTGAACACGATAACTCAAAAATGGAAAAGTCGGTAAAATACCAAACTTGGTATTTAAGTTTAGTATCTTCCAGGGATGCGACACGAAGATTTTGAGAAAAATGCCCCCACCCCAAACTACCCTTTACATGGAACTTTTTTCGAACATTTTGATTTTCTCAAAAATGGCTCTAACGATTTTGATTAAAATATCGTATATTAAAGATATTTACCTGACAAATAAAATATATATTTTGAATTTTCTGGGAATAGCCTGTGAAGACCACTTTACGGAATTTTGCATAACTGCTAAACCGTAAGAAATGGACAAAAACTTACCACACAAAAAATTAGAGCGTATTATAACACACAATTTATGTTGTCTACATTTTTTTCGTGGAGTTGATAATTTTTGAGATATTTCTTGTTTTTGGTTTCGCTTTGAAAAACTTAACTTTTGTCATATAGGAAGTTGTAAATTCCTGTCCATACAAACAAAGGAAGTTCAGTCACATAGCAACCAGCTTTTTACTATCACTTTAACCTATGGTACTCCCTTATTTCTCTTCTACTTACAAGGAAGCAAGTAATAAGACTATTTCTGCTAATTTTTTGTCGATTAGCATGAAATAAATAGAAGCATAAGCTTTTTTAACAATAATTTGTTGCAGAAATATAGAGAAAGTCATGTGAATGGAACACATCAGATTTTTTTTTAACCATAACCATAGTTACCAACTTCCTAAGATTAAAAGCCCTAAAACTGTCCCTGGTTCAACTAAGTGTAATAATTGTGCGATCTCGTGAAATTTAGAATGTGTAAAATGTTCAGTGCATTAAGCGTAAACTAATCTGGTTTGCTACATTCACATGACGTTTTCTATCTATTTTGCAACAACTATTTTTACAGAAGATTATTCATTATTTACTTCATGATAATCAAGATAAACATTTGCAGAAATGGTTGTAATGCATATTTTGCTATAGGTTTAAGGGCAATAAGGCAATATACTAGCCTAAAGTGATAGACAAATCTTTTAGAGTTCACCTCTATAGTGTGGGGTGTGCGTCTGCCTCACATCCACGAGGTCCCGAATTCAAATCTCGGTTAGGTTGAATAACATTTCGAGGTTTTCCCTTATTCGGAGAAGATGAATATCTAAGCTCCAAGGAGCCCGGGATCACTTGAACATTATTTCATTCATCGTCCAATATCGACTACCAGGTTAAAGGAGTTAAACGGGGGGAAAAAATTAGGGAGCGGGATGGTTGAGGCGGTAATATCTGTGGCCCGCTTTCGGGAGGTCCTGGGCCGACCAATCTGTCTGTTTTTTGTTGTTTTTTTCCCCCTTTCTCTTGATTTCCCTAAGTCGCTAAGATAAATGCCGGATTGGATATTTAACACAAAAGTTTCACCTTCAGTCTAAAACTATAGTAAAACTGAAAATATATGGTAATTGAAAAAAGAAGCATAACAAAATTGAAACCATTAATAAGGAATATTTCGGAAATGAGTAACTATAAAATTGTATATGGCATACATTGTGTATTTCAACAAGATATTTTTTGCATAGTTATGTTTTTGTCTATCTCTTACGGCTCATCAGTTACATAAAAGCATTCAGAATTAAGAAGTCTTCAGAAGATATTCCCAGAAAATTCAAGATATACGATACATTTTATTTGCTATGTAAATTATACATTTTATTTCAAACAAAATATCTTTAATATATGGTATTTGAGTCATTTTGAGAGAATTAAAAATTTCGAAAAGTGTTCCATGTTGGGGTGGCGGATTTTTCTAAAATTTTTGCATCGCATTCTTGAAAGATGGTGAGCTTAAATACCAAGTTTGGTATTTTGTCCACTTTCCACTTTTTGAGTAATCGTGTTCACAGACAAATGGACCGACACACACAGACATTTTCTAAAAGTTTTGTTATACAGGGGACTCTAAAACCTGTATTTCCGGTGAAATCTCGGTAACGAATTTTTGGGGGAATGCAATACCTTCTCTATGCACTATGTACATAGTACGTGTAGAGAAAGTAAAAATCTGATGTGTTCCATTCACATGAGTTTCTCTACATCTCTGAAACAAATTATTATTTAAAAGCTTATTGTTCTATCTACTTCACGATAATCGAGATAAACATTAGCAGAAATTATTTTCTTTTAAGTAGAAGGGAAATAATGGATACACTAGGCTGAAGCGATGGTCAAATCTGTTAAAAACTGGCTGCCATGTGGATGATATCCGTTTCTTTGCATTGCCAGCAATTGACAAATTGCCGTATGTGAAAAGTTTAAGTATTTTAAAACTGAAATCAATAACGAGGAATATCTCAAAAATGGTCAACTCCACGAAAAAAAAATGTTTATGACATAAATTGTGTGTTTCAACGAGATCTACATATTCTGTGCAGTAAGTTTTTGTCTATCTCTTACGGTTTACTAGTTATGCAAAATTCAGCAAAATGCATCCAAAATAAGGATATTTCAAGGTCTATTCGTAAAATATTCACCAAAATACATTCTATTTGCCGCGTAAATATCTTAAACATAGGGTATTTGAATAAAAATCTTTTAGTCATTTTTGAGATAATCAACATTTTCGAAAATTGTTCCATGTGAAGGGTAAATTGGGGTGGGGGATGTTTCTCAAAATCTTCGTGTCGCATACCTAGAAGATACTTAACTTAAATACCAAGTTTGGTATTTAACGGTCTTTTCATTTTTGAGCTAAGCTGTCCATTGGCACACACACCCACCTTTGTCTATTTTTTTTTTTGATTCAGGGGGTATTTTCGGTGAAATCTCGGTATCGAATTTTGGGTGGAATGCAATACCTTCTCTATACACCATGTACATAGTACGTATAGAGAAAGTAAAAATGATTATAATTACAGGATTGAAACTTACATGGGTGTATAAATAGGCCATGTAGCATATATATGTACAACAGTTTAAGTTCCTAGCTTTGAAACTTCCCCCCCCCCTTAATGTTCTTAGTGATGCGTTACAACGTAACGTAAGGAGGGTGTTTACGCTCGACCACTTTTGGCAGTTTTGTGTGAAGGACTGGGATGTTATGTTTCGCAATAGAAATGGGAATGATGTTAGTCTGCAGTAAGCACCGGAAGAGGCACTTGAGCAAGAAGATGACCTCGAGCTAGTTGTACAGTTCTGGTTACCTCACCGCTAATTTCCGGTAGGCACCTCTTGATTGTCGTCCAAATTGCAGCCTGACAACTGCACAGGACCTTGCAGTGGCCTCATTCATGTTTGCTTCGTTCATTAAACTGTCATACGCACAGGCAAGATTTTGTGTTGACAATTATTTTAAACATTCGCATTAATTTAGAGTTAATTTTCGGGCATAATGACATCAATAAAATAAAAATCTGACATGACTTTTTCTACATATCTGTAACAAATTGTTAATAAGCTTATTCTTCTATCTACTTCATGCTAATTAAGATAAACATTAGCAGAAATGGTCTTATTTCTTAGTTCCTCAGAAAGGAAACAAGAGAAGACACTAGGCTAAACAGGCAGTCCAATGTTTTAAAATGTGGTTGCTATGGGATTGAAATCCGTTTCCTTGGGTGGCCCAGCGTTAATAAGTTCCCGTATGAGAAAAGTTTGTACTTTAAAACTGAAAGCAATAACAATGAATATCTCGAAAATGGCCAACTCCACGAAAAAAAAAGTATATTACATAAATTGTATTTTGTCGTGATATACATTTTTTGTGCAGTAAGTTTTTCTCTATCTCTTACGGTTTACCAGTTTAGCAAAAATCAATAAAAATCATCCAGAATAAAGAGGTCTTTAGGGGCTATTCTCAGAAAATTCAAGTTATACATTTTATTTGTCATGTAAATATATTAAAATATAGAGAATAGTTAGAACAATTTTTGAGAAATACAAAATACAAAATTTTCGCCCTCCATGGTGTAGACTTCATATACACAACGTCGCGGGCTGAAACCCGGCGGAGGACGATAGATTTTTTCGGGTGTAAAAATCCTTAGCATGGGTTCCTTCGGAAGAGAATTAAAGCCGTTGGTCCCGTGTCGTAGATTTACGGCACGTAAAAGAACCTCAAGCCTGATAAAGAGGCATCTGAGCAAAATTAAGCGGTCTTTCACGCCCAATTTAGAATGGGACGCTGAGAACCACAGAAGTTAACGAGCGTCCATAAATAACACGCCATTTATTTTTACTTTTAGAAAATTCAAGATATACATTTTATTTATCATGTAAATATATTAAATATAGGAGAATCGTTAGAAAAATGTAGGAGAAATTAAAAATTTTCGAAAATTTTTCCATGCAAAGGGTAGTTTGGGGTGGGGGAATTTTTTTTTTAAAATCTTCGTGTCGTATCCTTGGAATATACCAAATTTAAATACCAAATGGGCGTAAAAATCGGGCGTAAAAATCCTTAGCATGGCCTCCTTTAGAAGGGAAGTAAAGCCGTGGGTCTCGTGTTGTAGATTTACGGCACGTAAAAGAACTTCAAGCCTGATAAAAGAGGCTTCTGAGCAAAATTAAGCGGTCTTTCACACCCAATATAGATTGACACGCTAGAACCACAGCAGTTAAAGAGCGTCCATAGATAAAACTCCATTTCATTTCATTATTATTTAAATCGCCAATACTTAATTTAGTAACTAGACTTGAATGATCAAACAAATTATCTAAAGCTTTTATTTTATATTATCAGTTTCTTTTGCCACAATGGAGTCAAATTTAGACTAAGTCAACAAATTTTCAAATTGTTTTCTACTGTAACTTTAACGTTGGGATCCAGAGGTTTTGCAAGTGACTACTTTTTTTTTTTTTTTTTTTTTTTTTTTTTTTTTTTTTTTTGCTGGCTTAACGTCCTTTAACAAGTTGGCCATATCGGACGATTAATAAAATTTGTGAAATGATGCTCAAATGATTTCGGGGTCCATGTAACTTAAAGTTACTCGACATTCGTCTTCTCAGGATAAGGGAAAATCCCGAAAAAAACCCTTATCCGGGTAACTCACCCTAAGCGAGATTCAAACGCACGACCTGTTGAATATGAGACAGACACGTTACCACCACACTACTTGGCGGGCGACTGACATTTTAATATTGGATATGTTACCAACTTGCAAATTACAGAAACAGTACTTTTTTCTTCCTTGGTTCGCTATTTTAGCATCTTGTACGGTATTGTAACGGTTTATTTCTTTTCGTTGAAATTCTAATGACCCTATATTCTCAAGTTTAAGTGCATATTGCATATATATGTAGGGCATTTTAGTGCATATAAATCCTCGCAGGTATAACAAAAAGTTTCTTGAAGAGTTTCACAGAAACTTATTTAAAGAGAACATGTAACACGGCATTAAATTCCTGAACTGACTCGCATGTTTCCTGGTAAATCGCAAAGAGATCTCTAATTACTTTGTGACGACGTATCCCAATGGCTTGTGTGGAAAAACTATTAACACTAACTGATCTAATAGTTGGTTGCACTATAAAGTCCAGGATTTAACTCAAGGACTTACGATATTTAAGTCGTCATAGCCAATGAGGTATGCCATCTCAAAATAATTACCGATCACCTCGTGGTTTACCGGGAAACATGTGAGTCAGTTGAGGAATTTAATGTCGTGTTGGTATGTTGCCGTAGGAGCTCAGTGGTTAGAGCAATCGACTAAATACCGGGGGATTCATGGTTCAAATCCTAGCTTTGGCATTGGACTTTTCAGTCTGACCCTACCTATCCAACTCCTATTCTACACACGGCTTGTGAGGGAAAAAAAAAAAAACATGAATGAAATTTATAGTCTGAAACGCAATAATAGTAATAAAATAATGCAATGTTCTTTGTTCCCTAAGCTGAAGTCAATGAAGTATTTCGAATAATGGTGTAATATTTTATTTTTCTTGGCTTTATTCTGAGTTTATAAAACGTGTGAAAAATGCAACTTTTGGACTTACATTCCCTTTCTTTGCACAGGCACCAGTGATAGCATTTACTCAGATTTGAAGCCTATTTTACGTACGTAATACCTAACCTTTTGACCCTAATACCGAAAGACCTACTCGTTGGTATCAGAATATCTACAGAAACGAAAATACTCAGCGTGCCTCATACACAACCGTTTATTTTATTTTCAATCACTAGGATTAATTCCAATTAAAAGCAATACGTGGTATTTTCCTATGCAAAGCAATTCCATTATCTTATTTCTTGTGCGTTGATATTCAACCATTAACGCTACTGTATAAACAGAATCTGACCGCTGTTCCACACAATTCCCGAAAATCACATGTTACTAGCATGTAATAGGACAGCCACTTGGTATTAATTATGCATTCTAAGCAAAACCAAATCACAAGTTGGGCGCAGATCAATAGGTGGCTTTGTATAGGCATTACAATGAACTGGAGCTCGAATATGCAACACAGATTTCGCCCAGGGCAATGTAAGCCCACCGCAATATTTCATGTGATTTCCGGCCGGAGAAGTATTCGTATTTTTGTTCCCTTTAGATGAAGAATAAATGCTTGTGAAAAAAAAATTATTGTGTTCCATTCACATGACTTACTACTTCATGCTAATTGAGATAACATTTAGCATAAAGGTCTTTTTACTTAATTCCTTGTTAGTAGAAGGGAAATAATAGTTATTTATTATAGAAGTGGATAATAGAGGTTTGTCCACTTGTATAATACATTATTTTATCCTACAGATACGATAAATTAATATATGACAAATATTCAGTTAATGATTTTACAAAGATAGTAATAAATTAAATTAGGAATAAGGTACTGAATTGCGGCACTCTTATACTTACAAAATATAGTAGGCTATATATGAATACTAATTTTGTTTTATTGCTGCTAGTTTCAAATTGATTAAGTTTACGATGGACGTTGAGAACGTTAATATATCGGTTCCAAATGATATATTAAATTAAGCAAAAGAAGCAGTCGAGGCTTTATTACCGTCGACATCACGGAAAGTATACGAAAAAGAGTTAAAAGGTTGTAGAAAAGTTGTAGTTATCAACCATTTATTTATTTACATTAACCCACTCGTTACCAGAGCAACGAGTGAATTTTGTTTACCTTATCCCATCGTTGCGCTAATAACTATCACTTTGATTTAAAATCCAAGTTTTCTTATGTCGTTTCTGCATAGCAACGGTGTCTATTACAAGTATCTGTAGGATAAAGGAATACATTGCTAAAGCCATAGTCAAACGTTTTAAAAGTTGTATGGCCAAGAGTAAAATTAAAGAAACATGGACGACTTCCCATTTAAGAAAAGTATAAGAATATTAAAATTGAAACCAATAACAAGGAATATCTCGGAAACGGTTAGCTCGAAACAAAAAAGTAAAGGATATAAATTGTGTGCTTTATATCTACATTTTTATGTAGTACGTTTTTGTCACTCTCTTACGGTTTACCAGTCATGAAAAATCCATTCAGAATGAAAAGAATTTCAGAGGCTATTTCCAGGAAATTCAAGATATACATTTTATTTGTCATGTAAATATCTTTAATATACGGTATTTTATTCAAAACTGTTAAAAGAATGTTTGAGGAAATCAAAACTGTTTTGAGTGAACAAATGTTTTTCATGTAAAGGGGCCATTTGGGATGGAAGATTTTCTTGAAAATCGTCATGTCGCAATCTTGAGAGATACTAAACATTAACAGAATGTTCTTATTACTTAGTTCCTTTTAGGTAGAAGGGGACTAAAGGAATACGCTATTCTAAAGTGATAGTCAAATGTTTTAAAAGCTGTCGTTATACGATTGCCATTGAAAATCACTTCTTTGCTTGGCCAGGAGTACAACAAAAGACAAATGGACACTTTCTTTTTAAGTACTTTACAACTGAAAACAATAACAAGGAATATCTCGGAAACGGTTATTTCCACAGCAAAAATGTAAAGGACATAAGTTGTATGTTTTGAGAGATCTACATTTTTGTGCAGTAAGTTTTTGTCAATCGCTTACGAATTAGCAGTTAAGCAAAATTCGACAAATTTCATCCAGAATAAAGAGGCCTTCAGAGGCTACCCCCAGAAAATTTAAGATATACATTTTATTTAGGATGTAAACAGCTTTAATATACGGTTCTTTAATCAATATCGTTAGAGCCATTATTGAGAAAATCAAAATTTTCGAAAAATTTTCCATGTAAAGGGTAGTTTGTGGTGGGAATATTTTCTTGAAAATCTTCGTGTCATATTCTTGGAAAATATCAAAACTAAATACCAAGTTTGGTATTTAACGGTCATTACGTTTTTGAGCTATGCTGTCCCTAGACACACTCGGACCTTTTTCTAAAAATGCTTTTTTCGGACGCAGGGGACCCCAAAACATATATTTCCGGTGAAATCTCGAGATACAATTTTGGGTGGAATACAATACCTTCTCTATTCACTAAGTACATTGTATAAGTGGGCTAGAGAAAGCAAAAATATCCTAGCAGTAAATAGATTGATTTAAAATGTTACGGTATTAAAGCTTAATTAAAAGGTACCGCTTCTACGGTGTAACATAACATCACCTCAAAAATATTTCCATGAACTTCTCTGATTGTTTTCTTCTGTCGCTTTAAGAAACCAAAGTGCTTGAATCAATCACAATCAACAGTTGAAGGTATCCTTGTGTCCGGAAGCAACGGATGAGGTGAAGGAACCGCAGGAGAGAAATGGACGGTACAGACAACAGAGACGTTCTCTAATTGTTCCAGGCTTGACCAACCGGCAACGAATGGGTCACTTCAGTTCATCCCTCTAGTGGGACCGTGGAATGGAAGTTCGGCAGGCAAGAATATGTTCAAAATCGCAAGCCTCTGGTCCATTTACCTGCCACCTACCGAACCGCAGCCCCGTAGTCAACCTGAAAGGTGAAAGGGAAATGAAATAGCAGAAAACGAAGGAAGGGAGGATTGTGGTATAAAACACCCTCCGCATTCGCCTTGGCAACCAGGAGAAAATCACGAACTCCAATGCCAGAGGGGCGATCGTCGGGAATCGAACCTGGGATCTCCAGGATCTGAGCCTCACCCATTACCGCAGAGTCAACAAACTGTTTACTTGAGGAATACGAATAGTTTTAACAACAACTACAATAAGAGGTTCTTAACAGTTCAGCAGTTCTTAAACAGTTCAGCTACTGTGTTGCTTTTACCGCCATGTTCAATGAGTGATTTTAACTGTTCAAAACGTGTGTTCTTTTTTTATCCTCCAAGAACCTTTTATCGCCAGAAACATATCTTTAATAATTCATATTTAACTAGGATCGCATTAAATTTCTTAAATCAATTTTAAAAATAATATACATTGAGTTATTTGCAAGAAAGTGATTCTTAAGGTGATTCATCTATGAAATTATACCAAAAATTGTGAAAAACTAAAAAATTCTTTTGTTTGATAATACAATAATATGAATTTTAAACTTTAAGATAACACATCGCTTTTCCCGCTTGTCACACTTTAACTACATATTAACTGAAGGTATAACGGATAGGCGCTTACTTATTAATATGCACTCGGAACTTTAAGCCTTTGCAAACTTTTTCCCAACACTTTTACATCTCAAAATGTTCCACACGATGCAATTTTTCATACGTTTCAAACATTTTATACTGCCTCTCAAAAGCATATTAAAGAAAATAGTCATATTACGTACTTCAAACAGTGCTCCAATTTTATAAATACATTATCAAATGTTGAAAAAGCACGAGTTTTGTAAAGAACGAAAGTAAGAATTTGTCTCCATTAATTAGGACTAATATTAATATATTAATATGCAGATCTATTCATAAACTCCTTTTCCGTAAAACTGGATGTTTGTATGTGAATATTTTTAAAAATACATCACGCGGCTTATTTTTATTATAACAATCAATTTTGCATAAAAATATTTATTTAAATAACCATGTAAGCTATGCTTTTGATATATGGCAAAAATATCACTAATATTGTGCATAACTGGTATAAATTTTAGTAAAATATCTTACATACTGTGAATTTTCCAAATTTCACAGATGCATCGCCTTAAGCAAAAGTTATAAAAACAATTGACTGAATATTTTACCTTTTTCTGGACCTATTATGACTCTGAAGCTTACCTACAAAAGAAGAAACAAAATCAATTTATTAAAATAAAATAAAAATACATGTAATCAAACTACCCTAAACCAATTTGAGAGTTTCAGAGTACCAGTAAGTGATTCATAAATGTGCCCTCGTCTTACAAATTTCTGAATATAAGTACGAGATTCACATAAAAAGTGAATATAAGTCACTTTCGACATCTCTTGTTTTACTCTTTACACAATCCCTTACAAAAGTTCCGCATATTTTCTGCTACAGCAAAATGGAAAAGTTTTCCAATAAAAGGCTCATACACATCGGACAGAAACAAGCAATACATTTAATATTATTGTGCAAGTTGTTACTTCATCAGAAACATTTTAAAATAGCATTTTATAATTTTAATATAGCATATCAAAGATTGAAATAGCATGCATGATCGTACAAGCTATCAATTATCTCATACAGAAAAGTTGCTATGGTAATCAAATAAATATTGCATTTCCTGGTTTTATCGATGTAATTTTCTGTGGAAATTAACGCAAAATAATGTTTTAACTGAAAGTGAGAGAATACATAAACAAAGGTTCTCTTTCAACTGTTTATTTGTTTACAACAAAATATAGGGACATTTGGAACACACTGTACAATAGAGTGCGGAAAAATTCGATCGAGACAAACTTTTTCCCCTTCTCTACTTCTTACACACAGAGTGTAGAGGATACTTTCACCCAACATTTAGTACTGAGATTTCACCGGAAATACATATTTTGCTGCTGCTGCTGATGATGTTGATAATAATAATAATAATAATAATAATAATAATAATAATAATAATAATAATAATCGCATTTTAGTCATCCGACTTTGTCTACTCTCGATCGCAGGCTCTTCCAAGTCTACTCGCCTGGCCGAGTACGCATGCGTACTCGAACACAAACTCAGAGCGCGGCTGAAGGAGATGATGATGATGCCCAATATGTCGTTGGGCATAGGTCAAAGCACAATGCTTGCACGTGCACGCATTCCAACACTTGATTCAGCCGTGACGATATGTTGCACTCAATACTGAGGCGTATTGCATATTGCGGGCATACTCTTGTAAGTCGCTGCGTCTTAGCGCACAATAATCTATCGTGTATTAGTGGCTCACAAAACCATTAGTACGAAAACGTATTTGTATACTAGTTCATTTTAATTGAGATAAACCTGCTGGCCTTAAAAATGTTTCCATGTAATCGCGAGAAACAACTGAAAATCAGCGCACAATAATCTATCGTTTATTAATGGCTCACAAAACCATTAGTACGAAAACGTATTTGTATACTAGTTCATTTTAATTGAGATAAACCTGCTGGCCTTAAAAATGTTTCCATGTAATCGCGAGAAACAACTGAAAATCAACAGGAGCTCAAAAGAATGACAAATTAATGATCAATTCGAACCATTTAAAACGAATATTTCGGAAATGGCTTATGCCACAAAGGATTATTTTTGCATAATTTAAAGAAAAACTACATTTGTTGAGAAGTACTATTTCGTCTGTCGCCTAATACATATCAGTCCTTCCGAATGAAGATACTTCACAGGATATTCCCTGAAAATTACAGATAAACTTTTTATTTGTGATGCAAATCAAAACTGTTGAGCCATTTTTCAGAAAATCGAAAAGTTCGAAAAATACTCCACAGAAAGAGTAGTTGGGATAGCCATATTTTATTGAAAGCTTTTAAATCGCATCTTTAGAATATAGTGAACCTAAATACCAAGTTTGGTATTTATCCAACTTTTCGTTTGGACTTTTAATGTTCATGTACTTTGTTTTTTCTAAAATGCTGTTTTATTTGGTGGTCCTCAGAGCATGTATTTCATATGAATTCTTGGGTGGAATGCAATACCTTCGAGATCTACAATGTACGCAGTACAGAAAGTAAAAAAGAGCAGTTTCAGAAATCGTGTCTGTGTGTGTGTGTTTGTGTGTGTATGTGTGTATGTGTGTGTGTGTGTGTGTGTGTGTGTGTGTGTGAACAGTATAAATGAAAAACGAAAAATCAGTAAAGTACCAAATTTTGTAAGTACACTACCTCCAAAAATGGGAAATGAAGATTTTTCAAGAAAATTCCCCTACCTTACATGGAAACATTTTCGTTCGTTCATTTTATTTTCACGAAAATTGCTTTTTATTAAAATAGCATACGTTAACGCAATTTGTACGACAAATAAAATGTATTTGTTTAATTTTCTGTGAATAATCTGTGAAGTACTCTTCGTTCTAAATACGTTTTGGATAATCGGTATGTGGCTGCTGCACAGAAAATGAACAAAATGAATTTATGTCAATTTTGAGACAATTTTCTAGTAGTTATTTGTTTCCATAAAAGTATCGTAAGCGCAGCAACAGTAATTTTATGATACGAGTATACTAGTGGAATGATTTTGTCATCTGGCTCGATAAGAAGCCAACCATAATACTGCTTCCTCTGGATTAATTTCGCTGGAGAAGTCACACGTACATGCGATAACCAATCAAGATGTATATTGCACCAGCAGCAGGGGTGCCGGAAGAAGGGGAGATATTGGCTGGAGCGTGCGCATTAAGATCTGCTGCATCTTGCTGGAGGCTACAATCGGAGGCCTGCTAGAATCCGCGTCACCTACTGCCAATGGCAATGCGGAACTTCCTAACTTCCTCTAAACTGCAGGCTTAGAAGTATAATATAACGTATCAAAGAAATTATCGAGATTATCAGAACTCAGAAATGCGAGGAGTTTCCACTTGGTTTTATCAACACATCAAGGAAATTATCAAGATTATTAGAGTTCAGAAATACAGAGTACCAGCTTACATTTAAATGCAATTTGTCAAAGAAACTATCAAGATTACCAAAACTCGGAAATGCATGGGGTAGGTTATCCGAATTATCATACAATATATTAAAGAAATTAACAAGATCATCAGAACTTATAGATGCATAGGGTACCATCTAAGAATTATAATGCAACCTATCAAAGAAATTGCTTAGATAATCAGTACTAATCAAATAAATCATCACGAATACCAATGCAATATATAAAGAATTATCGATATAGCGTGCCAGAACTCAGAAATTCACGGGGTACCAGCTTAGAATTAACACATCAAAGAAAGTATCAACATTATCAGAACTTAGAAATGCGTGGTTAACTAAGAATACTTCTTAATATAAAGCATACATAATAAAATCAAAGAAAAATTAGATACAGTACATAAAGCTTCATTCATTCTAAACGACAAATAAGACGTCTAACGCTGCTTAAGTTTGTGGGGGGAGGGGGAACCTCACCTCATTTTAAAATGCTCTAAAATTTATTAAAACTAAAAATGTTAATGTTACAATTCTGGTTTTGTATTTGAACATTTCCCCCCACATTTATTTAATGTCGCTTTAACTGCCCGGTTATAACGCGACAATTCTGTTCGTGACACTCGTTGATATGTATGTGGTGAACAGTTGCGTGCATGGTCTTTTTCCCAGTGCTCATACCACTTTCTCTTCGCTCCAAGCAGATGCTGCTAGGGCGCCATCCAGTCTGGTTTCTTTTTCGCTCTCTACTCAGACGATATACAGCCAGACACATTAGACCACTTGCCTCTCATCAAGGCGGCCCGGGTTCGTTCGCAGGCGACCGCATGTGGGATTTGTAGGGGATAAGCGGCGTGGGAACAGGTTTTCTCCGAGTTCTCCGGTTTCCCTCGGAACACCAGTGGAATGCGATGACATCTTCATTCCATGTATCATCAGTGTCATCGCCTGTGGTGCTTATGAAGTAGGTAATAGCGGGCGTTTAAAAAAAAAAAAAAAATCTCATGCCTTACTACTTTGCTCGGGGGACGTGCAAATGGCGCTTGGTTTTCGTCCGGTCTAAATGCTTTCACTGTCGACGATAGATGGCAACGCAATTGCACTTACCATCTACTGTTTTAAAATGAAGGTAGAATTTTGGGTCGGTAATTGCCTTGGCGACCGAGGGAAACCACGAAAAAAATCTGTATGGTCGCCCATAGGATTTGAACCCAGGATCCCGAATGCTGTTAGTGAGCCGCTCGGTTTAATATTTTTAATATCCGCTGAGAAGCTCAAAGGCTTTATTCTTGAAAGAAATAAGAACAATATAATAATCCATGAAAACTTTTTAGGATATTCAGTTTTAATTCCGTGGCAAATATTTTTACTCGTGTACTGTATTATGTACAACGCATAGATCATGTGCTAAGAGTAGTTGAAATTATATAATGAGAATGGTCGACAAAACAGGGTTCTACCTAAAGCGAGTAAATACTACTTAAGTATTATCGACAACGTAATAGTATGAAACTCTACAACACGCTTTACAGAGATTACATTGCAATTTTAATTAGTCGGTTAATGACCTGTCCATTTATATCTTCAATTCGCAGGAGAGTGCGTTATGTAAACAGATCGCAGCAGTTTAAATATATAACAGGGCCACGTGAGATTCATAGCGCTATGCTACAAAGCTGTGTTGAATAAATTAACGTGGTTTTAGCAGTATCACAGAAATAGCTGTATGGCGTGTTCATTTAATAGGTTATAATAATTCTTAAAGTTATAAATACGGATGCATCCTACACTAGATACTGAGAGGCACATTTGAAATTACAGAAGAGAAAGAGAGAACACGT
This sequence comes from Hymenopus coronatus, assembly GCA_030762935.1. NCBI lineage: Eukaryota > Metazoa > Arthropoda > Insecta > Mantodea > Hymenopodidae > Hymenopus > Hymenopus coronatus. The sequence continues at coordinate 93,223,817 of CM060898.1, forward strand.
AGAGAATAAGAGAGAAACGAAAGAAAGCAAAATATCAAAAACATAAGAAATAGATAGAATATATAGAAATGAAGAAAGAGAAAGAGGAAAAAGAAGCAAAAACACAAGAGAAAGGAGAAACAGAATAAAGACGTGTCTAAGAAAAGAAATGGACAACGAAAAAAATATTTAAAAAGGAGAAAAGCTAAAATGGTGTGAGTTTGTGCTCTAAGGCCGTGTACAAATCAGCATTTGTAAACAGTTCTGGTCTAAAGTGAAATTAGATGTGCTTTCGAACCTTGAAGTTTTGGGCTGCCGGCTTAGTGCTGGGTGCATTGAGCCACTCATCAGATCCTTTCGGTCTCTCTCATATCGCCAGCTCCTATTTTTATGCTCGTTTCATGCGCCAAAAATATAAGCTAAAATCATTTCAATTGCCACGAAACCGAATAATTTTTAACCGGTGGAGTGAGAATAAGAAAGACAGAAAGAAAGATACGCAGAAAGAGAGCAAAGGGAGAAAATAGAAAGCGGGTATCAGAGACCTGAAAGAAAGAATAGCAAGGAAATGGATAAAACAGAGAAAGTAACGAGAAGAGAGAAAGGTTCATGAAGAAAGAAAGGAATGAGGAAGGAGAGCTTGGGCAAGAGTGAAAAAACAACAATGATATTAAGAAACAATAGACAAATAAAATAAGGAACAAAGACAAACAGAAGACGGATGCAAAGAAATTAAGAGCGAAAAAAAAAATAAATAAAAATAAAGTTCAGAGGCCTACAAGGAAGAGAGAATAAGAAGGAATACGATAGACCACTCGCCTCTAATCTAGACGGCCCCGGTTCGATCCCATGGGACCACGCGTGGGATTTACCGTGGAAAGCGGAGTCTGGGCGGATTTTCTCCAGGATCTCCGGTTTCTACCGACATTCATTTCACTAATTTTCCCACCATTATCTTTCCTGTCAACCACTTCACCATCATTTCATATCGTCAACTTCGTCACTTTCGTGCCAGACAATAAATCCGGGGGTAAACAGAGAAAGAAAAGAGATGAAAGAAGAAATACAGAAAAGGGGGGAAGACGGAATTGGCCCCCCTAATGTGTTATACGAGTGTACGACTTATGAATTTTGGTATCAAATTGTTCGTCAAAATCTAAATATTACAGATTGCTGGATAGTCCATTAAAGTGATATTTAAATGTCTATTAGGCTTGTAAATCCACGCAATTCCTTTCTTGCCATTTTTACTTTTCCTAAATGTACTATGTATATAGTAAGTAGAGAAGGATATTGTACTCCACCCAAAATTTTCGCCGGAAATAAGTGGTGTGATGTCCCCTGAGTCCAAAAGAAAAAGGCATTTTTAGAAAAAAAAAGTTAGGTGTGGGTGTGTGTGTCAGAAACGAAAAGACCGCAAATTTGGCAGTTAAGTTTAGTTCCAAGGATGCGACACAAAGACTTTCAAAGAAATACCCTACCCTCAAAACTAACCTTTACATGCAAACTTTTTTTGAAAACTCAGTTTTTCTCAAAATTGGCTGTAATGGTTTTCATTAAAATACCGTATGTTAAAGATATGTATATGGCAAATAAAATGTATATCTTGAATTTTCTGGGAATAGCATCAACAGAGCCCTTCATTCTGGATGAACTTTGCACAATTGATAAAGCGTAATCGATAGATAAAAATGTACTACATAAGCATGTTGGGCTCATTGAAACACACAATTTATGCCATATACTTTTTTGGTAGAGTTTCGGAGATATTCCTTGTTATTGGTTTCAGTCTTAAGTTACCTAAAGATTTTCTCGAACGGGAGGGCATCTTTCATGATTAAAAACCGACAAAGAGCCTACAGTCAACAAGTTGTTTCTAAAGCAAAATCCCAATATGATCTTAGATGTTAAAGCGTGATATATAAATGAAACAATTCAAAAGAAAAGAAAATCTTAGGTGTTCCATTCACATGACTCTCGGTATCGCATTTTGAGGGAATACCTTATCTATCTACCTAGTATGTACATTGTACATACCTACTTGCTAGAGAATAATAGAATACCACAACATAAGAAAGGAAAAACAAATGTCAAATACAGTAAACCAGAATATGTAATATTACTAATGTAATGGTACATGTGAATGAATAAATTTATTAAAATGACACACACACAGATCACTCTCTCTCTCTCTCTCTCTCTCTCTCTCTCTCTCTCTCTCTCTCTCTCTCTCTCTCTCTCACACACACACACACACACACACACACACACACACACACACACACACACAGTGGCGCGTGCGGACCTTAATCTAAAATTTCTTTCACTGGTGTCACGGAGTCTCAAAACGTGTATTTCCAGTGAAACCTTTATATCTAATTTTTGGGTGTATTGCAATACATTTTATATAGCTAAGCAAATATCCAAGTAAGTTTTACTGTTTATTTACGAATGTCATATATGGGAGCTGCAAACATTCAGTTTCTTATCTACGATGAATGTGTTGCGCCTTATCTCGTCGACTGAGTATAAATAGAATTATCTCTGTTTCTGAAGCGTGGTCTGAAGTTATCGTACAATCCGGATATGTGTATGGATGTTAAATGGTGAAGTCTGCGAACTATTATTTTTCTCAGCCCATCTTTCATGCACATGTACAACCTAGCGCGGTTAAATGTCCATCAAAAATACATGGTCTTGTTGCGAAAACATATTATTAACATAGGGGTAAGATCAGGAGATCTTGGTGGCCATTCAGTTACTACCTTTATTTGGAAATTCTTAGTATAAACAGCCCCACATGTTTAGAACCATAGGTCACATATTGCTGAAAAGAGAAATGTTCATCACTATGATGGCCACTTTATGTTGGTTAATATTATACTGGGTCTTAATTCAATTACTTTACTTTTAGAGCATCGCTTCCAGTTCACTCGGAGTGTTGAGCACAAGTCCTCTGATAGCTCGCAGCAGGAGCTCTAATTGTACAACTATCGTCACAACCTCACTCGGAGAACACACTGAATAAACAGCATTTTTGGTAGCAGCAACCTTTCTTCTCTCGAGTACTCACGCATATTAATCGATATTAGCAATAGGTCTGATTTGTTGGCCGCACGTAATCAGCGCTTAAAATGCATTATGTCCTAAATAAATATACAATTTCAAAGGTTTTTGGCAGCTTTGTAAGAGGGGAGAAAGATTATGGCGACTACATGCCCTCTTTTCTCCTGCCATGTCCTCTTTTCTACTGAGGTGGAAGCGTCCAGGTGGATTTAAGGAATTTCATTTTTTTTTTTTTTTTTTGTGGCTAGGAATAAAATATGAATTTAATTGACATAAACTATTCTAGCGATTGAGATATTGAATATCAACAAAATACACGCCAAAGTAAATATTGTATACATCGTATCACTATTGTAGTATTTTTCATTATGCTCTATATGTTTGCTACAATAATGTTATTATTTGGTGCATTCTGTGACAAGTTTCCCGTGTTTCCAAATTCTTGCTCTTAGCATCTCTAGCCATGACGCAAATGTGGAAAGTTGTTTTCTTCGATTATAGTGGAATTTAAGTTACTTTATGATAGTGACAGTTCCATTCGAAGACTAAGGGAAGAATGATTTCTATGACAACTCCAACCAATAAGGGCGAGTCATCCCTCTTTACCCCGTATCTTGTAATTGATTGGAGTTGTGTAGTGAGGTGCGACCACCACCGTTGTCGTAGAAGCCACCCGTCCCTTTGCCTTAGAAGTGACCTGTCAGGATCCTAAAGTAATTTAAATTTCACTAATAGTCAATTGTACAAAGAGAGGCAGTTAAACGTACACCTAACTGTTAAGTACAATTTCAAACACCTAAATTTTCTGCAGTTTTAGGATCAACAATGAAGTATTCCTGGTATAAAAACTACATAAGAATAAGTTTAAATGAAATAGAAAAAAATAGTATATTTTCTTGTAAACCAAGTTTGCTCTGTTATTCTTAAATTTGTCCTGGTGCTATGAAGGTATTTCTGCAAAAATTTAAAATCCTTATTACGGAACTCGAAAAAATTCCTCGGTATGATCTGAACAGTGAAACTGTCCTATTTTCTGTAAAAGAAGCTACCAGAATTAACTCTTTGCGTCGCGATTGTTTATGGAATTAACGTCGGGAAAGAGCGTTCCTCCGTCTTCTTATCTCTCCAACTGGCTAGTCCATAGGTCGATAAAGACATACAAATGATGGGGACTGTATATTCTACCATGACTTCTTGTCTCTCATTTCCTTTTCATGTTTAAGATATGCTTCCTGGTTTTGCGTAGTAGTGTACTGATGGCGCGGATGTACTCTTCAGAAGAAGCGTATTCTCCACGGACACCAGAGCCTTGGCTGGCTACAAGGGTCGTTCATCGTCCTCTATTGATAGTTCCAGTAGTGCATTGGGTCTTCTGCGTATCTCTTTGGCTTGTATCCGTATCCTTTACTTCATCCATTCCTCCTGAGGAGTGGTAACCACAATAAATTTGATAGCTCACGGTATGCGGTAGAGTACAGTAATATGAGGGTCGCTCAAAACTTTAAGATTGGACGCAATAAAATATTAAAATTTTAGATCTAATCATTGCATCTTTTCAAATATTCTGCATTGCATACTATACACCGACTCATCCTTTCGAACCATATTTCAAATGCTGAACGCCAATTTTCATTGGAAAGAAATATTATACATTAGTACCTAGTAAGGCTTCAGGTGACTCAAACCGTAGACTTCGAATTTTTATTTCATTTTGGGGAATAGAAAATGGTCGCATGGGGCTAGAACTGGATTCTAGGGAGGATAAGACAAATATCTAACTCCTAAAGAAAAAGGTTCATTTGTTGTACAATGTGGGCAGAGCCATTGTCAAGGTGTAACAAAATTCCGCGCAGACCAGTCTTAAGATTCCCCCCCCCCCCTCAGTTCATTGAAAACTTGTAGCAGACATTTTGTGGTATACCATCTGGCAGTGTCTTTTGTTCCTCAAACGGAGTCGTGATGTGGCCACTTGGTGAGAAAAAGGAATAAATCGTCTTCTTGCCAACACTTCTCGTTCGCTTCACTTTTGTGAAGAGGGGATCTTCTCCTGGAAATAACCAGGCCGATGATTAACGTATAGCTTCTGGATAGTCGCAAATCCAGCGTTTGTCACCTGTTACAATGTTAAATATGTTTTTGGACCTTACTCCATTCAATTTTTTCAATCATTTTCCTGGCACCATTGGAAACGTGTTTGTTTCTACTCATTTGTGAGGTGGTGGGGGATCCAGTGACTGAAGAGCTTCTTGACGTCCAGTTTTTCTTTCAGTGCTGCTGATCCTATATTTAGAGCTTTTTGAATCAAACCATATGTGTAACGACGATCTTCCCGCAACATCCGTTCTGCTTTCACCACATTTTCATCCACTTTTGCTGTAGCCTGCCGTCCTGCTCGATCTTCATCTTCGAGGTAAGCTCTTCCTCTTCTAAACTCTACATATCATCGATAAATGGTGAATTGCGAAGGGCAAAATCCCCAAATGCACGATGCAGTCTTTCATGGCATTCTTTCTCACCTAAACCGACTTTAAGATCATAGAAAATCACAGCATGGAAATGCTTTCGCTTGAGATCCATCCTAGTATATGCCGTATATATATATATATATATATATATATATATATATATATATATATACTAAATGTATATACTTACTTGGTGCTGACGATATACATTTCTGGAGCGCGCCCAGACTTGCACATGCTGCTATCTGGACTTCAATTTGAAGTTTAGAAAACCTGCTTTGGCTTACGAAAACTCATTGTCCATTCTCAAAAGTTTTGCAATGACGCTCATTGTATACAATCTACACCATTCCGTAAGCTGCTACAGAATATGTCTGAAGTAATGCTGGCCAGCTCCGAAATGTATATGATCTTTGTCACGTTCTCTATCCAGTTTTGGTGAACCAGTTTCTTTAAACTGCACGATTCCTCAGTGATCGCAAACATATCCTTTGAGTATATACTAGAATTGCCGGGTATTCTAACTGAAAATAAGGAAGATTTCAGGAATGGTTTTCCCGATACCTTGTCACGGCCTATCAGTTCATTGCGGCCATCGCCTTCCATGATTTTACTTGTTTTATAGAACCACAAACAAACAAAACACGTGTTTCTCTCTTCAATTCAAAGACGCAAGTGAAAGAAAGCGTGCTAAATACGGGAGCCGGGAGACTCAATAAAATAAAGCTGAAATGCGGGAGAACCCGGGAAATACGGGAGACCTAGCAACCCTAATATATACATGCGCAGTATACTGAGAACTTCCCATCTACTCAAGGGATAGGACATTAGAGATTAGTAAGTAGAAAGCGGGTTGTGCTGGACGAACCTAAGCCATGAAGAAAGGCGGCTATGAATGGCCGAGATTTCTTTTGATACACGGCACGCGCTATTACAACAGTGACAAATAGCATACAGCGCACTTCTATTCAAGTAAATCTTATTGTTAGAGGAAGTATTTCAAGGCAAGATGCGGAAGATGTGCCACTCTCTCTTCTGTTATTGCGTGATGGAGGGCGTGGTGATGTGAGTTCACGCTTTTTGGGAATGTGGCACTGCTGCAGCCAGGATGGATATGCCCACATCATGCTTGGATGTCCTCTAGTTCAGGCACGTTAAGGAATATCCATAAGCTCTTGCTAATATTAACCGCCTAACGAAAGCACAGAAAAAATTAAAGTGTACACTTACATGACTTGCTCGACCACTATCGTTTACTATTTTTCTACCAGTACAATGTTAATAGTGAGTAGAGAAGGTATGTTATTCCACCCAAAAATTAAAATATTAAGATTTCATCGGAAATACATAATTTGGGAACCCCGCAAAAAATTCATATGAATTTATCTACATCTCTGCAACAAATTACTGTTAAAAAGCTTATGATTCTATTTACTTCATGCTAATTGAGAAATATTAGCAGAAATAGTCTTATTACTTTCTTCCTTGTAAGTAGAAGCGAAATAAGGGAGTACCATAGGTTAAAGTGATAGTCAAAAGTTGGTTGCTATTAGACAGAAGTTCCTTTGTTTATATGGACAGGAGTTGACAAATTCCTGTATGAGAGAAGTATCAAAGCTGAAACTAATAACAAGGAATATCTTAAAAACGATCTACTCCACGAAAAAAATGTACATGACATAAATTCTGTGTTTTGTCGTGATATAGATTTTTGTGTAGTAAGTTTTTGTCTATCTCTTACGGTTTACCAGTTATGCAAAATTCAATAAAAATTACCCAGAATAAAGAGGTATTTAGAGGCTATTCCCAAAAAATTCAAGATATACTTTTTAGTTAGCTTGTGAATATCTTAAATATAAGAGATTTTAATCAAAATCAAATATTTCGAAAATTTTTCCATGTAAATGATAGTTTGGGGTAGGGGTATTTTTTTTTTTTTTTTAATCTTCGTGTTGCTTTAGTTTTTGAGCTATGCTGTCCACGGACACACATGCGCGCGCGCACACACACACGCAGACCTTTTACCAAAAATGCATTTTTTGGATTCAAGGGGACCCTAAACATGCATTTGCCGTGAAATCTCGGTATGAAATTTTTTGGGTGGAATACAATAACAACGTACATAGTACGTGTAGGACTTTCTCTACGTACTTTGTAACAAACTATTTTTACAAAACGTTATTCTTCTATCTATTTCATGCTAATCAAGAGAAATACAGTATTTACAGAAATGTTCTTACTACTTCGCTCCTTATAAGTAGAAGGGAAAGAAGGAAATACACTAGGCTAAAGGGACAGTTGAATCCTTTAAAGGCTGGTCGCTACGTCAAACATAATCGGCCCTGACCGATGGTATTCAAATGCGTTTAAAAGCGACACCTCATGTCATTAGACTTACTGGCATGTAAAAGAACTCCTGCGGGACAAAATTCCGGGTAATTGACAGCGTTGTTAACAAATAATGTTTAAATAATAATTTCAGGACCAGGAAGCAGCTGGGACGAATCCTGGTTGGGGAAAATCCCATGCCCCCCGCGGGAATCAAACCGGGTTCCCTTGTCAGGAGCAGACAGATGTGCTATCACTGCGCTACGGGCCAACACTATACATTTACATCACAAATAAAATGCCCATTTTGAATGCTCTGGGATTTATCTCTAATAGCCTCTTCATTTTGGATGACTAGCATAACTGGCACGCTGTAGGAGATAGACTAAATATTTCCACACAAACAATGTAGATCTCGTTGAAACACAATGTATGTCTAATACACTTTTCGTGGAGAGTTCTGAGAAATTCCTTATTATAGCTTTAACTTTTCCAATATTATACTTTTTTTTTAAATGGGAAATCGTCATTCATTTTCATGTTTTAAATTCCTAAGCACAGAGAACGGAATTTGAATGCCATCCCTTAGCAACCAACTATTATAAGATGTAACTTTCGTTTAGCCTACTATATTCACTTATTTTTCTTATTACCTAATAAGAATGCCTTAAATAATAAAATTATTACTGTTAATTCTTATCGATTACGAATACATAGAAGGATCAGCTTTTGTAAGAACGATTTGTTGCAAAATAGGTAGCGAAGTCATATGAATGGAACATTTCAGGCTTTTAGGAAGGAGAGAGAGAGAGAGAGAAAGAAAGAGAGGGAGAGGGAGAGGGAGAGAGAGAGAAAGAGAGAGAGAGAGAGAAAGTTTGTGTGTGCGCGCGCGCGCTCGTGAATAACTGAACAAGTTGGGTAATATCAAACTCTTTTTCAAGTTCAACATCTTCCAAGGACACGACACGAAGATTTTCAAGCAAACTCCAAACTATCTGTTTACATGTAAAAAGTTTCAAAATGTTTGCTTGTTTAAAAATGGTTTTAATGTTTTAATTAAAATAACATACGTTTACATTCTAGTATCAAAATCTAATATCTTGAATTTCCTAGAGTTAACAATTTTCGAGATATTGCTTGTTATTAGCTTCAATTTTAAAATTCTTATGTTTACTCAAATTGTCGTTATTAATTTCTTTTCTCCTGGTCAAGCAAGGAGAGCGGAGTTTCAAAGGCATCACATAGTGAGATGTTCTTAATAAATTGACTATTGCTTAAGCCTAATGTATACTCTTATTCCTTTGTATATACAAAGAAATAATTATGTATTAAAATAATTTACGCAAATATTTATCTGAATTAATATGAAGCAGATAGAAAAAAAATATAAGAATAGTTTGTTACAGAATGGACAGAGAAAGACATGTGAATGTAAACAAGCCGCATATTCGCCACTACTTCTATCACTACAAGCATCCGAGGTCTTCTGTTTCCACCGGATGAAATCGAGAGAGAATGTTTAGTAAAACCTTTGCTTCTAACACGAGCAAACTGTTTGCATGAGGACGATGGTATCTTAATAGCGTTTAAATCGGCACTTAGCAATGCAAGCGCGGTTTATCTTTCATGTATTAACTAGAATGGATAATAAAGCCAATAGGCCTAGGTCATGATGTTCGTTCGTTGGCCGCTACATAAAAATGAATCGCGCGAGGGAATGACTGTCGCTCGCCACTGTTGCCAAAGCTCGCACTCCCCCCACTCTAGTCTCTGATTGCCATCCCTTCATCGGCTTGCGTCTTCTGCTGGCTTGCCTGTGATTTGGTTCAAGGGCGCTCCACCTAGTAGTTTCGACACGCTTGTCTCCACTTCGTCAAAATATTACCAATTCTCCCAGCCTCTTTATATACTCTGCAGAAATTATAACTTTGAGGCTTCCAATTTTAAAACTACGCACAGAAACAAATGGCTATTTAACTACCGCAATAATCTCGACAAGAAAATCGCTAGAAAGAAGCTAAAACGAAAAGAAAGTGTTACAATTATATAGCTTTCTCTAATGACTATCGTTTATTTTTATGTCACTTGTACACATTATACTTATAAAAGTTTATTACTTTCTCTACACGAACTCTGTACACAGCATATAGGGTGTATTGTAAGGCATCCAAAAAGTCGATACCGATATTCCATCGGAAATATATGTTTTGAGACCCCCTGAATGGAAAAAAATAGAAACATTTCCGTGTGTGTGTGTGTGTGTGTCTGTGGGCAGCATAGCTCAAAAACGAACGACCGTTAAATACCAAGTTTGGTATATACACGATGCGACACGAAGATTTCAAGAAAATCCCCCCCCCCCCCCCAGCTACCCTTTCCATGGAAAATGCTTCGAAAATTTTGATTTTCTCAGAAATGGGTCTAACGATTTTAATTAAAATATTATATATTAAAGATATTTACCTGACAAATAAAATGTATATTTTGAATTTTCTGAAAATAGCCTCTGAAGACATCTTGGACCAATTTTACGGAATTTTGCATAACTGGTAAACCGTAAGAGATGGACAAAAACTTACCTAATAGAAAATGAAGAGCTCTTTAAAACACACAATTTATGATATACACATTTTTTCGTGTAGTTGGCTCTTTTTGAGATATTCCTTGTTATTGGCTTCAGCTTTAAAATACTTACACTTTTCTCGTACGAGAATTTGTTAACTCCTGTCCGTACAAACAAAGGATTTCAACCACAGAGCAACCAGCTTTTGACAATCACTTTACACTATGGTACTCCCCAATTTCCCTTCTACTCACATGGAAGCAAGTAATAAGACTATTTCTGTTAATTTTTTCTCGATTAGCATGAAATAAATAGAAGCATAAGCTTTCTAACAATAATTTGTTGCAGAACTGTAGAGTAAGTCATGTGAATGGAGCACATCAGATTTTTTTTCTATATAGCTCATTTTAACAGAGATGATACCACTTTCTTAATATCGATTCTGGTGAGCACAGGTACATGATACTCGAAACTCACTGTATAAAAAAAAAAATGATACATTCCATTCGCATGGACTTCTCTACGTATTCTGCAACAAAATATCCTTGCAAGAACTTACTCTTTCTACTTCGTCCTAATCGAGGTAAATATTATTACTTTGTATCTTCTAAGAAGAAAGAATACACTAGAATAAAGCAATAATCAAATCTACTAAAATCCAATCGCTATGTGATGTACCTGAAATTCCCTTCTATTTGCATGTCCAGGATGGAACGGCTTCCTACTTAAAAAAATTTTAAGTATTGAAAATGTTAAAACCGCTAACAAGCAATACTTCTGAAATTGCCAGCTCTACGAAAAACATATATAATAAATATGTGTACATATATTTATTATATATAACATGACATAAATGTTGTTTAAACGAGGTCTACCTTTTTGTTAAGTCTATTCTCTTGAGGTTTAACAGATATGGAAAAGTCCTTCAAAATGAAAGGACTTCAGAGGCTATTCCCAAAAAATTCAAGATATGTATTTCATTTACCATGTAAATATCTTTAATATACGGAATTTTAATCAAAATCGTTAGTCATTTTTAAGAAAACCACAATGTTCAAAAAGTCAATCTTCTTGGATTGAGGGATTTTCCTGAAAATCTTCGTGTCGCATCCTTGGAGGATACTACACATACACTTAAATACCAAGTTTGGTATTTAACGGGCTTGTTTTTGAGCTATGCTGTCCACAGACACATATACACTACACACACACCTCTGGACCATATTATAAAAATAACTTTTTTTATTATTTAAGATACAAAACACTGTAAAGCTTGTGAATTATATTGTTATTAGCAGCTGTATGGGCAAAAACGCATATAACCGATTTTGTTGAGCACCTTTGCACTAGTTAATGTGGCTGATGTTGAAGCTACTTAACTGCATATAGATACTCACTTTGTTCGTCATTTTCAGATGTCGCGGCATCGCATGCCAGCAACGAATCACTTATATTTATTTTTCAATAGGGATAAACTCCACTCGATGTGTGAGAGTAATATGTTTGTTCAAATTTGTTGTGTTGTGTAACTTACCACCACAGATTTTTTTTTTTTTTTTTTTGCTGCATATTTTGTACACTGCACTGTTACTATTATGCTGTATACTTCAAAATAGTTTCACGCTTCTCTCATCTTTTATTCAATATCACTGCCGTACCTTAGTAAAACAAAATATTTATGGAAATTAGTCGTACGGTATACACAGAAGCTACGCTCGTGACCAGGGTTTGACTTGCATAAACACAAACAGATGGAAGGAAATAACAAATATTTCCATGCGCTGCGATTTGTATTCAGAGATTTTGGTCACCGGGGTAAGTAAATGTATGCCTGAGAGCGAGATGCAAACTAGGCTATACAATATATATATATATATATTAAATACAAAATTTAAAAATCGGCATTTAATTCAACTTCATTCACAACTCAGTTAACGCTGCATGACTATCTCTACTGGAATTATTTTGCATGTTTCTTCTAGACATGACTGTATACAAATTAGAGTCACCACAGAAAACGCAGTCAAGGGCCATTAAAAACTATTGTTCAGCTTACGGTTTATCAGTTAATTAGGCAAAAGTTACTGAGAATGAGGAGGATGTCAGAGGTAGAAAATTCACCGGTCATTTTATTTGTCATGAAAAATATCATAAATATTTTCTATTTTAATTAAAATCATAGGATTCATTTTTGAGAAAATTATGTTCTATGTAAAGAGTAGTTTGGAATGGAGGCATTTTCTTGACAAATTTCAGTGCATCTTTGTTCTCTCTCTCTCTCTCTCTCTCTCTCTCTCTCTCTCACACACACTTCGATCCCAAAAAAACAGCATGTGGGATTTGGGGTGGCGCAGTAGCGAGTTTTTCACTGGGTTCTCCGGTTTCACCCGATACCGCATTCCACCGGTGCTGTATCTTCATTCCATGTATCATCAGGTCATCACCTGCGGTGCCATATTAGTAAAAGAGGGCGTTAAACACTTCAAAAAGCAGACCTTCTTCTAAAATTGATTTTTGATTCAATTGTCCTCAAAACGTATATTTCTAAAGAAATCTTGAAAGGAATTTCTGGATGGAATACAATACTTTCCCTGTTTATTATAGATAGCAGAAAAATAATAGAAGTCGTAGAGGGTTTCAACAACTCGATCTATGGGATAGTTTGTGCCTATGTCCGCTGCGAGGCACCCCGCGAGGAAGGATGAGGCGAAAAGATAGAGGACGGCCGAACCGAGGAGTCACGGCAGCTGAGGGTAGGGTCCCTACCATTTCCCCGGCGGCGAGTATTTCAATCGGCTTTCCTGCCCCCGGCAAAATTAGGCACTTCACTGGCGGGGGGGGGGGGGAGTCTAGAGGACGAAGATGACCTAAGAGTATCCTTCCTCCCTGCCATGCAACGCCGAGACCTCCGCCTACACTTACAACCCCCAAAAAGAGTTACCAGATGACGGGTGAAATGAACGTTCCCAGCACTCGCTAGCGATTCGAGAAAACCCCCAAAAAACCCATGGGGCAGAATGGCCGGCGTAAATCAACCCTGAATCCCCTAATTGCTAGTCATACGTGATACCACCTGGGCCACCTCGATCAGTAAAGAAAATATAAGCTTACGCAAGAATAGTTTAAAGAAGCTAAGTAAAATTAAAAGTGATAACGGGTGGAAATAGCCAGGCGAATGTAACAAACCATTTCTTAATATTCCCCTCGTGTTTTCACTTGGTAGAAAGGATCCTACAGGATAAACAAATAGAGTATTAAAAGTTTCTAAAACAAATTACTGTTAATCAAAGTCTCCGACAAGGCTGTCCTTAATCACCTACACTGTCCCACAAAAACTGTTTTTAAACTTAATGAAATGTGTGAGCATTATAATAGTATGAACATTTCTACCACAAATACAAAAGTAATGGCATTAGGTGAAGATTCAATTAGAATAAAAATAATTATCAATAATGTACGTGTATCGAGCAGGTAAACTATTCCTACCTACCTAGGATGTAATACTGGCAATGATAGAGAATATGTTGACAATAAAATAATAATATGACTGTACTTACTCTTACACATGGAAGCAAAATTTGGACACTTACTAAAAACAATATATGGGCTTCAGAAATGACATTTTTAAGGACTGTAAAAGAATATACAAAAAGAGTCACAATAGAAATGAAAGTATATGATAAGAAAACCAAAAATCTTTCACACAAATGAAAGGTTAAATAATTAAAACAAATAAATAAAACACACACAATGGAAGGAACATGTTGAAAGAATACCTAACACTAGGATTACAAAACAAATTATGAAATTAATGCAATCCTAAAGGAAGGAGATCTGAGGGCAGACACAGAAAACGATGTTTGGAGCACCTTGAAGCGAAAAATACAAGTCATGCTCTTTCCATGAAGTAAAGAAAGAAATTAAATTAATTACATTATAAAGCTGCATAGTGGTTACCATGGGCGCCAAATGCAATTTAGTTTTTCTGGCGAAATGGTGACACAGTTTCTTGACTCAGAATCCCAGAAGATTCATCCGACTTTGCCGATCAGCTTTTCTTGCATGCTTCAGGAGGTCGAGGGTATGTGGAGCGTACAGCGCAACAAGTGGGGCGTATTCGAGCGGCCACTCACTTGAGGTTAATTTACCCACGGATACTGAGCTGCTCAGAATGAGCAGAAACGCTCTGGAGGAGCAAAATTAACAAAGGAATGTGGTAACTGCTCGTCAGCTCTATGGGTGCAAAGCTTCATTACAATAACACCGAGTTCCTTAGCGTTAAGCGGTCATATCGTCTGCTGCCTCGCATTTCGTCATTCAAGTCAGCGAGTTTGCTCAGATGTGAAAATAAGCAAAACCTCGTTAACATGGCGAACAATGGGTGAAAATTGTCCAAGATAATAGCATTTGCAGTTTTTATGTAATCATAAAATCTTTTACACACTCATATATACAAAAAGGGAGATGAATGTGCAAATATTTGTATCTGCGTCTGAAGACGATGTGATGATCTAGTGTTTGAATTTTTTTTTGCTATTTTTTTAAGTTACGTTCATGAGGAAAATTTCAAGATGTATTAGGATGGCTATTATTCCTTATTCTCAGATGTTCAGTTGTTTATGTAATTACAGCAGAGATAGCACAGGGCGCTCAAAACACTTGACCCTGAAAGCTTTGATTCATTTAAGAAAATGCTATTAATAAGCTGACAAAATGAGATACATTTATGTGTTGCACGCATTGTGCTCAACTTAATATAAAACTACTGTATACATTATATATATATATATATATATATATATATATCTTCTTATATCTACACTATTAGGAGTACGTATGTGCTGTTATCTGTACTGCTAATTGAGGACAGCGTAGTGAACAAAATTAGTACAGTATTTGCTTCAATTGCGGACTAACAAATTTACTTATTAAAAGTAGTATTTCAGGTTGTTTAGCACCTCCAAGCCATGCAAGTTTATTTTCCCCAGAGCGCACGGCCGAAGGTGTAATTTTGAGTGCGCCACCTCGCGGTAACGAATATTATGGCACATACAAACCATGCGAGTTTATTTTGCCCAAGAGTGCGCGGCCGAAGGCGAATGTTGTATCGGAACTGAGCTCGAATGCTTTCTGCAGTCAATGACCTCACATTGCCTAGGCCGACAGGTCACGCATTGAGGTGTGAAAACTTGAAACTAAACGGAAAGTCTATTCCGACAGGCGTTGTTTATTTCACGGCACAGTTAAGACCATGCAAAAATATCAGGCAATAAATTATGTGATTGGTTAGTGTAAAAACTGTTAAACAAAGAGAAAAAATACAACACAACGAAATGTATTCACATTAAGGCACCATTTATCAAAATATATGTATCTAAACCCCTAACAATCTGTAAATATTATCACTGAACTCACAGCACTTACATTTTAAATATTTATTTTAATACTTTTTAGCTTATGAAAATCTAAGAAGAAGAAAACGTAATTAAAAGTCTGGTGTGGTATCCACATTCACATGACCTTCTATACCCCTACCTCACCCAAATGTTCTTTAAAACACTTATTCTTGTATCCACTCATTTTAATCGAGACAAACACCTGAAAAATACTTTTAATACTTACATATTTCCAAAGGGAGTAGATGAACACTATATGCTAAAGCAATGCCTAGTCAAATCTTTAAAGAACTGGACGCTACGTGAGATTTTGAAATTTCGTGAAGTCATCCATAATGAAGAGGTCTTCAGAAGCTATTCTCAGAAAGTTCAAGATATATTTTTTATTTGTTGTGCTAATATCTTTAATATAGGATATTTTAATCAAAATCGTTAGAGCCATTTTTGAGAATCTAAACATTTCGAAAAGTGTTTCATATAAGGGGAAGTGGGAGGTGGGGGGGGGCTGTGTTGAAAATATTCGTGATGCAATCTTGAAAGTTAATGAACTTAAATATTAAATTTGTGCTTAACCGACTTTTCATCTTTTGAGTTATGCTGCTCTCTCTCTCTCTCTCTCTCTCTCTCTCTCTCTCTCTCTCTCCCTCAAAGAATTTCTGGAAAGTGCTTATTTTTGATTAGGGAACCGCAAAACATATTTCTCGTGAATTTTTGGGTGGATACAATACTTCCCCTACTATTCATATCTGTCAGAAAGAGCAAAGGGGGTCCTCAAGTTGATTCGACGAGCCAACTCCCCGCTCATTGGAAACGAAATATTGTTACAGAATCCATAAACTCAAGAAACTTAGCAATTTTTTACTCCATGGCACGACAGCTCACGCGGAACCTTGGCCTACCGCCCGGCCGCTGCGTCCCCCATCTCGGCCCACTACAGAGTTCATGGATGGGGTGCAGTATTGGAAGGTGAGACGTGGTCAGCGCCTCGAATCCTCCCCGGGAAACTTAGCAATATCCACCATAAATCGTGTTTTAAGGGATAGCGGCTCTCAAAAGAAACGAAAACTTAAACAAAGGTTATACCTATTGTTTGAAGTGAGTTATTGCTCCGATGTTTGGGTATTGAATTTTCAATTAAAATGAAAATTAATAGCATCAGAAATGGACTATTTAGACACACTTTGCCACGATACCTAGAAGAGACAATATTAGAAATCTGATAAGGGAAGAACTGAATGTACAAACTTCAATTTTAGATTTTACTCAACAATAATTAACATGGTATCTGCTTATTAAAAGCACGCTGGATGAAACATTGTCAAAGAAGGTAATGGAATGGACAAGGCCACGTTCTCTTGGAAAATATTCACTTTAATGTCTCGCCCATAACGGCTATGGTAATTTCGGGGGCTTTGTTTGAAACATATAATGATGTTTTGTTGTTTTTATTCTGAAGTTTTATGTAAGTTTCTACAGGTTTTTGGTTGTTTCTAGCTTATTAATTAATTTCACTCTCATATAAATACTTCCAGACTGTATGTCTAGGAATAGCCCGAATCAAAGAAGTTTCCATCCCGTCCGTGAATTGAACCTGGAACCTTCAGGTGAAAAGTCAGCTCGCTGACTACTACTGAGTGTGTATGTGCGCGCGCGCGTGTGCGTGTGTAAGTGTGTGTGTGTGTGTGGTGTGTGGGGGAGGCTAGTATCTAATGCCCACTTTTACTACTTGTGGCACCGCAGGGGATGACACTGGTGATACATGGAATGAAGATGGAGTACCGGTGAAATGCGATGGCGGAGAACCCGGAGAAAACCCACCCTTGCGCCGCTTTGTCCACCATAAATCTCACATGTGGTCGTTTGGGATCGAACCCAGGTCTTAGGTGAGAGGCGAGTGGTTTAACCACTCAGCCACGGTGGGGCCCCGTATTAGTGTGTGTGTGTGTGTGTGTGTGTGAGAGAGAGAGAGAGAGAGAGAGAGAGGGGGGGGGAGATATGTATGAACGCCATTACACAAAAAAGCTGGATAGATGCTAAGCTTGGTGTTTTAAGTTTAGTATTTTCCAAAGACAAGACGTGAAGCTTTTCAAGAAAATCTCCCCATTTCAAATTACCCTTATATGGAACATTTTTCTATATCGATATTACGTCAAAAACGACAAAAGATTTTAATTAAAATACCAGATAGGTACACGACAAATAAACGGTACATCTTCCATTTTTGGGGAATAGCTTTTAAAGTCCTCTTCGTACTGAAGGAATTTTATATAATCTCATACTACTCAAAATAAGTAGACTTGATTAAAAAGAAGCGAATGACCTCTACCTATTCTGTAAAAAGACTATTTTTACAAAAGCATAATCTTTTATCTACTATATACCAGTCAAGATTCACTTCTGTAGTCTGGGGGCAAGCGATTCTGCTTCACATAAGCTCCGGGTGCGAATCTCGGTTATGGTGAGTTATAAATTAATTATTTCTGGAGTTTTCCTTATCCTGAGAGGATGAATAACTTAAAATTCCCTGAACTCCGGACTCATTTCAGCATCACCTGATATTATCTGTCAGGTTAAAGGACGTTAAAACTAAAACTAAATAAAAATACATTAAAAAACTAGAAACATTAGTAGAAGTGGGCTTATTACTTAGTTCCTTGTAAGTAGAAGAGAAATAAAGGCTCTTAATAGGCAAACACGGTATTCAAATTTGGTTGCTATGTAATTGAAATTCTATTCTCTTTGCATGACCAGGAGTAAAACAAAAGAAACAGAAATATCAAATTCCCCTTTGAGTAAAAGTATAAGTATTTGAAAATTGAAACCAAGAATAAGGCATGTCTCAGAAATGGTTAACTCCACAAAAAGTAAAATAGTATATGACAAATTATTGTAACTACGTTTTTCTATGTTTAAGTGTAACATTTTGGTATATTTCTTACGGTTTACCAACTATGCAAAAACCATTTGGAATGAAGAGATCTTGAGAGACTTTTCCCAGAAAACCCAAAATATACATTTTATTTCTCAAGTAAATGTGTTTCATATGTATATTTTAATCAAAACCGTAAGCTATTTTTCATAAAACCTAAAATTTCGAAATATGTTCCACGAAAGGGATAGTTTGTGATAGGGCGTGTTCCTGAAAATCTTCGTGTTGCATCCTTTGGAAAATACTGAACTTAAATACATAGCTTGGTATTTAACGGAATTCTCGTTTATGAGTTATGCAGCACACACGCACGCATCTTTTGCTAAAAGGCTCTCTTTGTTTTAAATTCAGGGTCCCTCAAAACATGTATTTATGGAGTACAAAACCTTCAAGTTTGGGTGGAATACAATGCCTTCTATGCCCACTATGCACGTTGTACATGCGTACTAGAGAAAGTAATACCTTGAAAGCTGGATACAGAATGTTTGACAAAATTCTTTCGCTGCTTACTATACATTACATACGTAGTAGAAAATTAAAACAATCTTTAAAAATCTGATGTGTACCATTCACATGACTTTCTCCATATCCCTGCAACAAATAATTCTTAAAAAGCTTATACTTCTATTTACTTTATGCTAATCAGAAAAAATTAGCAGAAATAGTCTTATTACTCGCTTCCTTGTAAGTAGAAGCGAAATAAGGGACAACCATAGGTTAAAGTGATAGTCAAAAGCCGGTTGCTAGGTCAATGAAGTTCCTTTGTTTATATGGATAGGAGTTGATAAGTTCCTGTATGAGAAAAGCATAGCAGAAACCAAAAATAAGGAATGTCACAAAAACGACCAACTCCACGAAAAAAAAAATGTATATAACATAAACTGTGTGTTTTAAAGTGCTCTTCATTGTTTGTGTAGTAAGTTTTTGTCCATTTCTTACGGTTTAGCAGTCATTCAAAATTTAGTAAAATTCATCCAGAATAAACTACTCTTCAGAGGCTAATCCCAGAAAATTCAAGATATACATTTCATTTGCCAGGTAAATATGTTTAATATCCGAAATTTTAATCAAAATCGTTAGAGCCATTTTTGAGAAAATCAATATTTTCGAAAAAAGTTCCACATAAACGGTAGTTGGGGGTGGAGGGATTTTTCTCAAAATCTTCGTGTCGCATCCCTGGAAGATACTAAACTTAAATACCAAGTTTGGTATTTTACCGACTTTTCGTTTTTGAGTTATCGTGTTCACAGACACACGGGCACACACACACACACACACACACACACACACACACACACACACACTGACCTTTTTGTGAAAATGCTTTTTTTGGATTTTGGGGACCCTAAAACATATATTTCCGGTGAAATCTCGGTATCGAATTTTTGGTGGAGTGCAATACTTTCTCTATACACTATGTACATAGTGCGTATGGAGAAAGTAAAAATGTAATGAAATAAAAATGTGCAAGGTGAAGATAAATAATGCCAGGAGGGTGACAGAAATTGTGGATCTAAAGAATTAGATTGGCTGCAGTACCTCGCTCTGTAACGTTTTAATGTGTCAGAATTAAGTATGACATAGTATGAGTGAAATGGTTATAAAATATAGAGGAAGAGCTTCACTTATTATGCTATTGTACAGAAAATCTCACTTCACTAGCTTTTGTACTTTGCACATGTTGAATGCAACTGGTGAATGAATAGTTTCTTTCACCTTTCTTCAAGGCAAGTATAAAGCCGAATGTGTATTGTTAAGAAGGCCAGAGTTGTATGCAGTAAGGAAAGCAACAAGTGTCAATTCTTTTCATACTGCAAGTCGTCGTAGTCGTCGTCCGTCGCTTATGCCAAGCGCTTTGTGTTTCGCCCGAGAATGGCTCTTCCATGGTATTAACACCATACCGTGCTGCTGATGCGCCAAATTCAATCAATACTCCTGAAACAGCCCTTCCCCTGCCGCCAAGTCACTAAGTTGCGGACTAACCTCGCGTCGCAACCATTTTGAGAGTTAATGCACACCGTTGTTCAACTTTCATTCACAAACGCTAGCCAATTAACAAAGGAAAGTTATGAAAACCGACGCGCAATCTGATGTAAGCAAAAGGTATGCAGCAGCAAAGTTCAGACCCGACGAGATAAGCGAGCATACGGAATGATAGCGGTGTTATCAGCTAGTTATCAAAAAGTTTGCAATGAATACAGTTTCAGAAGCCTTTCATTCAGTGGTGTGGTCATACAAATCCCATAGAATCAAGTATTTCTTGTACGTACAGAGAGATACTGGAGACTAAAGCGATAGTCATATCCTTACATGCTGGCGTTGAAACTCTATACTTTCCATGGCGTGAGAAGCAACTGAAAGCTCACTGCAGTTGAAACTATTGAACAACTAACAACAGTGATAATTTTGATTCTGTGGTATTATTTACACATCAAACATGGTATTTAAGTTATCTATCTTCCAAAAAATGTTACAAAGATATTCAAGAAAATCTCCCAACCAAAACAAAACACTACACTTTACACGCAAAAATTTTATTTTCTCAAAAATGACTAAAACGATTTTGATTAAAATATCATATATTGAAAATTCTTTCAGGACCAATTATATCATTATTATTATTATTATTTTATAGGCGGCGGCGTGGCCGAGGGGTTACACAGCTCGCAGCTCACCAAAGCGGGCCGGGTTCAATCCCAGCAGACTGCACGTGGGATTTTTGGAGGACGAAGCTGCGCCTGCGCGGATTTTCTCCGAGTTCCCCAGTCTCTCGCTAATTGCTGATCATCCGTCCTGGATTCTCTCTGATCCAGAGCCTCTGATCCTCCACAGGCGCCTGACCCCAGGCGCTGACAAGGGGAAGGTGTAAGTTCTACATGTGAAGATAGAGAGTGGATGGATGGATGGATGGATGGATGTATGGATGGAGGGACGGACGGAGGGATGGATGGATGGATTAATATTTTTACAGATTTTTTTTTTTTTGAGTTAACATTTTCCCAGATACTCGATTTTATTGGTTCGAATTTTACCATACTTATGCTTTTCTCACATGCTAATCATTTGGTTTGTCTTTCTGGTGAAACTCAACGTGCTAGTGAGATATACTGAACGGTTTGATCAGGCTTTGTATTTGTAGATTGAAGAACTGAAATACTAGCCAATTTTATGCATAATGTTTTTGTTTTTTTTATAAGATTAGTAATTTTATGTATTTTTGAATTTTTCTTCTGGTGATGCAAAGATAACTGTATTTCAAAGTTATCACATAGCGACCAACTCTTAAATATTTGGATATCATTTAAGCCTACAGCATTTCCCAATTTCTATTGTATCTGCAAAGAAATATGTAATAAAATCATTTATTTATTTATGTATATATATTTATCTCGATAGAACCTTTTGTAAGTATAATTTGTAGAATGGGTAAAAAAGTCATATGAATGTAATAACATAAGATTTTGAGTTAATATAGCAATATAATGACTACCTCTAAATTGGAAATGAGCAGAGAAAGCCATTCGAATTTTACAGCCCCATTTTCTACTTTTACATCACTAAAATTCACTGACCGACCTTCTTTCTAAAAATATGTTATTATTAGTTTTTTCAAAAAAGCTGAAACTGCTCTTCTTCCATTACTTCAAGCAAACAATCTAAGATGTATTAAATTACACAATAATGACCGATGAATCTATGAAAATTGATCTTCGATCTTAAACTTCCATTCTATAGCTTAATCACAATTAAATACACTTATTCTTAGACTATAAAATATTTTCAGCCGATGGAGTTTCTCTGTATAACCTTGGTTCAATGGACGTAACACTGGGCAGTTTAATCCGGATTACACTTTATTTAAATTACGCCAGTACTGCGATTCTTATACTATGTGCATGACTGTCATGTATTGCAAGTTATATATACACCAGGGCGTTTGCTGCATAACCTTAGTGTAAAATGAGATAACTTAAATTTCAGTTCAAGGCAATGAGACGGCTTTACTGGCATTTATATATAAGCAGATTGCTGAATGTTTTTCTCAAAGTAATCATAAAGTAATCTTGAAACACACACGCATACCTTTTTTAATAATCCTAAAAGAGAATAATTTTTGCAAACAAACGGCTAAACGCTACAAATACATTTATTTACCTAAGCATCTATTTTAAAGCACCTCATGTTTTAGTGATGATAAAGCACCTCACGTTTTAGTGGCGACATTTCCAAAATCCGCAATCGGAACCAATTTTTTTTGAAATTGTGACCACATGCTAGGAGGTCATCTTATAATTGAATACAAAGTTTCTCGTAGCTAGCACAAATATTTTACGAGTTACTAATTATTGTTTATATAAATTGTATAAAATGTGCTACACGTCACATTATTTAAGTTTGTGTAATAGCAATTTTTGCTGATATATAATATTAGTAACAATTCATATATTTAAAAACAGGTCTTTTGAAGCTTTTTGGCTATATTCTGTATACCTAGCTAGCAAATTTTAGAAATATGGTAAAAATTTCATCGTGAGAGACTTTATAAACCAAAATATGGAAAATATTGTTTCCTAGAAAATTGGGTTTTTGAAGATTCGCATACCATATTTTGTGTTCCCTATTTAAATATAGGGTCAAAACTAAGCCATATTCGGTACGCTCATTCTTATAATTATATTATATCTGTTATACTCTTAAGGGACACTGGGAATCAACTTTAAAAGTTTTATATTTCTGTATAGATTTTCCTGGAAAATTTACTATGACTGCATTGCTGTTATATTAATATGAATACAAAATTGCATACAAATTGAATATATACTTTTAAATACTTTTAAATAGATTGTTTCACAATTTTATAATGCAAATATATTGTAAATAAAAATGCTACACGCGCCTCAAAGTTTGAGGGATAAAAAGCGGTTGGCAATTTTTGAATTATGAAGCACACAAAAAAAAAAATAAATAAATAAATAAATAAATAAAAATAAAAAAACGTTATGTGTTGATATTTCAGTAACTTTGATTGCTGAGCTATGACTATTTTTTAAAGGTTAGATATTTTAGTCTCTAAAATTATCATTTTGTCACACAAAATATTGTCTGTTTGTTTGTTGTTTTACTTTTTTTCTAGCGCGTATGTGCAATATACATAGTAGGTAGAGAAGGTAATTGGATTTTAACAAAAAATTCGATAGCGAGATTCCACCGGAAATATGTTTTGAGCAAATTTAGAACTGTATGTGTGTCTGTAGACATATCTAAAAACCAAAAAGTCCGAGTCATATCAAATTTGGTATTTTGGTTGAGTATCTTCCAAGGATGCGGCTAGAATATTTTCAGGAAAATGCTCCATCCCAAATATCCCTTTGAATGGAACATTGCTCAAAGTTTTCGATTTTCTAAAATACGGCACTTGACGGTTTTGATTAAAATGTTGCATATTGAACATATTTTCATGACAAATAAAATGCGAATCTCGAATTTCTTGAGAATAGACCCTGAAATCCCCTTCTTTCTGAGTGGCTTTTGCATTACCGATAAACTGTAAGAGATAGACAAAATCTTACCACACAAACAAGTAGATCTGTTTAATTTATGTCTTATAGAATTTTTTTATCTAAACAGATATTCTTTGTTATGGATTTTAATTTTAAAGTACCTACTTAAACTTTTCTCTAACTATGAGTCGTCATTCGTTTCATATCTCTTTTATTTTATTCCTGGCGTTGGAAAGAGAACCAAATTCCAATTACATTCCATGGCAGCAGGTTTTAAAGGATTTGACTCTCGCTTTAGCATAGTGTATTCCCTTATTTCTCTTCTGCTTATAAGGAACTAAGAAATACGAAAATTTCTGCTGTTTATCTTAATTATCATGATCAGATAAAAGAATAGTTTGTTTGCAGAAGATAGAGAAAGTCATGTGAATTGAAAACACCAGATTTGTTTTTAAAATTACTATTGGTGACGCCAGTAATATAACATACAGTGCCGCATATTCTGGGTAATTTTAGTGTATTCAAACAAAAACTGAACATTGTGAAAGTGTGAGAATGTAGTTTTGAGAAAAATGCTGTTCTATAAAATATTGTGCTTGGAAATAGGTTTACAGAGGATCTTTTAATCTCTGTAAAGCCCGAAGTGGTGATTTTCAAAATGTTTAACTTTTGCACCAAATGTTCACATAGGGTTGCCTTAGTTCCCATCCCTCTCTTATGTTTTCCCAGATATAAAAATTAACACAAAAAACTTCACGAGCTATTTAGAAAATGTCCTAGATTTACAATTTATGTTTATGGAAATATTTTAACAAACGGTGTTATAAGAAGGCTTATGTTGCATTAACGCGAATTAATCACTATCATTTATTTCTGTGCTTTTTACAAATTATTAATACAAAAACTTAGTTTTTATTTGGACTTTAACTGAGATAATAGTTTGTAGAGAAGTCTTCACTGCATATTTCTCCTTAGAACAAGAGGGGTACAGGAGGTTTTAACGATAGTCACGTGTTTAGTCGGTAAATACTGGTCTTAAAATTCTGGACACTTTGCGTGAGATGAGAAACAAAGCAAATGTATTTAGCTCTTTAAGAACGATACAGTATTTGAGAGAGAGAAAAAAAAAAAAACAGCAACCAAATCTCGGAAATGGTTAATGTCATAACAAACGTGTGAAACGTAGCTTATTTATTTGAGAGATCCATATTTCTGTATGGTAAGCGTTTGTGTATCTCTAGGACCAGTTTCACAGTTTAAGCTTAAGCCGCTTAAATCAGCCTTACGCTTTTAAGTTTTTGTGACTTCACAATAGCACAACAATGTTCAGTATTTTGGTAGCACTTACGCACGCGCATCGAGTTAATTCCTCATCTTACGTTTATGGCGATGCTGTTGCTACAACAAACCTTTTTAGGTTATCCTAATGGGATGGGTTAGGCTTACCTCTGAGGCACGCATTCGGGAGATCGTGGCTTCAATTCCAATAGCCGCCCTACCTGTCCCTTGGGGTTTTTAGGGGGTTTCCACGGATTGTCAGGCTAATGTTGGGTAGATCTATTTAATCCCCCGAATTTCCTGTCCCTCCATTTCGTTTCCATTGTCATTCCAATCATCCCGCTCATTCTTTCAGGGTTGGAAGTGTCAGAGATGGGCTCTGTGCAGCGTGGTAGGAAAAAAGGATGCTCGCAATGACTATCTCCGTCGACATTGTCGTCGTGAACGACTGCCTCCCAATTACATCATGCAATAGGTCCGTGTAAATTTAGATATTGGCCGAAGATGTTAAGACTTGCCTTCGCCATTGAACTGCAAATGTATAAATAAGTTATGCGCTTAATTTTGACTGTACAAAACTTCTCTCTGGCAAAACACTTGTCAGCAGATTTAAAACTAACGACAAAAATTTGTACACCTCTTGAAATAACTTTTACCACGAGCTTTTAAAACAATGTCACACTAAGAAATGAATTAATTATCACTCCTCTTTTATTCTCCTCTGCCCTCCACGAGAGAGATTTTTGTAACTAGCAACACACCATCATTTTGAGGATCCATTGCAAGTCACCCATGGTTTAAATGCGTTTAAGACATAAACTTATTGCTGGTACTTTGAACGCACACTAGCCAACTTACAAGACCATACACAGTGTAATACACTATATAATTTTACCGTTGCATATCTCCACTAACTTTAACTGAACAAAACAAAAGACGCAAATAAGAAGATGCAGCAGAGTTAACTTCAGTAAAATAAAAGAACACAACGCAACTAGAATATTCAAATACACATTCATTTACGCGAACAATGTTTTTAAACTGTTGTGATTTTCTGGGGAAGGGGAGCGGTGATTTCCAAAGGTTGTTTTTCCTTCTTGAGTGCAATAAACGCTTGGGGTAGCCTCTGCAAGGGAGTTCTGTGGTTCGCTAAATTCCTGAACTGATAGCTTCACTGTAGCCTCAAAACAGGCATTTCTGGTAACATAGCACAATATTTTCCGTTCCGTTGTCATGGAAACCGGGTGTAAGCATATAGCTAAATATCGATTGAAAGAAAAGAGCTGCAAAACGACAGACATCCCTCTTCTATCCTTTTGTCCCTTAACACCCTCTTCAAGGCTGTCAGGCCAGAAGGCAAATATCTCCTCCCTCCACCTTTCCTTCTTCGATCACAGACTTGTTCCCCGCTGGTATTTTGGATACTTGAGCATGCAACAAATTAAACACCATGTATTCGGATTTAATACCTTCACCTGCATAGCTGCACTGATGAAGTATTACATTATAGATGCGATGATAAGAAGTACGGCAAAGTATATGATAAAGGCATAAATTTAAAACGACGTTTGTATACGGTTTGTTTTATGTAATCATTAATATAAATTGCCGAAAGCCTACTTGATTATTTTCGGGCATTCCACACGTGGGAATGGTTCGCATTCTTAACATTCTAGATCAGGCATGGGTCAGGCCAAATAAGGGATGGCAGTTGACTCACTCGCCCCGCATTGTTGTCCATGGTAGGGTGTAAGGTACTGGTTTTACTACAAGTCGAGCGGAGTGGTAGGTTTGTTTATCCACTCTGCACTTCACTAATAACTTCTTCACTAGTATTTAAGGTAATTTGATTATACTAAGCATACGCTTCATACAAGAATTAATAGAATCACTGCTGTAGTTAGGCAAACTATATAATCAAGTTTATAACTATTCCATCTTACAGTGAAATTCTTATCCCTCAAATACAGCCATTCTTTTAATTATAAGCCAGGATATTCGATAACTTGCGCGTAATATTTTCTCTGTAGAGAAATGCACTTTGTGCATTTGATTTCAATTTGAGTTTGTTTAGCAGTTTACCTTGTCTCTCCAAACTCAGAGAAATAGATTTCTAGATATACTTCATATATATATATATATATATATTTTAAATAAATATTATATATATATATATATATTAAATGCATTTCATTTTTTAGATAAGCGAGTTCAATCCCGGTTACTTAATAAAGTAATAAGTAACTAAACCCGCAAACTGCACACTTACATCTTGCTTTTTATACTTTCAAAAAATTAAGAAAATGCATTTTAAAATTGTAAATAAATATCTGTAAGATCAGCAAAGTTTGCTTTATGGTTCCTATTATAATAGTTTGATATTGAAGCATTTATACGTTCGGTATAGCAAGGTTTCTTATTTTTGTAAGCCACAAAATATCCTCTCTTCATGAAAATGCCGCAAAGAGTTCAAAGTCATGTCCGCTACTGAATGAGACAATCCGAAACACTTTGAAGGAAACAGTAGGAGAACGGGAGGGAATGGAATGGTGGTGTGAGGCAAGGACGGCTTTCAGTGCATTGGCCCTTTGGAGCAATTTTTCCGTATGGCTGTTCTAGATTTCTTCCGCTGTGCATATGACTTAAAATAATGTGCCTTTCTTCATGGCAAGGAGTGATCTTGGGGACCAATATCGGTACAAAAACGACGTTATCACAGCATGAGATAGAGTTGTGATGTGTTTACAATATACTGTGTACGCTGTGGTATTATCCTCGCAAATAGACGTGAGTAGCCAAGTTCCGCAGTACAAGAGTGGGATGAAAGAGGCGGAGACTGCAAGCGATAGCCATGTACACGCACGAAGATATCGGCTGTCGGCCAACTGCAGCAATCAAATCATGCCACTGCGCATCATGTTTACACCGCTCTCGTCTACTTGCACGGACAATACTAACAGAAGGCAAACGGGGCATTGGTTGTGTGGTGTACACTGGGGAAGTCGAGGTTAAGTGGGCGGTAAACATAAATACTACTGATTACGGGAACTTACAATGTTAATATTTACATAATTAATTTGCTGTTGTGCAAGTCATCAATACTATTACCAGTTTCATTTGTTCTCAAGATACGTAGATTACAATGCCCTACATCATAACATTCTTAGCGTTTCAAATGTGAATCGTCTCCGACATTTCTTATGTTGTGAAAAACTTGGCGACACTGTTCAGATAATAACCCTGGTGTGCACATATGGCACATGGAGCCGTCAACATACGTCTGTCTCCACTCAGTAGTATGTGACGAGTCGGTCACTCTATCGATCCCAAGATGTTATCCCTGTCCATCACCAATATCGTCTTCTTCACATAATATGGCAACTACTTAGCTTAAACCACAGTTCAGTGCGGTTTAAGCGAAGTCAGTGATAACGGAAATTATCGTTTGAACTAAGTACTACACTGTAGCTTAAGCTTAAACGGTTAAACGGGCCTTCTGACTTGCCAGTTGCACTAAATCAGAATGTGATTGTTTACAGCTCCATAATATGCACACATCGCCCGACACTCTTGTTTAGCAGACTATTCAATGAAATTTAAGACATATACTTAATTAGTCCTGCAAATATCTTAAAACATGAGGTACTTTAATTAATATAGTTCAAGACATTTAATTTTACGTGTACAGACAAGATTGTGGGAGGTGATTATCTTGAAAATTTTCGAGTCGATTTATCTGATTTTATGCTGTTCAAAGAGTCACGCAAATAGACCTTTCCGTAAGAGGCCAAAATATATTCATTCCTTGTGAAAGTTCGATATCGCATACTTCTTTTGAAACCGAAATTTTATTAGGAGCAAGAAGTTTTGAGATAGAAAATTAACAAAAATTGTTATACGCAAAGTCGTTTGAGAGAATGGAAATTCTTGGATGGTTCTTGATCTCAGGGACTGACACACCATTATTTTTCTAAATATATTTTCTTTGATGAGGGGAACTCTTTCATTTTAAAAGAGTATGTTTGAAAATATTATTCTTGAATTCCAAACAGAAGTGCATTTATACAAAAATTAATATATCATGCCCTTTTCTATTGCTTTCTTTCCCTTTTTCCTCAGTTTAGCAAATTTCAAACTTTAGGCATATTTTCTCCTAAACTGCCTACTGAATTTTCATGAAATTGTGTACATGTTCTTGAGTGTCCTATTTATCACTATATGTAGTGATGTTCATTTATCTTTTATATGAATATCTCACTGACGTTTAATGTGATTTAGAAATTTGCTATAATACAGTCAAAACAACTAGAAATTAACTTCATTACATATAATAATAAAACCACCATTGCAGATACTGCATTTAAAATTTCATACGCCCAGCTGAGTCAGTGTATGAGAAAAACTGTATTACCGTGCTACTGGAAAGGTTAACATGCGCTTTATCTTTCTTGATAGAAAGCCCTCAGATGACGCACTGATTATTCTGGGAAGTCCCCAACGTTTTGCAGTGCACCGCTGAGCGCGTCATTTCAGCCAATGAATGCTCAGAAATCACAAATGACAGAAAAATGTTAACTACACGTGGAGTAAAAGACAATGTTGCAACATCTTCGCTGTTTTTTCTGTTCATATCATTCATGTAGTTTTCTTGTGAACTTCACAGGTGCACGTGGTGTTTACTGTGCATTCT
Organism: Hymenopus coronatus; assembly: GCA_030762935.1. Classification (NCBI taxonomy): domain Eukaryota; kingdom Metazoa; phylum Arthropoda; class Insecta; order Mantodea; family Hymenopodidae; genus Hymenopus; species Hymenopus coronatus. The sequence goes on from CM060898.1 coordinate 93,254,012, forward strand.
TAAATATGTGGAGGCCTTTGGAAGTATCTAGCTTTGATACTAGAAATAATAGTAATGATCAGTAATTCAGCTAGTTTTCCTTACAAAAGAGATTCGGTTAGACAGTTCATAGTGAAGTTACGGTTCCGCTTTCGTACGTTAAATAAGAAGCGCGTGATTATGGAATCAGCAAAGATTGTGGCATGGAGATATCAGTACTTTAGTAGACTAAACTATTTGAGGTAGAGAGGGTATCATATAATTTATTTAGACGAATCTTGTACGATACTCATGATTTGTAGGAAAGGTTGGGATGACGACAGTTGCTCTTGTTGTCTTCCAGCCTCTGTGTCACGTAGAAAAAGAATCATGATCTTGCATACAGGCAGTAAGAAGCCAGGGTTGGATTGAGGGCTGCTTATAAAATGTGGTTAGATATTATTAGCACTGTATAGTACCTTCGTTGTACTTAATAAAAACCTTGCTAATGTTATTATTCACTTCGTCCTCTAAGAAATAATGCCCATGCGTGTAAAACGCGAGTTTACCTGGAGAAAACGCGACAACGTTACCTCCTGTATTACTGAATGCCGGCAGCCTTTGATGTAGATATATTAACCTTTTCAGTAGCACGGAAATACCGATGTTTTGGATTGTATACAAATATTGATTGTCATATATATTTAAAAACAATTCAGCAAAATTTTTAAAACATTCTAGGATAGTTTGATATATTATAAACAAAACTGCAAAGTTTGACTGTATTATAATTATAAACATGAAAATTATAATCGGTTACAAATATAGCTGTAACTTTTCCACCGATGGAATAAACATTCTTATACAAGTTTAAAGTACGAACAAAATGAATAAAAGAATATCAGGAGCGTCATTCACTAGAAGCTTTACCACATTTACGCACAAGGAAGTGAATAGGTCCTTAACCTCCTCCGCCCGAACATCTAGCAGGCGGTGATCTGCACGACTTGGTGCGTGTACCTAACGCCAATAATGGGATCTAATCAAGGGTGGTAAGGTTGTTCCGTTTGGAGCAGTCCGTCGTCCATGACATAGTGGTCTTCCGGTTTCTTATTCATGTGTTTATTTCTGGGCACATCGCGAGGATGTTTCATGGAACAGAGCGCAAAAACAGCAAGGTTGAGAGCAGTGCTTTGCCAAATATATGAGTCAAGTTGACTATTTTTCTTCGTGTCTGCTCCAAAACGGAATGCTGTTGTGCTTTTAAGTAACCGTGATCCCACGTGTACGGCACAAACAATTGAAAACTCTAGGTGTTACGGCTCTAAATCAAGTCGAGTTTTATTTAGGACGCTCTTTAAATTGTGCGGTTCTTAACGTCTCATTATATATTGGGCATGAAAGACCGCTTAATTTTGCTAAGAGGTTTCTTTATCAGAACTGAGATTCTTTCGTGTGCCGTAAATTTACGACACGGGACCAATGGCTTTACTTCCCTTCCCTTCCGAAGGAACCCATGCTAAGGATTTTTAAGCACGAAAAATTGAACCCGCAGCCTTGCGAACCAGAGGCTAATATGTTACCCCTAGACCACGGAGGACGATGTTACGACTTTGCTAGTGCGTTAGCTACGTAATTACACACTTGTTAGCTTGTAAGTATGAAACAACTCATGAATCGAAGAGATGCAGGAAGTCAATGAATTACACCGAAATCATTTAAGAGATTACAGACTTGTCTAGTATGAGTAATTTCAGATAGGAAATGAATGCATGGTCCATGGCTAAACATAACGCAGTTATAAGGTGTCAAGCAAATTGGTTTCAAATGCAATTTATGTTAAATCTAAGTCAGATGAAAACCTGGCTTGGAATGTCTATAAACCTTATACGCGAGTTTAAAAATATCGATTTTCAGGAACTCGTTATTCGCATTCTCAATATTTACTGCCGTAAAAGTCTCTCACATCTCGACACTGTCCATGGATTAACTTCCTTCTTGCGTTATGTAGACCACTTTAGAGGCATTTATTTAATTGCTTCTTAGTTTAATGTGTGACGCTAAAAGCTGATGATCCGAAGGTCATAAGTTCGTTTCCTGCCATGAGTATAACTTTTTTTCTCTTTTACTTTCTCTACACGCACCATGTACATAGGTATTGTATTCAACCCAACAATTCGATACCGAGATTTCACCGGAAATACAAGTTTTAGGGTCCCCTATATAAAAAAACAATTCTGGAAAAACGTGTGTTTGTGTATGTGTGTGTCTCTGTGTTCGTGTGTCTGTGAACACGATAATTCCAAAACAACAAGTCGGTAAAATACCAAACCTCGTATTTAAGCTTAGCATCTTCCAAGGATGCTACAAAACTTAGAGAGAGAGAGAAAAAAAAAAACACCCCAAACTACCCTTTACATGGAAAAAATTTCGAAAATTTTAACGAGTTTGATTGAAATACCGTATACTAAAGATATTTATATGGAAAATAAAACGTATATCTTGAATTTTCTGGGAATAGCCTCTAAATAACTCTTTACTCTGAATGAATTTTGCTGACTTGTGTAACTATTAATCCGTAAGAGATAGACAGAAACTTACTACACAAAAACTGTAGATCGCGTTAAAACACACAATTTATGTCATAAAGTTGTTGTTTTTTTTCCGTGTAACTGACCATTTCTGAGATATTCCTTGTTATTTTTTCAGATGTTTCAACTTTTCTCACACGGAAAGTTGCAAACTTCTGGCCCTGCATAGAAACAGATTTCAACCACATGGTAATCAGCTTTTAAAATATTTGACTATCGTTTTAGCCTAGCGTACTCTCTTATTTTGCTTCTACTTACAACAAAGCAAGTAATTTAAGAATAATTATCTATTTCGTAAAATAGACAGAAGAATGTGCTTTTTAACAATACTTTGTTACAGCATGTAGAAAAAGTCATGTGAATGGAACATATCAGATTTTTTTCTCATAAGTCCATACGAAATGGAAAAAGGAAATGGCGTGTTATTTATGGACGCTCTTTAACTGCTGTAGTTCTAAGCGTCCCATTCTATATTGGGCGTGAAAGACCGCTTAATTTTGCTCAGAGGCCTCTCTTATCAGGCTTGAGGTTCTTTTACGTGCCGTAAATCTACGACACGGGACCAACGGCTTTACTTCCCTTCCGAAGGAAGCCATGCTAAGGATTTTTACACCCGAAAAAATCCATCGTCCTCCGCCGGGTTTGAACCCGCGACCTTGGGTATATGAAGCTAGCATGGTAACCATTACACCACGGAGGGCGATGTCCATACGAAGAAGTGCTGCTTGGTGGAGAGATTCGAACTCGAAAAGAAACACTACTTATTGTCCGAAGTTAACGTCATAACCATTACAGCATAAAGGTACGCTCTCCAACGGCCCTTTATTTTTGTTGTGTTCTCGAATATCATCAGCCAGTGGCGGACTGATACTTTAAAAACATATCTGTATCTTCGAAATTTTAACAGACAGACCAGAGGTCTCATACCTCAAATTACTTGTTTAAATTACCTCCTTATTTTCTGAAAATATTTCGGTACAGTTCATTAACATTCTTTATGCACAACAGTTTTAAGAAAATTCATCGATGCATCTTAAAACTGGGTTGAAAATGGTATAGTTCATTTGCTGAGATTCATAAAAGCCTACGATTTTTATGAGGACAGTAAAATATACGTAGTTGAAGTTTTGTATAACAGTTCCATAAAAGAATATCTAATGTGTTACATTCATATGACTTTTTATACCTTCTATAACTTGAGATAAATCTATGCAGAAATGGGTAGGTTACATACATATTTTGTTATTGATATCAAGGGCATAGCTTCGAATAATCGACAGAGGATATAGAATATTGTAATATACTGCATTTTTATTTTCTCTACCACGTGCAATGTACATAATAGGTAAAGAAAGAATACATTTCAACAAAAAATTCGATACCGACATTTCACCAGAAAATGTTTTGGGGCCCCTGAATTAAAAAAAAAAAAAAAATAGAGAAAAAAAAAAGTGTTGGTGTATGTGAACAGCAAAACTCAGAAACTTCGTTTAGTGCCAATCTTGTTAGATTTCCTAAAATTGGTTTTATTTTGATTTAAATGCCGTATGTTAAACACATTTACATGAACAAATAAAAGGTATATATTGAATTTTCTGGGAGTAGCCTCTGAAGCCCTCTTCATTCTGGATGTGCTTTGATAACCAGTAAACCGCAAAATGCAGCCATGTTACCACAATTTACGTCATACGCGTATTATTTGTATAATTTGCCTTTCCAAGATATTCCTATTTAATGGTTTAAATTTTCCAGTACTTATTTTTTTTCTCAAACGGAAAGTCGTCATTCGTTTTTCTTAACCTTTCTCTCTTCTTTACTCCTGACTAAGCAAAGAGAAAAAAGTTTAGCGTCATCACGTAGCGACTAGTTTTTAAATATTTGACTGTCGCTTTAGGAAAATAATAAAGGAAATAATAATAGTAATAATAATAATAATAGATAATAATTAATAATAATAATTCTGTTAATGTTTATCTTGATCAACATGACGTGGATAGAATGATAAGTTTTTGTAAGAATAACTTATTGCAGAATAGGTAGAGAAGGTCATGTGAATGGACAGAGATTTTTCTTGTCATCTCCCGTTTTTTTTCTTATTCCCCTTTTTTTCTTTTACCCTAAATTTACTTTGTTTGCCGTTTTCTATTTTATGACTAATTCACCTACATGTACACATTCACAAACACTCACGCCCAAGGCGGGACTCGAACCCACGATCCTCTCCGCCTCTCCGCTTTAGCGAGCGCGGCCATGAGTTCCGGCTCCTTAAAACGGCTTCCAAATTAAACGTCGAACGTCTTTGACATATTCTTAAAAATCATTCCCTTACGCGTTATTACATTTTTACATAACAAAAGAGCCAATAACTTTTAAAACTAATTATTTCTGAGCCGCGAGCACGGAAAGTTCGTGGACCTCCGTTATAGGTGCCATTAGAGATCGATTATAACTCGAGTGTCAACGTGCATATACTGTTCAAATTACTCTCAGAAAACTTGTGAAAGATTTCAGGAAGGCGTGAGGAATAGGAATCGATATCAGGTAAACCAGTTATTAGAGAAGAATGCCCTGATAATTACTCTATGTTAACTTTATATAGTGCTATTCTCTAAAAGAGCTGTTCTTGCAAAACTTTATTTTTCTATCTACTTTAATTTAATCGAATTAAACTTTTTCAGGAGTAGTTTCATCACATATTCCGTTTTAGTACAGGAGTTACAAAAGGCTCCAGCAATAGTCAATCGTTTGCTATTCGATGGCTTTGAAACTTCACTCTTTGCATGTCCTTGAGAATCGCGACTTAACATTAAAAGAGTTGAATGTGCTATATTCACATGACTTTCTCTACCTATTCAGCAATACACTATTCTTACAAGAACGTATTTGTCTATGTACTTCACGAGTAGTTAGATATAAACTTTCACAGAAATACCTTCATTACATGTTTCCTTGTACATAAGCGGGAATAAGAATACACTAAGCTAAAGCGACAGCCAAATCTTCGATTACGGCTTACCATGTATACAGAACTCATTCAGAATGAAGAGGACTTCAGAGGCTGTTCCCAGAAAATTCATGATATACATTTCGTTTGTCATGAAAATACCATAAAAATTTGACATTTTGATTAAAATCGTTACAGCCAATTTTGAGGAAATCAAAATGTTAGAAAAATGTTCGATATAAAATGTAGTTGGGTGAGGGGGGGGGGATATTTCTGAAATATTTGTGTTGCATCCTTGGAAAATACTGATTTAAATACTAGGTTTGGTATTAGCACACTTTTCGTTTTTGAGTTATTTTGTCCATAGCCTACCCCAGAAACACACACGGACTTTTTTCTAAAAATGTTTTTTTTATTTATTATTTATCTATTTCCAGTGAAATATCAGTATCGAACTTTTGGGTGGAATACAAAACCTTCTCTAGCTACAATATACATTATGCATAAGTGGTAGAGACGGTATAAGCATAGAAATAAAATAGCAAAAACAAGTTTTATATTTTACAGACCTTTTGATTTTGAATTGTCATATTTAGACACACACACATACACGTGCGCATTCCTTTTTCTAAAAATGCTTTATTTGGATTCAGGGGACTCTAAAGGTGTTTTCCGATGAAATCGCAGTACTGAATTTTTTGGATGGAGTGCAATATGTTCTCTACCTATGTACAATGTACTAAGTAGAGAAAGTAAAAATATCATCACGTGGATCATTTTGAGTAAGGAAATATGCCGAAAAGAAATATGCAAGAAAACAATATTTAAAGCTAAAGTGCCTATTAGTCGTAAAATAAGCCTAAGGCTTTACTACAAGCATGTCCTTCCTATTCATCTCCCTGTCAAATTTCCAATCTGATGTGGGCGTGCCTATTAATAAGTGTGCACCTGTCCCTTTATAGCTATAGTTAATTGGCGATTTAAATAAGAAAAAATATGTTCCCTTACAGTTCTGGAATTCCTATTATTTTATTAAGAAGAAATTAATTTTCGCAATTGTTGGTGACATTTCATACTGCATTTTCCTTAAACACTGCAAAAATTTAAATAACAGCATTTCTGTAAATATTTACCTCGACATGAAGAAGAAAGAAAAATAAAAATGTGATATGTTCCATTCACATGACTTTCTCTACATCTCTGCAACAAATTATTGTTAAAAAGCTTATGGCTTCTATTTACTTCCTGCTAATCAAGAAAAAATTAGCAGAAACGGCCTTATTACTTGCTTCCTTATAAGTGGAAGCGAAATAAGGGAGTACCATAGGTTAAAGTATTAGTCAAAAGCTGGTTGCTATGTGACTAAAGTTGTTTTGTTTATATGGACAAGTGTTGACAAATTCCTGCATGAGAGAAGTAAGTTTTTTAAAGCTGAAACCAAAAAGAAGGAATATCTCAAAAACGACCAACTCCACGAAAAAAAAAATGTATATAATATAATTTGTGTGTTTTAACGTGCTCTACATTTTTTTTTTTTTTTTTTTTTTTTTTTTTTTGCGATAAGCTCTTTTGTAAAATTCATCCAGAATAAAATAGTCTTCGAAGGCTAATCCCAGAAAATTCAAGATATACATTTTATTTGTCGTGTAAATATCTTTAATATACGATATTTTAATCAAAATCGTTATAGCTATTTTTGAGATGATAAAAATGTCCACGTAAAGGGTACCTTAGGGTGGGGGGTTTTCTTCAAAATCTTCGTGTCGCATACTTGGAAGATACCAAACTTTACCAAGTTTGGTATTTAAGGGTCTTTACGATTTTGAGCTATACTTTCACAGACACACACGGACCTTTTTCTGAAAATGCTTATTTTTTTTATACAGGGGGTCCTAAAAGACGTATTTCCGGTGAAATATCGGTATCGAATTTTTGGGTGGAATACAATACTTCCTCTGTACACTATGTACATAGTGCGTATAGAGAAAGCAAAACCTGAAAGAACACTTTGACACTCTAGACCGACTATTAATGAAAGAATACGTGCTTAGGTTCTTGGTTAGCAAGCAGAAGGGTTAAGAAACGGTAGTATTTTGTTGCTCTACAGTTGGTATTTACATTATGCCGCTGCAACAGGAATGATGCGCGCGTGGCGCTGCACGTGTTGCAGGTGCGGGCAGTAGACCTGACAACGCCGCACTCTCTCCCCTCCCTTTCACTGCCGGTATGCCACGGCTAGCCGTAGTGACATATCGGGCGACATGACCGTTACACTGGTTCCGTACCACTCAGGGGCACTGGCGATGTGCTCCACTTCACGCATTGGGCGCATTTTGAAAACTTGAGGAGCTTTCTTGTCACCAAGAGCAAACTTGTTACTCCTCTGGGGCAGCAAACTTACTTTACTCGAAGAAGTTTGAGTGTATTGCTCACTCTGAGTTACGAGAACTAAACGCTATTAATTACGCATAGGGATGAAGGAAATAGTTTCAACAATATTCTCATAGTCTACAATATTCTAATTAATGTAGAACTACTACTGACACTGTACATATTTTCTGAAGACGCTAGATAGGATGTATACATAATAGTTACACCATTTTCAATGTCCGTTACTATTTTACAGTGATTTCACAAATTTCTCATAAAAAACATATTTTTTCATCTCTTTCAGGTTTATCACAAAGCATCGAAATTCCAAACTATAACGCTTTAAATGTCTGTTGTGTAGCAGTTATATGACTTTTATATGAATTTCCTAGTTCGCTATTTATATTTTCTCAAACGCTATTATAACTTTACTTCTTGTTAAGTCAGATAAACTCTCAATACATATTTACACATTTCGCTGTAGACTAATGCGATAGTCAGATTTTTAAAGGGCTAGTCGCTATGTGATGGCTTTGAAATTAAATTCTCTTTGCATGAAATTGGATTTTACTCTTATTTATGGACACTCTTCAGCCAGTATGTTTCTTGGCGTCTCATTGTACACTGCGCGAAAAAGACTGAACAATTTGCTCATAGGCCTCAATCTGGCTTGAGGTTTCTCTTGACGAATAATAAATATACGACCGGGACCACTGGCTTTATTTCTCTTCTGAAGGAAGCCATTCTACGGAATTTTAAGCACGAAAACATCAATCGCCCACGGCCGGATTTGAATCCGCGACCTCGGGAATTACAGATTTTTGTATGGCCAATAAAGAAAAGGGGGGAGGGAACTAAGAGCAATTTCCCAGCTGAGAAAAGTGTAAACATTTAAAAAGTGTAACCATAACAAGGAATATCTTGGAAACTGCTAACTGTACAAAAAAGAATTTATTTCGAAACTGTATATCGATTTTATATCGAATTTTAAAAAATTACTTAGGTTTACTTTTAAAATGCATAATCATAAGCGACTAATATATAGATCTGTATAACATAAGTAGGTATAATGCTCAAATTCTGAGAAATAAATTACGAACTTTGAAAAATCAAGAGCATTGGAGAGTACAAACAGTAACATATCTTATACAATAATTAGTGGTTAACATAAACATCTGATATTCGCCTATTTGTAATCCTATTTTCTGTAAAACTTGAATTTTTATTGGAACTTTGTTTAAAAAACCTTATGTTTCATTCGTATAATTTTCTCTACCTGTTCTATTCTTACAATAGATTATTCTTTTATCTGCACCATGCAGAAATGGTCTTATTACTTGCTTCCTTATACGTGGAAGGGTAAAGTAATAGTCATCTTTTAATCGCTGGTCGCTAAGTGAACAATTGAAATTCGGTTCTCTTTACATGAACAGAAGTGAAACAATATAGATATGAAACGAAAGATGATCCTCTTTAAGAAAAGTTTAAGTACTTTAAAATTGAAATCAATAACAAAATAACTAGGAATACCTCGGAAACGGTTAACTCAAAAATGTATATGAGATAAATCGTGTGTTTTAGCGAGAACTACATTTTTAGTGAACTAAGTTTTTGTCTATCTCTTACGGTTTCTCAGTCATATAAAAATTTCCAGAATGGCCGAAAATTCCCAGAAAATTCAATACATATATTTCGTTTTTATTAAAAAATAGTTAGACATTTTTGAGAAAATAAAAAAAAATCGAAAAATGTTACATGTAAAGGGGTACTTGGGGTGGGGACTTTCTTGAAAATCTTTGCGTCGCATCTATGAAAGATGCTAAACTTAATAATCAAGTTTGGTATTCTACCGACTGTTCGCTTTTGAGTAATGCTGTACACAGGCACACAGGACCTTTTTTCTAATAATTTGTTTTTAAATCATGGGTCCTCAAAACATGTAATTCCGGAGAACTTTAATTTTTGGGTGAAATAAAATACCTTCTCTATCAAATAGTGCAGTGTAATACGTGGTAGAGAAAGTGAATATTAATTTAAAGAATAAAAAATTAATGTTTAAATAATCATGCAAGTTTTGAATCATGGCAAAATATTATTATTATTATTATTATTATTATTATTATTATTATTATTATTATTATTATTATTATTATTATTATTATTATTGAGTATATTAAGGTGTAAATTTCATTAAGATATCTTATATAGCGTAGGTTTTTCAAATTTCATAGAGAGTTGTGAGGTATTTATAGATACAATAACAAACAGATAAAGGTGATATTCTTTGACAACTCTTCCAAGAATGGTCAGTCAATGAGCAAGCAAGGACGGAAGGAATCCGGAACAAGCGGTACGGCGCCTAGCTGCGAGTGAGAGAGAGAGAGAGCGCCCTTTCCAAAGGAAATCGATTTGCGGTCGTGTTTTGGTGCGCACCAACACGCTCCCCGCTCCTGCGCCCGCGGTCTGCTCCCCACAATATCCTTATGATGCAGCCCTTTTTTGGCCAAGGGTCCCAGGAGATGCTAAGAAACCCCGCCGTTAAAACCGGCAAAACTGTGTAACATATACCTTTTTCTATTCGTTACATTAAAAAAAAGTCTGATGTGTTTCATTCACATGACTTTCTCTACATCTCCATAACAAATTATTTCTATCTACTTCATGCTAATCGAGATTAACATTAGCAGAAATGGTCTTGGTACTTGCTTCCTTGTTTCGGTTTCAGTTTTAAAAAGTAGATCTGGCGAAAGCATAATGTATGATTTATTTATTTATTTATTATTTTTATTGTATTTGTGGAGTTCATTACTTTCTTGATATTCCTTGTTATAGTTAAAATTTTCCAATACTTAAATGTTTACTTTCTCTATGCTAGTGTACATAGTGTTTAGAGAAGAGATTGTATTCCACTAAAAATTCGATATCAAAATTTCACCAAAAATACATGTTTTCAGACCGCCTGAATTAAAAAAACATTTTTAGAAAAATGACTGTGTGTGACGACGGGAGGGGGGGAGGGGCAGCATAGGTAAAAGCGAAAAATACCAAACACGGTATTAAAGTTCAATATCTTACAAGGATGCGACGCGAAGATTTTCAAGAAAATGCCCCAACCCCAATTACCTATATGGGAAATGTTTAGACATTTTTTAATTTCTCAAAACTAGCGTTAACGATTTGGATTAAAACACATTAAAATAAATAAATATATAAATCATACCAACATTGTGCTTTAACCAAGTCTATTTGCGCGCGCGGGCGTGTGTGTGTAATATTTGTCTTTGGTAACCATTACACAAATACCTATATCAATTTTTTCACTCTTATAAACTTAAAATTATTTAGTTTGTTAATAATGCTGTCAATTGCCAGGGTCATATCAGCAGCGCTGGTGTGCCGGAGTTTTGTCCCGTAAGAGTTCTTTAACATCCCAGTAAATCTAGTGACATAGACTTGTCGCTTTTAAGCTCACTTAAAAACCATCGGTCTGGGCCGGATTTGAACCCGGGATCTTGAGTTCAGAAGGCCAGGACCCAACCAACTGAGTTACCCACAGATTTTTTCCCCTTTTTTTTTCTTCACTCTTTTGGTTGTTTCAACATACAATTTTTGAATACTTTAAACGAAGTTTTTATACCAAATAATCCTCAGTAGTCCAATTAACTGCATTTTCAGCAATTTCAAAGAGTACAAAATTCCCATCTTAACTTTCTAGTTCGTTCTACCTAAGTCTGTGATGAAAATTTTAGCAAGATTGGTTTCAAATTACATCGTATGGAACATTTTAAAAATCGAGTAAAAGGCAATGTTAGATAAACATAGTGCAGTGCACCCTTGGGTGTTTAAATGATCACTTTAGGAAGGATTTAAAGAATCTAGTATAAAAATATATATTATTAAAATATATTATTGAAGCTACACGTTCAAAATATTTTTTGTAGATCAAACCAAATTTGGTAATTTATTTTTTTGACATTTTTTTTTACAAAACTTCAGCTATGGGTAGGTACGCTTAAACACATGGCAATTAATCAAAACCGTTAAATTATGTTTCAGAAAATAAAACACTGTTGCTATTATTGCCAAGGATAGTTTAGGCTGGGGAGATTCCATTGAAAATCGTGGCACATCTTGGAGAGATGCTGAATTTAAATACCTTACCTGAAATTTTATTTTAGGTGAAATCTCGGTTTCGAAATGTTGGGTGGAATGGAATACCTATTTCATCTACCCATTATTCACCGAAAATTAGCTAACAAACAATTCGGTTAAGTTTATTTTACAACGCCTTGAGGAGCTACATAACTTATAAACGCATGTGTTATATTCACATGACTTTCTCCTAATCTTTAAAAAGGTTGTTCTTCTATGTACTTTGCGTTCCTCGAGATAAACATTTGTGAATTGCATATTTCCTTGCAGATATGGGAATGGGAATACAGAAGGCATAAGTGATAATAAAATCTTTTAGGAGCCGGCTTTGAAATTCTGGTCCCTTTGCTTGACCAAGATAAAAGGGTGAATAACAACTTCCCATTTGGTATAATTTATACTATTAACAAGGAATATCTCAGAAATGGTTAAACACAAAAAATATTACATAAATTGTGTAATTTAACAAGATCTAAATGTTTATGTATTAACAGTTTATCTATCTTTAACATTTACAAATTACAAAAAAGTCATCCATAAGAAGAAGATTTCGGAGGCTATACTCATAAATTTCTAGATATACATGTCATTTGTCATGGAAATATCTTAAAAGCATGTGATATTGTAATTTCAAATCGTTAGAGCAATTTTTGAGAAAATGTAAATCTTTTAATGTTCCATGTAAACGGTAGTTTGATGTAAGGGATTTTTTGAAAACCTTGGTGTTATATCTTTGGAAGATACTGAGCCTAAATACCAAGATTTGATATTTAACTTTCTTTTTGAGTTGTGGTTTACATAGACACGCGGATCTTTTTCCAAAAATTTTGTTTCTGGATTTAGGGAACCTCAAAGCGTGTACTTTCGGTGAAATCTCGATATCGAAATGTTGGTGGAATTCAATACTTTCCCTATTTAGTTTACGTGACACAGAAACTAAAATTCTATTAGTTTCCTGAATATGTTCAATTACGCTGATTGCAAGCAGCATCTATGAGCTTTGGAACCAAATCAACGAGATTTAATGTACATCTCTTAGTACCATCATCTCACATCATCTTTTAACATATGACGAGCATCTGTGCTTAAGTTTTAACTGCTGGTTTAGAGCACAAGAATTCCATGCTATTCGCTGAAGTATTCTTGGAGTTATTTCGTTTATCTTTCTACCCCAGACCTTTCAAGTTTATTTCAAGGAAACTATAGTCTAAACAATCGCTCCCTCGGGTTGTATGCAACCTCTAAAATCGTGTATCCAACCTACTACTTGGAATGATGGGAATTTAACCAGAAATCCTTAAACGTGGTAAGCCTGCAGCGTGCATAATTGATTAAAACATAAACAAATCCGATGTGTTATTTTCTCTACCCTCTTTGGTTTATAAGTGTCTATACAAACTATTCTTACGAAATTAATTGTGCATTTATTTCATTTCAGTTAAGATAATTTTTGCAAAGATAGTATTATTACACATTTCGTTATACATGCAAAAGAAATAGTGACAGTCAAATGTTTAGAACTGGACTATACGTGCAGGCCATGATATACAACTGCGAGAAATAAGTGAATGTCGATGGGATATGATTTACTTTTTTATTGTTTCATTTAATACATTGTCCTATCGGGGACATTTCCCTTTAGAACATATTCTCCATCGACAATGGTGTTAACCCTCGTAGTAATGTCGGTTTTTGTTGTGTTTTTTCTATGTATCTTTTAATTTTAATCATTAGAACACACATTTTCATACTACAAGTTTCTGGAGAGGATGTTGAATAATTTGGGCTATACCCTCTAGCCGGGAATCAAATCGGGACCCCTCTCACAGTAAGCAGGTGCTCTACCGACTGAGCTACTAGATCAGCCGGGACATGATATTGGTGCGGAAATGGGTATTATGCTGTTTATATATAAACAATATATTGTTTATAATAATAGGGTTATATATTCAACTCAGGTTACTCCCCACTTGCGCCAGCGGGAAGCCTTTATTGAGCAGTCCCTTGGTATTATAACCGGCTCAATCTTGGAATTGTTAGGAACCACTGCGGTGTCTTCCGCAGTCTGTCTAAGGTTTTTTTCACCTCCTGAAGGTGGTAGGCACAAAATGATCACATTTGGGTCGAGAATGTGAGGTATCTCTTCATTCCTGATCATACTCAATGTATTCGTTCATAAGTTAGCAGCACTGTGCATTGAGCCATTGCAAAGATAAAATCACCATAAAATATTGTGGTATAAACCTCATCATATATCTCTTTCTCCACTTGTCTTACCTCCGGAACATCACTACAAGAGTTAACACCAGGTGCATATGGTCCACAACAAATAGATAATAAAAACCCTCAACGTTAAACAATGATGGTGCAAATCTCAGGATTTGTAACCTCTTGGACCAGGTGCATACGGTCAATAACAAACTGTGATTCGAATTCTCAAGCCAGATTTGTTTTTCAAGTTGTGTAAACTCCTGGACCTTTTGCATTGGGTCAATAAATTGTAAATAAAAATCTCAACCTGTATTTGCTACTGAAGTTGTGTAACCTCCTAGAACAAGGGCTTACGGTCAATAAAAAAATAAAAATCTCAACCTGTATTTCCTACTGAAGTTGTGTAACCTCCTAGAACAAGGGCTTACTTTCAATAAAGAAATAAAAGTCTCACCTGTGTTTCCTACTGAAGTTGTGTAACCTCCTGGACCATGAGCACACGTCAATAACAAATTGTAATTAAAATTCACAACCTGTGTTTCCTACTCCAGTTATGTAACCTCCTGAACTATTTGCATACGGTCAATAACAAATTGTGAAAAAAATATCAACTTGTGTTTTCCTAATAAAATTATGTAACCTATTGGACCATGTACATACGGTCAATAATAAACTATGTATAAAAATTTCAACCTGTGTTTCCTACTGAAGCTGTGTAACTTTCAGAACTGCGTGCAATAAGTCAATAACAAACTGAACGTATATTTTTTTCTGAAGATACAATCTCCTGAACCACGTGCATACGGCCAGCACAGCTAGTTACACTTGCTACTCAACTATTAAAATGTTTTGGCATACCCTTCAGTACGCTTACCAAGACTGAATCACACTGCTTTAAATAAACGCTACCATTTCCTGTGAATGACACTTGCTTTGCTTCAAGTCGTTTAAGTTTCCTGAAGTGTTTGGGATATATTAATGCCTATATTTTCAAAGAATCACACAACTTTTATAAACACTCATTCTTGTCTAATTCTAAAACAATGTATGTACCAGTAATGACGACAACAACAAACTCTTGGAGAACAGAAAAACTAATACAAGATATCCAAGTATTACTCCACACTCCTCAAGCAAATGGAAAAGAAATCATGTTATTATTACCTGGACTCCTTCAAACTGTGGGTTTGGATGAAATGAAAAAGCCGGCCTTGCAGCCAAGGAAACCACTGCTTGAGAACGAACAGCCAAATTCTATTGTCCCATCGAAATTTTATCCCAATAATTAACAAGAGAATAAAATAACAATGCATCACTAACTAGACTGAAACCCTCCCCAATCAACTTCTTACTACCTTAGAAAATCCAACTACACGACATTAATTAAAAAGAAGAGAAGAGCTCAAGATTTCTCGTCTAAGAATCGAGCAGACAAAGTTAACAATTAGCTACACTTTCAAGAAGTAGCCTGCTGCATGTGATACCTGTAAATGTCTTCTAACTGTGAAACACATAACTACAATATAATCCAGTTAGAAAAAAACAACTAAATGAAAAATGATATATTTCAGCAGTGAAAACTCCTTACAAACATTTCTGTATACAATGTATTATAACATGTTTTATACAAACTCCTAATTTCTATACTAGCAATTGTGTCTAAAGTTAAAATTCTCTATCAATGCAATTTAAAGTGCTAAGATGTATTAAGGTTTTGCTCTCTGTATTGAAGACTTAAGGTTTAATTGGATGCTATATAACTACTAGTCAGAATTTGTACGACCTTAAATTCATATTTAAATAAATAACTATATATAAATAAAAATCAGTGCCAATATTATAGAAAGTTACTGTCGGTCGCTCTGAACCAAATTAACTTTCGGTGTAATTTTTGCTGGCATCGAATCGCAATCATTCCTATTCCTTTCTTCAAGCTGTTTAAATGAGTTTGCACGTGACTAGGATGGCGTTGGAGTATTATTTTTCCAATTGTTACTTTTTGAAACACAAAACTATTATTTAGCTTGTGAATTGCACTTTACAAGTCACTGATAACAGTTTCCTTTGGGAATGTTTTCGATAGAGGAAGTATCACACCATTTTTGTTAAATATATTTTAAAAATTACTCATTGATATCAACAATTTCTTCATTGTTGGGTACTTTCAGCCCTCAAGTTTGAAACCATTATTTAAAAAGACAACTGAATATTAAACCGATTTTTTACAGGCAGGACCACCTAAATACTCGTCCTAAACTTTCACATTTCGTGGCTTTCTTGGTTTATTGACTAGCGATGGTTTGGTTAGACATGTTGAGAACAACTGGTTGAGAATAATCAACATAAGCAGAAGGCTATCTAAGAAATGAAAAACTGCATTCTCGAAACGCCTGTAATTGAAGAATCCAGCTAACGAAAAGAATCGCAAGTAAGAATTATACAAGTTACACATGAATACACTTTGCCCGAATCTGAGGGCCCAAATGGTAATCTCCAACATTATTATAGGTAACTTTCCGGTCTTAAGGTAGTAAACGCTTAATATGATTTCACATCACCTTATTCGTCCCAAAATAAGATCATGATTTCCATTTTTATGTTTGCTAGTATCTTTGTGAAAAATAATCAGACTGTGTCTTTAAAAAAAATCTGATGTGTTCCATTCACATAACTTTTTCCACATCTCTGCAACAAATTATTGTTAAAAAGATTATGCTTGCATTTACTTCATGCTAATCGAGAAAAAAAATTAGCAGAAATAGTCTAATCACTTGGTTCCTTGTAAGTAGAAGGGGAATAAGGGAGTACCATAGGCTAAAATGATAGTTAAAAGCTGGTTGCTACGTGACTGAAGTTCCTTTGTTTGTACGACAAATCCCCGTAAGAGAAAAGTATAAATATTTTAAAGCTGAAACCAATAACAAGAAATGTCTCAAAAACGATCATCCAGGAACAAATGTTTATAACAAAAAGTGTGTGTTTTAACGAGCTCTAAAGTTTCTGTTAGGTTGGCTTTAGCCTATCTGTTACGGTTTATCAGTTATGCAAATTTCCGTAAAATTAATCCAGAATAAAGTAGTCTTCAGAGATCATTCCCAGAAAATTCAAGATATACATTTTATTTGTCAGATAAAATATCTTTAATATACGATATTTTAATCAAACTCGTTAGAGCAATTTTTGAGAAAATCAAAAATTTCGAAAAAAAATTCCATGTAAAGGGTAGTTGGGGCTGGGGGAGGATTTTCTTGAAAATCTTCGCGTCGCATCCTTGGAAGATACCAAGCTAAACACACAGACCTTTTTCTAATTTTTTTTTATTCAGGACGATCCAAAACATGTATTACCGGTGTAATCTCGGCATCGAATTTTTGGGTGCATTACAATACCTTCTCTATACACAATGTACATAGTACATGTAGAGAAAGTAAAAATAAATCTGCTGTACAGTAGTAGAGCAAGAAGCGCTACGAGTCACGAAGGAGACACGGATGCCCACTCAGGCGAAACCGGCTAAAGCGCAGGAAAAATAAAGACGTAGTATTGCAGAAAGCGCCCTTGTAAATAATAGTGTATGCCGTTTGATCCTGTTTTTATTCAAGATAGTAGGAAAGTGCATTAAAACGACGCATAGGTACAAATATGTAGACAGGAAGCGATGTAGAATAACTAGGTCCAAATAATTACCAGGTGGCGCAACTGCTTCGATTTGACTCGTGCAGATATCCCTTCGTGCATTAAAAGAGTTGCAGAACTCAACGGGGCTACTTCAAGCTAAAACCAGTCAGTGAGAAACATTCGCGAGTGACCATCGTTTTACGCCTCTCAATGAGTGCGACCGGTTTTAACCTTAAATTAGCCCCGTCGAGTTTTGCAAATCTTTTTACGCACGAAGGGATATCTGCATAATTCAGAGGGCAAAAAGGGTCGCCAGGTAGATTCGATTTGTCTCACTCGTAAAATACCCATTTTACGCCAAACGCTCAGAACCGCAGGAAATTATGTCCAACAACAATCATAAAGACTACCTCCGTGGTTGAGTGTTTTTTTTTTTTTTTTTTAAAGTGTTTAACACCCTCTATAGCTATTTATGGCACCGCAGGCGGTGACTGATGATACATGAATGATGATGGAGCACCGGTGGAATGCGATGGCGGGGGAAACCGGAGTACCCGGAGAAAACCCGCCGCAGCGCCGCTTTGTCCACCACAAATCTCACATGCGGTCGTTTGGGGTGGTTGAGTGTGGTCAGCGAGCTAATTTCTCACCCGGATGTCCCGGGTTCGATTCCCAGCTGGGGTGGGGAATTTTTCTTTAACCAGAATTATTCCCTATCCCCCACAGAGGATGGGAAAATCAATGCGAGCGTGATTGTGTGTGTTTTGTAATATAAAGTTGATAAACCTAATGTTCTAAACCTACAGCAATAGAGTTATTTCACAAGTCATTGAAGTTAAATGGGGTTATACAAATGAAACAATTAAAAAAATCATAAAAGTAATGGTTTTCATGCATATTTCACGTCTTCAAGAGACATTTGAATGGTATACCCAATCGTCTAAAGAGAAAAGACCTATATAAATACAACAGGATCAAAATCCACACATATACTAAACACGATTTACATATTCCACTTAAAGTTTCAGAGGTCTGTCATATATTAACAAACATTTTTACTTTCTCTACCACGTACAATGTATACACAGTAGCTAGAATAAGCATTGCATTTCACCCATGATTTTGATATCGAGATTTTACCGCATATATGTTTTGGGAACATCTGAATCCAGAAAAAGAATTTTTAGAAAAAGGTCCGTGTGTCTATGTGTCTTGAACAGAATAGCTCAAAACTGCAAAGTTGGTTAAATACCAAGTATTTGAGTTAAGAATTTTCCAAGGATGAGACATGATTTTCAGTAAAATCAAACTACCAAACTGCCTTTTACGTGGAGTATTTTGCAAAATGTTTGTTTTGCTCAAAAATAGTTCTAACGATTTCAATTAAAATACAACATATTAAATACACATCTGGAATTTTATATGAATATTTACAACAACAAAAATGGGGGGGGGGGGTTGAGGAGTTAAAATTGAGAGATATTCCTTATTAGTGGTTACAATTTAAAAATACTGATACGTTTTTCTCAAATGGAAGTCTTTATAAATGTATTTTTCATCCAATTAAGTAAAGAAAACCAACCGAGCGCCAAAGCCATCATTTAGCGAACATCTAGATTTGACTATTCCAGTGCATTTCCTTACTCTGCCCATGTACAAGGAAATGTGTGTTTTATACATATGTGTACACGTACGTTTTATAGCTTCTACGCCGTTGCACCGATTTCGACCAAACTTGGCACAGATATCCTTTGATATAGGCGGCAAAAATTACTACCTAGCTTAGAATTCGAAATCCCCTCCCTTTCAAATATTAAATTTCATTTCATGCTATGACTATAAAAGTTCGCAAGACCATATATATATTTCTCAGTGATTGATGTAATAACTGGAACATTGCCGATATAATATATGTAAACTAATTACCTACTTAGTGTTTCACGACCTCACAAAATAATAAAGTAACATCCAGTATAGTATTATTCGTTAATCTAATACCTCATATTGATCATGGAGTAATAAAACACTTAAAGAATGGCAACAGCTATTACGCATAAAAAAAAAAAAAAAAAAAAAAAAAATCGCATGGTTGAAACATTAACAAAATTTTGAACTGAATTATATTAAATTGTAATAACAGTAAAAACATTAAACCAAACAAAATGCTTCTTCTTTATCATTATTACCTTCTGTGAGAATATTCCGATATTTGGATATTCACTTTTTATAATGTTTAGTTTCTAAATGTTTGTAACTAGCGGGAAGTTTGAGATGGTTTATAAGCAGCAAAATCTTATGTGATACGCTCACATAGCTTTCTCTAGTTATTTTACAAACTTCAAAAAAAATATTATTTTTCTTTCTACATAATGCTAATTGAGATAAATATTAGCAGAATGTGCTTACTACTTAGTTCCTTATAAGTAGAAGGGAACTAACTGGGTGCATTATGCTAAAGTGATAGTCAAATGTTTTAAAAGCTGTCGTTATGCAATTGTCTTAGCTTGATCTGGAGTAAAACAAAAGAAAAACGGACACTTCCTGTCTGAGAAAAGTATAAGTACTTTACAGTTGAAACCAATAACAAGGAATATTTCGGAAACGGTTACCTCTACAACAAAAATGTAAAATGCATAAATTGAGTGTTTTGACAAGCTCTACATTTTTGTGCAATAAGTTTTTCTCTATCTCTTGCGGTTTAGCAGTTATGCAAAATTAGGCAAATTTCATGCAGAATAAAGAGGTCTTCAGAGGCTGTTCCCTGAAAATTTAAGATATACATTTTATTTGGGATGTAAATAACTTTAATATACCGGATTTTAATAAAAATCCGTTAGAGCCTATTTTGAGAAAATCAAAAAATTTCGAAACTTTTTCGATCTAAAGCCTAGTTTGTTATGGCGGGGGGGTTCTTAAAAATCGTCGTGTCGCATCCTCGGAAGATACTAAACCTAAATACCAAGTTTGTTTTTTCATGATCTTTTCGTTTTTGAGCTATGTTGAACACAGTCAGACAGACACACACAAACACGCACATTTTTCCTAGAATTACTTTTTTCGGACTCAGAGGACCCCAAAACATATATTTTTGGTGAAATCTCAACATCGAATTTTTGGGTGGAATAAAATATCTTCTCTATCCACTATGTACATTGTACATGCGGGCTAGAGAAAGTAAAAACAAAACTGATGGCATATAAAAACGATAAAATAGGCTTGGATAACAGCAATAACAACAAACCAGAAGAAATGCCAGGTCTTCTTCGTCTTCTTTTTTATGTTCATTTTGGTTTTCTTTTATTACTTTCTCTAGCCCATATGAATGATGTACATAGTGGATAAAGAAGGTATTGTATTCCACTCAAAAATTCGATGTTGAGATTTAACGGAAATATATGTGGATATGCTATAAAAACTCTACTTTCTCTAACCATTATCTCAGTGTCTAAAACCTATTCTTGTAAAAGCTCATTTTTCTACCTTTAAGTTAATAAAGCTAAACTTTGCAAAAATAGTTCCACATTTCGGTATAGGAAAGAAAATAGCAATAGTCAAATGTTTAAAACCCGGTCGATTTATACTGGCCTGGTAATTTCATAATTTTCTCATAATTGCGATAGACAGCAGAGCTCAAAAACGAAAAGTCATCTAACACCAAACTTAGTATTTAAAAGCAGTGTCTTCCAAGAATGTGACACGAAGACTTCCAAGAAAATCCCCCCACTTCCACTTTACATGGAAAATGTTTCAACATTTTTGATTTTGTCAAAAATGCTTTAACGATTTCAATTAAAATGTCTATATTAAAGATATTTTTAAATTTTCTGGCAATAGCCTCTGGGAAGACCTCTTTATTCTGGAAGTATTTTGCTGAATTTTGCCTGGCCGTTCTTGAGATATTCCTAATTATCGCTTTCAGTTTTAATATACTGGCCATACAAAGAAAGAAATTTCAATTACATAGCAACCAGCTTTTAAAAGATTCCACTATCGCTTTGCCTATGGCATTCCAGTATTTTCCACTTACAAGGAAGCAAATACGAGTAATAGGATAATTTCTGTTAATGTTTATCTCGATTAGCATGAAGTACATATAAGAATATGCTTTTTAACAATAATTTGTTACAGAGATGCACAGAAAATCACGGAATAGAACACAGCAGACGTTTCTTCTAATTAAAGCAAACGCGAAGCTAACTTTGAACATTTATGAGCAATAATTCTTTCTAATATCTACATTTTTATTGTTTTCTTAATATCAACCGTTTATCGAAGGTGACCTTGCATTATAATTCTACCAGGCACCAAGATCATAAAAGCGTACATTTATTAGTTTTTATTACTGACATGTCCTTGATAACGCAACAATACATTAATGTCCCTGTATACTACTACTGCAGGTAAAATAGATAACTCAAATCTACAAGCAAGCTCTGTTGCGACGGCGGTTGTCTGACTATTGAAGACCCGTTTTTATAAACCACGAATTATTTATTTCTCAACATAGTTCACTTTTAGGGACAGTCCCAATGATCCTGCCATTTTAACCCCTCCAATAATAATAATAATAATAATAATAATAATAATAATAATAATAATAATAATAATAATAACAGAATTGTCAACCTCTTCACAATACGCCTCTGTCTCCACGATGAACTCATTTAATCTAAGTTATGTTCCTGACAGCCATTTTGTCATGTTTTGGAACAAAAAGAAATCGCAAAGTGCTCGGTCGGGCGAACTTAGGTGGCCAGCCACAAATGTTAACCAATTTATGTAGTTTGGTAGCGATAACTCCGGATGAATGTGCAGGTGCGTTAGCGTGGTGAAATAGCCTTTTCTTGTTCCCCAAATGGGGACGTGTCTCCTAATTCCTGTCGAATCGGGCCAATACTCACCATAGTATTGTCTCTCTCTCTCTCTCTCTCTCTCTCTCTCTCTCTCTCTCTATGGAGTCAATGAGTATGACCCCTTGCACCCCAAAAAATTATCTCTATCGCTTTTCCGGCCGGTGGGATCGTTTTACCTTCCGATTCACCGCAAGGAACTCGTTATTTTGATTGTTTTGATTTTGATTGTGACAATTCGACGCAAAAAGTCCTTCAGATGTTGCTTAAATAGCTTTAAGCACAACTTCGAAGTTGATAACCACACCCACTTATTGTGCAATGAGCAAATACGGGACCCATTGGGCCAACCCGTTTTACATCCAAAACGGAAATATGAATTGCTGTGCCCATCGACACACCTATGGCCTCTCCTACTTTGCTTACTTCCGTTCGACGAACAGCGAGAATCTTATCGTGGACTTTTACAATGATTTCCTTGGTAACCACATCTGCCTGGCGTCTTGGGTGCTCCTCTTCAAAAACGGATGTTCGACCACGTTTTAAGCCCAATCAATATCTAACTATTTTGATAGATGGTAAAAGGTCCCCCATAATCAACATTTAATTTCGTTTTTACCTGCTTGCAAGTTTTACAATGCAAAACTAAAAAGCTAATTACTTTACTTTTCCATTTTAGCGAAAACACATTGAGCGACTAATTGAAATGTCTCTCAAATCCAAAATAACCTAAGAATCGTACCAAATTTATTTTGGCGACATGTGACATGTCCACGAATGCAACATAAACTTGTCTTAGCAATATCATCTATTTTTAAACAACACGGGTCCTTATTGAACCGACTTGTAACTTCAGATACCACCTTATTATATATTCCGTTCCTACTTTAGCACATAAATCTATAAATACGTTTGTCACATATTTGGTTTGAATATGCATCACTCATAGTCGGTAACTTAAACTTTTTCACACTAAAATACAAAGCCTGGGGCATACCCCAACAACGGGGACTTGTTTCCCCGAATTACAAAATAGATGCCTCATTAAACAAAATAAAAATCTGATTTGTTGGGTACATTCGCAAGTCTATCCCTCATTAAAATCCATATGAACAGAAGTGTTTTCTCGAAAATTGATTTTGTTACAAAGATATTATTTGAAAGAAACTGTGTGTTTTAAAGATATCTACATTTTTTGGAACCTACGTTTTCGTCTACCGCACAACGTTTGGCAGATATATAAAATTAATCCCTTCCGAACAAACACAAATACAGTCTATTTTTCCCATAAAAATCATGATATACATTTTATTTGTCTTGTTAATGTCAATACAATGTATTTTAATCAAAACAGTTAGAGTCATTTTTGAGAATATATTTTTAAAAATGTTCTGTGTAAAGGGTAGTTGGGATGGGAGGATATTTTGAAAATGTGTCGCATCTTTGGAAGGTACTGAACTTAAGTACCATTCTTGGTATTTATACCTACGATTTTGTGTGATTTTTTAATTATGTTCCTGGACACATACAAACACATATGGGCACTTTTTTTTTTTTTTTAAATCGTTTTTGAGGATGATCCACAGGATCTCAAAAATATATTTTCAGTAATGTCTCAACATCGAATTTTTGGATGGAATACAGTATTTCCCCAACTCACTATACATGAAGAGAAAGTAAAAATGTGATGTGTTGCATCCACATAATATTGTATCCTCACTCTTCTACATGTTATTCTTAACAAAAAATGTATTCTTCTGCCTTTTTAGTAGACCCAGATAAGCTTTACAAACTTCGTTGTAGGTTTCAGTAGGCAAAATGGTGTTCAGGTTTTTAAAGGAATGTGTAGCTATGTAATGACTCTGAAATGCCTTGATATTTGCTCGACCAAGAGAAAAAACGAATGAATTTCCTCTTGAAAATATCAAGTATATGAAAATTAGACCATTAACAAAGAATAATTCGGAATTAGCTGACACAAATTTTTATTTGATATCATCTGCATACCTTAATGAGGTCCACTTTTTGAGACGCAGTAAGATTTTGTCTATCTCTTACAGTTTGCCAATTATATAAACGTCACTCTGTATGGATTATTTCCAAAAAATTGAAAATATTTATTTTAGTTGGTATAAAATACCTTAAACAAATGCTATTTTATATAAAAGCAATGGAGCTTTTTTTGAGAGAATTTAAAATACGAAATGTTTATCCATATGAAGGTTATTGCGGTGAGATCTTGAAAATCTTCGTCTTACATTCCTTGAAAGATGAACATAAACAAGTTTGCTATTTATCAACTTTTCGTTTTTGAGTTACGCTGTTTTACAGTTTTGCACACACACACACACACACACACACACACACACACACACACACACACACACACACACACACACACACACCAGAGAGAGAGGAAGAATCCACATTTCCGACGAAATTTCAATATCAAACATTTCGGTGGAACCCGATACTAGTGGAAAGACTAAAAATATCTCACATTGTAATTCTAATTCTAAATTGTTCTAAATAAACATCCAAGTAATTTTTAGCAGGCTTTCGTTATTTTGGCACATTTACGAAACCGGCACTACCGTATTTCTGGCAGCGCTAAGGACCTTTGTGTCTCTCAAGCTAAACTTAAAACATGTTGTGAAGATGTGCCAGAATTTGACAGCATCCAAAGCGTATCACAAACTGATAGGACCAGAAGATATGGGGATTTGTTTTTCCAACATATCACGTCATATCGGCGGCTTTTTAACTTACGAACACTTTCTCTTAAGTCATGATGTTCACTGGTTTTGTAGTTGTGAGGTATCATTTCGGGTAATTACATTAAATATTCACAGATTTATATTTATATTTTCAGACTCGAGGGAGGATGGATAAAAATCCTGGTTACAGAAATATACCCATCCTCCTGCCGGGAACCCAGAATCTCTTGCTAGACCTTAGAGGCAATCTTATGGAGGTGTTTTATCTATTTTATTTTAAGTCGGTTTAATTTCTAGGTCATATCGCGATAGAACTTTCAATAGGATATCTTGTTGACGGTATGTCGTGGACAGTTGTCTTTCAGGATTATTGCCGTACCATAAAACTTTCACTTCGTGCCAGCAGGTGATAGGGTGCCACAAGCTGGCTGCTTTCACCATCTGTAGTCAGATTATAGGGTTCAGCTAGCCCTTCGAGGCTACATCCCCATATACGAGTACTACTTCGCTCCATCAGGCGCTAGGAAGCCATTTTAGTCTAACTGCTTTAACTATCTGGGGATATGGCAACGTAAACGCTATAGTCAGTTTTTTTTTTTTTTTTTTTTTTTTTTTTTTTTTTTTTTTTTTTTTTTTTTTTTTTAATATACTGCCGTTTTAGACTGAAGGTAGAACTTTGAGTCGTGGTATTAAACATCCAATCTGGTATTTATCTTAGCGGCTGAGCGAACCATGAAAACAAACCCAGCCAGATTAATCGTCTCACGGGATTTGAATCCGGGACCTCCTATATGCGGGCTACAGACGTTACCACCGGAGCCATTCCGCTCGGTATGGAGATGTGTTGGCCTCTGAGTTACAAGAAGAATCGGAATATTTGCGTTCGCGTTTACGCCTCTTTTTAATAACATATGTACGATGCATGCGCGCGCCTATGCATCATACACAGAACCTTTTTTTACAACCATATTTTGTTTTTGATTCAAGGGCACTCAAAATATGTATTTCCGGTGAAATCTTGGTATCTAGTTTTTGGGTTGAATTGAATACCCTTTCTACCTAATATTTATGTGCTAGACAAACCAAAGATGCTTTCCTTTTTTTATTCAAGGAACCTTAAAACGCGTATTTTCAAGTAAGTCCCTATATATACTTTTTGATGAGATGTAGTAGTCCACTAATCAGCTTAATAAAACAGAAGAATATGTGTATCGGTCAAACGATCAAACTCTTTCTAGATAGCTGAATAACTGTTAAAGTAATACATCTGTGAAAGTAGACCACAAATTTTGAATAGTATAAGAAACATTGTTTTCTCGCAAACTTACAGCATCTTTCCATACTCAAAATACTTCACACCATGATTTTATTTTAATTTGTTACAAAAGTTTCGTGTTATCATCAAAAATTACATTAAAGAAGAAGACCATATATTTTTAGAAATTATACTCCAATTTTAAAAATTAAGTATTTTGCACGGAACAAAAAGTAATCATTTTTCTATATTAATTAGGGGCTAATTTAAACCAAATTCATATGAAAGAGCTATTTGTAAAAGCATTTAGTGTGAGATTTGAATTTTTTATATGAATGCTTTTAAAAATGCATCGTGTGGAGCATTTTATTAGAAAAATGCATTTAAGCTAAACACCGCCTTGCAATAGCCCGAAAACGGGCCATCTCTGCTCATTACAGGCGTCATGAGTGGGAGGGTGGGACGCGGTTACAGAGCGCCCCGAGTCCCTATCGGACGGTTAATGCGGTCCACGCAACCTGGAGTCGCTACTTTTCCCTCAAGTAGCTTCTTAATTGACCCTATAGGGACATCACGAAGCTCAGTACACCCCGTAGCAGATCTTCTTCAGCCGGTACCGGGAAGAAAACCCGGACCTCCCGCTTAGTAAACAGCTGACATTGAATTTGAACAATACAAATAAGTATATAAACTACAATGCGAGCTGGAATTTTTAAACATAATAAAATCATTTGTGTTATACGTGTAATAGCTGATATACTTTTCAACAAAATATCCTACGTGCTCTGGATTTTCTAAACTACAAAGATGCATTATCTTTACTGTATTTATGCCTGATGATTTCTGTTCCATTGTCAATTCAACCTTCATATGAAAGAAGGGTCCAGGGGGCCTGTGGATCCCGTGTGCTATATTTAAACACAGTCAATACATGCAGCAGCAATTTGTAGCTACACGAGCATGGTGCAATCGACCAATTAACTGTCGAGCGTACGCTCCATCACCAGCAATTTACTGGCAGGCAGCTATTATCATACACTTCCTGGTATATTTTGATATTTGGGGATTCAAGACGAGCTTGGATCGCTTTGTTTTGACACTAGCTGTGCACCCGGTAATAGGCTACACCTGGTCCTTCGAGGGTTCGACATCTGCGCACATCTGCATCAATATCGACACAGACGGCGCTCGATCAGGCCATGATTGAAATTTTGACAAAACGCTCATCAAAATATATCTTTTAAGACTCTACGATTATATTATGATACCAATATTAAAACAATTTCTGATGTAATACCTTTACATGGCTTCCTGCAACAAAATATTCTTTCAACAACTTAATTTTTTAATATACTATTTAGATAAACATTACACCAGAAATAGTGTAATTACACATCTCCTTGTAGGTACATAATAATAAGGGAGTACATTGGGCTAAAATAATAGTTAAATCTTTTAATATCTGGTCGTTGTGTGACGGCTTTGTAGTTACCTTCTCTTTGCATGAAAAAACAACGACTTCTCATTTGAGAAAAGTATAAGTATTCCAAAATGTATACCAATAACAAGGAATAATTATTAAGAAATCGACAGAAAAAAGCTACACAAAATGACTTAAGTAGAATGTTTTTAGTGTTTAGCAAGAAAAAAAAATAAACATTTACGAATTTTGGAAATGTTTAGCCTTTTCACAGCCTCCAGTAGCGACCCTGCCATTGACGTGTCGTATCCCTTATAATAATTATTCAATGTATATATTTGGTTGCTAGTTTTACGTTTATTTAAATTTAAAGACAACCAGTTTTGATGATCGCAATGTTCAGTCCTCATATCGAGCGCTGTTACCGGTTGCTATTTTCTGATGATTTCCAAACAATGTGCGGATGGCAGTGACAGCACGTTTGAGTAACAACCACCGTCTGCTCTTGTTTAAGAAAATTTGTTTGTTGAACATTTTCCTACGTTAGGAATGCAGAACAGTCTGACACAGCAATGTTAAGGTAGCAGTGGATGACTTGAGTTGATGATATGGCTTTATTGGACATTAAGTAACTGACACCTCATTATAAATGCATTGAAAAGTACAAATATAACAACATAATAAATATAATAACTATAATAAAATAAATTCACAAATGAATTAGTGGTAAAAGGACTTGAGTAATTTGGCCATTGTATATGTTTAGTATTTAATAATTATTTAACGAAATACTGAAGTACGTACTTGTAAATTATCGTAAGGGAAGGTAATTGATTTAATGTCATGTCGAATGAACGAATTTTTTTGAGGCGTAAATAAGGCAATCTTAAAATGTGTAAATGATACGATTTTAAATTGACGTCACCTTTAATTCAAGCCTGGATAGTATAGGAGATATCATTTCAACCACTAACTTCTAAGCAAAGTCTGATATTGTATAATCGACCGCTTGTTAAGGCAGCCATTAATACATTTTCTTTCACGGAAAAACTAAAATTATTAATGAGGACAAACCAAGACAGATCACGCAATTGCAATCTTGCATTCATTTTAATAGAAATATTAATGAATGTGAGCTTTGAATTTGTGAACGTTTATTATTTTCTCACGAAAAAAAAAATCTGATGTGTTCCAATTTATATGACTTTCTCTACATCTCTGTAACAAATTATTCTTAAAAAGCTTATTCTTCTATCTACTTCATGCTAATCGAGATAAACAGCAGAAATTGTCTTATTACTTGCTTCCTTGCAAGTAGAAGGGAAATAAGGGAATACACTGGGCTAAAGCAAAAGTCAAATCTTCTAAAAGCTGGTTTCTGTGGGATTGAAATTCATTTCTTTGCATGGTTAGGAGTTGACAAATTCCCGTATGAAAAAAGTTTAAGTATTTTAAAACTGAAACTAGTAGCAGGGAATATCTCGCAAATGGTGAACTTCACGAAATAATAATAATAATAATAATAATATTAATAATAATAATATTAATAATAATAATAATAAAAATGTATATGACTTAAATTGTGTTTTAACGAGATCTAAATTTTTTGTGCAGTAGGTTTTTGTCTAAATCTTACGGTTTGCTATTTATGCAACATTCAGCAAAGTTCATCCAGAATAAAGAGGTCTTCAGAGGATATTCTCAGAAAAGTCCAGATATACACATTATTTATCATGTAAATGCGGCATTTCAATCAAAATGGTTAGAACCATTTTGAGAAAATCGAAGTTTTCAAAATTTTTTCAACGTGAAGGATAGTTGGAGGTGGATTTTCTTGAAAATGTTCGTTTCCCATTCTTGGAAGACAATACCCAGTTTGGTATTTAATGGACTTTTTGTTTTTGATCTATGCTGCTCACAGACACTCACACACACACGCACACACACAGACATGTTTCTAAAATGCTTTTCTTAGATTCACGGGGTCTCAAAACATGTATACGGGTGAAATCGTGTACGTGTAGATAAAGTAAAAGCACTTTTAGAAAAAGATCCGTGTGTGTGGTTGTGTTTGTGTGTGTGCGCGCGCGCCCGCGCGGACAGAATAACACAAAACGAAACGTCAAGCATCCGAGGATGCGACACGGAGATTTTCAAGGAAATTCTCCTAGCTACCCTTTTCGAAAATTTTGATTTTCTCAAAAATGGATCTCGCGATTTTGATTAAAATCCCATGTTTGAGATATTAAATGACAACTATAATGTATATCTTGAGTTTTCTGGATATAGCCTCTGAAGTCCTGTTCATTCGAAATGACTTTTGCATAACTGGTAAACCGTAAGAGATAGATAAAAACGAAATACACAAATAATACAATCTTGTTAAAACACACAATTTATGTTATACCTATACAGTTTTTTTTTGTAGAGTTAACGATTTCCGAGATATCCCATATTATTGTTTTCAATTTTAAAATACTTATACTGAAGTAGGAAGTCGCCATGCGTTTTTCTTTTTCTTTTACCTACATGTCATGGAAGGAGAACCTAATTTTAAAGTCAATCGCATAGTAATAGTTTTTAAAAGACTTAACTATCGCATTAGCCTATTGCATTCACTTATTTCTCTTCTACGTTACGGAAGTAAGTAATATGTCAATTCCGGCTGATGTTTATTTCGATTAGCAGGGGTAGGTAGGAGAATAATCTTTCATAGGAATACTTTGTTCGCAGAACAGATCAAATTATTTGAATGGAACACAGGATTTTGAAAATCAGTTCCATCGCCTATATAAAAGACAGGAGTCGTCAGTTTACTATAAAAACTGTCTGAAGGATGTTTGTGTGATATCGGAGGGGATTCTGCACTGCAATCATTGGCTTATTGTACGTCAGACCCCAGCAGGATGAGATGATAGTAATTTCAAAGGGCGGCCGAAACCAGATGCGGAGGAAGAGCGACCGTGGAAGGTCTCTAACGCATTCCAAGTAGCTCTTCACCCCGACGTGGGAAGCTCTAGGAGTCCACGCCCCAGACCTGGCCAAACTCCCTGGATCTACAGGCGACTTTAAATGCCATTGCGCCGACGAGCTGTATTTCCAAAGCGCAGTCACCACCGCGGAAGGGCGCCACCACCGTAGTCCTCGCCGACACTTACAACCTTGAACGAGACCGGTTGGATGAAATGGAGATGAAATGAAGGGACAGGAAGTTCGGGGGAATGAAGAAACCTCCCCTGCAATTGCCTAGCGACCCGTAAAATAGCTGAAAACCCCATGGGTCAGAGAAGTCGGGTGCAGGAATCGATCCCGCGATCTCCCGAATGGCAGTCTCAGACGAAACACCTAAGCCAGAAACCTCTCAGGTACTCATGTTAAACCGTAAAGCTTTAAATGTAAAAGCTCATCGAAACGGCACGGCACGTGAACTGTGTTTGTCAACATGTTTCCTTCCCTAGTCTCAATTTTCTGTATCATTTAAACGCCAGTCGTGAAGATGTAGGTGTGTGGCAAAGCTCCAAAGAAATACCATGCACTGCGCCTCTACCAAATGGAACGTAAGAAAACAATTTCTTCCGCCATCTCAACATGCAGCGTTTCAAAAGCTTTTATCTCCCGTCTTGGCTGCGAGAAATTATACAAGTGCTTTGAATCCATTACTCGGAAGAATGCATCAAATAACTCTTACTTTCTCTACCGCTTACTTAGGGTGGAGGAAGTGTGGCACTTGATCTCGATGCCACCAGAGGTACATCCTTTGTGCTCCACTCTCTGTATCTTAAAAAAAAGGTGCTACATTCACACGAACTTCTCTACATCTCTATTGCAAATTTTTGTTAAAAGGTTTATTTTTCTATCTATCTTTTTGATGAAAATCGAGATGAAATTACATAGTCATTCCAGATGGCGAGAAGCAACTCAATAGCAACTTTAACCACTCTGCCACGGCGCCGCTCTAAAACGTACTACTACGGCGTAAAATTGCACCGGTACCTGCATTCGAGACCTCTGCTGCTGATATGAGTGGGAGGCAAGATCTACCGTTTTTCTCGTAGTTTACCGTAAACACTAGGTACTTTTAACCAATTACGTTTCAATTTGAAGTGACATGACCTAAGTAATCACTACCATTAGCACGGACACGGTCGTTGCAGGGAAGCGCTACCTGCTCTATGCTGTTAGCCACGCAGTTAAAATTGCTAGAACATTTAATTACGCGCCATCTATTTTACGGCGAAAAAATCTTCGCTATTGCTCATTTAATTTTATGCTATTTATTAAAGGATATGTCACAAAGCTCAAAGTACAGTTGAAACAAACAGGCAGGCACCTATTTGCAAAATGTTGTATTTGCTGCATAAATTAGCATCTTATTTTACAACGAAGAATACATTCTACGCTTATGGGAACGTAAAATTGAGTGTTTTATAAATCACACACTAGCAGCTGTTTTAAAAGCATTATCTACCTTTTGGACCACAGCGAAGAAAAAG
The DNA here is from genome assembly GCA_030762935.1 of Hymenopus coronatus. Lineage (NCBI taxonomy): Eukaryota > Metazoa > Arthropoda > Insecta > Mantodea > Hymenopodidae > Hymenopus > Hymenopus coronatus. Next base: position 93,286,591 of record CM060898.1, read on the forward strand.
AATTCCTAATAGCATATTATGCAACGAGAGAATGGTGGGACTACTTCTCACCCGGAGGTCCCGGGTTCGATTCCCGGCTGGGGTGGGGAATTTTTCGTTAGCCAGAGTTATTCCCTATCCACCACAGAGTCTGGAAGTATGTATGTGAGAGTGAATGTGTGTGTGCTTGAAGAAAACAAAATTATTTAAAACTTACTGACAACGAGTTTTTTCTAGTGCAAAGCCCCCGATATGACCTTAGACTTTAAAGGGGGCTATATAAATGAAAAAAAAAAAAAAAAAAAAAAAAAAAAAAAAAAAAATGGTGGGACTATTATCCGTGCACGATTTCTTGGTGCTTGGCTTTCATCTTCATCCCCGGTAGGTTTCACGTAATTTTAGGAAGCAGAGCAACAACATTGAGACATGAAGTACGTTATACACCCTCATATCTAATGGCTTCAGCACTAAGGTTTAATTCTGTCTGTAGATCCGAGAGTTCACGCACGCGAAAATGCGCCGACTTCATTTAATGATTCAGGTAGTTCGCAGTAAATTAGAGACTTATTCACCATAATGGCTGAGGTCTTCACAGAAAGAAACTTCTTTGGTTAACCACACTGCGGAAAGACAGGCGGACGACCTCTCTCTTCACGTGATCAGGTGCGTGGATAGAAATGTGAGTATGTTTACGAAATGAGAGGCGCGAGTTTCATATATTTTATACGAGCACCTTAATTTCCATTACCTATAATTAAGTTCCATACGATTATGTATGCTCGACCTAGTGTCTAAGTTTAAAATATTTATACTTTTGTTTTAATATTCTACGCTTATCTGAGTCAATTGGCCTCACCTTACGCAGTGAAACAGTTGGCAGAGTTGTGGTATTTTCTGAAAATAAGGTTATGCATTTTGATTTTCTCCAATCCATGAATTGTGCATACCATTTTTTGCGCAGTTTCTTTATTTTTGCGGCAATAAGTTATTACTCACATCATATACCTTTGCAGAAGTTTTCGACGGTGCAAGTTACACCTCACTGCCCCTCCACATTTTTACATTTTCTACACTCATGCTTGTAGTTCTTCGAGAGTAATCTTCAATTGCACTTTCAGTATTTGGTACCTGGTACATTATGAGATGTCCGTAGGTCCAGAAGTATTGAGAGATGTGGATCTTTTGATTGGTGGAAACCTGCACTTTGTTTCAAATTTATTTAGATACGTCCAGCATTTCAGAATTGGAATAAAATACATTACAACTAAAAGTAACAATGAACATTATAACTTGTGAGGTCAGCCATATGAGACCCTTCTGGCACTAAGGAGTCAGAGATAATTTTATTCATTCGTTCACTGAGAGTCTTCTTATTCGGAATCACTTGCTGAAGAAAACAGATAATCCTGTGGGAGACGACTCTTTATCCGAGGAACTGCATCAGATGTCTGTCCCAATGAAAGTGTACGGCACCAAGTACTCTAAGCAAAGGTGCTAAAAAAAAACGTGCGAGCTTGAGATCCAATAAGTGCAAAGATGGTACTGAGTCCAAGTTCATGATGTATCTAAGCGTTTCTGACATACCAAGGTGCATTCACTATAAGCCTTAAAAATTTATTTTGAAAGATATGTAGACAAAAAATTTTGTTTGCGCCTGCACCTCCGCAAATGGGAAAGCATAGGGAGTAAAGGACGAAGACAAGAGAGCCACTTGGAATTTGCAACGTAGATTTGCGGTTAAGAATGGGATACAATTTGCGTAATCTGGAGTACGCGTGATTTAATTTTGAGCTAATGTGAGAGTTCCAGGTCTGTTAGCGATCAAAATGCAGGCACGTTTCCAAGGTATGGGAATATTCTGTAAAGTAATAGGAAGGGGAACAGAGGGACGACGTAATGTCAAAATCATGGTTTCACATTTCTTGTGGCTCAAAGAAATCCTCTAGTTGTCAATCCAGGACACTAGTATATTAAGAGACGTCTATAGTCTGTGAACAGCGGTGTCAAGTTCACAGTGCACAGTAAAAATGGCGATATAGTCGACGTAATGGCGATGTTGACATCTAGTAAGGTAGGTAGGTCATAGGTGAGGACACTAAACAACAGAGGCGCTAAAATGGAACCTTGAGGCACTTCCAACATTACTGGCCGCACAGAGGATAGAGTAGCCCCCACCCGTATTTGAAAAATACAATGTTAGAGAAAGGTATCGATGACGATAAAGGACAATGCTCTGAAGTTTATAGAAATGGAAATGGCGTGTTATTTATGGACGCTCTTTAACTGCTTTTTGGTTCTCAGCGTCCCATTCTATATTGGGCGTGAAAGATGGCTTAATTTTGCTCAGAGGCTCTTTTACGTGCCGTAAATCTACGACACGGGACCCACGGCTTTACTTCCCTTCCGAAGGAAGCCATGCTAAGGATTTTTACGCCCGAAAAAAATCCATCGTCCTCTGCCGGGTTTGAACCCGCGACCTTGGGTATATGAAGTTATCATGGTAACCATTACACCACGGAGGGCGACTGAAGTTTATAGAGCAGACCGGTGTGTCATACTGGATCAAAAGCTTGCTTGAAGTACAGACTGCGACTGTGTGCCGTTTATACCCAAAACCAGACTTGTTATTACTATATTTAGGCAAAGTCGAGTGTAAACATATTTTAATCAATGCTTAACATTTGTTTGGCTTACTCTGTGGTAACTTAAATATGTTCTTATTATTTTATTTGTAACACGCCTTCTACTCCGACTATTGTATTTTAAAAATAATTCGGTCTCTTCGATTATCTTTAATGAACGGTGGATTTTAGGCGAATATCTATTTTTTCCTTAACATAGCTTGATCACCTCTTTTATTTACATGTTGCATGAATGTTTATGTGTAAATAAAGCATTCTTATAGTGCCCATAATGTCTATTTTAATATGGTGGTATTTTCCCTATTTTCCCCTCTAAGTCTATTTTAAGTATTTATTTCCCAGCGTAAACTACTTTTTCCTGCGTTACATTCATATTTCTGTAAGTGTTATTGTGCACTAGCCATAAAATCATATTTAAATTATAAAAGTCTACTTTGATTCTTAATAATCTATACCGTTTAACACAGAATGACAGGAACCTTATATGACCAATTATTTATTACGTGATATGCAATAGTGTTTTAGTGACAGATATCAGTGAACAAATTAATACTTTGTAACAAACAGCTAATCTTCTTCATGGGTGACGTAGACAGAGAGCTTATTATTTACTCTGAAACATGTCTGTGCGTCTGTGGGCAGCATAGCTCAAAAATTAAAATACTTGGTATTTAATTTCAGTATTTTCCAAGGATGTGACACAAAGATTTAGATTTTCTCAAGAATTGCTGAACAATTTTGACTAAAATGCCAAATGTTTAAGATATTTTCATGCCAAACGAAATACATATCTTGAATTTTATGGTAATGGCCTCTGAAGAATTCTTCGTTTTGGATGACTTATGTATAACTTTTGTATAACTGGTTAACAGTAAGAGATAGACAAAAACTGATTACACAAAACATGTAAATTCGTTAAAACACGCAGTTCATGTCATATACATTTTTGGTAGAGCTAACCGTTCTCGGATAGTCCCAGTTATTGGTATAAAGTTTTAAGCGGGAAGGTCATAAAACGGGAGGTCATCTTTCTTTGTGACTCTCTTTTGTTTACTCCTTGTAAGCAAAGAGAACCAAATATCAATTGTTTCACATAGCGACCGGCTTTTAAAAGATTTAACTAACATTTTAGCATTCCTTTATCTCCCTTCTACTTACAAAGAAGCAAGTAATAAGACAACTCTGCTAACGTTTAGCATGATGTAGATAAAAGAATAATCTTTGAAAGACAATTTTATTTGCGGAACAGCCAGAGAAAGTCACGTGAATGGAACACATTAGAGTTTTTAAATCTGTAATTGTGGGTATCTGTGTCAATTGTGAAATGTATTTTGTTTATTTTAAGGCCAACAATGCTCACAAAATCATGTTAAGATCACTTACATCAATATAATAGTATTTTTTAATATCTGCCTATTTATTTATATATTTGCCTTTTTTAATGTTAGTCAAGTACCTTAAGCATATCTTTTTAATGCTCAAACTTCCGCTCTCTAGCCATTAAATTGTAATCCAGGAAAAGTTGAAACAAGTAAAACATTTCTTGTTTAAAACCTCTCTTAAGAATAAATTCTACTATCTTCGTGATCGACTATTCAAAAACTATTTAAGACATCAGACTGAAAATGTTACAAGATGTGGATGCATACCTTCCAAGTACTCATAGCTACTTTTGTTTACTTCGATTATAGAGAAGACTACTATGCCTTTCTTAATTATGCTATTATTGGATTAAAGTTTATCAACATTTGTTTTAAATAACCAATCATGTCAATATCAATGTAGTAAAACACCTACAAAATGCTTTTATCATAAGTAATATAACGAGAACTCCAAAGTTGGATAAAAGTTGTAGCTCGAGTTGAATTTAACAAGATTATTTCGTGAATAAAATAACGATAAATAGCCTATATGGACACGAAGAATGATATTGCTAAAATCCCATTTCACTTGACGTATATTTGCACCGAAATCACAGCAAATTGATGTCCATATCATAATCATGGCCTCGTTGCTTACAGAATTTCTTGAGCTGGTTCCGCACACTCTCTCTGTTGTTTTTAGTATTCTGCGGCTTTGAGTTTTCAATTAATATGTATATTTAAGCGATAGACTTTTCCCCAAAACGTTTTTGAGCTTCCGCCATTATGTACAGGAATATCACTGCACACTGATGCTATTATTATGAGACGAAAATAAGTTGAGAGAAAACAAATGCACGTGGGTGCGATTAGTTTAGAAAAACAATTGCACGTGGGTGTGATAACAAATAAAAAAAAAAAAAAAAAAATTATTAAAATGCAGAGATAATGAGTTCCGATTGGTTGGAATTTTACGCGCCAGTGTAATGGTTTGGCAATTTCCTACGATCACGTGTCACGAACGAAACAGTCATCCTAAAATTTACACCAGAAAATGTCATTCACGGAAAAATCTGTATCACATGTATTTGTAAAGGTAGAAGTTACGTGGTTTGAGCGCTCAGAATTTGTAATGCTTAAAAGAGTACCAATTTGTAGAGCAAAAATATTAAAATGAACTAAAGCATCCAAAGTACACACACCCACACACAGGCAAACTCACACACTCTTCAGTGGGGTAGTGATATCGTTTATTGTGTCAGATCTTCCTGTGGAACCCATGTAATGCCGACCATGGTCACTAGATGTCGCAGATCATCAGTAGTTCGTTCCATGGTGGAACTGATTCCACTCCGTCTATACATCTTTCTCTTTTTGTCTTCGTTCATTGATGGCTGCCTCCTACTGGGCATGTGTGGCACTTTGAGTCGTAGATTTTTCGAGTAGGAAGGTTACACTAGCTAGGACGTAAACTAGTCTCGAGAATGTGAATTTGGACAGGCACATTAAACTTTTTAGAAATTTTGCTTTCGTGTTTTCAATGTCTGTACACTACTTTCCGTTAGATGTTTCCCCATGAGCTCCAGACCATAAGTAAGCTCTGGATGTCATTTTAGCCTCAAAGAGTCGTGTATAGGTGTTTTAAATGACTCAATGGAGATTTTGGATGTCATACATGGATTTTATTGCTACTCTATTAAGTGACCTGGGGTCTTTCTTGTGATCGTAGGGTGACTCCTACATCCAAATGAGTTTACTGGACCTTGTTTGAAATTAATATTGAACATTTGTAAAAGTAACTTCCACCGATTCTCTTCAATTTAGGTTATAATTAAAAATTATATTGTATACTTCAGAGAAAGTATATTGGTTTAAAACCGATAGTTTGGTATTTAACGCTCTTTTGGTTTTTGAGCTATGGTATCCACAGATAGACAGACAGACAGACACACACACACACACACACACATAAAACGGTCCTTTTTCTAAAATTAATTTTTTTTGGGGCTTAAGACACCTCAAAACATATTTTCGTGAAATCTTGACGTCTAAATTTTGGGTGGAATACAATACCTTGTCTAGCTACTATGTATGGACATGTTATGTTCATACGTACTAGAGAAATTACAAATCAGAGCATATGGGGGCAAATGGAAGTCAATTTGCCATTTCAGTAAAAAAAAAAATTGTTTTACATTTTTCCGAAGGTTCGTGGCCTTACGATGTTTGTAACTTAAATAAACCATGCAATATTCAAAAGCCTGCGCCCTTTAAATGTGATCCGCATGTAAACTTAACTCAATTTTCTCCCTTTTTGGTTGTTATTGTTGCTATAATCAAGAGTTATCTCCTCTTACAATGTTTATGAGAAGAGACTGTAAAATGGACTGGATATTCAAGAAATTATGACTAATAAAACTAGGTATGAATTTTTGATATATCGCATGGTTCATGCAACAAAAAATAAAACGTAGAACATGCGAGCAAAAACCACAACAGTTTTGTCGTGAGTATACTGAATTTCAGTTTACTCTGCAGAAGAAACACGTATCAAAAATATGATTCTTACTTTTATTAATCACAGTTTCTAATACATTCAGTAACATTTTCGGCCTCATTGCAACACAATTTTGGGAAAGAGACTTTGAAAATAAGTGCTTTTAAAAACAACACCATAAATAACTAAAGAAACTATTAAAGCTACAGGGTTGAAACTTCAAACTTTATGCATACGCCATGTAATCCAAAAACGTCCGAACCGGCTGCGCGCCCTCGGCGCTCAATGCCGTCTGCCGCTATAATAGAAAGGCGCGGATAAAACCATGCAACATCTTTAAAACTATTTTTAAAACTTTACTTACCAATGATATTAAAGGAGATGCTGATACTGGCCACCGCCTTTGTCCACACATTTTTGGCACCTCTTGAGGAAACTATCCATCACTTGCCGCAGTTGAGAAATACTAGCAACTTCCTGGCGGATATTTTATTTCTTCCAGGATGTGTGGATTTGTAAAGTACCCCAGAGATAGAACTCGCAAGGAGTTAGGCCTTGGGACCGAGGGGGCCACAAATCTCTGCTAATAATTCTGTCCTCAAACACACTTTCAATTGTTCTCATCGAAAGATCGGCTGTATGAGCTGTTGTAGAGTTTTGCTGAAAAAAGGCAATATCACGCTCACTGTCTGTCAATTCTCTAAACATGGAGGCAAATTGTAATCACGTATGTATGGGCAACAGTTGACTCGAAAAAAATTGGGCCTACAACTCTTCCTCCGCTAATAGCGCACCATACACCAATTATTTCGTCATGAAGGAGTACTTCATGATCAATATTATATTTCTTAGAGCTGCATTAATGATTATTTTGTGTACACACATATCCATGAAGGTGGAACCAATATTAAATGTGGGTCAATTTCGTCAATGTATACACTATCGAGAGTCCACTTACAAAATGTGTTAACACATATGAATCATAAATAAATACAGCTGTGCAGTAAAAAAACAAATGCTGTCTCATAATACATTTCGTGGCTAAGCACAGGACAAAATAATAAACACACTGGTAATAAATCAATCATACGATATCAACGTCAAATCAATACTACACTTTCAGAACAGAGAAAAGAAGTCAGCGCCGTGACCTTGTGTACAACAGCCATGTGCGCAGTGGAAAAACACCCACAAGCGGTTCGATGCATTTGGGTCACACTGTAGAATAAGTGTATAAAAATCTGATGTGTTACGTTCACATGACTTTCTCTAGCCTCTCTACAAACGTCTTACAAAAGATTATTCTTCTTTCAATACAATGCTAATCCAGAGAATCATCAGCAGAATGTTCTTATTACTTAATTTCTGATACGTAGGAGGGAACTAAGGGAATGCACTAGGCTAAAGTCATAGTCAAATGTTTTAAAAAATATCGTTATGCGATTGTTATTGCAAATCGCTTCTTTGCTTGGCCAGGAATAGAACAAAAGAAAAAGGGTCGCTTCACGTTTGAGAAAAGTATAAGCACTTCACAATTGAAACCAATAAAAAGGAGTAACTTGGAAACGGTTACTTTCACAACAAAAATGTAAATAACATAAATTGTGTGTTTTGATGAGATCTACATTTTTTATGAAGTAAGCTTTTGTCTATCTCTTACGGTTTAGAAGTTAAGCAAAATTCGGCAAAATTCATCCAAAATAAAGACGTCTTCAGAGGCTATTCCCAGACAATTCAAGATATACATTTTATTTGAGATGTAAATAGCTTTAATATACGGAATTTTACTCAAAATCGTTACGGTCATTTTTAATAAAACCAAAATGTTCGAAAATGTTTCCATGTTAAGGGTAGTTTGTGGAGGGGGGATTTTCTTGAAAATCTTCGTCTCGCATTGTTGGAAGATACTAAATCTAAATACCAAGTTTGGTATTTAACGATCATTTCGCTTTTGAGCTATGTTGTCTACAGACGCGTACCCAGATACACACACGGACCTTTTTCTAAAAATGCTTTTTTCGGACCCAGGGTACCCCAAAACTATATTTCGGTGGAATCTCAAGATAACATTTTTGGGTGGAGTACAATACTTCTCTATCCCTATGTAAGTTGTACAAACGGGGCTACAGAAAGTAAAAATTTAGCTTCCTAGCTTAAGAACTCTGGAAATTAGATTTGAAACCCATTCGCTCCTTTATAGAAATATTCCCAGTAGTTGCTGAATTTATGCGTAAAATATTCCTTCAACACCCATCACCGAAATTCCACTGCACACTGCACACAGATGACACGAATGACGCCATTTCTCTTCTCGAGCGCTCATTCTCTTTTCCTTCCTTTGCAGTGTTCATAATTTCTTTAGATTCCTTTCTTTGCAAACCAAATATGATGAACTGTTTGCATTAGCTTACCTGTTAAACTTCCTCCTCTTCCTCGGAATCACGAATATCATGCATATTCATTCAAAATCAACAAGTATCTCCAGAAAATAAGCTACTCGCAGTATTTGGTGAGGGATGGCAAAGACTTTAACTTGAGGCATAGGGAATAAACATAGCCAAGGATGGGAATTTTAGACTTGGTTTCACACTAACACGGAGCCATTCTCACATTGATGTTACAGAGCGAAGTGGGATATTTTTACTGAAAGTACATCGCAAATAAAATGACCAGTTTATCACCTTTCTCTACCATGTTGTTAGACAAGAAAAAAACATTGAAATTAAAACTGAGTTTTATTTATGGACGTTCTTTAACTGCTATGGTTGTCAGCGTCCCATTATATATTGAGCGTGAAAGATTGTTTTATTTTACTCAGAAGCCTCTTTATCAGGGTAAAGGTTCTTTTATGTGACGTAAACTGGTACGTGAGATCACCGGCTTTACTTTCCTTTCGAAGGAAGCCATACTAAGGATTTTTACGCCCAAAAAGAAACCAATTGTCCTCTGCCATGTTTGAACTCGCGAACTTGGGAACCAGAGGCTAGTATATTACTCCTAGAACACGGAGGACAAGAAAAACATTAGAATAATCCAGTAAGAATATTTCATTTCTTGCATATATCGGTGTTTAAACAAATACCTATTCAAAGAGAGAACTTACAAAAATAAGGCAACCATCACTGGCAGAAAAAAAATCTGTGTTCAATTTACATGATTTTGTCTACCTATTCTGTAAGAAACTATTCTTACAAAATCCTATTATTCTATCTACTTCGTGCAATTCAGGATACACATTAGAAGAGCTGGTATTATTATTTTAGTTGCTTATAAGTAAAGGGAATGAGGAAACACTAGTCAAATGTTTTAAAGTTAGTTACTATATGAATAAAATTCGGTTCGCTTTGAATGGCCAGGTGTAAAATAAAGAAAAACGACTGGCCAATTATTACTTGAGAAAAGTTTGTTTTTAAAATTGAAACAAACGACAAGGAATATATCGAAAATGGTTAACTACACAAAAAAGTGTACATTGCGTAAATTGTTTTAATGATATCCACGTTTTTTTGTTTGCTTTTTTTTTTGGTAGAACTATTTTTGAGAAACTCGAAATTTTCTAATATTTTTCAATGCAAAGAAGTTTGGTATGTGTATTGCCCTGAAAATCTTTGTGTCGCATCCTTGGAAATTAGTAAACCTGAACACCAAATTAAGTATTTAACTGACTTTTCGCTTTTGAGTTATGCTGCCCACAGATTCACACACACAAACTCTCACACACACACACACACACTCACACACACATTATCTACGTTTCTCTTTGGTAAACGAGGCACGAGTAATTCAGAAGGGGCAATAGATACACATACCTGACCAATTCCAGTAACTGGACCAGAATAAAAAAAAAAATAATAATCTCCTTCATGTTAATCAAAATAAACATTTTCAGAAATATTTGAGGTCCATAGTTCGTTGCAAGTGCAATATGAAACCAGAGGGAAAGACGTCAAATATGACGACCTTAAAATTTCATCTCTTTCCATGTCAGGAAGAAACAACTAAATAGCGACATAAATGAGAAAAATTATGTTCCATTTCATACTAGTAATAAATAACGCATACCTCAGAATTGCCTGATGTTACAAAACAAATTCTGTGTTTTAAAGTATTCTATATTTTAATAGAATCAGAACCATGCTCTAATTCCATTACGCCATTCCATAGGACTTATTAACATTTACTATTTTATTTATGATTTAGTTAAAGCACGACTTAAAATAACTGTTCGACGCAAGCACCCATCTCACCTTCAGCTGCTGATTTTGTCAACATTACCAAGCATGGCCAATCGATCGTACATTAACAGAGGCTAGCACGGTCGTCCTTGATACAGTTGGCAATAACTAATTTTATTTTCACGTGAATATTTCTATTACGTATCGTCGGAAACTTGCATACAAAACACACACTGAACTTTATCGTTCCGCAAAATACACTTATCTTCTTTGATCGCAATACTATTCTGGAATTAATCATTTCCACAACAAACGCTGTTTTTTTATTGAGTTAATATAGTTCAATATTTCTCGTGAGTTCATGACCAAACCGTCGAATGTTGTTTCAGCCTGTTCTACATAACAAACTCTGTGTTATCTAACAGGATTACCGTAATAATCTCAAAGTTTTAGAAGATTTCAGCTTATGTGCATTGATTGACTAAAAAGTCGTACGGTGAACGTATCCAGACAGACAGAGCCGGCCGGTTGGACAGATTGCAAAGCTGTTGTGCTGCGCAGAATTATAAGCTCTGTTGAAACTCTGCCAAGTGTTGTTTACATCGGCAGCATTTTTTTCTTTTATTTTTTGTGCTGCGGGTGGGGAAGCAGCAAGGTAGCTACTTCAGCATGTTACAGTGTGGATGCCTTTCTGATTACAGAGCACTGTTCAAACGTATTGTATTCTTTGCCTTCAAATTCTCAACCCACAAACCTTTTGTATTCTCTTATTCGAGTTTCTGTGTTACATTATTTATTTCTCCTCAGCTTTCCTGCCTAGAGTAAGCACAGATAGTATATGTATATATATTCTTTATTTTTATCAGCCCCATTACTGTGATGCATCTGCAAACACTTGACCAAAAATTGTGAAAAAAAAAAAATTAATAATAAAATAATATGAATTGTAAACTTGAAGAAACTACATCCTTTTCAATACTTGGCGCAGTTTAACTACCAATTAACTGAAGCTATAAATGTTCAAGCATATACTTCTTAATAGGAGCTCCCAATTTTAAACCTTGCTTTCTCGTAAACTTTTTTTTTACTTTCTCTACACGTACTATGTATATAGTGTATAGAGAAGGTATTGCATTCCAGCCAAGAATTCGATAGCGAGATTTCAACGCAAATACCCGTTTTAGGTTCCTCCCCTGAAACCAAAAAGTAAGTGTGTGTGTGTGTGTGTGTGTGTGTGTGTGTGTGTGTGTGTGTGTGTGTTTTTCTGTGAACACGATAACTCAAAAACGAAAAGACGGTAAAATACTATTTATAATAATAATATTATTTAACTTGGTGTTTAAGTTTAGTGTCTTCCAGGGATGTGATACGAAGGTTTTGAGAAAAATCCCGCCACCCCCAACTACCCTTTATATGGAAAAAAATTAGAACATTTTGATTTTCTCAAAAATGGCTCTTTTGATTAAAATACCGTGTATTAAAGATATTTATATGGCAAATAAAATGTATATTTTTAATTTTCAGGGAATAGCTTCTAAAGACCTCCATATTCTAAATGAATTTTGCGAAACTGGTAAACTATAAGAGATAGAGAAAAACTTACCACACAAGAAATGCAGATCACGTTAAAACACATAACTTATGTCATATGCGTTTTTTTTTTTTTCGTGGAATTGACCATTACTGAGATATTCCTCGGGATTTGTTTCAGATTTAAAATACTTACTTTTTACTTTCTCTACACGTACTATGTACATGGTGTATAGAGAAGGTATTGTAATGCACCCAAAAATTCGATACCGAGATTTCACCGGAAATACATGTTTTGGGACCCTCTGAATTCCCCCCCCAAAAAAAAACACTGTGTTTTTTGGTATTTGGTAAGGATGCGACACGAAGATTTTAAAGAAAATCCCCCCACCCCCACTACCCTTTACATGGAACATTTTTCGAAATTTTTGATTTTCTTAAAAATGGCTCTAACGATTTTGATTAAAATATAGTATATTAAAGATATTTACCTGACAAATAAAATGTATATCTTGAATTTTCTGGGAACAACCCCTGAAGATTACTTTATTGTGGATGAATTTTCAGGAATTTTGCATAACTGCTTAACCATAAGAGATAGACAAAAGCTTACCACACAACAAAATGTAAAGACTTTAAAACGTACAATTTATGTTTTATACATTTTTTTTTTCGTGCAGGCGATCGTTTTTGAGATACTCCTTGTATTTGTTTTCAGCCTTGAATAACATACTTTTCTCTTACGGGAATGTGTCAACTCCTATCCATACAAACAAAGGAACTTCAGTCACAAAGCAACCAGCATTTGACTATCACTTTAACTTATGGCATTTCCTTATTTCATTTCTACTTGCAAGGAACCAAGTATAAGACTATTTCTGCTAATTTTTTTCTCAATTGGATAAAGTAAATATTAGCATAAGCTTTTTAACAATAATTTGTTGCAGATACGAAGAGAAAGTCATGTGAATGGAACACATCAGAATTTTTCACACGGAAAGTCGTAAACTCCTGGCACTGCATAGAAACGGATTTCAACTACATGGCAACCAGCTTTTAAAATATTTGAAGACTGGTGTATTCCCTTATTTTCCTTCTACTTACAAGGAAGCAAGTAATTATGACAATTTATGTAATGTTTATCACGAGTATCATAAAGCAGATAGAAGAATATGCTTTTCAACAATAATTTGTTACAGAGTTGTAGGGAAAGTCATGTGAATGGAACATATCACATTTTTTTAACACTTTTCCATTTTCAAAATACTCCAATGATGCAACTTTTTACTGATTTTCTTCAAAATGTGCATACTGTTTCTCAAAATGTCCGCCGTCATTTGGATCTAGTCACCCATCGGTCTTTCCCCTCATGCTTCCCTCTCTGAGATTATATAGGGCGCAAAGAGCCGTAAGGACATACTTGCGGTGCTCTGCTCCAGTCTGAGGACCCATCCATATGTAGTCCTACTCTTTAAATTGTTGCAGGTTACTCTACGTGTTTGTCGGTTTTACCTTATTTTTCCACACGCACATTCACTTTCACATACTCATTTCCAGGCTCTATGGACAATGGGCTATAGGCCTAATTAAAGAAACACGGCCGAGAATCGAGCCCATGACCTTCAGATGAGGAAGTGTTGTATACCAACTAAAAGCGCTTATTTAAAAATGCGCGTGCGTGTGAGTGAAGTGTGTGGGTGACCAGTAAAACACAAACGTCAGTGTCGGATAAACACAAAACTGGTATTTTAAGTTGCGTATCTTCCAAAGCTGCTGTCAGGCTGCGCCGAGGTCGAGAATATCATAGAATATCTTCGAAATCGTTCGTTCCACAAGAAAGAAAGAAAGAAAGAAAGAAGTACAGGACAAATTGTGTGTTTTAAAGGGAACTACAACTTTTGTGAAGTAAGTTCCTGACCACCTCTAACGGTTTACCAGTTATGCCAGTCATTCAGAATGAAGAGTCTTCAGAGGATATTCCCAGAAAACTCACCATATACATTTTATTTGCCATTTAAATATATTTAATGATTATCTGATTTTGGTAACGAATACGAGTCAGTTGAAAACTTCAAGATTACCGTTAATACCAGAAATCTGATCTATTAATGTACCATCATTTTGGTGTGGATTCTAAGCAATAAAACATAATGGACTGCCTCCGTAGTCGAGTGGTTAGCGAGCTGACTTTTCACTCGGAGGTCCCGGGTTTTTACTCAGGCTGGGGCGGGGAATTTTTCTTTAACCAGAATTATTCCCTAACCCCCACAGAGTCCGGAGGTATCTATGCGTGAATGAATGTGTGTGTGTGTTTGGGAAAATAAAACTATTTGTATCCAAACTTCAGACAAGTTGTTTCTAATGCAAAGCCCCCGATATGACCTTTTAAATGTTAAAGGGGGCTATATAAATGAAACAATATATATATATATATATATATATACACACACACACACATACATACATACATACATACATACACACATACATACATAATTGCTGAGTTCGTGTCAAATCTAGGAGATTCTTCGGGGATTTCTCAAACAGACAGCTGCGTCTATGTGAAACGTTTTGTATGTCGTGGTGAATGGAAGAAGATGAATTTGAACTGGTTTCTGTTGCATTGGCGGAAGTGATGCTTTAATGTGCCACACTCGAGTTCCTCCACTTTCCAGCGATATCGGCTTTCTTTGGGTTCCTGCCGATTGTTCTGCATAGCTGGGCACTCACTCGTTAGCCTGCTTTCGGGAAGTAGGTGTTTCTAATCTCTGTGTAACCATCGCGTGTTGTTCACCTACTGACACACGGCCTAGGTATGTGTTTCGTCAAGTGAATTTGCAGACGAAATACAATTCTCATGGATCATATAATTTTACTCATAGACCTTCTTGGCCTTGCTAAAAGCTTTCATTGGGAAGGATGGGCAAATTGTCATGTTTTCAAACCCGATAATTCTTAAGAGGGAATGTAAAATTTAGTTTTTCCATATTTTATTGTTGGAGGCTTCATTTTTACTTTCTCTAGCCCGCATGTACAATGTACTTAGTACATAGTGGTTAGAGAAGATATTGTATTCCACTCAAAAATTCGATGTCGAGATTTCACCGAAAATATATGTTTTGGGGTTCACTGAGTCCGAGAAAAGCATTGGACAGCATAGCTCAGAAACAAAAAGACCGTTAAATACCAAACTTTATATTTAAGTTTGGTATCTTCCAAGATGCGACACGAAGATTTGCAAGAAAATCCCCCCCCCACATGGAAAAATTTTCGAAAATTTTGATTTTCTCAAAAATGCCTCTAACGATTTCGAATAACATCCCGTATATTAAAGATATTTCAACCCAAATAAAATGCATATCTTGAATTTTCCGGAATAGCCTATGAAGTCCTCCTTATTCTGGATGAATGCTTAACTGCTAAACTGTAAGAGATAGACAAAAACTTACTGCACAAAAATGTAGATCTCGTCAAAATACACAATATGCCTTTTACATTTTTACTGTGGAGGTAATCGTTTCCGAGATATTCCTTATTATTGGTTTCGATTGTAAAGTACTTTTCTCAGACAGAAAGTGTTCGTTTTTCTTTTGTCTTACTCTTGCCAAGCAAAGAAGCGATTTGCAATGACAATCGCATCACGACAGCTTTTAAAACATTTAACTGTCGCTTTAGCCTACTGTATTCCCTTAGTTCGCTTCTATTTATAATGGACAAAGTAATGAGAGCACTCTGCTAATGTTTATCTGGATTAGAATTGTGTAGAAAAAAGAAAAGTCTTTTGTAAGAAGTTTGTTTGTAGAACGGTTAGAGTAAGTCATGTGAGTGTAACACATGAGATTTTTTTCAAAAATTCCAATGATTCTGTTTAAGGTACCACATATTTAATATATTTATATGGCAAACAAACATATTTTGAATTGTCTAAGAGTAACTTGTAAAATCCTCCTGATTCGGAAGGAATTTTCTATAATATTGTATAAGCACTAAATCATAAAGATAGGCAATGACTTAGACACCCAAATGCAGGTGCCTCTATATTACACAACTGTTTCGTATAATATATTTGTGGACTCAGGTATTTCCAAGATATTCGTTGTTATTAGTTTAAAATGGCATCTATGAGTTGCAGGGGAAGCATTCTATAGTAAATCAAGTTTTAAAACTTTGTTTAAATCAGTTTGGGCTAAGTTTCATCATTTTTTTGTACAATAAGCTTTTGTTTTCTTTTATTTTTGTATCCCCCTCAAAAAGTGATACTTTGTCATCTTTTGAAGTGATATCATTCAGTCGTTTCTCGCGATGTCATAAAACGAATATGTAATTTCAATGCGAGATATTACTATTGGTTCAGCTTCCTGGATCGTATCCATACCTAGATAATGGAGCAATTTCTGCAAATGTTTAGAAATAAATCTTATGTGTTTCACTCACATGACTTTCTCTACATTTCTGTAACAAATTATTGTTAAAACGCTTATTGTTCTACTACATCATGTTATCAAGATAAACATTAGCAAGAATGGCTTTATTATTTACTTCTTTTTAAGCAGAAGGAAAATATGAGTGGGGTGAAGAAATGTCCTCAAAATCTTCGTGTTGCATCCCTGGAGGATATTAAACTTAAATACCAGATTTGGTAATTTGCCGACATTTCCTTTTTGAGTTGTGCTCACAGACACACGGACACACACAGACAAACGGCCCTTTTTCTAAAAAAATGTTTGTACAGTACCTTAAATCGTGTATTTCCGGTGAAATCTCTATATAGAATTTTTGGATGGAATGCAATATACTTTCTACCCACTATTTACCTTGTACATGCCTGCCAGAGTATGTAAAAATACATATAAAACTATTCTTTCGTAAGAACAGCTTTTAGAATATCCTAACATATTAGTTAAATTATTGCACTTCGTTACCATAAAATCCTTTATGAACATATTCTGCAAAAACTACGTCTACATAAGCTTATTACGCTAAAGTGAAAATAAAATCATTTAAAACCCCTTCGCAATGTGATGAAATTGAAATTCTCTTCGCTTTGCATGATCAGATGGAATATTTAGTAAATGGTTTGCTCTACAAAAGAAAGAAAGAAAGAAAGAAAAGAAAGGAAAAAATAAACAACGCAAACGACAAACTGTTGTTTTTTTTTTTTTTTTTTTTTTTTTTTTTTTTTTTTTTTGTGTAGTAAGTTTTATCAATCCCTTACGGTTTACAAGTTACGCCAAAGTAATTCACAACGAAGAGGATTTCAGAGGCTATCCCCATCAAGCTCAAGATATACATGTTATTTCTGATGTAAATATCTTTAATATACGTTATTTTAATCAAAATCCTTAAGAACCATATTTGAGAAAATCGAACATTATGTAAACTCTATCGTGTACAGGGTAGTTTGGGTGAAAACCTTCGTGTTGTATCCTTGGGAGATTACAAACTTAAATACACCCCCCCCCCCACACACACAGAGCCGTTCTTTCCAAAAATGTTTTTATGCAATCAGGGGTCCTCAAAATATGTATTTTCGGTGAAATCTCGATATCGAACTTTTGGGTGGATTATAATATTTTCTATACTTAATATGTTCGTACATACTAGGATAGGAAACAGAATTCTGTCATCTTAAGAACTAGTTCTTTTACAAAGTAGTCTGGATTCTGTCATATTAGGTGCATACATGCTAAATCCTGCACAGGTATGATGCGTGTGCAAGCGTTGCAATCAATCGCAATGGAATGGAATGGGGAAAGAACTTTCATCATGCTGAAAGTGGAATGCAGCTTTCGATCAGCTGGAAGAGAGAAAACAAGTGAGCGCTGCCCGAAAAGAAAGCCAATAGAAATCTGCCGAGAGTGTATTTCTATCCGCACCAGCCACCTCTTGTTCCATGGTATAAGATGTCTAATAACCAGGGGAGAAAAATTAATACTCTGCGAGCTTCCACTCTTTGTTTCCATTCTGAAAGCAAAAGCCAGAGAATACAAGATACGTATCCGTCCAAACGGATGTCTGACTCTTGTTTTCTCTATATTAACAATTACTTGCTGTGTTTCTAAGGATGCTGCAAGAAGCAGCAACGAACTGGCTACTTAATTCGTAGTTAATTAACATGCAATTAAATGCCTAATTTCGTAATAATATCTCAATCCGCTTTATATATTTTGGTTTTTGAGCAACATGAAATATTGATAAGACAGCTGTATGGTGTTCTGGGTTCTAGAATTATTCTTTAATTCTCTACCCTCTAATTCAGACTGTTGCAACTCTACCTGTTCTGGGTCGAAGTACCCCTGCGTACTCAACAACAAACCTCGGAGCCCGGCAATGGGGGAAGTTGGAAGTTGATAGCTAGTACGTCATTGAGCGAAGATCACAGTTCGATGATTACGCTTGCATTCTAACACTCGATTCAGCCGTGACGATAGGTTGTCCTCAATAATGAGGCGTCATATTGTAGGCATATCACTGTGAGTAGATAACTCATTGTTCTTCCGCGCGCGAGATTGCAGATTCTAGTTCAGTTTTAGACTAAGGCTCTTTCTTGAGCATTTCCTATTGGTTACGGAGACAATATGGCTACGTGACAGGTGAACGACAAGTTTCGATATTTCGTCGAGGTTAGGCTATGTTAGGTAAGTTTAGGTGTATGTAAATGAACAGGATCGAAATAAGGGGCAAACATGGTCTTTCTGAAAATCGGTTCTTCTTTCCAATGCGAAATGCAGTCTTCCGTTCGTTTTGACTACTTGTGCATGTTGGTCAATCGAGCAATGGTAGAGTCAAATCTAAAACTGACCTAGAATCTGCAATGTCGCCTTCCGCGCACAGTCAAGCTGAAATATCCTACTCTAGAGTTTGGAAGTGGAAATGTATGTGGTTCGTGGTTAAATGTAAAAATCTAATGCGTTTCATTCACATTACTTTCTTCAACTATTCTTACAAAAAAATTTTCTTCTATAGTTTATGCTAATCGAGATAAACATAAGCACAATATGTTTTATTACGTATTTTCTTGTATGTGGAAGGGGATTAAGGGGATAATACATTAGATTAAATTGAATCATATATTTTAAGAACTGGTTATTATGTGATAGCCTTTAAGTTCCATTCGTGCAAATATACGACCAAGATGAAAAGAAGAAAAACGAATGACTTGAGAAAAGTAAAAGTATTGGGAAATTTAAACCAAAATGGTTAACTCTACAAAATCAATGTAACGCGGTTTTAATGATTTCCATATTTTGTGTGTACTTAGTAAGGTTTTACCCATCTCTTATGCTTTATCACACAAAAGTCATCCAGAATGGGGAGGGCTTCAGGGGCTATTCCCCGAAAATTGAAGATGCGTATTTTAGGAGTATGTCATGTAAATATCTTTAATATATGGTTTTCAATCAAAATCGTTTGAGTTATTTTTAAGAAAACCGAAATTTTCCAAATACATTCTATGTAAAGAATAATTTGGGATGAGGGATCTTCTCGATAAACTTCGTGTCGCATCATTGGTAGATACCTATTGAAATTAAGTACCAAGTTTGAGATTTAACCAACATTTCGTTTACGTGTTATTCTGTTCATAAATCTAAACTGTCCCTCTTTCTGAACTGTCCTTTTCATGGATTCAAGGATACTCAAAACATGTATTTCCAGAGAAATCTCGGTTTAGAAGTGTTTAATGCAATACTTCATCTACCTATTGCTTAGTTTGTGATAGAGAACTTAAAAGTCCTATTCTCCAGGAAATCAAGCCCGACACCTCTGGATTTAAACATGTATTTTAAAAACACATTGTTTTAAATAGACCTGCACCTTTGTGTCGTAAGTGTCTTTCTAACATTTATTGTGAACAAATTATATCAAATTACATCAAATCCCTATTAAGAAGACTTTAATTTTCAAAAGTTATATAAAATTATTATCTTAAAAAAGTGGTTTTGATCTTAATCTTTAGCATTGTTTCATGTTTAGATTGGGGTGGAGGAATTATCTTTTAAACCTTCGTGTCGGATCTTAGGAATAAACTAACTTTGGTATTTATCAGACTTTCAGTTTACTTTCTCTAGTACATATAATGTGCATAGTAGGTATTGCATTCCACTGAAAAATCTGATACCACCGAAAATACGTGTTTCGAGGAACCCCTGAATCCAAAAGAAATATTTTAATCTTGTCTAGCACTATGTACAATGTAAATCGTAGACAGAGAAAGCATTATACTCCACCCAAAAATTTCGAGCCCGGAAATAAATGTTTTGAGGCCCCTTAGTAAAATAAAAAGCCTTTTTAGAAAAACGTTCATGTGTGTATCTGTGTGTGTATTTTTTATAATGTTTAACGCCCGCTTTTACTACATATGGCACCACAGGCGTGGACAATAATGATACAGGAATGAAGATGGAGCATCGGTGGAATGCGATGGCGGGGGAAACCGGAGAACCCGGAGAAAATCCGCTCGTACGCCAATCCCATATGTAGTCACCTTGGTGTGAGGCGAGTGGTCTAACCACTCGGCCACGGCGCGGCTTCGTGTGTGTGCATGTCTGCGCGCGCGCGCGCGCGTGTGTGTGTGTGTGTGTGTGTGTGTGTGGACAGTACCAATCAAAACCGAGAAATCGATCAAATATTTAACTTGGTTTTTAAATTTGGTATCGTCCAAGAATGTGACACGAAGATTTTCAAGAAAATTCCCCATCCCGAAACATCTTTACATTGAAAATGTTTCGATAGGCAATATAATGAAAAATTAAAATATTAAAAAACTAAAATATATACTGTATAGTGAACTGTGTTATATCAAACTGTATTTACAGTTATTCAAACCAAATAGTTCATTATAATTTATTTATCTTAGTATTAGTTATTATATATTGATAATAACACAAAAGAATTCAGTAACTGCATTGATTATAACGTTTTTATGGCGCTCCAACATTACTAACAAAGAGTAACAAATTAGTGATGTTAACTTTTTGTGGTCATACTCCATGTTCGGACACTCACTTGCCATAATTTGTAGTTTGTCAATTGTTTGTAACCAGCGGGTTTATTTTTCTTTGGGAAGTTCGTGATGTTTTATGAGCAGAAAGCAACGTAGATTTTCTCTGTAAATAGCGACGAGTCACCCCAAATATGACGATGCGAAAGTCACAGCTGCATTTACAAGAAACCAGCATCACAAACTGTGATATTTGTGGTTGTTCAACCGTGTTTTTGCATATTGTTTTGTCAGTTATTTTTTACTTTCTCTACACATACCATGTATTTGCTAGTGTATAGAGAAGGTATTGTAATGAACCTAAAAATCGATACCAAGAATTCACCAGAAATGCATGTTCTGGGACCCCTGAATCAAAAAACGGAATTTAAACAAAAAAAAAAAAAAAAAAAAAAAAGATCCGCGTGTGTGTGTGTGTCTGTGGACAACATAGCCCAAAAATGAAAAGACCGTTAAATACCAAACTTGGTATTCAAGTTTGGTATCTTGCAAGGATGCGACACAA